>OZ034806.1:9589869-10883654 GCA_964028335.1 Altica lythri | reverse complement strand
GAAAGCATGAAACCTTCCAAGCTCATGCGGCATTTACAAACGAAGCACCCACAACTGGAAAGCAAACCCCTGGACTTTTTCAGGAGAAAAAGTTTGGAGATGAAAATTCAAAAGGATGCTTTTAAAAAATGTTTCTCGGTTGATAAATCGCTTTTAAAAGCATCGTATCTAGTTGCTCTGCGTATTGCCAAATCTAAAAAACCATACTCAGTTGCTGAAGATCTTGTCAAACCGTGTTTGATAGACGTGTGTTCTGAAGTGTTGGCCCAATCTGCTGCAGATAAAATGAAATCTTTGCCTCTGTCCAATGATACTATTGGACGAAGAATATGTGAGTTATTTTACGAAAGTCAACTACTCCAAGATATACGTAAATCGAAATGGTTTGCTGTCCAAATGGATGAGTCAATTGACGTCTTAAATAATGCCATATTATTATGTTATGTTCGTTACATTGACTATGCAATCAATGATATTAGAGAAGAATTGATGTGCTGTATCGAACTACCATCCCAAACAACAAGTGCTGAAATATTTAAGGCAGTTAATAATTATATTGAAACTAACTCCATGCAAAAAATGCATCGGTTTGTGTACTGATGGCGCTGCTGCTATGACTGGAAGACATACACGTGTTGCAAAGAGAATAACATACGTAGCATCAGAAGGATTAGTAGTCACACACTGCATTATTCATCGCGAACATTTAGCAGCAAAGAAATTGTCCCCACAACTGAATGACATTCTTCTGGAATCGGTAAAAATTGTAAATTTTATCAGAAGTAACGCCCTTAATTCAAGATTGTTTACAACTTTATGTCAAGAAATGGGATCAGATCATGTACAACTATTGTTACACGCCGAAGTACGCTGGCTATTCAGAGGAAAATTCCTTAAGCGGTTGTATGAATTAAGAAATGAGGTACAATTGTTTTTAAATCAAAAGGGATCATTCTTGAGCAGACATTTTCAGAGCAAAGAATGGGTAGCCTTGCTTTCGTACCTATCAGACATATTTTTACTGGTAAATGAACTAAATTTAAGTCTTCAAGGTAAAACCAATACCGTTTTCAACTTCTACAATAAGATTGATGCTTTCAAAAAGAAACTGAAACTCTGGTATAAACGTGCGGAAGAAAACACTTTTGATATGTTTGCTTCTTTCTTTGATAACATTAATACTACTGACATGGATCAGAAGAGCGTTATCAGCGTTATTTTGGAGCATTTAAAAGAACTATCAATAGCTTTTGATCAGTATTATCCCCCAGAAGAAGATGTAGATGGATTTTGTCATGAGCTCTACGTCACAGATGCGCAAACAACGAAATTACGTACGCGGACAGTGTACGACCGGAGTTGAAAACATCGCCATTTGAATTTCAGTTCTTACCCCGATCAGATCAAATTTGTCAGTTACTGAATTTGTTTTTATCGTTTTGGGTAACGCGCTCAATTAGTGTTGTGGTTGTTTTTATGTAGTTGTAAGTTTTAGTTTAGTTTGTTGTTATAAGGGTGTGGAATAGTTATAGTTTGTAGTTAATAATTTTACAAGACGTTGTAAAGACAATATATAGTGTATTTTAAGTTCAATTATAGTGGTGTGCAAATTTTCAATCGTAAGTAGGTATATATTTTTTTTTATTTTTTACTGGAATTTACGATGAGTAATTCAAAGCGAATGATTCACAGCCAAGGCCGAGAAATAGTTTATAACGTTTATAAATTTATGAAAGACGAAAAGGAACATGGACTTAGGTTTCCGTTAAATGCAGTGCAAGAAAGAGTAGCTGAAGCTACTGGGATTGCAGTAAGCACTGTAAAACGTATAATAAAAGAAGGTACCTTAAAAGCAGATGGTGAAAAATTCAAGTCGCCGAGAAAGCACATCAACAAACCTTCCACCTCAAAAGGAACAGTTGATCAATTTGAAGAAGAAATTATTCGCATAATAATTTATTCCTATGCCGCAATCCACAAACGAAGGCCCACAATAAAATCCGTTTTTGAAGAGGCCAAAAAGGAAGAAGGAGTAAATTTTACAGGAAAGATAGATTCTTTTCGAAGACTGGTGAAAAAAATTGGATTTCGTTGGAGAAAAACAGAAGACAACAGAAAAGCACTAATGGAAACGTCTGACATAAAATTTAAACGTATAGAGTACCTAAGAAAATTAAAAAAATACAAACAGGAGGGACGAGACATTTTATACTGTGATGAAACATATATTCATAGTTCCCACACTTCACCCAATGCATGGACCAACGGAACCGATCACTGTTTGAAATCACCAGTTTCCAAAGGAAAGCGACTTATAATTTTACACGCCGGAGGTGCATCAGGCTTCGTACCCGGTGCACTAACCATATTTAAGTCTGGGAACAAAACGGGCGACTATCATCATGAGATGAATTTTGAAAATTTCTCCAAATGGTTAAAGGAAAAATTTATGGTCAACGTAACAAAAAAATCCGTCCTAGTTGTTGATAATGCCTCATATCACAATGTTTTGGTAGAACCAAACCCAAATCTCTCGTGGAGGAAATTAGCTATGCAGAACTGGTTAAGGGAAAAAGGCATTTTTTTTTGAAGAAGTGTAAACGAAGGCCGAGCTCTATTCCAAAATTAAAGCGAACAAGCCACCGTACAAGCAGTACGCCATTGATAGAATTTTGGCACAACAGAACATTCCTGTATTGCGTTTACCACCATATCATCCTGAACTGAACCCGATAGAAAAAATATGGGCACTGGTAAAAAATGAAGTTGCTGCATGCAATACAACATTCAAATTGGACGACGTTTGGAAATTAGCGGAGGAAAAATTTTCCAATGTAACAAATGAGCACTGGCAAAAAATTTGTGCGCACGTAGAAAAAATAGAAGAAGAATATATACAAAAAGAACATATAATGGACCAAGTAGAAGATTTGATCATCCCCTTGCAAGACGACAGCGATACAGACTTTAATTTGTCATCAGACGAGGACAATGATGATAACGAACCTGATGATTTGGGTTGTAAACGATTGTAAACCAATCTGGTTGTCGAAATCGCAGAATTATTTTTAAACAAATTATTTTCATTTTTGTTAGGCATTTTCAGTTTTAAAAGACGACCCTTGACAAATTTGACATATCTATCAAGATCAATAAGCAAGGGTCATTTTAAAAATATTGATTTAAATTTTTTATAAGTTTGTTTTAGTGGCAAATAAAGAAGTAAGATGTTATACTTGTCCAGGAAGAAATGTGTACATGCACGAGTCTTGTACTGTATTTAATATAGGACCCTGCAAATCTTAAAAAAAGTAGTTGTCAAAGATTCATACACTGCCCTCAATATTGATAAAAGGAAAACGTCTGCCAAATTTCAACAATTATCAACATAATAATTGTAGGTAAACTTTCATTTCCATTTAAATATTACAATTGCTCATTCTAGGAATTCCTTATATTACAATAATTACAGTTAACTCTCTTATTACTTAATGACTATTTAATGTGTACATTTAATGACGTATTACGATTTTATGAATATCTTATTCATTACTATAAAATAGATAATCAATTAACGTAAATTACCCATTTGTAATAAAACGCAACAAACTAGACGTTCTGAATACTTTTGACAGCATATTATTTGGTTTTATTGATTTTTAGTGCGACTTCTGCTTAAATAATTTATATATAGATATATTTTTGTAATTTAACGTTTAAATTGTAAAATAAAGCAACGCGCTACCCTTAGCGTAATTCACGACCACAGACATGCAGTACCTAACTACCGACCCGATGTTTTTAAAACTGATTTTACCATTTCTTCGCCTGATTGCCAGGTTTAGTTCGCGCACAGTGTTGCTGTACGGCGGCTCATGACAAAA
This sequence comes from Altica lythri, assembly GCA_964028335.1. Taxonomy (NCBI): domain Eukaryota; kingdom Metazoa; phylum Arthropoda; class Insecta; order Coleoptera; family Chrysomelidae; genus Altica; species Altica lythri. The sequence continues at coordinate 10,879,770 of OZ034806.1, read as the reverse complement.
TCCATTTACTCTACGTTCAGGTAATCTGTGGATAATCAATCCATTTATTGATAATTATGATAACAATCTCACTACAGTCCAGGAAACAGAACTTATTGAACTGTCTTCAGATCTAGGACTTAAGTCTCTTAAGTGTCTTGAATAAAACCTGTTTGGCGTAAAATTGGTTTGATTGTCTATATTACATTATGAAAAATAATTTTTTGTAAAAAAGTTACCCTTGGCGATATTGACAACACGGGTTGACAATACCGCCAATTGCAACTATTTAAAAAAATCCGAATTAAGTAGTGATCGTGGGTGCAAACTCACTGTTTTTTTATTTTTATGCTTATTATAATCTCCCAAATTTGTGATGTTCTTAGCATGGCGATATTACATACACCTACCTTATTACTACTGACAATGGCAGTAACATCGTTGAAGCCATTGAGATCACTTTTGGTCGAGCTAAGCATATTCGGTACACATCCCCTTAATTTGGTAGTAGACAATTCTGTAAATATAGGTACTATTAATCAAACTTTTCCTGGATAAGGTCCGAAAAACAGTAACTTGGTTCCACCAAAGTCGTGTTGGCGCTGAGGAATTGAGACAAACACAAACTCTTCAAAATGTGTGCGAGGGAAAATTAAAACATCTAGTAGGGAGAGTATCAAGAAGTTTGAACTCACAACTTCACATGATTTAACGTTTCATGTTAATGAGCAGCAATATAGAATCTGATTTGATAAACCACTCCAATGCGCTCCCAATGCTTCAAGCAAATGAAATATCGTACTAAAACAAATTGGAAATTTTTTAAAGCCTTTTCATAGTGTCACTGAACAAATATTTGCCTAAAAATATGTAACTTCTAGCAAAACTATACCTATGGTTAATTTTTTTAGCACTGTGTTCGACACAGTTACGCAAACAAGTGATTTGGCAAAACAATTGAAACATTCTTTGTAATCGGAATTTAATAGAAGATTTGAAAACATCCAAAAACTGCACCTTTTTTCGGTTTTACCGTTTTTGGATCCTAGATTCAAAAAAATTCATTAAGATGATGATCCTTTATCATTATCAAAAACAATAAATTATACCCAGAACTCTTTAAACTCGATTACCAATAACAATTCAGGAGCGCCTAATTCTGATTCATCTGCTTCATCCAAAGCGACGGTCGACGAACAAGATATATGGCATTTACATCATCAAAAAATGATGGCATCTAACTCGTCAATGGTCAAAAATATCAAATTGGACTTTATCTTTCGGCACCGCTATCAGATCTTATGATAGATCCTCCCAATGTCTGGAAGAGTTTTGAAGTGACTTTTCCTAAGCTAACCGAATTGGCTTTAAAGCATCTCTCTGTAATGGCCACTTCTGCTGCATCCGGAAAATTATTTTTTGAAGCGGGAAATGTGGTCAGAAAAACACGAAACCGTATATTAGGAAAGAGACTATCAAAATTGTTTTTAAACTGCTTACTTGAAAATTAATAAAAGTACCTAATAATTATTTCATTTTGTGGTAATACGTTTACATTGTCGTTTAGCTTTTTGATTTATCGTTCCATTTTATTTTATTACTACTCTCAATCTTTAAGTACAGGGAAAAACTTCAATGTATTTTATTTGAGTAAAAAGACTGAATCTTTTTGTAAAAAAGTGCATTTATGGAAAAACAAGTTTTAAGAAAACTGCTTCGATAATTTTCCCACATTGTGGAAAACCTGAGTACGAAGATATCAATTTGTCCAATTGAAATTGGGCTTGTAATCCATTTAACAATAAACCTAATGGCCTATCACTGGAAGAAGAACAATAGACGTTTCGTCCAGCACTTTACTGAAAATGGATTTTTGTACCAATCTTTAACAAATTTATGGATCAAACTTTCAAATGATTTTTCAGTAATAAAAGCCAAAACGATACGGATTTTGTTAGTTTTGCTTCGTTCAAATCTAAATATCGAAATAAGCTTTAAATAGAAAAAGAATCAAGAGTCACAAATGTGGAACCAAACTAACAGACATTGTGTGCCACAAAGCAAGTGCATGACAGCCATTAGTCCTCGTATTCTAAACTTTTTAGGTTTTTAGTTTAATATTTGACAGTAAAAATTTTATAAATAGGTTTTAAATAACTTTGTTTTTCAATTTACCAATACGCCCCCTGAAGGCGCGCCTCACAATTTTGAAGTGGAAAACCAGCATAATAAGAAGTTTCTAATTATTTATTAAATATCGAAACCATTCATTTCTGAATGTTCTATATTAACTGAAAAATTTTAGCAAAACACTACTTCAAAAGTAGAGAAAGAAAAATGCAAATTGGGAAAGAAATTCAAGAAGTTCGTCAGCAAAGAGACTTTTAGCAATATCAATCAAACATTATGTAGATATAACCAAAGTTCACGCACATCCTGTTACGGTACCTTTTACAATGTGTCATATCGCTGAGGAAATTCGCAAAACAAAAATTTTCGCTTTTAACGATACATGTAGTGGTGATTGAAGGACTTTTTTTTATTGCACACGATGAGAGATGTACCAAAATCTTTTGATAAAATATCACAATGATTTTTCAATATGGCTACATAATTTGCTGGCCCGGATTACCCATAAGGCCAACCTAGGCCATGGCCTAGGGCGCAAGCTTGCGGGGGGCAGAGGGCAAGGAATACCTAATATAATTTGGTGATTGAGTGATGAGAACGAAGTTTTCACCTGCACCGGCTGGGCGCAACCTCCAGTTTCTGGTACAGCGCCACTGTGTCTTGTGTCAGTTATACAAAAGTTAGAAATACATTTATCTACTCTACCTCATATTATGTATCAATTTTTAGTTCGTGAAAACTGTCATTATAGACAGCAGTGCGTGAAGGATTGAAAGTGTGCGTGAAGTAACAATGTATTTTAAATGGGATTTACTTTTTCGCACTGTTTTTGACACACCTTCATATAATCAAATATCCTTAGCATTCGCGTTGTCATGGTGTTGCTATGAGAGCAGTAAATTTCAACAAAAGTTTTTCTGACAGTTTTGTAGTTTAAATTTGAATTTGTAATTATTTTTTATTTGTTTATCGTAGATAAAATATTGTATGAAACTGTGCGTGAAGTGCTTTTTGCGCACTTACGCGATATATAGCACTCGCTTCGCTCGTGCTCTAAACAACGCGTGCGTGCGCAAAAAGCATACTTCACGAACTGTTTCATAAATAACTATTTTGTGGCTAAAATTGCGAAAAAATATATTTTGAACGTAAATATTGGTTTACCGAGATTGGTTGCTTTGCCTAAAAGGGTTTAAACAAGTGTCGAAGTGAGCGACATAAGTACAGTAGGGATAAAAAAAGTTACATGTTCGTGTGTGAGTCTACGTTCATTTTGTTCATTGCTAAGCGTCTTCGCCTGTAGTGCGAAAGTTCCAGGTTCGATCCCAGCCATTTACAGTTAATTTTTACAAGTCATTGTTTTTTTTTATTTTAAAATATTTTATTATAATTTATAATATTATATAGTATAATACTATTAAGTTATAATTATATAATAGATATATAATATATAACTATTATATTTATAATTATTACATTTATATAATATTTATATTTATAATAGTAATAAGATCAGTCTTTGATGAATTTATCAAATTTGTGCGTCAGTTTTGCCAACTAAAAAATAATACTGTACTGTGCGTTTATTAATTATGTATGAGTTAGGTAGTCGGTCAGTTTGGACAGGACGAAGCCAAATAGAGTACAGTAAATACAGTATATAAAAATATGAATACATTACATTTAAAGTCAAATCAGTTCCAATTCCTTGAATCGTTGTTATATGTGGTACTAATAATGTCGTGGTTTTTATGCAGGTATTAAAATGAGCCAACCAAAAAAACACCCATCTGTGGCTGAAAACAGAAAAATTGCTAAATTGAAAACAGAAGAGAGCAAGAAGTTCTCTGGGACAATGAAAAATTGGCTGTCTAAAGAACAAGATAAGACCCAAACCAAAATGACGGTTTATTTTTGGACACCAGTACTCCTAGTACTACTAGTACCTCTGCTCATATGCAGTCTTTTACTTCAGGAACAGAAACGGAACCGCCGGAAACGGACACAAGATCTTTAGCATTTGAATCCGAACCACAGAGACCCCGGCCCTGAGAGCCCTTGCATGAACCTGAACTTGAACCATTTTGTTTTAATCCCGATCCAGCAAACTGGGCTGTAAATAATGAACTACGTGATTACGTGTCTCAACATGGGATAATTCAAAATAAAGAAGGAAATTTCTCAAAGGGAAAGAAGGAATATGGCAACCGTTTTTTGTAGTTTTTCAAGTGCACATTTTTATAGACATTTAGCAAATGGGGAAAAACAAAATAGAGCATGGCTCGTCTACTCTGAAAGCAAATGTGCAGTTTTTTGTGGCCCTTGTCGTCTTTTCCATTCAGAATCTCAGTCGGAATCATCTTTTGTGAAAAATGGCTTTAGTGACTGGAAAAATGTTACAGCAAGGCTAAAAGAGCACGAAAACTCAGTTTCACACAAAAACAATACAATCACTTTAAAAGAGAGAGGGGAGAAATTAGGAAAGGTTAATTCCCAATTGACTGAAATGATTGATCAAGAAATGAATTGCTGGCAACTGCTACTACAAAGAGTTGTTGTGGTCATAAAAGCTCTAGCTTCACGAGGATTGCCATTTAGGGGGTCAACAGTTATTTGGTTCCAACACGAATGGAAACTAGGAGTACATGATGTTACTAGAAGTCCTTGCTGAATTTGATCCCTTTTTGCGTGAACATATCAGAAAGTATGGAAACCCTGGTAAAGGACATATTTCCTATCTTTCGTCCACTATTTGTGATGAGTTTATTGAACTCCTTGGCAAGAAAGTTACAGACTATATAGTAGAGGAGGCTAAAAGCTCTCAGTATTTTTCATTGATTGTCGATTCAACGCCTGATATTTCCCACGTAGACCAACTATCATTTGTAATACGCTATGTGAAACAAAATGGAGAGCCTGTTGAACGATTTCTCAAGTTTTTAGCACATATTGGACATAAGGCTCTTGACATGTTTAACTCTGTGATTGACACTCTGCAACGTGACGGTCTGGACATACAAAAGTGCCGCGGGCAATCCTACGATAACGCTTCGAACATGTCTGGAATATATTCAGGACTACAGGCTAGAATTCTTGATGTCAGTCCACTTGCATCATATATCCCGTGTGCAGGACACTCTCTAAACCTAGTTGGGATTCACGCCGTAGATTCTTGTATTGAGGCAGTGTCACTATTTACTCTGCTTCAAGAGCTGTATAATTTTTTTTCTAGCTCTACACATAGATTGGCGGTGTTAAATAATTGCAAAAACACAACACTAACAACCAAAAGCCTCTCCACAACAGAAGTTTTCAACTCACTGATATCCTTCTTTGAAGAGCTCAGAAATCAGTTTGATATTTATGAAAACAAAGCACTTGATGTTAGTTAAACCAAAGTTTATGAGCTTGATAACAGACGTAAGAAAACAAGAAAACTTCAAGATGATGAGACTCGAGATGGCGAAGTTTCCTTTACTACTGGAAGAGACAGCTTTAGAGTTAACACATTTATTCCGATAATTGATAAAGTTAAACAAGAACTTACAGCAAGAATGCATGCCTATGAGGAATTTGTTACAAGGTTTGTTGCAATAATCAAACTCTCAGATCTCACGACAGAAGAAATTGAAGTTGAGGTTAACAAACTTCTCAGTGTATTTGAAAATGATTTAGAGCCGGCAATCTTTGATGAACTTGTCCACCTGAGGTCGCACATGTCAACAAACAAAATGGAAAATAAAAATAAAAAGCCGTTGTCTTTGTACAAGTGGATCATAGGAAACAAATTGGAAGATATCTATCCAAATGTCAAAATTTTGCTAAGAATGTTTATTTGTACTCCAGTAACAAACGCATCAGTCGAGAGGTAAGTCAAACAATAACAAACCGCTTACTTTGTATTACAATTTCAATGCTCTAGATTTTAATCTAAACTAAAATACCGTAAACAAATATTAAACAAAGTCTATAAGTGTCACAATTTAATTGTGTTTTTAGGTCATTTTCCTGCTTAAAAAGGATCAAGGAATACCATAGGTCAAACAAGGCCAAACAAAGCCCAACTCTCTCGCTCTCCTCAATATTGAAAATGATGTAACCAAAACATTGGATTTCACCAACACCATCCAATCGTTTGTCTGGGCCAAAGCCAGGAAGAGGATATTTTAAAACGATGTTAAAAGTCATTTCGTTAGTAAATACCGTGTTGTGTTAATAAATGTACTTACTTAATTATACAGTATTGTTTGTGTTAATTAAGTAGTGTGTTTTATTTTTCAACATAACCTTTTCTGTATTTCCTTTTCACACATTTTGGAATTTCGCTGTTATTGACTGATCGATTTAAATTGTTTTCTTGCAAATGAATGTGTAAGATCACTGATAATCTAAATAATAACCGAGATATTTGTAATCTCCCACACACTTTTTTTTTAGTTTGGCCGGAAAGGTAGGGCGCACCATTTAATATGCCGAAAATGACACCCTCCCCCACCCGAACGTCTGCTGGGTGGGGGCGAATGTAGAACTCTGGCCTAGGGCGTAAATAGTTGCTAATCCGGGCCTGATAATTTGGAGGAAGAAAAATTGATAATTTTACATCAATACCTGTAACCTTCTACAAGATATAAAAGACAAATAACAGGAAAGTAGTGCTACAACGTGACAGTAAAAAATCTGCGCATTACCATTTATTAATTTCTTTTCTCTAAGAGAGCCAAGGGGTTGGAACAAAATATGGATTTTTTAAATGGGTCGAACCCTAGTCATCTTAGGTAACGACAGCTTAAAAGATTAGATTATTATTTAGTAAAATTAAACAGAACGAATGCTTATACATAATTGCAGGTTTTGAATAATTTACATAACTCACAAACTTGTATTTTATAACTCAATACAATGCCTTAGAGCAAGTAGTTATGTATTCTGTCGAAAGTCTAAACTCACAACAATGTTCAGATATAATCAAATGTTATTTAAAGTTTATTTTTTCATGGTTAACAAATAACCCAATTCAATATCTCGTTACGTCACCCTTTATTTTAATAACAGCAATTATTCTTGCTGGCATAGTTTTTAAAGTTTTCGCAGTCTTTCGCATTAAAAGATTCTTATATATTTTGTAATTTTACTGGCAAATTAAATATGTTTTGTTGTGGATCATTTCTTAACTGTTGCATCATTTAAAATGCATTTATTAGAGTCATCTACCCAGCTATATTTGACAGTATCGTGACCAATACTCTCAATTAGATGTTGTGAATAGGGTGCATTATGTGGGATGCACTAGCGATACATCATTTAAGATCTGTAAAAAAATATAAAAAAAAACATTATTAAATGCAAAAATTATGAAACGCAAATATACTTACATGATAGTATCAACAATCTGAACTCACAATGGTAAAACAGCGGATTGCAAGACCCAGATTGGTTCTAGATCTGTAAAAATATAAATGCATATATAAAAATTATTCTCAAAAAATAATAAATTATTAAATGCACATGTATATACATGTATTAGGAAAAAAGGATATTGGGAATGAAAAAATTTTAACGTTAATAAAACTATTAAGAGTTTTAGTCAAAGCTTTCGAAATTTATTAATTTCAACATCAAAGAGCTACAATATTTATTTAGTGACTGAATGTAAGAAGAAATCTCTTACACATTTATAATTAATCTCTGTAAGGTTACGGTTACAGTTTGATGTTTAAAGTCTATTTGTTTGCAGTTGGCAGCACAGTAAATTCATTATAAATGCAAATCCTTCAAAGCCCAAACAAGGGTGGTTCATGAAAAATAACTAAAAGTAGTATACATTTCTATTGAAACATAGTCATAGTTGTTATTTTTCAAAGAGTCCACCCTGTAATTAGGGATTAACTAACCCAAACACAATAGAAACCCTAGATAATATTGTCACAACAGGTAGCTGAATAGATCCCATGACCATAGAACCGAAGTTTTTTTAAAGCATAATTCAAATTAAAATAAAAATTAAAAGTAATATAAAAATATGCTACATATTAAAAAGTAAGAATTAAATATAAATTAATGCAAAAAGCACTTACTCCTTTAATTGTCGGTTTCCATTTCGTCGTATTCATCCGACGATGAGTCAGATTCGTTGCCTTGTCCGATAGGAATTACAATGGGTTCGAACAGTTCTTCAATATTGATATCAACACTCCACAATCGTTCTTGTTCCTTCTTCACATGGTTTTAATATAAAATAAAATGAATAAAAATTAGTTTTAAAGAAAATATTAATTTAGAAATTGTTTAAATTAACAAATTCAAATTGATTTGATCAACACATCATTGAATACTAAACAATAAATAAATAATTATGTAATTATGACAATAGTAATATGATAGAAAACTAACTATTATACTCCATTATTTACTCAAACATCAACTCGACTATGACAGCTAGTAATTTTGTAGTTGAAAATAACTTTTTTGTTTTTTGGGGCGATTTAATTTCTTTTTGTAGGGCTAATAGCCTAACATACTCTTAACTTGACTGCAAATTTGGAAGTAAATATAACTTACAGGGTCGAACTTTTAAAAAAAATTATGTAACGGTGCATTTGAGCTCGTCGCCAATGAAAACTGTCTTAGCGAAAATTCAACTGATATGCTCTTTTGGTACGTCAACTCTCCAGAACAATTCAGTAAAAAGGAAATTTTTCAAAATTACCGGATTCGCAAAATATCATTTTTCTATTAAGTTAGGAAAATATAACATATATGCTCTTCGCGTAATTGAGAAAAAATGATTTGTATTTTCATTTGTTAACTAATTAAATAATTAATTAATGATGTGAGCAATTGCAGATTATAATTGAGCAAATTGTCAGCAATTTATTAAAGAAAAGATTTATTAGAAAAGTTGAATGCTCTTCGCGTAATTGAGAAAAAATTATTTGTATTCTCATTTGTTAATAACTAATTAAATTATTAATTAATAATGTGAGCAATTGCAGATTATAATTGAGCAAATTGTGAGCAATTCATTAGAAAAGTTGAATGCTCTTCGCGTAATTGAGATTTTTTTTTGTATTTTCATTTGTTAATAACTAATTAAATAATTAATTAATAATGTAAGCAATTGCAGATTATAATTGAGCAAATTGTGAGCAATTAATTAAAGAAAAGAATAATTAGAAAAGTTGATTATTAGAAAGTCAGGAGTGTGCGCTGTTTATGTTTATGTGTTCTCACGTCAGTTTCTAACTGTTATCAAGTAAGTAGTTTACTGTTCGCACAAACATTTCTGATAAGTTGGTAACAGTCAGAAAGGTTTGCGGATTATTTTCCAGTAAACTGCAACTTATTTGGTGCGCATGCGTTTTTTGTTTTAGAAGAAATTTTGCTAGGTCCTAATTTGTGATGTGTTGTTTTATGTATTATATTAGAATAAAGTGTAATTGAACTCGTAAATAGAAAATAATTACACAATATGGCGATATTTCTTAAATTTATTAAAGAAAAGATTTATTAGAAAAGTTAAATGCTCTTCGCGTAATTGAGAAAAAATGATTTGTATTTTCATTTGTTAATAACTAATTAAATAATTAGTTAATAATGTGAGCAATTGCAGATTATAATTGAGCAAATTGTGAGCAATTTATTAAAGAAAAGATTTATTAGAAAAGTTGAATGCACTTCGCGTAATTGAGAAAAAATTATTTGTATTTTCATTTGTTAATAACTAATTAAATAATTAATAATGCGAGCAATTGCAGATCATAATTGAGCAATTGATGAGCAATTAGGAGCATTTAAGAATTACTGGTAATTATTATAGTTCTATGCCAACTTTTTTTGGGTAAATTAAATCTACTTTTATCCAAAAACATACATCTACTCCATTCTGCTATTCACCAGTGGACATGTTCCTTTCCCATCTCATTCTTGCAGCTCGGTGCACAGGCACAGGCAGCAATAAAGGGCAAACAGCACGCCTCCTAGCATGCAAGCCGCGTTCATGTAGTCGCCTTCGAACTGTGGTGTTGGAGATTCTAACACCCGTGGCTGCACTAAGGGCCCTATTGATTTGGGTAGCATTTAGGGTTCGACGTCGGTGGAAGGACATTACCATTAAGTGGTCTTGCCGTTGGGTTGTAACATGACCCCGACCACTTCTCCCCTGGTTCCGATAAGTGGGTTCTCTATGAGCCATAAATCTTTCAACTGCTCGAGCAACAACAGATTTTGAGGAGTTTAAAAGAAACGCTAAATCTCGAAGTGTTCGTCCATTCTGCCACAATCTGTTTATAAAACAAAAATACCTACGTTAAAAATTATATCAAGTTTTAATTACCTTACGATATTTCTTAATTTGTTTTCACTAAATCGCGTCATTTTAAATAAAATAGGGCTCTCTATAACAGTGTCACTCTGATAAGGTATAAATTAAGAATAATTTATTATAATCTAAATAATCTAAATTCTTGAAAAAAAAAAAGTGTAACATTCTTAATAAATACCATACTTTCAGCCAACAAAAAATATTGTTTGTAAATAAGAACATATTCCATACCCATTAGTATGTGTAAGGCAACAATTATTACTAAAAAAAATGAAAACATTAAATGTATGTTCTAGGAGGCCCCTAAAGAACAGGAAAGAAATATTTTTTTTATTTTTTTTTCTCGAAAACAAAGCAAGAAACAAAAAAGTTGTATTTTTAAATGCTTAATCTATAGTTCATTTGGAAATGAATGATAGCACAAATCTTTTTACATAGGAGCTAAAAGGTCTAAATACAGGGTTGGTCAATGCAGAAAAAATGTAATATTGATACCTTCTCATATCTGAATTTTCACTAGACTTTAGTATGACCACCCCGAAAAACCTCAAATACAATAAAGTTTAATTTAATTTATTAACGGATACACCATTTTACCACAATACATTCTACAAAAACTACATAACAAAATTATAAATTTTATACAGATACATCACATAAATCACTTAAAATAATAATAAGGAAAAAAAACTTAACATTCCCAGGAGACATATCCTTGCAAACGTCTCAGCGCCCTCTTAAAACTAAGCAGACTGACATCAAAATGCAAATCCATGTCATTAAAGTCACTCGGCATTCTCACCAATTGAGCATGCAAGCCATAATTATTTCGCTGGTACTCCAAGTAGAATAAATTATTTGATCTTGTTCGATGAACTGTGGAAAAGTTTGTATAGGAAACACATATCAGTAAGAAGCCGTCTTTTTTGCAGTGAACATAAGTTAAGTCTAGCAAGGGCTTCATTGTAATCTGTGTGACCATCCAACAAAGGAATTTTCAACTTAAAGGCGCAGGAACGCAGAAATCTCCTCTGGACAGCCTCAATCTTTGTAATATCTGTAGTATACTGAGGAGACCAGACCTGGCTTGCATACTCCAATATGGAGCGTACAAAACAACAATACAAAATTTTATAAACTTCACATGAAAGGTCCCTGCCAAACCTTGTCACAAAACCCAAGCTCCTATTAGCACGTTTCACCAGCGATCTGATATGGCTGTTTAATAAAAGCTTACTGTCCAAAATTACCCCCAAATCAGCCACCTCACTAACCCTCTTAAGAATCACACCATCAATGTCATAATTATAAACCACTGGATGTCTAAGTTCAGCAAAAGTAATGCAGCTACACTTCCCAATATTTAAGTCCAGACCGTTCATTTTAGACCAACAAGATAAATTATTGACGTCAGACTGCAATAAATCGCAATCTGCCGGAGTGCGAATTTCTTTAAATAACATCCAGTATTAGAGGTAGGAAAAGTTAAGAAAACGACGCTCGAAGAATGACAGGAAACAAAAAAGAATGGAAGAAATGGCTGAATGGAAGATAATATAAACGCAAACATAAAAAAGTTAAAAGGAAGATGTATTATTCGTTCCAAGTTCGTGCAGACTAACCGATCTTATTTTAATGAGTGTTTAAAAACGGCTGACTCTCGCTTCCATTATATTATATTACCTGGTTTTGATGTTTACAGGTTCGGGTTTCATATTTTCATGGATTCACACATTCTAGTATTATTCGAGTATTGTATTAAATGTTTATATTATGCTAATTAAAAAATTAAGAACTGAATTGAAAAAGAATAATCGTTTATTGGGTTTACGAAAAAAAATCTTTGCTTGCATGCCGCGGTTTAGTAAAATAATTGAAAAGAACAGTCGGTAACTGCTGGTAAAATATAGATCCCATTACGACCATGAGCTTTACACTGCCGGCTTAGGTGGCTATAAAGATTAATAATGTTTTCGAAGGAATTTACTGTTGTTAGGACCAACCCGACAGCAACTCATTAAATATGGATATTCTACATTCAAATACTAGAGATTGTCCCGAAGGAGCAAGTGGAAGAGCAAACAACGAAGAGTTGAAACTAAAAAAAATATTTTATCTAAATATTAGAAGAAATTTGATGAACTACAACTCATCTTAGATGACAATGACAAGAAACCAAACATAATTTGCCTAGCAGAATATTGGCTCTCAAAAGAAAAAATAAAGTATTTTCAAATGGAGGGTTTCAAACTTGCTAGTTACGTTTTATAACAAACAGTGAACATGGTGGTGTTCTCATCTATACAAAAGACTGTCTAAAAACGATACCTCTCTCATTTAATAAACTCACATGTGAATCACACTGTGAATTCTCAGGAATAAAAATTCGAGTAAAAATTTTAAATCTAAATGTTACTGTGATCTGCGTCTACAGAAACGTTTTTTGACATTTTTAATCAGATTCTTAATTATGTGTATAATGATAAGAAACTTTTAATTTTTGGTAATTTTAACATTTATCTTTTAGACGATAACAACAGTAAAAACGAATTTATTTCTCTGTTACAATCTTTTGATATAATTTTTTTAATACTTGGATAACACCAAAACATCAAAAACCTGCATAGATAACTGCCTCATAAATATTGAACCATCAAATTTTAAGATATATTTAGAAGATTTTTATATTTCTGATCATAAATGTATTGTAAATGAAATTAATATCACTGATCATCACGGTAAGAATTGTATTAATAATCAGACCAAGATCATAAAATTTAGACCAATAAAAAAGGATTGAATTGAAAAATGCACCGATTTTTTAATAAAATATGACTGGTCCCATCTTGAGAAAATGAATGATGTCAATAAATTAACAAGCAAATTTTTAGAAATTTTCCTATCAATTTATGTAAATAAAAACAAAAACGTTACATGAACGCAACATGCACAAAAAATGGTTCAATCATGATTTAAAATTAATAAGAAATCAAATCAATGACTTACATCAATTAACAAAAATAATAAGCAATGCTGAATTAGACCTACAAATTAAAAAATCTGGTGTGGGCACCACACGACCTTCCGAACAGTAGCATATATAATAACAAGTAGTGGGTGGTAGAATTGGAGTGGAATTACATGTTCTTTCCATAAAGTATAAATATTTTGCAAAAAAGTATATACAAATCAAAATTATGTATTCTTTAAAAAATGTCGCAAATCATCTGTATTTTCTATAATAACTACCAATTTTTGTTCAAAAAAGCGAATTCACAATTTTTATTTCACATATTTCCAGTTTTTGATAAAAGTGTCAATATCTCGAAAACTAATGAAAATATCAAAAAAATATATTCTTTCAAAAATGTCGGAAATTACATTTTCTTTCCACAAAGTATAAATATTTTGCCAATAACTATATGAAAACCCAATATTTTCAAAAAATTCCATTTTTTGATAAGAGTAAACGTCTACTTCCGGTCGGCCGATTTTACTCAAATTCTATCCGATTCCTCCGATGGTGATTATAAGTAAGGTTTTATAGTTTCATTCCGATCCGATTAGCCGTTAAGCCGCAAATGTGTTCACAGACACACAGACAGACATTTTTTATTTTTGGGTTTTTTAGGCTCAGGGAACCCTAAAATGCGTATTTCTGCTAAAAACCCGAGATCGAAATTTTTCGCGATCACAATACCTTCCTCTAACAGCGTTGCTGTTCGGAAGGTAAAAACTTAAAAATATTTACAAAAGCAAAATTATAGATACGTAAAATAAAAATCCTATGAACATCTTACTTGCTGATAGTTCTACTTTTTAGGAAATAACCAACAGCCTACTAGGAAAAAATACCCAGACAACTGCTCAAATAGTGCAGTCATCGAAGAGCTACTTTAACACAGATAACAGTTTGGTATCTAATATCTACTGTTGAAATATTGAGTTCGTCTACAAAAATCATTCTCTTGTAAGATATTATTATATTATATTTTAAATATTTTCAGTTTGTTTTATTTCGAAAGTGGAAGTTTTCCGTTTTAAGTAACCCTTGGTGGACACATTTTTAACCTTGAAAATGATAAATTTTTAAAATGTAAAAATAAAAGTAAGAATTTCAATTGTTAAAAAAAATACGAATAAAAGAGCAATGTAGCTTTCTAATGCCGTCGGTTGAATTCAAATTAATTAATTTTGTCGGCCACAAAACAACCGATGTAGAAGAAACTAAAAATATTTTTTTATATATTCAACGCTTTGCGTACGCTATATCTGCCCAATAGACAGACCCATTTAAAATTTCGATCAAGCCGGCCATATTGGGAGTTTCTTTAACAGGATAATACTATAAAGGAACCATCTCATAACATAATTAGATTTACCCATTTTTCTTCACAGACAAAAAACAAAATTCTTATTCTACCTTTAAAATCCTATTTAAATAAACTGTAGACAATAGAATCGGAAATCTTGGTACTGGATAGACATACAAATCTTACGGCGACCGGTACCGCCGGTATCCCAGATGTCCGTTACTAGTCAACCTTAAACTATTCAGATAATTACGAATTCGAATTATGTTAATATTATGCATAATATTAAGATTATAAATAATTTTTGTTTAGAACTCACCATCATAATTGGACATCAATTCACTCACTATCATTAAACTTATATCTAGAACCCGAAGCGTCTAGTGCTATCTAGGCAGAGATAATAATAATATATATATAATATATATATTATATTGTCTCTGTATCTAGGTGTGAGCTGTGACAGTTGTGATTGATTGTGACTTTTGACAGTTCTTTATTCTTTGCTATCATTTTTACAGTGTTGCCATTTCAGACAATTATTTTTGTGAGTGATACTGCAAAATAGTGCAAAAACCACGAAGTATGTAGATTCCTGGTATCTAGTCTTCGTGGCAAAAACCATTTGGTTTTTTTGTGAGTTTGTTGTGTTCTTAATTATTCTATTCTATTAAAATCTCGCTGTTTCCATTCCAGTTTTACAGATGCTTCTTCCTACCGTTTTTACAGTGTTGTCGTTTTGATCATTTATATTTGTGTGTAATGTGGGTTGCGTAAAAGAGTAATCTAATCTATACTTATAATAAATCTGTAGAGAAGTCAATTCTGTACATGAGATATATTTCCAAACATGGATGTATAACTAAAGAGGGGATGGGCGATTCTCATATTCCTTGCATTCAATGTTTTGAAGCCGAATAGCTGATAGGCGGGGTGGAGGGAATAAAAGACAGGTACGCACCTGTCAGTGGCGTGCGGTTTTAAATTAGAACTTAATATGTAAACAAAATATAATACGTACCTATTGCATTGCTAAAAGCAGTAAAAAACTTATTCGAATTTCACTCTTTTGCATGTATATTTAGAATATAAAAAAACTACTATAAGGGTATGAAAATTATCGATTTCTATTTTTTAAATATTGAGAAAAGCTTTATTCTGTATTTATATTTAGTCTCGGAAATAGTTTTAGTAGAAGAATCGAGATGTTATTTTTCTTTTGCTAGAGACCATAGAAAATCAGAACAAAGAAGATTTCAAACTTTTGAACAGCAGTGTGCATCATTGGCCAAAAGTTTTACGCACCTTTAGAAATGCAAGTACTACTTTTCCCAAAGAACGAACTTCGTTATCAATATGACTGAAATTTTTTTTTATGGGCTCAAAACACACTTCTTTACAAATATAATGACGCTCATGTAAAAAAGTATTTACTGTTTCTATGCTCTAAGACCCAATCTGGGTCTTACATTACGTAGGTGCCAATTTTTCACTTTTTTCAAAAAAAACTTATCACATTCGATAAATTGGCGAATTCAAAGTTAAAAAAAAGTGAGTTAAACCCTCATTTTCCGTGAAAATGTCTGAAAATCATCAAAAATTCAGTAAAAATTGCGAATTTTTAAGCACTCATTTGAAGCATATTTACTTGATTGTCTACTTACATACAATAAGTAATCCTTTTAAAAGCTGAAATTCTTCTTCGCCTTGTAGAATTTTCCGAGATTGCAAATAGTTTAGGATATCCAGTTGGCCATTAAACAAAAAGTACATCTAAAGCATGTTTTATTTGTCACATGCCTACTTGATATTTTAAAATAATTATGAATAATATTATTTAAGTAAAAATAAAAGTGGAAAAACTTTTTTTTAAATCTCGGAAAAAATTTTAAGGCAAAGGAGGAATTTTAGTTTTCTAAGGAAATATTCATTCTATGCAAGTAGACAACCAACTAAGTATGCTTTAATTGAGTGCTTGAAAAATCGCAATTTTTACTGAATTTTCAGAAATTTTCACGAAAATATGATAATATAATTAAATTTTGCAGAGCAGGATGATGAAGAAATATAGACTTTCACTCAAAACTCTTTATTAAATAAAAGTAACAAAAGTGTAAAAATACAAAACTACAGTACACAGGTTTTACAATGTTATTGACTTTTAAAGTGGATTGTTTTTGTTAATTTTGATCTTATTCTTATCATAGAATCCTCCATTTTTCTAGATTCATGATGAATTCTGGTGTTGAAGTATCTATGTAAAATCAATTGGATCAATTCAAATGAATGCGAATTCTCGTTATAAAAGTGATCTCCAAATAAATCATAAATTTCTGCAGGTAGCTGGCTTATTGTCTTGTTTTTTAGCACCTCTATAAGATTTTTTATATTCTTATTAAATATATTAGTTGTTTTATGAAAAAATCTAAAATATTTTTCAGCTGATTGGCATATTCGTACAACCAATTCTGATGAATTGGTGAGTTTTTTGAATTCTTTTTTTTCCTGAAGACTGGAGTTACATGTGTCGCTTTTTATCAAATTGAGGCATGTAGCACATGTAACGACTTTTTTAAGGCCTTTTACAATAAATCCCGAAATGTAAGCGACGACATCCAGAACATAGTCGGTTAAGTCCCATGAAGATGAGTCGAAGCTGTTTAATTCCTCAATGTCAACATTCATTTGACTTTCGAGGGCATTATGTTCTGAAATGCATTTGTCAACTCCACTTTCATCTACTGTAATTTTATTTCTTGAAGCATGTAGAATAGAAGTTTTATCTAGATTGATGGCGTTACCCCCATCGCCTGCTTTTATTTCATTGTGGAGAAAAAGCCGTTTGTATGCTGCTTCAAATTGACGGGCTGTTGGGTTATCGTTAAAGCCACCTCTGGACCGAATAGCCCCAAAAAATAATTCAAGATGGTCTTGGGACAACTTATATGTCAGCACATATTTTAGGATCTCCTTCTCCTCGACAAAGGTTTGATAAAACTCCATCAAGCTGTTTATATTTATTATGTACCCTAAGAAGCCAGTCTTCCGTCCACTTTCTGTGATGAGCTTTCCATTTTCGCATCTCAGTTTTGAAATGTACCATTGAATTTCTTTCAGGTACTGAAAGAAATCGTTTTTTGTCTTTGGCGAAAGCGGCTTCTTGTAATAATATTTGGCAAATTTATTTTGTGAATTGAACATGTCAAACAAATCATTCATTATTTGAATAAAATTGGTGGTAAAAACGGACTCTTCAAAAGCTGGATCACCACCTTCTTCCAAATATTGGAGTGCGTCCGCAACACTCTTGCTGAAGGTTTGCGTAGCAATTTTTACTTTCATCTTTTCTTTGACATATCTGAGATGACGTCGCTTCAGTTTTGTCCCAGCATGTAATCCTTCAGAATATTGGAGGTTCACTAGCTTATCAATGAAGCTCCAGCAGATTCTATTTCTATTGTAGTCCAACAGTGTTTTATACTCCCCAAGGCAATTTCTAATAAGCTTTATCATATGACAATTATCCAAGAATATAAATATTTTGTCACCAGTTATTGGATTAATAAAATGCGTAATTGGTGAAGCCAGATCTTCAAAGTTTGCACCTAGTTGCTTTGCCATTTGAAAATTAACAGGAGCTCCATCGAAGGTGAGGGAAGATATTACCACTCCGCTGCTGATCACAAATTCTAAGCAATTTTTAATCAGCGATGCTTTCTCTGCAGCAGCCAGTCCATCTAGGAGAAAATAACCAATGGGTAGTTTCCATGATCCATTCAAACATACCAGCATAAACACCAATGCTTCCTTGGCTTCTGGTAAAACATCTCCACTGAATCCAGAACCTATGTCAACATAACCCGTGAATTTCGACCCAGTCCATTCTACACGTTTCCGAATAGACATTTCATCCATCACCAGATTGCATAACACCTTTTTACCCTCATCTTCTGCATCTTTGCATTTCATCGTCAAAGCGTTTAACGCTTCCTTAGTCCAACCTGGGGAACCATCAACTGCCTGGTACCATTTAGAAATGGTTCTTAGGTTAGGTAAAGATCTGTTGAATGTATTTCTGACAAATGTATAAGCTCTTCTTGAGTAAAAACTCAGTGTCATTGCAAACGAGCGTAGTTCTGGACAATACTTCTGCTTTGTAGGTCCTTTTAACATCCTAGTGAAAATCGCTGCAGATGATCCACTTGCGCAAGCCTGTAATTCAAAAGTTGTTATTTTAACTAAACTGAATGCAATAAGGCAAAATGAACGTAAAGAAAGATTTTTAGTGAGAATTGCACATGTCACAATATTCTTTGAATTAGGGTCTTCTATGTTTTTTTTTATTTAGCTATCAAATTACCAGAATGGATGTTTCCGCATTTTCAGTTATAAAACTCCTTCTTTTAAGCTCGTCTACAAGGGAACGTAATGATGTTATTTTGGATTTCAATCTTCTGACGGATTGTTGCAAAGTTTTGATTTTTTTTTTGCTTTTTGTTGAGTTCTTTTTTTAACGTCTTTATTTTTCTCCTCTTCGGTGAAGAAAAGTCTGAGCTGCTGCTTTCCATTTTTCTGAAGAAAAAGGACATAAATCACTTGTTGTGTAATTATTGTGGTATATATACATATACATATATAATGGCAGTAGGTACTAGAAAGAAATGAGTATTTTTTAAATTTTTCCTAGTGCGCATTAATATTGAATAGAAAGCTGTAAATATTTTTCCGCTTTTTGCAGTACTGTTATTATTTTGAACTAGATTATATATGTTTTTAAGTACATATGCAAAAGATGAAAAACAAATTAGGGGAAGACTTAGCCAAGTTAAATATGTATGGTACCTTTTTTTTATATGTTCTTCTGGGCCTAAGAATTGAAAATCGGTTTGAGTTAAGTATTCTGCTTCTGATGCTGTCAAAGTGGAGGATGACTCTTTACTTGGAGATGGGTCTTTAATTGTTGGTCTAGAAAATTTTTAACTATGAATCTAATATGATATTTAAATATTCAAGTTTACCTTTGTGATTCATTGAAATTTTGCTCCATTTGTTCTAAAATACCAGTTTCCAAGCTTTGATCTTTAATTTGTTGTTTTGAGGAAATAACTATACATTCTAGAACATTAATTTTGGATGTCTGAACGCTCAAATCGACAGGCTGAGTTTGATCCAACTCTTCACAGCGATCAGTGTCCAATCGCTGATTTGAAGATGTAGGCAGAGATTGTAGAGATTCGAAACTGTGAAGAAGAAAAATGTTGAAGTACATATTTATGTAGACAAGAGTAGTAGTTAAACAATAAAAAGAATATGAAAATAAGCTCTTACCTTTGAGAAGGTAAATATATCATTTTTGTAAAGCTTCTTTCTTTAAAATTTTATTCTTATTAACCTGAAATTTAAAATCAGTGGCATCGAAATGATTCGAGCAAATTCGTGCATGGCTTGGAATATTCATTTCTGGATTAATACCGAGATTTTCCATCCATTTTCTACGTTTTTCTGTGTCCACTGGAAATCTAAAAATTAATCATTCGCGTTCTATATAAAACATATAAACTGAGAGCTCAATAAAAAGTTAAAACAGATGTACTGTGTATATTTTGTTATTTTTTAGCTTACTTCAGCGTACCTAACTGTAAGTTTGAAATAAATAGCTCAATTTGTTGTTTATTATGAAAATAACAAAACATGCAGAGTACTTCTACAAAATAGCAGTAAATAAAATGATATAATCCTTGTTACGCCTATGGTAGAATTGTTACTTACTTGTGAAATGAAATATTTTCGCTTAAAAAAGTCTTTTTACACAAATAGCACGTATCAGGCATTTTGTCACAAATCACTTGGCACATCCACTGAGTAACATTGACTAATAAATCACTAATAATCAGTAATATTGACTAAAATGCTGAAATTAGTTCTAACACAAGATCAGCTGTTTGACAGAGTGCCAGACATGATACGCAGAATTTATGCGCTGTTGCCAACACATCGCTATAGTCCTGAATTTCCAGTCTAAACGAAACATAGTTTATTTTCAATAGAAAAAAACTTTTACAAGGGAAAATATGTGATCTGAAAACTTGCAGCCATATAACATTTTAACTCAAAATTTATTAATTCTAAAGCAAAATATATTTTAGCTGCTAAATTCAATCACGTACAGTTTGGGCTAATACATTATTCTGATGCTTGCTACAACAATGTAGCTCTGTACCTACACTTGGCTTCAATAACAAATGTAAATAGACATATCCTTTCTTTAGTTATACATCCATGTTTCCAAATTAACTATCGGGGTGATTAGGGATCGATACTGATATCAAAAATGCAATCAGTAAAATTTTTGTCTGTCTGTCTGTCTGTCTGTACTGTATAACCGCTATAGAAACACAAACTATAACATCATTCAAAGCTTATTTTTATTAAAGTAGGCCTTGTTAGGGTGATGAATTTCGCCCTGTATATTTAATCTTATTCTCAGTTGTAAATGCGCTGTTGTCACGTCCTCAATAAAATCATAATGTTAGTGACAAAAAATAAAATAACAATTGTGTACCCCATTTCAGCGCCATCTATATATATAAAAAAGGATGTGTTTTTATGTACGAAATCGATGAACTCAAAAACTACTGGACCGATTATTATGAAAATGGGTATATATATATGTATTTTTCCACGGAGAAGGTTTATATGATATGCTCATCCATGCCACTCGCCACCAGATGGCGCTGCAAAGTAGCAACTTCTGCCCCGTTCAACCGATTGTAATGAAAATTGGTATGTATATGTATTTTTTCACGGAGAAAACGAATATGCTATGCTCATAGATGCCACTCGCCACCAGGTGGCGCTGCAGAGTAGCAACTTTTGCCCCGTTTAACCGATTGTCATGAAAATTGGTATGTAGATGTATTTTGCACGGAGAAGGTTTATATGTTATGCTCATTGATGCCACTCGCCACCAGGTGGCGCTGCAGAGTAGCAACTTTTGCCCCGTTTAACCGATAGTCATGAAAATTGGTATGTAGATGTATTTTGCACGGAGAAGGTTTATATGTTATGCTCATTGATGCCACTTACCACCAGGTGGCGCTGCAGAGTAGCAACTTTTGTCCGTTTAACCGATTGTCATGAAAATTGGTATGTATATGTATTTTTCCAAGGAGAAGGTTTGCATAATATGCTCATTGATGCCACTCGCCACCGGGTGGCGCTGCAGAATAGCAACTTCTGCCTCGTTCAACCGATTGTCATGAAAATTGGTATGCATATGTATTTTTCCACGGAGAAGGTTTGAGGTGGCGCTGCAGAGTAACAACTTCTGCCCTGTTTAACCGATTGTCGTGAAAATCAGCAGGATGCTGTATTTTTAATGGTTAATATGAATATGATATTCGTATTAATGGAAGTTACCACCAGATGGCGCTTCCATTAACCAAGCAACCACTATTTATTTGATTACTTTAATCACGCCACCGTAAGGTGGCGCAGTTAATATCACATATATTTAAACGAGCAATCCTTACTTAAGTATTGTGACGCCACCGGAACGTGGCGCATTTAATATCACTTATATTTAAACGAGAAATTCTTACTAAATTAAGTATTGTTATGCATCTAATATATTTTATCAATAAACTACAAAATATAACGAACAAAAATAGTATAAACCTGATAACTAACGAGAAAATATGATGAAAACGATAAAATCAAAATAAATTGAAAAAACGAAAAATGGAAGAATGACATAAATGATTTGCGGTACGAAGTCCGCCGGGTCAGCTAGTCAAATCATTAAAAATTAGTTTTTTCACAAAAAACGAAAATCGTCAATTTAAAAATATATTTTTAGATATAATAAATGCATTTACAAAATAATGGTACTTAATTAAATGAAAGCAAACAATAAAAAAATTTACAAAAAAGTCTTCATTTGCAATTAGGAACAAATTTTCTATGTCTATATAACGATATTATAAAATAAGTTTTACAACAAACATTTAAATTGGACCAGCTATAAATGAGAAAATACAAAATATTTTATTTTGTCGATAAGTATTACAGCAGATATATATATTAAAGAATTTTTCGTGGAGCTCTCCAGGTAGTGCGGTATTATGACATACCAATCAGTTTCAGCTATTTTGATAAGTAGAACAAAGATAAATATTCCCACAAAATGTTATGCTTCAAATAATGGAAATCCGTTTAATATGTGTTCAATAGCTACAGTGCAATAATTCAGCAGAAAAGCAGATACACTAATGGTAAAATAAGCAAAGTAAAAAAAATGAAACATACAACATTAAAAAAAACATATAAACAACAAAAATTGGAGTAACAGATTTGGTTAAAACTATTGTCACGTTCATCTATTCGTTATGTATTTTCAATTCACCTCCAGTATCAAAGGTAAAATGTTGTCAAGTGAACAGTTTTTCATGTAATAAGTCCAATCCATCAAAATAATTTCTTCTGTGTCTACAATTTTTTTTACATGTCTGGTGTACATTGTCTTAAAGCTTCTGTCCAAGTTTTGTCCGAATATAAAAATGCAAAATAGAGGTAATCGAAGTAAATCATGCCTATGTTAGTTTAATATTTCATCTACTACATGTCTTATCGTTGCTTCTGTATTGTGTAAGTATAATTGTCTTTTTTGTCATTTTTTTATCAAATTCGATGTATTGCTGCTTAACCATCTCTGTAATATCTATTTTGTTGCTAAAAATTTAGATGGTACAGAATGAAATGAAGCATTATCCATGTTTACTACACATTTCTCTGGAAAATTAAATAAAGCAGGAATAAGTTAATTAACAATCCAGTTTTTGAAAATATCACCATTTATAGTTTTCTGATAGTCAATGTCAGTATTTGAAGAGTCTAATAACAAATCACATCCCTCTATGCTCCTGCAAGTAAAATTGTAAATCGTTTTTCTTCGGATTAAACATGCAATGGATTACTTTTTAATCAGATAACGGTTTCCATCGACGCGTTGGTGTACCATTTTTTTGTATCCACGTCTATGTACACGAATCTGATGATTTCATTGCGCTTTTTTAATTTCATAAATTTCTGAAGGAAAGAGATTTTGCTATGTCTTCGCTCACTTAAAATTTGTCGTCAGTTCACGTTTTTAAGTTCATATATCATTAATTTTGTATTAAGTTCGTTTACCGTTTAAATCTCAGTTTTGCTTTTTGTCAGTCAAAAGTTTATCTGAAGTAAAATATTCGTTTTTATAATTGTACGTCCAAATCTGTCGCTGCAATTTTTTTTAAATGAAGTTCTTAAGGTGATATACTCCAGCATTTTGGCGCGAAACCTAGAAAAAGCAACGATACTCAAACAAACCCAGTACAGAGAATAAATGTAAAAATTTTGTCAGGTATAAATTAACCCCGACATTTAAAACAGATACTGATTCACCGAACTGTACTGGGAGGTTCATAGTAGAGGGCGCTTTAAATCAAAGAATAGAATATTTTAAATCTGTATTGCGTTTTTCTCAAAAATTTCAAAATATTTTGATATGAAATTTTAGTCATGAATAGTTCGTTTCATTTTACGTGGTAGACGCATGTGTTTATTACAAAAATTATTTTTTTTCTCTATAAACCATCATAATTTTCTTTAAGTTATCATTTATTCAAAATAAAAGTATGCGTCTACCACGTAAAATGAAACAAACTATTCATGCCTAAAATTTCATATCAAAATATTTTGAAATTTTTGAGAAAAACGCAATACAGATTTAAAATATTCTATTCGTTGATTTAAAGCGCCCTCTACTATGAACTTCCGAGTACAGTTCGGTAAATCAGTATCTGTTTTAAATGTCGGGGTTAATTTATATCTGACAAAATTTTTACATTTATTCTCTGTACTGGGTTTGTTTGAGTATCGTTGCTCTTTCTAGGTTTCGCGCCAAAATGTTGGAGTATATCACCTTAAATGTATCTGCTTTATCTTTCATCCTTTTATTTGCCGCTTCTTTACCATTAACTAAATCTTTTTTTAAGATTTTTCGATTATTTTTAACACTAACCTAAAAAAGAAACACGAAATATTTAAAAAATGTATGAAATAAAAATTTAAATGATATTTGATAGGTCAGAGATTAATGAATGAAATATCGATTCGTCCATGTCCTATCAAATTACATTTTAATTATCATTATGGATCATTGTTATTAAAGAAATTAATGAAAATATTTTATTCTGAAACATTTTTAACTTTTACTATAGTGTGTAATCTGACAACATTTTAAAATAATGACTGACAGTAGAAATGTGAGGTTAGGTATGTTTATTAAATTATAAGTAATTTGAATGTAATAAGAATGTAAAAGTGTATTTAATGTAGGTAACAAATAACTTCATATACAACTATTAATGAAATTAAAAATGTTTGGAACTATTTGCTGATAAAAATATTGGAATAATTTTGAATACAAACACAATAAGTACTTACATTAAAAACCCACTTCTGAAACTTTCTGGTCTTTTCTAAACATGTAATATCATCTTTGTATTCATTTTTTTGTCTCTACACATATTTTTTTTCGGCATATTAATTTTTTTAATGCATTTAACCATTATATTTATGATATCTGTTGTCAAGCTTGTCAGATTGCGACTTGCAGTGACTTCGAACTTGGTTACTTTCAAACGCCAACATGACAAAAACCAATACCAACTTGAATAAATAAAAAGATAGCCTGCTAGATATAAATAAACGTTGAATCGTTAATACTCGACGGATTTGAACGAAAGATACAATTATTTTTCTACTCCTTTTCTGGTTATAGTATACTTTTCATCACGCTACAATTAATAGGAGCAGAGCAGTGAAGGGAAATGTTGGGAAAACGGGAGAAGTTACTCCATTTTTATGCTTCCGTCGCGTGTGCAACATTAATGGTTAAAGCTATACAGAAATCATCTTATTTTTATAATTTGGAGGTTAACTGCGAACGGATTTTACAAAATTTCACCCACAGGGAGGTTTGCGGGGACGTAAAAAATAAAAAAAAAATAAAAATCTATGAGTCCTACAGGTTTGAAACTTTGCAAAATAGTTAATTTTATAATTTTGAGGTCAATTGTGAACGGATTTTATGAAATTCCACCCACATGGGGGCTTGCAGAGGCGTGAAAAAAATTAAAATCTATAAGTCCTACAGGTTTAAAACTTTGCGAAATAGTTATTTAAACATCCTTTTGAGCTTATTAAAAAATTAAGAAGTATAAAATGTTTTAACTGGGGTAAAAACTGGATAGTGGGGCAAATTGAAACCTCTAAGATAAACTCATTGACCACCGCTCTTCCAGCCCCAAAAAAATTCTTTAAAAAAAAAGTTGTTATAGGTACCTATTAAAAGAGCTTAATTTGCACCTTTCAAAAATGTATTTTTTATCATTTGCACCCTCGTACTTTTTTTGATAAATTTGATTAAAAATTTGCTTTACTTAAACAGTTAAACTAGATTTAAATACTCATTTCTCACTCCCTAAAGAGTATTTCGATATCCGCTTTTTACCAAAAATTTGCAATTTTAATTTTCTAATTTGCACCATCGTAAAATTTGCGAAAAACGGTAACAATTATTATAAAAATTAAAAAATAGTATATTGTAATACAAGTGTTACAATGACAGAGGTTTCGTAGTACGAGTTCAGTTTGTGAAACGAACCGCGAAGCGGTGAGTTTCGCAAAGAACGAGTACTACAAACCGTCATTGTAACTCGAGTGTTACATACTATTTTTTATAATGAACTTTTAAAAGTATAAAAAAAAGTAAAATGAGTGTTTTTCGAAATATTTATTTATGTTGGCAATAACGCTGATAATGTAGTTAATAATTTACTATGTAACGTTGATTTATTTTCACAGTTTATTATTTAATTTATTTATACAACTAATACACTTAATTTATGTTATAACACAATTTATTTACAATATACTAATTTATATGAACACTGAATACTGATTTATATAAACACTTATTTACTTAGATTCAACTCAAAAAACTAAACTGAACTATATTTCAAAATAAAAGTCTATTTATATGCGCTTCAAACAATCGAGAATCATCTCGAGAAGATGTAACGTAAGGGCAGAGATTTTTCCAGTCGTATGTGACAAGTCCGGAATCTTCGATATGGTTCAATAGAACATTCCACGGCGTCGCCCGCTGGTCGGACTAGCCCATATGGCCAACCAGGACAGAGCCGGAGTCGCATTACATTGCCCCCTCCTTAAGAGATAGTTCCTCCTGGAACTAGAGCTGGATGGGAATGATTGTATCTGCAGTCGGATCCTCTTCTACAATTTCCAGTTGTATAAAAAAAACAGGGGACGGTCTTCGTTGTAAACTGGACACTGGGCGAATGGCTGCAAACCAATACTTGGACTTCGGTATCTTGAAAGATTACTTCCACCATGTTTCGAATGACCCTCCAGTCTAACTCCTTACACTCGATCTTTGGCATTGCTATATTCTGTATATTGGACTCCAGTACGTGTTCCCTCAGGCTAAGTAAAGATTCCCATACATCTTGATAAGTGGGTCGGTCGTGATAGGTGTTCTTTGTCACTAGATAGAAGAGGTAACGTGATCCATCTTGGAGTCTCAAAGCTTTTCCGGGGGCTGGCAATTGGCTTTGCAGTTCTGATAGTCGACCAAATTTTTTTCGGAAAACGGACGCTAATCCTCGGGCGTCGCTGATACTGGCAGGAATATTATGGACCAACGAGCAGTCATCTGGAAGCGTGAACAGGTCTTGATGTTTCTCAATGGTTACGCCAAATCTTGCTTTCCCGGTACCCCCATAAGCACCCATAAACTCATCGAAGGCAAAATCAGTAGTCTCTTGGAGTCGATTTACCTCTTCTTCTTGGTTATGATCTCCTTCAAACGGTGCCAGCCGGTTTCCATGTACCACTTTCGGTTTTCCATTTGGAATCTTACTTATTCGGTATATGACATCATTGATTCTTTTCTTAACGATGTATGGACCTTCCCAAGACGTTTGTAGCTTCGGCGAGTAACCCTTCTGTCTTCTTGGGTTATGAAGCCAGACTTTGTCTCCTTCTTCGAAACATCCTTCCGTGGTTTGAGTATCATACCGTTTCTTCATTCTATCACTGGCAATTTGAATATGTGAGCGAACCAGTTCATGCATATCGTCCATTTTCCTTCGTAACTGGATCACATAATCTTCTCCAGCTATATCTTCTCCAGGTCGGCATCCAAACTCAAGGTCGCATGGTAGTCTCATCTCTCGTCCAAACAAGACCTTTGCTGGTGTTTGGCCTGTTGTTTCATTGACTGCGGATCGGTAAGCCATCGCGAAGAGCGAAAGGTATTGATCCCAGTCCCGCTGGTGGTTGGACACTACTTTTGACAGATACTTTCCAATGGTCTTAGTCATTCTTTCTACCATTCCATCTGATTGTGGATATAATGCTGTAGTTCTTGTTTTCTTCATTCCTAGAGTATCGCAAATTCCTTGGAAAAGCTGGCTTTCGAAATTTCTACCTTGGTCACTATGAATCTCCAAGGGTACTCCAAATCGACTGATAAATTCTCTTATTAGGACTTCTGCAACAGTTGTGGCCTCTTGATTTGGAATGGCGTAGACTTCTACCCACTTCGTGAAATAATCCATAACCACCAACATGTACTTATTTCCATTCTCAGTCGTCGGAAATGGTCCAGCAATGTCTAAAGCAATCCTCTCGAATGGGCTACCGACGTTGTATTGTTTCATGGGAGCTTTCCTTTTTCGCTGCGGTCCATTGCTCGCAGCACAGATGGTACACTTCTTACACCAGCTCTTCACATCATCGGAACTATTCATCGAATAAAACCTTTCCCGTACTCGTTGAAGGGTTTTCTTAACACCGAGATGACCTCCCGATGGACTGTCATGTAACTGTCGGAGTACTTTAGCCACTCTAGTTTTTGGAATAACTAACTGCTTTCTGATTTCTGAACCATCATCATTCTCGAGTACTCGTTTCAATAAGTCTTCTTCCAGGATGAAAGAGTTCCACTGAGCCCAATAGGATTTAAGTACTGGACAGAATTTTGACACTTCTTGCCAAGTAGGTCGTCGATCTTCTCTCTTCCATTGGCGCATTTTCTTTAAAACAGGATCATTTTCTTGTTCCTCTCTAATTTTAGTCGGTGCCCAGTAATCGTTAACTACAGTTGTTCGTAGTATAGCAGTTTCTTTGGATTCTGTCTTGTTGCAATGGGAGCAATCTGCTGGGCACGGTCTTCTGGAAAGAGAATCGGCGTTTCTATGGCTTACTCCAGCTCGATTTGCATTGGCCACTGGACGTTTACATGATTTGATGAAGTGTCCCATTTCGCCACAATTGTAACACACGCGGGGCCTCTTCTTTTTGTTTTCAGCAAAGTTCTTCATCATGTTAACTAATTGGTCCAATTTATTTTCGTCTTCTTCGTCTTTTACAGACCTTACTTTACTGTATCCCCCTCAAGCCTTCGAAGCCGCTTCATACTCAAGCGCAGCGGACAAGACATCGACTAAAGTTTTGTGACGGGCTAAACGAAGAGTCTTGTTCATTTCAGGATCACGGAGCCCATCAAGAAATGCTTCTACTGCTAAACATTCTATCATTCCTTCATCAGCTGCAGGATAGGCAAATCTGACCAACCTGGCAATATCTACTTCATATTCCTGAAGGGTCTCTTCTCGCTTCTGTTTTCGTATCTTCAACTGTGACCGGTACAAATTCTCCAGATGTTCATGACCATATCGCATGTTTAATCTCTTCTTAAGTTGTTCATAGTCATCCGTCTCTTCCACCGGTATAGTCTGAAGAACGTCGCAAGCATCTCCTTTAAGAGCGATCGTGAGATTTACAGCCTTTTCTTTTTCTGACCATCCGTTCGCTCGTGCAGCTGTTTCAAACTGTTTAAGGTAATTTTCCCATGACATTTTTCCATCAAAGGTTGGGGCTTTAATGCGGACCGAACTTTCACTGCTTTCCAGTTTTGGTTTTTGTTCCACTTTACAGCTTGTCTTTTCTTCATCATTTTTCTCTTTTGATTCTTCCACACTAATCCTTTCTCCCTTTCCCATTTCTTCCATTTTTCGTTCAATCTCTTTTATTTTCTCCTCGAATGAAGTCATCTCATTCTTTAGAGAAGACACATCTGATGACATGGATGAAATCTCAGAAGAGACTTTATTTTCTAAAGAAGCAACTTTAGTATCCAAAGATAAAATTTCAGAAGAAACTTTATTTTCCAAAGAAGAAATTTCAGAAGAAACTTTATTTTCCAAAGAAGAAATTTCAGAAGAAACTTTATTTTCCAAAGAAGAAATTTCAGAAGAAATGTCTGTTTTCAGAGAAGACATATCGGTAGAAATGTCAGTTTTCAGAGAAGACATATCGGTAGAAATGTCAGTTTTCAGAGAAGACATATCGGTAGAAACCTTACATATTTCAGTAGAAATATTTTTTATAGAAGACATCAATGATGAAGTATCGTCAGCAAATAAAAACTCCTCCGAGTCTAATCCTTGATCAACTATCGCTTGTCTAAGTCGCTCCACCAACTCCGACTTCTTTCCTGTAGTGTCCAATTCACGGTCTTCAAGCTCCCGACGCAAGTCTGCCACTTTTAAATCACAAAGTTTTTTCGACATTTTTCTACACTATTTATTTACACTATCCCACTTCTGACACCAATGTAACGTTGATTTATTTTCACAGTTTATTATTTAATTTATTTATACAACTAATACACTTAATTTATGTTATAACACAATTTATTTACAATATACTAATTTATATGAACACTGAATACTGATTTATATAAACACTTATTTACTTAGATTCAACTCAAAAAACTAAACTGAACTATATTTCAAAATAAAAGTCTATTTATATGCGCTTCAAACAATCGAGAATCATCTCGAGAAGATGTAACGTAAGGGCAGAGATTTTTCCAGTCGTATGTGACAAGTCCGGAATCTTCGATATGGTTCAATAGAACATTCCACGGCGTCGCCCGCTGGTCGGACTAGCCCATATGGCCAACCAGGACAGAGCCGGAGTCGCATTACAACTACAACATACTTCTTGATTTACCACAACCAATTGTGTAAAACAATAAGTTACCAAAAACAGTGTTACAATGAATCTATTTCGATACTGTTTTTAGTGTCGAAATAGAAACTTTGTGAACGTGAATTATAAAAATTAGTTTTGGACTGCTGTCAGATATAAGTAACTGCGTGTAGTGTACACATGCGTAGTTATTTATTTCTGAACGTACATCAGCCAGGAAATGATTTTATTAATTTTTATAATAATTGTTACAGTTTTTCGCAAATTTAACGATGGTGCAAATTAGAAAATTAAAATTGCAAATTTTTGGTAAAAGGTGCATATCGAAATACACTTTAGGGAGTGAGATATGAGCATTTGAATCTGATTTAAGTAAAGCAAAATTTAAAAAGTACGAGGAAGCAAATTATGAAAAATACGTTTTTAAAAGGTGTAAATTAAGAGCTTTCATTAGGTATGTATAAACTATTTTTTTTAAGAAATTTTTGGGACTGGAAGAGCGGTGGTGATCAAAACTAGCTGTTTCAATGCATGTGATATGAAAATGTACAATACCAGAAAATAAAAAAGAACATAATTAAAAAACGAGAAAAATCGTAAGATTTAGAGAAAACAGTAAATTAACGACGAAATAACTGATTGTTGACGGACTATAGATAATAAAATACTACAAATAAATTTATTTATTTGAATAATATACAATTACAAAGCTAATATAAAAAATATATTACTTTTATAATAAAACGGTACTGATTAATTTTATTATCGTTGTACTAGGTTGGAGGTCAAATAAACGGTTTCAAATAAAATTTCTGAGAACTAGCTAAATAATGGTGGTTCAAAAAAAAAATTAAAAATACAGATCTTTCTATAAATATTTTAATACAAGAGTTTTAGTAAATAATTGAAAAATGGTACGTATTTTATTTAATAAATTAATATTTGTACATCAAGTAAAAATCTATAATTCAAAATTGGACAAATTAAATTTTAACAATTCATTTCGTGCTTGAAAATAACCCGTATCAGTCAAATCACAAGGTTCAGGTACAAAAGGAGGTGTAACTGATAACAAATTTTTCCAGTCTATTTCATTAAATGCTTCCATTTTCATCACTTCCTGAATTCCAGCTCGTTTCGCAGGATCATCAACTAATAACCATTCGATAGCTTTCACCGTTTTTTCCGACAAACTTTCCTCTTCTGTTGGCCACTCTATATTGTGCTCTAAAATATTTTTAAAAACCGCTTGTGGCGAGGAATCATTAAAGGGTGGAATTCCGGTAACAAATTCGTAAAAACAACATCCTAGTGCCCACCAATCAACAGCACAATCATGACCTTTTTGTAACAACAATTCTGGTGCTAAATAATCAGGTGTTCCCAAGATTCGTTGATTTGAACTCCATTGGCCTCGTTTTACCGATTTTGGTGTCCTAAATGGAGTCTTGCTCTTTATAGGGCTCACTAGAGAATCTGTTTTAGGTAATACAAATCTGGTGGTTTTTATTTTAATGCCTTTCTGTGTAGAAACAGGTGTTGAACAATCGGATTCTATCTTTAACAGATCTATTTCGCGTGTTAAACCTGTTTTTCCTTCGTTTTTTCGCGAACCTGGTGACGGGGATCTAAATTTCCTTTTTTTATTGTTTCTACCTCTAACTTTAAAAACGGGAGAATCCATAGATGAATTATTTTCAGATATTTCTTCATCATGTGAACTCTGAATTGTATGATACAAAGTAGGAGTTGATAACATTGAAGGTGTAGTGTAATCTGCAGATAAACAAGTAACTCCTGATAAATTATGTTCGTTATCATTCCGAACACATGATTCAGAAAATGATTCGTTTATATATTTAGAATTATTTCCTGAACCAAAACTTAAATGCGATGTTAAACTAAAAAGTTGACCAGGTGTTCTTGTATACAAATTCGGAGTGGAATTGACAAAATCCGATATTTTTAAATCTCTGTGTATATGTATTTTAGACAAACCAAAATCGGTTAATTTAACATGACCTTCTTTAGATAAAAGCATATTATCAGGTTTAATATCTCTATGAATTATGTTGTGTCCATGTAAATATTGTAAAGCTAAAGAAACCTCTGCAACATAAAATGCTGCCATTACTTCATCGAAATACCCATAAACACTTAACAATGATTTTAAATCTCCACCTACCATATATTCCATTACTAAATAAACTGAAGATATCGACTGTAGCGAATAATATAGTTGTACACAAAAGGGGCTTTTAGTTAAAGCTAATGCGTTTCTTTCATTCACTACTTGATTAACCATATTTTTATTTATCATTTCTGTTTTCTTCATTACTTTTATGGCATACATTACATCAGTATTATTTTTTTTATAACCCAAAAAAACCTTTCCATAAGCTCCTCGACTGATTGGTTTTATAATAACAAAGTCTTCAATTTCAGGTGGCTTGGTTTTCACATGCTGTTCTAAACAGTTTGTTATAATTTCTGCAGTCATAGTTTATTAATTATTCCAAAATCAAAAATTAAACTTAAACACAACCACTATAGTAAATATTTATAACCACTTTATATTTATAACGTTCAAAACACGTTTAAAACTTGCACAAACTTGATAGAAAAATGACAGTCGACGAATGCAACGCCGCATCAATTTGAATTCTATTTCTATTTGAGCGCAGAATCCTCGGCTGGATAGGATGATGAGAAATTTATTAAATGCACTGTTGTCAGTTTTATATTTTATAAAATACACATTCTAAATAAATATTTAAAAATCACTAAATATAAAAAAACTTTGGCAGTGGTGAAAATTACCAACGTTTCTATATTCATGCTCTTTTATATAAGCTTTTTTAAGATTTTTGTAACTTTTCACGTCCTTTTTTAGTTTTTGACGATTTTTCCAATTTTCCAAGTTTCTTATTATTTTTTTAGTAATAGAATTAAAAATAAAATAAGAATCAGTTAAAAAAACACATGGAAATAATTAAACATAAAAGATTATAAACATTAATATTTTAGTAAACTAGGTATAATAGGGATTTTTTTAATACTGGCCGATAAAAAGCAAAATATATACATATAGCTATTACAGCGTTAACCAATTTCGTGACGATCTAAACTAAGTCACTATAAACATAGGTATTATCATCAGCCATTGTTATTCCAATATCAACCACAAAACCCCTGTTTTCGAATATGTGATGTGATACACATATCACTGGTGAAAAGTCGGCGATCCGTATTTTTAGACTATACGCCTCTCAGGCACCTCTAGTGGCGCCACCAAGCGGACTGCCGCGACATGCGGTTGGGTCAATCGGCTGTCATAAGTGTCATATGCTATGTAATTCCAGCGGATTGTGTACTTTTTTAAATTTAAAATTTTAATCGATTGTCGTGAAATATCTGCGAAAAAAGTTAGTGGTCACACTTGTTGTGTTGTTGGGTGCAATTTCCGGGGTTATACAATCCCAGGAATAAGTTATTATAGATTTCCCTCGAAATCGTGGGAAGTCGCTCATCGCAAGGATTGGATTGTCGCAGTCCGTCGAGTCGAGTATGTATCAATAATGTTTAATAAATAAAATGTTATGGAGTGACAAAGTTTTTTTATTTCTTGATCGTGATGTTCATTTTTACAATCGAGAATTAGCGGTTTTTCAACTAAAGTTTTTAAATAACGGTTATTACAGAAGAGTGATTTTGCATGATAAACAATAGGCAATACACACAGCACCTGACTCAAGCTAACGCGGCCTTGCGCCACGAGGTAGCGCTGGCGTCGCAAAGTCGAGATGCCTGAGAAGCGTATCACATCACACTTCGCCTGGTCAGACCCAGTCGAAGCAGTGAAACATGCGCTCATGCGCATTATCGTTGTATTCAGGAGTCAGCGTGTTGTCAAAATCATATGTTATCCGTGGTCTGATTCTTTATTGTTGTAAAAAATGGAGTTTTTTGAATAAAATTCTTTCAATTTTCATAAATATAACGAGTCAACGTTGCAGTATCGAAATACGACCCATGAAAGGTTCTGTCAGGGATCGATCACTTCCCGACTCACTTCACTTTTACTTCACATCACACGTTCGAAAATAGGGGTCCACAGAGATAATAGAACAGATGTGTTAATGCATAATATAAAGTTGGCAACATGTTTAAAACGATTCACTATACTTTTACACCCTTTATACTACCGTAACTACTTTTCTGCTTTTTGCTCTACCACCTGATCATATTTTGCTATTTAGTTCCCATTTTCACCACTAAAGAATACGATTGCACCTCTCTTAAATTTTTCTATAGTCTAACAAGTGAATTTAGTAACATTGGACAGAAAATGACTGGTGATAATACTTATATCTAAACTACCTCTACCCTCCATAATCTAAAATCTAAACATATGCTATAATGAAGTTACAGAGTTACTTTCGTGACAATAGCTTCAGCATTTCATTCTATGTAAGAAGAAAATATAACGCGAGTATGCAAGCTTCGCTTCAAAAAAAATTATTAAAACACATAATTGTTATTCTATAAATAAAACTATAGTAAACGTGCGTTATATTTTCTATAGTCTGAATTAATTATTTAATATACTCTAGATATACCCCACTTCTACACTAAGAGAAAAACGCGAATATTCGACAGCTTACCGCATTACATGTTTATTATTACACACATACAGGATAAAAGTAGAAGTATGTATACTTGGAAATAATTATAGTTATTGTGTTTAATCATTTTTTTATTATTAAAGCTGTACTATGTAATAAAATAATTTTATAATTCTAATACTTAATTTTGTAAAATATATTCGAATGTTGAAAATTAAAAAAATTTATAAAAAAAGTTAATAAACCGGGTAAAAAATTAGATTTCACGAAAAACTGTAAAGTGAAAAATATGAAAAATCGTATCCAATGTTTATTTCATCAAAAGATTATGAAAAATCGAAAATTGAATATGTTAGATAGAGAGCTCTACTAACTTATTTTTACATGCAGAGTAAAAGTCTAGCTTCCATCGGTTATTTATATCACAATTTTTAACTTCCCGCTAAAAAAAATTAAATTTTTTTTTTAAATCGGGAAGTTATTGGTTTCACCCCGTTTTTCGAAAATCGAGTTTTCATCGGATCTCAACGTTTTGAGGTCTTAGGAACCTCCCCTGACTATTTTTACGAGGGTGTCTGTATGTCTGTACGTACGTGTGGATGTGTGTGTGTGTGGATGTATGTAAACCTCTTATAACTTTTGAACGGCTTGACCGATCGGAATGAAATAAAAAGCATTACAAAGAGTTTCATCTAACTTAGATACCCTGTATGTTTGAACCGATTCGCGCCGGTAGATTTCGAGAAATTTCAAAATAACCGAAAAAAACAATTGGTAAAAATGATGTTTTTTGGGCATATCTTTTTTGCTATTACATCGATCAATTTCAAAATCTAATCAGCTCTTAAACTTAAAAAACCACGTCGAATACCGTTTTGCAAATTAAAATCGGTTGATTCGTTCGTGAGATATCGTTGTCGAAAAATTTCAAAAAATTGTTTCTTTTTTTAATTTTTGAGATTTTTTTACTAATTGATTTTGCACTTCAAATAACATTTTTATGTCTTAAAAAACTGCGTCGAATGCTGTCTTGAACATCAAAAAAAAAAAAAAAAAAACGTCAAAATACCGGGAAGTTGCAAGGATGGCCTCTACGGTCAACTTCTTTTCGAATTTTTTTTTTAATCAGTTTCATTTCTTAAAACTTTTCAAAAATAAATTCATCTAAAAGGTAAATCTGACAACAATGCATCGTGTCTGGCCTCGTTCATACCGTGTAACGTGTAACCGAGTGCATAGTAAAATTTGAAACCATCTCTACGCCTTAATCATACTAAGGCACTATATCTCTACTATACACAGATACACTATACATATAAAGCTAATTTATTAAGTCATATTTATTAACCCTCCATAGATTTTATATATTTTATACAAAATTTTTATTATCCGAATCATTCAATTCAATCGAAACTTTACAATGTGAGTGAGGTGGTTGGCGATTATATCGATATAATGGACATTTAAAAATCTAATTTACTAATACGTCTTTATGAATAATGAACTACGAAAATAAATAAACGAAAATTTAAAATTTGGTCATTGTATCTTATTTTATTAATCTCACACGTATGTAGAGGAATATTTTATGTTTTTATTAGAAAACATCAACATCGATGTTTAAATCGATTTTTTGGTCGATGATATGCTTGTCAAAATACTCAAAATTGACAACATCGCCCAACAGAAGTCGTTAACGGCTACGGCTATTTTATTTCGGAAAATGGCATAAAGTAAGCTGTATTTGATTGTGTTTCTTTTAAAAAATTGTGAGGATTTTATACAAGTTATTTTATACAGTTGTGTACGTGATCCATAAGAGAAAATGGGGAAAAAGAAAGGTATTTCTCCCCGAAAGAGAACTAATTTAATCGAAAAACAAAGAATGTACGATAGAAATTTAACTAAAACAATTGTTCGTTCTACATTAGGCCCCACTCGTAAGGAAGTTGCTTCAAGTGCAAATATAACAGTTTATATAAGAATTCGTCCTTTTAGTGATAAAGAAAATAGCGAAAATTGCAGGTATTTATTAACAGAGGTGTAGATGTTAAAATATTTGTATAAATTGTAATTTATTTAAGTATCGAGATTATTTGAAAATCAAACTAATTATGTTCCAAAGTAAGATTTATGAATTAAAAAAATATTTGATTTCTTAAAAGATATATTTTTGATTTTTGACATATCTGTTTTGAAGTAATCTTGAATTGGACCTAGAATTTATATAGAGTTATTGATGTATAGTCGTGTACCAGTGGTAAAAGTTTACCTCATTCAAATAATTACAAGAGTAAATAATAAAATAAACAAAACTTAAGTTTGCTACCTAAAATAGAATGTTATTAAAACTTGATGAATATCATCATGACAGAAAAGTATTAATGAGTATAATCGAGACCATACATTAATAAATCCAGAAGAATGACTACAGTAGCAATAAAATTCTTCAAAAATTGTGTGCCCGATAGTGCATCTAAACCTTATTTTATAAACTTTTTGTTTCTTTCAGAAATAAAAAAGTAGTATGTTAATTTAAAAAAAAAATATCTTTTTTGTAACCGCAAAATATACCATTACTTAAAGTCATGGATCTTAAAGTAAACAATGTTAACCAAAAAAACTTGTTGCTGTTTTTTCTCGTTAAACACGGATGTTTAAAAACACTAACAATTTTTAGACTATTTTGAATATTTAAAATAATGCATATTTTAATTATAAAAAAATAAGAAATTTAAAAAAATCTAATAAAAACGAAATTTTTGTATGAACGTTTGAGCAATTTTTTAACATATAACAGAAGGTACGTGTATTTCCAAAATCTAAAAAAAAAAAACAAAAAACTCTGATAATCTTTCTATTTTTATCATTTTGAAAACTAACCAGATACATTTAATCATATAACTTATTTACAGAACTTCGATAAAAGTTATCGATAATGATATGCTTATATTTGATCCTGAAGAGATTTCTCAAGATTTTTTCTTTCACGGAATGCAACAAAAAGGACGTGACATGTCAAAGAAAGTGAAGAAAAATATAAAATTTACTTTTAACAGAATATTTACTTCGGAAGCCACAAATGACTCTGTTTTTGAAGGAACGACGCTTTCATTAATTAACACATTAATGGATGGTTTTAATTGCTCGGTTTTTGCTTATGGTGCAACTGGGGCTGGAAAAACTTTTACGATGACTGGAACTGCAGCTAATCCAGGAATTACTTTTTTGACCATAACCGAACTGTTTCGAAAACTGAATGAATTGTCTGATGAACGAGATTTTGAAATTGGTAAGTCTTTTTTTTTTTAAAAACACTCGAGCATTGTTTTAATTTTCACTATATATATAACCATGTCCTATTGAAATGTGAGCACCGTGTAGAATATCAAACATTTAATTCAAGTTCATTAAATTACATTTAACACATTTTATATAGACTTTAAATGTTTTTAAAGTCGATAATTACCTTCGTTTAAAGAAACAATCAGTGTTTCTACGCCTCCAGCAATAAAAATATGGAATCGCTGCAATCTCCGACGCTGCAGCGTTGACATAAGTTCTAATCCTAACACACGGGTCTTCTTGTCACTTTTTGTTACGAAGCTGCTAATGAGGTGCTATCAATCGGCTCCAGACAGGGTCCACAAGTATTAGTCACCAACCAAGGGTAGCTTTATATTGTATCGTACTGTTACAAACTTAAATATTTCCAAAATTACCTTTGCATGATTTTTTTACAAATGCAAAATAGTCGAATAATCGGATATTTTGAATTTATTAACAATTATAAACAATAAAAAAAGTTAAGCGATTTTTGGAAAAACACTCCAAAAATGTTACAAGTATTTTATTACGAATCTAAACATGAAAAATCTTTACAAATAACCAAGATATATGTTTAGTTCTATAAAAAACAAAAAATTATTGGAATGTTTAAATCAATTATCTTAAAAACTAACAAATAAAAATTTCACTTTATTTGATCTAATTTTGCTAAAAAAAATTTAACACAGTTCTCCTGTTTAAGAGCGAATATTAGAAAAACTGAAAATTAATTCAAAACGAAGTGTTCACTAATAATTTTATCTATAATCCAACGCATTTAGCGTTTATCTGGTGTTTTCAAAAATTGATAAGCTAGTGCGTTTTTATAAGAACTTGTGAAAATTTTGGATTTTTCTATTTATCGAAACTGTAAAATATAATAACAAATTGTTAAATTTTTGAATTTTACATATCAACGATGTATGAAAAAACTTAAAAACTCCTAACTTAGTATTTTAATGTTTTTCTCATTTGTAGGAATTACCTACTTGGAAGTATACAACGAACTGGTTAAAGATTTATTAAATGCTGGACCTCCTTTAAACTTACGAGAAGATTCAAATTATGGTGTTATTGTAGCTGGTTTAAAGTTATTTAAAATTTCAAATCCCGAGGAATTATTTTCATTGTTAGAACAAGGAAATTTAAACAGAACTCAACATCCAACTGATGCAAATGCTGAGAGTTCGAGATCGCATGCTGTTTTTCAAGTTTATTTAAGGATGACTTTAAAAAGAACTAAAGAGGTATAATTTTTGAAAGCATAACTAGAATCGGAAATCTGGGAAACCGATTT
Organism: Altica lythri; assembly: GCA_964028335.1. Classification (NCBI taxonomy): domain Eukaryota; kingdom Metazoa; phylum Arthropoda; class Insecta; order Coleoptera; family Chrysomelidae; genus Altica; species Altica lythri. The sequence goes on along the minus strand of OZ034806.1, from coordinate 10,839,654 downwards.
CCTTACAAAATTTACAACGATCGTTAGCCAGATTTCCGATTTTAGTTATAATATTGTTATAATTTTTCCTTCGAGGATTCGGGATAAGTTATAAACAGCAGACAAACTTAACAATTTATTGGTAAACACAACTAAATAACAATTTCTTAAACTTATTTACACAACTTTGATTCAGTCACAATTACTAAGTAACGTCTTTAAAATAACTCGTACAATTCTCCGTCCGAAGCGATCCTTTATATATAAAATTAAATCCTTCTCGAAGCGTCTCCAACGTTACAGCCACAACCTTTCTAGAATTGAACGGTCTCGAATTATCCGATTGATCGAAAACAAACTAGAATATTTCAAAATTCTAAGAACTGTCGTTTGTTTGGCGCTATTTCCTGATAGGTCCGGACAGGCTTATAACAGTATACATATAGGGGTGTATACAACTTAAGTTAAATCAAGATATGAGATATGATCAAAAACGCCGATCAACCGTCCGTTGCTTAGCGGTCTATGGCGCTATAGGCTTTAGGTAGAGGTCAAAGGTTTAATTCTAGACGGATGTGACATTTGTTAAATTTCTCCTAAATGCTATTTCTTACTGGTTTTCGTTTGATATTACCAAAACGGTTTTATTTTAATTATTAACATATATGTATATATGTTCTTTGTGCTTAACATATCGCTCACTTTTAATTTCTTCAACATTTAAAATAGTTACTAAAGTAAAATTTTAGGTAAGGTACCTAGAAAATGATCGTTTTCTTCAGATGAGTAAAATTAAAATCTGCTGATCCGAATCACACCACAAAACCACTACAGTTTTCCAGTATACTTTAATTACAGTTAATTGGTTGTACGAGCTTTTAAAATTGAGCTTTAGATTCGGAAAGATTAATTTCAGTACATGTAATAAATTATTTGCATTATCAAACTAATTTTATTCGACTAACAATTTAATTACATGTATTTATTACACGACTAGTTAATGATTCATTAATTTTGAATAATCATGTGCTCATCGAAAGAAAACAGAAATGAATCTTTCATTTAATATCCATTTTGTAATGAATGATTATTGAATAACTACATATATGACAAAGTTACAAAAATCTGTCAATGATCATCTATTACTTTATTAGTTTTTAGCGGTTACTTGTTTTTAGTAAACTTAAATTGGTGGGTTTTGTTTTTGTGTTGAGGAATTATTCTTAAAAATCTTAGTTTTTCGAAGCCATAGATCAATTAAATGTGTATTTAGCATCACAAATTGCTACTGAAGTATTGTTTTTGTTTGCGGAATAGCACTGCTCTTACCCCACTTGAGGATTCTATCTTGTAATGGCTACATTCGACCATATACACAAGACGTGGCTATTCTTAGAAACCTGCCTTCACGCGTATTAGTTTTTCCTTCTTCAGTAGTAGATCAGTGGTTTGTGCTCTCAACCCCTGCTAACACTTTTTGTAATATGATATACTATCGACTTTTAAACAGAAATATGATTACCTATAAATTGCTGGAACGTTCCTATTGCATAAAAACGAAGGTAAATCAAACTTTGTGTTACCGATTCAACTGATTTATTTCTTCTTGGGTATAACTCTTGTTCCAAACACATGGACCAACTACAGAACTTTGGTTAATGTAAGTCTTTCTTTAAATTGTACATCGTCTAAAGTTTCGAAGGGAGTTTTTCTAATCCTACATGGTACAAATTCTTTATCAGAAAGGTCTGACAAGTCGGATTCCAGATTTTTTTATTAAACTGTACACTTTATTTTATTGTTACTGCACAAATATTTTATTTTATGTTTGTCAAAGAACAAAAAACGAAAAAATAATTCAACAATAAATTCACAAATAAGCACAAAATAACAAACTGAATAATTCTTTTTTAACAAAAGTTGAATTCAGCATCTTTTTACAACAAATTTTTGATGATTGTTTAATTTGTTAAAATTATATTAAAATAATAATTCGTTAACAGACAATTAAACCCTCCCGATTAAGAGAAGGATTGGTAGATAGAAACCAGATGCAGCAAATTGCAGATTCTGTGAGGAAGAGGGCGAAACCTCAATACACATACTCTCGGAATGTATTGTATTACGTAATTCTAGTGTCAGGTAACTAGGATCATACGAAATAGTAGAGAAAGATCTACCAAACTTGAAGCCCAAAGATATCTTAAACTTTCTAGGAAAGATAGGACTAAAAGAGCTGCTATAAGTCTAAGGAAACATCAGAATTATAGCATGAAAAGATATCGTAGGTCGCAGGTGTATCTGTCACCTCTGATTATGCACATACATCCATAGGTTTATGGATCACATAAACTTATGGAACTAAAATATGTATGATAGCAAGTGAACGGTTCATTAACTCTGCCATTATTTGATTTGAGGTTTAAATTATTAAAAGTTCATTAAAATTTAGATAAATGATTAACGAATCATTAAACATCTTTTTTGGTTAACGTTTCTGCAACCGGGAATAAAAGTAGTTTTTTTACAAATATTTTTTTTATTTAGAAAACAGTAGGGATCAACGACTAGGTAAATAATTAGCACTGACCATTAACATATTGTAACGAAATATCTGACTAAGGAAAAGACCTTTTTATAAAATACTGTTTCGAGGTTATTCGAGAATGTTCTCTGTCTTGTTGGTTTGCCATTCGTTGGGCCAGCTGGGAAAGTTGTTGAGTTTGTTCTTCTTGCAGCCGGGAGAGTTGTTGCGCTAGTTCAGAATTTGCTTTTTGAACTGGGTCTTCAAACTCAACAGCGTCAGGGTGCAGATTATTATTTAGGTAGTATTCACGGAGCCTTCTCAACAATACAGATTTGCTCCCAGTTGTTTTCAATTCTAATTCTTCGAGCCCTCTTCTGAGCTCAGTCACCAATAGTTCATTTATCTTCTTTCCAGGCATTCTTGTATCTTCACCCCATACCTGAAACACTTATGGATATTTCGTTACACTAGTCCGACTAAGGAAAGGACCTTTTTATAAAATACTGTTTCTAGGTTATTCGAGAATGTTCTCTCTCTTTCTAGTGTGTATCGATTAGGTTCGATTTATGTTTCGCGTACATTCTAGAATATTCATTTGTTGTATATAAGGGGATATTTCGTTACAATATAATAAAAAGTACAAATAATTATATTTTATTATTAAAACACGTTAATAGGTTTTAACGTTACAGTTTATACCTTTGATAATTAGGCAATCCAAACCACGTGATATTTTAGTTGTTTGACCCCCGCCGCCATATTGAATTTATTTTGACACATCGTTGGATTGCCACGAAAGTCAAACATTGAATTCAGTAGCTATTCATCTTCAGAAAGCTGAGGAGTGTTATAGTTATAAAACGATTTGCTTTTTATTTTGTGGTGTTTAAAGGTGTTTTTTAGTGTTTAAAAAGGACAATTTTAGTTGTTTGACCCCCGCCGCCATATTGAATTTATATTTTGACACATCGTTGGATTGCCTAATTACTAAGGGCGGCTTGCGCATCGTCGTTAAATACAGTTTAAGAGCGACGTAAACGCATTTAGTCTGCTAAATAAAATTAGCGTCTTGCACAACAAAAATCTAGTTACTAATCACGTTTAACGAACTGTCAAAGTTAAATACCCAAAGATGGCTATTTAGCGTCGTTAAATACGTTTAGTAGCAATCGCGCGTCATCATTTTGAGGTTATAGAAATTTTACTATTATTTTATAAAAGATTGTAAAGAGTTCGGTGGAAAGTTTGTAAGATAGATGGATTTGTGGGAATTGTATTCTGACGACGATGAGGAGATTATAGAATATATCAACAGACCGAGGGAATTGTTTGAGAGAGCAGACTTATTTGGATGTATTCGGATGACAAATTCTTCAGAAGGTTTCGTCTAACGAAAGAAACCGCTCTAATTTTGTTACAGCAAATAGTCCCACATTTAAAAATAAGTTTACCATGTTACTAACCTCTCAACAACTTAAAAGGTTTTCGACACTTCTTGAAACACCTTTTGTGTTGGATTAAAAACATGAGCGATTTTAACCCAGGCATTTTGCTTTTCAGTCTGTTTAATTTGGTCGGTCTTTTGCACTCAATAATATGGGTGTATGGTTTCATAGCTGCAATCAGCAATATCTGCTCTTCTTTTGTAAAATTAGGCCCCCGGTACCTAGAAGAAACACTTTTGTTTGCCATGGTAATTATCACTGAACTCAACTAAAACAATTATTATCAATAAAAATTAGCACGAGAACACTTCACAAATCACAACAACTTGGTGATAATTCGGTGACGACGGTGAGATGACTGATTTTTCTTTTTGAATATTTTTGGAGCCTCAATGTTCCAAGGAGAAATAGTTGAGTGGGAATATTGGGGTGGTGGACAAAATATTACAAAAATTTACCAATAGAGATTGTTTATTGAAATATGGGCAGGTTAAAAGTAAATACTTAACCCTCAAACGGGTAAGACCGTCTCAAGACGGTCTTTGTATTTGACGTCTAGAAATCCATACCTAATACTTTTTTTACATAACGTGTAGTATACATACTGTGGATGAGTCCACTTGACTTACATTTTGTAGAGGAACGCACCCTGACAGGTAATTAACGTGCTGTATTCAGTTAAGTGCTAGCACCAGACAAAGTGGCATCAAAAATTATTAGGAGAAAAAAATATATTTCCAATATCAAAAAAGCATATTTTAAAAACAGTGATTGAGTTTATATTTTTATGGTAAGTAGTTTACATATTTTATTACAATAATATAATATGTGTGAGTTAAAAAAATAACCCAAAGTTTATTTATGAAACGATATTGCAAGACCGTCTCAAGACGGTCTTGTCGGTTTAACCGTGAAATAATGTCTCTTTTTATTTTGTTATTATATTTAGTTTTGTACTTAGAAAAACCGTTTTTAACTTATTACTCTTTCTTTTCTGTGTTAGATGGATCGTGTAAATCGACGTTATCAGAAAAAATTGAATTTGGAAGAATTGTCTGATGAACAATTATTCGACTTCATCGATTCTGTCGAAACAATTGACGACATTTATAGTAGTGACGATAGTAACATCGATCAAGATTATGTTCAGCATAACATCGAACCAGAGCAGCTAGGTAGCTTAGCTAAGCTGTCAGAGGAGAAAGCGGAGAGGTAATTGTTAGTTTTGTTGTATTGATTATTTAAAAATGATAAAATATTTGTTTTCGATTTTCAGCTAATCGTATACCAGGATGTAAACTTCCTAGTGATAGCGAAATAAACAAAGAAAGCAGAGGATTTTTCGTTGAATACATGGCCTCAATTTATGGAGTTGATGTAAACACCGTGCTGTGGAAAGATAATAAATGTGTTCGCCTGGCTTCAACATATGTTGAAACAGAAACTTTTACAAGAAGCAATCCTGAACAACAATCTCCAAAAGCACCTCGCTATGACAGAAAGCGAAAGACATACATAGAGATTGATTGTCCGCAAATCATCCACGAATATAATGCCCACATGGGTGGAGTCGATTTGATGGACGGCCTTATGGGTCGATATCACATTCGAGCTAAAACTCGAAATATTATGATTCACATATTTTATCATTTTGTCGACATGGCTGCCACAAATGCATACATTTTATACAAACGTATACATATCGAAAAGCTAAATAACTCCAGCAGTTTCTATGATGAGGAGAAGCTTTTACAGCTACCACAATTTCGAGAAGAAATAGCTGCTGGACTTGTTTCTTTTAAGGAAAAACGAAATGTAGGCAGGCTATCATCAGCGCAAATTGATAAACCAAACTCATCGAGTATTGGGAAAAAAGCTGTGCATCCAGTTGCTGATGTTCGGTTTGACGGTGAAGGCCATTTTCCTATATGGGTAGGAAAAAAAGAAAAAAAAAAGGTGTAAAGAGTGTAAAAAATCTGATACACAACTCATCTGTTCAAAATGCCACCTCCATTTGTGCAGAAAAATAGATAAAAATTGTTTTTGGAAATACCACCATCCAAAATAATGCTTTTTAATATTTTTCTATAAATAAAAGTTATTTTATATAAAACTTTTTTTTGTTTTTAATCATAATTTTTGTTTTTTCCTTACAGAAAAACAATTTTAAGTTAGCTTTAATGGTAAAACGGAGAGAGAAATTAAATCTTATTTGATATATTTTTTTACACTTAAACCGGCAAGACCGTCTCTAGACGGTCTTTACTTTTTGTCACATAGCTGTCATCAGAAACAATATTTTTAAATAAAAAGTTAAAATTATATTGCTTTTATATATATTTAACTGAAAAAAAATTGACAGCTTGATCTAATCATTTTTAAGATTTTGCCTGTTAGAGGGTTAAATTTTGTAAAATTCTTAAGGTAATTAACTATATTGCTACAGATGTTTCTTTCAAACAAAATAATAACCCTTGACGATGAATAAGATTTTTTACGAACGGTTCAAGTCGTAAATCCCATGTCTATATATTCCTTTTGCGGCCAAAGTTTTTACAACATAATAAACGGATAAATGTATTGAGGATGAAAAATATTTATAATTTCTAGTAACTAAAGGACTAACCTTTTATGATATGAATACAATAATATACAAAAAATACGTGAGGACAATAAAAGCAACAAAATCTTAAAAAATAAAATTTAAACTAAAAATAATTCTACGAAACAGCAACCTTTTTGCTCTAAGTCAAGTGTTGAACGCACTAAAACGTAAAACGGAACGCAAGAAACTGCTTTACCGACTCCCTAACTACGATTAGTTAAATTACCATCCAAACGGACGTGAGCAAGACCTTTTTAATTTTATTTAGGCTAAACATATTTAGCAAGATAAACGCATTTAACTAAATTCTGTTTAGACCAAATGTTGCGCAAGCCACCCTAAGACTTTAAGGTAATTTACTGTTTAATTTAATAAAAATCTAAATGTTGACATTCCACAATCATTACAGTTTAGACCTTATTAATACGTGGCTTTTGATAGATTTCCACACTTATTACAGTTTAGATCTTGATAATAAGTCGCTTTTGACCTCGTTTTTTTTTTTTAGAAATTCATGAAAAATTCTGGTGTGATCTCTTCCAGATCTACACAGGTTTATTTGGGGTTTTTAACGTAATAGAAACTTATGATTCACTAACTGTTTTATTTCACTTGTTTATTATTGCCGATTTGAAAACTTGTTTTGCGTCTGTACATGTAATGCATGTAACGTCGTTGTTAAGGTTTGGATTGGAGCTGCTATTCTAATTTCTCAGTCAGATATTTCCTTACCGTCAAGGATTAAAGTTTTGTGTTCTTTCTATATATTAAAGCTTGGAGTATTGCATAGTTTTCTAGATAAAATTGTTTCTTTTGCGAAGCTGAATTCGAATATCATCATTATCTGACCTGGAAAAAACAGTGAAGACGAAATTTTGCAATTTTGCTAGAGAATAACATAATAATTCTGATATTTTAATGTTTAGTTTGTCACAAGGAGTAGTTTTATTAATCCAAGGTGGCAATATGGCCTAGATATAAAGATGGAAGCGTTATTTCAAACTCATTCGAGCATCCACTTAATCGTTTATAGAAAGCAGAGTTATTTTTTTGAATATATTTTTCTTTAGAATTCTTTAATTGGACATTGTTGAACACAAGATGTTCTGGGTTTGTAGTTAAATTGGATAGATAGATACATTGTTATTACTATTTTTTAACATTTTTGTTAGAAGTAGATTTCTCGAAAGGTCAGTCAGACCATTCCATCTCTGATATTTATTAAAGTAGAATTGGTCATCTTTCTGAATAACTGTTATTTGTTATTATATCTGGTTGTTTTCTAATTGTTTAATATACTTTTTTTAGATTCGCACAGCAAAACTAAGTATGATTGACTTGGCAGGCAGTGAAAGAGGATCTGCAACCGGATATAGCGGTGCTCGATTCACCGAAGGTGCCAATATAAATCGATCGTTACTAGCACTTGGCAATTGTATAAATAGTTTGTCTGATGGTCATAAACATGTTCCATATCGTGATTCGAAGCTCACCAGATTGCTGAAAGATAGTTTGGGTGGTAACTGTTATACGATTATGATAGCAAACGTATCTCCTTCTATTTTAAGTTACGATGACACATATAACACCCTGAAGTATGCTACAAGAGCTAATTCCATCAAATCGAATATCCATAGAAATATTGCTCAAGCTGATATGAGTGCGATGCAATATAAAACATTGATTCAAGATTTGACGAAAGAAAATCAAGCACAAAAGGATAAAATTGAGTCGCTATTGAAAGAAAATGAAAAGTAAGTTAATATTTTTTGTTTATAAGTCGCTGTTTTTAATGTATGTTAAGTACATGTACTAATTTACTAATTATATGAAAAAATTTCATACGTTTGTAAAATGTGCAATAAGTGTCAATACTTACTTACCACTAGTAATCAAAAATTCCATTCAAAAAATGAAAACGCAAGTTTGGATTTGTGTTGATTTTTGACATATACAATTTTCAGACTGTTTTGTAAACATAGTACAAATTAAGAATTTAAAATATTTCTGGTTATTTTTACTATTTTATACATAAAACTTTTTTTTGGTCCTCCGTCCAGAAACAATACTATTAATTACTTCAAAATCGTCCGGAAAATGACATTTTCCGGCCTAGGCCGGCAAAGTAGCTTTTAGATTATCTAAAGAGATGGCGCTATGAGTCATCAAAAATACATAATGAATACTACAAATTTTAATTAAATTTATTTAAAAACAGCGTATAATATACTAAACTAATAACTTTTTCTTAAGGTAAGCAGGATTCAAACTTACATTTAATTGCTCTCACAACTTTTATTTTAAATTTGACATTTATGTCAATTTACAACTACTTATCATTCGATTATGAAAATACATACCTCGATTTTATTATTGCTCATTGAACAATAATAGTTCATTGCCTCTGCTATTTTTATATAAAATTATTAGATATTAATATTAATATTATCAACATAACAATTTTTACTGTACTGCTTATTAGCACAGTCTTCGTATGTATAAAAATTAAGGATCGTGAAATCGATTATCAGAAAATCATTCCTTATTACTAATTCTTTTAATAGTGCAATAGATGTCAATAATGTCAATATACACCTAATCATGTATGTCACAAAATAAACAGTTTTTGAACTTTTGAAAATAATAAAAATTGGTCGGACCAAAAAATAGTGTGTGTTACACGTCCGCAAAATGTTTTGCAAGTGCTCGTATTGTTTCGCCCCGGTGCTACGCCCCTCGGCTACACAACTTTACTCGCTCTTGCAAAATGGCATTTTCCGTCCTTGTGTCACAAATAACTATTTTATAGTTGGCTTTTCAGATATACTCATTTTCTAAAGATTATTTATTATTTAGTAATATACACCCGGTTACAGAAATGTCATTCAAAATAGTTTCATTACTGACTGTAGTAATTAATAAAAAATTTAATTAAGATATCATAAGCTAATAAATTGTCAATCATTATTTGGTTAGCGATACAAACCACTTTTCGAACTAGCAATTTTATAATAACGTATGTCTCAAAAGTTAAAAAATAAAAAATATCAATTTATCGGGTTGGCTTTGCAAACAAAAGTAATTCAGTGATTTGTCATTTTAATGATATTTCAGTTACCGAAATCGATTGCGTTGTAATGGCTTATAAATTAGATCTTAGAAAAAGCGTTTATAATTTAGTTGGGCAGATGCCTAAAGTTCAAATAGTCCGACTTTTTGAAAATAAAAATATAGAGCAAACCAGTTAGTCGAAAGTGCCAAGAATAAAATTGGACAGTCATTGAGAAGACTTTCACGGCGTTATGATGTTTCCAAGGATACAATTTCCAGAGAACTGAAGAGAAAAGGTGTGGAATATCGGAAAAGAAAGAAATGTACTAAATATACGCCAAATCAGTTAGCTAGAATATAGTATAACTAGACACACTTGGATAGGAATTATTTTTACGATTTTACCAGGGGAAACTCAAAAGAACGTCATTATATGAACGAACCTAGTAAAATATCTATTTAATGTTGCTTTTAACTTCCCGACTCACACCTGTACGCCCATGAAGAGAATTCTTGGAAATTCGAAAAGAGCGTTGACCGCGCCTATTCAAGTGGTTTTGGATAAACTATACCAAGATGTTGCCGTGCTTTGAGGCGCACTTATTTTGCAAATACTAAAGTCATCGTCATGGATGATAAAAGTATTTTACCCTGAGGAATTCCGAAATTAAAGGAAACGACGGTTTTTACACGGACAATGTAGAAGAATGTCCAGAAGATGTAAAATACAAGCAAAAGGCCAAATTTGCCGATAAAGTTTTGGTTTATTGCGCGATATCAATTGGTGGGATTTCCAGGCCTTATGTTGGGCGAGTTAGGGGCGAAGCTATGGGCAGTCATAGTTATATTAACAATTGCTTAACAAATTGATTAATTTCATCCACCAGAATCATGCTAAAGATGATATTATGTTTTGGCCGGACTTGGCTTCCTGCCATTATGCAGGCGAAACTCAAAATTGGCTGAATGCTCACAACATACATTTTGTGCCAAAAAACGACAACCCCCCAAATTTACCACAGGCTCGGTCAATTGAAGATTTTTGGACCATTTTGTCTCGAAAAGTGTATGATGGAGGTTGGGAAACAGAAAACGAGCAACAATTAGGTAAGGTGGCGGATTTTTAGAAAAATTCGAGAGATTGATGTTGCAACGGTCCTAGGCAGAAGACTGCGTATTGTTGAAGTCTATGGACCTTTACATTTAATTTAAGATACAAATATTGTTATTTATAAAGCTGTTAATTACATTTGTTCTGAAAAATTGCCGTAAAAGCATTATTACTTTTTAAAATGTTCTAAACAAATTTGTGTCAAAACTTTTGAAACATACTTTATTACAATGAAGTCCGCTATTATAATTGTAATAGGACCCATATATTTTAATAACAATAACCAATTGAAAACAGTAAACAAAAGACAAAGACTCTATTACGCAATTAAACAATTAAAAAAATGTATTAATGAAAAAAATATTTAAATAAATCAACTCGTGCAGTCTACGTACTTTAATGTTTTGAAAAATTTTATGAGGTGTATTACAATTAAGGCTAAAATAAAATTTAAATTAATAAAATTAAATTTCACAATTGATTATTAAATAAATCGCTTACATTTAAGTTACAAAGTTTAAAATAACAAATATGCTCAAATTTTTATATAATTGTAAATTATCGCTTGGGCTTTCAACTCTCGCCCTAGTCAGAAATCGTCTTGTTTCACCCCTTGCCACACAATATACTATACAATATCCATTGAAATATGACACAATTTCGCAATACAAAACCCAACATCTGCATTACGTTTAGACTCATCTTGGACACATGATTAACCATTGACAATTTTTCATCGAATACAACCCCAAGGTCTTTGACAGTATTCCGTATAAGTCAGAATTGTGCCATCCATTTTATATTGGGTATTGATTCTCTTACGATTTTTGTAGAAGTTTTTTTTTTGAATCCCACTCCACAATGCATCAAGGTCCCTCTGAAATATATTTGGATTAAAAATAATTGATTACAATAAATGAAACTTGATTACAATATGCGGATTATTTTTATTTAGGTGCCTTAACATATTTTTGGAATGACTGATTGTATTATGATTACAATAAACGGTTGATAACATTATCCGTGATTCTAAAACCAGATATAATTTATCATCCCTATATATTTTTTTAGGTTTAAATCACAATTGGAGCAATCAAGTAAATTTGGGGGAATAGATGAATCAGTAGTACTTGAAATTAAGGAGTTGGTAAAACAAAAACAGGAACTTCTAAGTCGCCAGTTCCAAATTGAGATTAATGAAAATATTACTACCATAAAAAGGTAATGTAGACTGTAGATTATAAGTGGGGTCTATTGGACCAGGTGACTTTACTACACTGCGACCTAAAAGGTCGTTATTGTACACCCTACATCTAATTATGAGTTCATAAGGTCTTGACGTTTAAGAAAGTCTATTATCCGCTTAGGATGTCCATTTGTAACCTGATTAGGCTCTAAGAAGACCTGTACCAGATATTATTTGTCGTTGGTAAACGATTACTCTGTAGTTATATGTTCAGCCCTGTCATCTGCATACTCATAGAATGTATATGTTCCACTTTACAATTTGCTCATCGTATAGAAATGGTGAGCATGGTCCTCTGAGAATTTCTGTGAGGTTTCTGAAGCTCTAAGAGTAATTTAGTGTAGCGCAGTGACTTTTTGCTTGACTTTGGGATTGAGTGTTTTTTAGTAGACTGCATTGAATTCTTTTTTCCAATTACGAACTTTATCCATAATGTGGCATTTTAAAACGACACAGAAAGGTTCAATTCCGATAAAAGGGGTACTAGTTTATTCTTCAAGACTATCAGCAATTTCGTTTCCGACACTGACAATTCTCTTTATACCCTGGTAACCACATTAAAGTTACTTTGTTGTATTTAATCAGTTGCTTAAGAGGCTATTTGCAGTACCAGTCTGTTTTGGATTCGAACTTGATAGAACGTAGAGCCTTCTAAGCAGCTTGTTCATCGGATGCAATAAATATTCTGGCTAAATTGAGACTTTTTTAATGTACTCTTGAGCACAGAAGTCTATTGCTAAAAGGTTCACTTGGAAGATTGTAGGAGTGTTTCTCAGGGCTATGGAGAGCCCATCGTTAAAACCTGTAAACCTACCCCTTCTGGTGTCTTGACCCATCAGTATAATAAGTGTAAGTTAAGCGACTTCGTTTTTTGTTTACTCACATTATTACATTTAGTGTGAGTTCGAAATATTGTTTTGCAGACATAATGTCTGCAGGCATCTTCATGAATTGGGTGGTTCCGACCCTTAGAAACCTATATCGATATCCTAATTTGCAAACCTACTAACTGCTCCGGAGCAAATTTTACAGGAGAGACTTAAAACGTCAAAATAAATCAAACAAAAATTCCTTTGGAAACTATGGTTTTTAATTATTTAAAAACACTTAAAAATCGATTTTTTTATAACTATTACATTTTATAGTGAAAAAAGGGTTTGTTAGATTTGGTTTAAGTAATAATTGAAACTGAAAGTGGAGTTGTTTTTTTTTAACTTAATTTTTAATTAAGCAAAGTATGTACAATTGTACAAAGTGTGTTTTATAAATGAAAATAATTAATTTTCGTGTATCAACGCATCGTAATAGTCGTGATAATCACGGGGCATAGATGACTTAAGTTGCTTTAGATCTGATTTTTTTTTATTTCTTCATATAAGTTTTTTAGGTCTTCCACCCTCACGGGGACAACTTGTTTTTTTTTATTTGTTGATTCTCTACTCGTGGCCAAACCGCAGCTTGTACATTAATATCTCCATTAAGTCTATACCGCAGAGCTCTCAAATCAGTAACCTGTAAAAAAACACTTGGTTTTAGAAAGCCTCCCGGTAAATAATCACATCACAAACATGTAGAAAGACGGTCTTAAGTCCTGAGAAGTTGAAACTAAACATGCAAATTGAAAGAAAATAAGTGTATACCTTTGGATCTTCTTTCATTTTCCGTGGGCTAATGGATTTATAAAAAGCGATTTGTTTGAAATCCTTGAAGTAGGGAAAAGTCAAATATTCACATTGGTATTTTTTGTTATTGATCTTTGCTGTGCGGCAGATGTTTAAGTATTCAGCAGGGACATGGATGGTTTGATTTTTCAGCCGCTTCTCAATCTTGGCATAAATGCTGTTCACCTCCATTTGTGTGTGCCAGCTTTGTAATAATTACTGGAAACAGTTCACCTAGGTGCCAGTAGAACTGCTTGGAGGTCAGCGGTGAAAACGAATTTGTGATCTTTCTTTACTTGTTTTTCAGCTCTAGCTTCCTTCTTTTTCTGAATATGCTAATGTATACGTCTCCACTGATTTGACCACTCACATATCCATTGCATATTTCACAGATACCTTTTATTGGCTTAAACAAGCATATTTTTTTCATGGTAAGAGCATTGGAAAATGTTTCGATGCACAGTGGTTTTACGTTTTTGAAATTGCATTCTTCCGTATAAAGTGTATAAAGCTGTTGATTAGATATGATTTCAGGTTTGCAAGTACAATAGAAAGGTTCTTTGCCGACAGTAGTGAGAAGGTAGTTTAGGTAATTCGTCCAGAAAAGTGCCCATAAATTTATTTTCTGAGGAACTGACTATGTTGCTAGCAGAGGCCGTTGACCGATTGTTAGGATGGAAATCATTTTCACCCGCTGTGGTTGCTTGTGATGTCTTTTCTTCTTTTCAAGCCCAGCATTGGTAGGTGGTTATAGAAAAGGTTTTTATGTGAACAATGTATTACACACTCTTATCATTTCATCATTTTTATTTAAATAATTGGGGTCTTTTCTGTCTCTTTTTGTCTTTGGTGTGACACATTTTATCAGAAAATTAATTTTTTTCTCCCCAATCCATAGCCCATATCCGTTTAAATAAGCATTCTTGGTCATTTTTAGATATCAAGTGACAATTAAATTCTCCATTTATCTATCTGACAACATTTTCTTCTCTTAACAAATGGTTTATCGTCTTCGGATTCTGAACTTTCACTATATTCAACTAATCTGGTCACATGAATCTGGTTGAGCGATGATAAAGTGGTAGTTTCTTCTACACCAGGGGTATGGTTGATGTTGATGTTCAGCGTGCATGAAGCAGTTGGAACATCATAAATTCTAAGGTGTTGTCATTCAGCAAGGATGATGTGGTAGTGGGTTCATCAACTATAGGGTTTATGTCAATCCCGGTTTCTTGGGTATGAGTTGATATCGTCCAATGGGGGTATATATTGATCAATAAACTGAATTTGTACATTGTTCGGGACATTAATATCGTCATCAAATAATAAGAAATTGTGAACTTGAGACACATTATCGGTGTTTGTTGTAGCTTTTGGAGAGTTGCCATTCTTTCTGGTGGTAACTCACAATGGTTTCCGTCTTAGGTTCAGTCTCCGGTGCAGTAGGCTGTGTATGGATCGGTATTAATTCTAATGCTTTTTTGAAGGAATCTGAGTATTAAAGGCATTAAGAGCAACATCCCGAATTAGTAGCAATGGAAGTATCTTCATAGAACTTTGGGAATTGGTTAGCTTGGAACAATGCATCATCAGGGTTAGTAGTGTCGTTATTAGTTTTAAAGCTTCAAACGGTGATAAAACGCAAATTATGGCTTTTTACACCAATACGGTTGAGAATCGTGGAGTTTTTAGTATTTCAAAAATTAGAGCAAAAAATCTAGTTTCTGTCGGTATCAAAATGTCATTTTCGTGAAAAAGTGGTGTTATTAGGTTTGCAAATTAGGCTATCGATAGGTTTTTTTTTTCAGAACAATCCTCTGTACATCTAAATGCAAGAGAGGAAGGTCGCATTGACAGGTGTTAGATATGAAAAAGCGATCATTTTAGGTTTTAGATCTCATGTTTTCTCTAAGGTGTCTATTCCACGTTTTCTCTTGGGGATAATTCCGAGGTATTTTACCTGGTCTGAGAATTCATAACAGCAGGTTTTATTCTTGATTTCCTTGTTGGTGAATGAAATGATTGTCGGTTTGTTAGGATTGACTGAAAGTTCTTCTTCACTCACTAATGATGTTTAAGGCACTTTGCATGCGGTCTGCAATAATACTGTTATGTTTACCTCCTACCACAATAACTAAATCATCAGTGTAGCTCAGATCACGAATACCGTCTCTTTTAAGCTTTGCTACGGGATCATTGAAGAGTAAAGAAGATAAAACTTCTTGAGAACGCCTTTTACTAGTTTATGGTAATTGATTGATCTTCTAGGTAGGTAAATATATTCCTAGTGTTTAGCATGGATTCTGTCCATTTGATTATGGTAGTTTTTATATCTATTTTTGTTGCGGCAGCGGAAATAAAAGGGTATTATCGAATGCTCTTTTTACATCTATAAACTCCCTCTACATCTATGACAACACATAAAACCAATTCCTTTGTATTAATAGCTTTTTCAACTTTTACGACATAATACATTGTCAATTTGACAGGCAAATTGTTCCACGTGAATTTGCATCTCTGATACATATCTAAAAAGCTAATGTAGAGAGTTATCTAATATTGGTTAATTGATTTAAATTATGAAATAGAGCTACATTTCATTATTTTCTGAAATTTTATCGAGCAGTCGATTGCATTACTATTTTAAATTTACAACAATATTTAATTTTACTCTCTTTACACTTTTTAGATTTTTACTTCCCTTTACTATTTTTTTTAAGTTTTTTCAATCCACTTTTAAAGTCTATAAGTCCTACAGGTTTAAAACTTTTTGCAAAATAGTTATTTCTATCATTTTAAGGTCAATTGTGAACGGATTTTGAGAAATTCCCACAAGGAGGCTTACGGGGGCGTGAAAAATAATCTATACATATAATAAAACTGTAAAAATGAAAATTCTGTACATTAAAGATATTTAAAAAATAATTAGCGGGGGGTGTTACTACATCGATATAGAACCCAAAAATGTGGTTAGATTTTTTTATCTGTCTGTCTGTATGTTTGTGCGCGCATCACATTAAAACTACTGATCCGATTCAAATGCGGTTTTCACAGATGTATTTGTCTTCTTTTAACTTAACATCTGGTGTATAAAAAAATTTCCCCCACCCCTTAACGAAGAAATTTATATAACAATCATCACGCCACGCGAACGACGTCGCGGGTACAGCTAGTTTTAAATAATGATCTTATTTTTATCGATATTGCATAAATTTTAAAGATTTTTGTAGCATCAAGGTGCTGCCATAGTATATTATAATTGGTAATTTGTCAAGAATCGTGTTTTGAATCTAAAAATGCTTAAAATGCCGTGGTTGTATGCAAAGAAGATTCCTTAACAATTTAAAAAAAAGTTTAAAATTCGAACGTTTGTTAATTAGGTTTAAATTCATGTTTATTATAATGCATTTGTATAATCTAATGAATCGAAAAAGGTGATAATAAATAAATATTCTGTCATTCACCGCATTATATATGCGTATAGGTTACTTCTTCGGGAATTTTCGTATTTAACTTTTTATGACTTGGTATGAATACCTGGTGCAAATGGTCAACAAATACAATACTTACGAGACTTCTTCTTTAAGTTTTGCTATTTAATGCTAGTTTCTATATCACTCGCTTTCTTCTATCTGTGTCTATTAAAGAGGCCCCCTCACGTTGTTGCCAACCTATACCCTAGTCAAGATATTTGACACTGCACATGTTGGAGCACTGAATAACATAATAATAATAATAATAATAATAATAATAATGCTTTATTGTCAGAAATTTTACAATTTGTCGACAAAGCTAAAAAACATACAAAAAAAGTACAAAAACCTTAAAATCTAACATATCACATAAACAAAATACAAAAAAAAATATTTATACAATTAAAGAAATTGAAAGTCATCAAAAAAAAGAGAAAGAAGAAGAAAAGGAAAAAAGAAAAAGTTCCTTGAAGTAGTAAATTAGTGTGTATTTAGAAGTATAAAATGATAATATGAAAAATTCATTTACTGTGTACAAAGATCTCTCCAATAAGTGTGCCTTCAAAGCTCTACGGAATGCGGGAAAGAGTGTAATAGATTTGATATTGAAAGGCAGACGATTGTGCATCTTTTTTGCATTATACAATATAGAGTTTTTGATTAACTCTGATCGTGGGATTGGTAAACAAAGATGCTCCCTGTTTCTAAGTGGATAGTTGTGGGAAGGCGTTTCAGGATTCGCTGACGAGTGCTTGCGGATTAAGCAAACGGATTCAAAAATGAATAAAGAAGGAAGAGTTAAAATTTGATATTTTTTAAAGTATTCCCCACAATGAGGTCTATTGTTTAATCTTAACATGTAAAGGATAGCTCTCTTTTGAAGTTTGAAAATACGGTCAAATTGAGTCGCACAACACAACCTTATACTTTATAAAGTTTTTAGTTTTATGTACACACGATATATATTTTCGCAATAAATATTTATAGATTTTGATCGATAAGCGATATTTTGTAACATACTATTTAGTCGCGTCAAAGTAGGCCTAAAAACCCAAAAACTTAAAACTTTGGTCGGAAAGGTCAGATCGAGCTCATTTTTTTTTTAAATGTTCATTGAGAACTCAGAGTCAAAGTTGTATAAAATCTGGATGCCGCTCGGCCCCCCTCTCCCCCCACATTCACCCCTAGGTGGGGGTTTTTCAAAATGATCTATACGTGATAAGACTGCCCTCCCAACCCGGCCAAATGTTCCAATCGGGGGTTTTGAAGTCCCCTCCATTCATTTGTTCGGTCAGGTCGCTTTTTCGACCTTCCCAGGGGCGTCTAGAAGGGCCTCCAAGGGTCCAAAATATGAGATATCTACAGAAATGTGCTCGGACTGCAATATTGGGTCAGGGGGATTCCGAAGGGCAGGATTCTCATTTCTGTCGAAAATTAAGGCTTTTTAACCCATTAGGGCCGTATAAAAAGGGGCCCATGGGGTCTCAAAATTATGATTACGCGAAATTGAATTTTAGTGTACAGAATTGGTACGATCAAGTGGTATAAGGCTACCAACCCTTTATTTGAGCAGCCTGCGATTCTATGACCCATCCAGGGGTGGACAATAGGGGTGCCGGGGCCCAAAAAATGTGATTTGATTGGATTCGATACCAACGTGAAAAGTTGATATAATCTGCCCAGCGAGTAGTCTCCTTAGCCTTTTTGAGACCATGTCATACCCTGTCGCAGCCAGGTATGGGCGGGCGGGGTTTCAAGGGCCACAAATTCAGATTCAAAACAAACCCTCAACATATCAAGTTTGTATGAGATAAGGAAATTTTACGAAAATTTCAATTTGAGCCCCCTTGGAACGCCTCCCGTCCATACCTGGATCCGGAAGAGAGTGACATGGACTCAGAAAGGCTGAGGAGACTATTCGCTGGACAGATTATATCAACTTTTCACGTTGGTATCGAATCCAATCAAATCACATTTTTTGGGCCCCGGCACCCCTTTTGTCCACCCCTGGATGGGTCACAGAATCGCAGGCTGCTCAAATAAAGGGTTGGTAGCCTTATAATACTTGATCCTACCAATTCTGTACACTGAAATTCAATCCCGCGTAATCATAATTTTGAGACCCCATAAGCCCCTTTTTATACGGCCCTAATGGGTTAAAAAGCCTTAATTTTTGACAGAGATGAGAACCCTGCCCTTCGGAAACCCCCTGACCCAGTATGGCAGGCCGAGCACATTTCTGTAGATATCTTATATTTTGGACCCTTGGAGGCCCTTCTAGACGCCCCTGGGAAGGTCGAAAAGGCGACCTGACCGAAGAAATGAATGGAGGGGACTTCAAAACCCCCGAGTGGAACATTTGGTCGGGTTGGGAGGGCAGTCTTATCACGTATATATCATCTTGAAAAATTTGGGGGGAGGGGGGCCGAACGGCATCCAGATTTTATACAACTTTGACTCTGAGGTCTCAATGAACATTAAAAAAAAAATGAGCTCGATCGGACCTTTCCGACCAAAGTTGGAAGTGAAAACCTACTTTGACGCGACTAATTGGAAAGATGGAGAGTTTTATTATACGATGAGAATTTTTTTGCTGTATATTGCATTTTAACCTATTAAATCAACACGGAAGTTCGAATTTATAGTATAGCTTCAAGTATATAATGATTTTGCTAAATCATTCCCATACAAATTTCTAAACCCGGGCGCGTGCCTAGAAATATAGCTTCTACCGGCAGTCCCACTGACTGCCACACCCGTTTTTTTATTAATCTCAAACCAAAACCCATCTCTGCCAATCACGCTCCGGTCCGATATCATATGAAATCGTGGTCCTTTTATCATTATTCCTAGAAACACAACCGTTATATCTAAGTTAAATTTCTGCATCGCTTATTAAAATAAGCAAAATACCGAATATATAGATTCGGAAGTGATTGCCAATATTTGATTTACAATATTACAATATTTTATGCAACATAAATAGATAAATTGTTTCAGGTTATTAAAAGAAGACATCGATAATCGCTTAAGCGACTTTTGTGTGGACACACCTGAAAAAGAAGAAACTAGAGAAAAATTAACTTCTACTATAACGCGATGTAAAAAACAAGAAAGCGCCTTAAGGAATGATATAGAACAAACCGAAGATATCATAGAAGGTGTTGATAAAAAATTCAATGAGTTGGAAACTAATTATCCGCAATGTCAGTATTTAATTCAATCTGAAAGGTTGAAATTATCACTATTAAAAGCGAAGCATATGGTAAGTTTATCATCTGTTTAGTCACTGAATAAACAGATTAATTAATTTGTTTATTTACATTTAACATATATGCTAGCTCAATTGAGCTCGTGGCTTCTTTTCTGAGTTTTGTCAATTTTTCCCAAACAAAAATTATAGGGCGCCAGAGTACAAATGATTAAAAAAAGTCATTCAATAATAAATTTAACAGTTAATGCGAAAATTAATTAAATCTCTTATCTTTTGTTTTCTTCAAAGGATTTCCATAAATGAATTTCTCCTTGGGATGGACTAAATATTCTTCGGAATATTATCAAATAAAGTTTCTTCCAGGGATGGAATTGATTAGGCTTCAGTAAATTTCAACAATCATTATAGTCAGATAACTTCCCACAAAATGGTTGTCGGCTCGACACGTCTTCAATTTAAATTTATAACTCCTACGTAAGATTCCTCCAGATGTGGCATAAACTCTAATAATGAAATCAACAATCAAAACTCAATCCCTTAATGAATTACAATCAAGAAGAATCACTATCTGATTTCTCCATATTATTGAGAAATAATTAATTTTATCCACTCCTTTGAGAGTAAATGCCATTTATACTTATTGTCACCATGCAGGTTAATTGGAATGACGTTTCATAACGCACAACTGTGCGTTACAGCTTATTTACCCTGCATGGTGACAATGAGTATAAATGACATTTACTGTCAAAGGAGTAGATAACAGTACAGTGCGTACGTCATATATTTTTTTAGAGATGTCAAATACTTAGAATTAAAATTAAAATATTGAGTTGTAGATAAAGCATAATACGTAACTCGAGTGGTAAGAGGTATTACGTACTCATGTAATTACGCACTCGCCGCTACGCGGCTTCGTGCCTAACTTTTCCACTCGTACGTAATGTCCTACTTACCACTCTTGATTCGTAATATACTATTATACACACGTGTATTATTCAATCAATGATCAAATAAAAAACTGCTGTTTGATGATAGCGAGTCTACTTGAAATTAGGTGTTAGTAATATTTAGAAAAACAAAATTCACCACAATTTGGACAATTAATACAAATAAAACTAATAACTAAAATTATAGAATTACTTACTTTTATACTGAGGAGTTGATCGTAAGGAAACAGATATTAAAATGAACGCAAAATATCTATCGAAGCGAAATGAAAACTTCGGTTATCGGAGACTCTTGCCTCACACTTATAATCGCGGCGCAAAACAATAAAATATATCTCTACAAATAGTCCGACGTATTTCTGAACTAAAACGATCACTAGATCGTTACAGCTCTTATTACGGATTGCTTAAAATTAGATTTGAATATCATCTTGAAGAATTGCATTCCACTCTTTATGTGCTGTAGTTCTAAGCTCTTCGTCATATGGGTCATTCTAGTTGATCATATATGTTCAATCTGAACCTCATTTAGAAAATTGGTTACTCTGTCAGCTGCATACTGTTAAGCGTTGTCGTACATTAATACAAATCCTTTGTATATGTCAGTAATATATAGCACATTTTCTTGTAGGATGTTTTCAACATACAACTCACTAGTCGTCCGTATAGTGACTTCCATAAATTCTGTACCTCCCTAAAGTATTGTAACGGGATAACCGTAAAGGAAGGGACCTTAATTTGAAAGATTGTTATTGACAGTTGATTTTTAGAAGTTTCTAAATATCAACTGACCATTTTAAATAATGTTTCTGGAAAATTCCAGAAAGATCTAAAGACACTAACTAGATTAAATAAAGTTGTATATAAGGGAATGCATGGGCAGTTAACGTCAGTTCAAGTTCAAGTATTCACAAGAGTTCATTGTATTGTCAAGTAGTTAGACGTTATCAAGCAGAGTTCAGTGTATCTTAACAATTTTGTAAATAAATTGTGTAAAAAGCCCCCATAAGTGTTTCAAATTGGTGTCAGGTGTGGGGTGAAGATACAAGAATGCCTGGAAAAAAGATAAATGAACTATTGGTGGCAGAGCTCAGAAGAGAGCTCGAAGAATTAGAGTTGGAAACTACTGGGACCAAATCTGTATTGATAAATAGGCTCCGTGAATACTACTTTAGTAATAATTTGGACCCTGACGTTGTGGAGTCCGATGACCCGGTTCAAAAAGCAATTTCTGAACTATCGCAACGAATGACTAAGCAGCAAGAGGAACAGACGCAACAACTGTCCCAGTTGTCCAGTCAGATAAGCAGCCAGCGCGAAGATATGTCCCAGCTATCAGGACGAATGACCAGCCAACAATAACAACAAATTCAACAACTTTCCCGGCTGCAAGAGGAGCTATCAGGACGAATGACGAACCAACAAGAGGAGCTATCCAGTCAGATGAAGAGCCAGCGCGAAGATATGTTCCAGCTGTCACAACGAATGACGAGCCAACAAGAAGAGCAAACTCAACAACTTTCCCGGCAGCAAGAGGAGCTATCCAGTCAGATAAAGAGCCAGCAAGAGGAGCTATCACAACGGATGTCTACCATATCAGATGAGTTATCCAGTTCGTTCTCCCAGCAAATATCACATCTTCGTGACGAACAAAATCAGCAAGTGTCCAGCTTGCGAGACGAACAAAATCAACTGTCAATAACAATCTTTCAAATTAAGGTCCTTTCCTTTACGGTTATCCCGTTACAGTATTGTAGGTACCGTCAACTTCAAAACTTACATTGTTTTGATAGTGTTTAAGATACTGTAATAATAAAATCACTTAGTATTTTAGTTCCAATTATATAAGGTTCAAAACAAGAAGTTCCAATGTAAAAATTTAAAAATTTTAGAGTGTCGCTGTCAATTTATTACTTTCATTCATTTTTATCAATTTTTTAGATTCTTCTGGAAAAACGATACTCAGACTACATGGTAGAAGAGCAAGAAACGAAATCAGTGCTTGTAGAAAAAATGAGTAACACAATGCGTAATTTGTTCAAATTATTAAAAGGACATGGAATTTTAACCCCTAGCATAATATCTCAGTACAAAGATGTTAATCAAATATTACAAAAACAGAAAAGTATAACATGGAGTAAACTACCTGACTCAGGAATTAGTTCTTTGTCGAGTATACCAAACGAAGAGAATGAAATTGAAAATGAACAACAAGTTGTGGATTGTAATAGGACATTCGTGGCTGAACCAATAAAAACGAAAGGAAAAATATGCACGGATCAGTTGATGTCTACAGGTGGGATTGGTTTTAATTCTATTGGTGCAATTGCTTTGGAATTAATACACGGTGTTTTTGATACAGCAGTGTGTAGGGATAAATAATATACAAATTTTTAATATTTTATTATTGTACTAGTCACTAAAATAAATCGTAAGATGATCATCTATAATTTTCAATAACGTTTAATCTTATTTTGTAATACTTTCGCATTTTTTGTCTATGTACAGATTTTTACTTTTTTTTTTCTTTATATTTTTTAATTTTTACACTTTTTTCTTTTATTTACAATTTTTTTACAATGTTCGTTTTTTTTTCTTTTTTTCAATTGTTATCTACTTATTTCTTTTTAATTTTTTGATAACTTCCAACTATTTTTATCATTGTCAACAATATTTTACATTTTTTTAAGGTTTTTGACAGTTTTTTTATCATTTTTAGCAATTTTTAGAGATTATCAAGAATTTCTTATAATTTTAAACATTTTTCACGTTTTTTTAACATTTCTGTAAGATTTCGAATTTTTTTTCACCATTCTCAATTTTTCTACAAGCAAACAGTTTCTTACGATTTTTATCAACTTTTTACGACTTTCAACGTTTTTTCAAGATTTTCAACATATTTTTTTCTCGATTATTAACATTATATTAGGATTTTTAAATATTTTTCATAATTTTCAGCATTTTTTCAAGATTATTAACGATTCTTACAATTTTTAACGTTTTTTATACGATTTCAACAATTTTTCTGGATTTTTGTTATTTATTAAGGATTTTCATTCCACGGTTGGCATTTTTTTACAATTTTCAATATATTTTTTTATTTTTGACAGGTATTAAACCATTTTTATCAATTTTACAATTTTCAATGTATTTTTTTATTTTGGACAGGTTTTTAACCATTTATAAATTTTTCAAGATTGTCAAGAATTTTTTACAATTATTCACGTTTTTTAGATTTCTTTATAATCTTTGAAATTATTTAACCATTTTCAAAAATATTTCAAGATTTTCAACAAAGTTTTTCACTAATTTTAACATTTTATCAGTAGGACTCTATATAATTTACATAGAGAATCGAGTAATTTTTAAATATTAATACAAATAGTTCGGGAGCCCAGAAGGTTATCGTAGCCGTTAAAGAGACAAGGCTCCAACAAAGTTTTTTCTATGTATTTTGACCCCCTGATTACAAATATCAAGGGTGGATTCCCGAGAAATGGTTAGGAAATTTGTTATTAACAAATAATTTGTTATTAATAAAAAAATTGTTTTTTCGTAAAACAAAAAATATTACCGTAATCATTGACTGATTTTGAGCAAAAAAGCTTTCTATGTATTTTTTCAAATTAAAAATTGTTAAACATTCGAAAAATAGCGTTTTTGACATTTTTCAAATTTGCATAACTATTTATATAATTAATATTTTTTAACTCTGTGATGACTATTTGACACTTAGTATCATAAAGTATAAGATGAAACCGGTTGCAATACGAAAATACAATGTTTTTGTTACTTTTTAACGCTATAAACAATATGCATTTAATCTCCTGTAACGTAAGACGTATGCAGGGTATGCATATTGTTTATAGCGTAAAAAAGTAATAAAATTATTGCATTTTCGTATTACAACCGATTTCATCTCATACTTTATGATCTTAAGTGTCGAATAGTCATCGCAGAGTTAAAAAATATTATATTATATATAACGGTTTTTATGCCAGTTGAAAAAAAATGCTCTAAACACGTCCTTTTAGGACTTAATGGGTTAAGTTGGGCCTTCAAAGGACCTTCAAATTATCCAAAGGTGATCTTTAGGGTGGAAATATCATCAAGCTCATTTTTGAGGTGTCAAAAACCATAGCAGTCTACTGATTGGAGATCATTAAAGACCTCAATTTTTAAATCAATTAACCAAAATCTTACTAAGCCTTAGTCAGGCCTAGAGCTAATATCATATATTGCGTCCTTTTATATCTTGGAAAATATACATAGGATCATGTTGGGCCCATGATAACTTTTGATCACAAAGTCGAGAACTATACTGAATTTTGACCGAGACCCAAAATCCATTTAGTTAGTGCGGGGTCCTTTGAACAATGTTAAATATGCTATTTTTCAAATGATTGAGGATTTTTAATTTGAAAAACACATAAAAGGTTTTTTGCTTAAAGTCATTCAAGGATTACGGTAATATTTCTTGTTTTGCGAAATTTTTGTTATAAAATCTCGCAACAATTATTTGTTTTCCGACCTACCTACTCCAAAATTTTTCTTC
Organism: Altica lythri; assembly: GCA_964028335.1. Lineage (NCBI taxonomy): Eukaryota > Metazoa > Arthropoda > Insecta > Coleoptera > Chrysomelidae > Altica > Altica lythri. Next base: position 10,813,840 of record OZ034806.1, on the reverse strand, counting down.
TTGTTTCGATATTAAAGTGTTAGAAATAATTTTATTATATAGCATATTGATTCACTTTTCACTCATCTTTGATGCTCTGATGTCTTTAAGGATTTTTTAAAATATGAGTCAAATATTATACCTATTCTAGATATATTTTGAAATGCTGCCATCCACTGTATCAAATTTATAAATTTTGTGGCAACATATTTACATGTCTGCATTTCTTTCCATGATATTGTACGTGATGATAACACAACATCAATTATTTAACAAATGAGTTTCATCACTATTTAATGTTTCCTCTAAATGAGAGGGAAGAATATTTCCCAATTTTCAAGTTAAAAGACTTTAGTTGTTTTTTTTTTTCATGAAATCATTTTTATCAAATAAAGCATTATCATACGATAAGTCATATTGCAACAATGATTGATATGGGTAATTTCGCTCATTGGCTAATGATATAAATCTCTGGATGTCACTAACAGGTACTTTAATATTCTTTTTCTTCACTTGATCAGTTCATTTTAGTTGGGATGTAAAATAAGGAAAATCATTTCTAGTGATTGTTTCAGATAAGGATTTAGTATACCCTTCATACACCCTGCGTTGTACGGTACAGGAGATTAAATGCATATTGTTTATAGCCTTAAAAAGTAACCAAAAGATTGTATTTTCGTATTGCAACCCGTTTCATCTATATTTTATGATCTTAAGTGTCAAATAGTAATCGGAGAGTTGAAGAAAATTATATAAAAAGTTATGCAAATTTGAAACATGTCAAAAATGCTATTTTTCGAATGTTTAACAATTTTTAATCTGAAGAAAAAATACATAGAAAGCTTTTTTGCTTAAAATCAGTCAAGGATTACGGTAATATTTTTTGTTTTGCGAAAAAACAATTTTTTTATTAGTAACAAATTATTTGTTAATAACAAATTTCCTAACCATTTCTCGGGAATCCACCTTGATATTTGTAATCAGGGGGTCAAAATACATAGAGAAAATTTTGGTGGAGCCTTGTCTCTTTAACGGCTACGAAAACCCTCTGGGCTCCCGGAGTAAAAGTTTCAACCCCTTATTTACACTCTTATGTAGGAGGTAAATTCTAATAAATCATGAAACACGTGTTTAATGAAATTCTTTTTAAGAGTCTGCATTTTAATATTTATAAAAATCGGTACCGATTTATAGATTTTTTTCAACACCTATTCAGGGTTAAAAATTTTCAAAATCTCTTCTGCCCAAATTTCACGTTTCTGCTATCAGTGGTTACAGCTATGCGTGCGTCTATAACTCAGTTATAGAACTGGAAACTTCTTTTATTTATAGATTTACTTTGCATTGCTACCGAACGCATTAGAGCAAAAAAAGTCATGTTTCATAGATTTTTAAAATTTTCTAACAGTAGTGGGAAAAAGTATTTCTACCTTAAATCACGCTGTCTAGTATTATTAAAATATAATCATCTTAATAATATATTGAAAGAAGTTGTTCCAGTATGGCCTTAAGAAAATTAAATTTGTATGGAATCGAAAATCTCAATGTTCCAGACAGTCAGGTTTTTAAAATGATTTAAAAAGGTTATTTATTAACTATTTCTTGTTTTAGGTTCAAGGACTTTGCTAAGAAAAGTCCAATTAAAGTCACCGGCAAAACGATTTCCACCAAAGTCGCCTCGATATAAAGAAAATGTGTTACGACCTGTCAACTACGTTCTTCCAAATAATAATACTAATTCAGGTAAATTAGTTAAAACAGGTAAGTAAATTTAATTAAGTATTTAGCATGAATGTAATTAAATTTTAGTATTTCTTGAGTTTAACTTAAAGCATAATCGTTGACGGATAACATATACCTTGTACTGACGAGGTACAAATACATCGAAACCGATGTCAAAGATAATGATAGTATACCTAATACTGTTATGACGTTTTACAGAGTCTTTGAAAATCAAAGAACATATAGACCGTTTACTAAGAACCAACAACTACTTCCCTGGCTATATGCCACGACGGACATTGAATTACAGTTCAAAGTTAAATGGGGTTAGTATATCTGCAAGATAGAACTAACCATTTGATAAACGTTTTACTGAAATGACAATTGATTAGCAGGAAACTGCAATCAAGTAGTTAACATCGAAACCGGTCTAAAAGTTATGTTATCCCTTCTAACTGCAAACCAGAATGGTTGGTTTAAATATCTTGTAGATATACCAACCCCGTTTGACTTTGAAGTTTAATTCAATATCCTTCGGGGCACATAGCCCGGGAAGTAGTTGTTTCTTCTTAGTTAAATGGTCAATGTCTTTGAAAATGTTTTTCAAAAACTCTTAAAGCGATAGAATAATTAATATTCTGCATTCTGTAATATTCGTTGATTGATAATTCGCTTTATTAAATAAGACAATATTACAGTTTCTTGTAATAATATTTTAATGTCACACTTACTCACGGTAATACATCAAGAGCCACAACGCCCAGACCCAATTATCTGTTTTAGAGACACACCAAAGGGTGACTTTTACAGACAACCTCAGACTCCGGACGACCTCATCGACGCGGTTTTAAAGTCAATTCATGAACTACATTAAGCTTAAGGTCATTTGTCAAGCACTTAAATTATGATCGGACCTCAAAACTCTATAAAGTTTTAGATCCTTAGCAAATAAAAGATATTCAGAACTAAAGTATTTGCCCAATATCGTTCTTTAGCAGCTGAAACAGCTTCGCGCCCAGGAGACTTTCCTGCGGCACACTTGAAACGACTTCATTTTTTGAGACATTATGACTTGCAATGTTCTTCCCTGAAGGTATGAGGAAATCCATACCTTCAGGGGTTCGGTTCGCCGATGCCAAAAGATTTTAGTTTATTTAAAATGCCTTCCTAAAGTCTGTATACACTACAGGTACCTCAAAATGATTATGCATGACTGGACTGATGTAGTTGTGTACAAATAAAGATTGGTCTCGGTAGAACAACCCTCCTCAAACCCAAGAATATAATTTTTACAAATCTTTAATGCGGGCATAATCATCAGTTCCATTACTTTGGGAATTGCAGACTAAGCGACAATAGACCTAGAATTTTTGACATCCCTCCTAAGTATAGGTGAGACGAACGAGTGATTCCACTTCTTGGGAAGTACATCAGCAGATAAGCATCTGTTGAAGATAAAAGAGCAGGGTTCACAAAACGACACAGTAATACTTTATTGGGCAGCATATCACGACCTGCACACCTATTTACATCTAAGGACAACAGACATTCAAGCAAACATTCAAACCTAATCTCAACATGACTTACATCAACCTGGAAATATTCTTCATCATTGTCTAAGACCTGACCGCTGAACACCTATTAAACGCAGTTAAAATGTACTGCAAAAAGCTCAGCCACTTCCTGCCCTCCATCTGTCTGTCGCTCATCCAAAAACATTACTTCCTGAATATCAGTACGCTTTCGGGTTTTCTATCTAGCAACCTTCCAAAACGCATTGTTTTCCTTATTTAGTTTTAAAGTATATTGATATGGATTTTTCTTCTTGGGACAGGTTCTTTCAGTGAAATGTTGGAACGTGTTCATGATTTTTAAATCGGTTGTCTTGATTAAGTATTTTTGTGTTTGGATTGTTTTTGTTTAGATATGGATTGTTAGGTTGTTAAGATTGTTGTTGATTAGATTGTCATTAAGTGAATTTTGAAAAATGTCAGATGAAATAAAATTGTAAAAATTAAGTATTGAAATTTAAATTAAAATAAGAAGAGTTTATAAATAAAAAAATAAAGGCAGCAGTAAGAAGGAGTTGGAAAGTAGTTGGAAGAGGAAGATATAGAGAAAGAGTGGAAAAAACGGAAGAAGAAAGATTTAGAAAGAAGCGATAGATTTTTTTATTTATAATTTTTGTATTTTTAGGACAATCAGTTTAAAAATTTTGAATCCACGACCGATAACTTTATTGAAGGAGGGTGTTCCAGAAGGAGGATCCATTTCAATTGGCGCCCAGAACGTGGGGCTGCTTCGGCACTAAGGGTGAGAGATTTTTCTTTGCTATTAGGTGTCAAGCTTGCTTTATAAAAAAACAAAGGTGTGTGATTCGGAGTGAAAGATTAAATAAATAATAAATAGTTGTATGAAATTAAGAGGGGGAAAGGTTATTACAGATAGAATGTTAGAGCAAGGGGATAATAGTGATAATCAGGAAAATCAAATCAGTCAGGATAGAGAGGGTATTGATGATAGTCAAAATAGGCAGGGTAGTCAGTGTAGTAAGGATAATAAGGGTAATCAAAGTAATCAGGATAGTAAAATGGGGGATAGTGAGGAATCAGCGATAAAACTAATGATGGAAATGTTAAAAGATATAAAACAAGATATTAACAAAAATAAAGAAGACATGAACAAAAATACTGAAGCGATAAACAAGAATATGGATTCGATAAAACAAGATATTAACAAAAATAAAGAAGAAATAAACAATAATATGGATTCTATGAAAAAAGAAATGAAAGAAATGAGCAAGAATATGGATGTAATAAAAAAAGACATGAATAAGAATATGGATTCTATAAAAGAAGAATTTAAAAATGAGATGAAGAAACAAATGGAAATAAACAAACAAAAATTGGAAGAAACAAAGAAAGAAATAAGAACTGAAATAATAGCGAGAATAACGGAAATAGAGGAGTTACAAGAAGTAAAAATTAAAACGGTTATTAACAAGGAATGTAAAGATGAAATAAAAGATTGTAAAGATGAAATCAAAGAAATCAATACTAATACAAATAGAAAATTTAATGATTTAGAAAAGATTATAAAACAAGATACAGTAAAGAAAATAAGTGAGATGGAAGAAAAAGTAGAAGAAATAAAGGTAGTTCAAGAAAAAGAACGTGAAATGTTATTAGAAGAACTGGAAAAAAGGAATATAAATAAAAATCAAAATAACATGGGAATAATTAAAATTGAACATAAATTTAATGGGAATATTAATAAGACTCATCTAAAAATTTTCATAAGAATAGTGAAAAATAAGTTTAAATGGGGTGAAGATCATGAAGAAATAAGAAAATACCTGCGTGAGATGTTAAATGGGCAGGCATTGATATGTTTTGCCAGTAAAGATGAAATATTTGCGCTGGAAAAATTTACGAAGATATTTTTGAGTTATTTCTGGGGGAATTTTGTTCAATCCAATTTAGGAAAAAGTTATATACAGGGAAATATCAAGAAAGGGGAAAACAATTTAAATTTATAAAAAGTTTGTATCGAGGGAAATATCAAGAAAGGGGAAAGCAATTTAAATTCATAAAAAGTTTGTATCGTGGGAAATATCAGGAAAGGGGAAAAAATTTAAATTTATTAAAAGTTTGTATCGTGGGAAATATCAGGAAAGGGGGAAGGTATTTAAATTTAGAAAGAAGTTATATATAGGGAAATATCAGGAAAGGGTTAAAGTTACAAAATTTATAAAAATTATATGTAGGAAAATATTAGGAAAGAGGAGGTCTATAAAATTTATATGTATAGGGAAATTCCAAAAGCGGGGGAACAAATCTAAAACTTTAAAAAAATTATATTTTGATAAAAGTTAAGAAGGGGGAATAAAAAAAAATAGAAATAAAAGAAGAAGTTAAAATTCGATATAGTGATGGGAATTGATATGCTATGGGTAGTGTATTTTATAGTAAAATTGAAATATTCTAAATTAAAAGCTTGACAACTGATGGTGAAGAAAAATTTCCTACTGAAAGGAAATTTGATTTGGCAAGGTGAAGTAATTCACCAAGTCAAATCAAATTTGGGGGAAATTGATATGGATTTTTCTTCTTGGGACAGGTTCTTTCAGTGAAATGTTGGAACGTGTTCATGATTTTTAAATCGGTTGTCTTGATTAAGTATTTTTGTGTTTGGATTGTTTTTGTTTAGATATGGATTGTTAGGTTGTTAAGATTGTTGTTGATTAGATTGTCATTGAGTTAATTTGAAAAATGTCATAAAATAAAACGATTGTAAATGAAAGCATTTGAATTTAAATTAAAATAAAAACATAATAGTAATAAATAATTAAAAGAATAATAAAATACAAAGAAACCAAAACTTGAAAGATATAGAAAAGCAGAGAGTTGGAAATTTTAAGAGAGCAGAAAGGTGATAGATAAGTAGAAAGGCGGTAGCAAGAAGGAGTTGGAAAATTGTAGGAAGAGGAAAGTATAGAGAAAGAGTTGAGCAGCAGAAAGGTATTAAATAGATGGAAAGGCAGCAGCAAGAAGGAGTTGGAAAGTAGTTGGAAGAGGAAGATATAGAGAAAGAGTGGAACTACGGAAGAAGATTGATTTAGAAAGACGCGAAAGAATTTTTTTTATATTTATAATTTTGTATTTTTTTTAGGACAATCAATTTAAGAATTCTTGAATCCACGACCGATAATTTTATTGAAAGAGGGTGTTCCGGAAGGAGGATCCATTTCAATATATTATATGTTAATTATGTTTTTACTGGTATAGTAGCAATAATTAATAATTTTTTTTTTTTATTTCAGGAATTCTAAAATCTAGAGCAGCACCATTAACAAATAATGCTGTATGGAGACGATAATTTTCCTGTTGGTTTTGAACTATATCATACCTGTATTAATTAGTTTTAGTTTTAGTAACAAAGGATTTAAATGTTTATTCTGCAATATATTTTTTATATTATATTAATTTAAGGTTTTATATTATATAACTATTGTAGCATTTGTATTTGTAAAATAAATATTGGATTTAACAAATATTTTGTTTTTCTGAATTTTCAAATTCTTTAAAATTTCCACTATATTTCAGAATTAGAAATTTATTAGAATATTGTTAATAGGTATTGGAATATTTAGCTAATCGCTGGGTGCGAAGGATAGGGTGGGAGAACCACGAATCGATCGCAGCGCTCACCGTGGCTAAAAAAGGAACTTACGGCGGACGATTAATCACTTTTTACTAAGGATTTTACATGGATTTCACTTATCCATGCGTCCATTTAAAAAGTAAATAAACCTTCGTCACGAAACCTGCTGTACAGTCAAATGCAACAACAATGGCAAAAATAGTGATCAGAAATTCTATAAATTTCCACAAAAAGTTGGAAACGAGAACAACGTGTGAAGTAGTGGATAATCGCTATCAAGAGGAAAAAGCTAATAAGCTAACTTAAAAAGCAACATTTTAAATATTTGCTATATTTAGTAGATACCTATGTTGTAGGAAGCATCACGTTTTATTTTTACGTCTTGCACATGTTAAGCCAAAACTAATTCTTTACCTTTGGTGGTTGTTTGAGGTTGGAAAGTTATGTCGTGAGTGATTGCTTGAAAAACAGTTTTAATTATTAATTTGGCCATGTTTAACTGAAAATACACAAAACGTCTGCATTATTAACGGCATTATAATCATATTATTATCATCTATAATGCGATAATCGATTACAATTATTTATTTTTTTTAATTACTTCACGTGAAGTCCGCCGTGATAAAGCCCATCTATACTACCTAAAATTTAATGATTTTGACATTTTAGACGGAAAATAAAAAAGATAAATATTATTATTGACGCTATAGATTTACATGATCAATACATTTGGGTAGAAAACTAATAAATTACGATGTTTCATTGGAAATAATTATTTGTTTACTTACTTTTAGTAATGACAGTTAGCCATTTGATATTTCAAAGTCCGCCGTAATTGTAAACGCAAGGTGCCGCTGTCATCGCGCACCCAGCGGATAAATTTAGAAAATAATTTTAATGATTTTTCCAGTAGTCCGGGCAGCATGGTTTTTCCAGTGATGCCCTCAGTGTATAAAACCTTTGTTTTAGGAAAATTTGTTAATTATCCCGTGTTGTTAAAATCAAGCTTCGTAGGTAACAACTTGCAGTATATTTATTTTTATTAACAGAAATACATAAATATTAATTCAGTAGCAAAATTTCAAAAAATATCAAAGAAAAAATGGTAATAACAAATTCAATTTCAATTTTTGACAAAGTTTTTATTCATTTTACTTTAATATTTCTTCGATATACCAATAGTAGGCATTATTGGTCTGTAATGTTTTAAGTTGATAACTACACCGTTTGTCTTATTTTTTATAAATTTTACCACGTCAGGTTGAAGGTCATTTGAATGTCAAATTGCAAATAATTGATTTTTTTTAAGGTTACGTGGAGGTCATTTTAAGGTGTACCAAGTTCGAATTGTGTGAAACTTACAGGTACTGTATGTTTTTTTTTCTTTTTTAATCGACTTCAAGAAAGGAGTAGGTTCTTAATTCGACCGTATTTTTTTGTATGTTACGGCATATCTCCAGTAATTATAATCTGATTTGAAATAGTTATTTATGATATGAGTGTTCAAAGTGACGGTTTATTTTGTATGTGAAAAAGTTTGTGAAATGAGCGGTGCGAATTGAACAATTTCACAAACAAAATAAAATCACTTTTAACACAAATACCATACAATGTTTTTTGTACAATTCCTCAAACTGCCAGAACCAAAGCAATATACAGGACACTGTTTTCGAAGATCCTCCGCTTCATTGCTAGCAGAATCAGGAGCAAATATTACGGATATAAAAAAAACATGGTCTACGACGGTAGCCGAGGGGCCCGAGGGCTATGTTGATCATTCCATTGCATATGGAAATGTCATTGCTGAAAAATTCTCCCAACCTCAACAGATTTTGGATCATCATCATCCAATATAGTACTTCCGGTTTCTGATGGTGCTGAGGATTTTAATAATGTGTTGCGAACTTCGCTAACATCACAGAGTATTAATGTTAGTAACTGTTCTAGTGTTACCATTAATATTAATGTTCATAAGTAATGATTGTTAAATATTGATAATAAAAATTTGCAATTGCTGAATTTTCTCATCTGATTTCATCATAAGAAAATGGAGTGCTAAAAATATTTTTAACACTAATGTTAAAAAAAAATATTTCTATATTTTTAACACGCTTCCACGAAAACAATCAATTTTAACATTGTTTGCTGTCATTAAAAGTGACACTTTTAATGGCAGTTGTTAATAATGGTGTATAACATAAAATAGTTATTTATGATATGAGTGTTAAAAGTGAGGTTTTATTTTGTGAGTGAAAACGTTTGTGAAATGAGCGAAGCGAATTGAACAATTTCACGAACAAAATAAAATCACTTTTAACACAAATACCATACAATGTTTTTTGTACAACTTCCCTATTTTGATAATGAAACGAGCGAATTTTCAATGACAATGAACCAAACCGTGTTAAAAGTAAACTAAACCGTGTTAAAAGTAAACTAAACCGTGTTAAAAGTAAACTTGTTTACATGGCAACGTGTTAAAAGTATTTTTAACACGCTGCTATGTAAACAATCGTCTTTAACATTGTTTGCTATCATTAAAAGTGTCACTTTTAATGACAGTTGTACAATAGTAAATTGTAATACAAGTGTTACAATGACAGAGGTTTCGTAGTACGAGTTCAGTTTGTGAAACGAACCGCGAAGCGGTGAGTTTCGCAAAGAACGAGTACTACAAACCGTCATTGTAATTCGAGTGTTACATACTATTTTTTATAATGAACTTTTAAAAGTATAAAAAAAAAATAAAATGAGAGTTTTTCGAAATATTTATTTATGTTGGCAAACTTGACAGTTTTGACACTTGTCAGTTTTAATGATTTTAAATTAGAATGTTTGTCAAATTTGTATAAAATATTCCGAATTTAGCAATAACGCTGATAATGTAGTTAATAATTTACTACAACATACTTCTTGATTTACTACCTGAACTCTTTCGTTGAAAATCAGTGCAGTGCAACCAATTGTGTAAAACAAAAAGTTACCAAAAACAGTGTTACAATGAATCTATTTCGATACTGTTTTTAGTGTCGAAATAGAAACTTTGTGAACGTGAATTATAAAAAAACATATTAATCAACCCTACTGTCCTACTGTATGGGCAAAGGCTTCTTCTCAAAAAGAGAAGGAATGAGCACTTGTAATTTAATTAATCCTTTAAAAGCCAAATTGGTACGTTGGGCGCCAATTTTGTAACCCTAATTTACCCTAGGCTAGCTCCTGGGTTCGTGCTGGCTTTCTTCTGAGTTTTATCAATTCTCTCCAAAACATTAATTCAGGGCGCAAAAGTACAGACAAAAAAATAAAAAAATTCTAAAAAAAAATAATTAATTAATTCTCTTACCTTAATTTTCCAGACTTCAATTACGGTGGAGCTTTGAGAATTCACTAGAGGATTTCATTCCTTCAACCAGTTCAGGAATGGTACGGCTTTTTCTTAAAAAATCTTCCTATTAACTATCCCGGGGTGGTAGGTTTTTTCTCTTCGTTACGACTTCTCTAGGTCGGCTACCAAAATGGCTGACGGCTTGCCAGCGTTTCTCTAATTGTTTCTAGATAATTTCCCTACTAGGGCCCTTCTTGATTTGGCAATAACCTAATTATCGAAGGGCAGAAATATTAAAATAATGCTTCTGATTAGTTGAAGAAACTGTGAGAAAGTGAACGAATGGAAATAATTTTCTGTCGAAGAAAACAAATCGCCCATATCCCACCATGACGACGCAATAAAACTTAAAACAAATACCAACCTATAGTCAGGTGGATTTCGGCCCAAAAACGAACGTTACACACTTAATCACCAAGCTTGCTCACTGCGGGTTGGGGATTTCAAACAATTAGGTCTACGTTTCATCACGATGTTTTCCTTCACCGTACGTCTTAGAGTGTTAGAGAATTTACTTATGTCTCCCAAAAGACACATTGATACATGTCGGGATTGTTGGGAATTGAACTCACAATCTCTTTCACGGTATTCGAAAGGTTTTAAAGATAGTACATTATGAATTTGCGCCCACATCTGAAAAGCCAAGTAGCAACTAAAAAGGATAAAATAAAATATTAAAAAAAAATTAACCGCCTTCAAAAAAGAAATGCACTAAAATGTCAGAAATAAAATCATTACTTCTTAAAAAAATTGGAAGCAACTAGCCATCTGATTTCGATTTCCTTGAAGTCGGCTCCAATGGCAAATTAGTCGATATAATAATGCTTAGCTATTCAATCTAGATTTCCAATGTTAGTAACTCAAATCTTTCACAAAGATATAAACTACCGGAGGTGATTTCAAGGAATTCGAAATCAGATGCGTATTTGGTTTCGTTTTTTTTAAGAAATAGAGATTTGATTTTTAGTGCTTTTTTCTTTTTTTTTTTTTGAAGGTGGTTTTTTAAAAAAGTTTTTATTATTATTATTAGTTCTGTTTCCATAAAAATATCTTTTCCTCTAAGCTTCTTTTTTTAGTTTAGAATTTGATTTTTTTACAATTCCCTTATTTCTAATATGTATTTTTTATGTGTTATTTTGTTTATTTCTTTGTATTTGTGTTCTTTTCCAAACTTCTTGGTTCTTTGTTCGTAATTTTTAAGTTGTTTTTTATTCCGGCTTTTCCTTTTTTCTGTTTGCCATTACTTCGTTAATTATCTTTGTCAGATTGTTTTTTTCATCTGTCCATATAGTTATTGCTTTAGCTAGTTCATTTTTTAAATGTTTTATCTCAGAACAGTTTTGTTGCACATGTGTTTTAATATCTGATAAGATTTACTTAATATCTAGGATGGTATTCTTGTTTTTTATGTTGTTCATTTTTCTTATTTCATGTGTAGCAATAGTCCAGGGCATTTAGATCAAAATCGCCCGAATAGCGGAAAAATTTACATCCAGCAGATATCGAAATGCGGTTTTTTGCATTGTGTTCAGGAAGGTCACAGGAAAAAAGTATACAACGTCTGGTTTGGCGCATTTTTTAAAAATGCCTTCTGGGCCGGAAAATGCATTTTCCAATTGCAACATTCTAGTAACGACTGGAAACTCGGAAAAATCGCTTGAAAATCGTTACTCGGGGAGTTTTTGGGGCTGCCGAACTCGATTCTGGCATTAGAATTACCCGGGGGTGGGTCTGTGAGGGTGCGCAGGGGGTGAATTGGGGGAGAAATAGCAGCGTGCATGAAAATCGCTCCAAACTCGTTACTTGGGGGTTTTCGGGGATGACGAATTCAATTCTGGCATTGGAATCACTCGGGGGCGGCTCTGCGGGGGTATCCGGTGGGACATTCTGAGGAAAAAACTGCATAGTCCATTAAAATCACTCCAAACTCGACACTCGGGGGTTTTCTGGGATGACGAATTTAATTCTGGCATTGGAATTACCCGGGAGCGCTCGGGGTGTGGCTCTGCGGGGGCAGCCGGGGGTCAAGACAAACCTTCACTAGAAAATCAATACATTTTAGTCAGAGAAAAAATTATTTTCAACAAAATCCTGATTTAAATCCCAAATATTCTTTTAAAGAACTAAATAACATACAGCACGAAAATGAAATTTTACCCGATTACCCATGAAAATGAATTTTCTCCTGTTAGTTGTCCAATCAATGAATATAACAATAATTATCAGAGTGACTATTATTTCGCCATTCGTCAGGATTACCCTGTATTTCCAAATGAAATAGACACATATGAAGATGACAACGAAGAACACAACGGAAGCATAAATTTTCAAACAACGGGCCTCCCAGAAACAATGCTTTAATAGAAATAAACTCATATGCAGCAAATAATCCTTTTCCATACATCGAGATATTAAAACCCAAGATAAAGTTATTCAAGTACATTTAAACCAATGTTCTGCGAAGCCCCTATTAATTCAATAAGAATACTTTTTAAATTTAAACTTTTAATTGTACTTTTGGTACTGGTTGCTTCCAAGCTAATTTTAACCCATGAATTATAAACACCAAAGCATGATCTGCAGATTCAGGTTTTCCTACCCAAAGATTTGCCTAAATCGACATACCCAACTATCTGGTCGCTGACAACATCCAAAGTTAACTGATTAGATAATTTAATTTCCTCGAACATTTCTATCCACTTGCTTCATGTTTGAAACCCTTATCAAAAATTTGTGGATTAATTCCGGTTTGAAAAGGCATATCTTTTAAAAGCGTGTTAAGCGTAGATCTACTCGGTAAAGCGATACAACGTTTTAAAAAATTGTAAGCTTAGGATCTTTTTTAAATAATGCTAAAGAAAAATCTTTATCCGGAGTAGTCCACGATGGTATAACATTGTGTGAGTTTTTCACGGCACTGTTTAAAAATCTCATTCCACATCTATCCAATTTAGCATTAAAATTTTGAAACATTTGGGTATTAGATATTTTTACAGCTGTTTTAATTTTATTTTTAGATTTAGTTAGAGCTAATTTTAATTTATAAAATCGACGTTTTGGTCCTTACTAATTGAATACAATTTTTGTTTCCTTGGTGTTAAATTATTAACAACCCTAGTCTCGTTTATACTATTAAAAATTTTCGTACATACACGTTTCTTTTTTAAAAAGGGCTCAGCATTATCACTATCAAACTCAAATTTTCTTTTTACACCGGTTGTTTTAGTTTTATTTTTGTTGTTTAAAAATGATTTACTGTTGTTATTGTTTTTATTATTATTACTTGTTTTATTATTATTCCAATTTCTTTTTAATATCAAAAGTTAGTTCAGAATGCGAAGAAAGTAAATTGTAGGTGTTTACGTTTGATTTACTCGAATCAGTTAATTCCGACACAGTATTATATATTAATATTATAATCTTGTTTTATTTTTATTACGTGTAATAAATTATGGCTATTGTTAATTAAATTAATTTGTTCATTAAGATTTTCCGACACACATACGCTTTTTCATCATAATGATCACCACATACACGAATTTATTTAGATGTAACAGGAATATGACCCCATTTTTCCCGTTGCAGTGGATTTGAAGGAAATATGTGAAACTTTTTATTATCAGCAAACAGCAAAGACTTAGATAAGACTTAAGGAATTAATATAAACAGAAAATAACGTGAATTTAATAATAATCATATTAAAAACTTTATTCTATACGATTTTCATGACTATTTTAATGGAGTCATTGAACTCAGATTTAATGAACATGCAATTAAACATTGATTTTCAAAATAAATATCTAATAAAGAATTATTTTTTAAACGGCCAGAAATTAGCTATTTCCGGTTTATTTTTAGGCCAGAAAGTCTCGTTTTGTCGGACAAGGCCAGAAAATAAAAATGAGTCCGGTAAAAGCATTTACCGGACTCATTTTTAACTTCCCGCTAAAAAAAATTAAAATTTTTTTTAAAATCGGGAAGTTATTGGTTTCACCCCGTTTTTCGAAAATCGAGTTTTCATCGGATCTCAACGTTTTGAGGTCTTAGGAACCTCCCCTGACTATTTTTACGAGGGTGTCTGTATGTCTGTATGTACGTGTGGATGTGTGTGTGTGTGTGTGGATGTATGTAAACCTCCTATAACTTTTGAATGGCTTGACCGATCGGAATGAAATAAAAAGCATTCCAAAGAGTTCCATCTAACTTAGATTCCCTGTAAGTTTGAACCGATTCGAGCTGGTAGATTTCGAGAAATTTCAAAATAACCGAAAAAAACAATTGGTAAAAATGATGTTTTTTGGGCATATCTTTTTGGCTATTGCTTTGATCAATTTCATTACCTAATCAGCTCTTAAGCTTAAAAAGCCACGTCAAGTGCCGTTTTGCAAATTAAAATCGGTTGATTCGTTCGTGAGATATCGTTGTCAAAAAAAGTGTTTTTTTTTTCAATAACTTTTGATTTTTTGACTAACCGATTTTGCACTCTCGGTAACGTTTTTAGGTCTCAAAAAACTGTGTCGAATGCTATCTTGAACATCAAGATCGAATAAGGCGTTAAAAAGTTATGGCTTTATAAACATTTAAAAAAAAGTCAAAAACGTCAAAATACGTTACGTTACTATAGCTTTGCGGGAAGTTGCAAGGATAGCCTTTAAGGTCAACCTCTTTTCGAATTTTTATTTTCTGGTAAAGATGGTAAAACTTTGTAGAGAATATTCCGATATATTTTTCAAAGGAGGTGATAAATTTACTTAGCATCCAAAGTAAAACTTAAAATTAAAAATACTGATTAAATCCTCATACATACAAATTCTTATAGATTACCATTTGGATCTGGAAATTTGGGGAGGGGCGAACTCGTGCTCAGCCAGCACTGAGGCCACATATGACCCATTGTGCATCCTCCCGTATGTAGGGATATACTCACCTCAGGCTGTCACCAGGCCTAGTGGTTTAAAATAGGTGATGAGGCTCCCGAGGGGGATCTCCCTGACATCGGCTGGTCTAAGCCAGTAGGGGAAGTACGGGAACAGTGTTACAACTTTTTTCAATTCATCACAAAGTTGACTGACATGAATATTTCAAGTTTGTTTTTATCATTATATGATAGTATATAGTTTACTTTGTTTTTTGATAAAGTATTATAACATTACAAGAATAAGGTATGAAAGTGTAGCATAACTTTGAAAATGTGTCATTTGTAACACTGTACCCTGCGGTAGTGTACAGTGTTACAATGTGCATGGAACAGTGTTACAAGGCATAAAAAAACATGAGAAAGGAGAAATTAAATACCCAAATGATTAGGAAAAGATTTATATTTAATTAAAACGATAAACATAATGCCTAAATGTCAAAATTATCAAGATATTCAACGTAGAGAAACAGTAAATTTGACAAAACCTATTCAAGTGAATTTTTAAATTTTGTGAAATCGATATTAAAAACCAGCATCTCAGATGTCCGGTTTGTTCCACCTGCAGCAACTGGTGGTGGCAATTTGTGTATAATATCTTCCTTACGAAAAGTGTAGGATTGTTCAGTTTTTACAAATTTAAACAGAGGTTTAATTCTCTTTATGTAGATAATCACATATTCTTCCTCCAGTTCCTCCTCGACTAAACCCACCGAAAAAATATTACTGTTAGGCTCGCCTTCAGCAACAAGCACATAATCACCAACTGAAACTGATGAATAATCCATTTCCATTTCTTCGTCTTCCAAATTGTTACTAGCATCACTTTCAGCATAAGGAACTTCGCTTTCTGATTCCTCAGAACTCTCGGCCTCTTTTTTCTCCTTAAAGATTTTTTTCTTTACAGCCTTTGCTTTCTTTCTACTTCGTTCCAATAATTCATTTACTAATTCGTCCTTGATAGGAGTGTCTGTTAGCACCATGGTTTTTCCTTTTTTCCTTCCTGTGATGTTTGTTTTCCTTGGTGGGGCTTTTGGAAAACGAGTCTAACGAGTTCAGGTGAAATTAAAGTTGTTTGTTTGACCAATACACTTGACATAGAGGATCTCTCTTCTTGTTGGTGCTGTATATTCCTAGGAGGGGTAGATGGAGGTGATACATTGCGAGGTGGAGGCGAAAGCGTTGAAGTGGAAGGACTAGTTAGAGACTTTGAAACTATAGTTTCATGATTCGAATCCGTTACATGTAATGTATGCTCATATGCTATGTCACAAGGAACTTGTGCCGAGGTAGAAGGCTGAGGTTGATCTCTGTTTGAAGTTTGAAATGAAGTTGCTGTAGCCAGAGGGCGATCCGTCACACTGGATGACAAAAAGTCATCGTCTGTAAATATATTTCGATTTAAAAGCCATATGCCTGTCGAAGAAAACCCACTGACTATGTTTGAGATAGAGAATGCTTTAGGAAATGCTTTACCAAATAGAGCAGCAACATCATAGATGGAAATGACTTTTCCAGGGTTGGAGATCATCCAGTCGTTGCAAGCAGAATTATAATTGGATTTTAAGCTTTTATAAACAGTTTTGTCAAGAGGTTGAAGTTTCGCACTTGTATGTGGTGGCAACGTTACCATAATTATCCCGTTTTGTTTTGCAAATTCCAAAGAGCCAATTGTGATATGCGATTCGTGATTGTCAAAAATTAGTATTACGGGTTTTTCTTTTGAACACTTAACATGCCTTTGGAAATGGATCAGAACCTCAACAAAAATTTCCCCGTTCATCCAACCACTCTTTGTTGCACTGCCACTTGAGCCTGCACGGGCACCAAATAACATTTGATTTTTGAAATGTACCCTTGGGAAAACTAAAAATGGTGGAACAGTGTTTCCAACAGCATTGATAATACAACAAGCGGTAATCAGCACTCCTCTCTCGCCTGATGTTACCTGGCCAACTTGTTTTTGTCCTTTAGCAGACAGCACATTCGGTGGATTATGTACCGTGGTGATTGCAGTTTCATCCAAATTATATATCAAATCGGGGGATATGGTATCTCCAAATTTTCCATACACTTTGATTAAATTTTCGAAGAAAGCATTTACATTAGTCCGATTGAAGCTTGTGGCTCTTGATAAGCTTGTTGCTTCAGGTTTGCGGAGAGACAATATGGTATGCCTCTTACGAAATCCCACTAACCAGTCTATTCCCGCTGAGTTATTAGTTTCCCAGTTTTTCGGAATTTTTAGGCCATTGCGAACCTGAAACATAAAAATTCCAAGTAGACAAATTTCAATTGTTTTAAAAATTTACTTACAGCCAATTGATAGGCTAGTCCCAACGTGTCTTTGCGGGTCAGACCATGATGTATTTTACTTGCTGTTATTAAATATGATTCGAGTTGATCTTCCAGCTCTTTGGAAAAAATTTGATTTATTTTGTAATTTGGTTCAAATTTTACTGATTGAGGACTTTCTGAATTTTTGTATTTATTTATGTAACGTTTTAACGTCATGTGACATAATTTGTATTTTTTCGCTGCTCCTCTAATGCTCATTTCATTTTCAAGCACATCAAGAACAGCTTTTTTGAGAATCTTATCATCGGTTTTTAAAAGGGTTCTTACACCTTTGTTTTTACGTGGCATTTTCTCACTAAAATAAATTTGTAATCAATAAATTTATAATTAATTGTTTTACTAGGGGTACAGTGTTACAAGAATTTTTGTAACACTGTACCCTGTAACACTGTTCACTTTTGAACGCCAATGCACATAGAAATAAATTTTTAGCGCGATAATGAAATATAGGTTATGGTTTTAAGTGTAAATCCAATAGAAATATATTTACTTTCCATTCATAATTATAAAATTAATGAATTACTAACGTACTTACCCATATGCTAGTAAACTTAAATCTTGAAAATTTTACTTTTCACAGGTATAAAAACTTTTATGAAAATATGTGACAACACAACACTTGTATTCAACTACGATAACTGATTTATGGAAGGCTTCCTACCTTTAATGAGGTTACGGTACATGTAGTTCGCCTATCTACCAAGAGATGGAACAGAAAGCAAATGTAACACTGTTCCCTTTGTAACACTGTTCCCGCACTTCCCCTACTCGCCCAACACGGATCTTCTGATTTCAGAAAAAGCATAGCAGTTATACATAATGTGTTCTAGTGACCTGTCAAGATTCCCACAGCTGTTCGGAGATTTTGTCTTAAATTTTTTTGCTGTTTCCTCGCCAGGATGAGGTAATACTCTGGCCAGTCCACAGTTAATAGTTTCATCCCAGCACTGTATAAATTTTTGATGAGAGTGCTGTTTGATAAAGTCCACGACTGCGGACAATGTTAGCTTGGTAAATGGGCGAGGGCTAACATATTTGTAGCCCGCAGCCCTCCTTGCTAAATTGTTCGCAATGCGGTTGCCTTTAGAGTTCCCATGTCCTTTGATCCAGCTGAGAGTGACCACACGTTATTCTGGCATATTTCTCTGGGCTGGCCTCAGTTAGGGATTGGTGACATTCTAGTTCTAAACTTGAAGTGATATGTGGTCTATTCAAGGTCAGTAGTGCTTGTCGGCAGTCTGTTAGATTACCATATATTCACTAAAATGATATTTAAAAACTAATTCAAGATATTTGAGACAGAAATATAATTAGACCCTCTTATAGTCCCTATAATTCTCTACTTTGTATCGTTATAAAGAAATTAGATGCTTCAAATAAACCAAATTGTTGGACTCGTCAATAGAAAGCTATACACAAAGTTTCAAGTATGTATTAATCATTTTAAAAAAAGTGTTGTGCGCGGTGGACTAATTGATTTATACCGATTTTAATAAACCGTTTGAAGTGACTACTGATGCATCAAATTCTGCCATTGGAGGTAGATTATCCCAAAATAACCACCCGGTATGTTATGCATCTACAACATTAAATGCAGCTGAAACAAATTATTCGATAATTGAAAAGAATTATTAGCCTGTGTATGGGCTTGCAAACAATTTCGACCCTATTTATTTGATAGAAAGTTTGCCATATTTACTGACCACTAACCACTACAATGTTTATTTTCTTTAAAGGAATCAAACTCTAAATTTATTAGGTGGCGCTTAAAACTTGAAGAATTTGACTAGGTTTACGATAAAAATAATAAAGGAAAAACAAAACCAAGCAAAACAAATATTCTTTTCGTCCCTCAGTTTGATGAATATGAGTAGGTAATTCAAATCTGGAATATAGACTCCATAGCCAGAGTGTGAAACTCCATTTCCTACTCCCTGTTTGGAGGCATCAGTAAATATAAAACTGTAACGATTACGTAAGGATTCAGTCTCCGCTAAAAACCGAAAATCAATATACTTGTCCTGTTTGGATAAATTTAAATTGACTTTGGAAACATAATAAAATTGCAGATTATAATCAGCAGAATAACACGGTAGGCGCTCATATTTAACCATAGATTCATTTAACGATTCAAGTTTATTTAAGACTCTTATTAGATAAGAATTTTTGTTTACCTTAATACAATTTAGATTATTATTATGTGAATTTCTGAATTCTGTTAATATATTAATTAAGGGGTGATTATTATAAAAATAAATTTTTGATAGAAATTTTAACGCTAACCAATTTCTTCTATGTTTCAGATCTATTTCTACACATTCCGCCAAAAGTACATTTATAGGAGTTGATATCATGCACCCTAAAACTATTCAAAGAGCCTGATACTGTACTGTATCTAATTTTTTAAAAATATTATTTTTGTTGGGTTAATGAAGAAAGTGGCAAAGTCCAAATGCGACCGTACTAGTCCAACATTGTAGCGTAAAAATACCCTTTGCTAGCTCCAGGGTTCGTGGCTTTCTTCTGGCTTTCTTTTTTAACTCTCGCCAAACAAATAATAAAGGGCGCCAAGTACAGACATACAAATAAAAGAGTGAAATCAGTGTTAAATTGTTTATTCAAAGAAAATAACTTTAAGATATTAGTAAAAGTAATTAACTCTTTTCTTATCTTTTCTGGTGTTTCTACGGATTCGATGTGGTGGAGTTTTCTGGACGGAATACTGAGACCTCCGGAAGTTGGTGAGCACCGGTTAATGGTGCCGTTGGCAATATGGTTTCTCTTAACAGGAAACTGAAGAAAACTTCCGAAGTGGATAACAAACGGTCTATGGTGACGCTGGCAAGATGGTTTCTCTTAACAGGAAAAACTGAAGAAAACTTCCGTAGTGGAAAACACAGGCTGCGGTGTCGCTGGCTAGTTGGTTTTTCTTTAATTGGAAAAATTGGCTCGATAAGCCCTCACCTAGGACCCTTCACTATTTGGCAAAGGCCCTAAGAATTAAAATAATAGCAGTCAAAATTCCGTCCCAATAAACCTTAATTTCGATTACAATCATCCAAGGTTTCTCCAAAGTTCGAGAAAAAAGTTAATCACTTGTTGTGTTTATATATTTTTAACTCAATAAAAAACTGATTCTTGACAAATGATTGTAATCGAAAAATTTAAATGTTAGTAAAAATATCAAATAAAACTACCAATAATATATTCACCAAATTTTTGACTATTACTTAAAATTATAACAAATTAAATTTTACTCACCAGAAGGGTGTAAGAAGTGAGGAGAACTAATTTCTATCGAAGCACAAAATGAAAACAATCCAAATAGCGACGCAAATTACGATCGAACTAAAAATTCCCCTTCTCAAATCTGATAAAGTATACGCGACGACTCACAATAACACCGAAAATTATAAAAATTTAATAGTCAATAGGCCAGGCCACAAATAACGTTATTAACGTTACAACATACACTAAAAACAAAATTAATGTATCTGCTCCCCACCAAACTGTGCAGAAACACCTCATTATGTTAATCCCTTTTAGAGCTTTATATCTCTGATTTTCTATGTGAGTATTCCAATTTAAATTATTAGTGAAAGTAACACCAAAATATTTAATTTCACTATGAAAAGAATTGGATTGATCAGCCATATTTCATTATTAATATTTGTCTTGTACTGTTTTGAAAACCAAATAGCTGTACTTTTTTCAGCTGATATTGTAAAATTATGATTTTTAGCCAATATATATGATAATAACGTAAAATTATTTGGAATAATGTCATACAATGAATGGGTGCCTCCGATTAAGTCGGCACTATTGTTAACTTCTTTATTATTACAGCTACGAGGTTGGTTAAATTGGCAAACTAGAAGAATTTTTTCCGTTAATTAAGATGCTGAAAACAAAAAAACAATTTAGCATCGCGTTTTCAACTTATTTAGAAAAATAACAATTTTTTAAATGGAACACCCTGTATATTTTGACGTAATACGATAAAAAATCCTTTTCTACATAAAAAAGGTCCTTTACACTATCGCTCTAAATTGAAAAATAACAGAGTTATGACGATATTTTATTTCCAGTAAAGTTGGCTGTGAAACTCCAAAGTAAAAACAATTGTACGGTTGCTTGGTAACATAAATAATAGTGGCTATTATTGAGTGCGATTTTTTTGACAGCAAATTCAAACACTTACAGTTTTTGGTACTAGAATTAGTTTTAAAATGCCTTTCACGCATATTGAAAAGTACGATATGTTAGAAAATTATCTTACGTGTAGAAAAAACTGTATTAGAGCAATAGAAGAATACCGCCACAAATTCCCCCTACGCGATTTGCCGAACAGGAGATATTTTTTAGTTCTGTACAGAAAATTTCGGAGTAACGAGGACGTTTTTAAAAAGACGAGAAAGAAAAAACAGTTTGTTGTAAGCGAAGACGTTGAAACCACGATCTTGGCCTATTTTGAAGCACACAAAGAAAATTCAACCAGAGATTTAGCAAAAGAGTATGATGTCAGTTTGGTAACAATATGGCGGGTTTTAAAGAAACATAAGTTTGTCCCTTACAAGTATCGACCAGTCCAAACACTATTACCCGATGATAGCGAGAGAAGACTTGCTTTTTGCAATTGGTTGTCCCATATGTGCGATAATGATATTGAAATTTTGAAGTACGTTATTTGGAGGGATGAGGCTAGTTTTTTAAATAAAGGTATGTATAATCGCAAGAACGTACACTATTGGTCTCAAGAAAACTTGTTCCTTACTAATCCTAGAAATCCTCAACATCAATTTAGTGTTAATGTTTGGTGCGGTTTAATAGGAAGTCAAATAACTGAATCAGTGTTTTATGATGGGACATTGACAGGACAGAGGTATATATGTTGACCTTATAATCTCCGAAGCGCTAGAAGAGTATTTGGACGGTGTGAACTTGGCAACTCGCCAACTTATCTACTTCCAGCAAGATGGGGCACCACCTCATCAATTTGGCGAAGTAAGGATTTTACTACGAAGATTGTTTGGAGATAAATGGATTGCCACAACCGGTCCAGTTCCTTGGCCACCCAGATCCCCAGATATAACCCCGCTTGATTTCTATTTTTGAGGTCACGTTAAATATGAGTTGTATAAGAAAAAATATGCAACCGTAGAAGAACTTAAAATTAATATTAGAAGAATAATCGAATCTATTGATGGCAAGACTATTTTGAAAGCGACAAGGCGAGTGTTAAAATGTGCTCGAAAATGTATACAACAAAATGGTGATGTATTTGCTCATTTATTATGACTGTTAAAGAAGTTCAGTAAAAATTATTTATTCAAATTACTAATAATTCAAGTTATTATTTTCACTTTTATTTAGCATAAACTATGTATTTGTTACCAAGCAACAGTTTAATAATTGTTTTTACTTTAGAGTTTCACAGCCAACTTTACTGGAAATAAAATATCGTTACAATTCTGTTATTTTTCAATTTAGAGCGATAGTGTAAAGGACCTTTCTTATGTAGAAAAAGATTTGCTATCGTATTACGTCAAAATATACAGGGTGTTCCATTTAAAAAATTGTTATTTTTCTAAATAAGTCGAAAACGCGATGCTAAATTGTTTTTCTGTTTTCACCATCTTAATCAGCGGAGAAAATTCTACTAGTTTGCTAATTTAACTAACCTCGTAGCTGTAATAATAAAGAAGTTAACAATAGTGCCGACTTAATCGGAGGCACCCTGTATATATATATATAAATGTTGAATAATTAAGAACTTAGAGGCGAACCATGGGGAAGATCTTGGGATGCTATTACTGGCCCTATTAGCTCTTCATTGTTATCTTTAATATATAATACTCTATTGTTAAGAAATTGAAAAATATCGGAATTTGTGTTTGTTTCAAGATATCATATAATTTAAAAATATTTACGTGATCATAAGCCGCTTTTATATCTAAAAATATACCCAAAACATTTTTTTCCCTAAAGGTTAGTTCTACATATGAGGACAGATAACCGATATTTTCATGTATATCTACTCATACCCTTTCTGTAACCTGATTGGGAAAAAAAAATTAAAGTGTTTTTATTTTTAATAAACCAGTCTAAACGAACTTTTAGAATTTGTTCTAAAATTTTTCCTATACATGAAGATAAAGCTATTGCCCTGTAAGTATTTTTATTATTTAAAAGGTTTTAACATAGGAATGATTATATTAGTCTAAGAGCTGGCTATGAAAATTGAAAATGATAAGGTACAGTAAAAATGATTATATAAAAACCTTCCTTATCTATTGTATAGCACGTAGTGTCCACTGCCAGAAGTCTCTCCCGAGGCGGTACGCGTGGGCGGGCGGCCAAACTTGTAAATTTTTGACATGAAAAAAATCATAAGGTGCAGTTTTGAAAATTTTATAGTTTTATAGTTTTTACCAATAGAAATAGTGTAAAACTATTGCCAGAAGTCTAGATCGAGGCTAAAATATCGCCAGAAGTCATTAAAGTTGTAAATAAATTATTAAAAAAAAATGACAAGGTGCAGTTCTGGCGAATTTGTTTTTATATTATTTATTGTTAAAAAAAAGCAAAATGTAAATTGCCAGAAGTCTAACTGGTGGCTAAGTAAAGATAAGCTAATTAAATCTTTGCAAATTTTAGAACTGAAAATAGTGGTTCTTTAAATGGAATGATAAGCTTTCTTATTAGTAGATTTATATCTACTATTCAGCTGGTTCCCAGGTCACGACTTCCGGAAAATTTCACTACAGTTTTTCGTTTTGGGCCCCCCTGACCTAAAAACACCTTACGTTCAAAAGTTTATAGTAAAGGGGCTGCACGGGTCCGAACGCAAAATCGACCAATTTCCCATGTAAATCTCCATAAGAGAATCTAAGGTCCATTCTGGTCATTTTTGCTCTTTTTGATACTGCGCATATAATTTGAATAAAATTTCATTGTGACGTTATTGGAATGGTCGGATAGGACATTTTTTCAATGGGGGATATTTAGGGAGGCCCATTGGCGCATCTATACTTGTAAAAATTGGAAGAATAGTTAGTAGACATTCGATATTTGATTCATCATATATAGATAGCGTTTTATTTTTCATGAAGAGTACTGCACAATATGCAATTGACATGTGATTCATATTACATAGATGGCGTTGGGGATGGGG
This sequence comes from Altica lythri, assembly GCA_964028335.1. NCBI lineage: Eukaryota > Metazoa > Arthropoda > Insecta > Coleoptera > Chrysomelidae > Altica > Altica lythri. The sequence continues at coordinate 10,789,144 of OZ034806.1, read as the reverse complement.
GAGTACTCCGATTGGTACTTTTAACATTTGATTCATATTGCATAGATAGATGTATTTTATGTTTTTGAAAAAATGTATATTTGTGTTAATTATGCAAGGTCTATCTTTTAATGGTTTCCATATATGATATTTTACATTCTAATAATGAAGGTAATAATTGCATATAGAATTTTTTCATTTAACTGTATATATAATCTTGGTTTCAATACTAAGTATTCAGTTTGTGAAAATAAGAAAACTAGTTTTACTTTCAAAACAAAAGTAAGTTATTATTATTTTATTTTTATTTTATTGATAGATATTTATTTATAAATAATTTTAGATGGATCTCAAACAAATAAATGCAATTTCTATTATAGAAAACATTAAAAAACCTATAATAAAATTAAATGATATGGTTTTGGGACAACCATACAAAATTATAAATGTTAAGGTTGTGAATAGCAAATTTGGAGAAACGATTTTGGTGGAATTGGAGGAAAACGTAACGTTCCTTCCTAAAAGAGTAACGGAAAAATATAAACCGTTTATTAATTATTTTGGAGGTGAAAAATATGGATTAGTATTTAGAGGTTCAATTGATGTTGGGAAACAGCATCCAGCTGCTTCGTTTGAAATTGTTGAAATTTAAATTTTAGTTTTATAATTTTTTTATTTTTTATTATTGTTATTATGGATAAGGTTGGGGAATTAATAAATAATCATATACAAACAAAAAATTACGTCCAGACAATGAACATGAATTATCAAAAATATTTTCACATCGGTTAATGTCGGTTTCTTTCGATAAACTTTACTAAGCTTGTTACATTGAATCGTACATTTTGTACCAGGGAACTATGAAATTAAAACTAGTATTATTATTATAGATTAATATAAATTAAGAAATTTATTGTATGTAAAGGGTAATATTGTAATAAAATACTTTATTTTGTAAATTTTTTATACCTTACATTCTTCAATAGCTAATTTACATAAATTACACTTTGATTGTGATACAGGTGATCCATCTACATGAGTTTGCCATTCAGGACGATTATGATGTATGTAACAAGGTAGTTGTATTTGTAAATAAAAATTATTTCTATATTCAACGGGTAATTTGTGCCAAGCAAATAAAAGGTCTGAAGGTGAAACTTTTTCAATTATGTACTGTTGTAGCATGTCCAAAAAACTCTATGCAAAAGATTTTTATTTTTTTTATTTTTTATTATTTTTTCTTACCTAAGCCGACCCTGATCATTTTACCTTCCAGAAAATTCTCGACTTTAACGGACTTTAACCGTCAAAACTATCGATTTTTTTAGACCGACCAATCAAATCTGGTGAATAAGGTCATGCGGCGTAAGTGGGGTAATTTGAAGCGACGCGAGTTACTTTTTACCGGGATTTAGAATTCAGTCTAGTTTGGGTCTCTGTGCTGACAAGTCATTTTGTACAACTCCTAGATTCAAATACCGGAAAATTTCCTTTAGATTTTCAAAGAATTACTTGCTATTTAGTGTTTCTAATTAAGTTAAAGTCAGTGAGTGAGTGTGGAACCTCTCTGATGAAAAAGCTGTCTTGTATTACCGAAGAATCACTAGATTCTACTGTACCGTATAAATTGGGTGTGGCCCCATTTAATTCTCCTATCTAGGAAACAAACTGTAAGTCTTTTAATATAATTACTATTTCTTAACTACCAGAAAAAGTTGGGATACCATTTATTTCTTTGGCACAAAAACTTAATTGTGATCCGCCTGAATAATATCCAAGTGTGGGTAATTAACGTAAGAAGTGCTCATAAAATCCACAGTGAAACCGGTTTTTATAAAAAACCCGGTACCTTATCTACAGACTCCTAAGGTGTGTAAATTTCGAAACAGTTCGTCGCATACATGTTTCAGTTATCAGTGAAAGCGTTGCGCAGAGTCTGATTAAATATTTTTGTAACACCTTTATGGTAAATTTTTGGTTTCTTAATGTTTATCTTAATTTAATTGTTTTAATATAAATTATTATATGGTACCCCCCATCTTTAACTCGAGTAAAAAATCTTTTAAGCTAAAAGTGATTTACTATTTTTTTATTAAATTTTGATACTTTTCAATTTCCTTTTCACATCACATTCTGCTTAAATGGGTACACAGAAATAACAATATAAAAATACTTAGCTGTTTTTGAATGTGTAATATTGTTTCTATATGTGATTAAACACTAATGTGTTTTACTGTATTTTACCTTATTTCATTTGTTGATATTTTATATGTCTATTTGTTTCGTTCATCTGTTTGACTTATTACTACACACAGTAATAAATATTGTTTATTGTTTATTTATATGTTTTATTTTCTGACCTGGTGTAAGTTATTCTGATCTAATCTCATTAACAACACGAATGAGACGTATTTCACTCATAAATCTTAGCTTTTGAACTGATTAAAATATATAGAGCTGTTGTGATAAGTAAGAACAAAAAGTAAGTATAACTTTCTCTTTCTAGTTTTTCTAATAAAAGTGTTTAATTTAAAATTTTAACCAGAACATCTACCGGTTTACTCAATTTTACCGCATCTTATCTTATGTCCCTTATATCTTTCTTATTTTAACTTTATCTACAACATCAGATAAATCATTTTATCCAACATCTATATTTAATATTTTTTTTCCATCTGGGTTTCTTATATTTCCCCATCCTTAAGATAAAAAAATAAGTGGCGCCCATTTACCTTCCTTTTTTCCATCATTTCTCTCATTTTCTCTTTAGTCCCTTTTAAATTCTTATATCTTTTCTTTTCCTAGTAAATATATCCCCTTAAATCTGTCTATTAAGATATCATCGAGCTCGTTCGAATCCACGCTCGCTCTCCTCCTACCCCCTGAGTGCCGTTCGCATTTGTTAACCTCGATAAAACGAGCCTTTTAACATCTTGAGAAAAAAGAGGTTACACTGTAAAGGAAACAATTTAAGTTCTTCTTCACTAAACTCACACAATCTTCTCTTAAAACTCCAATGATCTTTTAGTGGACAATCACAATTATACTTGTTATGTTTATACATTTTATTTCAAAAACTAAACAAAATTTAATAACCTCTTATATATTTATATAATTCCCACTCTATAATATAAAATTCTACAAAACATTATTTTTATTTATCCAAGAACTATGTGATTTATCCATTCCTAACCATTTAACATACACTTTATTTCCTTTTTTTCTTAAAACTTTCTCAACTAAATATGCATTTGGATTTTTAACTTTTTGTAATTCTTCGGTATAGAAACAACCTTGAATTTCTTCGTTTCTCGAATCTTCTAACAAATATGTTGTAGGATTGGTGTAGCGAACTTTCCGAATTTTAAAAATTTCGTTTGTCCACAAAGGTGTGTAACCTTTTGCAAAAGCATGTCGATACTTGCTAATTCTAACGTAATCACCTACTTTAAATTTATTTTTTCGAGGATCCACAGTTTTTAAATGATTAAATACTTGAATAAGTTTAGCATTGTTTTCATTTATTTTACTTGGCAAATATCCAGTTGTCGAATGTTTGGTATTGTTGTATTTTTCAATAATGTCTGGAAGAATATTTTTCCACTTGTATGAACCCTGTAAACTAAATTGTTTCCATATTAATGACTTTATGGTTCGAATTGCTCTCTCTGCAATAGAAGCTTTTAAATTTGAAAATGTACTATAGTGGTTTATACTAAATGATTCCATAAGCTTTTTAAAGTTTGAATTATAAAATTCCGTTCCATTGTCGGTTTGTAAATTTTTTGGTGGTTTCTTCATTTTAGATAAAATTATTTTCATTGCATTAGTCACATCTTTACCATTTTTCGTTTTAAGTGGTTCAGCCCAAATGTATTTACTAAATGCATTAATAACAACCAAAATATAACGAAAACCATTATTTAATTTTGCATAACGGTCCATAATAGCCAAATCAGCTTGGATTAAATCATTTAAACCTTTTACTATAACACGTCTTCTTTTGTATATTTTTCGTGCAGGTTTGTGAAGCTCGTTGACAATTTGAATTTTTACATCAGACATTTTTTTCGAGAGGACACTGTAAAGTGATTCTTACAAACACATTATCGCTTGAGTTTAATTTAAATGAAATCTTATCTCCTATATTTATATCTAAACCTTTTAACTCATGGTACTTGTACTCAGTGCCATTTACTTCAACCAAATTAGAAAATGCATAATGTTTAACAGATTCGATTTTTCCTTTAACTGAAAATACATATGTTGTGCCACCATGATCAAGCACATAATATTCTTTATTTAGGGTTATTTTCTTTTCTCCTTTTAAAAAAATTAAACATTTGCTGTGAAACGATGATGGATCGCATACAAAGTATAGTGGAGCTGGTTGTTGATTATTTGGTGTAAAGTCACTACAAGCTTTGGAATCAGTTAAAAAATGTGAGCCAAATTTATTAATCGGCATATTTATTGTATAACACCTCCTTCTTTAAGTTCCTCTATAATTGATACTATTTCATTGGTGTGACCGTTATTTCCAGCAGCCTGGGATGCTATCAGTAGTTGTAACCGTTCTACACAAGTTCATTAAAGTCATCAAAGTATTTATACTCTATCGGTTTCCTATTATATTCCAATAATGTTAAACCCTCACCAGTTTTCTGTTGTCGTTGTTTAAGATTTTTTGTTTTATTTCTTGTAAGTATGTTTGTTAAACTTGGTGCAGAACTTATCCTAGGTCTATATGGTCTACTTTCTAATCTTGGTTTAATAACGAAATTATATTTGTCTTTAATTTTACTCTCTATTTTTCTTAATGGTAATTCGGGGTTGTTATCTTTGTGTAGAGCATTTGTTCTACGTAGAATGTCAACATATTCGTCTGCATCTTTTGATGTAAAAATATTAGTACTTGCTTTAAACAATAGCTCATAGAGTCCTGGTGTGCCTTTGTATTTAATTCCTTTAATTTGCATATCAGGACCAATAAAATCTATGTTAGAGTCACCAATAGAAATTTTGTCAGTTGTAAGATCATGGTGAACTCCTAAAACATTATCAAAATTTCCTTCAAAATCCTCTATATTTCCTTTAATGTAATCTAGTGGAAGCGGTTGCGAAAAACTTGAGTAATAATCTTCCATTACATATGGATTATGAAATATTTGTGAAAGTTCATGCAATGCTGCAGCATAATTTGGTTCATGTTCTTCATTATTATCATTACTTTCTGGTATATTTTCAAACACCTCTTCCGGGCCCGAAGTTAAGTTTTCAACTGCTTGTGTGCTAGGAGCCATTGATAAATCATCATCATCATTAAACGCTATTCTATAGTTGGATCTTTTGGGTGCATAGCTACGATTTCCTAATTCATAAGATGACACTTCAACTTTAGGGGAAACCATTTCTTGTTTAATTGGATTAGATTTTTCCAAATTACTTATCAATTGTTTTAAAGGTTGTGTTATAGGTTCATAATTTTTCTCTAAAGTGGACTGTGATTTAATTATATCGTTTTTTAAACTTTTATATTTCTTTTTTAAAGCTCTTCGCGATTTTAGTAGCTGTCTAGTTAAATGAGTGTTCATCGTTTTACTAATTATATATCACATATGTACGATTATTTATATAGTAACAAAATTATCAAATTCCTTACGATATCGCCCATTTGACATTGAACAATCTTTATCAACCACTACAAAACTGTATTTATCTTTCCAGCAAAGATTGCATAAATCTTTAAATTTTTGAAAAGACATATCGTATATGTGATCATCATATATGTGTTTTAAATTTGTCATATCCTGTTGGAAAATTACCAAAAGATTTGCATTGTCCCTGAGCATTCTTTTATTCACATAACTGTATGTTTGACATATAAAAAAACAATCAGTGGATTTATGTCGACCAAAACAAAAATATTTCTGAACTAGCTGTTGCCCGCGACGTCGTCTGCGTGTAATTCGAATAAAATCAAGGTCTTTATGTAAGCACACGCCTGAGTAGCTCGCAGATTGCAGAATTTTTTCAGACTTAAATGACATTTATCGTTATATTTTGGACAATTCACACAATATCTTTATAAATTATAGCCTATATGTTATTCTGATCTATAAGCTACATTACTGTAAAGTTTCATTAAAATCCGTTTAGTAGTTTTTGCGTGAAAGAGGAACAAACATCCATACATCCATCCAAACAAACTTTCGCCTATATAATATTAGTAGGATAATACTTTGATCACCAGTGGCAACATCATCAAATATAACAAGTGAATTATTTTTTATATCTTCCGGATTTGGCACATCTTCAGGATTACTATATTCATTATAACCAATTTCATTTAAAGGTTCTAACAAATTACGTAAATATACATATTTTGGTTGGTATAATGATTTTGAATATAAATATATATTTTCAAATCTTAAACCGTTTGGATGCTCAATTAGAGATAATAATACGTTAGTTTTTCCACAGCCCGAAGGTCCGACAATTAAACATCTTTTTGAATTGCCTCCAATTAAATTTCCATGTTTCTGTATTATTTGATTTTTAACAATATCATCATGGTTAGTGATAGGAAGAGAGAACTTTTGTTTTTAAGAATCATGGTTCAAATTTTATGAGATTATATATATAGAGGCTGTCGGGTTATACCACCTCTATATATAAGAAAACATGAAGAGAAAAACAAGTAAATTTAATTCGAGTCGAACCTTCAAGCGAACAACAACAACATCAACAGGTGCCGGGCTATTAAACACTATTATTAATAAATTACCTTTTGAATTACATATACCGGGCTACGAGTATTGTGGACCGGGTACAAAATTACAAAAACGACTTGATCGTGGTGACGAGGGTATAAATATTTTAGATAAAGCTTGTAAAGATCACGATATTGCTTATTCAAAAAGTGTTAACTTAGAGAATAGACACCAAGCAGACAAAGCACTAGAAAATAAAGCGTGGCAACGTGTAAAATCAAAAGACGCTTCATTAGGAGAAAAAACTGCCGCTTGGCTAGTTACAACAGCAATGAAAGGAAAACGAAAGTTTGGTATGGGACTTAAAAAGATGAGTAAAAAAAGAGGTGGTGCTCTTCTAAAGAAACGTACTAGAAAAAAACGTATTATTAAAGTTCCAAAAAAAGGAGGTTTTCTACCGCTATTATTACCCATACTCGCAGCGTTAGGAGGGTTGGGAGGGGGAATTGCTGGGATCACAAAGGCTGTCAACGATGCAAAAACAAACAAGCAACAACTTGAAGAACTTAAACGACATAATTTAGTAATGGAACAAAAAGGAAACGGTTTATATTTAGGACCAACTAAGGGTTATGGTTTATATTTGAAACCATATTCAAAAAACTAAAATTACCTCAACATGCTTTAACAAATTTCGATTTGATAAAGTATGTAAAATTATTAAAAATACCACATTTTCGAGGTATATTTATGAACGACACATTACCAAGAAGAATTAAGAAATATGAATGTGGAATAATAAATTTAGATTCTAATAATAGTGACGGAACCCACTGGACTGCCTATGTAAAACGTTGTTTATTTTGATTCATTTGGTAATTTACCCCCACCAATCAATATAATAAAGTATTTTAATAGTAATGGTAATGTTAAAATACAGTATAATTATGAAAGACTTCAAAATTTTAATTCTTATAAATGTGGTCATCTAGCCTTACTTTTTCTATATAATCATTACAATTCAACGAATCAGTAGGTGTAACCAATATGTCATACAACTTTACACTTTCCAATAATTCATCACTTTTAAGTTATAATTTTAATCCACCAATATATTTAGAAGAGGATATAGATTATGAGATTGGTTTAACTAATTTATACACTTTTAATTCAATTCCCAATATTGATGAAGACAATAATGTGTTCATGTGGGGAACTATATTAAAAATGAACACTTTTAAAATTCCAATTGGATCATACGAGCTTAACGATATAACTCATGTTTTACAACAACACATGAGTAAAGTAGATCCTAAGGCTGAATTAAAAATGATTCCTGATATGAATACATCCCGTGTATCTATTATGTGTAACAGAAACATTTCCTTTAATGCAAAAAATTCAATTGGTCCTCTACTGGGATTTAAAATAAAAAGACTAGAGGCAAATAAAACTTATATATCCGAGCCAGTTAAAATTTTAGATACCAATGCAATATGTGTTGATTGTAATCTAGCTTCCGGTTCGTATATGAATGAAAATCCAGTTCATATAATTCATCAGTTTTTTCCAACAGTTCCATTTGGGTATAAAATAGTTGAATCACCACAAAATATCTTGTATTATCCGGTTAACGTTAGAGCAATTACAAACCTAACAGTTAAACTTGTTAATCAAAAAGGTAAATTAATCAATTTCAGAGGAGAAGAAATAACTCTCAACTTACATCTCAGACGAAGAATTTAAAATGGTTTTAAATTTTTCAAAAACTAATCTAAATCAAAATTACTATAAAAGAAATTCCAAAAAAACATCTGTTGTCAGTTTAAAGAAAACTGTTGTTTCACTTACACCAGCAAATCGTTTGTTTCTAAAATCATTAGGTTTTAAAGTTTTGAAATAATGGAAACGCTTCAAGTCATGCAACAACCTTTCAATGACACATCAATTGAAGATTATTAATTTCACTCGTACCAACCGTACATCCCCGGTAATCTTAACTATAATGATGAAATAAGAATACCTATCTCTGACCTTGACAGTTTGACAGTTCCTTCTAAATCCATTCTTTATGTAGAAGGTAAGTTATTAACCCAGGACAACACAGTTCCTACAAAACTGAAATTTGTGAATAATGGTATAGCATTTCTTTTTCGAGAACTAAGATACGAATTAAATGGAGTTATAATTGATTCTGTTCGTGATGTTGGTGTTGTATCTACTATTAAAAATTATTTAAGTATTAACGAAAATCAAAGTGTTCAATTAGAAAATGCTGGCTGGTTTCCCAAAAGAACCGATTTACAAACTATTTTAATTGATTCTGATGGAAATTTTAACGTTTGTATACCTTTAAGAATACTTTCAGGTTTTTTTGAAGATTATAAAAAAGTCATTATGAGTATGAAACAAGAATTAATCTTAATACGGGCAAATGATGATTTGGATGCAGTTGTGTCAGTCGATGACAAAGAGCATCCAAAAGTTGTGTTTAATAAAGTATTATAAAGTGCCGCATGTTACCCCTAGTATAGAAGAACAATTACGATTAAATAAAATAGCTGATAGTAATGTGGATTTACCCATCACGTTTCGATCATGGCAACTTATAGAGTATCCTTCACTCAATAATTCAACTAGACATACTTGGGCTGTCAAAACAAGCACTAAAATTGAAACTCCTAGACATATAATTGTTGCCTTTCAAAAGGGTCGTAAATCTAAAATTACTGCAGACATGAGTAAATTTGATCACTGTACCTTGAAAAATATTAAAGTGTTTTTAAATTCTGAAAGATACCCGTATAATGATTTACAGTTAGATTTTAAAACTGGACGATTTGCGGCATTATATGAAATATACTCAAATTTTCAAGAAAGTTATTATCATCAAATACAAAATCAGCCTATTTTTAATCCACAAGACTTTAAAAAAAATGCTCCGTTAATTCATATAGATTGTTCCAGACAAAAAGAAATCATTCAAAGTGGTTCTGTGTTTTTACGAATTGAATTCGAGACTAATGAAGCAACCACTACCGATGTTTCTGCATATTGTTTAATATTACACGAAAAAGAATTTTCCTATAATCCATTAACAAAAATTGTAAGACAAAATTAACAGTGCGCATGTCTCTCAAAGAGTATAAATTCTAATATTTGAGGTAAATAGAATTAGTTCATTATGAATCATGAATTTGAATATAGATTAAAAAAATTATTTAAAAATATCTCATTAATAAAAAAACAAATTAAAGTTTTTGAAGATAGAAAAAAGATTGAAATACTGTTTGAAAAGTTGTCTATATATGATGTTGGTAATAGATGTTCAAGGTTTTAAACTAGAAAACAATAAATTTATTGTTAAAGAATTGGCTGCATTTGATGGAAATCACATTACTCATTATGTATTTGCACCACCATTTCCATTTAGAATGCTATCACCAGATATTGAAAAACAAGTGACGTGGCTCATGCGAAATCACCATTGTATAAACTGGAACTCAGGATATACAAATGTATTCAAATTTGGTAACATTATTCAAGAGTTGACAAAAAATGTTGACAGTGTTTTTGTGAAAGGAAAGGAAAAATGTGATTTTTTAAAAAAATTTTGTAAGACACCAGTTTTTGAAGTAGAAGAACATCCATCTTTGTCGCCAATGGAACCAAAGTGTATATATCACATGTCAGAAAAATGTATATGTGCATTAACAAATGTCTTTTTTATATATGAAAATTTTATTATGCAAGAAAATTAAAACACATAAAATATTTTATACTATTTATTAAAAATAAATATTTTATATTTATAATTGTTTATTATTACCAATCTTCCTATTCCCAAGGCTTCTCAGCCGATTCATCAAGTGGGTTACTTTTTTTAAGTAGTTCAGGATAATAATAAATTACTTCTAGTCCAAGTGTATATATTTCAGGGTTTAAATATTTAACTGTTTCCAATATTCCCAAAGACATGTCTTCTTCAGCTCCCTTTAATAAACTCATTACCAGTGGAAATTCTAAGTCTTTTAAAACATTTAGTCTAAATTGAATTAGTGGTGAAATCTGCCATAATTTTGATAATGAATTTGTGCTTAAGCGTATTCCAGCGTCACCACTGTAAATTCTTATACATTGTGGTAATTGTACAAATTCAACAGCCAATCTTCCTATATCTATTGAATTGGTGCTGTTTGCTTTACATATAAAACTATTTATTAACTCCTTGTTAGCTATTATATCATTCCATTCTTGTTGTGTCAAAACTACCGTTGAATTAATTTTTCCACCCGAAATTATAACACACGGAGCAAACTCAAAGTCCACTGATAAGCAAATTGACACAAACTTTGATTTTCTCGAATTTAAATAAAAACAACGTTCTCCTAAAAAAACACCTTTTTGTTTATCATTCATTGTTTTTTAGGCACTTTGATGTTGTTTTCACAGTTGAAACATTCACTCTAAGATTAAAATAATTAAATTCTAATTATTTATAGTTGCACTATATGTATCTGGTAACCTTGACTTAAATAATTGAATACATATCTGAATAATATTGATAATTAATAATAAAAATAAAATTACGTAAGAAATAACATATAATTTAGAAAGTTCTTCAAAAACATCATCATTTTTTATGGGTATTTCTTGATTTACAACTTGCCATTTATCTTGATCACCTTCAGAATTATCCGGAAATATTATTTTTAATTTGTAATTGAACTGAGATGTATTACTTTTTGGGATTTCTATATGATAGACAGGTAATCGACCACTGTTTTCTTGAGCTATACTTAACAGTTTCCAAGAAGTACGATTGCAATCTTCTTTACTATTTTTCATATCAAAACATATTGCCATGTGTTTTACACCCTGAGGAACATTGGTATACAATATGTTGTTTACAATTGCCACCAAGATAATATAATTTGTTTTTAATAACACCATTTTAATTGTGTATATGTATTCACATATAGAGATTAAATAATACTAAAATAAAACACATTAATATAGTGGTTAATATTAATTTAATTTTTATATGAGAGAAGAAGAACCAAACCCATTTTCCCCTCTTTCTGTACAATTTAAAGTATCAACTTCAACAATACTTGGAATGAAACATTTTTGACAAATTATTTGGGCAATTTTATCACCTCTAAAGAAGTAAACTGGTTCGTATGTTGAATTGTATAACAAAATTTTAATGGTCCCCCTATAGTCTGCATCAACAACTCCTGCAAAAATTTCGATCCCATTTTTTAAGGCTAATCCTGATCTTGAAGCTATTCGACCATATGTTCCAGAAGGAAATTCCATTTTTATTAAACTATCTACAAGCACTCGTTCCCAGGGGGGTATTACAAAATTTATTGGGGTTTGAATGTCACAACCAGCAGATTGAGAGGTTGCTCTTGTTGGAATAAATCCCTCTTTACTAATTTTAACCACCTTCAAAACCTTAAAACCACAATATATAAATTTCAGTATAATAAGTAAAATCAAATATCTTACTTCTTTTTCTTTATTTTTGATCTTATCAAACTCCTGCTCAAAACAGAGACATTCTTCTTCTTTACATTTACACATATCTACGGATAATATATATTATTAATTTTTGTTTTAAAGTGTACACCACTGGACTATAATATAAATCTTGTAAAATAAATGATATGTATTTTATAAAAATAAAAAATAGTTTTAAGTAGATTATACGTTAACATAATGATTCATATTATAAAATATATATAAATGTTAATAACTTACTTTTATTTTAACTAGTTCAACTAGTTTTCTTATTTACACAAACTGAATACTTACAGCCACTTGCACCGACTTTATTTTAAAGGATAGCACCGTTAGTCTAATGGTCCTTTAAAGTATCGTTATGGATTTTCTATGTTGCACCGACTTTAATGGTCTTTTAAGGATTCTTTAAAGGGACATTTGCTAAGTGGCCAAATTTCTTCAATTAATCTAGTTTTAAAGTCAGTTTAGCTGTTTTGAGGTTAAGTGTTTGTGTTTACATTTTTTTGTGAGCAAGAAAACTAAAAAATTGTAAAGATGGATTATGTCGAATTTATTGAAGATGAGTTGCAAGAGGATGCACTTGAAGATGATGTGGAAATTTTGGATTTTGTTGCTTTTGGTTTTCCTCGACGGTACAATGAACGTCGTAATTATTACGAAGAAATGGACCAGCTTAGCTTTTTTCGACGATTCAGGTTGACCAAAGCAACTGTACTTGATCTGTTAACCCAGATTGAGGATCAATTGGAATATCCAGATGACAGGTAGGAACCTACAGATGCAAAATAAAATATTTGTGGCCCTAGTGTTACTTTTTATGATTAAAAGTTGACCTCTATTTTAAGGAATAACAGTTTATCGCCAATGAACCAGCTACTACTAACATTGCGCTTTTATGCAAGCAGTGGACATCTTATGCAAGTAGCTGACTTTATGAATGTCCATGAGTCAACTGCAAGCAGGGTTGTGGCTCATGTATCAGAGGTGCTTGCAGCACTCCGACCGCGAAAAGTAAAAATGCCTGATCCTCATGAATCTCTGAAGGTCCAGAATGAATTTTACAACATAGCGAGATTTCCAAAAGTACAAGCTGTAATTGATTGTACTCATATAAAAATTCAATCCCCAGGTAAGTAAGTACATATAGCATTGTACAATGATCAAAATAAATTTTTGCTAAATTAAGATGCAATACTTTTAATTTTCTCACATACAATATTTCATAGGTCCTTAATTGTGCCAATTTCTGGATATTTTCTAGTTTAATGTTGTTTTTTGTAGGAGGAGATAATGCCGAGGTAGGTATATAGAAACAGAAAATCATATTTTTCCATAAACGTCCAATGTCTCACCGACGCCAGTCTCAAAATTGTAGATGTGGTTGCTCGTTGGCCAGGATCAGTCCATGATGCCACAATTTTTGCAAATTCTTCAATTAAGGCAAGGTTTGAAGCTGGTCATTTTGCAGGATCAGTTATTATTGGTAAGTATACAGCTCGTTTATATATCTATACTTCCCGATTACAACTTCCTCCAAAGTATATCACTGATTACTGATCGGGGGCAAATTACAGTTACCAATCAATATATAAGTAAAAGATTAAAGGTGCACTTGTAGTTAAATTATTTATATTTAATAATAATTAAAGAAATATTTCAACACTGCATTCTTGTAATCCTTCTCCACATTCTACAGTGTCTACTTTAAAGAAAAAAAACTTTTTATTGTTATTTGTTTAATTTTAGGAGATAGTGGATATGGTCTTTCAAATTACCTTTTGACACCGTTGGCAAATCCAATCACACCAGGTGAACAACTTTATAATGAAGCCCTAATTCGAACCCGAAACTCGATAGAACGTGTGTTTGGGATCTGGAAACGTCGGTTTCCAGTTATGGCATATGGGCTTCGCCTTAAAATTGACACAATTTTAACAATAATAGTTGCTACTTCTGTGCTTCATAATATTGCCAGAGAAATGAACGAACCAGAGCCTCCTATATCTGAAGATATAAATGAGGCAGAATTAAATTATCTTATAGAAACACAACAAATTGAAATGGATGCCCAAGATCAAGCTAATAACAATAACTTAATGCAGAACGAAATGATTAGATATTTTAGTCAACTTTGAATTACTTTACTTTAGTAATTTCATTATTTATTAATAAAAATAAATTACTATTTATGTTTGATTCTTGATAGATCAATAAAATAAAGATTTTATAATGTTTTTTTTATTAATACAAATCTAACAACAGATGTTCAAAAAAAGTACTCACAAAACAAAATAAATAATCAATGAACCCTTAAACTAAAAAAAAAGGAAAAAAATCTGAACAAAAAGATAATGCTTAGATCAGCGAGAGAGCTTCTCAAGCTGTTTTTTCTTTATTTCAATATCAAGTTGTAAGGCTTTTTTCCTAAGTTCATGTTCTTCCTGCCCATTTAATGCTTCTCGTTCTAATTTCTGGAGTGTCTGCTTAGCAATTATAATTTTTTGATCCACTAGTATCTCATACTTTTCTGCTAGAGAACTTGAAGTTAATGTTTTTATAATTGTGGATGTTGGTCTCCTTCTATCAGTACCCTAAAAGATCAAACATGTATTTTTTTAAAGGATTACTATATAGTAATCAAAACTTACTCTTCTGACCTGCTTTCTTGCCTGTTGAGTTCTCCGAACTGGAGTGTTTACAGCAGATGTCCCAGGTTCTGTAGAAAAATTTTCACATCATTTATAAATATATATGTTAATAAAAAACTCTGAATGATGTGATGTGTATAGTATACAAAACCTAGATTATATATACTTAAATGAAAAAAATTCTATCTACCTACTATCACTTTTCTACAATAATTCCATATTTCAATAAATAAAATTATCATTAATTAATGCAATACACATCTTAAAATCTTAACTGTATATTAAGATTGTGTAATATGTAATTATTACCTTCATTATTAGAATGTTAAAAGTACCAATCGGAGTACTCCCCCATCCCCAACGCCATCTATGTAATATGAATCACATGTCAATTGCATATTGTGCAGTACTCTTCATGAAAAATAAAACGCTATCTATATATGATGAATCAAATATCGAATGTCTACTAACTATTCTTCCAATTTTTACAAGTATAGATGCGCCAATGGGCCTCCCTAAATACCCCCCATTGAAAAATGTCCTATCCGACCATTCCAATAACGTCACAATGAAATTTTATTCAAATTATATGCGCAGTATCAAAAAGAGCAAAAATGACCAGAATGGACCTTAGATTCTCTTATGGAGATTTACATGGGAAATTGGTCGATTTTGCGTTCGGACCCGTGCAGCCCCTTTACTGTTTATATATATATTATATATAGTTCCGCAAATATAACGAAATCTGTGGACACGATAGCGGTCGCATTTCTTAACCGATCAAAATGAAATTTGGTACAAAAATCAATCACCCAAAAATCTCGGTCGACTTCGTTAATGGGCCAAATCGAACCCGCCGTTTGGGCGTGACATCAAATCAAAATGGAAAAAAATTCGTAACTTTTTTACTTCACCCTGTACAAAAAAATGTTAGGGGACTTTTTTGTTTGTCTTAAAGAGACCTACAACTTTTATCTAAAACATTTTTTTCTAAAACATATACTTTTAATATATTCAATTGATATAAATGTACTGATGTGCCTGGCTTACCAAGGGCCATTTTTTTTAAATAGTTAACCACTATTTGGGGTATTGTCATTACATACACTGCTTTTTTAAACTATAAGTAATATAAAATAACGATTGTCAGAACTGCACCTTGTCATTCCATTTAAAGAACCACTATTTTCAGTTCTAAAATTTGCAAAGATTTAATTAGCTTATCTTTACTTAGCCACCAGTTAGACTTCTGGCAATTTACATTTTGGTTTTTTTTAACAATAAATAATATAAAAACAAATTCGCCAGAACTGCACCTTGTCATTTTTTTTAAATAATTTATTTACAACTTTAATGACTTCTGGCGACATTTTAGCCTCGATCTAGACTTCTGGCAATAGTTTTACACTATTTCTATTGGTAAAAACTATAAAACTATAAAATTTTCAAAACTGCACCTTATGATTTTTTTCATTTCAAAAATTTACAAGTTTGGCCGCCCGCCCACGCGTTCCGCCTCGGGAGAGACTTTTGGCAGTGGACACTACGCGCTATACAATAGATAATGAATGTTTTTATATAATTATTTTTACTGCACCTTATCATTTTCAATTTTCGTAGCCAGCGCTCCGTCTATATGTGTTTTTCATGATTCCGGAATTGGTTTTCCATCCAAATTTTGATTAATAGTCGTTTACGTAACAATCCTAAAAGTATTACGTACAATATTTTTTTTTTTTAAACGGGCATTGTTGTACCATAAACTTCATATTATTCAGTTTACATTTTTATAACAAGAACTCTTTATTAACTAATTTTAACTTTTTTTTAACAAACCTTGCTTGGGTGACCGCCTTAACAATTTCATCTGGTATAATTTCATCTTCCATGAATTCACAATCAAATGCATCATTTTAAATATCCATTTTATAATAAATTTCACGTTTTTAACTAAACGTCAAAATATGTCAAGTTATTTTATCGTTTTAAATATATATTGTAACGGGATAACCGTAAAGGAAGGGACCTTAATTTGAAAGATTGTTGTTGACAGTTGATTTTTAGAAGTTTGTAAAAAAATCAACTGACCATTTTAAATAATGTTTCTAGAAAATTCTAGAAACTTCTAAACACACTAACTAGATTAAATAATGTTGTATATAAGGGGATGCACGGACAGGTTAACGTCAGTTCGAGTCAAGTGTTCAGAAGAGTTCATTGTATTGTCAAGTAGTTAGACGTTATCCAGCAGAGTTCAGTGTATCTTAACAATTTTGTAAATAAATTGTGTAAAAAGCCCCCATAAGTGTTTCAAATTGGTGTCAGGTGTGGGGTGAAGATACAAGAATGCCTGGAAAAAAGATAAATGAACTATTGGTGGCTGAGCTCAGAAGAGAGCTCGAAGAATTGGAGTTGGAAACTACTGGGAGCAAATCTGTATTGTTAAATAGGCTCCGTGAATACTACCTAGATAATAATATGGACCCTGACGTTGTGGAGTTCGATGATCCGGTTCAAAAAGCAATTTCCCGACTGAAAGAGGATTTATCCAGTCAGATTAAGAGCCAGCGCGAAGATATGTCCCAGCTGAAAGAGGAGCTATCAGGACGAATGACGAGCCAACAAGAAGAACAATCTCAACAACTTTCCCAGTTGTCCAGTCAGATAAGCAGCCAGCGCGAAGATATGTCCCAGCTGTCGCAGCGAATGACGAACCAGCAAGAGGAGCTATCCAGTCAGATAAGAAGCCAGCGCGAAGATATGTCCCAGCTGGCGCAACGAATGACGAGCCAACAAGAAGAGCAAACTCAACAACTTTCCCGGCAGCAAGAGGAGCTATCCAGTCAGATAAAGAGCCAGCAAGAAGAGCTATCACAACGGATGTCTACCATATCAGATGAGTTATCCAGTTCGTTCTCCCAGCAAATATCACATCTTCGTGAAGAACAAAATCAGCAAGTGTCCAGCTTGCGAGACGAACAAAATCAGCAAGTGTCCAGCTTGCGAGACGAACAAAATCAACAAGTCGCCAACTTGCGAGACGAGCAAAACCAGATCAACCAGCAAGTGCAGTCCGAAATAAGAAAGCTTCAACAAGAACTGGAAGCTTGTCGCCGAAACCAAATCATCCACCACGGCGACGGAAATGCAGAAAGGAGGGAAACCGGCCACGTAGACGTCGAACGACGAGGAAACGAAGAGGCGGCCCAGGTACGAATGACGATAAAACCCCCGACCTTCGACGGGAAGGCTTCCTGGTCAAATTACCTAAAACAATTTGACGCAGTGGCCAGAGCGAATGGATGGTCACCCCAGGAGAAGGCATTGTTCCTAACCATGGCTCTGCGAGGCGAGGCTTTAGATGTCCTGCATGTATTGACACCGGATGAGGTTGACAATTTTAAGCTATTGGTGAATCGTCTAGAGATGCGTTATGGTCAAAGTCATCTACAACCAGTATACCGAGTGCAGTTGAAAAGTCGGAAGCAGAAAAATGGAGAAACTATCCAGGAGTTCAAGGCAGAAGTGGAAAAAATGGTACGGTTTGCGTATCCAAATGCAGCAGAAGATTTTCTGGAGTGCCTGGCGATCCAAACCTTTACCGATGGTCTTCGAGACGCCGAGTTGCAACGGACTGTACGGTTGGCGAGACCGAGATCTCTTGTAAACGCCTTGACCATTGCCCTGGAGTTCGATGCGGCGACGGAGGCCTCACATGGAGCTGCTCGACTGATGGAAGACACTGGTAACGTCGACCATGCCGTTTATGCCGTCAGCAACGTCCAAGCGGTAGTGGAGAGGTTAAAGAAGTTTTCTTCAAAAGGAAGGCGCCCAGTGAGGTGCTGGAATTGCGGAGAACTAGGCCACATAAGAAATACTTGCCCCCATTGTACCCGTATGGAGCAGAACGAGGAAAAAATTGCCTTAGTTAAGGTTGTGCCAGAAGACGAGAGCTCTATGCTGGAGGAGCAACAAGAAAACGATTCCGTTCTGAGAAAGATTAGGGAGTGGAAGAGAATGGACCGTCGTCCGTTGTGGAGAGAGATATCCTCATCCTCTCCTGCTTTAAAAGCATACTGGTCCCAATGGAACTCTTTAATTTTGGACGGAGGGCTCGTTAAAAGACTTGTAGAAAATTCCGAGGGCACAGAAACAAGGAAACAAATAGTGGTCCCAAGAAATGCTGTACCGGAAATTTTAAAACAGATGCATAATGATAGTTCTGGAGGACATCTGGGTATCACGAAAACGCTGCAAAAGATCCGAGATAGATTTTACTGGGTAAATTGCACTAATGATGTTAAAGATTGGTGTCGTAAATGCACTACATGTGCTGCCAGTAACGGTCCGCACCGAAAACCGAAGGCGGAAATGCAGCAATACCTGGTTGGAAGTCCTTTTGAAAGAATCGCAGTAGATGTATTGGGGCCACTTCCACAGACCGATGTAGGAAACAAGTACATCTTTGTTGTAATGGACTACTTCACTAAATGGGTTGAAGCATATGCAGTTCCCAATCAGGAAGCTACCACTTTAGCAGATATATTGGTTGAAGAATTCGTAAGCCGATTTGGGGTACCATTAGAATTACATTCAGACCAAGGAAGAAATTTTGAGAGCAAGCTGTTTCAAGAAGTTTGCCAAAGATTAGGCATCCACAAAACGAGAACCACAGCGATGCACCCTCAGTCTGATGGAGTGGTGGAACGAATGAACCGGACTATAACCAACTATCTGTCAAAAGTGGTGTCAGATTGTCAGAAGGATTGGGATCGACATATTCCACTATTTCTAATGGCAATTCGATCGGCCATCAACGAATCAACTGGCCAAACGCCTGCGAAGGTCCTGTTCGGTAGAGAAATGAGGCTACCATGTGACTTGGTGTTTGGTTGTAAACCTGATGAAGAAATGGCACGTGAACAATATGTCGCCGACCTTCAGAATCGAATGGAGAATATACACAACCTGGTGCGTGGAAAACTACAATTATCTAGTGATCGGATGAAGAGGTACTATGACACACGGACAATGGAAAAGAGTTACCAAGTTGGAGATTTAGTCTGGCTCTATAACCCCCGACGGCGTCGAGGTATTTGTCCCAAATTACAAAAGAACTGGGAAGGTCCTTACACCATCAAGAAGAAGATTAACGATGTCATTTATCGGATCGTGAAAATTCCCAGAGGGAAACCCGTCGTGGTCCATCACGATCGTTTGGCGCCTTACCAGGGAAACCACAGTGGAGATGCGCAGCAACTCCAAGAAGATGGTTTGGCTGGCTCAGGGAGTGTGCGGGATTCCGATGTAGGAAATAACATTCCAGGAGGAATGAATCTAAGGAGGGGGCAGTGTAACGGGATAACCGTAAAGGAAGGGACCTTAATTTGAAAGATTGTTGTTGACAGTTGATTTTTAGAAGTTTGTAAAAAAATCAACTGACCATTTTAAATAATGTTTCTAGAAAATTCTAGAAACTTCTAAACACACTAACTAGATTAAATAATGTTGTATATAAGGGGATGCACGGACAGTTAACGTCAGTTCGAGTCAAGTGTTCAGAAGAGTTCATTGTATTGTCAAGTAGTTAGACGTTATCCAGCAGAGTTCAGTGTATCTTAACAATTTTGTAAATAAATTGTGTAAAAAGCCCCCATAAGTGTTTCAATATATACAAAACTCGGTTATCATAGGATTGACCGCTATCTTAGACTAACTATTTTATTGTAAATGCGTCCGGTAAAAGCTTTTACAGGACTCATTTTTATTTTCTGGCCTTGTCCGACAAAATGAGATTTTCTGACCTAAAAATAAACCGGAAATTATTAATTTTTGGCCGGTTTAAAAAAAAGATTGTTAATAATTTTTTAACGCTATATAAGGCAAATTAGTGATCATAGAATACGAAACATTATCTATACCCGGTGCTTTATCTTTTTTATTGACTAAACAGACCTTTAGTTCATTTAACGATTTTTTTTTCTATCTGACATCTGTGTTGATAACACAAATTCAGGATCTATTTGACATGTCGCAAGGTCCGCTAATATTTCTTCACTTACTTTTTTATCCGGTAATTTTCTGCCAGATGTATTATTATTGTTATATTGGAATTTTTTGATTTTATTCCAGATATAAGTATGATTTGTATCCCTATTCGGGTTATTTTTTTATTTTTTAAAGTTTATTAAAGCTTTTTTCCTATCTTTAATTATGTTTGTGCATTCCTGGTCCCACCAAATACACCATATTTTATTCTTTGATCTTTTTAACTTCCCGCTAAAAAAAATTAAATTTTTTTTTTAAATCGGGAAGTTATTGGTTTCACCCCGTTTTTCGAAAATCGAGTTTTTATCGGATCTCAACGTTTTGAAGTCTTAGGAACCTCCCCTGACTATTTTTACGAAGGTGTCTGTATGTCTGTATGTACGTGTGGATGTGTGTGTGTGTGTGTGTGTGTGGATGTATGTAAACCTCTTATAACTTTTGAACGGCTTCACCGAAAGGAGTGAAATAAAAAGTATTCTAAAGGGTTCCATCTAACTTAGATTCCCTGTAAGTTTGAAGTAATTCGAGCCGGTAGATTTCGAGAAATTTCAAAATAACCGAAAAAAACAATTGGTAAAAATGATGTGTTTTGGGCATATCTTTTTGGCTATTGCATCGATCAATTTCTTAACCTAATCAGCTCATAAGCTTAAAAAGCCACGTCGAATGCCGTTTTGCAAATTAAAATCGGTTGATTCGTTCGTGAGATATCGTTGTCGAAAAATTTCAAAAAAAGTGTTTTTTTTTTCAATAACTTAGAGATTTTTTGACTAACCGATTTTGCACTCCTAGTAACGTTTTTAGGTCTCAAAAAACTGCGTCGCATGCCATCTTGAACATCAAAATCGAATAACGCGTTAAAAAGTTATGGCATTTTAAACATTTCAAAAAAAGTCAAAAACGTCAAAATACGTCACGCTACTATAGCTTTGCGGTTAAAACTAGCGGGAAGTTGTAAGGATGGCCTTTAAGGTCAACCTCTTTTCGAATTTTTTTATATGGAATCGATGAATCCGCTGCTTTAGTTATTATATTTATCAAATCCAAATAATCTACATCCTCATCCTCTCTAAGAGCAATGAGTACATATGAACTATATTCATTCCAATCAGCCTTTTTGAAATTTCTCTTTGGTATAAAAGTTGACAGCTAAGAATGGTGGGAAAATGATCACTGAAACCTACGTCGTGATATACTGACCAATTGACTTCTTGGCAAATATCTTTAGTTAGTATTGTTAGGTCTACCGCACTTTTCCTCTCACTAGGACTCGTCAACCTAGTTGGAGAACCATCGTTTATAAGAATCGTTTCTCTTTCATCTAACAAATTTAGAATAACCTCTCCATTAAAACTCCCGATTTCACTACCCCATGAAGGATGATGTGCATTAAAATCACCCATTAAAATTATCGGCCCTTCTAATGAATTTAAAATATGATTAAAATTTTATTTGTAGGGTGAGAGTACAAATTTATTATGTTGCAATTATTAATTTTTATTATTAAAACTCTAAATTTTGCAGATTGCCAATGATTTTTATTCGTAATCGCTTCGTATTTTACATCTTTTCTGATCAAGGTAGCGATACTAGTACTTACCTTGTTCTACGTCATTTCTTTCTATATTGAAACATTTTACATTAAAATTCTGTTTCTTTTTTAGAAACGTTTCATTAAGAAGTACAATATCAGGATCTTCTTCCCTTAATAATTTTATTAAATTCGGATAATTAGAATTTACACTTCTAATATTCCATTGAATTATTTTTAATTTTATTTTAGGGTCCATTTTTTTTTGTTTTTTTTATTTATTTTTTTTAATTTATAAAGGGAATGTGATGTTAGATTTGTTGTTAATATTATTTTTAAATTATATATGTATATAAATTTAGATTTAGTTATTGTTAATTTTAATTATAATTTAGGTTATTAAGTTTTGAT
This sequence comes from Altica lythri, assembly GCA_964028335.1. Classification (NCBI taxonomy): domain Eukaryota; kingdom Metazoa; phylum Arthropoda; class Insecta; order Coleoptera; family Chrysomelidae; genus Altica; species Altica lythri. Next base: position 10,766,282 of record OZ034806.1, on the reverse strand, counting down.
AATATTTTTAATTTAATTAGAATTAGTTATGTATTTAGTATTTTTAATCACTTATATTATAGGCTCATCGATATCCGTATAGGCTTTCAATAAGTCAAAATAGTTGTTAATTAAATCTCCTAATTGATGTTTTAATTTTGGAGAAGTTTTCAAAAAAGTATTACCTATATATGTTCAACTGTGTTCAAGTTTGATAATTTTGGTAAACTTTGATCAGAAATGTTTGCAGATTGTTTGCTAGATGTAGGCTGTGGTAATTCGTTACGTGATTATTAGCCTGGAATTTAAAAATTACACCGTATCCTGAGTTCGATCTGGTTAACTGTCAATTAGGATTAATCAAACTATTTTTTGCGCATTTATGTTATATGATGTAGGAGTATTGTTTTTTTTTTGAGGAGAGCTGTGTGCTACTACATCTCCATACGATCTTTTAGATTTTATTAAGTTATTGCTGCTGACTATAACTCTCCTTTGATTAAATTGAATTTTATTCTCGTTTGTATTTTGTTTTGAATTTAAAGGGGGAAAATCGGTTCGGGAAGTCTCTTCATTACTCCGCTGGTTATTTAAGTATAACTTCGGATGCAAAACATGTGCCTCATAATATGAAATGTTTTCAAAGCACATATTAATATTTTTTTGTCTTAAATATTCGGGACAAACATTATGATTTGTTGCGAAATAATCCGTTTTACAAAAGAAACATCAAATGTCAAACTCTGGCTCTTATCCTTCTATAAACTCATGAGCTTGTCCACATTTTTTACATTTTTGTTTACCCTTGCATTGGGTTTTTGTATGCCCATATGCCAAACAATTATAACACTGTGATACTCTCGCAACGTATGGTGTCAAAGGAACTGACATGTAACTCAGTTTTATTATTCTCGGAAGAGTATTACCCTCAAAAGTCAACAAAACTGTTCCCGAAGGAATGTATTCTATTGTTTTATTTTCTTTAATATTTTTTTTTAAATCTTTTAACTTCCAAAAGTTTAAACGAAGAGTCGTACATGTTTTTAATATCTTCATCTGAAAAAAGTGGATTGACTTGTCTAGCTATCGCTTTGCTAGTAGTATAATTCCTCGGTATATACTACTATATACTAGGTATATTATAAGTTTCGGTAGATAATTTATTATTTTTAACAAAATTATTTGCCGCTTGAGCCAACAAAAAATGTATACCAATCTTGTTTTTACCTTTCGGATTTACCTCGCCTATATCTTTGTTTTAAATTAAATATATCTCTAGCGACTCGTCTAGCGATTTTCAAATGATTGTAACGACCAATATTATGACCTTTATCTGTTCTCTCGATCACAACTACATAAGGACCCACAGAACAATTTGAATAAAAAATTAATTCAGATTTATTTATTATTTTTTCAGATTCCTTAACAGAACAATCCATTCCTTGCACCGATTCAGAGGGTGGTCCTGTCCCACGCCTGGATCCGGCATACTTTTTTTTTACTCCTCCCAATTAATTATGCTTTTCCCCAAAGAAAATTATATAAACACTTACCAAAAGAAAAAAGAAAAAGGTTTAAAACGAAACAAAGGTAGTTAGTATCTCACCAATTACCACACCGTTTACTCGCTTTGTTGAAAAACACAACCGTCTTCTTCGAAAGCGCAAATCGGAATCCCTGATGGCATAGTTGTAGATCTTCTGCTCTAGCTACCTTGAACAAGACTGTAAAGACGGTACAGGAAACTTGGTAACTTTCATTAAACAATGTATTAGTAATACAACTACTAACGTTAATACTAATTTAGTATTAACGTTGCACCAACAACTACTGAAGTTCCAAAGCTGAGTTATTCTCAATCTTTATAAAACAAAATCCAAACTGCTATAATTATTAAGCCAAAACAAGCACAGTCGGTGGACCAAACTAAGCAAGATTTATTGTCCAAAATAGATCTCATAATGGATGGGGGCATTTTAATTGGTTGCAAAAATCATGGGGATAATGATAAATTTCAAAAACTTGCCGAGTCAAAGCTTCTTGATACCTACGAAATTAAACAAGTCAAAGGTCTTAATCCTTGTGTAGGTACGTATTGTTGGATTTGCGGAGAATCACGACGAAAATACCCTTTTGTCTGTGTTAGCCAAACTAACTTCTGAACTTGTTACGAGTGCGTCGGATTGTAAAAAAACTTCCTACAAAGGAAAACAGTTTATATCAGGCATTACTTCAGAGAGATAAGGTTTCATACAATAGGTTAATTAAGGTAGGAAATATATTTATAGTTTATGATTGTTGCAGCGTGCGAGTTGAAATAAGAAAATGCTTTCGATGTAGGTAGTGACTTTAATCACTCTTCTAGGTCTTGCGTTCGAGAGTTTTGCTGTCCTAAATGTAGCGAAAATCACGTTTTTTAAATCTTTTTTAGTGTGTTTATTGAATATTTTTTAGTGTTTTTTGTTATTGTTTACATTTCACCTCCTGTAAGTTCTGATGAAATGAAAAACATTTTTAATGTGATTTTATCTCTAAACTTTATTCAAGGAAAGAAGGAATTGGGTGATTTTAATATTCCTTTCTATACAAGTTATTTAGACATAAACCGGCAGCTGCGTAAATGCTTTAAACTCCTTCTTAGAACTCACAAAATTGTATCAACATAATCAGATAAGAAACGAAAATAATAGGATTTTGGATTTGACCTTATTTAAGAAATCTGACTGTCAAGTTAAAAAGGCTAAATATATTTTAATTCATAAGTTCCACAAATTAAAAATCTGGAAAAGAATGTCAAAGAAGAGGATTCATAAAGGACATAAACATGGCATATAAATAAACAATTTTTTCGAAATACAGAAAATCAAATAAGATCTAATTCAAAGCATTTTTGTTCATTCATAAATAATAAGAGGGAGTCGAGTGGACTAGCAAGAAACATGACTTTAAATGAAGAAGAATCAAGAATCTTAAATCTATTGTAAATAAAGAATCCAAAGATATCCAACTTTCTCTCCAACAAGCACATCCAAGTTGCTGTAGATGGACATTCTTCCAACCTCTACAAGATCAACGCTGGAGTTCCCCAAGGATCGGTTCTAGCTCATACTCTATTCCCTTTACACATTAATGATCTACTAGAAGCCACTAACAACCTGATACATGGTTTTGCAGATGATAGCAACCTACACTGTAGCAAATCGCACAACCGTCCCATACATCTAGATATTCTGGAAGAGGACAGAAGATCCACAACGGCTTCTCTCAATCAAGATTTGAGAATTGTAGACGAGTGGGGAAGAAAGAATCTTGTTAATTTCAACGCTTCCAAGACAAAAACATGTTGCCTATCCAACAAGAGGCAAACATGCGACTCATCCATTACAATCAACGATCAGACACTGGTAGCGGGTGACTCCATTAAGCTGGTTGGTATAACGATCTCCCAGGACTTACTATGGAACGAACATATTTCATCCATAGCAACTGCAGCAGGAAAGAAATTAGGCTTTCTGTTTAGAGCACGGAAATATTTTTCTCTATCCAACTTAGCTACTCTTTAAAAAGCCCAAATACGGCCTAATCTTGAATACTGCTCACATGTATGGGGTTCGGCGGCTCCGTCAAGGCTCGGAGTTCTTCATGCAATACAGAGAAGAGCAGTTCGACTAATAAACGAAACCAGAATCACTAAAAACCTAGCTCCATTATCCCACCAAAGAGCAGTGGCTAATCTTTCCTTGTTTTACAAATACATAAACGGATATTGCTCAGAAGAACTCCGCTCTATAATGCACCGTTATACTGTTCAATGCCCGACATCGAGAACAGATCGATTCAATCGCTCCTTCATAACCAGGGTTTCCAGATTGTGGAACTCCTTACCTTCCCACGTCTTCCCCACTCGTCCTAACTTGCAGGCCTTTAAATCCCAAATTAATAAATTGTCTCTTCTGTCCCAATAGATGTTCTCGGTACATTTGTATTTAGGTCTATACCTACGAGGACATCCATAATAAAAAAAATGTAAAAATGTTCGAAATAGCAATTAAGAAGATAAAACCCAAGCTGACTTCGCGTCCTGACAAGATACCTACGTTTTTATTCGAGATTGCTAGTTCTCATTAGCTCTTTACTTTACTTGTTTAACTGCATAAAATTGTAAGTTTTTCCAGATATATGGAAAACATCTAAAGTCTGTCCAATATACAAAAAAAGATAAAAGATCGGATGTCGGAAATTACAGACAGGTTTTAATAATGAATAACTTTGCTAAGGTTTTTGAAATTGCTATTTATATAATAATACATATATATCCAATGGTATCATTAAAATTCGATCTTATTTCCAACTTACTGGTAATAACTCAACATATTGCAGAGGTCATAGATAATCAAGAGAAAATTGATTTAGTGTACACAGACTTTTCAAAGTCGTTTGATCGCCTTGATGATGGAATTCTGATTAAAAAACTTGATAATTTTGGTTTTGATGATGTATTGTTACGAGCCAGTCCGTACCTGTCGCCCAGGAAGTACCTAAACGAGACAGACAGGTAGTTTTTGAAACCTGAGAATGTTCGATTGGATGTCGAGAACTTTCGATGCTAGAAATGTAATGTTAGCGACGTTCTAGAAATGTAACGTTAGCGACGTTTTAAAAGGATTTAAGTGTATATAAAAAGGACCGCTGCAGACGGAAGAAGTAATTGTAATAGCTAGCGATAAAGTGCGATTGTTGTACGAGATATTTTAAAGGCGTTATTTATAAATTATGACTGTATTAAAGTTGTGTAAATTAGTTTAAGAAATTGTTGTTTAGTTGTGTTTACCAATAAATTGTTAAGTTTTCTCGTGTTATCACTTATCCCGAATCCACAAAGGGAAAATTCATAACAATTGGTGTCAGAAGAGGGATAAGTGAAAGAAGAAGTCGTAGTTAACGGTAAACACAAGAACTACTAATTACGACGAGATGAAAGAAATTGGGAAATTGTTGACAGTTGACAGCTATGAAACAGCGTCTAGAACAGCGCAGTGGGGCTGAAGAACAACACAGAAAGGAAGAAAGAGAGGCTGAAGAACAACTTAGAAAGGAAAAAAGAGAGGCTGAAGAACAGCGCAGAAAGAAAGAACGAGAAATGTTTATGAAAATATTTCTTGGTCCGAAAGAAAATAAAGTAAATAAACAGGAATTCCAAGAACGAATCGAAGCAACAGAAGAAAAGCTTCAAGCGCACGTTAAGTAAACTAAGGAAAAGCTTCAAGAGCATGTAAACGAGACCAAGGAAGAGCTTCTGCAGCAAATCCAAGAAACAAAACAAGCTATTCTTCGACTCGAGGAACATGTAAGGAACTCTGCTCCATCTACGATTGTGACTCCATTTTACCAGGGTATAATTAAGCCCCCTACGTTTGATGGTGAAACTCTACAGTTTGAAGCGGCTGAAGAAAGTAACGGCTGGATCAATGAGGAGAAAGCTACAGCTCTGATGCTAGCATTGAGGGAAAAAGCTTCCGAAATATTGCAAATTATACCGATTGAGAAGCAACGCAACTATGAAGCAGTAGTATCAGCATTAGAAGTTAGATATGGCAGCCAAAACCTAAAGCAAGTCTATCAGAGCCAATTAAAATCAAGAATGCAAGGAACATCCGAGACTCTACAGGAGTATGGAACTGATATAGAAAGACCGGTCAGATTTGCCTATCCAGATGCACCGAAAGAATTCAACCATGAGCTGTGTGTGAGCAGTTTTATCGATGGAGTGGCACGTCACCAAACATTAAAGGATGTTCTTGTTCATGCGCTGGAGTTTGAAGCAGCGAAAAATGCCCCCCGCCAGTATCATGAGGTCCATCATGTAAGGATGGTAGAGGAAAAGGAAAAAGATGATCTAAATCAAACCTTATTAGCCATAAAAGAAGTTTTGGACCGCTTGAAGAAACGCTCAACAACCAATTACAGGAAGGGGCGGCCAAAATGTTTCAACTGTGGGCGAGAAGGTCATTTAAAGCTTGACTGCTGGTCTCGATCAAGATTGGAGGATAGGCGGAACTGGCGACACACTGCATCCGAACCTGAACAAATGAGTTCAGACAAACTCTGCTCAGCTAATGTAATGGGCCGTCCAAGTAGAATCACTGTCGATACGGGAGCTACACGAATGATAATGAGCGCTAATATTTCTGACCAGCGAAACAGCAAGATTACTTCACGTGCCCCCGTTCTGAAAACACCACTGGAGAAGAACTCACGAAGAACAAGGTGAAATATGCAAAGTCAGGATCCAGAACTGAACGTAATCCGAGAATGGTTCAACGAAGGAGCAAGGCCGCAGTGGCAGGAGGTCGCGAAATATGGTCAACCAGTTAAGGGTTATTGGCTGCAGTGGGACTCACTGGAAAAGCCCAGATGGAAAACTGGTCCGTTACCAGATAGTTCTGTACATTGACCAGAGTACGTGAAAAATACTACTGGGTAAAGTGCTGCCAAGATGTGGAAAAGTGGTGCAAGCGCTGTGATATGTGTTCCTCGAAGAAGGGTCCTAAAACGAGGCTTAGAGGAAAACTAAGACAATACCTATCAGGATGTCCATTTCAAAGGATTGCAGTGGACATACTAGGACCACTTCCCGTGACAACATCTTGCAAATATTTGATGGTCGTAATGGATTACTTCTCGAAATAGCCTGAAGTTGTTGCTGTACCCAACCAGGAAGCCAAGACCAAGCAAAACCAAATTTATTACTTTTGCTCTTACTAAGAAGGCCTTGAAGGAATGCAAAATTACAAAAGCTCACCGAGTAAGCTGTAAGAATATTGAAAAAATTGGCAATTGATGAAATACTTAACTGGAAAAAACACTTAGAATATATAACAAAAAAATTAGGAAATTAATTAATTAATTAAGTTTTATGAATTAAAAAATTTCGTATCATCAAATATGTGTAAAATGGTTTATTATTCTTTAGTGGAGTCCATTTTAAATTATGGCCTTATTGTGTGGGGTAGTGCATGTAAAACCTTTCTATCAAGTCTACCACGTGTTGACCAAAAATACATAATTAAAATAATAATTGTAGGTATATTAAAAAAATTATAAGATTTATGTTAACCAATCAAAGTTATAAATACATAATACATACAACATAATTTGCATACCAAAAATGTAACTAATCAAAATTTAGGCATAAATTCTGTAAGACATGCTACTGTAAAGAGACATATAAGTTTTGTAGGTTTTGGAATATATTTATAATGCATTACCCCAGTCTTTAAGAGGTAAGACTCAGTTTACCATACATTTTTTGACTTAAAGTGTCCATCTTTTTATTTTTGATTTTGAATTCATCTGTCTCTTTGTACAGTAGGTACAAGATTATTATTATGATATACATATAACCTTAAAGTAGTTATCTTTAAATAAGTTTAAAATTCAGCACACATAGATTTATAAAATCCATCGTGCTGATAACTTAGTATCTCGACATGTAGTGTTATATGTGGTATATTTTGGAATGTTGATGATCTTATTTTATTTATTAATGCTATTCAGGCAATTATAATTAGTTAGGTACATAAAATCACTAATTTTACAAACAACATAATATGCCTTGAGAACTACACTTGGATGTATGAGGTTTACTCACAATACTGTTAGCTGAAGCAGCCGAAATGGATATAGAAATAGAATCTCCTAGACAAAATATTTGCAGCAAAATTCTTCACGAAAACCTCGTTTTTCATTAACCATCCATTAATACCATTAGTCAATAAAATAAGAGTATACAGTAGGATGCAAATAGATTACATAAGAAATAAACAAAACTCATACCTACTTGATAGATGTGCTCAACAAAGTAGAAAGATATTGGAATAAACCATTAGTCAATAAAATAAGCCTAAGAAATAAACAAAACTCATACCTAGTTGATAGAAGTGCTCAACAAAGTAGAAAGATATTGGAATAAAAGGTACAAAAGTAACAAACGCCCGTGTTGCTTTTGCTAAATTAAAACATAAAAAGTTTTTAGAAAGTATACAAACAAGAATATATAACTAGCGGTCACCCGCGATTTCGTCCGCGTGGGTTTTAGTTTTTTGCCACCGAGTTTCATACAAACTTGCAACCCCTATTTTAAACCCTTAGCCGTGGAATTAAAAAAAACCATTTCTTAGTACACCACTACGTAATAAAACAAATTAATCCTCCAATTTTCAAGACTCTACGCGTCCATCGACAGTGTCATGTCGGCCAGCAGCAGCGTGCTACCGCCTCACCGCTCCACATTGCCCACACATTAATGCGCGTGTGATATTAGACTATTATTATTTTAAAACTATAAAAACTTCTTATATATTGGTTAAAATAAATACTGTAAAGGGTAATTTTGCTCAAAAAGAAGTGCATGTGATAAATAACTTATTTATTTGGATAAGGATTAAGAAGTAGTATTATTATTAATTATAAGGTATAGTTTTTGCGGCTTAACTTTTGTTAAGTGTGTGTAAAAATTAAGGCACATAAAACTTCTTTGTACACAATATTCTTAACTAATCTCTCATTAGCCGCTAAAACTATCAAATTACTGGGTGAACTTACTCGAGAGCAAGCAACATAAAACTGCCCATGAGCAATGTTCCCTTAAATCAATACCCGCAAATTTGAGAGTTTGCCCCTGAGACTTGTTTATTGTCATGGCAAAGAAGACTTTTAGGGGAAACTGTAGTCGTTTATATTCGAACGAGATATCATTCGGTATCTAACCTATACGTAAACCGAACGAAAATAAAACAAATGCCAAATACAAAGCAGAGTCTATTATATAAAGGCCACTTGACATGGTGCAATACAACGTGCAATGCAATGCAAGACGCAATATTTCTTGACCGAAAGCATGCGCAGTTGAGATCCAGCTGATCAGTTTCTGCAACTCGATGCAATTGCAAGTTTTTCGGTTTGGTGCCATTTCTATTGCATGCAAGTCGCAATTCTAGGGAGAATTCTAGTAACTTTCAGTATATAAGGTTATCTATGCTAGTTACTTTTGGTTTAACAAAACCACAGAGATGGTGTACTCTGTGACAAAACTAACCTTGTTAATGTAATGTGCTGTGAGTGTGTCGTTGTGTTGACAGACCGCGTTGAGTTTACAGATAAAAATATAAACCATGACGCAATTGCAAGAGACTTGCATAATGTCAAACAGCGTGAAGAAAGAATGAAAGATTCATCATGCAATACTTTGACCTTGCAAGAAATTGCATGCAATCCCTTGCAGGTTGTATTGCACCATGTCAAGCGGCCTTAACCAAAACTACTAAAGCGGACCAAAGCAAATGCAATCCAAAATATGCCAAGAAAAGAACAGCCAAAATTGTCAAATATCCGCTAGAAATATTTAGGTATAGTATGAACTATAAGATACGGCGGCCACTCATCAGTAGGTATATGTAACACAGTGAAAACACACATTAAGAACTAAAAATTATTTTGTTCGTCTTAATTTATTCGTTCCATTAGGTTTAAACTAATACATTCACATCCTCCATCATCCCTTATTTTATCCCCATGGGGTTGAATTTATTAAAATCCTATTTAACCGGACGTCTTCATCATATAGTAGCTCCAATCTTTAATTTCAGTTCAATCAGTCGGAAATCTAGCAAGATTTATACAAACTTTTATCCCTTTATCCCCTTGGAGGTGGAATTTAACAAAATCCTTTCCTAGGGGATGCATAAGTCATAGTAGCTGTATAGATGCAAAATCTCAGCCCGATCGGTTTAAAAGTGACAAAGTTCAGTACAAATTTGTATCCCCTATTTTGTCCCCTTCGGGGTCGAATTTATCAAAATCCTTACTTAGCGTGTGGACTAAAAAGCAAAACATAAAATCTTTATTTCTTAAAAAAAATTAAAGTAACTGTACCTTGATATGCAATTGCATGTCACTGACGTCATTGTGACGTAAATGCAGGTGGAACCAATGCCAGTTTCGAATGAATGCTAGTTGCCATGTTTAACTCAGAAAAACTTACCATTTTTGTCTTATTAACGCACAATAGACAGAGATACTTCTAAGAAAATCGCAACACAGGAGAATATAATGAACTACGCTAGCGCCACTTGCCATTTGGCTTAAAATAAGGATGTTATTATATACTACGTAGTACGTAGTATATATATAACATCCTTGGCTTAAAAGTATCTGTTTCTATTGAGCGTTAATAAGACAAAGATAGTAAGTCTTTTAAGTTAAACCCGGCAACTACGATTCATTTAAACCTCGCATTGGTCCCACTTGCATATACGTCACAATGACGTCAGTGACATGTAATTGCCTATCATGATATAGGCATCTGATTTCGATTTCCTTGAAGTCGGCTCCAAAGGTTTATATCTTCGAAATCTAGATTTTTGTTAGTGAAACAACGTATGTTTTCCTTTTCTATTTGCCGTACACTTTTATAAACAAATCGCTCGTGTGTTTCCCTAATTTCCATAGTATACCATAGCGATATTGATATTTCGCTAATTTAGAACTATCCGAATATTACTGTAACAAAATTGATCTGACAACACTGAAAATAATTTCTCGCCTAGGAATCAGTAGGAATTTCAACCTCTTTTGTGTTCAAGGTTATCGCCGTCAAACCCGGACCTTGCGATTGCAAAATTACTCTTAATTGTATAGTTGATTCAAATAGAAGTGTCATCAAGTAGTCTCTGGAAAATTCAAATTTGTAGTGGCAGCATCCACGTTTAGTGAAATTTGAATCGCAATATTAGCCAGCTTGTGATCAGATTGCTATCTGTCTATTTGGCTGTCACGTCTGAATATTTCGCTTGGTGTTTTGGTCTTGTGTTATAATTATTACAATTTTGCTTCATATATCAAAAAAGTTCTTTTCAGAGCTAACTTATACAAGCATTTGCCGTTTTTATGTAAGTATAAATAATTAATCGTTTAATCATACATGTTTTCATAAATACATTGTTTTAAGGTTGTTTACATCTTTAAATTATGAATCCACAAAGCAATCTAACACAGAGGGAATCTGAAGCAATTTGTCGATGTTATAATGAATTTTTTAAAGATTCCGATGATGTTAATGCTAATTTAGCAAGAGTAGCATTAGTTTTCCAAGTAAGTTTTTGTTCTAATGTCATTAATGTTATTACTTTATTAAAAATGTTTCAGGTTTCTACTCGCATGAAAAAGATATTTGTGAATGTGACTACAAAACAGATTCAACTAGTGAAGAAATTATTTTGATAGTTGATTAGAAAATATTTTCAGATATATTTTTAACAAAATAAGTTATAACATGCTGGTTCAATATACTCCTCCAAAGGAAATTTCTAAAAATACAAAGTTTTTAGCTGCATTTGTAATCAAATGTTTTAATAAAGAATTATTTGTAATATTTTGCTTGATTTAGCTAAACTTGTAAGTTTGTAGAACCTTTAAATTATTCTAATCTAGTATTAATATAGTGCTACAAACCAAAGTAAAATAATGTTTAGTTTAAATTGCATAATTAAAATAATTACCTTTTTATTTTGATTTTTGTATAAGTGGCTATAAGACTTTCCAGAATTTTGGAGAGAAAACTGAATATTTGCCAAGTATTCCTTTTGTTCAAAGAGGTTTCAAGATAAACACAATAATAGTACATTTTAATTTCATGATTCTTTAATTAGTACAGATATTACGGGTAAAATTGATTCATAAAACTGATTAAGTATTATTATGCACATTTTAAAGGGATCCTAGATATTACTTTCAAACGCAATATTTACTTTTTTTCGATCACATCAGAAATAACCTCAAAATAACTATAAACATTTTGACACATCGCGATGACATATAATTCCCTAACTAAAGTTCTGTTTCCATTGAATCTAGTAATACAGTTAAAGATGATCTCACACGTACCCAGCCCCCTTGATGACACTTCTATCTGAATCGACTATAATAAATATAACAAATGCACAGTTGATTTTAGCAACAATCATGAAACTGGGATATGAGCAAAACTCGGACTTATAACTGATGGCTCAAAGCAAATAAATTAATGTGCTGACTAATTGCCACCAGTAATGCAAAGAGAGGAGAGACAGACTAATAGTGAAATAGGAACAAATAGTAAAACAATTAATATTCACCGTGAAAACTAGCTAATCTTTTGCAAAACTATTAAAATCAGTACATTTTTTAGAAAGTAGAGGCAACACTGGCAGCAACCACCTAAAGACGCAGTCGCAGTAATATGACAGGCATGCGGCATGCATGACAGTTGTATATATTACCAAGATATTACCACAGCTTCCATTTTATGTTTTCACTAATTTGATATTTACTACACTTATAGTGTCACAGTTCAGCCGTATCAAAGAAGTTAATGGTGTAGCTTTTTTCACTTTATATTGTATTATATTATGTTGTAATATCAAATGCAACATACTGTGATTGTCACTGAAAGTTTTGTGAATTTGTGTCAGTAGTAAGTGTTTATCGCATGGCGCAGGTAAGAACTATTATATACTTAACTTCTGTGGAAGGTATATGGAATTTATTTATCTCGTAAAAAACTGCTGGATAGGTATTCATTTGAGTAGTTATAATTTGGTTAAAAATGAAAGTCTCTTGCTAAATGAGGCATAGAATTTTTAGAAATAAAAAATAAATATAATATGGTCTCGTACGGTACCAATAAAATGATTTTTTTTATCATATACTCGTTTCAAACAGTCTTAAAAGTAAGTAATAAAATAAATAGTAACTTAAATTAGTTTTTAAAACTAGAATATTTGTTAAATAATCAAAACAGAACTACAAAACATGGCAAACTGTTAATAGAATAGCTAGCGTTACAATATTATTGAAATTTAACAGTGAAAGAGTTAATTTAGTAATTAGGACCATAAATAAAAAGTTACAGAAAAATTGCTAAAACGGGAATAAAATATTAATTAAACTTCAAAAATTTTGATCCCACTACAGAAACTTTAACCAAATATGTCTGCTGATAAAACGAGATAATATATGATAAATTTATGGTATAAATCTTGAAATACAATAACCCTACTAGATAGAGAATAACATGTAATAAATTATGTAAAAATTCTGTTGAAAAATATTGCAAATCCTAAAAAATACCACAAATCCTAAAAAATATGACAAATCCTAAAAAATTAGACATATCATGTAAAATTATTACCACAAATTTATTATGAACAATGGCAATAAGTCGTAATAGCTTGGAAAGAAGTTTTTAGAAACCTAAAAAACAAAAAGAAATTATTAATCTGGTAAAGTTTCAGTACTATAAAGCATAAAATAACTAAAACTGCTCAAAATATATATTCAAAAGTGGAAAAACAAAAATTAAAATATAAAAATCTTTTGAGTATGAGAAATCTTCGTTACATTAAAGAAATTTAAAAAGTCATAGAAATAGCAATCTGATAATTTTTAAAAAAAGAAAATGTACAAATTTGTAACAAACATGAAAAATCGTGCGAGATAAGGTTTAATCAAAAATCCCACACACTTTTTAATTATTTCCAGTATCTGATATGGCGACATTATTGGAACTCGCTGATATTGAGTTTCCGGTTGTTTAGTTTTAAATAAATAATCGTAGATTTAATCAAAACTCCCACACACTTTTTATTTATTTCAAGATTTGATGTCTGATATGCAACATAATTGTAACTCGCTGTTATTGAATTTCTGGTTTTTTATTTTTAAACAAATAATCGTAGATAATAAAAAACTATATACCAAATATTTAAGCGTGTAAAAAATTGAAAGGAATCATAAATTTAAAAAAAAATTGTAAAAACTTCTAGTGAATTTGAACATTGTTTTTTGTCTGTCTGTTATGATTTTAGAAATATGAAAATTTTGTCGACAATTAAAAAAATATCCAAATAAAGTTAAAAAAAAAGAAATATTAAAATAAGTATTCGTGATTAAGAATAAATTGACTTCAAAAGTTTCAAAAAATATTAAGTAATAAACATACAACAACATTACATATCCGGGGTCTTCATAACATTGGATAAGATCCTGAAAAAAATTAATAAATTGTAAGAAATAAACAATCGAAATTAATTAATATAAATAAAGAACAATTCTAATAAATTGTAAAAAAATTAAAATTTCTGTAAAGTATAAAAAATAACAAAGGAAAAGCGACATCCATTCAAAATCTTAATATACATGTGAGTAGGTATCTATTGAATTGAAAAATCATAAAAAATAATACAACTTTGCGGATATAACATTTAAGACTTATATTTCAAAATTACTACTGTAAAAACTGAAAAATGCTAATTTTATTTTTTTGAACAACGTTCTGAAAAGTGCGAGTTTAAAATAATTTTAAATTTGAAAAGGAGTGGGGAGAATAAACTCGTCGCGTTGAAAAATAAGATCGGTACCTCAAATTGAATTCGTTGTTTCCTTTTTTAATGTGTGGTATCTTAAGAAAATAATAATTACAGGTTTAGTTTTGCAATAAATTTTTATTAATTTATTTATTTTAAAAAAATTATTGATTTTTTTTCGGAAATTCTCTTATATTTTGTGGCTGTTTTATTATAAAATATATACATATTTAAATAAGAGCGATTCTATTTTAATAAGGGCTACCGCGTGTGAATTTGCCGCTAGAGGCGCTAGTGTAGCTGGAGGTCCCTGCATCACTGTTTATGGGTGGGATGCACTGTATTATTTTTCTTTTTAATTAACTTTGGAGTTATTACGAGGTATAATAATATTTAATTTAAAACATTGTTTTAATTATGGAAAATACGAGTTACGGGTCAATGAATGTCACTGCTTTAAAAGTAGAATTAAGAAAAAGAGGAGCAAAGTTAAGCGGGCTGAAAGAACAATACTGAGCAACACTGCGGCATTTTCCTCTAAATATCAATGGATTAATATTTATTTGTAAACGTGACGACGGATAAGTGTCAGCTACAAATTTATTCTATGGACGGACCTACAAAGCCAGTGGCGCCAACTGGTGAGCAAAAAAACGTTAGCCCTCATTAGCCTTTTTCCTGGGAAGATTTAAAAAAGATCCGCTAAGGGCAGTACCAGTAGGGGTACATACGTTTTGAATTCTCTATTAAAAACAACGTCAAACGTACAGCATTATAATGAAAATAAAGGAAGATGATGTACCTGGAGCGAAATTAAAATTTGCAAAAGTGCAAAATTATCTTGTCCGGGATTTAAAACGATGGCTTGCATGTCGTGGCTTAACCGTGTCAGGTAATAAAAATGTCCTAGTTAAAAGGCTAGTTGGTTCATAAATTTTCTCGTATATTTCATTGTGTTGTTGAAAATTTTATTATTATAAATAAACTAAGTTGTTTTTTTTTATATTTGAGAATTGAAGAATGCATTGCAAACTGTAATGATAAAAAAATTTCGTTGGAATTGATGGTGGTAAATGTTTAGCGGATAAACAGCAACGCATGAAATTACTCAACCCAACTGTACCAAGTTTAACATCCTGCAGTTTTCGTGCTACAAACTGGGCAAATTTTCGATCCCAAGCGATTCCTCGTTCTTTTTGCTATGCTATAATGTATAATTATATTACTACCGGTCCTATTGATACTTTAGATTTGATTGCTACTTTATCTGACGATGACGAACAGCTTCTGAATTGTGGTAATTCGAAAGCACTTCAAAGAGGAAGACAATATTGTTTAAGTGAGTTTGTGTTAAATATCGAAGATAATGCGAATGATTTAGCATATTGCTAAAGAGCAGATGTACAATCATCTTTTCGAGTAACTGTGAAGTACAAAATAAGTATTAATGCAAAAAATTAGGCAATAATCCAGAAAATATTTTAACTGTTAGCTATCCTACCAAACGCAAACACGTAAAAAAATCAATCATAAATTTTGTTCCAAAACAAAAACAAGTATTTAAATGATAACCCTGATAAAAATCAATTCACGTTCAAATTGTTCAAAGTAAAAAGGCAATTAATTGTATGTGGAATACATTCTTATATATAAAATATGATGATTATGATTTAAGTCTCGACGAACAGTTACTTTTAGGACTAAACGTTGAACAATTAGTAACGAATTTAACTTCAGTCAAACTTGGAGCTATAGAAATCAAAGTTGAACAAAATAGTTTTGCGTGGTTGAGTGAAAGACAGCTCAGAATAACAGCATCAGAATTAATGTAAAAATTTTTTCACCAGTACAAATTTGACAAATTTAATTAATACCAAATTATGGTGTAAAAATGAAATCAGTCATTTACCTCAAATTGTGTATGGTCGCGAGAATAAAGCTAATGCTATTATTGATTTTAAAATTAATAATAAAATTTGATTGTTATGCAGTGTGGTCTCTTCGTAAATAAATTATTTTCAGGTCTAGGATGTAGTCCAGATGGTTTGATCTTTGAAAATGGAAAAATGATTTCATGTATTGAAATTAAATGTCCACAAGTATTAAAAGACTGCTCACCTTTTGATCTAGATAAAGTAAAGAATTCAAATAATTTATGTTACACTGTTAAAAATAATCAAATTCACTTGAAGAGAAACCACAATTATTATTTTTAAATTCAACTAACGCTCGCAATACTAGAATTAAAATACTATGATTTTATAATTTGGTCTGGGCTTTATAGTTTTGCTACAGAACGAATAAATCGAGATGAAATCTTCATTCAAGCTTTAACGCAAAAGTTACTCAAAGTGCATAAAATATTAGCTCGTGAACTTTTCGAAATGCGATTGCCTAGAAATTTATCCCTTACTTTATTTTTGTTCAGACAAAACATTATAGGAAAAAATAAAAAATTCTTAAATTTATATTTTTGTTTAATAATTTACATTCTTGAAAATTAACAGGCATGGCAATTACAAAAGTAATTTGAGATATAATAGGCAGCATATTTTTGGGAATTACTCATTGCATTTATCGAAATTCCTTCAAACGTCCTTTCGTTTTTCGACATGAATTCGAGCAGCAGCTATTTCTCTAGCTGTTCGTATTTCTCCTTTGCTGAACCGCTTACGTTTTTTTAAAAAAGGTGGAATAACTAATGAGCACTTATATTTATTACACAATTCTTCGAGATTAAATCCTCGATCTGCCATTCTTAAATCTCCTTGTTTTATGTCATTTAAAAGTCCACTTTTTATTGTTATTTTCTTATCACTAATACGACCTTCGAAACGATCAGATAGCCAGCAGCATCCTAGAGTTGGGATAATTCCTACCAAACATTTTATTGTATTGTGTGATTTGTAGCTTGAGTAAGTGTTCCCTTGTTCATTGAAATTTTTAGACTTTTGCATATTCCACTCAAAACAATCAATAATAACACGAATATTCTTAAACTTACTAAATTTTTAGGAAAATTATTTTTCTTAATTGTCTCAGCATAAGGAAAAATGTCTAGATTTTTAAACTCTTGATGAATTGAATCCACGTTGTAAAAATTTTGGAAAGATATCCAAGGCTAACATTAAATCGATAGCTCATATCAGCGAGTAATAACCCAGAATGTAATCGAACTAACGTTAAAAAAAAAGCTGATTTTTTAGTGAAACTTTTGTTTCTGTCCGTAGTGATTCACGATCCGTTTTAGGTTCAGTAGTAAGCCACTTTCTTAGTGATTCGGCAGCAGGAGGTCCCAGAAATTCCCACAAAGTATCAAAATCTTCTGGTTTTAAACCTGTGTAATATTTAAATTTTTTGACATTATTCCGACATGAATCGATATCGAAGGCTACACAATTTTTTCTTCAGACATTCAATGACCTTTTTTAATCGTTTATCTTTTGTATCTTCTTCTGTTTGACTTTCAGCATCATATGTTAAAACTATTTGTTTATGTGGTTCAACGACAAGCTCAGTACTATTTGGAGTCGCAAAATTATTATTTTCGAGCTCGGGGGTTAAATCATCATTTAATTGAGATTCTTGATTACTATTAGCATGTTTATTACTATGTTTCCACTCAGTGATTCATCAGTAGCAGTAGAACAAATAAGTTTTAAACGTTTATTCTTTCCAGTTCTTGAGTCCTCTTCAATACATCTTTCCCGTTTAATAATTTAAACCACAAAATTTTATATATCATGGACAATTAAAAAGAAATTTTAGTTTATTATTTACTATCAATAATGATAATATGCAGATTAATATAATATATAACTTCTTTAAATGAACACTTACTAACCTTTGAAACTGTTACTGGGAATGGATTAGGATTTTATATTGGTGGTCCACTTCAATTAATAAAATGTTTAGTACAAACATAAGTATGTTTTTTTATTTTATCAACTGCTAAATCTGCACTTCGTGATAAGTGTAACTCCAAACACTTTTGTGGTTTTATAAAAAGCACAAATTTTACAGCATCCTGCTTATATCGACTATCTGACGTACAATTGGCGAATGCACAATGTTTTGTTGGAATAACAATTTTTAATTTTTTTTTATCACAATATTTATTTATTCTAATAATAATAAGACGTACGTTTGACGTTGTTGTCAATAGAGAATTCAAAACATATGTACCCCCACCGGTGCTGTTCCTTTAAATCTTCCCAGGATTAACGGTAATTTAGATAAGATTTTTTTTTATTTCGCGTTTCCTAAGAAATGACTCCTCTTTCAAGCGAGTGAGTACGCATACACGACATTAAAGTGTTTTCGCAATAGGCGAAAATAATAAATCTTTCGATTCAGGCATTTACAGGTACATGTTATTATTTACAAATTAACAGATACTTGACAATATAAATATATTTTTTAAAACAATTTTAAAATATATTTTTTATATATTTATATAGAAAACAGTTGATTTTTTTTTAATATAACGGAGATACAAACAAGAGCTCTTACTAATAAAATATATGGGCATTTCTCTTTAAACTGGGTAACTTGCTCTAGGAAAGCTGTCTTGGCTTTTTTTTTTCTTATATGTTTCATAATTTTTATTTAGGCGTTATTTAGCATTATATGGCGAAGGAACCAAGAATATTTTTTCTGTTAGTTTAGGAAATATTGAGCTTATTCTAGAAAATCATTACAGGGGACTGTTGTCTATATCAGGGGACTGTGTGTTGAAATGAAAAATATCATCTTAATACCAAAATCAAACATTTTTTATTTTTATTAAATTTTAGAGTTCACTAATTAAATAACTGAACAATAAAGAAACATATAAAATCAGGCTCAGGTAAGGGGTGACGCGAAAGACTCTTTAACCAAATTGAGAAAGCGAATGATGGTATCTTGTAATTAATCCCGACGGCAATCTAAAACAATTTAAATACCAAAAACGTTTAATGTTATTTGCTTAAAATAAAAATTTAAACTTTATCTGAGAAGTAATGTATGTTGTATAAAATCAGGAGTTGATTCATTAGTTGCCAGTTAAGCAGATTGACAAAAGAATGAAAGAAGTACTTAACCCAACTGTATTTGTACCAAACGATCACAACGTTAAAAAATAGGAAAATATCATATTTTTTAAAAAGAATTTGTATAATTCTCTTTTTCCCAGGATAAAAGGTAACTAAAAATTAAGGATAGATCTACTCTTGGTCCTAAAGAATAAAATGCCGATCGATTTAATTAACTTGATCGAAAATTTACAATTAGGGACTACACGGAGGATCTATTCATTTCGGAGTCAGATCGTTAATTAGAGTTAATGAGAAAAACTTTGTAATAGAAGGATCCACACCAAGATCTGGGTTAGATTTTGGTTGATCATTCCTCACATTAGAACAGATGCTATTTAAATACCGCCTATGATAGGAGTTTTTCAGAAGACTATTAAATAATACGTCAAGGTCTTTTTTTCCTAAATTCAGGGTGAGAAAGCCTACAAACCATATTCTTGAAAGACCTACATAAGTTTATTTTTATTTTAAGGGGGTGTTGGAAAAAAAACTATCAGATAAAATGGTTTCCTATACCATTGTGTTGTTAGACCAATCCAATTAGGATTTTCTTATTTTACATTTAGCATATTCAACTTATTCTTTATATATATATATATATATATATATATATAATATGCATTCCAAGGAAATTATGGTTTATTTTCAAACTAGTTGTACTCGCAACGTCGTTCGCGTGGCGTGTGATTGTTATATAAAAGTTTTTTACCCCACCCCATTTAAGAAAAGGGAGAGAAATTTTTATACACCAGATGTTAAGTTGAAAGAAGACAAATACATCTGTGAAAACCGCATTCGAATCGGATCAGTAGTTTTCATGTGATGCGCGCACAAACATACAGACAGATAGACAAAAAAATCTAACCACATTTTTGGGTTCTATTTCGATGTACCCGCGACGCCGTTCGCGCGGCGTGTTGATTTTTGTATAAGACTGTCTTTCCTCACCCCGTTAAAGGGGTGGAGGGGTGAAAGTTTTATACACCAGATGTTAAGTTGAAATAAGACAAATACGTCTTTGAAAACCGCATTCGAATAGGATTAGTACTTTTCATGTGATGCGCGCACAAACATATATACATTCCTACAGTTTTATTATATGTATAGATATAGATTATATGAGATAGTCAAATTTAAGAGCAGTAAAATGAAATACTGTAATAACTATCCTTATTTGTTAATTACAATGTTTTATTTGTTACAGAAAACCTTTCAACTTCGATTATTCCGATTTGTTCCATTTTGCTTAGTAATTAGTAAGAAACTCTTTAGTAAGTATAATTCATTTTAACATGTTAATATTTATCATATTGTGATTTTTCATTAAATATTAGCTACATAGTGTTTTTTATTATAATGATAATTGAATCCCTGCCTTTTGGTGAAGATGGATTAGTAAAATTAAATGTACCTACCTATATGTTCCATATATCTACTTTTTAAATTCAAATTACAATATGCATTTCTGAAATGTTCCATACTATTAATTTGGAATATGTCTTAATTGTGCTATGTAATTACAAATAGCTGTAATTGGAATCCGAATTAGTCATTTGTGGTGTACTGTGGTGCATTGGTGACGTCATAAACTTTCTACTGAAAATGTTCGTTAATGAATATATTCTTTCCTTGATATATTTCTGTCCACTGTTCTGAGTTCTACGTATTGTAAGTTTATCATTTATTTTTCTCTTAACAAATAAACTGTTTTATGCTTTATTTATAAGCATATTGGTAGAATGTATAGCACGTTCATAGTTTTTGTATCAGGAACCCAACATGTTGTTCTAGTCGTTAATTACTAATGCATAACTTATTGCTCTAAGGCATTGTATTAATTTATATAGTACAAATTTTTATAGTTATGTATTTACAAAGAAAATATATCCTTAAAGAAATTGTGGCTTTAACATAAAACCTAATTTCGTTCTTAGGTTTGTATAAAATTATTCTTCGAAATATTGATGTTGAATGACTCTCGTTGCTAGAAAACTAGAGAACCCCCACTCTAATTTTGGTCACACAGACCAGGACCCTAAGGTGCCAAAAAGAGTCTACATCGGGATTGCTAACAACTAAAAGTTGCAGCACAAGTCACTATCGGTATATACTACTTGGATGTAACAAATGGTCAAAATCCGTAGAACAAAAACAAAAAATTAGATATTCCAAACTGTAGGTAATAGATAAATGTCCCCATACGAGATCCTAAAAACAGAAGTTTTCTAAATAAATCTAGCTAAACTTAACACTAAAAAAAAAACAATTATTAGCAGAATCAACTATAAAATGACAAATCGTACTACGCAATTTGTGCAAACCAGAGACAACCATTAGCTAGAGTAATCGGTTATAAGTTATAAGGCAATCGATAATAAACAATTAGGACATACAGCGAATCTAAAATGGTCAAAAATGTTTAAGAAAAATAAAACCAATAAAACAACGTGAAGGAAAAAATGAATATTACATTAGATGTACTAAATAAAATTACAACAAAAACAAAGATTTTTCAAATTTTGAAGAGAAAAAACAAGGAAAAAAATGGATACAAAACAAAACTAGAGACAAAATCAAGCTAACTTTGTTTTCCGTATTAACACCAATAAAACAATAGAAATTAATAAATAAAAAAATTATACACAAATTGGTAGTGCGGTACAGAGGAACAGCATCTGCCTGTACTCCCAGAGATACTGTACAATTTGTAATCCCAGAAACAAAATACGAGGAATGTTAAACACAGCAAATCACAATTTATAGTTCACTTTGATTTTGATACAAGGCGAATGTAGTAAAGAGCTTTTAAAAATATTAAAGTGACCATCAAAGCTTAAGATAGAATAATGAATTGCGGTGAGGAAAGTAAAAAAAAAAATACTGAAATATTTAAATGGGGCTTGAAAATTTACAGAAATTATCGCGATTCTATACAAATGTCTTCAATGTGGTCACTCCAGTGATCATTACAAAAGTGTTATCGTCAATTGGTATTCCCAACATAAGCAAGTTTGAATTTTGTTCTTACTTCAACAAATAATTTGGGTAGAACTTGAATATCATTTAAGTGGAGATCTTTATCAGTAACAAACACTACATAAATGGCATTATCAAAATTTTTTCCGTAATAGTCACCTGAAAGAGGAACATTTTTACAAAGCTTCGAAAAGTATCAAGTAACCTCACGTTGAACGTGGCTTGACCAACCTGATGGATTTTAGAATCCCAGGAATCATATGCTTCGTGGATGTAACAGCGATTACAGTAATGATACAGATGTCCAAATGTCTGTGGTAACGGAACATATTCTTTGGGCTAAAGTTCTAGCGGTTTCTTATTGCTTAGGTATTAAGTCATACGTTATTTTTTTACGGCTTACTGGAATATATGAGTTGAATTGATTTTGAATATTCTAAAAATACTGCATTTTCCATTCAGGATAAGGGTTGGTAGTCTTTTGTTATCATTTTGATTAGAGCTTTATCTATTTCAGATACTTTGTGGTCCGGTGGGGTGTTATAATATTTGCTTTCAATAAGTTTTAATTGGTTTATTGGAAGAGTACTACCTGCAGCTGCAGTTGAGGCCACCGCAGTATCTGGCTGAGATTCATTTTTTTACTCAACCCTATCACGTTGCTGCTGTTACTTGTATTATCACTGGGAAGAAACTTTCATTGTCTGAATATTAAACAGGATGTTGTTTTAAATTAGAGTTTTTTCCAAAAAAATTTAAATGATATTTTGCATATGTTGCAAATAACAGTTTTGCTATCACATTTTTTTTTTAAATCCATACTTCTTATTTTTTTAGTCCTGGTCGCATGTTTCTTATTAATAAATACTAAAGGCTAACGTAAAACACAATAAAATACACTAGTAACTCAAACAGGCTATCAATAATTTTTGAAATTTTTAAAAATTTTAGAAAGTATACAAACAACAAGTAATAACGGATATTTTCTTCTTATGTAATATTAGAAACAGTTGCAGAGCCGGACACAACATGGCTGGGTTTATTATTTAACTGAAGTCCAGTCTCGTTAATATTATAAACATGACCAGGTTTATTAAGCAAGTTATTTTGTACTAGAATATCTTGAAGCAAACCAAAGTACTTTGTGACATGTTCCTTATTCATATTTTGAGCCCGAGCTTGGAAAGTAACCTAGGATATTCTTATTGAAAGCTCAGAATTGCGACTTCAAAATAATTGCAAAAAATCGATGCCTGCCAGTTGTGTTGTCTTATTGAAATTAGGTTTGATTTTTAACTGTTTAGCTAATGTGCGTAATGAAACGACATTCCAACATGACGTTTCATTACGCACAGCTGTGCGTTATAGCTTACTTACCCTGCATGGTGACAATGAGTATAAATGACATTTACTGGCAAAGGAGTAGATAAACGTTATAATTATACTATAGTTACTTGATTTTTTAATCATTCACAGCATCTAATTGATATAGGCACATAGAGTAGTCAATATGATTTGCGAAACAAAAAAGCTATTTGGTGTACGCAGTCCGAATCATCATATTGTAAGCACACAAGGTGTTCAAAATATAAAATTTTAATTATTAAAATTCGTTCCTTCGGACTTTCTGTTCAGCAAAAGTGGTAATGACATCCTCAAACAAATTTAGGGCTATAGAATTTTCGGATAGGATAGCCAACTTGCTTAACCTGTATTGTCCCATAGAATTTCTTAAATAAGTTTAATAGCCCTAGTCACAGGAATGGTGAGAAATACTAGAAAAGTAGTGCACACTTTAGGAAAGCTTGATGATATAATAGTAGTTTGTGCCACAACTGCGCAAAGTGACACTTTTTCCATGAGCGTTCAAATTAGTCGGACGAGCGTTAGGCGAGTGCAACAAATCAAGCGAGTGGGTAAAGTGTTTTTGGTTTAAGGATAAAAAACAACTAACTATAACTAAATTCATATTTTTAATTAAATTAAATAAAACTTAAATGAAATTGAATAATTTTCCAGTATCTATGAACTATACCATACTGTTTTGGTAATGTGGTAATTAATTGTAAAATTCGAACATTTTAAATGGTTATTTGAGGGGTTTCATTTTTTTTATGAAATTATTAATTGAGGCTATCAGCGCAACAGTGGCCTAAGCCTAAAACAATGACTTCCAGAAAATCGTGTTTCAAAATGCGTGTTAATTACACACTAATGGTATTCTAAAATTCATTTAGATATACAAGATTTTTTTTACAATTATATACAAGTCTACCAAGGACTACGCAAGGGTCATATTGGACGATCATATTAGTTTTTTTTATAAAAATAATTGTGGGTTAGGCCACTCTTCCTTTGAATGAAACAATAATTTTTTGTTGGATAGTCTATTTACGAATAGTAATTTGAATATCAAAAGTTGCAAAGAAATTTACATAATTTTCCAAATAAAAGTACCGACAAACACGAAAGTGTATTAAGTATTAGTATTCTTAACCCTCAACTGTGCTGGTACTTTCAACTTACACAAACGTGCTAGTGGGGTCCAGGCAGACCCCAATAATGAGAAGCTAAGAACAAACACAAAAAATCGAGTATTCAAGTTTTTATTTAAATTATTATCTCAAATGAACAATTTTCATTGTTGTATCGATATTTAGAAACAATCATTACAATTAATATTTGAATGGTCGACACAAATATGTTTTCGGCACTTTTTACATACTGTTTTCGTTTTCTTGTCGTAACTTCTGGGACAATCTGCACATCGAGATTTTCTTGTTACCATTTCTTCTGGAGTATCTATAGGAACGGCTGAACCTCCTAGTTTGCATACAATTTGCCTCAATTCTCGTGGAAGATATCTTGTATCTCTCCGTTTGATGTGAGGTTCCACAAGAATCGTTCCTAACTTATTTAGATATTGACGCCTTGTTGAGAAGTTTATGGCGTCAAAATTCTTACTGCTTTTCAGTAGAACCAGACAGTTGACACCAGAAGTATTCAAAATTGTGTAAAATATGGTCATATGCCATCTTCTTGTGCGTCGTGCCACGGAGTAACCAGCGCACATTTGATCCAGAGAGTCTACCCCACTTTTGTAGGCATTGTAGTCATTTATCATTTCTGGTTTGTTGTTTTTTGGACTGATATTCTGGTCGTGATGCATCGTGGATAGTAATACGACAGCTTTGTTCTTCTTTGGGACATAAGAACATATTGTTTTGTCTTTAGAGTGACCAAATAGAGTTGATCCGACTGGGCGAGTGTTGTTCCCTTTGAATTCCCGAGGAATTTCTGGTTTGTGAACTTCATCGTTCCAAGGACGGTCAGACTTTTAGCTAATAATTCCTTAGAAAGTTGTATTGACATAAACCATTTATCAACGACAAAATTTCTGTTTGTTCCTTCTATTTCTTTTGTGAGTTGTAGCACAGTCTTGGTTGGAATTAACAGATCCTTGTTGAGTTGGTTTCCTGTATGTTCCTGATTTTCTTTTCCAGTGTAAATGAAAGCATTACAGATGTAGTAAGTGCGTAAATCACACATGCACAAAATTTTCAAACCATATTTTGCTGGCTTTTTGGGCATGTAGATTTTAAATGAGCATCTTCCACGAAATGGTACCAGCATTTCATCAACTGTTACATTAGTGCCAGGTGTGTACCATTTCTTACAATTTGTTATGAAAATGTTCCATATTTCTCTAATGGCAGCAAGCTTGTCGTTTGCTTTTCTGACCTCTCTATCGTCCACGTTATCAAACCTCAAGCAACAAAGAATGAATAAAAATCGTGATACACTCATGGTAGCACGAAAGATATCACGACCAGTACCATCACTCGCAAATAAGCTGACCACATCTTCATGAGCAGATTTCATGATTCCTGATAAGTACAATAAACCAATGAAAGCAGGTAGTTCGATAATATCAAGGTCTTTAGTATATGTCGGTTGAGGATGTTTGAATTTAGATCTTGAAATTTGAATTTTTCGATTAGTATGTTCCAAGATAATGCTAAGTAATTCGTCTGTAATGAATAACTTCCACGCTGAACACACGTCTTCTGGATTAATATTTCTTGCTTCTCCTTCAGCTCCTGGTAGTCGCGAAACAATGTTGTGCTTCCGAGTGCGAGTTGTCTTCGGAATTGCTTTGGACCATTTGAAATGTGGTTTGTTTTTTTTCGTTTCTTGCCATAGAAATAGGCATCTCTTGACTCCAATACTTCTGGTTCAGATTCATTTTCAGAGTCAGTGTAACGATTTCCTTCCTTCACTGGTTCTGCATTTATATTACCAGTGTTTATATGTTCTTCATTTATATCATCCTCATCTGAACATTGATCACTTGTATCGGATTCGTGGGAACTCAAGATGAATTCATCCTTATCAGCAATACTTTCATCGTCAGAATAAAAAAACCGTGGATCGTTGACAATTTCTAATAGTTCGGCATCTGTCAGCGGTCTTCGAGAATCCATCCTAAAAATGAATAAGTATCCTCACTGAACTACTTTTGTTGTAGAATGTCTAAATTTACAGACCACTTAACAAAATTTTCAGAACTTGCCAATGGGAAAAAAATACTTACCTAAATCTGCTACTGGGGTCCACTGAGATTTCAAGTGTAACTACGTAAAAAATAAATAAACTTCAGCTTTCTTCACACTCACTTCTCGATAGTTACAGTTCAACTGAGGAATACAAATAATACATATACGACCGACAGCGCCAAACCACGTGAACAAGTAGTGCATGCGCAGTTTTGTTGGCCTGGGCTCGGACCCCACCAGCACAGTTAAGGGTTAAGTCAAATCTTCTACTTCTTCTTCTGAGAAAACTTCTTCTGGGGGGTTTTCTACAGTTTTCAAATTTGTGTAAAAATTGTGGTAAATAGGTGGTATAAAAGGAGCCAGTTCTAAGAGGTCCATTAGGAAACAAGATACACAGCTGATCATCTTTACTAGAATTTGCAAATTTTCGTTTGGCAATGTTAACCGAATCAAATAAAACATCATCATTGTTTGAGTATTTGTAAAAAATAAAAAATGGATCAGATTGTTTATTAAGTAGCCACTGTATTTTTAGCCACTCCACTTTATTTTTATTTGCAGATATTTTTCGGTTTGTTAATTTTTTTTTCCAAATTTGCCGTGGAATAAAAGTCATGGGAAGCCATTTTCATTATTTTAAAGGTTGATCTTTTTCTGGATGATTCTATATCTTTGTTCCGATCATCCGGAATAAAAATGTCTTTAAAAAACTTCTTATTTTTTTCTACCAAACCAAAGTCTTGGTCGCAAGGTAGAAAGGAGTGTCCACTTACCAAAAATTTGTGACTAATTTCTTTAACCACGCTTAGATTGGAACACACAATGTAGTTGCATAAAGACGCCAGCTTTATGTTCCTGTTTTGCCCACCACACTGATCCGAATACTTAATCAGTTTTTCAGTTTTAACAAAGTTTTTTATAAAATGCAAAATGCAAGATCCTACTTCTTGGGCACTTCTCGAGGCAATAGATTCATTCCATGTGTACATAAATACTTCATTTGTCCCTAAGTTGTGAATGCCTAAACAGTAGGTCCAAAGCTGCCTTTTATAATAACAAATACTTGTTGAAATAATGGGCGTGGGAAGAGTTTTCATTAGGTCGAATTCTATGGTGGTAAATTGTTCTGGATATGTTTTTGCAATATTCCCATCTCTTCTCATACCATCCCTAGCACAGGCCGCTTTTCTATGATGCAAATCCCGTTCATTTTGAAGTTGTTGTTTTTCCTCTTCGTTTGTTAAAAATTTAATTTTGTTTTCAAATAAATCACATCTCTTGCATGAGTCACTTATGGGAGCGTGGAAGTGAATATAAAATTTTGTTAGAAATACTTCTCTGAATATGAAGGAAGATACAGGAGTTGCATTTTTAATGTTTTCGCACTCTCTTTTATACAGTTCATAGAGCTTTCCGAGACTCAATTCTGGTGCTAAGTATTTTCTGATAGGGTTTTTAGTGCGAGAGTAATGGGAATCATAAGTAGGAAACTTTTGAATAAAGTTAACGACTTCGTTAATTTTTTCATCTGTAGTTTTATTCCAAGACGTTTGCTTTCCCCTCTTATCCATTGGTGCAGGTAAACCCTCTTGTTAGTTTTTCAAAACTCGGCTGATTCTACCGTCGGAAACTTGAAGAACCTTCTTAAAAAAGGCCTTGCAGACTTTTATTTTCTCACCAGCATTATCTATTAAAAAATAAATAAGGTAAAAGTGGCAAACATTAACACATCTTTATATTTCGACTGATAAAACACATTAATATTAATAAAAAAAAAGAGTGTGCGTGTAACCTTTACGCGCGATTGAAGTAAAACTTGTTGACGTACGTATCGGAAAATAAATATTTAATTACAATTCAATCATATTTATTGCCTATATACTTTACAAAAAAATGAGATGTTATATTTATATTATTCATTAGAAATAGGAATTTGAAAGTTATCATTATTATTTTTATATATGAAATAATAGGTTTATGATAACTAAAATGTAAAACATAGATTTTACTCTCTAAATACCATTAATGTATTTGAAACCGTTTGAAAATTTCATAAATAAATTTCGAAAATTTAAGCTCCTCCCATAGCTGAAATTACACAGTTACTTCCATCAGAATCTTCCGTTATAATCTAACGTTAGAGTAACGCCTAGTCGCAACTAAAGAAGTTTTGCTTCAATAATAGGTAAACAATATTAAAAATATACACACCTTACGTTTAGAATGTGTGATTTTGTAGCTGTATCTACCTTATTGTAATACATCACAACACAAGAGCCTTCGATAGTTAGATAACCATTTCATTTTGTATCATTTTATAGCATATTCCATAAAATTTAAAATCCTTAGTTAAGTTTGTTTCCTTCACGTCTACGAAGGATCCTGACTAGTGGTTTTATGGCCTTTATGGCTACCTAACCAAACCTAAAATAAGTATAAGAAAGTGTTAAAATATTTGGAATATTATTATTTTATGAACAAAAACGTGCAACATGCTTCTTTACTCAACGTAAAGATTCCGTATAAACAATTATTTACTATCATAATATGTATGTATATAAACTTACTTAATCAAATCATAATGAATGTGGCTGTCTCGTCATTTTTCTTCAAATCTTTCTGGCGCTTATAATATGCCCTTTGACGTTCACAATTTCTTTTTCTTTTTAGCTCTTTAAGTCTATAAAACGAAAATAGCTAGGTATAAATAATAGGTATAAATAATAAGGTATAAATAGTGTAATTACACACCAAAAATAAAATGTATGCATATAGATTATAGGTACTCACTATTTTCATTCAATATTTTTTCATCACTTTCTTCATTAATAAATCCACTTTGTTTATTCATATTTAATACAAACACCTTATACACAAAAAAGTATTTACCAGAAATGTATTTTGGTTGACAAGATAACAAGCTGTCAATTCATACAATTACAGATTTAATTTTATTTAATATAGTAGGCAGAATCGCATGAGCGCCGCCAGGATTATTTTCATCTACACACTATTATGATCTAATATATATAGAATGTAAAATGATTTGGACAGCAACCGCGAAGCCTTTAGTTTTTATTCAAACAATAATTTAATAAAAAAATTAAAAAATATATAATTTTCTGGTAAATTCAGGTATTTTTTTCCATAGCAGGGGGGTGCAAGCGCACCCTCTTGCACCCTGCTGCCGGCGCCCATGAAAAATCGTGTCAGGTATTTTGTAATTAGGTTTTGTTTCCGGTTTCTGTTATTAGAATGACGTCACGTCCGTTAGAATAACTTTTTTACTCCTAGTCTCGCTAAAGAAGTTTTACTTCAAAAATATGAAAAATTATTGACTGGTACATGAGGCATTAAGGAAACAGGTCCCGTACAGCTTTTTTTAAAAAAATCGATTTTATTTTTTTTTCTTATTTTTTAAAAAATAGTTCAAGTGTCAATGTTACCCCACAATCAGTACAACATTGACACCTACATTTAAAATGATGTTAATAATTTAATAAAAAAATTAAAAAATATATAATTTTCTGGTAAATTCAGGTATTTTTTTCCATAGCAGGGGGGTGCAAGCGCACCCTCTTGCACCCTGCTGCCGGCGCCCATGAAAAATCGTGTCAGGTATTTTGTAATTAGGTTTTGTTTCCGGTTTCTGTTATTAGAATGACGTCACGTCCGTTAGAATAACTTTTTTACTCCTAGTCTCGCTAAAGAAGTTTTACTTCAAAAATATGAAAAATTATTGACTGGTACATGAGGCATTAAGGAAACAGGTCCCGTACAGCTTTTTTTAAAAAAATCGATTTTATTTTTTTTTCTTATTTTTTAAAAAATAGTTCAAGTGTCAATGTTACCCCACAATCAGTACAACATTGACACCTACATTTAAAATGATGTTAGTGGAAAAGTTTGTATTTTTGCAGTTAATATTGACACCTATAAAAATGCTATACTGATACTAAAGTACAAAACATATTAAAAAAAAAATAATTTGCATTAAAAGTACAAAAAAGAGAATATAACAGAATTTCTCAAAAAATACAAAATGAAACTGACTAAAATAGTAAAAAATAAAACTGAAACCATTAATATATTTTTCCGTCGACTTTACATTAATAACAATGTTAATGTACTAACTATTGTCTAAAATTGATCATTAATAAGTCGTATTAACGAACAAGAGCGTTAACAGGCTATTAATGTTGAGATCTGTCAATATCAATATTTTTATTCAGTCGCGTTTTTTTATCATGCCATTTTATTTAAAACGTCATTAAATTTATTGCCTGATCAAAGCAAATCTTTATATAATAAAACATATGCAGAGTTTATTTTATGGTGTAATACAAAAAATATTACTCATTATTCAGAATCAGTAGGTACTAGCACATTTCTCATACCTTGCTGAAAAAGGCTTAATAGCCAGTTTATGGCCATAATATTCGATGTTAAGAACAACTTTTAATATTAATACAAATATCGATATCAGTAAGTATAATAAACTAATTACGTTTACTAAAAAGAAGAAAACTGGATATATGTTTAAAAAAAATCAAAAGTTTTTAACAAAGAACAAGTACATAAATTTATTTAATATTTATTTATATGCTATTTTTTTCTTAAAAAAGTCGACGGAAAAATTTTGTAACCAACTCGTAAATTAATAGGAAGTTTAACCCTTCAAGTCCGAAGTTTAACATTTTTTGATTCTGTTTCGAAAAATGTTTTTTTCTGATAAACAATGAAGTGATGTGACTTGATTATACAAAATTTTCGACAGAATTATTTTCCAGTGGGAGATATGAGACGTTACCATATGGTAACGCTAGTACTTTTATGGAAGGTGAGGTACAAAAATGAATACAACACTTTTAATGAGCTAAATAGTATTCAATTCACAAAAATAAAAAAGTAAATACAAATTTAGAGTAACTTTTCCAGTGTACATCTATGTTCATAGTGTGTGGAATATCTGATTGCAATCAATGCACAAACCTACATTGCATTTGCTGCACATGGTTCTCACACTGGAAATACAGCCTTCGCCTGCACAACGCCGCCTTTTTTTATTAGGGGTATGGACCAGAAGATGATTCATTCCATCGTATCTTACATCATCAGCCACTCTATTGCATGATATGCTGTTTCTATCAGTGGGAGGACGTCCACCAACTTTTGGCATCACGCCATATTTATGCAGATATGTTAGAGCAATATCTCTACGGAATGATAATTGTTCCGAATGTACACCCATCGATTTTCTACGTAAAATCCATGCATTGATTATCGCCACGTCAATCATCCAAGTGAATATACACCACCACCACCACTTCTTTCCGCGAATTGATATTCTGTATCTTCCCAAATTCTCATCCATTTGGTCTGTTCCTCCCATGAAATTATTATACTGACTAATAAGATTAGGTCTTGGTACCTCTATCACCTTCTTATCACTCTGAGAATAACGTTTTACATTACATGTTGGTTGTACTCCATATGAAGTGGAAGCGGCTGTAACTATACTGTTGTCTACCCATCTAGCTAAAATGATACCAACATCTTTAGCAATACAGTGATCAAATGTTCCTCTCGGTGCTTTTTTCAGTTCTGCCTTCGATTTGAGAGGACACTGTTTTGGAATCCGGTTGTCTCTTATGGTACCCGTTCCAGAATATCCATTTATTCGTAAAAAATTGAAAAGCTGTATGCTTGTGAAAAGATTATCTAGGTAGAATTTATAGGGTAGATTTTTATGAGGTAAGTCTCGTAACATAGCAACAAACGGAGCATCCGCCTTTCCAAAAGCTCGCTCATCTTTCTCGTTTCCAACGAATCTTTTACCTTGATATACCTCAAAATTTATGAGGTAACCCTCTTTTGTATTCATACTCCAAACTTTGTAGCCGAATCGTATGGGCTTACCACGTATAAATTGTTTGCACCCATGGTGCCCATAATATTTTATCATTGATTCGTCATAATCAATATGCTGTTCGGGTACAAAATTCTGTAAACAATTTTTTTTATCCTCTCAATCATTGGTCTAAGTTTCCATAACTTATCTTCCTTATTTATCTGCGTGTTATCAGCACAATGCAGAAATCGCATTATCTGAAAAAAACGATCTCGCCTCATCGCCTTACTGATAGCCAAATTCTTCATATCGTTTTCAGAAACCCAGTAGTATTTTTTTCCAGGCAACTCATTATACCCACTCACAATCAATATACCAATAAAGCATTTCAGTTCAGCAAGTGTCACTTTGGGGTCAGGAAAGTTCATAAACAAAGCATGTCTCTGTATTTCTTGAAGCAACAAAGAGGTGACTGAATCATCGAAAAATAGCTCGAATAATTCAGTAGCTGACATATTTTTATATTTAGAATAATCGCCGCTAGGAAAGACCTTTTGGATACTAGTCATGTCCCCTCTGATCCATTCGATATCATGTGTATTGCAATTTTCATAAAGAAATAAATTTTCAGTATTCACCATGTCAGCATTGGCATTGTCAGCGTTTTTAATGTTGTCATTTCTAACTCTCCCATTCTCTTGAAAGAAATCTGATGTGTCATCCATAACACTTTCTGTAACATGATCACCATTTCTAAATAATACTTTTGCTTTTTCTGCTTTAGATCGCAATTGTCTTCCAGTGAAATGATCAGGTATTAGCTCTGATTCATCTCCTGAATCTTCATCAGTTAGTACATGAGGTTCAGGTGGGGTGATATATATATATCTGATACGTCATTTTCCTCTGAATTAGGCCAGTTCCAAAGCTTCCTCGAGGGTTAATCCTCCACTGAAAACAATTTGTTCATAATATCAGGCTAAAGTACTAGCGTTACCATTTGGTAACGCCGTGATATATCGGGATGATGATCAAAATCAAAACCTCTTTTTTGAATTTTTGATAGTGACTAATGTTTCTCTATCTATTATTGATCGTACAATATGGTTGAATTAGCAAAATAGAGGAAATTGCGGTATTTCTGGCAACTTACGTGAAGCGGATATCCATTTTTCTGCCGGCTGAAAAGAAACGATCGTTCAACACTTTATCTGACGGATTGAAAGTCCCAACTGTGCATGAAACATCAAAATATACGTAGTTCGATGCATGAAGAGAACTATCCTAGCGCTAGCGCCATCTAAATTTTTAAGATGTAATTTCAATATTTATTTGGCGGTAGAAAACTGTCTTCTCTCTGTTACCATATGGTAACGTCAGTGCTTGAAGGGTTAATAATCTCAAACATTAATGCGCGAGCGATAGCGAGCGCATTAAAATATTTCGATTATTAAACTTCTATAGTAATTAACTCGTTGCTTAAATAACTATTCATACCAGGTTTAATACATGATATTTTATAGAAATATTTTCCTCTCTCAATTTTTGGATCATCTAAGATCTCTTCAACGCCATTTAAATCTATTA
Source organism: Altica lythri (assembly GCA_964028335.1). Taxonomy (NCBI): domain Eukaryota; kingdom Metazoa; phylum Arthropoda; class Insecta; order Coleoptera; family Chrysomelidae; genus Altica; species Altica lythri. The sequence continues at coordinate 10,731,853 of OZ034806.1, read as the reverse complement.
GACTCCTGTCTTTCACGTCAGGAAAAACAAAATACAGATTTTTTTTCTTAAAAAATCAACGTCAACTTTTTTATTTTCAATATTAATGACTCTGCCAATATAAAATATTTGGTCTCTTTTATTTGTGTAGTACTTTGCCAGAATCCAATCTCCCACTTTTGGACATAATTCTTTATGTTCACGATCAATATTTACAGAAATTACTGGTCCTCTTTCTCGAATTCGTTAGGATTTTTGGCATGGTTTGTTAGCTGAACTTCGGGGAGAACTACTTCGTCTTCCATTTCTTCTTCCATAATATCTAGCTGCATAGAAATTTCAGTGGAGCTTGAATTTCCAATCATTTTTTTCTGAACTTTTCTGTGGATTTTACGCATATGCTTTTCTGGTTCTTCTTGGGTGTCTTCAGAGTTATTGGTATCGTTGCTTAGAGGAAATTCAGGGAGATCCACTTCGTCTTCACTTTCTAACTCTATGGAAATATCACTTTCAGAGGAACTTGAATTTTCATCCACTTTTTTTTTAACTTTTCTCTGTCCTTTTTGCAAAATTTTTTTTTTTCAAATTTAAAAATGTGTTATTTAAGCGGTTTATTTTGTTTTTGTCGAATTTTTAATCTCTTTTCCTCTTCAATATTCTTTAATCTTTCCAGTACTTCATTTTCCGTCAAACTCTCAGCAAATTTTCTTGTAATTCGACTTTTTAACTTCCCGCTAAAAAAAAATTATTTTTTTTTAAATCGGGAAGTTATTGGTTTCACCCCGTTTTTCGAAAATCGAGTTTTCATCGGATCTCAACGTTTTGAGGTCTTAGGAACCTCCCCTGACTATTTTTACGAGGGTGTCTGTATGTACGTGTGGATGTGTGTGTGTGTGTGTGTGTGGATGTATGTAAACCTCTTATAACTTTTGAACGGCTTGACCGATCGGAATGAAATAAAAAGCATTTCAAAGAGTTCCATCTAACTTAGATTCCCTGTAAGTTTGAACCGATTCGAGACGGTAGATTTCGAGAAATTTCAAAATAACCGAAAAAAACAATTGGTAAAAATTATGTTTTTTGGGCATATCTTTTTGGCTATTGCATCGATCAATTTCATAACCTAATCAGCTCTCAAGCTTAAAAAGCCACGTCGAATGCCGTTTTGCAAATTAAAATCGGTTGATTCGTTCGTGAGATATCGTTGTCGAAAAATTTCAAAAAAAGTTTTTACAGGTTTTTCTACTAATCGATTTTGCACTCCCAGTAACCTTTTTAGGTCTCAAAAAACTGCGTCGAATGCCATCTTGAACATCAAAATCAAATAACGCGTTAAAAGGTTATGGCTTTTTAAACATTTCAAAAAAAGTCAAAAACGTCAAAATACGTCACGTTACTATATGGCTTTGCGGTTAAAACTAGCGGGAAGTTGCAAGGATGGCCTTTAAGGTCAACCTCTTTTCGAATTTTTTTATTTGGAGTTGATTTGTTTGCATGTTGGATTTGTAAGACAGACATAATTGCAAATTCAAGTCCGTTTTTCAAAGAACCTGTTTCATTAGCATCGGAAAGTGAAGCCTCTGCATTTTCAGTTTCATTTTCTTGATCACCAAGGGGGGCTAGAGTGGGTTCATTAACTTGAACAACTACTGTCTCAGTTTGGTTAATTTCTACCTTTCCTTCAGCTGCTTGAGCAATCTCATTCTTCTTATTCATTTTCTCTTTGCTTAATGGGTAAATACCAGCACCTTCAAATCCGCCAATAGCATTTGCTCTAGATTAGATAAGCAACCACTTTCACTTAATTTTTTCATGAGGGGTGGAAAACTAATTTTATCGACATTCTTGTACCCAGTTTCCTGATAGAATTTACGAAGTATTTGCCTCCATGACGATTTCACCGATTTGTACACCCCTACATCTAATGGTTGGACAATATGTGAAGTGTGAGCGGGTAGACAGAAAATTTCTATGTTATTTTCTTTCGCTTTTTCTACAAGATCAACCGAAATATGAGAATTATGTCCATCCAAAATAAGCAGCTTTACGCCATCATGTATGGAAACTGAAGGTATAAAACACTTAAGAAACCAGTCAAAAAATTGAGATGACTCCATCCAACCCGACGGAGAGCAGTTATAACGAGCGGAATCAGGTCCATCAACACACCAAGTAGAATACAAATGTAGGCCTTTGTAATTTATAAACATTGGTAAAAAATCACCAATAGCATTGCAACACATCAATTTGGCTTTTGTTACACTACCTACTATTTTATGAGGATTTCGACTGCCTCTTTTACACAGCACCTTCTGTATTCCAGCATCGGTTTGAAAACCTACTTTGTCACAATTAAAAATATTTTGGGGTTTATCTGTAAAATTGTAACGTTCGATAATATTTTTTAATTTGTTGAAGCAGTCTTCCATTACTTCTTCTGACCCTGCAATAGCTATACTTTTTGGAAAATTTTGAGCTACTCTACGACTTATTTCTTTTGCCCACCTTCTCTCAAACATCAGGCACCAATAGGGATGCTAGTATCGAAAGAAAGTATCGATACCTGTATCGTTTAAATTATAAAAAGATGTGGTATCGATACTAAGAGTATCGCCAAAAAAAGTATCGAATACCAATATTATCAGAGTTGAGAGTCTGAAAAGATTTTATTTAGGTGTCTGATCTTGGTATATTTTTACTTCTTTAATTGGGGAACTTTTGCCACTAAAATAAAAAAAAATGATAAATCAATATTTTGAAAATGACCCTTGCCTATTTATCTTGATAGATATGTCAAACTTGTAAAAGGTCGTTTTTTCAATACTGAAAATGCCTAACAAAAATTAAAATAATTTTCGCTTCTAAGTTTTTTGACAACCAGATCGGTTGTCGTTTTTTAAGATATTTTTTTTAAATACTTATTTTGGTTTTGAAATTTAAAACCAAAACCAAAAAGCTGATTTTCAAAATATTGATTTATAATTTTTTTTTATTTTGGTTTTAGAGGCAAAAGTTCCCCAATTAAAGAAGTTTATATGAATATATATATATATATATATATATATATATATATATATATATATAATAATAATAATAATAATAATAATAAGAATCTTTATTATTTCCAAATTAAATATAGTACATTAAACTACATAACTTACATTTTAATCTAATTTAAACGTTGGAAATAAAGGGCGAAGTTCACCTCCTCAAATGAATCGAAAGACTCATTATGGAAATGCTCTTCCACTTAACCCATATATATATATATATATATATATATATATATATATATATATATATATATATATATATATATATATATATATAGTCCATTTCACCGTTTTTGGCCGATGACAGAAATCATACTCGAAGTAAATTTAGAGTTACATCTCTCTCAGATACAGGCAAGTTAGAAATTTAAATAAGGACGTTTGTTTTTTAATACAACACTTACGTAACTGCATCTTGCTTAATGCTGTTATAAAAATTTATTTATTTGATTAAAAAAATATTGTTAAAAAAACATTAAATAAACTATATTATATTCAAAACCACTCTTCTTCTTTTATAGAACTTAAAAATACATACTTAGTTAACCTACTGCCTAACAAACGGTTTCTTAGTTGGTTCAGAATTAATCCTGCTTTTGAAAACAACCGCTCTGAAGGTACGGAAGTCCCAACGATTACCAAATATTTCATGGCTTGTTTGTAAAGCAGTGGAAAAAAAGTTTTCATTTCTTCCCATTGCTCTAAAGGGTCCGAATTTAAATTAGCTACTGGTTTTGCCAGATAAACAGACAATTCATCTTGTACAGGATCATTTTCCAATCTTCTTCGTTTCGTACTGGCTGAAGAATGTGCCAATTTTTTATGGTAATTCCAAAAATCAAAACTGTTGTCTTGAGAGATAGTATCAGAATCTGATCCACTTGATGTTTCGTGGTATTCTTGTTTAAGTTGTCTCCTTAAATATGAAATTGCTTCACTAGCTGCCAGTAGCTCTTGGAAATGTATATTTTTGAATCTCGGATCTAGTATTGTAGCTAAGGCAATTGGATTTACATATTCTATTTTTCCAAATCTCTTTTTAATTTCACTTTTAATGTTTGATTTTAAAGTTATTGCAATAGGCAAATCTAAATTAATCAAATCCAGCTGATTTGAAACACAACCTAACATTGGAATTATCTTTGATATTGTTATATACTGTTCTCCAGAGGCTTCTCTTGTTATATATTCCAAAGGTCTGAGAAGACAAATAATTTCTTTAATTTGTAAAATTTCTACAGCTGTTAACATCGCTGGTGCATGGGGTTTACTTAGTAATATTTCACTTACTAAAGGAGAAAGTTCCACAAACCTCTCGAGCATATAAAACACCGAGTTCCACTTAGTTTTTACGTCTAAAATTAATTTTTTTAGATTGCCACTAGCAATTCCCTTATTTAGTTGTAGTTTTCTTAATTCATTACTGACAATGACACTATTTTTTGCCCATTTAACAATTAATCGCACTTTTTCTAACAAGTGCTTTATATCCTCATTATCTAAGGAATGGTCTACAACTAAATTAACAAGATGAGCAAAGCAGGGAACATGTTTAGTCTTTCCAAAACTATCATGAATTGCCTTGATCATATTAGCAGCACTATCTGTTATCACTGCTTCCACTTTTGCAAAATCAATGTTCCATTTATTTAAAATTTCTTGAAGCTGTTTAGAGATATAATCAGAGGTGTGACGTTCTGATAATTCTTGAACTTCAATAGAAACCGAATTTAATTTTTTATCTTCTACAAAGTGTACAGTTACACCTAAAAAACTGCGACAGGACATCATTTCACTCCAGATGTCACAAGTTATAGAAAAATGATTTATTTCCGAAAATTTTCTTTTATAAATATTCGCAGTAACATCATACTTATCATCCATTAGTTTTTTAATAGTTTCTTTGCTAGGTATTTTGTATAAGGGAACAAGTTCTTTTAAAAGTTTCTTAAAACCTACACCTTCTAATATATTTATTGGCCTATTATCATGGCAACTAAAAAACAGCAATGCACTTGTTATTTTCGAAGAACGAGTTCCACCATCTAAAAACATAAATAGGTTAATAAAATATCTTTCGATTTGTAGTAATTCTTGTACTTACCGCCATATGAATGAATTTTTTCAAACGCAGATTTAATTGGACCACTACATACTGTTTGAATTTTGGGTAAATTTTCTGAAATTGCACTGGTAGAAGGCTCAGACATTTGGGCACTAGTGCCAGCGGTTGGTTCTTTATAATCAGAACTAAATAGAAAAAAAAATTCAGTTGTATGTTTATTATTTTAGTAATAAGTACTGCATTCTTACCTGTGTGATGCCTTTATCTTCTCTGATTTATCAGAAATATTCGAATGTTTGGATTTTACATGTTTTGCTAAATTGGAAGTATTTCCAGACGTCTTAAAAGTTTGAAAACATATTTTACATTTTGCTGCTGTAGGTCCAACTTTTTCAAAATATATCCACACATTACTTTTTGGTGGTGGCATATTTTAAATCTTACAACTAATATAACAGATTCACAATTTTCCACAAACCAAAAATTCACTGTGAACTCTGAGCGATACCGATACTTATACCCTAGACACCGTCAATATAAAGATTGTAAAGTATGGAATACTTATACTACAGTAAAATTAGACAAAAACCATGGAAAATTTATTGTAATTAGCGACAGATGTTCATAGTGAAAAATAGTTGTATTTTAGTGCAATGAATAAGCCTAAAGTAGGGATTTAAATAGATTGCGTTACAATTTACGAATTTTGAATGTTTCAAAATAATTTCATAGATTATTTTCAGAATTCTAAATAACGCCCAAAACATTTTTTTTTCAGAATAATTGTTTATAAGAAATTAAAGTATAATTGAACAAAAAAAAAACAATATAACGGTTGTTAATATTTCCTTACTCTACCCCATATTAAAAGAAAGAAACAACCAAATCGGTTGATAAATAACAAAGAAACATCAAATTTTTCAGCGCGATTGGAATTGAAGATGCCAGATTCACTTTTCTCACCGCGTATAGAAAATGACTCATAAATATTCTCTCATTACCGCTCATTTTTTGCCCTTAAAACAAGTGTTTTGGTTTAAATACTATGTTTATTTAAAGTTTAAATATCCAACTAGTAGTAGCGACGATTTTAACTCTTAATCTTAATAAATAAACAAATTATGAATTAAAAAAATATCTCGGCTGCTAAACAAGTTAGACAAATTTTGGTTTTAAAGATATTCGAAAAAATGCTAGTCATTAAAATATCAAAGTGCTAAACAAATATCTTTATTAGTGCAAATTTATTCGCGAAAAAATAATGTTGCTCGCGTCCAAAATTGAATCTTTTAAAAGGTTTATTCATTACACTAAAATACAACTATTTTTCACTATGAGAATCTGTCGCTAATTACAATAAGTAATAATTTTAATTTTACTGGACTAATAGTAAATTGGGTATTGTTTATATTTTTATTAAATAAACTTAAAAGGGCCTAAATTATTATCGCCTAAATATCATGTTTGCTTTCATAATTTCTAAACCGTTTTGTTTTTTATTGTTTTTTGTCTAGACTAAACACATATTAATGAACACTTGAAATATATTAGTTGTTGCGTGGACTAATAGTAAATTGGATATTGTTTATATTTTATATTTTTATGACTTAAATTTAAAAGGGCCAGCTTATTTATAAGGGATCGTTTATTATCGCCTAAATATCATGTGTGCTTTCATAATTTTTAAACCGTTGTAAGTTCTGTTTTTTATTGTTTTTTCTAGACTAAACACATATTATTGAACACTTGAAATATGTATATTAGTTGGTGCTTGGCATTTTGTAAACCGTAGTATAATTTTCAAATAAATAGTGATCGTTCTTTAATGAGGAAAATCACGTCTATTTTTATATTAACTTATCATAAACCTCATATAAAGTTACAGAAGCAGATATTAATACAGAATCACCGATGCAGTATTGCTATCTAACGACTGTACAGTGTACAGTAAAAAAAAATTATTAGCATCGGTTAATAGAGGGCATACACCGCACATATATGTATATTTGTCGTAGATAAAATGGTTGCCTACCCAATAGGTATCGAATCATTCGATACCAAACCATTCGGTACGATACTGGCAAGTATCGTTTGTCCCGGTATCGATACCAAAACTACTAAAATATCTATTAAAAGTATCGATACTTCGATAGTATCGAAGTATCGTTAGCATCCCTAGGCACCAATCTGGGCCTGGCATTCCATTTTTAAAAGGATTTGGTCTGTCAACTCGTGTTACATAATCTTGAACACAACGTTGAAGCTGAAGTCGGTCAAATCCATACCCCCAATCTCCCAATTTTACCAAAATGTGTACTAAAGCTTCTTCTTCCTCATGTGTTAAGACTGTTGGACGTCCGACTGCCTTACACTTAAATCCTTTTACATGATTCATTAATGTTTTTCGGTTAACATTGAATCGGTTGGCAACAGCTTTGAAACTACCGCCATTTTTAACTTCATCTATTGCTCTCTTCATTGCATCATGGTCATACGATTTATATTTGCGAGCCTCTGGTCGTCGAGGTTTCTTTGTACGAACCATCTGAAACACAAAACACTAGGTAGTAATGGAGTTTTATGTGGCAATATTACAGTTCAGCTAATATTGACAGTGTCAATTTAAATCATTTTAGTAACATTGACACAGTCAATCTTAGCCTGATGTGTAACATTGACACTGTTAAAAATAACCTAAAATATAGGATTGATGTTTTTTTTTCAATATGAAAACTGCATCTCACTTTGACTTATTTTGATAATGACAATATGTTTGTAACTCTATACTTACCACTCTTGCAAAAAATCACGTAAAAATTAGCGAAATTCTCAAAGTTTTTTGTTCTCACTTGCACTGACCTGAATCAGCTGTCGAGTGGCAACCATTACTAACTTCTAACTAAATACTAATAGATCTTTAATATTTCGTCGGTAGATGGCAGGAGGTGTTTAAAAGTTAGAATTAAGGTTATTGATCTCGGTGGATTAAGACAATATAAACTGGAGGTTTGTTTTGAAGATGTGACAATGTTGTACCAGTGTCAATGTTGGTCCGCGTTACCGTACGTGTTTTTTCACGCCTTGAAAGTCCATCTTTATTAGTATAGGTTCTTAACTTATTATCAACATCAACGAGGGAAAAAAGGTAGGCAGATTTTAGATCAAAACTCTCAATGTCATAAAATGATCTAAAAGTACCTACTTGTTCTTGCGGAGTAAATTTTTCCCAACATTTATTTTTGCAACAGTTTTCTGTGCCTTGAAATTCTTTAGCTGGCACAATTGTCTTAAACCTATTAATATATTCCTGTTCATAGTTTCTTTTTTTCTTAGCAATACGGCGTTTCCAAGTATTTTCTTTTCTTACGCGTTTTTTACATTTTCCTTGTTCTTGTGTTTCGTCTTCACTGTGACTTGTCTATGTAATATCATTCTCGCCTTTGTATTCTGAGCCAGAGTCTTAAAATGGTTCCTCATCCGTGTATTCTGATTCTAAAAACAAACAAGGAAACAATTAAAACAAAAACAAAAAATTAACCTAACCTCAAAATTGTAAATATATTTTCTGAATCAATTTTGAAACAAATAACCTAAGCAAATGTCTTACCTTTAATATCAGAAGAAATACTAGCCATAACGATGCTCAGAATAATAGCTTTTGCAATATTTATTAACGAAATCACCTGTTTTTATTTAAAAGTTGGTAAGTATTATTTGCGCATTGAAATAAAAGCAATAGTCAGGCCCGGTCGGGCTCCATTGGAGGCCCTCGGCTAGATGGTGATTTGAGGCTCCCCCCCCCGGAAATAGAACGAGGACCATGGGGTCCTCTCACGGCAACAATAGTTAGCCTATGTTTGCTGCATGCGGCTAACGTGGTTTTAAATGCTTTTAAATTTTTAATAATTTGGTTGAAATTGAATAATTGCTAAATATTTTACAATGCAATTTGAAGATCTTAGCGATTCTATTTGGTTAGGTAATACTGTACCTCTAAATGACATTGACATTGTATATCAACAATCCAGAGGCTAAAATGATTAAAATATTTTACCTTTACATCAGCACAAATTTTTATTTATTAATAAATGTAACTACTTCAAAAATCAATTTTAAATGCAGTACTGTTTAAGAATGGTTGACTAAAACAGAACGATACTTAAATGAAAGGTCAACTACTAACATGACAATAAAAACACAATGAAAAAAACGCTGCATTTTACATTAAACAAAACTGTATTGCAACACTCTAGTGTACATTGATACTAAAATATGGCCTAGTGTAATAGAAGTATAAGTATAACATAAATAATTATTACATAAAGAAGATAAAAAAAATTGTGTTAACCGTATAAACACGACAAAAATTCCTACCATAGTGATAGTAGCCTTATCAACGATTGCCTAGCCTATCCCATCAGTTTTCTTTTAAGTTCGTCACTACTACTGGCCACGACATTAATGATTTCTTCTTTGTCGATGTCAGAAAACAAGTCTCTCTCTATGTTCATAAAAATAAGGCTAGACATAAGGTCTGGGCCTAAACTAGCCCTAAGACGATTCTTTATTATTTTTAGCTTAGAAAAAACCCGTTCACATGTAACCTGTGTACAGGGTATCGTTAGGATCAATTTATAAACTACGTATAAGTTAGTGAACAATCCTGATCCAGAGAGTTCAAAAAGAACTGAGAAGGCACATGACAAACACTTGAAACATTTTTTGCTGTCATTGCAGAAACCATGAAAATTGTCTTCTTCTGATTCAGGTTCCGAATCGAGTTCACGGTCTTTTAAAATTTCTTCTGCTTTGTTTGATTCTTCGTCTGGGATCTGTTCATCTTGAGTGTTCACAAGTTTCACAACTTTTATGAAACTTTTGTACTGATCTGCAAATTGTTTAAGTTCTATTAATAATATACTTTTTTCAACATTGCAAAGTTTTGAGATACAAGAGAGGACTCCAGCCGGAAAGTTTTTAATCGTCATTATGTAATTCCAAATCAATATTGCTATCTTCCAATTTACTGTTAACAGCAGTCGCATACTCTTTTGTTTTCGTGTACAAAAATTTAAAATATTTGTCATTTCTTTTTTCATTGATCTGTTTAAGTAGTGTTTGAACCAAATCCCAAGCAATAGCGTAGTCCAATGTTTTAGTTTGCAAATATTTCGAAACAGGCGTTATAACAAGAAACATATCTATTAAAACGAATGAAATAAATAGGTTTTCAAATTTCGTCCATTGACTTGCCAAATTTCTGGCCATATATCTGGATTTGCAATCAAAATTACCATCAGATATTTCTTTGAATACGCTAATGACGTTAGTTAATTTGTCCGTGGCAATTTCCCCGCTCCTTAAAACACTTTCATTAATTATCGATGACAGAGCCTTATGTTTACTCCACCACCTAGTGGCTCCTATTTTTTGCAGTCTATAAAGTTTGTCGTGGGCGGTATGTTGTTTTTTTGTTTCTTTCTCCCACACTGCCATTCGTTTGTAAGATGAACTCAGAAAAACTGCAGATTCCTCTACCAATCCAAATAAGTTTTCTGCTTGAAGCAACTTTACTGTTGAGTCAGCTACTACTAAGTTTAAGACGTCAGCCATACAGTGAGTATAAATCATATTTTCATTTGCTTTTTGAAGTGAGCCTGTAAGCCATTGTAACACCCTTTCATATTACTTGCCCCGTCGAATGAACACGCAACTATATTTGATGCTTGAATTCCGTACTTTGCTAATTCCGATGTTATTCGCTCGTACAATGCTTGTCCACTAGAGTCATCAATAACAGTCATCTCTAGTAGTCTTTCATAAACCTTTCCTTGGACAACGTAGCGTACGCATATAGCTAATTGGTCCATCACTGCCACATCTTGGGTAGAGTCTACCATCACGCTGTAAATAATACTATCTTTGAGGTCTTTCAATATGATATTACGTCCAATTGTAGCAATCGTTTTAATTAGCTTGTTTATAAACGATTTGGACAAAAATGTGATCAAAGAGCCTCGCCCGTACTGTCTTTTGGTTGACTTTCCGACAAGTTTTCTTTTCTCAATTGTTTTTTGCTTATGTTTCTTACTCTCCTCAATGCACTGTTTCACATGGTTTTGTAAAATGACGTCATAGTTTGCAACCATTATGACAAGTTCGAGATAATTGCCATGATTTTCTACAGAGTCAAGTGAGTAGGCCCCTTCTGCTTTGTCCCCTCTGTAAGCAATGCCTTGTCTACCCAGAAATAAAACTATGTCAATCAAACGTTGAACAACTAATCTTCTTGTGTGAACTCTTTCTCGTTGTTTAGATTCGTTCCCCGCTATAAGACTCTCAATATCACGACTTTTTAGGCATTGAAAAGCTGCCTTGGCCGCAAGTTCATGATAATGGGAGTTTTCATGAGTTTCTACCGATTTATAAATGTGTTTTGGTGTAACATCGTGTCCAGTAATAAATGTGGAATCTCTGTTATCTTTGCCTCCGAAAGCCATACAACAAGAACAATATACTTTGTTGAGCTCAATGGAATAAGATAACCATTCGGCAAAAGACGATAGTAGAGTTTGGATGGATCAAACGGAAGTTTAGCTCCTTTTCCCTCATGAACTTGGATTGGATGTTTTTCCATAAAAGCTTTTTTTATTCCAATGTGATCACTTTCATTTGGACATATGAAACAACCAAGGTTTTGCTTAGAAGCATCAAGCGTGTCTTGTTGAGATTCTTCATCGCTGATTTCTGAATCAGGGTCAGAGCTTATTGATGAATCCCTGTCGAAACGCGTCAATGACGTTTTGGGGTGATCTAGATTTAGGTCTAGGAATTTTTGATTGCTAGTAGTAGTTTCTTCCCTCTTATTTTCACTCCCACCAGACGAAGTAGTTACAGTAGCCTCTGCTTGGATTGAAGGAGGCTTAATTTGATCTTCGTTTCCTGGAAATAAGTAATAACATCGTAGGTTCAAAATAATACGATATACAGTAGTCTTATACAAAACATCTTAAACAATTATTCTGTTTACATTATTAGCCTTTTGAAATAATTTAATCTTACGATCGTAGGCGTGGCATTTGTCCCCAAAACAATATAGAAAACTAAGTATTATTAAAATTATTGATAATAAACTTTAATAACGGTAATGGAAATTCGGAAAGTTAAGCATTATAATACGATTGGCTCTCTTATAGAGCTGAAAATGACGTCGGGTAAATATCAAATAAATGAACACATCTTCAGGCTTAAATGAATTAAAAAGAGCACTAACAACGGCAAAAACTGGAGGAAAAGATTTCAGAGTGCATTTGGGTAAAGTTGAGAGGGGTAGAGGGGTGGGTAGAACTGGGAACAATAGGGCCCGAGTCCGAAATTCACTGATAAGATGCGATGGCTTCCGCGTCGGTGGCGATGCGTAAACATCCTGTCAACTAAACGGAAGGTGATTCACCTGATTATTGATTTGTTGCAAAGTATATTATCTGTACCTCGGAGGGATACAACACTATATCCATTTTCATAACTTTACAGGAGAGGAGTTTTAAACTTTTTTTCAACAAAAAGTGTTATTGGCACAGCTATTTATTGAGATGTTAAAACAATATTTTACCAGATCATTCTATTTATTGTTATTTACATCATGCAGTTGTTATAAAATAAAAAAAAAACCTTTTTTACGTTTTTTTTTTTTACTTTTTAATGGACATGGTGTTGTATCCCTCTAATAAAGTTATTGTACTATAAGACCTAATGTGGGATATTCAATAACAACCACAATACTATTTGACTTACAAAATGTATTTAACTATTTTATTTATAATTCTCTTTACAAATACAAATAATACATCTATGTATTCAACCAAAATGGTATTTTAGATGCAAAAAACTCAGTCATCATCAGGTAAGTCTCCTTCAGGGTACTCACTAGTGGTATTACTAGTATGCTTTAAGTTTTTATAAAAATCATGGCAAACTGTAGGAACATATGGTAGTAATGCCAATAGATCATTATACTTTTGTTGTGATATTGGTATTGGACTTTGTGTTACCAGTTGCAAATCGTTTGGCAATGTAAGGTGTCGCCTTCGAAACCTAACAAGGTCAATCTCCTGGTTTTCATTTGCGAAATTACTTTTCAAAAACAGAGTTCCCATGCTGTTCTGTTTTACTTGCAGTTGAAAACAGGTTGACAAAAGAACGTGTTCTTTATTGACATCTTTTTTTCTGTTAATAAAGGGCGGATTTTCACATATTTTGACATCGTACAAAGACCTAAAATTTTTAAAATCTTCCAGTTCCATATTATGCACAGTATATTTCATTGAGGTTTGTCTGACTAACTGCTGCCAATCCCAGGGCGTTAGAATTGTCATGTTGTTAAGTTTTTTTCTCTTCCGCTCTATCAGCGCATGGACAGTATCCGCCTCCATATGCGTGTAGCCCTTTAGTAGAAACTTTTGAGTGATGATTTTTACTTGAAGATACTTATTGAGTATCCAGAAGAAACACATAATAAGGCTAATATTCTTATTCTGGCCGTAACAATTATCCGACCACAGAATGATTTCTTCAATGTCACTGCCAGGAATGACGGTATCTGCCCATTTCAGTAATGCAGATCCGATTTCATTTCCGCCACGAGCTCCTTTGGATTCGTCCCACATAATACAATGGACTGACGAATCAGAAGAATCAAAAAGGGTGTAATTCAACGTCCAAAGTTTTCTCTTGTAAAAGCTTATGCAATTGGTTATAAGGGGTGACGGCAAACATTTTTAAAGATCACCCGTTAATACCTTAACACATTCACCGCCAGGGCGGACACTGGTGTCCGCTGCGTGGTCGGCTCATCACGCCATGGCGGACACCGGTGCCCGCCAAGTTTAGAGGTTGATATTTCCTCGAAAATTCTGAATTTTGTAAATGTTTTATTATAACCTATTCTAATTAGGCCTCTAGAATGGCCTACCAACCGTGGTTTTTTGAAAAAGAGTTTTGTTTAAATTTTATGGACTGTGTCCGCTATTGTGTCCGCTGTGGCGTGTAAAAAAGTTTTTAAAGCAGCTAAACTCTAGGCGCCAGAGCGGACACATTTTTTTTCAATGGAAATGTAAACTACTTTTAACTACTAAAATTTTATGGTTTTATTGAAAAAAACATTTAAACATTTTATAGTATACTTTAACGGAGAGAATAAACACACGAGATGAACACAAAGTAGATATATTTACAAATGGTACAAGTCACATAAGTACAAAACAAATAATTCCGACGCGTGGTCCACCCTAGGACGCACTTGGTTTCGGCTCACACTAGAGCGCTCTGACTGCACTGCCTTGCCTGGCCTTTGAAAGATCTTAGATCCACACTAGGATGCCAAGTGGTTTTCAGAAGGGAAGCTCGGAGTGAACTGGCGTTGTTGAGCTGAAGGGCTTCCTTTTATATGGTCCTGCTCGCTAAACTCTAGGGAGATGGAACTTGGACCAGTCCAGGGCGAGAGTGGTGGAAGGGCTCGCATCGGTATTGGTGCGCTACGGCAGTGGCTGGCTCTGACTGGTGGCGCTCGGAGAGGGTAATTACGGAGCGTAATGGAACTATCGGATACGGGGTGTTCTGTTACAATACGAAATAAAATGTCAAAAAACTTATTGATTATGGTTATATTATGTACAACTAGACACAATACTTAAGCATTTTTAACAATTCTTAAAACAAAAAAAACATATCAAGAAAATTCTCGTTATTTAATAACAAATAACTAAAAAAAATATATTTTAACATTTTTTAGTATTAAAACAAAATGGCAAAAAAACTTATTTATTATGGTCCGTATTGAAACATTCCAAACAATATCGAGGTTGGTCTGGACAAGTTTTACAAAAAGTAGTAACTTTTTTTACTTTACTTTTCGGTATTTCATTTTTCATTTTCTTCTTATAGCAACCCTTACAATACTTTCTTCCGACTCTTGAACCTCCTGGCAGTTTGTCAAATTCATGTCTTTTTTTCTGAACATTGGGCTCCACCAATGGTTTATCTAAGAGCTTATCAATTATCGCTTCACGAAAATCTAAAAAACTCATCTTATTTCCCGTGACTTCCTCATACAGCAAATGAGAATTCACGATCGCAGTGCCCAACATAATTTCAATGGCAATTTTGTGATACCATTTAACGGTTTTTCGTACACAAGATCCATAGCTGGCAAATTGATCTGAAAGATCAACTGAGGATTTGCCTTTATTATAGTCAACTACTATTAGGGGCTTTACTATTTCTTGACCTCTTGTCTGCTTTGTCACAGTTTCATTAAAGTGATAAGTTAAAAGCATAAGCACATCTCTCTTATCTTTCCATTTTAGGATAGAAATTCCATTCTCTACTTGCTTCACTTTTATTTCTCCTTTCTTCAGCTTAGCACCAACAACTTCTTTTGGGTTTCCCCTTCTGTTTGCCCTTAAAGTTCCCACAGGATGAGTTTTCCTCTGCAGTAGTTGGTTTGCTAGATCTACACTCGTGTAATAATTATCGGTTACAACAACGCGTCCAGCATCCAAAAGTTTTTCACTAAGTTCTAGAACAATCTTGGTAGGGACTGAATTATTTTGGTCAGCTTCTTTTCCAGAATAGATTTTCATGTACCATGTGTAACCACGTCCAGCGCATAACTTAAAAACTTTCACGCCGTATTTATGGGCTTTATTAGGAATATATTGTTTAAAAATTAATCTACCTCGGAAGGGTATTAAACTTTCATCTATGCAGAAAAATTTAGCGGGCGTATAGGCCATTTGACTGTTGCATACAAACTTGTCTACTAGAGGTTGCACTTTATAAAGTCGGTCATTTGTTTCATTTAGAAAAGTGAAGCATAGTGAATAACAGCTCGAAGCGATTTCTCGGCATGAGTTTTGCACAAATCTGGTTTTTGTATTTGGGATTAGTGCTCCAGTATTTTTCCAAAGTTGGCATTTTCACCAAACCCATATAAGCAATAATACCAACAAAAAAATTTATTTCGCGTACTGTTGTTGGAGTCCATGTGTGAAATCTAGATGATTTTCTAACATCTATTCCTTCTGCAATCAAGCGCTGAGTGGCAAATAAATTTGTTTGTTCAACAATCATTTCAAAAATCTCATCATTTATCAAGAGGTTATAAAAGTTATAGGGTTCTCCGTTTCCAAGTAAAGATATTATTGCCTCGTTGATACAGCTTCTGGGAATGTATTCGAAATTATTTTGGTGAATCGAAGGTGGACCATCATCAGGATCATTTTCTTGAATAGAATTTCTGGAAACAGGACTGGGTACAAAATCCTCGATTTCATTTTGACTTTGTGGCGGTGAAAATTCCATGTAACCCGGACCCCCGCCACTGCTATCAGTGTCACTCCCACTTGGCGAATAATTTCGATCTCGAGAATCATCAGAGTCATGGTACGGATCTAGAAAGAAAATAAAAGCGAATAGTTTTTACACAGCACAACAGCATATTCAATCAGCAAATTTGCTATTTCCGATAAATAAATAGGTAGGGAGTAGCATTAAAAAAAATTAACTGAATAACTTTTCACAAAAACCGTAAATTTGGCAATACAATTTTTCTGCAAAAATATTGCATGCACCAAATACCAAATATGTACGTCATCTTATACCACCATTTTATGGAAGAAATAACTTAAATAATAATCGAATTAAATAAAATAAATAAATAATTACCATTCATATCACAATCACTATCCAAGTCCTGGTAAGTATTCTTTTCCACAAGGGACATAATATGTCTCTATCTGGTGCTCATTGTCACTTTATGAAAAAACAAAATGGAAAAAACTTGTGATGAAAAACCACTGACAAGTGTCCACTATGCTAATTTATGCAATACTGAGCTTAGCAAGACATTTGGCGCGCGATCCGCTTCGGCAAACAGAGCTGTTACGACGTGTCCGCTGAGATATTTGTGTCCGCTGTGGCGTGGTAAAATCGGAAAAATTTTGTCCGCCCTGGCGTGATGCGAGGGAAAAATGCTTTTTTAGGCATGGCGCCAGAGCGGACACCGGTGTCTGCTGAGTCGCTCTTATGGGTGGTGTGCTGGGAAGTTTTATGAAAATTGGCTTGGCGGTGAATGTGTTAAGGGTATTGTTAGCCCTTTTGGTGTCCTCGCTTTTTAAATCATACCTTAATTTAGATTCATCCAGATGTGCATTATGGTCTACCTGTAGTAGAATCTTTTTTAGAACTTTTCAATAGTTCCAGAATCTTTCTCCCTCGAGAATTATGGTTCATTATTCTTACTATTACTAAAAAAGAGCAAATATTATGACTTAAAATACATCCAACTGTGTAAACTCATCAGAACTGCCAAAAGTACTCTTAGTTCACTAACAATCCGCCAGGCTGTGTAGAGGTATACACCACTATGTCCAGTAGTAATTCACATGCTTCAGAAGGATAAAACACCAAGTCCACATGGTGTTCTATCCCTCTAAATGAAAGTGGACTTGGTGTTGTTTTAAAACATGCTATATCCATTTCTAACTGGTTTTGGACATAGTGCTCTATTCCTCTAAGAAATATGAGAAACGCTGATTTTAACTCTGTAATAAAGTCAATATGGAAAAAAATGGACATAGTGTTGTATCCCTCCGAGGTACAGTTTTAAGAAAATTACCATCAATTAAAAATTGTTTTACAGTATTTATAATTCTAATTCTAAGGTATCAATAAATTTTAATTTGTTATTGTTAGAATAGATCCTTTATATAAACTATAAACATTTTTTTAATATAAACTCATTTATATTTTTGTAGAAAAACACCATAAAGCTTTTAACTTTTATTTCATCATAACATACTGTACGATTGACAACTTATTTATTATTTTTAAGACATTTTATCCAACTGTAGAATACAAAAATCACTAATACCAATGTTAGGCATATTTTAACACACCTCCTTGGTTTTTGTATTCAAAAAAAGAAAAAACTTAAAATTAAACAATAAACAATTAACCATTACAATTTAAAAATAGAATCATTAAATGCAATCACTCTGTAAACCTAGTAAGTAAAGATCTGAAAAACTGAAACTTAGTTTTACCAAGTGATTTAGTTAAAATGTCTGCAATTTGAAATTCACTCGAAACTTTTTGAACTTCAATCAAACCTTTCTTTTCGTAATCGTTAACAAAATGAAAACATACATCGATATGTTTTGAGTTTTTACAAAATTTGCCATTTTTAGCTAAGGAAATAGCCCCAGTATTGTCTTCATTTATTTTAACTGGACCGTTAATATTTATACCAATATCATTTAAAATACCTTTAAGGGGCATAATCTCTCCCACACAATCAGCTAGTGCATAATATTCAGCATGTGTTGAGGGCCTAGAAACAATTTTTTGTTTTTGAGATTTCCAAAAAATTACATTTTCAAACACGAATTATTTAAGGACACGCAATGCATATTTGAAATGAGTACTATTGAAACTGTTTTGATATCTGCTTAAGTAGTTAACTGAATATGAGATATCAGGACGTGAACCATTAGCTATATACAACAAGGAGCCTATTAAATTTCTATATTTTAGTTCAATTTCAACTTTATCAGCACATTCTAATTTTAAGTTTATTTCCATTGGTATATCATAAATCTTAGAATCCTTAATATTATATTTAACAGCCAAACTTTCAATGTATTTTTGTTGGTTTAAAAATATTTTTTGTTCATTTAAATAATGCTTAATTTCAATACCCAAATATTGTTTTACTTGACCTAAATCTGTCATTTTAAATTTTTTATTTAATATAGTTTTTATTTCAAGAATAGAGTCATTATTAGAACTGAATATCAACAAATCATCAACATATAAAATTATAAACACCTGATTATCATTAACGTTTCCTTTATACAGACAATAGTCATGATCTGATCTTTTAAAGTTTAAATTTATTATAAAATCGTGAAAATATTCATACAAGTCTCGTGGACTTTCTCTTAAGCCGTACAATGATTTCTTTAAAAGACATACTTTATTTGGTTCAATGTTATACCCATCAGGAGGATAGACATATACTTCAGATTTAATTTGTCCGTTTAAAAAGGCTGCTTGAACATCCATTTGTTCAATGTTCAAATTTTTATTACAAGCCACTGATAGCAGAATTTTTAGAGTATTTAATCGTGTCACAGGCGAATATATTTCTTCATTTTCTTGGTATGTTTGTTGGAATCCTTTAGCGACAGCACGGGCTTTATATTTTCTATCAGCTTTAATTCTGTACACCCATTTAACTTCAATAATTCGTTTATCTTTCGGTTCATCCACTATTGCCCATGTATCATTTTCTTCTAAATTTCTAATTTCTTCATCCATTGCTTTTTTCCATTTTGCATGATCTTCACAACTTATAGCTTCTTCGTAACTCTCTGGTGTTTCTGTACTTGTATAATTTACATATACTATATGATCATCAAATTTCTTTGGTAATTTTATTTCTCTTCTTGGTCTTTCTTCACGTGTTACTTCTGGCTGTTCTTCTTTTATTTCATTTTTTTCAAAAAAAAATTTTCTTTTTCTTCTATGTACTCTTCTTCTTCTTCTTCATTTTCAAATCTGATATATTTTGCATCTTTCTCAATAAATTGTACGTGCCGACTTATAAATAATTTATTTTCAACTAATATCTTGTATCCTGTATCTGTATAACCTACCAATATACCTTTAACTGCTTTAGGATTTAGTTTTGATGATCTATTTTCCTCAGGCACTCTAACATAAGCAATACTTCCATATAAATGTAAATTTTTAACATTCGGTTTTCTATTAAAAAATATTTCGTAAGGAGTTTTTTAATTTTTGTGTTAGCTAATAAACGATTACCAATATAAGCTGCGGTATAAATACATTCTGGCCAATAACATTTTGCTATCTTAGCTTCAGCGAGTAAACATCTCGCACGATCCATAATCGTCCTATTATATCTCTCATTTATATTTTTGTAGAAAAACACCATAAAGCTTTTAACTTTTATTTCATCATAACATACTGTAGTATAGTTTATAGTCTTAGATTTAGTTTGTATTTATTGGGATTAGTCATGTATGTTTTGAACTGTCAATGTCTGTCAGATTCTGTTCATTAAAGCCTCCATTAGGTCTTTTAATTTACTACAATTTAATGAACATAATCTTTAAATAAAAATGGAACGACTTTTACGACCAGAACGTTTTGATGCGGATCCAAATGTACCTACCAGCTCTCAACAATGGAAGCATTGGTTTCAAACTTTTGAAAATTTCCTGAAGTCAGCAGACATTTCGAAAGAAAAGAAAGAAGCAGATGCTCCTAAGCTCCAATTACTAGTCAACCACGTTTCGTCGGCTGTTTTTGAGTTCATATCTGAATGTATCACTTATGATTCCGCCATCAAAACCCTAAAAGTTTTGTTTGTAAAAAAGGTGAATGAAGTATATGTTAGACACATCCTTTCAAGTCGAAAACAACAATCAGGTGAGAATATTTCTCAATATTTGCAAATACTGAGATCCCTAAGTAAAGATTGCATTTTCAAAAGTGTCACAGCTGACGTTTACAAAGATGAATTTATTAGAGACTCCTTTATAACCGGATTGATTTCGACACAAATTAGGCAACGACTTTTAGAAAACTGTACTCTAACTCTGCAAGAAGCTGTAGATAAAGCAAAGGCTTTAGAATCTGCTGAAGTACATGCGATGTCTTATACAAACAACCTTCCACCGACTATATATAACTTTACGTGCCCTCAAGAACAAGTTAATGACTCTGAATCTCATCGTACTTGTTCTGTAGCTTCAAAATCAGCTAGATGCTTCTTTTGCGGACGAAATCGACATAATAGAGACAAATGCCCCGCCAGAAATTCAAGTTGTTCTTTATGTGATAAATTAGGCCACTGGGCTTCTGTGTGTAATTCATCGAAAGAAAATACCAGTATGAAGCAATCTGCATCTATTTTTCTGTTAGCTGCTTCTCATCCTGGCTTAATTAAGTCTACTATACAGATAATGATTAATAATTCTCCCATGGATGCTCTTGTAGATACTGGTAGCTCGGAAAGTTTTATTTCTTTAAAAGTTGTTCAAAAACGAAATCTTACTATATTTCCTTTCGAAGGTACTGTTGCTATGGCTTCTACGTCTTTATCTTCGAAAATTTTGGGGTACTGTACAGTTAACTTAAAAATATTTGAATATACCTATTACGACTTTAAAATATTGATTTTAGAACATTTATGCTCCGATGTAATTATAGGGCACGACATTTTAAAACAACACTCTCGATTAGAATTTCAATTTGACGGAAACAAACCTCCTATCCGTATTTGCAGTCTCGCTGCATCTAACGTATGCGAAGCTAGTCTTTTTGATAATTTGTCATTTGATTGTCATCCAATTGCTGTGAAGTCGCGAAGATATTCACCGAACGATTTAAGGTTCATTCAGGTAGAGGTTCAAAATTTGCTTAGAGAAGGCATTATTGAAGAAAGTAAATCACCTTGGAGAGCCCAAGTGTTAGTAACGTCTAACGAAAATCATAAGAAGAGAATGGTTGTCGACTATTCTCAAACCATTAATAAGTTTACTATCCTTGATGCCTTCCCATTACCTCGTGTGGACGACATAATACAAAGTATATCTAAGTTTAATATATATAGTACGATCGATCTGAAAAGTGCCTACTATCAAATACCGATAAAACAATCTGATAAACCTTACACTGCTTTTGAAGCTTGTGGTAGATTGTATCAATTTCGTAGAATTCCTTTTGGAGTTACTAATGGCGTGGCGAGTTTCCAACGCGTGATTAATTCAATTATTATTAACGAAAATATTAACGGCCCTTTTGCGTATCTTGATGATATTACTGTTTGTAGTAAAACAAAGGAAGAACATGACGAAAATTTGCAAAAATTTCTTTGCGTTGCCAACAAGTATAACCTGACGATAAATAATGAAAAATCAAGGTTTTCTCAAACCGAAATAAATATATTAGGACATACTATAAAAAATCAATCTATAATGCCTGATCCTGAGCGATTACGGCCCTTACTAAATCTTCCGGAACCTAACAGTCTTCCTTCATTACGAAGAGCTTTAGGTTTATTTGCCCACTATTCTCAATGGATATCCAATTTTTCTGAAAAGATTCATCCATTGGCACATTCCACCGAGTTTTCTTTAACACAAGAAGCTTCGGAAACATTTAAACTTTTCAAGACTGACCTAGCATCAGCAGTTCTTATGACTATAAATGACAATGAAACGCTTGTAGTAGAAACAGATGCTTCGAATTTTGCGATAGCTGCCACGCTGTCCCAATGTGGCAGACCTGTAGCATTTTTTTCGAGAACGCTATCTGATAGTCAAAAGAGACACTCATCTGTAGAAAAAGAAGCCTACGCTATAGTCGAAGCTCTACGTAAATGGAGACATTTATTATTAGGAAGACATTTCGAACTAATCACCGATCAAAGATCAGTTTCCTTTATGTTTGACAGTAAATGTCATGGTAAGATAAAAAATGACAAAATATTAAGATGGCGCCTAGAATTAACTCCATTCAAATACGAAATTATTTATCGTCCGGGCTCATTGAATAAAGCCGCTGACGCGATTTCTCGGGTTTGTTCCTCGTTGCATAGTAAAATTGATCTATTTCAACTACATCAGACACTGTTACACCCCGGTATTACGCGCATGTATCATTGGGTACGAACTAAAAATTTACCTGTAACTTTGAATGAAATCCGGGAGATGACAGCATCTTGTCAAATTTGTTTGGAACTGAAGCCGCGCTATGCAAAATTTGAAGGTACCTTAATCAAAGCTACTGCACCGTTCGAAAGGTTAAATATGGATTTCAAGGGCCCTCTTCCAACAGCTACTGGAAAACCATATTTATTAACAATTGTAGATGAATTTTCCAGATTTCCTTTCGCTTTTCCTTGCATTAACACTTCTTCGAGTGAAATTATCAAACATTTGAAATCCCTTTTTTGTCTCTTTGGAACACCATCCTACATACACTCAGGTAATGGCACGGGCTTCACTTCTCAAGAGCTAAAATCGTTCTTAAACAATAATGGTATTGCTACCAGTAGATCTACGCCATATAATCCATGCGGAAATGGACAGGTAGAGCGCTATAATGGAATCATTTGGAAAACCATTAATCTGGCAATTAGATCTCGTGGACTAAAGTTAAGTCAGTGGGAAGTGGTACTGCCAGAATCATTGCATTCTATACGTTCTCTATTATGTACTGCCATCAATACGACTCCCCACGAAAGAATGTTTTTCCATGCACGACGCTCGCTCAATGAAATTTCTCTGCCTACGTGGCTAACTTCTCCTGGACCTGTTTTGTTTCGTCGATTCAATCGTACCAACATCTAATTGATGCAAACCCTCAATATGCAAGTGTCCTATTAACTGACGGTCGTGAAACTTCTGTATCACTTAGACACTTAGCTCCGTCCACCTCCAAAATTGACTGTCAACATTCTACGTCAGTAGTTGTTCTGGCGGGATTCTGAGACCGTGTCCAGCTGGCGGGTTACTGGGACCGATGCCATCCAGTTCAGAAACCCTCCTTGACTCACCTTTACAAGAACTTCCCTGTAATTTTACCTGTCATTTGTGTTACCCTACATTTTTGTTACCCTACCTTGACCACCCCTCAGCATCACCACCCTCGATGTGCCCAAATAAAACTTTTTATGAATGTAGAAAAAAAAATTCTGTGTGTGATTGCGGTTGTGGAATTCGAACCCACAAACTCATGTGTAGAAAGTTGACGCTTTAACCAACAGAGCCATCAACTTACTTGCTATAGAAAATTAAAATGTGTAAGACAAACAGATCCATCTACTTCATATTGTGTAGCAGAGTTGTTGTTGATATTTAGCAGAGACGTTCTAACATTAGCCTAGCCTAGCCTCGCCTCATGAAACCTTTTTACTAAGTCAAATAAATTAAAGTATAATTACAACAAATTAAATTAAAATGAAAAATTTAAATGAAGCAATGAAATATATTTTTAAATAATAATACACACACACTCAAATCTTCTTTTCGCTTCTTGGTGCATTAGCTGGTTCGTGATGTGTGACGTAATCGACTGATGTGTGTTAGAGTGATAACAGACTTTGCTTTCGCTATTAATAATAAAACATATCATGGAAAATATTTAGTTTTAGAATGGCTTCGAGAGAATACAGTCAAAAACTTGAAGAGTTTTGTGAAAATATAAGAAAATTAAACCAACAAATTTCTGTCTACGAAGACCAAAAAGAAGTATTAAAAAAAATTGAAAATTTAAGTTTGTGGGACAAAGTTTTTGAAAAATATTTACCAACATCATCATCATCAACGTCCACAAGACGAATAAAACCATGGCCTTGTTAAAAACAAATTTTGTTGTTTTAACAGCAATATTAAATAACATGCTTTACGTTAACGTTCCGCAAAACGTTGCACATATTGGTGTGTGTTTAGATATAAACGGAACAAAACAAGAATGCAATACATGGCAAAGGATGAGTCTGTCAACAGTCAATGATGGAAAATTGCAGGTGTTTGCATTAAAATTAGTGGAATCGCCTCTTAACTACAAACTAAAATTAATCTTTAACGACAACTCTGAAGGATTTGGGGAATGGCGATCAAATCTTCAAATCCCAATGCAACAACTAAAAATTACTATGGAGGATCCAATGCAACAGCAAATATGTCAAGTAGTTCAGATAACATGGGCAACGTTAGCAGGAGTTTGCTTGTTAATCATGAAAATTTTGGCGAAAGAAACCAAAAGAAGAATGAAGCGATGAAATGTATTTTTAAATAATAATAATAACAATAAATATTTGTAAACTTTTAAAAGGTGTTTCAATAAAAAACCTTAATTTTTTTATAGCTTTATTTAGGTAATACAGTATAATACAACCAATTATACAAAGAAAGAATATTATTATATGCACACATAAATTTGCCGTTGGCGTGGTGAGGACATCCTGAATATACAGCTTCAAAATTTTTTGTTGCACAGGGTGTCCCATCATAATTTACAACATCATAAATTAAAACATGGATTCCAAGTTCTTCGCATTTTGCTTTTAAAAAGTCAATTTTTTGATTTCCTCTAACATAAATCAAATCAACGTTGCCAAGTAGGTGTTTCTCCAAAATTACATTGACATCGGAATAATCTACATCTCCAGAATCGTATCGTATTCCATGCAAAAAATTTTCCAAATATCGCGTTGTTTTTTTGTCTTTGGCAGTCAACTCGTGGAATGGTTTAGGCGGTTTAAATAAAAAATTTGATTTTATACCACCAATCTGAATAGCGATTTCTTTTGGATAAAAAACTTCATCGATTATAAATCCTTGAATGTCGACTACTGCAATTCTCATGATGATGAAGATGACGACGATGAAACTTCTTTGAAAGCTGAGCAAATACTAAATAGGTAGTAGTTTATATTATATTTTTAACTATTTCTGTTAGGGGGTAATGCTCCAATAAACAATCATGAATTATGATACAATATGCTTTAGTATTTTTAGGAAATCCTTTGTTGGCATCAATTTCCAGACGTACATCAACAGTCGATGATTTTATCGATTCTTCTTGCTTAGAACAATCAATAACAAACAAAGCACGATTTAGGAATGCTAGTAAATCCATTAATGGTCGTTTCACTGATACTCTGTTGTAACTGGAATTGAATTCGCTGTAGTTGTAATGAGCAAGCGCAAAGTCGTTTTTTTCAAAATCAAGTTGCATTCTTTCATTGGGAAAATATTCACCATTCAATGCGAGTCTAAGACCTTGTAGATTTACGTGATCAAATAAAGACGGATCTGCAGTTTTCAGATTTCTCCTATTAGTTTGGAAAAATACAATAACATATCGAGGTTTCTCTATTGCAGATGTTGTTTTAACAGCCCAAATTTCTTGTTTTGCTGCTGCAGTCAAAGATGGTAGCTCATGTAGTTCCCATTTTCTAAACGGAATTACGATTGGACGATCGCTTTGAATTGATCGCATCAATTGTTCTTTAACGAAATCATTTGGATAAATATGTTTAACTTTCAGTTCCATCGAATGAATCATAATCTGTACAGTTGTAGAAGTAGTTACGTTACCGGTACCTGGTTTTTCTGTTACAATAACGCTATCGAGATCATTACGAGCTCGAACGAATCGAATCGTTTGTCGTCCACAAGTTACCATTGGGTAATCATTGAAACTGTTGAAGATGTGTTTAAGCGGCATCAGTAAACTAAATGATTTATCAGCAGCATTGAGAATAGGATTTGTGGGATAATTCCAACCGGCAATGGCGAGGTGACGAGAATCTTCTTCATTGTAACATGTTAAAGCTCTTACAGTGCTAACAATTCCAGGATCTCGAACTGTTTCTATCTCTCTTGCACATTCGCTATACGTACACGAATCGAATAGAAATGCTCCAAAGTTTGGTGTCAAACTAACATCGCCATTACCAGTTATATCCAATTTTCCTTTAATAGCCAACAACGTATCATGCATTGCAAAGAATGAGTCCACCTGATTTACACTAAATTCTACAATGTCGCTGCAGCTAAACGATTTGATGAACGGTGTGTAAGATCGGTATTCAGATTTTCTAATCGATTCATCCTGAGTCGGCTCTCGATAAATATCAAACATTGGATCTTGAATTGTTCGTATACGATTCATTATTATTATTATTGTTAATAACTTTGAAACCAAGAGCTTTCAAATATAAAACGTTGTCTCTAGTAAGTTGTCGTCGCTGTCGTCCTACCGAACAGTTTAACGATTTGTTCAATACTGCAGGCTTCTGAAAATATGAAGGTGCTATATAGTTGAAAATTAATCCCATTCTTTCAACTCCAAACCCAATATACTTCTTTCACCTTGAAAATTTACAGGTCTTGAATTTTGATCCAATGCCAGTATAGTAATATTTGTAATCTCAGGTATATTAATCACCGGCAAATATGTGATATTTTTTGGAATTTCGTCGATAGCGTAACCAGGGTCTACGGATATACCAAACTCGTGGATAGTGTGAGTAGGTCTGTTGTTGTAGAAGGCTCCGGTGGTAATGTTTGTTTCGAAACGAATCGTTCGTACTTTAACAATTTCCACAGGTAGATCGGAACTATGTCTTACATTCGGTTCTAGAATCCTCTTTGAGAAACCCAACATTCTGCCTATACTGTCTTCGCGCTCGAAATTTATTGCATGTTGACTACTGAATATTTCACACTTGAGTGTATTATTGTTGGGTTTCAATGAAAAAACGTCTTCAATCTTTGCATTTGATGGTATATTTAGTAAATTTCTAATTGTCTCTTCAATATCGGAAATTTCATAGCAACCTGTATTTAACGTTATTTTCTGCAATTTAGTTTTATCGTTATTTTCGTAATAGTAGAAAGCATTACTGCCATTCTCTACATTCGGTATACTGTTGTACGAAAAGAAAAACAAAAATGCCAACTTGTATTGTTTCTTTGGATCTAAACTCAAAGGAACCGGAGGAGTCCAATCAAATTGATAATCACGACTCTCTAGCGTCAACAACATAACTGTTGGAGGTTGAACAAAGAAATAAAATTTTATATCTTTAACATTTATTTAAATAATTTTTTACAAGCTCATTACATTTTTCTAAACCTAGTTTACATATATTGCAATTTCCTTGTGATTGCGCAGGTCCATCAACATGGGTGGTCCATTCAGGACGATTATGATGAACAAAGCATGGCAGGCAGGTTCGCAATTCAAAATCCAATCTATATTCAAGCGGCAACTTGCACCAAACTTGTAATAATTCACAAGGTTTTGCGTACCTTTTCAAATAACATATAGGAAAACAAGCCAATTCTTGTTCAGTAAAGTCAATCAGGTTCTTTTCACGATTAATGTACGCCAAAACAGCCTCCATCGCATAGAAATTCTAAACAAAGATGACCACAGTTGATTTGGTTAAAAGTTTGATAAGGATCGTGATTGTAAACAATTTTCGTTGCAGGCCCCAGATACTGTACAAGTTCTTTCGGCGGTTTCAACTTGCCAAATGAATCGAAATATTCCACGTTATTGTTAATCTTCCGATACGCCACCCAATGAGTTCCATGATTTTTACTTTCATCCAAATTTAGGATTGCGCATTCGCGTTGAACAGGACCGGTTTTAGGTAATGTGTCTCGCATAAATACACCTCTGAAATTTGGGATTTTTAAAAGTTTAGCATATCGTTTTAGTTCGTAATCATACAATCCTCGATTGGGTAGCTTGCCTAGTTTTTTTTAAGAAAAAGACCAAAGCCTCCTCTGGCATTTTTTCGTAAATATAGTCCTTTACCGAGAGATTCCATAGCTTTGTTATGTCGATGTTCTTCTTCCAATTTTTTTTGTGCATTTTTCGCATCAATCACAGTTTTAGCGATTCCAGCAGCTCCGCCAGACAACGCCCCGAGTGCACTTAGCCCTGCGAACAACGGAATAAGAGGTAGAAATCCTCCGGATTTTGGTTCGATGGGAATAATTCTAGGTACTTTAACCTGTTTTTTTCCACCAGCATTTTGTACAGCTACCCTGGCTGCTTTTAGAGCAATACTGGTTGCTCGTTTTAATGTAGCCGAAGGACCAGCTTTTTTTATATCTCTCTGTATTTTACTTATAATATTACGTTTAAACGATTTCGGTTTTTTTACACCCATACCAAGTTTACGTTTAGCTTTCATTGCGGTGGTAGTTAACCAAGCTGCAGTCTTTTCGCCAATTGATGCGTCCTTGGACTTTACTCTTTCCCACGCTTTATTCTCTAGAATCTCGTCCGCTTTATGTCGTTCCGCTAAATCTTTATGCTTAGAATATGCAATGTCGTGTTCTCTGGCTGCGTCGTCCAGCAGGTTAACACCCGTATCTCCACGTGCAAGTCTTTGATGTAATTTAGTTCCAGGACCCAAAAAGTTGTAACCAGGATAATGTAACTCAAACGGTAGATTATTGATTAAACTGTTAAGCACACCTTCACCTTCAAACACCAACATGAGAAATGAAATGATTTTCGAATTACTACACTACTTATACATTGAAACATGAAAAAACATGTCAAAACATGAAGGTCGTTCAGCAAGAACACACACTGCCGATTGAAAATTTAGATGGAGGAAACGATCAAATCGCTGGCAGTAAACATGGTCCACTGCTACCAAACTCGTTTCGAGCGCTAATCTGTGGACCCAGTGGGTGTGGCAAAACAAACGTTATGTTATCATTACTGTTTCATCCGCATGGCGCGAAATTTAAAAATGTTTACGTTTATTCAAAGTCATTGTATCAGCCCAAGTATAAATTGTTGGAAGAAGTGCTATCAAAAGTTAAAGGAGTGGGATATTTTCCATTTAAAGAAAACGATGAAGTTATTAGTCCAAATGAAGCAAAGCCGAATTCAATTTTTATTTTTGATGATGTCATATGCGAGAACCAACAAAAGATTAGAGAATACTACAGCATGGGCCGACATCGGGATATAGATAGCGCATTTCTTTCACAAACCTACTCGAAATGCTGTAAACAAATTTGTAGAGATAACAGTAACATAATTGTACTTTTTAAAGAAGATGCTATTAATTTGAAACATGTCTTTGATGAACACGTGTCACCGGATATGAGTTTTGAAGAATTCAAACAGTTGTGTTCGAAATGTTGGCAAGAAAAATATGGGACAATGGTTATTGCGAAAGACTTTGATTTAAACAACGGTCGGTATCGAATCGGTTTCGATAAATACATAAAATTGTAACATTGCAGTCATTATTCGACAACATGTCAGACAATCCAGTTGACATTGCCATTCGTAAGAGAAAAATTGCCGAACTGGCTCGATCGATTCGAAAAAAATATAAAGCGTTACAATTGGGTAGAGTTGAAACGGATGAGACACTAAATAAATTGTTTAAACCTGTCACAGAACAACTACACAAAATTGTAAAATCTTCTCTAAACGAAACAGTGATCTCTCATCCTCAACCAGTCAACGAGCTAGAGCCTAAAAAAGAACCATCTAAACAAAAAGAGAAACCGTCTAAAAAACAAAAAGAGGAATCACCTAAACAAAAAGAGCAATCAAGCATACCTGAGTTTATAAAACTCGAAAATGTTGCCGAAACTACTAGTGATGATAATGATGAAGTATTCTATGAAGACGAAGAACAGGCTGTTAAAGATTTTAACGTTTCAGAAGATGTTATTAAGGAATACTTGGATCAGTATCCCCCAATGGCTCATCCATATATTCAAGATCATTGGACACAAAAAGATAATATAGATACGGTTTATGGTCCCATTTACAATGCTGATACATCTAAATGGTTTCTGGGTGAAAAACAAATCGACTTTGATAAAAAGCATGGATTTATTATTATAGACGGCAAACAGATAAAAGGTACACCGGGTCTATATGAATTAATTTTTAAAGATCAACCTGAAAATTACAATAAGGAGGATTTCAAGTGTTATGGAACAATACTAGAATTAACAAATGTTCATAAAAACATTAAAGGATACCTTAAAGGAACAAACCGATTCAAATACACACATATTATAAAACCTCTGGCTACCTCTCACTTGCGAAAACCTTCGGACACTGTGGGCTCTGGGATGCAAATGGTTTACAACGATAATAAAATTGACCTTCAATATTGGGACGATCCAAACGAACTCGTTGACAGGCTTCGGCTTTTAATAGCGTCAAAAGAAGCAGGAAATACTTCGAATGATAATGAAATTGTTGCAATTATCGAGGAATTAAAAGAAGCACGCATTATTGCCTAAACATCATTACCACAATGAGTGTCGACAAATTCGGACGTACTAAACATGATATAGGCAATAAAAAACTATTGCTGATGTCTAAACCAACCTTAGTCCATACCGCAAACGGTGATATTGATTTTGAAAATTTAAAACTTTGTAATGTTAAAGATCCTGACTCAGACAGCGATGCCGTCAATAAAAAATATATGGATAATAATGTGCAAAAGTTGACTGAAAACATGAATGCTATGAATAAAAGTTTAGAATCACAAATAGCGGCTATTAAAAAGAATATTGCTGTTTTGATCGATACAATAACTATAAATCAAAAGAATCTGCTTGATGTTCGTGAAACTATTACTGCGATGGATTTGACCATAAAAGCATTGGAGAATCGATTAATACAAAATCCCTAAACATTTAGTCACAGTCATGTTTTCAAAGGAAAAGGTTCAAGTCGTTAATGAGCTGCATAAACCGGCTCGGAAAAATTATGCTCGTCGACGAACAATTATTAAAGGTTTAGATGATTTATGGCAAATTGATTTGGCTGAAATGAGTTCTTACGCAACTCAAAATCGATCGTTTAAAACGATTCTAGTGGTAATCGACTGCTTCTCGAAATTTCTCTGGACTCGACCGTTGAAATCGAAAACTGGCGAAGAAATCACGAAAGCTTTTGCCGATATTATAGGAAAACGCAAACCGAAAAATCTTCAATCTGATCAGGGCAAAGAGTTTTACAACACAAAATTTCAAAATCTAATGCAGAAACATGGCATAAATCATTACAGTACATTTACCAAGATGAAAGCAAGTATGGCGGAAAGAGTTATTAGAACGCTGAAAACGAAATTGTACAAGCATTTTAGCTTAAACGGTACGTACAGGTGGATAGATGTGTTACCGAAAATTACAAAAGAGTACAACGAAAGCAAACATAGAACGATTGGTCAAAAGCCGTCTCAGGTAAACAGATCCAATGAAAAAGAGATTCTGAAGCAACATTATAATCATTTGAAAATAGCAGGCCCGCGAAAATATAAAATTGGAGATGTGGTGCGCATAAGCAAGGCAAAGCATCTATTCGATAAAGGTTATACACCTAATTGGACTACGGAGCTTTTTAAAATTACCAAAGTGAACATAACTAATCCCGTAACATACATGTTGGAAGATTTACATGGATCGCCAATTAAAGGAGCATTTTACGAGGAAGAGCTACAAAAGTCAAAAAATCCTGATGTTTACCTTGTTGAAAAAGTGCTGAGGAAAAAAGGCAATAAAATCTACGTTAAATGGTTGGGGTTTGATAGTTCGCATAACAGCTGGATCGAAAAATCTAATATTTTATAAACTTTCTTGCTTCTTATTTTGTATACATTGGGAAATATGTACTAATGCTTTGTATATTTACTTTTATAAAGATAATGTAATAAGAGATTTAGAAAACATGTAATAAACTTTTATAAAAAATCATGAGTTTTATTTCAAAATCAATAAATATAGCGTCAAAAAATATTATTTGTCATTTCAACGTTTTAAAAAATAGGTAAAAAGAAATTTTCGAGTTACATGTATTTCTTATGGAAAAACATCATTTCAAAGTGACAAAAAATAGACGTCAACACAACGAGTTTGAACGTTATTTTGGTCGTTTCAACGGAACATATTAAAAAGAAATATTCTTGGATTTATTTATAAAGATTTATGTTTACTATTTATATTTCAATTATAATTTTTTTATTTAATTTTCTTTATAGTTAAAAAAATTATATTTTTTCTTATGTAAAAAATTTGTAGGGTAATAAATAAAACACGAGTTATAGCCACGCCACTGGTAGGATCATACAGAAAGAAGATGCAACATCCGCTAAGATAGCAGAAACGCAAATTCAGCTTTTTTAAATTATATCATAAACAATTTTATATTATATTTTACACTTTGTTAAATAATTAAAATTATTTTTAAAAAACCTTTTTCGTAAACACAACATTTAAGTCACGTAAAACGTTTTCAAAAATTTATTTTTTTACAATTTTTTCTTTTAGAAACAGTGTAATAATAATAATAATAATAATTAAAGACTGTAACTTCTTGCTAAGTTCAATGTCAAGTTGTTATTCTAAAAGTATTCGATGATTTTGCAAATTCTGCAGAAATTTTCAATATCACACGATTATGTCACTACAATTGGTTGTTATAGAGTTTCTTTAGTACACTGTTAAAAATTTCTATGGTAAAATTACAAAATATGTATTGATATTTAATTTCTCAAAGGTAAGAGTTTTTTTTTTTTTTGTGCATTAGAAAATGTGTTTAATTTGTACTTCTCCGTTATAGAAAAATGTTTGATAAATTTATACTTAGTTTAATATTTTTAAATAATTTGTGTGAAAAATAAAATACATATTCAATATACATTTATTTATTTATTTTTTATTTTTTTTACTACATCCCGGTACATTTTCATCCCCCTCATCCTCATCACTGCTCTCAAGAACTTCCTCTATTGTTAGAAAACGCTTTGCGGGAAGAACTTGAGGTTGGCCCTCTTCATCTAATAAATTGAATTTGTATTTTTTTACAATTTTTTCCAAAATTTTGAACTCCTCTTCGTCATCTAACTTGGTTCGCATGTAGCGAACCGGTAGATTTCCAAATTTTCGTTTTAACGTAAGGGCTTTTGGTGAATAATTTAAAGTGATAAATATTTTATCGTCTCTAATGCATATCTCTTTCACACCAAATCTAAAAAAAGAAACAAACATAAATTCATTAAAAAGAAAAAAAGAAAAAGGTAAAATATAAATATAAAAATATTGTCCAATTTATATTTTTTATTTCATTGTGAACATAATAGACTAATAAATAATCAATCCCCTTAGACTCGAGTTTTTAATGATTGTAGTCATAGAAATAAAATATATTGAAAAAGAAATAAACATAAATTCACCAAAAAAGAAAAAAAAAACATTAAAAAATAAAGATAAAAGTAAAAAGTTTACTTACTGGAAAAGTTGTTTACACACAACCCAGGCGTATTTTATGGGAAAATTCACTTTATCTTCGCTAAACACTACAATCGTGGTTGGACAGCTTGCCATTTTTTTTTTTTTTTTTTTATTAGATGATTTCAGTCAACTGATGCTTTACTCATTTGATACCCCGCTATAAATACTAAATTCTTATCTAAACATTTTTTATTGTAGATGGTAATAGTTAGTTACTGATTAATTAATTTCTGCAAAATTGCAAATTCAGCAGTTTGAAGGTCAAACAGAATTTCCACTGATTGTTGCATCATTGATAAGAAACTTATATAGATAATGTTAGTTAATTAGCAAGATTGCAAATTCAGCACTTTAATAACCAAACAGAATTTCCACTGCTTGTTGCAACATTGAACTTGAACTTGAACTTTATTCATTATAATAAGAAAATGATAAGAAACTTATATAGATAATGTTAGTTATTTAGCAATCAATACATTGTAACAATTTTCAATCAATACATTGTAACAAATTTTCGTTTCTTGTTGTTATGTACAACGTAATAATTTGTGATAAGATATTTATATAAAAGGAGAAAGAAAGAAACGAACTGTATCAGAAATCGTTCTGACAAAATCAACTCAATTACAACCAGCACCAGCACTAGTACCAGTTCCACAATGAACAGCAAGAGTATGGCAGAATATTCAACCGAAATGGTTAAGAAAATTGAATTGGTAAGTAGAATACTTAAAACTAAAACTGAATTTAACTATTATATCAATTATTTGCGAAAATCTATTTTAATTTTAAACAAAGGTTTAAAAAATAAAACGTGTGTTAGTAGTAAAAACCAAGTTGAAAGTAATTTGAGCATTTTAAAGTATTATTTGCAAACGTTTAAATTTAAGTGTAGAAAAATAGTAAAGAGAAATTTAATGTGGCAAGATGTTGAATCATGTTTTAATAATAGAATAAAAACAGGAATTATTATCAATTTTAAATTTAAAGAACCAAAAATTTTTTTAAATCAATCATTTAAAATTTTTGCAAATAAAATTAAAAAGGAATTACAAGTTTCATTATTAAAAGTAAATGTTATATTTTCTGGTTTATTTATTAAACCGCAAAATCTTGAAACATCAGTTAAACATTTTTCCACACCAAATATTATAATTGACCATGGTACAAACTTGACTGAATGGTATAAGATTAATGTTATTGATAAAATATTGGTAAAATTAGAGGATTTTCAAGAACGTGATAGTGGCTGGAGTTTGGCTGAAATTTGGCATCTTAAAGTAAACATAAATTCCTATAATCCAATAAGTGTAGGTCTTTCCACATATGTGGATTTACCTTCATTTGTGAAAAAAACTAAAAGTGTTATAAATATTAGAAATCGTGATAAATATTGTTTTTTGTGGTCTGTAGTGTGTGCATTATATCCTGCACCAGACTCTAAAAATGTAAGTCGCACATCTTCTTATCCCCATTTTAGTCAAGTTTTAAAATATGATGGAATTGATTTTCCTATAACTTTAAATAATATATCAAAATTTGAATCTTTAAATAATTTAGCTATAAACATTTATTGCATTAAAAAACATGAAATTTTACCATTAATGCTAAGCAAAACTAATTTTTCGACTAAAATTAATTTACTTATTTTACCGTATATTTCTTCAGAACAAAATCAAATTATTGATAATTCAAAAAGATGTTTTCATTTTGCTTACATTAAAAATTTTAGTCGGTTAGTAAATAGACAAGCGGGTAATGTAAAAAACAAAAAATGGTTTTGCGAACGATGTCTTAATCATTTTAAATGTGAACTAAGTTTATTAAAACACAATGATAACTGTAAAAATGTAAATAAATGTAAAATTACTTTACCTAAAGAAAATGAAAAATGTTGCTTTAAAAATTATTCAAACAAATTGATGGTTCCGTTTGTAATTTATGCTGATTTAGAAAGCATGCTGGTTAAATATGTTGACCAAAACTGCACAAGCAAATCGAAAAAGTTTCAAAAACATGAGCCATTTAGTATTGCATATTTTCTAAAGTGTTCTTATAATGATTCTCTTTGTAAGTTTAAAGTGTACACAGGTAAAGACTGTATTGTTTGGTTTGTTAAACAACTTGAAAAAATTGCAAATAAAATTCAATCTTTATCATCACTTCCCATGCAACCTTTAACTGATCAAGAAAATAATATATTTGCTAATTCACAAGAGTGTCATATTTGTTGTAAACCATTTAACGAGTCAGATACTAAAATAAGAGACCATTGCCATCTAACTGGGAAATACAGAGGTCCAGCTCATCGTTCTTGTAATCTTAACTTTAAAGACAAAAAAATGATTCCTGTAGTATTTCACAATCTTTCTGGATATGATAGCCACTTTTTAATTAAAACTCTTAGTACTGAAATTAAAGGTCAAATTAGTTTAATTCCTCTTAATAAAGAAAAATATATATCTTTTACAAAATATATTGAAAACTCAACTATTAATTTTAGATTTTTAGACTCGTATAGATTTATGTCGAGTAGTTTGGATAAATTATCATCTTACCTTACAGATGAAAGTAAAAATGTTACAAGGAAATATTATGATGATGAGACAAAATTTAAATTAGTAACAAGGAAAGGTGTTTTCCCATATGAATACATTGATTCTTGGGAAAAGCTGCAGGAAACTTCGATACCAAAAAAGAATAAATTTTTCAGTAGCATTAACAAATCTGAAATATCTGATTTAGATTATAATCATGCTTGTACAGTTTGGAAAACTTTTAATATAAAAACACTTCAGGAATACGCAGAGTTGTATTTAAAAACTGATGTACTTCTTCTGGTTGATGTTTTTGAAAACTTTCGGAAAGCATGTTTAAAAACTTATCAATTAGATAGCCTTCATTATTACACAGCACCCGGTCTAGCATTTGACAGCATGCTTAAAATAACTGAAATAAATTTAGATCTTTTAACTGATGTAAATATGATTATGTTTATTGAAAAAGGAATTAGAGGAGGTGTTTCACAATGTTCAAATAGATACGGAAAGGCTAATAATAAATACATGGGTTCAGAATTTAATTCTAATGAACGTTCAAGTTTTCTAATGTATTATGATGTAAATAACCTTTATGGGGCAGCAATGAGCTGTTCATTACCTATAGGAGATTTTCAATGGGTTGATGATATTTACACAGAAAATTCTATTTTTGATATTACTGACGATAGTGAATTTGGGTATATTTTTGAAGTAGACCTTCATTATCCCAAAGAATTGTTTAATAGCCACAAAGATTTACCACTATGTCCTCAACATTTAGTTCCACCTACTTCAGCATCACTATTACCAAAATTATTAACAACGCTTTACGATAAACAAAAATATATTATTCATTACAAAAATTTACAACAGGCTCTTCAACTCGGGCTTAAACTTGGAGCAATTCATAGATGTTTAAAGTTTAAACAATCACGGTGGTTGAAAAAGTATATTGATTTAAATACTGAATTAAGAAAGGAAAGCAAAAATGAATTTGAGAAAAACTTTTATAAATTAATGAACAATGCACCTTTTGGAAAAACTATAGAAAATGTAAGAAAATATAGAGATATTAAATTAGTTACTAAATGGGGTGGACGATATGGTGCCAATTATTATATTTCACAACCAAATTTTCATAGTTGCAGTATTTTTGGTAAAGACATGCTCCTTATTGAAATGAATCGCTTAAATATTAAATTTAATAAACCTATTTGTGTTGGTATGTCAATACTTGATATTTCCAAAACATTTTTATATAATTTCCATTATCAATATATTAAAGAAAAATTTGCTGACAATGCAAAATTACTTTATACTGACACAGATAGTTTGATCTATCAGTTTTTTGTTGATGACATTTATAAATATATCAAAGAAGATATACACATGTTTGATACATCAGATTATTCAGAAAATAATGTATTTGGTATTCCACGAAAAAATAAAAAAGTTTTAGGGTTAATGAAGGATGAAAACAATGGCAAAATTATGACTGAATTTATTGGATTACGCTCCAAAATGTATTGCTTTAAAACACTTACGAATGATGAAGACAAAGTTCGCAAAATTAATGACTTAAAAAATATAGGGTTTAAAGTAAACCAAAATATTATTAACAATCTTGGTGTTGTAAAAAAAGCTAAAGGAATACAATCCTCAGCAATAAAATTTATTTCTTTTGATGATTATTTTAAATGTTTGTTTAATAATGTACAAATTGAAGTGACTCAAAATACTATTCAATCTGTTAAACATCAGGTTTTTACTATCAAACAACAAAAAATTGCTCTAAGTCCGTTTGACGATAAAAGAGTTGTTAATTATCTCAACACGGACACTTTACCATGGGGATATAATGGTTAATATCACTTTTGGTTTTTGGTAAAAATCTACTACCAAATTCAATTTTTTTTTTCTTTTTGGATGATACCTTAAATAGAGTTGAAGTTAAAAAGGTAGTGCAATATAGACATATAACAAAAGTTTAAACTATATATGGGTTTATTTCATTTTTAGAACACCAGTATGAAAATTAAATGGGGGAATGTATTCAACGGTTTAAAAAACTTAACAATATTAATTATAGGAAAATTATACCGAAACAATTAATTTCTGCACAAGATTTAAAATCATATGGAACAGTTTGTAACTCATCCATTCAGTGTCATAACCCAACATTGTGATGAAGTAATGTCAGATTCCTAAAATTTTTTTTTATAGACTGGCAGCGACATGGGTATTCTATCTGCAGAAGAACTGCTTAATATAAGAAAGGGTTTGATATGGAGACTTAATTACCACTATCACTGTTACCAATCACAACCACAATGGGATTATGAGTGGGATATAATGGAGGAGGATTACTTTTATTCCAGGTGGTATGATGGTATTGGTGAGGAGTATTGGGCTTCTATTAAATCCAATCTAGTTTATTTGGTGACATTTTATAATTATTATATAAATAAAAAAAGAAAATAGTAAAAAAAAAATTGTAGTAGTATGTAGATATATTTTTGTAAAAAATAAAATTTTATATATTGAATCGAATTAATTTGTTTCAATTTCTTAGACCATCATGTTTAAAATATTCACTGTCTGATGTGTGTGTGTGTGTGTGTGTGTGTGTATTATTATTTAAAAATAAATTTCATAGCTTCATTTAAATATTATAAAAACAAAAAAAAGTTATAAAAAAAAACTGTATTTTCATTTTAATTTAATCTGTTGTAATTATACTTTAATTTATTTGACTTAGTAAAAAGGTTTCATGAGGCGAGGCTAGGCTAGGCTAATGTTAGAACGTCTCTGCTAAATATCAACAACAACTCTGCTACACAATATGAAGTAGATGGATCTGTTTGTCTTACACATTTTAATTTTCTATAGCAAGTAAGTTGATGGCTCTGTTGGTTAAAGCGTCAACTTTCTACACATGAGTTTGTGGGTTCGAATTCCACAACCGCAATCACACACAGAATTTTTTTTTCTACATTCATAAAAATTATTCTAAGTTTTATTTGGGCACATCGAGGGTGGTGATGATGAGGGGTGGTCAAGGTAGGGTAACAAAAATGTAGGGTAACACAAATGACTGGTAAAATTACAGGGAAGTTCTTGTAAAGGTGAGTCAAGGAGGGTTTCTGAACTGGATGGCATCGGTCCCAGTAACCCGCCAGCTGGACACGGTCTCAGAATCCCGCCAGAACAACTACTTACGTCAGAAGAGATTGCAACAAGAATCCTTTCTTCCCCACCTATCCTGCATCAACATCCTTCAGAACCCGTTTCTGAATCGGATAACGGAAATGCTGATTCCAATGGAATCATGAAAACTATAATTCCACCCACCAGTCCCTTGCCAGAGGGGTTGTCTGACCTAAGAAGATCGTCTCGGGCAAAGAAAGTTCCTTCTCGTTTGGAATATTAATTATAATTTCTAAGGCTCGGATGAATGTAGTATAGTTTATAGTCTTAGATTTAGTTTGTATTTATTAGGATTAGTCATGTATGTTTTGAAC
Source organism: Altica lythri (assembly GCA_964028335.1). Classification (NCBI taxonomy): domain Eukaryota; kingdom Metazoa; phylum Arthropoda; class Insecta; order Coleoptera; family Chrysomelidae; genus Altica; species Altica lythri. The sequence goes on along the minus strand of OZ034806.1, from coordinate 10,691,791 downwards.
TGTCAATGTCTGTCAGATTCTGTTCATTAAAGCCTCCATTAGGTCTTTTAATTTACTACACATACTTTACGATTGACAACTTATTTATTATTTTTAAGACATTTTATCCAACTGTAGAATACAAAAATCACTAATACCAATGTTAGGCATATTTTAACAGTTATAAAATTTGCTCGTATTTGTATTTACCTTATAGCTGCAATAATATGTAAAGGCCTATCCTTAAAATTGTTTTAAGTCTTACATTTAAAAAATATGACCAATACCTAGTTTTCATACATCGGTAAATGATTTAAGGGAGTTTTTGCCATACCCAGTAAAAAAGCCTATCACGTCCGATTTTTTTCACGTCCGAGATACGTGAGGTTATCCGTGAGATACGTGAGGTTATAAAGAACAAGACCGTATCTCAACAAAGAAAAATAGCTGAACCCCACGTATATCTTAAAAAATGTTTAATAAAATATGATAATGAAGTCTTTAAGAAAAATTAACTATTTAATATTAATACAATTAACATTTTTCAGTTTTACGTTTTTTTTTTTATTAAATTTTAGGTTGAAAACAAGAAAATATACAGTTTTTTCTCTCTCTCCTGAAAAGTGATCAGTTTCGAGATAAGTGTGGTTAGAATTTTGCTACATCTGTATATTGTCTGTGCTTATATGCTCATAAAAAGCTTCTGATATTTCCGCCTACCTGTTTGCGATTTTTCATTGTTTGCAGGATTGGAACTGGAACCAGCTAACCATAAATTCAAACTTTTTGAACTTTGTTTTATTTCGAAAGATTTCCTCTCCTTCTTTTTTCTTTTACTTGCACCACTTGGGTGCACACGTTTCATTTTATAAACTAGAGATGGGTAAAGAACTAACGAACTGTTATTATGAACGGTATCTTTACTACAGACCGTCTCGTCTGTAGTAAAGATGCTGAGCGCTGAGCTTAAGCCGAGGGGTGAACCACTATGCCAAAAATGTGACAGTATTTCGCAAATAGTGTAATTTCTCAAGATTTCGCGTGATTGCGCATGATTTCGCGTGATTGCGAATGATTTCGCAAAATTTCGCGTGATTTCGCAAGATTCCAGAATAAAACCTACATATTTTTTCATCAAAATGGAGCTTTTAATATATACAATATACAAGTACTAACATATAAAGCTTGATAATATCATCTCAAACACAGAATCATCTCAAACACAGACCGTAATTTTAGAGAAAGTCTTTTAAATTCTTTTTGACAGTTTTGAAGGCTTTTTCTATATTTACTTTATCCGCTCTTGTTATCTGAAAAGGTCCATTGCCCTCCAAAAAAATGGGGCCATAAAAAATAAATTTGTTGTTGACAATCTGTTTGTCTTCTTCTTTGGGCCATACATATTTATCCAATTCTTATTTTAAAAATTTAACTTCACTTGTGGTTTCATTTACTATTTCTGTTATTCTTCCAATATACCAAGTTTTGTAGCATACCGCATAATAACCTTCCCTCTCAAGGTCAATATCATTATTGCCTGAAATGAGATCATCGTCAATATTTGTAGTAGATTCCTCATCCTCCTCAGCAGGCCCCGGTTTTAGGTGACTGGCGCCCTGGGCAAATGGTCTACTGGCGCCCCCTGTATTACTATTATGTAAAAAGTAAATAATCTATGTTACATATACATTATGAAGGAAATAACAAGAAAACGCGTCTTTCATTCACAAAACTGTAGACATTTATTTTACATACATAATTCACACTTCCAGCAAAGATTACAACATAAAATTATATTTTTAAGATCCTGCTTTGTACAAAGCATTTTAAATGACAGATTTTTTTCTAGCCTTCAATTTGGCAAACTTATTTACTACATCAGAAAAATCTGTACTTAGGGTTAAGTCTTTTTCACAACACAGTAACATGAGACAATTTAACTTGTTGTCTGAAAGAGCAGATCTCTTAACATTCTTCAGACGATTCAAAGCGGAAAATCCTCTCTCTGCAGAGCAGTTGGTGACAGGTAAGGTCAGAAAAATTCTAACAGCTACTTCAAGATTTGGGAAAGTACTCTTCAATTCATTTGTTATTATGTATTCATACACGTCATGGATTCCACTAAATTCTTCCTGCTCCACATACATTTTGAAGTGCAGACATTCATTTTCAAATTCACTTCCAATGTCATTAGGGTATGAGGCATAAAGTTTGTTTGCAGCTTGTGATATGGCCTCATTCTGTGATTCTTTTTGAACAAGAGTAGAGAGTATTTCAAATTTATCAGCCAAATGTTCATAAGCTAATTTTCGCCTTGACAAGTTACTTATCAAAGAATCAATCATTCTGATGTAAACTTGAGTTTTGAACATTGTCCTTCCATCAAGATGAGCTTCATTACCAATGGTTTCATCCGCAAAAGTTTTCCTTGTTCTTATCCTTTTGTAGCTGGGAGATTCAACTTGTAAAAACGTCATAACGTTTTGTTCATACTTGTCAAACTCATCTCTCCTGTCGTTTAAATAGCTCTCCAAGGTCTGGAGCTGTGTTTTACCTACTGCTAGGTTGAGGGTTTCACTTTGCAGACTTTTGCTGACTTTATCAAATCTTTCCAAAATGTCATTCCACAAAATTGTAAGGAAGGCTATTTCGAAGTTTCCAAACTTATTTTCTAACCCTAAAGCTTCTACTTGTACTGCAGGCTTCTGAGTTGGGTCTTCCGATATTTGCTTCAGTGATTTTTTTATTTCCTTGTAGCCTTTAACCAAAGCCTTCACTGCGTCGGCTCTTGCTGACCATCTACTTTGAGAGAGAGATTTTACCAATGGAGTATTACTATTTTCTAATGATGCTTTTAAAATGCTCCATCTATGGGTTGAACAAGAAAAAAACGTGAACAGGTTATTGAGGAATCCAAAAAACATAACAGCATTACTGCAGCACTCTGCAGCTGAAGATCCAACGAGGTTGAGTGAGTGGGCAGCGCAAGGTACAAACTCTGCAAAAGGGCAGTGTTGTTTAATTCTGGCTTGCAGTCCTGCATAAGCTCCAGACATATTGGCAGCATTGTCATAGCTTTGTCCTCGGCATAAATCAATATTTAGTCCTAATTTTGTTACAGTACTCACAACTGCATCTTCTAGGCTACTTGAGGTGTGGCCTATTCCTGGAAGAACTTTGAAGAGACGTTCCTTTGGCTTAGCATCTTTGCAAACATAACGTAGAACAAATGCTAATTGATCGGTGTGTGAACAATCAGGAGTGGAATCTACAATTAAGGCAAAGTAGCGAGAATGTTTTACCTCTTCAACCATTGTTTGTAGCACACAGTCTGCCATTACACTGATAAACTCATCACACGTTTTTGCAGATAAATATGACACATGGCCTGATCCTTTATTTCCATACTGAACAAGGTGCTGGGAAAGAAAAGGATCGAATTCACTGATTAACTCCAGACACCCTAAAAACAATCCATTGGAAGTAGACCCTAAATGCTCATTGTCACCTTGAAAGGGTAATCCTCTAACTGAGAGGAATTTCACAACAGAAACAATTCTTTGCAATACATTTCGCCAATAAGTGACCTCCTGCTCATATTGGGTTGAAAGAAGTGTATTTATTTGCCCTTTTTGTTTTTGTCTATTAATATAAGCTAACATGTTAGAACGATGGTCTACTGATTGTTCATGCTGTTTAATCAAGACATTACCATGTTTCCAATCGTTGAAACCTGCTGAAAATCCAGTTTTTTTATCCACAGGCTGAAATAAACAGCAAGGAACACAAAATACTTTACCAGACGACTTTGAGTAGATAAGCCAATCCCTAGTATAAGATTCACTGTTAGAAAGAGTACATTTAAATAGTTTTAGTGTAAGTGTACGCTTAGATCCGTCAGACTTAGAAAAATCTGCTTGAAAATTCTGTTTTGGTGGATTGTTTACAACCGATTCTATAGTAGAAGGCAAAGAGATGTCCCAAGTTGCCGGGTCATTGATGTTAAAAGTTAAAGGCAACAATTCATCAAATTTTGACTCAGAAATGGAAACAATTTGGCTATCCACATTACTGTTATCACTATTGTAAATAACAATATCCGGATTACCTTCATCATTATTTATTTGTACCGGTAGTGTGTCGGTATCCTTACTAGAGGCAGCAGAAGGCGTAACAGATGTAAAAAACGTAGCTATTTTCGGCACTTTCTTTAACAACTCTTGTCTATCACTCTCCTTCTTTGCAGCACGCTTTCTAAATTCAGAACCACTTAGTTTTTTGTTCATTTTTAAAAAAATACATCACTTACTTTCTCCCAAACAAAAACTACACTCATCAAAATCAAACTCAAACAATAAACTAACAACGTTTGAGGTTATAAGGCTGTTGGCGTGACAGCGGAAGATGAGCGCATGCGCGGATGCACCGTCACCGGCTGAACAATTATGTCAGATATTTTTAGTGGGTAATTTGTTTCCCAGTTTCCCTCATTAATTTTTTTTATATCTTTTATTTTGCGCCCCTGAGAATTTGGCGCCCTGGGCAAATGCCCAGTCTGCCCATTTATAAAACGGGGCCTGCTCCTCAGAACTTTCATCGTTCAGTTCAATATATTGGTCTGATTCAGAATCAGATATTTCCTCGGATGTTTCTCTACTTCGGTTTACTGAAAGTTTTTTCGAGAGTGTTTCAACTTTAATGTAGCATTGTCTAGGTCTTTAAGGCAGCTTCCTTTATTTTTCTTCAATTTTCTTGAATTACTCATTCCCTTACATCGTTTTAGCCTATCTGTGGACAACCGAGATCTCTTGTTGAAATATAGTCAACATAAAGTTGATTTTTTTACCGTGGTATCTTTATTTTTTAATTGAAGTTGAAGAACAGACCTATCCGTTAGTGTTTTTTTGCTAGTAAAATCTTTTAAATTCAATTCATCTAGGTTTTTAAAGTGACTTTGTTCAGTTTCAATGTCCTCTTTCTTCTTCATTAACGTCTACTACTTGTTCATTTTGAGTAGTATTATTGTTTCCAGATTCCAGTCATTCTTCTTCTTCTGGAAGCCAATTTATTACAGGAATCGATACGTTATTTAAAGCAGCTTCGCATTCTTCTTCTGATAAATGTATGCCCAAGGCTTCTGCGTCTTTAATTGCTTCTTTTTTTGCTGTTAATAAAACACCTTGTATATCCTCTTGAGTGGGGATGTTTGCACAAGATTTGACGTTTGTTCCTAGCCTCTTATTTCTTTCCCTCGGAAATATGAAGGAATCTCCTAAAACAATGAGACTTGATTAGAACATTAAAATAAAAATTATGCATAATATAACGACAAAAAACAAACCGAGTGACTCCAAATGCGCTCAAAATGAATTGGCCCAAAATTAGCCGTTCGTATATATTACAAAATCAGATAAAGTCGGCCACGGGTTAATAAGGCGGATTTGACAAGGTTTATAATTTTATTTAAAATACACAAAAGCAACGATTTTCTATTCTTAGACAAGGAAATGGTGACGTGGAGACTTTTAAAGGCTAGCTGTTTACAGATCGCCATTTTGAAAATTTTTGATCACTGATTTCCTGTATTTTTTATACATATAATTTATACACCCGCCTTATTAACACGTGGCCGACATTTTGTCAACTGTAATAAATACAATAATCGTGACAAGAATGTACCTACCGGAGTCACTGACTATACTATTTATTGCTTGAATTCTGTGTCTTCTTCTAAGTAAGTCAAGTAGATCAAAATTTACAACAGTTGAACATGTCGATGTCATAGATCTTGCTTGCCGAAAAAATTTCTCACAGGGCTGGCTACTGAAAATCCATGTCATCAAGTACTCAGGCTTATCTCTAAATCGTTCAATTAAAATCAATAACGCGTGTGCGTTAAGTTCGACACAAGTGTTACTATTCAGAGTAATCCAATTTTTTGTTAAGGTATTAACATTACTTTCTTTAATCCACGCTCTCCATAGCCGCAAAAAAAAAATAGAATACCAAAGAAGATGAACCCTTCTTTCTACTGCAATTGCCTTATCTAGAAATGAATCCAGTATATATCTCGTTAGAATAAGAAACTGCGAAGTTCCTTTGGAATCTTCATTTTGCGATAGTATGTCCGTCACTCGAGTCGACGACAACTTATCTATCGCATCGAAGTTCATTTTGTCGGTACCTAAAAATGTACATAATAATTATTTTATAGAATATTATTTATATATGTTACAGGCCAAACCGTTTTTTAAGACAAACTAGTTTGTCCTAGGATATACCAGTTTCAGCTAGGATAAACTAGTTTGGCCTGAAATATTAAAATCCGGCAAAAACTAGTTCATCTCGAGTGCATCAAGATAAACAAGTTTGGCCTAGGAGAAACGAACGCACTTGGGACGAACTAGTTTGTCCTAAAAAACGGTTTGGCTTGTAACATATTATGTATGTAAAACTTACTGGACTAGGCAAAAAGGGAAGCGCTGAAAACATTGAAATTTGCTATGAAGACTTTCTTAAGGCATATACTACACGTTAAATACTTACTTTCTAAAAAGCTGGGACATAAAAGATGTTTATCCTTTGAAACGTTTTGAATAAGAGCCATTAGGTGATCTTTTGATACCTCATAGTTTCCCATTTTCAGCCTCACATTTGGATTTAATAATCTTGTTTTAAGTTTTGTTCCAATGTGAACAGTATCTTGAACTGCTACTGGGGAATTAGTTAAGAAAGACGCCTGAAATTGAAATAAAATTTTACAACCGAGCATTAACTAACAGGTTTACTCAGTTTGTAATTGAAGGAACTTGTTAATATGTACCTACCTGAAAATAAGGAGAGTAAAGCGATCCTTGAGTATCATCAGAAGGGAGGTTTGCAAGTGTCTTCATTGCCTTTAAACATCGCGAGTCTCCATCTGCTGAGAACCCTTCAACCGTAATACCAAAATTTCGTGCTTCGTTTTCTATGTGTTTCCACCTTAACAAGACTTTCTGTGTATTGAATGCATTATTACTGCCAAATATGGATAAGCAAAATGCAGCAGCTCCATCTACGATAGGTTGCGCCATATATACATAGGCGTTACATGCAAGTTCTTTATTTTCAGTGATACGTTTTATATCAAAAATTGAATTTACTTCGTTTTGATTAATATCTGGAAATCCAGTTTGTTCTGATGTCAGAAGAACATATCCTACTAGTTGGTTTGTCGTCTGATCGTACCGTGGTCTTTTAACAATAGCAGTTTGATCTTCGGAAATAAAAATGCGTAACGGATTTTTTTTTTCTCTAAATATTGTTTTAATGCGTCAAATGCAAGTTGTCCTTCAGTTAATTTTTCATAATTTTCGGAAAGAGTCCTGCTTAACGTTGTGATTGATGGAAGACCTTTAGGTATATTAGTAACCAATGTTTGATATGCTAGACGACCTGCAGTTAAAAATAAGTACAGACATAGTTTTTTTAGTTCATCAGAAAATCGATTAGTAGTTAAGGTTCTTAAGAGTTCTTATAATAGGCATGTTGACAGTAGTTGTAAATCCATGTAAAGTTAAATTTAAATGATTAATGGTAATATTTAAATACCTAAAATCATATTTATTAAACGTAATTAATAATATTTTGTTAATTAAAATTAATTCAAAAAACTTTATTTAATACACATTATCACGTGACTGTGAACGCCAATCACAGCGGATGACGTCATGAACCGATAAACAACTTAGCGTCGCTTGGTGTCACTGTGTAGACGAGTTATTTCTTTGATTTCTCTCGCTAATTACTCGCTATTAGTATTTGTAACTCACTTGTTATCATAAACCAAATTGTGTTTACATTATGGAGACTAGATTCATCAAAGGACACAGTTCTAACTTGCCGAGAATCGATTGTTTGATGGTGGCGAATTTCTTTGCTACAAAGATTTTTGTACAGCGGAACTTAACATAAATTTTTTATAGCCTCTTTTTCTTCGTAATTACAATGTTCAACTCGTATATTTTTTAGATAAGATTTTAAAATATTATCGGTGTATTCGTTTAATTTAGAATCGGTTTCCATTTTTTCAATAAAATTTATATCTGCGATATCTAATTTTTTAATTTTAAAAGGTTTATTAATATTAATTTTTATTGGTTCTTCTCTTGAATTAGTAATGGTGGTTGTTGCAAAAAAATTATTTACGTTTACAACTGCACAGGGTGATTCTATTTGATTGCCAAAATTAATATAATTTACAAGTCCTGTTCCGCTTTCTATGTCAACGGGTAATTTTACAATTTGGGATGTCCTAGCGGGAATATTAATAGAATAATTTTTTACTTTAAGTTTCTTTTTTAGTTGTGTTAATTCTTCTAATTCGTATATTATTGGTATTTCTGTATAAGGAGTTTTTTCTCTAAATTTACAGTTGCTTTTAATTGTTTTAATAAATCAATAGATACCAATAAATCCGTCATATTTTTGACTAAAATTAAATAAATAGAACTTATGTCGTTCGTTAACTTTAAAAATTTTAAAAACAGGTACATATATTTATAACTTCATTGAGGTAAGAAATACTGTGGGCTGTTTGAATATTAAAATCTTCATTTCTTCATCTACATGTACATCTACATTTACACACACTTTCTATTTATTATTAACTAGTATTAAAGCCTAAAAATAATTATTTCTCAAGAAAGAAAGTTCCTTAGAGTTTGACAGATCCCGAGCATTGTTTATCGGTTCGTGACGTAATCAAAGTCACATGACAGTTTTGGGCGTTTTAGCGGGAAATTTTAAATCTATTCTAATTTATCACTTTTTTCTTTAAAATAAAATCATTTTTATTATTAAAATATTTTTTTCGCGGTTATTAAGAGTTTATCTATAAAATAAAAGCAGATCCGGAAATTAGTCACCATCCCTATTGTTGCTTTGAGTAGTTCAAAAAATGACAAAGACTTGCTCGAGGGTTCACTGCGTGCATGACTGGTACTTGCACTACTTTCAAACTGTTCCTCATTATATTCATGCAAGATGTTGGCAGAAGTTGTCAGTTCTTTCATCAGTAATGAATGTTCTGTTATTTGAATTTTAATCTGTTCGCAAATTTCATAAAAGTCCGTTATTTTTGTTTGGCTGGCATCAAAAGTTGAAAGTCTGGATTTATTTTCTTTTTCTGCCCTTGACCGACTTGCAGGTGTCACAGAATAAGAGAGAATAGAGCTACGCGACTTATCAGCATCTACTTCTTGTTCACTTTCTCTGTTTTGTGGATGTATTTCTTGCAAGTTTTCAGGAGTGTTTGTCAAATCTATTTCGATATTTGAAAGAATTTCAGGATTGCCTTCACCTTTACTCAATGCTGTAAAAAAAGAAGTAATCTTAGAGGTAGATTTTGAGCTTACAGGCTGAACGGCTATGGAAGTTTGGTCTTTTACGTGCGTTTTGAAATGTCTATTAAAATTTGAAAACACCCATTTTTTCTTGTTGTTTTTCTGTCTGTCAACTTCCGAATAAGCTTTCGATTGAAAATCACATAAATTACAAGTGATGTACACAGTATCATTTAATAATTTAACTTCAACATTTTCCCTTAATCTATTTTTGAGCAAGGCGCTTTTGCGATTCTCATCCAGATTACTTAAAGTTTTATTTTGGCATGTGTTAACAACCAACTTAATATGTTCTAATATATGCCTCTCGTTTTGCCCTGGTGAGTCATCCTCATTGTCACCTCGATTCTCACAATCTGACGAAGAGTCCAATTCTTGATTCGGTTCATGATTTTTTCGCCTTTTTGCTTTTGGTCCAGACCTTGATCTAGGTTTTGTATTTTTATTCTCAAGCCGTGCTGCTGATGGTTTATTTAAAAAGGCTTGGCATTTATTTATTAAAACCTTAAGTAACTTTTTTTCTCCCTCAACAACAGAAAATTTTAATATATTTCTTATAAATATACCATAAAAACTATTTTTTTCTTCTTGGCTTAAAAGATCTGGTAGTATATTTCTAGCAAACTCTTCAAGCTTCAATATGTCATCATCTTTAATAAGGCTAATAGAATGAAGACTATAGTATCCATTATAAGTCAATAAATCAACTAGATTTTCTGGAAAACTTTGGTCCAACGAGAAATCCTTCAAAATGCCTATTAGCTTAGTTTTATTTGCCTGAATTCGCTCCATTTTTTATCTAAAGTTAAAAAAAAATAAGATACCTATAAGATAAAAGCTTCAAAACCGAGTTTAAAACATGACAGTCGAATTAAAAAGTACCAAAATACAAGCTAGAAATCCCAATAAATTTTTTTGGTGGATGGAACAGAAATTATTACTTGAAAATCGTTATTTGTCGTTAAACTTACTCGGATATACCTGTTGCCCGAGCTGTTGCCATCTAGTGTCTGAGAAGTTGCCTCAAAACACTAAAATTTTGAGACATATACGCCATTACAAACGACTTAAGGCGGGATCCCACGGCGCTAAGAGTGCCACTCCACGAGCAAGAGTTGAGTTCCAAGGATACGCGGTCGGGCCGATCCTACGGTCTTATGATTTTGGATTCAGTTCTCGACGCGCCGCAGTACTCTTTACTTTATGTTAGCAGTGTTGGCGATAAAAAATTTTATTTAAGAAATTTAAAATAAAGATGGATCAACAAATTTGTGTCGCTTCTGCCGCAGCCTATTATTTTATGTTAGCGGTTTATAAAATTAAAAAAGAAGAACAAAGAAAAAAAAAAGAAAAAAAGATGGTGGCGTGTGTCTTTATATAAAAATCGAGAAAGGTAAGCACATTAAAATTATTTGAAAGCTTGGAATAATAATAGTTAAAAAATAATAATTTATATTATTATTATAAGAGTGCGTATGAAGACCTTGCACCGTTCAGCTTGTTTTTTACCGCTCTGAATAATTACTTCTTAAACTTTTTCGTATATTTTTTTTATTTTTGTTTTATCAATTTAAAGCGTATAACTGCCTGTTGAATCTTGAAAAACGGATCCTTAAATTTTATAATTGATTGAGTTTAAATTTAGTTCGATTTTGTTTTCTTTTTATAAAAATAAGTTGTTACTGGAAATTGAACAAGTAAAAAGTTTGTAACACTAAATAAAAAAAGAATTCACAAGGTCGGAATAGACGGAGATAAGATCTTACTTAACGGTACTGTAGATTCAGACAGAAAATATTGTTGAACCTATCGTTTCAAACAAAATTGATTTTAATTTTTTTTAGATATAATGCTGAGGCGGCAATAAGTATACGACTTTTACTGTAGGTAGTTTAGAGATCAGAGAAAATCGTCATAATTGAAAAAAGTTAACGATAGTTTTCTGTTTAGTAATATTTATTTGACTGAATTTTTTTTACGAAACTACTGCAATTCTGCAATTGTCTCTTTTCCATTACAATTTTTCTGATATAATGTTGGAAGATTTACGTAAAGAGCCATCAGGATATTTTGAGAATTTTTGTCGAATGTCAGCTTCTGATTTCGAATATTTATTAGGGAAAATAGGGCCTCTAATTACTAAAACTGATACCAATATGAGAAAGAGTATACCAGTACAAGAAAGGCTAGCGGTAACACTAAGATTTTTTGCCACTGGAGACAGTTTTAAGAGCCTATCATATTTGTTTAAATTTTCACCTCAAACCGTTTCCCGATGTGTTACAGATGTTTGCAGAGCACTAATAAATGAATTAAAAGATAAAATAAAGGTAAAGAAATTTATTCATATTAAATTAAAGAAACAAAAAAGAACGCAATAAAAATTTACAATTTTTCATAAGTGTTGACATAACTTGTTTCACTGGTTACTTCTTGAGATACTTCTTGGGTTGCTAAAATAACTTGTTGGGATATTACGTTGGACACTGCTGTCTCAAAAGGTGATGGTAAAGGGGAATTTGTTGTTCCAGAATATTGGCTGGAAAAGTGTGATGATGCAGATGATCCAGGTCTGCTTAAAATATTGTTAGGTTCATTATTAGGATAATGGCATTGACGGGAATTGGAAGGAAGGTTTTGAAGATTTGTATGGGGGGAATTATGGTTATATTTAAAGCGATAAATTAGTAGGTCAATCTCTAACATCACCATTTCTCTGGTGACTGGATCTAGATCTCTCAATTTAGTCGCCAAAAGTTCAGCATATAAGGAACACTGATCTGGTGGAGGTTTTTGTGCAATATTTTTAAAAACATTATAAGCCTCATTCATTTTTTTGTCCAAATCTGTTTCGACTTGAAATTTTCTTTTTGTACCCTTCGTTTCAGAAGTTTTTGATGGAATTTCATGCCCAATATCTTGAGTAACGTTCTCTACTTCGTTCCCAATATCTTGGGTACCGCTTTCTTCTTTTCCGTCAATGCTTTCCCTTTCTTCTTCTTCTTCTTGTAATACCTAAAATAATAGGAATAAATATTGGATATTATGCCGACAAAAAGTTATAATTATTCTAAATTTAAATACATCTACATTTTAATGTTGATATTCTAAAATTATATCGTTTGGTTTCAGTTGCCGAAATCTTCAGATGAATGGCGTAAGATTTCCGAAGAATTTAAAAACAAATGGAACTTTCCCAATTGTTTGGGAGCCTTAGATGGAAAGCACATAATCATTCAGGAACCGCTTTAGAGTGGAACTGAATTTTACAATTATAAAGGTACTTTTAGTATAGTACTTATGGCTGTAGTTAATGCTAACTATGAATTTATATACGTCGACATCGGATGTCAAGGTCGTATTAGTGATGGTGGTGTGTTTAGAAACACATCTTTTTATAAAAAATTAAGTAAAGATCAATTAATGCTTCCTGAAAGCGAATCATCGGCCAACGAAGAAGTACCTTTACCTTATGTGTTTGTAGCAGATGAGGCGTTTGCTTTAACAACTCGTATGCTAAAGCCATATCCAGGAATTTACAACAAAGGTACCCAAGAAAGAATTTTTAATTATCGACTGTCCCGCGCACGCCGAGTTGTTGAAAATGTTTTTGGCATACTTTCCTCGGTATTTAGAATTTTTAGAAAGCCAATCTTGCTTGAACCTAGCCGGGTGACTGAAATTACAATGACATGTGTTTTACTGCACAACTTTTTACGCGAAAGTCGAACATCAAAATCAAGGTATATGCTACCTGAGTGCATCGATTCTGAAGTTGAGGGTTTCTTAACTCCCGGCACTTGGAGAAATGACCCAAACATGACATCGTTTTTGCCGTTAAAAAAAGTTGCAAGGAAGCCAATGGAGGATGCAAAAATAATAAGAAATTCTTACGCAAAATATTTTGCAACAAGAGGAGCTGTACCTTGACAGAACAATGTATAAGAAGTTTAATTTAAAATGTTAAAATTCTGTTTTTTATGTAATAAAATTTATTTTTAAAACAAAATTTGTTTTGTTCTAGCGGTTATTATAACTTTTTTATGTTCAGCGTAGTAACTTAAATGTTTTACTACAATTTTTTTTCTATGCAACCTACCTTTAAAAAATAAAATCGACTTACCTCCGAATTTGTAGTTGGATTGGGTGCGTAAATCCCTTTTAAAAAGCGATACATGAAATTAAAGGCAAACCACTCCTTTTTAACTACTTCATTCGTGCCACTTCCTGTTCTTGTGGATGCTTTAACCTTTTGCAATAATTTCCTAAAAGTTCCCATTAATGTGTCCTTTTTCTTTTTTAATTCTACTATGGAGTATTTAATACTCATTTCATTTTCAATTCTTTTCCATGCATCATGAATTAAATTTCTATTTTTATGATTTGGATCTCTAGGGTTCCAAATAATTGGTTCAGCTTCGTACAAACTTAAAACTTCTAACACCAATTCATTAGACCACTCCATTTTGTGAAAATCCTCGAGACACTGATACACACTGAAACAATGACGTTCTTGCCCGCGCCGTTGGAGTGGTGTAAATTGGACGCATGCCCGCTTTAAAATTCCTTTGAACTGTGTTGGTTTACCGACAAACGACGGGACTCTCCGCTCCGACGGAAGATCGTCCGTTCCACCCTATCCAACGGCGCGTAAATCGGCAAGTTTAGCTCGTGGAGTGGCACTACTAGCGCCGTGGGATCCCGCCTTTATATAGCTGCGGACGATAAAGGCGGTCTTTTTTTGTATGATATGTTTATATTATTATGAAGATTCAATCAAATGAGCATATTTTCGCTGCTATGACCGATTTTCCTTTGTAACTGAGGCGGCAATAAGTATACGACTTTTACTGTAGGTATTTTAGAGATCAGAGAAAATCGTCATAATTGAAAAAAGTTAACGATAGTTTTCTGTTTAGTAATATTTATTTGACTGAAATTTTTTTACGAAACTACTGCAATTCTGCAATTGTCTCTTTTCCATTACAATTTTTCTGAATAATAAGTTCCGATTGAGAACCTTCCAGTACTTAAAAAAAAATATTGTAAATAATAAATTGGTCTTATCTTGGACCTTTTGTTAATACTTACCGGACGCCAGTACATTCAATGAATCACATATAATATAATAGAAAACGCACAAAACTAAAAAATACACAATGTCCTTTTCTTGTGTTACTTGCACAGACATGAAATAAATGTGCCGCAGAGCAAAACAAACTGTTAACTGGAACGGATTTTAACGCAGACGCATTACCATGCATGTACCACGTTTTTGTCGCAACCCCGCTGCACAACCACAGAGTACAAGATGTGTACTCTGTGACACAACACTCGCCCAACGGCTGATTTTAATGCACCGTTTGATTGTCATGCATTTAACATACTATGATTTATTAGGCAAAATTTTGAAATGAGAAAAATAAGTTTGGAATTCTTAAAATAGCTACCTAATATTTTTAGCGTCGCAAAGTTCGCAATCGCGAACATTTATTTAACTTTAGTACCGGAAAATTTCACTATTTTGCTAATTATTGTGCATGATTGCGCAAGATTTCACGGGATTGCGCAAGATTTCCCATGATTTCGCTTGATTTCGCGTGATTTCCCGTGATTTCGCAAATTTGTGACAGTATTTCGCAGGGTGGTTCACCCCTCGGCTTAAGCCGAACGGTGCGGCGCGGTGGGATCGGTGACTACCTCGAGCACCGAGCGACTTACTATTACTTTTTTATTATACCTAGGTAACCTAGGGCAGGCATGACCAAACTTTTATTCTTGCGGGCCACATTCTAAACATAGTAATGTCTGCGGGCCATAAACAAATTTTTATAATTTTGCATTATTAATGATATATTACAAACACCCACACGCCCACATTTATAAAAACAAATTTTAGTTTTAAAAATAATTTTATTTAATAAACAATAAAATATGAGGAAAATATTTAATGTGAAAAGTGATGTTGCTTCAATCCTTCCACCATTTTGTCAATATTTGGTTTAAAATTAGTTGTTGTCGTTCTTAATATTGCTTCCAAATGTGTATCTGTTAATCGTGATCTTTGACAGTTTTTATTAAACTTCATAAGTGAAAATGTTTGCTCGCATATATAAGTAGAACCAAATACAACGAGCATTTGCATTACTAATTTTTTTAAGTTACTGTATTTATTTTCATCTAATTGTTTGTAAAAATTTATAACATCTTTCTCTTTATTAAAAACATCGCACAAAACTTTGTCACTTTGCAAATCAATTAGTTCAAGTTGAAGGTTGCTCGGAGCAGAATCCACTTGTGTTATAATTGGGTTCCGAATTATTGATAATGATCTCTCAATATCTCGAAAACAATGGAATCTTCTACTTACTTCTATGATCAAATCATTAATATTATTTTGTACTGGATAATTTTTTTGTTAGTAACATCTTTAAGTGTATTTAATGTCGGAAAGTGATACAATATTTTATCACCTAAATTTTTATGAAAAAGATTTAGTTTTTATCAAAAGCATTTATATGCTGAATTAAATCATGCGCATTAACATTTTTCCCTTGTAAAATTTTATTAAATTCATTTAAATGATTTAAAATATCCACGGAGAATGCAAAGTCGCATAGCCAGTCTTGATCTAATAAATTTGTAAAATCTTTATTGTTCTTCAATCTTAAAAATATATTAATCTCGTCTCTAAGATCCCATACTCGTTGAAGAACCCGACCTAAACTTAACCAACAAATTCGATTATGGTACAACACGTCTGTGTATTCGGAGTCCAGTTCTTCAAGAAGAGCAATAAATTGACGATGTTTCAGTCCATGAGATCGTAAGAAATTTACCAGTTTTGTAACAATTTCGGTTACATGAGAAATTTTTAAAATATTTTTACATAATACATATTGATGGATAATGCAATGGATTATTATTATATTTTGATCAGGATGTGTTAATTTTATTTTGTCTTAAATTTTTCGGATTAGTCCTATATTTTTTCCTGTCATATTGGCTGCTCCATCGGTGGTTACATTTATCAACTTACTCCAATCAATTTTGTTCAATGAAAAACATTTTTCTAATTCAACGAATAAGTCTTCCCCAGTGGTGGTATCTTTCAATGGAATACACGCTAATAACTCTTCTTTGATTTCAAAATGTTTCGTTATAGCGCGAATGAAAATAATTAATTGTGCTGTATCTTTAATATCACAACTTTCGTCCAAAGCTATCCCATAAAAAGCTGCGTTTTGTATAAAATTTTGCAATTGAATATTTAGATCTTCATTTATATATTCAATTCGCCTTGTAACAGTTGGACGGGAAAGACTTGCATTTTCGATTTTATTTTTCACTTCTGGACAAAGCACTTCACATACATCAATCATGCACTTTTTTATAAATTCTCCTTCTGAAAAGAGTTTACCATGTTTTGCAATATTATTTGCAACCAAACAACTGGCTTTAACAACTTCCGATTGTAATTTTTCTTGTGTAAAAATATTTTGTTGGCGAGTTAGTTTATTTAAAAGTTCATCGGCATGTTTTTTGCGGCTTTCGGAATTTAATGATTTTGTATAATTTGCATGCTTTGAATCAAAATGTCGCTTCAAATTGTATTCCTTTATTACTGCCACAGAATCCTGACAAATAAGACATATTGGCTTATCTTTATATAAGGTAAAGAAGTATTGCAATGTCCACTTGTCATTAAAATTTCTGCATTTACTATCAACTTTTCTTCTTTTTTTATTCATATTTCGTAATTCTGAAAAATCATTAGATTTAATAATATTTTATATTAAAAATTACCAAAATAAATTGCTTACCGATGATTAAGTTAACACAAATAAACCAATAAATTTGATTTAGTATAAACACTGTATGGGAGAATAATACTTCTAGAAAACTGCGTAATAAGACTAAATTAAGGGGCAAGGATACCGCGTCATCAACTTCTAAATGCTTCCCCCTTCATACCACTACAGGTAAGAGTTTGTGGGCATGCGAATGAAGCTCGAGATATTGGCGGACACGGTGGTTGAGAGCCTTGGCAACATCGCTTCCTCAATTCATTTTATTTTCTTTCTGCTAGAGATCACATCGTTAAGCTAACTAAGAACTGTAGGGTCAAAATCACCAAGGTGGCGAATTCCAAATTCGGTTTTGTGATAAATTCACCAAGCAGCTATTACTTTGATGACAAGCCTAAATGATCCCTAAACTTACGTTTTAACCATATTTAAGTTGGCAGAGCATAGAACTGATTACTACTTCTGTAATTTAATTTTTAAAGTGAGCTATCGCTAAAAATGATCATTCCGGGAACGTTTTTGTGAGATTAATAATGATATTAAAATATTACTTAAGTATTTATTTATTACCTTGTTCAATAGCTGATGTATGCTATTCATAAATAAAAATTAAACAAATGTAAGGAAATTGCCAATAAAGACGTTTAAAAGCTAATTATAATGTAAATGGAGCTATTGTTACTGTTTTTTTGGCTAAATTATCTAAATATGAGAAATATCGCTGACTTATATATTAATAAACATATTTATAGGTATAAGAAGTTTGTTTTATTTTAATATTATCACAGCCTTTTTAAGAATTTTTAATAAATAAACGTATTATCTGTGATTTTAGTGATGTTCCCGGAAATGATGAGGTGTTCACGAAATGATGCTTGTGTTCCCTAAATGACGAAATTGGTAGATCCAATTTTACGTTAATAAAATAATAAGCAATGTGTACTTCGTACTTATTTATTAATTGTAGCATTAGCGTTCTTAATTAACAACAACGTAAATTAACTTAACAGTCTTTTAATTGCAGTGCACAACTGATTAGAAATTCTTAATAATCATGCATATTAAACTTTCATTATGGTTGTAGTAATCAAACCATCTAAACTTCTAAACATTAAACTTTTTGTTTTGTAAACAATATTAAATAAACTTTAAATCAAAAACAACCTTATCATATTAATTAAACACAAAAAAAAATATATAAAAATGAAAAGCAATGAACATTAGAATTTTTCATAAACATCAATATCAGTCTCAAAATAATAATACTCTATATTATTTTCTTTTTTTAACAATGGCGTTGTAATAATACTTATTATTTGTTCAAATGCAACATAGGATACATCATTGGGATCTAATTTAAATTTTTTTGAATTATTACGCACCGAATTCAAGAATGTGACTAGGATTTCTCCATAATCTTTATGGACATCTGTCTTACATATGGCAACATATCTGTAATTGACAGTTTTCTTTTGTGTCGGTACTTGAACTAAAACAAAGGTTCCAGGTGATATTAAATTTGGGTGTAGGTTTTCCTTGTCTTGATTGTAAGATGCACCAGCTTCAATAGTAATTGGTTTTTGCGTTGTCGGCTGACGAAGAGAAATTGACATTAAATCATCATCATCGGATGATGATGAGTAAATAGTGTTGTAAATGCTCCCTTTCTTCAATTGCAGCAAATCTTGTACACCAATTATATCCACAGGCTCTTTTGGTTCTGGTGACTTTGTTGAGGGTATTTCGTTGTTTCCTGGTTCATAGTTGGGATATAAACAATCAGATAATACAGTCATTTTTAGTTGTTTTTCAAAGCGGTCGTGTCGGTATGTTTTAATTATAACGTCTGGTTCTCTCTGCCATGTAATTTGTGTAATATTCATAATACCTGGTATGGCATCTAAGCTTTTCGGAACCAAGTCTTTTGCTCTAGAAATGTCATCATCGGGAATCTCTTTTACCAGTATAGTAGAGTTCTTAAACAAATTCACCAAGTCTGAGGATGTTTTTATGTCATGTCCCATTAATACATGCCTATCGGCAGTTCTTTTAATAGTGCCACCTACGCCATCCATAGGTCCTTTGCCATGGCCAGGTTCACTGTATGTCCAAGTAGATTTAATTATCTGTTTGAATTCCTTTATTAATGTTTGTAGCCAAAGATATATGTTAGTTCGGTTACGGTATTGGGATGTTGGTCCATCAGAGTAGATATGAATGGTGTTGATATCTTTATTTTCCAATATTATTTGTAAGATTGGCTTCATATGAGCCCATACTGCATGAGCTTGATGATCCAAATTTTCACTCACGGTAGCAAAAGATCTGGATTTTAAACCTTTGTCAACGTTTCGTGTATAATATACACCCGTATGAATAGACAATTGACTTTTTGCAAAATGTGTCGACTGGATTTCATTTTCGTATTTAGTAGTATAATTTTCCGAAAAATCAATCTGTATTATTACTTCTTCTTCGGTTAAATTTTCTTTCATCTCTTTTTTCAGTTTGTTGTAACTATATATGCCATACAGATGTTTTTTCATCGCTGGAATATCTTCAATAAAAGCCGATTTTAATTCATTCACTGTACTTGAAATTGAAGCCTTTTTTGTGATCTTGAACTTCTTATTTTCGCCTTTTACAATTTTTTCTTCAATAACAGATTTCCATTGGAAATATGTCACGGAATCTGCATTATCAGGTGACTCGATCTTCGGATTTGCACAAGTACCACACAAACCATTCATGCAGTCATAAGACGTTATGTCGCAACAATAATCCTCGATGGTTTTTTCTATACTTCCGTGATTAACTAATTGTTGTAAGGTTTTTAATTTGTTCAGTTTAAGTTTGAAATTTTCGTGTTTGACACATAAACAAGATTCTCTGTCTCTGAATGTTGGTGCTACCACCCAAAACGGTTTTGCTCTTAATAATGTTGCATAAGATAAATTTATCCCAGTTTGTTGAACAAATTTTGACGTTAGTTCTTTAACTGTGAATAAAAGGAGGCGTTTCTGCTTCTTAATACCGTTTTTCTTCACAAAATCTCTCTTGCCTGGACACATCCTGCTGACATCATCTCTTTGGAAGAAATCTTTTACTTTTCCACAAACTTCTTTTGTCAAAACAACCTTACGAATTTTGGTATCAGACTTCAGAATCATCGATGCTCTTCTTTCTTTTGGCAAAAAAGTCTTCGTCATATGAAGTACTTTATATTTCCTTACAAGGTTACCGCTAACGCATTTTTGGAAGATTTCTCTTTCTTTGGAATTTTTTCTTAAAGTACAAGCCTTTTCTTCTAATTGTGCAGTCAGTACTTCGTTAAATAACAGACTCTTGCGCACTTCAGGAGGCACGTCGATATTTTTAATCAATGCGTCTACTTTGCTGTTAGGAGTAATTGGTTCCTGAACATTTTCCTGTTCTCTCTTTTCTTTTCTTCTTAGTCTTTTCTTTAAAGTTTCATATTTGCGTTTTATGTTAGCAATTGTTTTCTCTTGTTCTTTTATTTTACGATATGCTTTGGCTCTATCCTTCCGAACAATTTTTCTTCCCACTGTTCTTCTTACTGAATGCCGTGCTGCAACTGATTCATTATCAGAATTGGGCGGAGTATTGTTTATTATACTTAATATTGCCTTCTTCTTTTCTCTGTATTTTTTTGATGCTTCTTTCCAAATTTTTCTTTGCTTTCGCTTTTCTCTCTCAGTCATTTCACCAACATTTTTAACTTTCTTTTCAGCTTTTTTTTTCTGATAATACTCTCTATCCTTAGCTCTTTTAATTTCTCTCTCTTCCTCCGTCATCTTATCTAAAAATTTCCTTTTTCTCGCATTTGCTTTTTCTCGTTGTTGCAAGTAAGCCAAACTATTTTTTTTAACTTGCTTTTTTGAAGGCGTTTTATTTTTTTCAACGACAGGAGTCTCCATATTGCTAAAAAATATTAAAAATAATATAAAAAAAATATGTTTGACCAACAAACACTAAATAAATTATTCAATAGTTATATTACCAGGGTGCATTTCATTAAAAATGTCATTCCGGGAACACCATCATCATTCCGAGAACGCTCCGTCAAGTCCGGGAACGATCTCGAAATGACCGTTCTCGGAATGACTTTTTCAAATAAACGCGCGCTTTTTAGACGGCAGCCATTTTTGACATCCTGTTCGGATCTGTTATTGTAAAATATTTGAGGTTACTATTGGCTACAAAACACTACAAAACGTATTTTTTAATATTCCAAGTTGAAAAACGCGTTCCCGGTGTGATGACGTATTGATGTACGCTGCATAAATAACAAATTGAAAGTTACTTACCACTTATTTTCAAAATTGTTTTGGCGAAAACTTTCTCGAGATCAGTTTGTTTACATAGTTCACATCACTGTACCACAGACAACTAAAGGTTGCGTTCAAAAACCAATTTTTTATCGAGAATCAAAGTTGCGTTCACTGAAATGACACTTATATTGTCGGACACAATATTTTAAATTCGTATACTCTAATTTATTATTATTTTTTTATAATAATGTCAATAAATTGATATTAGAGAAAATTATAGGCCATTAAGTAAGAAAAACGTTTCATTTTATTTTATGAATATTTTCGAAGTTAGTTTTCTAAAGATTGGTTTGTAGGACACGTTCCCGAAATGATATTTTGTAGTTATTTCATCAAATAATAATGAATATGCTTTATTTTTGCTTTATAAAATATAATGTACAGTTAATATGGGCAGAGTTAATAATATTTACACTAGAGGTTTCCTTAACTAAACTAAATTCTGACATTTATTTGCTGGCAAAGCAAATTCTCCACCTTGGTGATTTTGACCCTGTAAGGCGGGCAATTTCAAATATTTAGAAGTATTTTTTAAATGGATTTATTCATTTCGCTGCCAGATAATATTATTACTTATTTTTTTTTTAAATAAAAAGCTTAAATTATATTATGATTTCCTGCAAACCTCCAATTTGTGTTATAATATTATAATAATAATTAAAGTTTCTTAACGCAGTCTTTTCACTGCCAAAAGTTAAGATCTTGCGTAGAAAAAGTCAGTTTTTTTAGCCTGGATAATCTCAACAATATAATTGCACAATGATACATAAAAATATAAATACATCTAAGTGGAAAAATTTAATAAAAAACATAGAATATAGAACCATTTTATTTTAAAAAATACCATTTTTGTTACAATCTACAACTAGTAACTCACCAAAGTTATACAGGATTTTCTAACATAGAATAAATTAATTTTTATTTAAATAAACAATTTTGAAATAAAAAAATACCGGCTCAGGTCGATTTTTGATTTTAATTTGCTAGATTCTCAAATATCCTTCTACGAGTAATACTGGAATATTTTTTTAAACAGAACAACCCTATATTTATTTTTATAGTCTCCTTTTTGAACTGATGACTGATGACAAAAATACAAAACAAGTTACTTTTTTTAAACTAAAAGACCCTGTAAAACCTAAATTTTTGAAAATTTTGCACTTGAGAATTCTAACCAAAATTGTTCGCATAGTTAAAACAAAATTAACCTGTAGATTCCTATTATACCCAAGTTAAAAAAATATTATTTTCTAAAAACTTTTCAAATAAAATTCACCGTTCAGAATTTAACTACTAGGGTATAACTAAATTAGATCTGATTATATCTTTGTTGTTCTCTCTAATTGGTAAACCCTTTGTAAATCTAGGATCTACCAATTCCGGCAACAAACAATTGAAATAAAATTTTTTTAATTTTGGTAGCATTTGTTTTTGAAAAAATGACGAGTCTCTAAAAATTTCATCAACCATAAAATCTTCAGGAGTCCACACTACAAAATAACATTTTTCTCGTTTTGTGATCTCCAATTGCCCCTGAATTTGAAAATAATAATGGTGATTATTCTTTAGTTTCATTTGACCATCTTGTAGTGAAGCAAATTTAATTTTTTTTTCAATAATTGCGTCTTTGATGGGTATATTTTTAATAGAAGCCGGGCATTTTATTTCTATGAGAGCATTGTCTCCTAGCAAACCATCAGGGCTTGCTGCTAAAAAGTAATTTTCTTTATCAATAAAAAGACCACAATTGATAATTTTTACATTATATTCTTTTTCAAATCGTTCTTTGGCGAACGGTTCATTGATTTTTCCATACTGAGTACTTCTGTTTCCAGCAAATGAGGAATATAATAAATTTTTTATGGTTTTTGCAGACGGAGTATTTTTCCTCATCTTGCAAATTTTTCCAAAATTTGAGGCTGTGAGTCTTTTTTGCCTCTCTTCAATCCATAGGAGGGATGAACTTTGAGCCTGCGTTTCTTTTTCCATCCTTATTATTTCTTCCTTGTTTTTTTTTAGACCTTGCAGAAACAACAACTCGGCAGCCTCATATTCTGTCTCGTCCATATTTATTCCTTCAACTGTTGAAGGATGCCCGTAATCCTTATCTGCATTCAGCGTTCTTTGATTTCCTCCCAATTGATGACGTCTTGCCTTTCTCTGAGTTGACATTTTAATATTAAGTTGCTGTGTTCGTAGTTTTTTATTAATGTATTTTTTAGTGAAAAAATGTGGACTTCTTCTTGTATAATTTTGAAAAAGCACATTATAATAATCTGGTCCAGTAATATATGAAATGGCTGCTGCTTCATATCTTGTTTGGTAGGAGCGCCGTTTCGAAAAATTGACCCTTTTACCTCCTACAAACTTACACACGATTGAATTATAATGTTCAGCCAAATTTGTGTCCATGTTCGAAATCAGACTCTCAACATTAACCAACAAACGATTTATAGAAACTTCTATATCTCTATATAATCCACAATCTATCATAGCAGGTACTAAATTGGGACCTTCATGTGTACATATGAAATATATAATATTTTTGCACTGTTTATGCTCACCAAAAACATGTGAGGGTGCATTAATGATGTCTTTTTTTAAATTGCTTATTTTAATATCATAGTCACAGTCTTCAGATATTCTGTAATCAGTTGCTTTACTAATTGCAGTTCTCAACCTCTTAGCATTAGCTTCAACTTGCTTCCTTAATGGAACATGAACAAATAGGTTTTTGGACTCACTTTTTCTTCTTTCTAAAAGAAACAAAAATAACTTTGGAATGACTAATAAAGCTGCATAATTTTTTATACTCAATATGTGCATTATGGCCTATTATACCACTACTTTGGGTGTCATAATAGATACGTATTATAGACAAGAATTTTAAAAAAATTATTAAACTAAAACCTGGAAATAGTCTTACTATAAATATCCCGTATTTTGGAACAAAAGTTTCTAAGGAGATGATTTCTACACTCAATTTTCTTTATGGCTGTTTGAGGTCCATAAGGTTTAGTTTCCATTAATTTAGAATAGACAGAACTATCACCATCTCCAACTAATGTAGAATATTTCAAATTATGGGTTTTAATACTTTGTTTAAAACCTTCAACTATAATATCTATCTCCATAGATGTGGAAGTACCAGTCCAATTTTTAGCACATACATGTTCAGGAATATCTTCTTTTTTATTTAGATAGAACTCACAGAAACTGCAATATTTGTTTCTAACTCCTAAATATAGCAACTTTCTAGTTCTAAATCCAATTATACAAGCCTACAATAAAATTTTTAGATATTAAAATCATGCACAGATTATAATTTTTTTATTAATGTTATTTGTTATAATTGAAGGGTACAGGCAAAGAAGGCGATATGTCAAAAAAGTTAGTTTTGAGAAAAACGCTTTTAAAGGTTTTAAGTGCTCTAAAAAGTAATTTATGAAAGTAACATAGGATAAGTTTTTACATATTATTATTATTAGGCTACTGTGATACAAATACCACTCATAGTTAATTTTTTTTAATAACTTTTTAGCAGAAAAAAACGCAATTTTTCCCAAAAAGTCACATTTAAACAGGGAAAGAAGGTGTTTTGTCATGAGATATTTTTTTTAAAAAAACATAGGTAACAGTACTAAAATTCAAACAACATTATAATTTCACACCTGTGGTAATGAATTGAAGTACTCTTGAGCAGAGGAATGGCAAAACTTTTTTAGATCCTGGAGGTCCTTCCATTTTGGTGCACTTAAAGGCAAAAGATCTAAAAAAATCATAAAATTTTATTAATCTCTTACTATAAAAAGAGGAACGTTTTTTACCTTTATAGACCGGGAGATAGTGACAGATTTTCAGACGCGATTTAGGCCAGTATGCCTTTTTCAGTACATTATACTATTGACAATTCGATGTTAATAATCAATTAATGGAAGTGTCATCGTGTGTTCTTCATCTATAAAAAAGTTAACAAATTTGTTTAGAAATTAATCATTTTTATATGATTTTACTCAAGCTGCCATTTATGCTAAAATAAAATTCGATCAAAGTATTACTTGAATGGCCATTGGCATACCGTTAGTGTGAACCTAGCAGGTGGGCTTGCCCAGGTAGATATGCTTTCTAAAATATGCTTTATCCGTGTTCGGAAACAGGCTGCCAATGTAGAATATACTTGATATTACTATACCATTGCTACAGGTAAGATGGCATACCCTTTGTGCATGTCCGTGTATATCTCATATGGTAGTAATTTTGCGATGTTAAACGATAAGTTTCCGTCATTTCACTCAAGTCCAAATTGATACCATAAAATATATGTATCCTCAAATGTCAACATTGAAAATGGCATACGATTCAAACAGGTTTGACATAATAAATAATGAAGATTAATTTGTAAAATAAAGAGACAATTATCTGTGTATTTATTCAGTATGACATTTCATTGTTGATGCAATTATTACCTAACAAATCAAAGTAATTAATGGCATACAAGTTGTGCGAGCTTTACTGGTGTAATTTCGTGAAAAACATTGCGAAGTTATAGAAAAAATTACCGTGCTTTAGGTCAGTATGCCTTTTGTTCTATACATTAGGTTGATTATTAACTTGCAATAAACAACTATGGCAGACAAGTTATGCGAGTTCATCATATGAAAAATTCATATGAAAAAACATATGACCGCACATTTTATGACGTAGCAACGCTCATTCCTCTAATCCCAACAGTGATGATCCCTGCAATTTGGCTGGAGCATCGAAAAAAACGGTACATACACGTTCCGTTGGTTTGAAGGAGATGAGGTGTCACACTTCGTCCAAGAAATCTTTCTAATACCCGACGAAACTGAAGGTAATATATAAGCATGATGATTAAAGAATATTAAAATACTAAATGTATTGAGATTTTCACAATTTTTATTTAATGTATGACGCGTTTCACTATCTTATAGCTTCTTCAGATACATTTAAACTTACAAAGTTATGATGATTTCTTATTATTTACATCAGTTATTAAAATTCATTAAATTGTTTGATATTATTATTTATCGTGTCACATACGATAATAGGGTAGTTTAATTGTTTTATATTTCATTGTAATATTTTTTATTGTAATCATTCAGGTCAAAGTCAGTACGTTAGATTTCAAGGCGACCTTATATAGTTTAATTCTTATTCTCACGTAGCGTATGAATTGGCTATAAAAGAGCGTCGTTGAGGTCGCACTCGAGGAGTTCGATGTCTGAGGTTGTCTGTAAGGGTCACCCTTGGGGTGTCCCTAAAACAGACCCTTGGGTCTTGGCCGTTGTGACTCTTGAGGTATTTTCGTGAGTAAATGTGACATGCCACCATGTAGTTATTTGGTAAGATTAGTATAAGTAGTTAGTGAGTTATTCGTTATTCATTGTTTGTTTCTTGTTAATATATTTGTTGTTTGTTTCCTGTTGTTTATCTTATCTTCCCCTTGGTTAATTTTCTGTCTTCAGCAGGATACCTAACCAGGGGGTAGATAACCACGAGGGTGGGAAGTGCCTTCAGTTAGCTACCCCTCATCCCAAAACACTAAGGCACACTTCCCCAATCCCCCCCAGGCGTGACAATAGATCCAGAAAATGATTGCCAGCATGATACCGTCATCGAATCTTCGGACGATGAAGATGATGAGTATGATGATGACAACGGTTATGATGATGGAGGGAAGGATACTAAGGACCAAACTCATATAGATGGTGATGACGAGGAAGAAGATAATGAAAGCGATAAAGACTATAATACGGAAGTAGACTTTACTGATGAATAAAAAAATTAAAAGTAATATGTATGTGAGTAATAAATTTAATTTATATGGAATAAATGACTTTATTGTGCCAAATCGTACCTCAATTTGCTGGAATAATCATTTATTTGCCCTAAATATAGATTTAATAACATTTAATGAATCCCAAAAAAATACAATTTTCGCGGTAATGAAATAAATAATTATATTAGTGTGTAATAAAATGATCTGTGGAAGAAAAAAAGAAGAGTTTTAACAAATAAATAGTATATAGAATTTATAAATTCGAAGCTGAAATAAACCCAGCATAAATGATTTTTTCCATAATGAAAATTTTGTTTTTTGAAAGCCCCAGACCAGTCTAATCAGTATGCCCGTTATCATTTGATCCAAATATACCACGATTTAATATTTTACAAAAAGGTATGCTGTTTATAAAGGAAGAAAATCGTCCATTTCATTTGCACTAACCCTTCTCCGTATTCACATACTATTTCATAATTTCAGAACTTCGGACGTTATCAAACGATATGCCATTTTTTGTAGCACCCAAATATATCTCAAATATGTTAAAAACAAAGTGGCATACAGATTAAACACACGGCAATTTTCCGTACCATTTCGCAAATTTTTTCGCGTATGCCTACATCAGTTAACCGCCCAATTGCAATGCCAACTTTATATACGTCAAACGTTATCATGAACTGCATAAAACCAAAATGGCATACTGATTTTAATGACGGAAACTTATCGTTTAACATTGCAAAATTACTACCATATGAGATATACACGGACATGCACAAAGGGTATGCCAGCTTACCTGTAGCAATTGTATAGTAATATCAAGTATATTCTACATTGGCAGCCTGTTTCCGAACACGGATAAAGCATATTTTAGAAAGCATATCTACCTGGGCATGCCCACCTGCTAGGTTCACACTAACGGTATGCCAATGACCATTCAAGTAATACTTTGATCGAATTTTATTTTAGCATAAATGGCAGCTTGAGTAAAATCATATAAAAATGATTAATTTCTAAACAAATTTGTTAACTTTTTTATAGATGAAGAACACACGATGACACTTCCATTAATTGATTATTATCATCGAATTGTCAATAGTATAATGTACTAAAAAAGGCATACTGGCCTAAATCGCGTCTGAAAATCTGTCACTATCTCCCGGTCTATTATATAAGAAATCTGGAAGTTGAAATTCTCCCTCTTTTAGTTTATTTTTTTCAACGACCCTAAATTTTGAATCGATGACGACACTGGTTTCCCAAAGACCATTGTAGCTATCCCGATGTGAAATCAACCTGGGGTGTTCCTTGACTATTTTTAGTTGCCTGAGTGGTCTAGAAGGAAAAGGACATGTGCGTCGGTAGCGTTTTAATAAAAAGGCAGTCCAACTTTGGAAGTACGATTGCGTAACTTTTTCAACATCAAAAGGGGATGGTTTGTTCCTAGCCATTTTGAACACTTCATACCACTCTTCTGGAACTTCTACTCTACACTTTTGGTTTATCAAACCAAAATCTTTATCACACTCTAAGTATGAGTGCCCCCGTATTGGAAATGTGACTTTTACACTGTCTAGCCTCTTCTCCGTATGCACTATGTAGTGTAGAAAACGCATCATGGTGTAATTTTTATTTTGCCCTCCACAGGAGTCGCAAAATATTTTAAGCTTACGTACCTTCATGTCGAGGTAATTATATAAGAAGTGGTGCAATAAAGAGCACACATTATCGCTGCCTTTTCTTCCCACAGTTTCGGGATACACATAGAAAATACTTTGTGACGTAGAAAGAACATGAATGTTAAAAGAATACGTTGAGAGCTGCCTTTTATAATAAACGTCGTTCGTTGTTATATTCGGGGCAGGCAGATTTTTGGCGAAATCCAAGCAAATCGCTTCCATGTCTTCAGATTGTTGACTTTCCCTTTTAGCTTCTCTTTTTCTTTTATAAAACTGTTCAGCCTTCATTTTATGCACCTTATTTTCGGTGGATATTCGCTGTACATCTCTGTCTATTTGGCGATACTCCATCGTCTCCGTTTGCGATAAGTTCAGCTTTTGAGTCTCTAAACTTTTCATTTTTGCTTGATATTCATCACATTGACTACATGTGTCAGACCTTGGATAGCCAAAGGCTATATTAAAATCTTTTGAGAAAATAGTTCTATAAGTTTCATAGGAAATAGGGTGGTTACGGAACTTCTGACAAAACAATGTGTACATTTTTTTTATATTAAGTTCTTCCGGTAAATATACTTTATTCGAATCATGTAAGCTGTAATGGCTTTTGCGACCTTTAAATGACTTAATATGACTTCTGATTGTATTTCGAGTTTCATCAGACAGTATGTGTTTACGGTTTTTGTGCTTACCTCTTTGATCTTTTGGTGCCTCGCCCTTACTTTTTAAAGATCGCTGTAACACTTCCAGTTTCTTTCGGCCAATTCCATGGATAGCCAAAAATGCCTTTTGACATACTTGCACCTCTTTGGTCTTTCCTTCTGCACTTTGAAACCTTACGCGATAATTATAATATAATAATTATTATTAATCAATCAATTTATTAATTATTATGATTATTATATATTCCTTTCAATACTTTTCAGTGGATGGAAAGATAAAACTTTATTATTATTATTATTACTTACTACACCCGAAGAAGCATTGTAATTGACTTTATAAGATCGCTTTGACCAAGCTCCATCCGCTACGACGGTTATGCAAGGAGTCCCATCACTATCCACATCTCCCAATTCTATTGCCAATTTTGCTTCCTCAAGAGCAGCTTCTTTTATAATATTTACATTGGTAGCACATACAATATCAGATACCTTATCATGATTATGGGAATATGTATTTTTAGCCATTGGTGGAACATTAATAGCTGCAGATATTTCCTCTAATGTAAAATATCCAATTCCCGTAGAAACTGCTCCTAAAGTTAGGGATAAATTGATGTCCATTACAGAACTATCATTCACAAAATTTTTGGGATCTTCTGTGTGCAATTCTTTTACAATATTACACATTTTACATTTAAGTATAAAAGAAGACATATAGCCTCTTCTATTTTCTTGAACTATATGCATATGTGTAATATTACAGCCAAAGGGTTTATGTTCAGTTTCATTAAAAATTTGTTTGAAAAAATATCCAATATCAATTATTCTCCTACCAGTTGGAAGCTCACAATCCTTACTAGAAGAGAAAGAAGTTAAAAACATGATATTTTAATTATCTACTTTTACGGATAATGGATATTTACGAACCTTGTTATATTTGGTAAATTTTCATTGTCAACAGAATTATAATTAATCGCATCATCCCAATGACTACAGCTGGGGTGATTGTTTTGAACTTCTGGTTCGCTGAAATATAAAATAATACATGCCTAGTATTTTAATGACCAACTTTTTCTTTATCTTATTATCTTTATGTTATTATATTTGTCAGATTTTCATTTTAGTAATAATTATTATTTAAATAATTGAAATCCTTTTTCTTTTAGACTATTATACAATACTTTATTATTATTAGCTAAATAAATAATATTATTGTTTTTTAAAATAACAATTTAACATAAAGTAATGATGTTATCACAGGTTTTTTAATGGAACACCCTGTATTTGTTTTTATTTTTAGACAGTTCTTGCTGAGCTGATTCCACAAATGGTTCATAAGTTGCGTGAAATTGATACCCTGTGGGAATTACAGTCATTATTGTTTTATTAAAACTTGAGAGTCTGTAAATCCAGAACGATTTACACGTTCAAAATTTTTATACAAGGTGGTCAAAAGTGAGAAAGTATTTAAAAAACTAAGATAGGAACGTGTAAGTCGTTTTTAATAATAATTGTCAACCGTTCTAGATTTACATACCCACAAGTTTTAAAAAATGCGGTTTTGTAATGCCTTTAATTCTCACAGGGTATCAATTTGATAATAAGGAATTTATTCGTTACTTTTCGAAAGCACTGTATAGATTATGTGCATAGAAATATTTTATTTTAAATTTAATTTCGGAACCCTCGCAAAATTTGTTAAAATTGGGAATATATTTTATGTGATAATAAAACTTAATTCCATATTAATCAATTTTATAAATTTGAACAAAAATATGTAAAGAGTCGAGATACAGAGATATTGTCCAACCGAACTGTAACTTACCCATTTTGTAACGTAATTACCCCTTAACTGTCGCCAGTTTGTAGCCAAAACAATCCCTTCGAGAAAAAGATATAAAGATAAAGAAATATCTCAAAGAAATTGTTTCAACAACGTTGGGCGCCAGTTTGTAATGTGATTACTACCCTTTGCTAGCTCCAGGGTTCGTGGCTTCCTTCTGGTTTTCTTTAACTCCCCCCAAACAAATATATAAGGGCGCCAAATTACAGACAAGCAAATAAAAGATGTTAAATCAGTGTAAATTGTTTATTGCCAAAAATTAGTAATTAAAGTTAATAAAGAATTATTAGAGATTAACTAATTTCTTATCTTTTAGTATCCAACTTCGGAACACGTCTGAAAGCCAGAATAAAGATGCGGTTGGCAAGATGTCTTCTTAAATTTAAATGATCTACAGATGTTGATGGCAAGATGTTTTCTTAAAATGAAGGATCTACAGATGTTGATGGCAAGATGTTTTCTTAAAATGGGTAGCTGGTAAAACCTGCTTACAAAGCTTCTCTCCAAAAAATTTGCTATTTATAACAGCCCTCTCTTGGGACCCTTCAAAAATTTGGCAATGGCCCTATGAATAAAAATTCACACCGTCAAAATTCCATCTCATTAAACCTTATTTTCGATTACAATCATCCAAAGTTTCTCCAAGTTCGAGAATAGAAAAAAGTTAATCACTTTATCTGTTTACATATTTTTAACACAATAAAAACTGATTTAAACAATGATTGTAATCGAAATAATTTAAAAGTTAGAATAATATAATTATTATAATCAATAAAATATATTCACCAAGTTTTTGACTATTAATAAAAATTTTAAACAATTTAACTTTTACTCACCAAATGAAGGGAGAAGAAATAAGAATAGAACTGCTGGCTATGAAGCACAAAATTGTAAAGAAATTAAAAATACCGACTCTCTTTACGGGTGAACAAAGGTTCCCCGCTTATACGGAAATCAAGTCTGCGTCGACTCCACAGAATCGTCGCAGAATCGAAAAACTCAAACCGACGTAGGCCAGGCCAAACAAATAACGTTGTAAAATAGACGAGAAATTGAAGAAATAATATATTATTAGGCCAGGCCAAACAAATAACGATGTAATCGTTACACCACGGTAACCTGACGGAAAAAAAAAGAATTGGAAATTCTTTTTTTTTTATTCAAAAGATAAACTATTAAAATCCAAAAATATTAAAAAAGTAAATAATCAAAAACTGGTGAATCGGTAAAGGAAAATAAACAATATTAAATAATTAAAGGCAACCACAAGAATTTGTGTACTTCTTAAATAATAAAAAAGAAGAAGAAGAAAAAACAAAATTTAAAAGCACGAAACCTTACTACACTTTACCTCTAGGGAAGAAAGAAAACAAATTTTTGAGAAAACTCGGGAGCAAGCACCCAGTGAGTTAAAGTACCACCAGACTAAAACGACGACGGTTCATCCGTATCGGCGAACTGTGGTCGAGGCCCACCGAGTGAGCGGTAACAATGCATACTTCCAAGGGCGACCTCGCGAAAGATGTTAATCGCGTCATGGTTACACACCCTTGGACCTCACACCATACAGTATGCAAAGCCCTCTCACCCAGCAAACGACGAACAGAGTCCCCACCCACATCTGAACTTCCGCCGGAAAAAATAACAAAAGACAAGTTACGGTAACAAAGATTAAGATACTGCTGGGACTTCCACGGGGCGCTCTGCAAGGCCATCTGACTCTACCAGCAGTAGTGAACCCCCACATAGTGACAGTTTTCCCTCAGGTCCCTGTCGGCAAGCAATTCACCTCCCACTGGCAGAGCGTAACCAATGCAGTCCCACTTAAGAGCAACTCCCCGTGCAGCCTCAGCACCCACCAAAACCTAAGGCAAAAGAAAAAAGCACGGAGGGACGTTTTGGCCTAAGCCCGGGACCTGAAGGGACCCAGTGAAGCAAGTAAAATTACCATGGGTTTTGAAGAAACCCAGGTAGTTAAACCGTCAAAAGACGAAGTGACTGGATTTTTACAAGGGGTACCAGCCAACCCAATGGAACGGTCAACACTGAAGTTTCTCCACGCTGGACAGGGGATGCGAGGAGCTCAGCGAAGACGGGTGGTCTCGGCATAACCAACGGTTATTCGCATCGCTATTAGATGGCATGTCAGCCATGAAAAATAAAAATAAACAAAAGGAAAATGGTAAATATATATAAAAAATAAAGGGACTTGACCAAGGGAGTTCCGAAAGTTAAGCTTCCCCGGGAACATGTTTCTCCATTTGGCAGACAACGCCCAGTCGGGAAGAGAGAGAGAATTTAAAGCCAAAGAGGTTAAGACAAAAATAAAATTTTGAAACAGTGGCAATAACAAAAAGAACAAAAAAGTAAGTCACAATCGGTAAGAGAGTCCCCCCACTCTAAAAAAAAATTGGTCGCATTGACCAGCACCTCAAGGGTACCAAAAAAGTCATAATCGGTATTGCTAACATTTAAGTAGCATTAAGTCAAAATCGGTAAAAAAAAAATAATTAATAACTGTCCTATTTAAGGTCGTTAAGAAAACAACAATATCGAGATGTAACGAAAGAAACAAGAGATTAATGTTCACAAAGTAGAGAGATACAAGGCAAAAATTCTATCTCCAAAGGTAAAATAACTTATCAAAGCAACGAAGGCAAGACAAGACTGGCTTCAACAAAAATCATTGAATACAAAAAATAAATACTCAACTTGAGTAATAAAAACAAGTCCAAAAGCCAAGGAAATATTCAATGAACGAGATAAATTGAAACCAAATATCAGCTGAACGAAAATGTGACTAAACACTACAAGATAAATCAACTAATATTCAGATCCAAAAATAGTTGACAAGTCTAATCGCTAAGCAAACAAGAGATATAAAAAGATAAAAGTAAATTGCTATCATAAAAGACAAGAAATAACTGGAGACAATGTAAAAGATAAACGATAATATTTATCATTCAAAATGACAACAAATAACGGTCATCATGAGAACATTAAAAATAGGACAGATTAATCAAAGAAAAAACGACGAAATCAATCAGAACAGAAAACAAATCTCAAACGATAAGAACACTGAAAGGCAATAATCAATAAAAAAAAATTTTGAAAAAGGAACAAACTAAGAATTCAAAAATACAAAATTTTTACTAACGTGGTGGTGCGGCACAGCGGAACAGCGACAGCCTGTACTTGCAAATAAATGCTATCCCTAAGGTACAGTACTGACCTGAACCCACCAACCCTTATAAAAATTTTTTTTTTTTAAATTAAAAAAAAAACTACATGACAATTGAAGTTAAGTAAAAGGATGAAATGAATTTTGAAAAAGTTTTCGAATTAAAAAAAGCTAAGAAATAGAAATTGAAAAGTTAAAAAAAAACTACTGCCTTCAGTGAAGTGACTCCAGTGTAAGAAATCCAAAAAATATCAATCAAAAGTAAGGAATTCAAACATGACGAGAAAAGATAAAATATAAGACGATAACTTAATATTTTTCACAAACAAGAAACTACAAAAAATTACAAACAACGAAACAAAAGAAAATCACAAACTTTTTTATCAAAATGTCCAAGGTATGTGAAAAAACAGTCCTAGATATTAAAGGTATTTCTGTACTTGGTATATCACAAAATCAAAACAGATAAAAAAAATTGAAAGAATGGTATGTGGAAAACAAAAACCCCGAGTAGGTACACAAATTCATGGAAAGTCTATATGTTTCCCAAAGATAAGCCCTAACGGCCGAAAAAGAAACCAATATAGACCATAATCCCACAACACAATAAGATAAGATACGGTAAATTTCTATTGTGTCCCATCCATCGGAACACCAATAGAAGCGATAAGAAGCAGTTACTACCAACTGCTCCACGATAAAGAGGTCTCACAGACCCCTACAAGATACTAAGGTCTCACAGACCTTACACGGTAATAATGTGGTCTTCCAGACCACACCAAAAATATGCCCACGGCAAACAACGATAAGTACCCACACTCAAGATGTAACCAAAAATTTCCTAAAAACCAACTTCCAAATCCTAACTGAAAGAAATGAGATAAAAAGAGAGAAAAAGAAAAACCAAAATACAGAAATGAAAGGAATTCAAAAAAAAATTTTGACTGTAACTCTCACAATCACAAAATAAAGTCATAAAAAAGACAAAAGCTAAGATAGCAACGAAAAAAAAAGGACATATTGATAACACGACACAAACACTTCACAATCTGCCAAGAAGGCCCTAATTATTTAGAGAATTCCGCCTGTAAATCAGGAATAATGGAGATAAATTCCAGATTAAGAGATATTTTAAATGTAACGATAACATCGAAAGAGACAATCGGTATAGAAAAATTACTAACTGTAACATAATTGTAAGGTAAATAATTTTAAGAAAAGATAATAATATTCTTCGATAAATAAACCAGTTAAAGTTATAAACGAAATACACCAATTCCATAGTGGTTTACCTTGAATCTCTAGATAATGAAAACCAACAAAACAAGTAAGATAAAAAGTGTTATTTGTTAGGAAAATATTAATAAAATATTTGCATGTCTGTAGTTAAATTGATGGAAAATATAAAATTAATTTAAAGTGAATGATTAGGAAAAGTATCAAAAAAACCAGAATACTTTAGTTGGGCGCCAGTTTGTAACGTAATTACCCCTTAACTGTCGCCAGTTTGTAGCCAAAACAATCCCTTCGAGAAAAAGATATAAAGATAAAGAAATATTTCAAAGAAATTGTTTCAACAACGTTGGGCGCCAGTTTGTAATGTGATTACTACCCTTTGCTAGCTCCAGGGTTCGTGGCTTCCTTCTGGTTTTCTTTAACTCCCCCCAAACAAATATATAAGGGCGCCAAATTACAGACAAGCAAATAAAAGATGTTAAATCAGTGTAAATTGTTTATTGCCAAAAATTAGTAATTAAAGTTAATAAAGAATTATTAGAGAAAAACTAATTTCTTATCTTTTAGTATCCAACTTCGGAACACGTCTGAAAGCCAGAATAAAGATGCGGTTGGCAAGATGTCTTCTTAAATTTAAATGATCTACAGATGTTGATGGCAAGATGTTTTCTTAAAATGAAGGATCTACAGATGTTGATGGCAAGATGTTTTCTTAAAATGGGTAGCTGGTAAAACCTGCTTACAAAGCTTCTCTCCAAAAAATTTGCTATTTATAACAGCCCTATCTTGGGACCCTTCAAAAATTTGGCAATGGCCCTATGAATAAAAATTCACACCGTCAAAATTCCATCTCATTAAACCTTATTTTCGATTACAATCATCCAAAGTTTCTCCAAGTTCGAGAATAGAAAAAAGTTAATCACTTTATCTGTTTACATATTTTTAACACAATAAAAACTGATTTAAACAATATTTTAATAAATTACATAAAAGCAAATAAAAACAAATACAGATGCAGATTTAGATGTAACGTGTAAATGTTGTCGGTGTATTTGTATGATCAATCCTGTTCCATCATTTCACTGGAAGAATCAGAGTCACTATCAAATCCAAAATCGGAATCGTCAGAATCTGATTCCTCCAATGAAATAATTAAAGGATGAATATTGTCATGTGAGCAGTTTCCCATGTAAGTAGTCCAATCTGCCAAAATAAGTTCGTCTGTATATCTACAAAAGTTTCGCCACATGTCTGGTGTACATTTAGTCAATGCTTCTGTCCACGTTTTTTTAACTCTATCCTGGTCAAGATAAGTAGATGTTATATGTTTGTTATAATATGTCTTAGTAAACCCCCATGCTAGTTCTATTGGATTGTAATGACAATGGTATGGTGGTAGTCGAAGTACTTCATGTCCTCGTTGTTTTAAAATTTCATCCACTACATATATCTTTTCGTCAGTTTTATAAGGTAAGATTATTGAGTACAGTTGTTTCTTTGTCATTTTTGTGTCAAACATAAGGTTATTGTTAATCAACCATTCCTGCAACATCGGTTTTTTCGCTAAAATAGGGTGGTTTGTTAAGTTGAACTGAATGGTATGGCGCGTTGTCCATGACCACCACACATTTTTCTTGAAATACAGATAGAGCAGGAATGTGTTGATTAACAACCCAGTTTTTAAAAAGGTCACTATTCATACTTTTGTGATAGTCAAAGTCTGTATTCGAAGACTCTAGTAACAAGTCACATCCTTCCAAAAATCATCCAGTGTCGTGTGAGCCTGTAAAATAGTAAATCGCTTTCTTTCGGATTTTACACGCGCTGGATTACTTTTCAGGTCAGAATCGTGTACCCACTGACGCACTGAGCTACCATTTTGATAGATCCATGTTTCATCTAGGTACAGGAATATAACTCTCTCAGTAATATTGTTTAGTTGTTTATATTTCCGAATGAAAGTGATTTTACTAATTTTAACGTGTCGTTGTTCACATAAAATATGTCGTCCATTTACTTTTTTAAATTTGTATCCCATTAATTTTATAAGTTTGTATAGTGTAGTGCGTCCCCCTTTCAAATCAAAATTCTGTTTAGCATCATAGCATCAGTCCAAAGTAAAATGTTCATTTTTAGAATGGTAGATCCAAATCTGTCGCTTTAAGTCTTTTTTAAAATAAAATTCTCAAATGTATCATTTTTACTTCCTTTATCTGCGACTTTCTCATTATTTTTCAATCCTTAATAATTCTCCGTATTTTCCAAACACTAATCTAAAAAAATTAAGCATTTAGAATGTTTGTCATATTAATTAGTTTCAAAAAATATACCTCAGTTACACAAAGGTAGATATGAGATTTAAAAATATTTAACAAAATTTTGAATTAAATTATAGTTACAAAATGTTTAATTTTGAAATGTGAAATCTGACAACGTTGTTTATAACTTATTATGATATCTGTCAAAAACGGTTATGTATTATGTTAACAATATAAATTTTATTTAAAAAGTGATACATATTTATAAAATCATTACAAAAACCTCTTTCAATTAATCTAATGCAAAATATATAACTTTATGTTAGCTGTCACAAACTAGGATTCATTTAAAAGAAATAGCAAAATGGTAGGCACTTACCTTAAAGATCTGAGCCACTTTCGCTGCTGTTGCTTTATTTCTTAAACATACCATAACATTTAATGATGTTGTTATGTAGTTCTATACTGATTTTTATGGCATTACTTATTGAATATTTCTATATTTAAAAATTTTAACCTTTGATAATATGAGCTGTCAATATTTCGACAGTAGGACAGGACGTTTTCAGTTTAGGTACCAACCCAACAAAATGAAGTGCCAATCCAAGAAATGAAATGCATAGTCTACTGAGATTGGAATAAGAAGTGAATGGATAATAAATGTTTTAAACTTTTCGAATAACTTTTTCGACAGCACCAAAGTCTCTATCAATATCCATAAAACTGTGGCCAACCTCCGGAAACTTATGATCAACAGTTTTAAAAATTCCCTGGTGTACTAGGTAATGCCACAAACAAATAATGAAAAAATTCTTATTTTGTCCACCCGCAGAATCACTCCAGGCTACTAAGTGGTCATGTTCATTATTAATGCTTTGTAGGAATGACAAAATACTGCTTCCAACTTCTTGTGGGCCTCTACCACCTTTGTCTTCAGTCCAAAGGTGGAAAAATCCTTTACCAAAGGCGTCACCTTTACTTACACAATGAATCCCCAAATTGTATAGCCACATTTGTCTTAGATAAAAAGCCACAGTGGTAGACAGCTTTGGTAGAGGTAATGTTTCTTGCATATCAAAACTAATGTATAGAATATCACCATCATGTGCCAATTTTCTGTCTTTTTTTTTGTTCTTCAAACGCTGTCTTATACCGTCTTACATGTTCATCATTTGTTTCTTTCGCATCACAAACTTTGTAGGTATCCGATTTTGGAGACCCAAAGCAAAGATTAAATTTGGAAACAAAAATCTTTCTGTATCTGCTGTTTTTCATAAACTGTATGTTTTGTTCATTACACTGATTCTTGTATAGTTCATACATTTTGTTGATTGATAGCATAGGGGATAAGTATAAGCGATGTTCATTTTTATTCCTGGAATAATGTGACATTTCTGCAGAAAAAGATTTGATATGTTGACATACTATGTCAAGCTGTTCGGTGGGTGTTCGGTTTTTGCGGTTATTATGGCAGCCACGCTGATCTTTATGAGGGATACCTTGTCCCTGTGAAATTTGATTACGAATTAGTTCCAATTTCTTTCTTCCGACATTAAGTAGTTTTAAAAAAGCACTTTTGCATACTTGTTTTGATTTCCCATCCAAAGTTATAAAATATCTGAAAGATTTTTGACGATGAGCAATATTACCGGTCCGTTGCTTAACATCAAATGGTTTCAAACAACCGAATAGATACACATTTTTTTCATTGATAGTAGGTAATGAATAGTATTGATTAAATAAGGTAATGCGATCAGCTTCCGCAAAGTTGTTGTTGCATTTTAATCTACACTTTTCGGTGCAAAGCATTTTCCCAGCTGCGGATGTTTTTTCTGGAACGCGTCTATTTTTATTGTCAGTGTATTCTTTTCCTTTTTCTCTATTTGCCATATTAATATTTCTTTTCCAGGTTTTTGGTTGAGCTTCAAGCTTCCTTGATTTTTTTTCTCTTATTCTTTTATTAACTTCAATGGCAACAGCAGGAATATTTATATATCTTTCCATTCCATTAATCTGTTGTTCTTTAACTTCGTCGGATTCATTTCTTGTCTCATTGCCAATAATCTGTGGATCTCCAACTTCTCTGTCAATATTTTCCTCCGGCTCTTTCTGTATAATTTGAACAGGTTCTTTAGGGTCATTAATATTTTGTGTTCGATTTTTGTCTTGTTGCTCAGTTCTTATTAGGACTTGTTCTTGGTTTTCGAAAAGAGAAGCTGTATTTTGCTTTGATTTCTTCTTGGCTATTTCTTTCTTAACTTTTTTTCTCTTAGGAGAAAAATTTTCATCAGTTTCTTCGTCAGTAGAATCAGATGCTGGTTGGTAATCTGAGCCAGAATCTAAAAATGGATCCTCATCGGTTTCTATTTGGGCTTCTGTTATTTTAGCAGCATCCAAAGCTAACTTAAGAATTCTACCACTTCTTCCACTAGGTCCAGCCATTATGAAGTATTTTCAAAACTAAAATTTAAAATATTTGGTTACCTTATATATTTTTCATTTTAAGGTTATGTTT
Source organism: Altica lythri (assembly GCA_964028335.1). NCBI lineage: Eukaryota > Metazoa > Arthropoda > Insecta > Coleoptera > Chrysomelidae > Altica > Altica lythri. The sequence goes on along the minus strand of OZ034806.1, from coordinate 10,651,092 downwards.
GAAAAAACATTTTAATTATTTATAAATACGATTATCTGTTTAAATTAACTATAATATTCAATGGCTAATGCATATAAAGGACTTACTTTTGTTGCCGGATAATAATAAACACAAGAAATATCACTTAATTTAAACTTTGTACAATAATACTAAAACAACACTGTGTAATGTAAACAATCAAATTCGTACTAAGTTATATTGGAAGAAGGTGCTTAACTTAGCATTTAACCCCTTCTTGCATAATTAGCAAGAGTTGACACCTTCTTGCTCTAAATATGTTTGACAAAGCTTGAGTTGACGTGTTTTGAACTTCAGTTTTTAAGATTCCTGGCGACATCTATAAACCAGAGTCCGTACTAACGCAAAGAGATTGAGTTAACACCTTCATACATGCCATTTTCGGCATTTTAATAAAACAGTGAGTTAACACCTTCATGCACTAATAGCTTCGTTTGATAGTGGTAAATGGTGTTCCTATCGGTTTTTAGCAAAGTCTAAACTAGCTTGTAAGATTTTAAAGGTATCGAGACCTATTAATCCGTCAAAAACGTTGTGAAATTTAAATAAGAAAAATTTCAAGTACTTGTTTTCGGGTAACCTAAAAATATTGGAAGCTGGAATTGAAGCACTAAATTTTTGGGCAGCTTTTTGAAAAACGGTCGGTACTACAAATGGGTAATTTTTTATTAGATTCGGGAATATTTTAAATGCTATTGCAGGGTCTATAAATGATTTAGTAGAACCTGAGTCTATTAAAAGTTTTAGGTTGTATTCAGGGAAAATAATATATGGCAGCCCGCTAGTGTTGGCTGTATTGAACGGAATAATTTGAGGGTCTATGTTGGATTTTCGGGTTGAAGCTGTGTTTAAAAATTTTCGTTATTATTATCAAAATTAATTAAATCTTCATGTTCAAGATTCTCATAATTGTTAAAACAATCCTGTGAATAGCTTAGATCAACATCATAACAATCATCCTCTCTAAAATTTTCGTTCTGCTCGCATTCAGCATTAAATGAATCGGTCATTTGAGAAACAGCACAAGTCAATGTCAGTTAATTTTTCAGGAAATAAAAAAAACTGCAAATAATAAATCTATGAAGAAATAATGTATTTTTAACAATTCGCCTGTAAAATTTGGTCTATTTAGAACATTGTGAAATATATATTTAGAGAAAAAAAATATTAGAAAAAAAATGCTAGTACTTTAAAAACTCAGGACATGTGATGTTTCTGAAATGAACAATAAAATCTTATAAAAAAATAATTGGGTTTACCAAATAACTTTATTTAACAAAAGAAGGAGGGTCACAAAATAAACTTTTACAAAAAATTAGGCGTTATCTTCGATATTTTCAGTTGTTGGCCAACTTAATAATTCATTATAAAAATCATGGTGTTCTTCAGGAATGTATGTAACAAGTTGTTTAATATTTTCAAGCTTCTTGGAATTGATCGGTACTTGTCCAAGTGGAAAAGCAGGTTTTTGTGCAGCTTCAGGTATTTGCACCAAATTAGATGTAGCAAGTCTAAATTTATGACTGGTAAATCCCTCTATCAATTCAAAAGCTTCAATAATGCCAGGTTCAGTGGAGGAGAATCTAAAGTGTGTGTAGTCCATAATTTGAAATGTACGTTTTTGCTCCCTTGGCACACCTCTACCAAGATACTCGATCGACAAGGTATTTTTTTTGTATAGTCTAGGCCACCAAGACTTAAAATCAGCAATATCTTGACTTTTAACGAGTTTTACCCAAAGTTTGATTGCTTAGATGAATTTACAATCATTTCAACATATTCCATTATTGAGTAGATTCTGTCATATTTTCGGATTACCCTTTTAATAGCTGCAAAATTACGATCGTTTGGTAAAAAGGAATGCCCTCTTTGCGGAAAATACTGATTTATTGTTTCAAATCTATTTGTCTGAACCAATGCCATAAGAAATCTTATTATTGTATGGTTGCGATTCTGACCACCGCAGCTGTCAGAAAAAATATGGAGGTGCTTAGTACTAGCTGGGATTTCCTGTTCTATGAAGTCCAAGACAAATGAAGCGACTTCGTTCGGGCCTTTTTTTGCGACACCTTCATGGTAAACATAAAATTTAGCTTGTTGCTTTCCAACTAAATTTATACTAAACACGTTAACAGTCAACTGCCTTAAGTAAAAGGTTTCTTGTACTGGAATCAGAGGCAGTTGGAGATTTTGCATATAATCAAAAGTGATTCGGAGCCCTTCGTTTATGCACCATCAATTCAGCGACAGCTACTCGTTTGGCGTTTTCATTAAGTGAAGGACTGTTAATTTTAACATTTAATTCTTCACATCTGCAACAGGTGTCTACTTGCGGGCGTCCAAATCCAAGTGAAAACCTTTTCTTAAAAATTTTTAAGTAAAACTTGTACTTAATTTCAGAGCCAGGGTATTTTGTTTTAAACAATTCATACATAATTTTTACATTAAGCTTTTCATCTAAATATTTTTTTCTGTGCTAGTATAATGCGAAATTTTAGTGGGGAAACTTCTAATATGTTCTTCAATTTGGGCAACTATATCTCCTGGAATGGCATTTCCAGAAATGTTCTTGCCTCTTTTGTCAAAGGGTTGTTTACCTTCTGCAAGAAGTTGAGTCAAACGTCTAACTCTTGCCACAGCGATTGCGTGAATGTTAATAAATGCTTTTTTGCACACAGTAAAACGCCCAGAAGAAGACGTTAAAAAGTATTTAAAAGAATAAGATTTCGGTTTAGGTCGTCCCAAACTTCTCAGCCTTTTAACTTTAACATTGTTACATCCCATTAATGCTTGTAAATACACATCTTGCTTATTTTTTGTCGTCATGAGTCTAAATTTGTTAATAATTTCCTGCCGATCCCCCTGAGAACATTGCTCATAGCATTTTAATTTACACCTAAAAATAATGCAGTACTTAGAAACACTGTGTTTACCTAAAAAAGTAAATAACTTACCCGCAACTTTCTCCTTGCTCTTTAGCTTGAACTAAGGCACCTTTGTAATTATTATATTCTTCCCTTTTTAATCTCGCATTTTTTATTAATTCACATTTATATAGCTTCCTTTTTCCTTTTCTTTTTTTCAAAACATCAGGAGCACCATCAGACTCACCTTCACTACTAGACGCCATGATTAAAAATAAGTGACCAATACAAGATACAGCACGTTGCGTTTAGAAAGAACACGTGTCAGTGACTTGTGTTCTTTATCAATGCAACAAGATATTTAGAAAGGCATAAATCAGTGAAGATTTACCGGACAAGTGCTGTTTCTATATGTACCGATGTGTTTACCCTTAAAGAGCATGTAAATGTCATAAAGTGAAAATGGCCGAAATGTTGACATGTGCTCTTTCTCAAATAACCGATTCAAATAGTTCTTCTACCAATATATCCCTATTGGGTTGATGCGTCTGGTAAGAATTAAAGGCATTTGATTGATTGGGATTCGAAAAACTATTTTTAGTACTAATACTTATTGGGGTTGATTGTTGTCTTTGATAAGAAGAAAATCCAGTATTTGGTTGATTACGATTAGAATTATTTATAGGTGTGTTTCGGTTGAAAGTGTTTCTTGTGCTAACACTCATTGTGGTAGGTTTTGGTAAATTCCTAGCTTGATTGGGATTTGGTTTAAAAACATTGATATTTCTTGAATTAAATGACTGGGGGTTAGTGAACAAAGGTTGAATTCTAGGGTTTTGTGAGTGGGCCGCTATTGGTCTTTTTGGGAATGAGTTGTATTGAGAAGAAAAGAAATTATTTGGAGTGTGTGAATTGAAACTATTTCTGTCAAACTTGTTTTGATTATAAAAATTTGGTTTTTGGTATCTTTTTACGTCTAGTCCCGAAGGTTTGGAGACATTGCGATTATGGATATTTTGGAAATAGCTTATATTTTCTTCCTCTAAAACGTATTGTAATTCTTTGCTCAATGTATCGGGTTTCATACAACGAATAGTTGTCCCTAAAGGCTCTTTTAGGCCTAACAAAAATGTTTTCAAAGCTAAACTACACTCAGGTGCAAAAAATTCGATCCATACGATTTTTTCAATAAAAAATTAAGATCTTTGGATATTAAACTTTAAAATAAGTTATAGATTGAAAAATACGTATTGAATATTAATAAAACCCATAGTTTACAGAAAATAAATCTTTATTTTATAGAGCCATTCAACATAATACAGAAAATTGAAAAATGAATGAAAACTTCTTGAATAAAAAATGGCAATACAAAAATGTGGTGTATGCAGTGATAATTAATACCTAGTGTTTCCTCCTCGGGCCCTTATAACAGCTTGAATACGGCGTGGCATCGAGCTAATCAACCTATGGATGTCAGTTTGGTCCAATTCTCTCCATATTTCCTGAAGAGCCGCACCAAGCTCAGCCAGGTTGTTTGGACAAGGTATTCGTGCTCGATATTGCCTTCCCATTATGTCCCACAGATGCTCAATTGGATTGAGATCAGGACTGCAAGCTGGCCAATTCATACGGACAATTCCCACCTCTTCTAAATAATCATTGACGATCCTAGCACGGTGCGGACGCGCATTATCGTCCATGAAAAGAAAATTGGGTCCGATGAACGGGGCAAAAGGTATCACATGCTCATCAAGAATGGTCGTTATGTATCTTGCACCCGTCATAGAACCGCCATCCACGATAGCTAGGTCAGTACGAGCTTCGTAACTTATACCACCCCAAATTATCACTCAGCCTCCTCGATAGCTTATTCTTTCTGCAATATTGCACTGAGTAAATCGCTCTCCTTGCCTCCGCCAAACTCTTTCGCGGCCGTCTGGTGACCTCAACCTAAACCTGGACTCATCTGAGAACAATACACTTCGCCAGTCTGCGTCATTCCAGTTTTCGTGTTCTCTTGCAAAGGCAAGTCTAGCTCTGCGATGCTCTACGGATAATAGTGGACATAGGGCTGGTCTTCTGGATACTAAATGAGCTTCAGCAAGTCGACGTCGAACTGTCCATCTGCTTACATCCACATTTCTCACTTCATTCAGACGATTGGCCAGTTGAACTGATGTGTTATGCCGATTTCTCAAACATGAAGTTACCAAAAATCGGTCATCTCGTTCGGATGTTGCCCTTCTACGATCGGAACCTGGCCTCCTTGTGAAGTTGCCGGTTTCATTGAATCGCTGAACTGCTCTTTGAACCGCCGAACGACTAACACCTAACACATCAGCTGCATAATACTGGCTACGACCATCTTGAACTAAAGCCACCGCTCTAGCTGCATCCGTCGGAGTTAAGAACATTTTATTTCAATTAGAATTAAGAATGCAACTCGTTTTGACACTACAGGATCACTAAGGTAACCCGGGTTGAAATAAATGCAATAAACAATGAATTATCTTTTCGCTTATCGGAATAATTTTTTCAAATAAAAACATAAATGCCTTTGTGATAAAAAATGCAGAACTAATATAAACATTTGAGTTTATTTCGGATATACGAGGGCATACCTAAAAATACAGCAGTTATAACAAATCATGTTCTGGATCACTTCCGGTGGTGATCTAGAACATGATTAGCTTTTGAGGGGGCTAAGGTGATCTAGAACATGATTAGCTTTGACGAGATTCAAGAGGTGTAGAAAATGATTAGTTTTTTGATGGTTCTGAGATGATTAGCTTTTTCTTTGGGTAAAAAAGGAAGAGATGTTGGTAAGATGAAAAAAAATCGCGCCGTGATGTTGGAGTTTTAGGATGTGCGTTAATGGTGAGATGCTGGACGATGATCGTCAGGGCGTGTGTCGTTTTTTAGCTGGATAATTTTCGGCTGGCAGATGATTTTTTATTGTAAATTTGAAATATATAAGTTAAAGAATAGAAATTGGATAAGAGTGGTTATTGTATTTTTGAGGACAAAGTGTCAGATAACAACTTAATTAATTTCCTGTTTTATGTTGTTCGGATATCAAGACAACCTTCAACAAGTTTAAACCTGTAAACTTGTAAGTGGGGTATTGTATTGTTGGCATTAAACATAAAAATATTTTATAATTCAAATAATATTTTAAATGACCCTCATTATGACGTTGCAAATTATGATGGGACACCCTGTGCAACAAAAAATTTTGAACCTGTATATTCAGGATGTCCTCACCACGCCAACGGTAAATTTATGTGTGCATATAATAATATTCTTACTTTGTATAATTGGTTGTTTTATACTATATTACCTAAATAAAGCTATAAAAAAATAAGGTTTTTTTATTGAAACACCTTTTAAAAGTTTACAAATATTTATTATTATTATTATTATTTATTATTATTATTATTATTATTATTATTTAAAAATACATTTCATTGCTTCATTATTCTTTTAGTTTCTTTCGCCAGTACTATAAACAGAGGTATAAAATAAGAAAAGTCATAAAACTAAATAAATATTTGCAAATAAATTCACAATACATTCCCAATAACTTATATTAAACAAAAATTTTGAATACATTAAATAACAATAAACTAGTAACCTTTTAATAAAAATTATAAATCAGTTGAAGTGATACTATAATGACCCCAAGGGAGGGTATCATCACAATTAGGTAGAAGATATCTTTTGTCATCAGAAGCGCTTAGAGCGATTTTCCGTGTTTCGATGCTAAAAACATTATGATTAAACGATAATATATTACATTGTTTTTCATATTGAGGTTCTAAACTTTTCAAACATTTCACATAATGGTCAAACGTAATTTTGTTTTGTATTATATGTATATGTATATTATATGTAACTCCTAAATTTAATATTTGATTTTCGTTTAATGTGGTGTTAAATTTCTGTCTTTCTTTCTCACTAACTTGAAATTTAATTGAATACATCTTTGATCTAAGCCCAACAAAATGTGTGATAATTTTGGATTTAGCTTCATCTTTCATTTTACCCAAAACTTTTTTATTAACTAGGGGGATATTATAAGGATTATCTACGGGATAATTGCTTGTATCAAATTTATCAATGTTTAATAGAATTACCTCCTTATAAGCATCATCACAAATAAGTTCATAACAATAACTATCAGTGTCTGAATAAGTCAAAAAACACCTATTTTTACCCATGTAAGGTAACATAAACCCATAATGAAAATCATACATTTCTGTTTTGGAAAGATCTAAAACACTCATGCCAATATAAAGAGGTTTATTAAATTCAATTTCAATTTTTTTTAGTTCCACCGCAATTAAATCTTCATCAAAAATTTTACGACTATGAAATGCTGGACTAGCAATAAAATTTTTTGCACCGTATCTTCCATCCCATTTTCGTAACAATTTAATTGATCTATGCTTACGAATGTTCTCCATCGTTTTACCAAACACAGCATTGTTCATGAGTTTATAAAGATTCTTTTCAAAATCGTTGGTAGCTAAAGTTCTATAATGGTTGTTAAGATCAATATAGGGTTTCAACCACCTTGACTGTTTGAATTTTAATACTCTATGAATTTTTTTAATAATTAATCCATGAGCTACAGCTTGTTTCAAAGCGCGGTAATGTATTACATAGTTCTTTTTATCATATAACGTGGTTAAAAGTTTTTTATATTTCGAATTTGGTGGAATTGAATGTTCTGCACAAAACGGAAAATCTCTGTGATAATCATGCAATTTTTGAGGGTATTCCAAATCAACCTCAAATATATAACCAGTATCACCATCGTCTGGAATAGTGTTTATATCTATATTAGCGTCAACCCATTCAAAGCCTCCATAAGCAAGAGGCTCAGACATAGCTTTTCCATAAAGATTATTCACATCTAAGTAGAGCAAATATTTTGATGGTTTAGAGGGATCAAAATCTGTCATATATTTATTGTTTGCTTCTGAGTATCGCTTGATGCATACTGAGATCCCTCCACGAATTCCCTTTTCGATAAATAATACTTGATCAATGTCTTTAAGAAGTTCTAAATTACATTTAGTAAATTTCAACATTGCATCCCAGGTATATCCTGGCATGGTGTAATACCACGCTGGATCTAACCCTTATGACTCATAACATTTTTCTCTAAATATTTCGAAACAATCTGCTAATAATAAGATATCTGTTTTCATATAAATATTTGAATATTCTTTCAACGTATTTAGGTTGAAAATTTTCCAAATTTTTTGTGCATGTGCGTACTGTTCATCATCAATATATTTATCATATAGTTTATTGAAAAAATTTTCTTTGCTTGGCAATTCTTTATCGTTTAGTTTTTCCATTGAATCAACATAAACGTAGGGGTAAACTCCTTTTTTAGTTAGTAATTTGAACTGATCATCATTTAAATTTTTAAATTCTTGCTTTAGATTCGTTAAATCATTCGGGTTTAAAGTTTTTGCTAATTCATCCAGAGATGACCCCAAAAAGCGAAATGAATCAATAAAACGGAATTTTATATCTGTATGCTGATCAAATTTAACAGTAAATGATATGTATCTTTCTTTATTAATAGGAAGTAAGGTGATTTGGCCTAACCTAGATAAATCTCGAATCATAAAATGTGCATCATATCCAGACAAATTATGAAATACTACTGGTACTATATATTGCTTTCGATAATTTAGGTTGCAGCTTTGATGACTGAATCCGCGGAAGGAACCATCGAAATGTAAATGATCACGTGTGATAACATCTGTACTCGTAAACTTTTTCTGACATATATGACAAAATTCGGCATCTTCAAGATTGATTAACTCTTTTAACGGAATTATCTTTTTAATTTCAGAATCAACCAAAGTAGCAATCTTTTTCATTTGATATGCAAACCATGTCATGCAGTCATCACCCGTATTACTATCATAGTATGTTAAAGAATTATTATAAAATGATTTAAAATAATAACCTGCACTGTAAGCTTTATGATATTGATATTTAATAGTATTAGATTGAGAAACATCAGAATATTTAGCTAACAAAGATTCAAAGTCAGCATAAACTATGAAAGGAACTCTTTGAGCATATATATGGTTTTTAAATTGAATTGAATTATATTTTGGAAATGATATTCTACAACTGTTGACTTTTTTACAAAGTTCCTCATGATTACATAATTTTTCTTTACTATAGAAATAATTCAGACATCTATCACAAATGTATTTTCTTTTCGTATTAGATTTACTTATTTGTGCAGATACTAATCTAGATAAATTTTTAATCCAAACATAATGATAAACAGTTTTATCCTCATCATGATCATTAACTAAATCTGTTGAAAGAGATTCGAAATCATTTATTTTAGGGTAATACTTATTTTGAATTAGTAATAAATTTACATGTTGCTCTAATTTGCAGTTAGTTATTCGAACAGGTAATACAGTAAAAAATGAATTCTTTTTAGTCTTTCTTAGTTCTAAACCGTACAAGTTTATAGAAATATTGTTTAATTTTTCAAATTTAGAAATCTCAGATATTGGCATGGGTATGGTTAAACCTTCAACATTCAAAACATGAGTATAATGTGGATAGGAGGTTATTCTATTACTATTTGTGTTACTTGGATGTAAAGCTGATGTAACTGCCCAGAAAAAGCATGCTTCATCTGAATTTTTTATGTTAACACAAGCATGCCTTTTAGCTATCTCATTTGGTAATTTAATAAAGGATGAAGCTCCCAAACCAATCTCTAATTTATTAAAGTTTATCTCTAATGAAACAATTTTATTCAACGCCCACCCAGAACCGCGCTCTTGAAATTCCGAAAGTTTTGTAATAATTTTTTCAACAATGTGATTCTGAAACCATAATTTTAGATCTGTACTATTATCAATAATTTCATTTTTTGTTGTTAAATATTTTAAGACTACTTCAGTTTCACCATCATCACCAAATCTTTTTATAAATTCCCCAGCAAATGATACATTCACTTTCATTATCTGATTTTTTTTTAAAAGACAGTTAATTTTTAATTTAAAAATTTTGAATGAGTCAAGAAAAAAATCATCTAAATTTGTATGACGTAAATTTATTATAACTCCAGTTAAAAGTCTACTTTTAAAAGCGGAATTTACATTTTCCCAGACTACACGATCACTTCGATTACCCTTAATTCCTCGACCTAACTTTCTTTTACCTAAACGTTTGATTAAAGCACGACACCGCTTTAAATGTCCAATATTGGTAATTAGTTTTTTTTGAGTTCCAACTGAGTGACATTTTTTAAACAAGGCCCTATTACAAAGTCGGATAGTTTTATGAAGATGTTTCACCCACCTATCTCTATTATGCTGATGACCGCCCTCACTTAATACTTTTAATGCTTTGTTGCTTACTGATACCAAAGCATCAATATTCACTTCAAACTGATTCATATTAATTTAAATTAAAAGTTTACTTACAACATATAATCTTTACATTCATCTCATCGTAATCAACCTCATTTGGTGTCGTAGCCGCTATCTTGAGTATTCTTAGAATCCTCAGTCTAAAAAGAAAAAGAAAATCTTATTATCTTCCAATCTATGTATGTGTGTGTGTGTGTGTGTGTGTGTGTGTGTGTGTGTGTGTGTGTGTGTGTTTATAGAGAAAATTTACTAACCTGTTCTACAATGGAAAACAAAGTCCTCGGTTCATTTAGTCCAGTTATTTTCTGTACTCCAGTGAAGACAATACAATACTGTCCTGCATTTATTTTCTCAAGATGTGGTTCAATACAGTTTGTAACTCTTTTAGGGAGAAAAGTGACGCAATTTTCTAATTCCAGAAAAATGGAATCTCCAAATTTCCGGTGTTTCGACAGCTTTGCATTCACAATTTTTAAAGGTTTATTTAATTCCAATTCTCGAACTTTCAGTTTCGGTTTGTTTTCAACTAGTTTCGAACACTCGTTGTTAATAGCGTCTAAAAAATTCATCTGAAATTATGAATCTGATAAATAAATATCCAAAGAACAGCACTTAATGTAATAAATTACTTACTTTTAAAGTTTTCACAAAATTCTTGATAGTTTCACAATTACAATAATCAAAATATAACTGAGAAAAAACTATTCTTTACGATGTATTTATACATGTATTAATTATAATAATTAACATTTTACAAAGATTATTGCAGTCAGCAAATTAATAGTTAATCGATAGAAAAAATGCTGATGTATCAAATGTGAAATATTCTATAGAGTTCAATGAGGGTCATTTAAAATATAATTAAATTATAAAATATTTTTATGTTTAATGCTAACAATACAATATCCCCACTTACAAGTATACATGTTTAAACTTGTTGAATGTGAAATATTCTATAGAGTTCAATGAGGGTCATTTAAAATATAATTAAATTATAAAATATTTTTATGTTTAATGCTAACAATACAATACCCCACTTACAAGTTTACATGTTTAAACTTGTTGAAGGTTGTTTTGATATCCGAACAACATAAAACAGGAAATTAATTAAGTTGTTATCTGACACTTTGACCTCAAAAATATAATAACCACTCTTATCCAATTTCTATTCTTTAACTTATATATATATATATATATATATATATATATATATATATATATATATATATATATATATATATATATATATATATATATATATATATACAAATACGGAAATGGCTGGACAAAATTTGGTGTGATTGGTCGTTATCTGGACATTTTGTATACTAACTGGACGTCCAGCTTATTATTTATTATATTTGCGGAAGTATCTGGACAGTCAATTTTAAGACGTTTTCTTTAGCTGGACACGTTTTTATTTCTGAAATTAGCTGGACATCGAAACAGCGTTGCCACATTTTCAAACATAAAATATTATTTCATAATTTAGAATTTAGAACCTCCAGCATGATAAATCTGTAACGTATATAAACTTTTGTGCGTAGTTTCATATTAAATACCATCAGGTGTTAGTAATATTTATATAAAATATTAAAAATAAACTTCAAAAATTTCAAAAATATAAGAATTATGCTTGGTTTACATTTATAATTTTTTTTATCACCACTTATTCCCTTTTCTCTATTTTTACAATTTACTCGAAATTGAAGGCTGGACGGCCTAAACTGACTTGAAATTCGTATTCAGCGGGTCGAAAAACATTCCCGTAGATAGATGGCGCCCGGTGTACAGACAATTTTTTATTTTTTGTGTGCCGGTCAGAGACAATATAATATAAATTAATAATAATAATAAATTATTATATATTATCTCTGGTGCCGGTGTAGCTTATTGTTATTCGAAGTTGGATGTGAGTTTTTATTTCGGGGAATAAACAATGTTATTCTCAATAAAGTTTCCATTTAAACAAAAAAAATTATAATCTTTAAAGGTTGGTCAACCTGCTTGTTTGTCATCACACATTTTTGTGAATTTTGATAACAGGGGCGCTATCGTGAAGAACAATTTATTTGTCAGCTTCTTCACGATAAAATTGTAGATGTAATACAGGTATAACTGAATAAAATTCGGGTAGGTATTAATAACACGAAAATTATCATGTGAAAGAAATATTAATTAAATAAGACCTGTTGATACAATTTTGAAAGTGTAGTACTTATGTTTTCTTTAAGATAGTTCCAGAAGATATAATCAAAAAAATTCTATTAATCAAAATTACAAACAGTAAAAAGTACAGTACGTTTAAACTAGTTGCAATTTTAATCATATTACCAAAGATTCATTTTAACTTTAAACTAAGTATTAAACTTTATTATTAAATTATTTAAAAAATTATATCATAAAATCATCTAAAACCATATATAACCATGTTATTTCTATTTGTATTTTAATCGAGAATATAAAGTACTAAAATCAGCAAAACCTCCGAAATTTGTAAAGTAAGATAGATCGGAATGCAGCACGGATAGTCTGCAGAGTACCAACACCTCGAAAACTACCAGCAGTATTTAGGCTCATTGATTATATTTCTTATATCTGGAGTTTTACTACCACTACAAATACAATGTTAATATCTTGCCAATACAAATATTTTGATTAAAATTTTTAAAATCAAAAATTAGGTAGCTCAACTTTGAGCTGTCAAAAATTTAGTTGATTATAGTCTACAGATTCACAAAATTACAAAAAAAAATAACTTTAAACTAAAACTTTGTCAAGAACTCTAGAATTTAAAAACTGAAATGGGTACAAGGTTATAATTTGATTTTTTAAATGTAACGTTTGAAGTCGAAAACTATTTTAGTTAAGTACAATTTTCGTTTATCACATTTTAGACAATTTTTTTAGGTTTATCAATCCATTTAAATATATCTGTTCAAACTTTTGCAATTAACGTTATAGTCTTTTGTATTATGAGCGGAAAGAAGTAGCTAGGCAGAAAAAACAAGATTGTTGTTACAAATGTCGTATATTTGGAAAAATTTAAATATTGGTCATATTATTAAAAAATATATTTAATACGAATATATCTAAACACTATTACGTTTCTTTAAACAATTGTAAACAAATGATTTAACCGCTTCGGGTGTTCTATTTTGAAAAACACATTTATTCTCTTCAAGAAGTAACTCACATTCTGCAATACTCGGTAGTGTTCCTGAAATTGAGTGCTTGTCAGTACTACTTCGAATTAATTCTTTTTCTAGAGTAGTCCATCTCAGACGTTCTTTTTTATCTAAAATAAAACAGATTATTATTAGAATATTTTTTATAGTTGTAAAAATTTGATATTTATTAAATATGTTGGTTTATATAAGTTAATACCAGTCTGTCTAAGAGTTTTCAGTTGGTTTTAATTTTATAAAAATGATTAGTTCAAGAAATGTTCCTAGTTCCTATATTGTAATGTAAGTTTACTTTACTGACTAAATACCATTTTTTGTATTAACCAACCAATTGCTAATATGTAATACCAAATAATTATAATGTGTTACCTAAGTTCCTGGTACTGCTGCGAACGTGCCGATTTATTTCACACTTAATCCACTGCATTATTAAATGTGGAGTTCGATTTTTTAAAAGTTTTTGATTCAAATGAAAAAATTTTGTTACTTTTTGCCTTGACAGTTCTACACCTTTGTAAATTTCATCGTGGAAATAAGCTCTTGTTTTTTTCTTCTCCTCCGATGACCATAGTTTTCTCTTCTGTTTCTTGCCTGCAATTAAATATATCTACTTTAAATTTGAAATATATGGACTAATTACTCTTAATATACAAAATTGTATAAAACGTACCCATAACGTAATTTATTTCATTTTGATTAACTTTAAAGCTGTCTGTATCGTCGGCATCTGAATCTTCTGGTACATAGTCTTCATCGTCGGATGAAAAATCCGAATTGTAATCGTCACAAGCCTTACGAGTCGATAAAAGCGCTTTGTCAGATTTTTTTTTATCAACCTTCTGAGTAGATAAAATTTGTTGATCTGAATTATTTTCATTTACGGAGGAAAATTTTTCTAATAGTGTTGATACTTGGGTTATATCGTCGGTTTTTTGAGTGAGAACATAATAATCCTGGTGAATTTGTCTGTGATGGGACATAAAATCTGAAACCCTTCCTTCAAGACGAGAATCTACTTTGGAACGGGCAGTTTCAGTTGCTAAATGCTGTCGTAAAAGTCTTGTTCTCAATAATTCAGAATTTTCTATGCCTGACTCAGTAGAAAATTTTCGGATTAAATTGCAAGCCATGAAGGTTTTTTGTATCTCGTAAGTTGAAGGTTCGCCAAAAATAAACCTATTCTGTGGATTAACACCAGCTCTAACTCTGTATTTTAATATTAACTCTATGGCTTTAAATCCTAGTTCACGGTGTACAAGTAAAGCGTTATTTTTTCCTAATTTTCCCGTAAATCTGATTCTTGCCCATTTTTTGATTTGCTCTTTTGATAAAATGTCCAATTCATTTGACAAATCCGCATCATTTACCACTTCAAAATGTTTGTAATCTTCTATTAACAATCGTTGTGTTTCTCCAGGCCTTTTTCTATTAAATATTGCTAAATGGACTAGAGTGTATTCTGTTAAATGTTTCCAATCTTCAAAAGAATATTGTTTTTGTAACTGACTGGTAAAATAAACAATTTTTTCTTCCAAATATATTCGAAATTTTGCTACCTGCACTGTATTAGGTAAAGTGCTGATTTTTCTACGGTGTTTAATTTTTTGTGATTCAAGAGCTGTCTTATTAACAGTCACCTGAAATTCAAGATTAAAAAGTAGATGTAAATCTTCCATTTTTTTCCTGCCCAGACTGTCTCCCAATTTAATATATTCCATTTCTCGAAGTTTACAGATTTTTTTTAATTCAGTGGCTAGTAGCATGGCAGTCGCGGGAGAATTGTACAGATGCGATATTGAGTCTAGGCCTGCAACTTTGTTTATTCCTTCTATTATTAAATCGACATATTTGGGATCAAACGCATCAATTAAATTTTTTATTAGAGGATTTACTTCTTTAATAGCTAAAATTAGTCTTCCCATTGCCCTAATATTGGATCTTATGTTTTGTGCATGATGTTCGGCTGTGTATTTTCTACACATAAAATTTGCATATGATATAATCAGGTCATCAAACCTTACTGCATTAGTAATATCATCCTCATTTAAAACAGGAAATACTATTTCTCTTAACTGTTTGGATGCTTTAGGATGTAAATTATTTTCAATCCTTCTACATTGGGCTTGTATATTTCTTCTTTTCAATTTTTTCTCCTCTTGAGGCATACATTTTTCTATGTGATGTCTAATACTCAATTTACTATAATATCCTAAACAGTTCGGACAAGGGAGGTTTTTTTCTCTTTTAATTTTATTTTCTGCTAAAGTCTGCCTACATACAATTACATCTTCTTTGTCATTTTTCAATGTCGAGTTAAATAAATGATCTCCTTTTTTGCGTAGTTTGTCTAATAAAGTTCGCCTCTGAACAGATTTTTTAGGAAGGCCTAATACAACTTTTACTTCCTCTTCCGATTTGTGTACATCCGTATAATGCCGATATATTTTAAACAAATGTTTTTGGCAATAAAAACAACAGTGCCTTTTCTGCGGAGCTCTATTTTTCTTTTGATTCTCGTAAAATAAGCATACTTTAATAAATAAGAAGTTTTACTTTCAAATAAATGTTATTTAAAATTTACTTTGAATTTTACGCAAAATAATATAAAACTAAAATATTTAAATACATAACTATAGGTACAGTGCAATTTTTTATAATTTCTAGAGATTAGTTCAGTATTATTTAAGTGTCAAAATACATAAATATTCCTAGATCTATTTTACCAATGATAAATAGAAAACTATGTTTACCTTGCAGATGATTTTCCTTTTGTATTTTAACTTTCTCCATTGTAACTTTATCTGCAAAAATAACAAAAATACAACGTCAATACAACATTTACCTAATATCGATTATTTTAATTTTAGAAATCTAAACACAATTCTCTCCTTGTAAAATGTCACGTATGTATATTTTTAATTAGCTATTTAAATTTTGTTTTTAATTTATCTTGCCGAGGGTTGCATTTTTATTGATCAGAAAAAAGTGATTATTTTTATAATTCAAAGTTCTTGAGATCAGATAATCCCAATATTATTTAACAGTCAAAATACACAAACAGTCCTTAATCTATTTTATTGATGATAAATAGAAAATTGTGTTACCTTTCAGATTATTTTCCTTTTGTATTTTAACTTTCTTTAATGTTACTTTATCTAAAAAAGAACAAAATTACAACGTTAATACAACGATATGTAAAAATTAAAATTAATACTCCACATTACAGTACAATTTTTTATAATTTAAAGTTCTATAAATCAGATAATCCCAATATTATTTAACAGTCAAAATACATCATAAGCAGTCCTAAATCTATTTTAATGATGATAAATAGAAAATTGTGTTACCCTTCAGATTATTTTCCTTTTGTATTTTAACCTTCTCCAATGTTACTTTATCTAAAAAAGAACAAAAATAGAACGTTAATACAACGATATGTATCCACTTATATCGATTATATTAATTGTAGAAACCTAAAAACAAATATCCACTTGTAAAATATTACGTTTGTATCTGTTTCTTTTTAATGATCTATTTTAACTTTGTTTTTAAATAATTCTTCTAAGCGATGCATTTTTACTTTTATAAATCAAAAAAAGTGATCAAAAATATAATTAACTTCCCCAAAATTGTTTTTAATTTCATTTTTTAAAAAGCTAGATACGTCTATAATTTTTGTAATCATGTAAATTTTATTTTATAGGTACATCTTATTTTAGATACTTCCACCCAATTATTTTTACTCTTATAAGTCCATTTTTGTTCATAATTTATTTCTTCAAATATTGTTTACATCGTTTGTTATTTTGTGCTAATAAACTTTCTTTAGCCCCGACATTTATTTAACCTAACATTTTCGTTTTTTAAAATTGCTGTTTTCTTCACGGTTATAAATTTTGTGTTTTTTCTACCTTGTTTAAACATTTTTGAAAATACATGCATTGAAAATATATGAATGTAAAAAAATAATAAGTAAAATTATGAAATTTCATTTTCGTAAGTATTAGAAATTATTAGAAAATGCTTAATTTTTTTAAAAATATTTTTTTTTCTGCGACGAGAAAAAAGTTTTGACATTTTATCTCTGTTAACGGGTCACAAAACGTCACTTTTTATGAAATTATTACTTTTTTCCCACGGGAAAAAAGTGAGTACTTTTTTCCCGGATATATAAATCAAATTGACAGATAGTTGATTGATAACGCAGGTTTAATTGTCACTATAAGGACAAATGCCTACTAGTTTTAAAATTCAAATTTTGCAGAAGTAATTTTCTGATTTTATTTAAAATATTAAATCATCGTCACAGAAAAAAATAGTGTATTATACACGGGAAAAATATTACATTTTAGCTCTCGGTTTTTTGTCTCCCTCCGCTTCGCGTCGGAAGACAACACAACCTCGAGCTAAAATCTAATACTTTTTTCCCTTGTATAATAAATAACTATGATTTTGGTTGTTATCGAAGATATTTAACACAAAATCTAGAGTGCATGTTTGTGAGTAGATATTATCTAGTTAATTTAGTTACATAATCAAAATTTGTTTTTTGCAAAGCTTCATATTCATAAACTGATCATATTCTAGAAAAGCAGCAGCATTTTTGAAAAATCATTAGCAGTTTTCGGTTTTGCAGGAGACTGCTTTCGTTTTATTTGTTATATTAAACGATTGATACTATGCGTAAAAAAGCCTACCTCCAGTCATTTCTACTTTGCAGTAATACCACTGCCCATTTGGCGGCCATTTCGCCATACACCCACGTTTGTTAATCCTAACTTCTTTTCTTGGGCAGACTCTCCATACCTTATCTAAGTCGTATTGAACTAATTGAAAATCTACAATTACAGATATTTAATTAAATCTACTAATTTCAGGAACAAATTTAACTTACCATCCATCTTTTTTCCAATCACTACTTAAAAGTATGTACTTAAAACTTCTTTACACATGCAAACTGCACACCTAAACCTAATAAGCCGGTCGGTATATACCTAAAAGACAGAATTCAGCGTGGGCAAGGTATAAATCTGAAATCAAGTAACCACTGTATTCACTGTATCCAGATAGGTAACTCACGATCCCATAAATTACAAATTCATTGGTTGAAAATTATGACATCACATAATATTCTTTTTGTTTTAGCCAATCATGCTTTAGTTAGAAGTTAAAGTAACGACAGAAGAATAAAAAATTAGATATTGGTTGTTCCGTAATTATATTATTATTTATTTATAATTGTTACATATTCGATTCATAATTATATTATACTTCGATACCAAGATTCCGATTAATCATATCGTTATCTCTCTCTCTCAACCCTTCAACTCTACCTACCTTATATTAAGTCTCATCTCTTTATTATATCTCTATGGTTATTTGTCACTTGCTGTTTTATGATTTGTCCTTAGAGGGGTCTTAGCAATCGCAATTAATTACCAGTTAACAAAAGCGAGGGAAAAGTTTGACATGACCGATATTGCACTTGCACAGTAGGGCGGTGCACAGATCCGGATTTTAAAATTTTACCATTACTGGTTTCGTTTTTCTTCAGGATGAAACATTTAACTGTACATACGTATTTAATTTATAAATAAATTAAATAGGATAATATAAAAAGCAATTGCATAATAAAATTAATTATTTCTACAGGTTGTTTTATAAATAATGAGAAATCTATTAACAGGTGAAGCTATGGGTCAAATTATAAGGATTGGCCCGAATAGCCTCAACTGAGTATTTACCTAATTGAGTTAATAACATGAGGATTTTTTTAACTAGTATGTATGTCGCAGTGAGAATGAAGAAAGTACTGATTTATTATAAATACATATAAAACTTTTACTGTTTATGGGTTTTAATTTGTGTTTAAATTACAAAAAGTTCATTATATCATTCCGAAAAAAGTAGAATACTGTATTATACAAAGACCACTTAATATGAGTGAGGACAGAAAATTAAACAGTTTTGCTTTAATAACCTCAAGAAATCGATAAAATCTTGTCAAGTTTGTCCAACAACAATCTTTTCAACATGTTATAGACATTTTTAGTAAACTTATTATATTTGAGATGTCTCATGGGATTTTTGACATTAAGAAAGTACACAATTAGAAACATTACATTGGAGAAATAAAAAAATGTGGCATTCGGCAGGACTCGAACCTGCAATCTTTATCTCTCAGCGTTAACGCTTGGCTGCTTTACAGGTTCCTTAGACATTAGTCACCACTTTAATCGTTAAGATTCAACTCATTCCTGATGACTCGCTTCCTCCTTAAGCAATTGTATGATATTGAAACATCTAACTCTAAGAATTAGTTAGCAAAATCATTACGTCCATGCCCATATTATAGGTTAAAATGCAATGTACACTCAAAAAAAATATTCATATCACTACATGGTATAAAACAAAGTCTATTTTTCTGTCCCTATGTCCCTATTTTTATGCTTAAATCTTTAAAACTACGCAAAAGATTTTGATGCGTTTTTTTTTAAATAGATAGAGTGATTCAAGAGGAAGGTTTATATGTATAATAACATCCATTAAATAGTGGAGAAATACTGTTATTTTTGAGGTTTCTAATGTGATGTCGTTAATTATCAATTTTTTTCCGCTTACATTGCAAACGCAGGCTGAACCCTACGAGATTTATCAAAATAACGTACTTATTATTTGTACACATTGAAAAGGTCTACAGAAAACTCCGCGATGGTATATGTCTATCTCTTATGAATATCCCACATTTTTTTTTCATTTACTTTTTACGACAAATAATCGCTAATTTTCGAAGCGATTTTAACCAATACAGCATTAATCCTTATCTAATTAAATAGCTTAAATACATTGTTGATTTAATATAGATCTATATGGTCCTTTACAGCATAATATTTATATGAATATTTTCGAAGATATTACAGATTTAAAATTGCGGGACGCAGCGCTTGTGGTGGTACTGGCCGGCCGGGGCGGCAGCAGCGTGCCTATAAATAGCGCGATTTTCCATATAGTACTTTGAATTTTGCAGCGATCGGACGCGTTTATTACGAAATTAATCATTATGACGCCACCCTAAGGTGGCGCAGTTTAGATGTTATAAATTTACACCTAACTAAGTACCTACTAAGTACTATGACCCCACCGTAAGGTGGCGCAGTTGATATCTCATATATTTAAAAGAGCAAAACTTACTAACCTAAGAACTATGACGCCACCGTTAGGTGGCGCAGTTAATATATAATATACCTAAAGGATAAATTACAAAGTATTATAAATAATAGTAAAAACTGGTAACTAAAGAGAAAATATGACAAAAAATACAAAAAATTAATCGTAAAAATAAAAAATAAAAAATTGGAAAAACATTAGTGTTAGGCGGTGCGAAGTTCGCCGGGTCCGCTAGTAGTATAATAAAACTCCGTATCTTTCCAATAGTATGTTAAAAAATATCGATCAAAATGTAAAAATATTTATTGCGAAAATATATATCGTGTGTACATAATATCAACTAAAAACTGTGTAAAGTATAAGGTTAATCACTGCTTCTAACGTGTGCAGTATCAAATATTTTGATTAGCCTATAGGTTGGCAAGAAGGTGAGGGAACCTCAAGAGTGTGATATAAAAACTAGCATTAAATAGCAAAACTTCAAGAAGAAATCACGTATTTGTTGACAATTTGCACCAGGTATTCATGTCAAGTCATAAAAAGTTAACCTCGAAAATTCCCGAAGAAGTAACCTATACGCATATATAATGCGGTTAAAAAAAAATATTTATAATATTTTTTATTTTTAATAAAGAATATTTATTGATTACATTATAATTTTCCAAACAGTTAACTGAAATACATATCTTAAAAACTCTGTTTATGTAGCCAACAACCTCAAAATCATTATAAAATTATTATAGGTATATATTATATAGGTATACTTACATGACAGAATAAAAAAATAAACTGTCAAACACAATGTGATACGTTACTAAGATACTAAAACGTACTGTTTTTGTATCTCTATCTCTTTTCAATGTACTGAATGTTTAAAGGGTATTCAAAGGACTTATAGTTAATAGTTATGACTAATAACATGTGGTAAATATTTCATCTTTTTTTTAACCGACCAATATAGGTACATACCTTTATGTGTTTTTGAATTTCTCTTCATTACATATGTAACGTAATGTAATGATTTTGCCGATTTAATACCATACAAATGGAAGTATAACTTCAAAAAATAAAAACATTACAGAAATAATGGTAACGTTTTGAAGATTGTATGAAAATTATAAACTCGGTGTAACCTTGAACAAAGTAATCCGTCAAACCTAAAACATCAAACAAGCGACAACAATCAGGTGATTTTGATACCTATGCAAACTTAGCACCCCATCCATGGAATTTTGGGTCGAAAATGACCTTAATCGATAGGTCCCCGTTAGTTCCTTCAAGGTCCCACAATTTTTTCGTTAGGTCCCCTTTAGTTTTTTCATAAATAATTTTTTAAATTTTGGCTAAAAAAAAACTACACTTTAGCACCCCATCCAATGCCAAATTGACAAATTTAATCAAAATTGTATTCTTTAGCGTTAGGTCCGTATTGGTCCATTATTTTAATTGATAAATAATTTATTTTATTTGTTTTATTCTTAATTATAAAATAAATAAAACTTGCGCATGCGCACATCAGACACAAACAGCGTGAAATTTAAATTGGTATCGTTTCATGTACGTATTAGTGCATAATACAGACATATAAAACAAATCTCGTGAGAATGATCCTCGAACAACCTGAAGTTGTAAGATCTGAGAATGTAGTCTTTACTGTCTTTACTAATACGTCGATGTTTCCTTGACTATGTAAAAGACCATGTGAGAGAAGAGACCGAAAGCTGTCAAAAGTTCAAAAGTCATTAGTGTCAAGACTAAATAAAATATTCCTTTTATAAAATTATTATACTGTTTTTTATAAAATCCGATGAACTGAAAGTACAAATACAAAGTTTGTAGGTTTTATTTATGGTCGATTATTATTTACCAAGTAGGTACATATTTAATTTTTTATTGTATATCCTATAGTAAATAAAACTACCTTTTTGCAGGTTACAAACTGCACAACATTTCAAATTGATATCGTGATGACTGGAAGTACATATTCAAACTGTCGACACATTGTCGATTTCAGGGAATCAAATCTTTTATTTAGGAACAGAACAAGCTACTGAAAGCAAGAAGTAGTTATTCAAAGGAGAAGATTTGCCCGGATAAATAGCAGCTATACATAGTCAAAATGATAATACAACTAAAAGACAGAAAAAAATATGGTAAACACATGAGTTCTCAATATTAATAGTTATAAATATAAAATAAGAGTTTTTTTCTTATTGTTAACAAGTTATATCAATTGTTCTACGATGTATTTGGTAAAAAAATCGGCTTATTTAATTTAATAAATAAAAAAAAAGTTACTGTTAAGTGCAATTATTATACCTATTACTGTGCTATTAATGTCATAATAAATTATCAATATAATATTTATGCTGCTCGTTCAATTGAAAAAGTAGATAAACACGTAATAAAAAACAAATTTATAAATATCGATGTCATTATTTCTTACTGAAACTATTAATACGAAAATATAAATACAGATTTTCAATAAAATTTTAAGAATTTTTTATTTTTAAACCATGAGAAGTTTAATTTATATTAAACAAGCGTTTGATATTAAATTGCTATACCGATTTTGTGACAGTATAATAAAACTGTATGGTTCAATTTTCAGGATCTATAAATATTTCTATTACTTGGATGTAATTATGAATTTCTTTATCTATAGCAACTCCTGATAAATGATTTAGAAACTATTGAAGTTAATAATAAACAAAATTTTGATATCTTTTAAACAAACTAATTTATTGCAAATACAAATTTATTGATAGAATACAATCTACACCGACAAGTAGCACTTGAATCAAAATACAAAATAAAGTGATTTATTTAAAAAATAAATAATGACAAACTACTAGAATGCAATTAGATTTACAAATTTTATTTAAATATCTTTATTTTTGTTCGTTTATATTTAGTAATAAATATAAACGAACAAAAATAAAGATATTTAAATAAAATTTGTAAATCTAATTGCATTCTAGTAGTTTGTCATTATTTATTTTTTATGTAAAATTACCAAATTATATTTTTCTTGCTTAAAATACAGAATTTTACAATAAAATAATTTTTTTGTACAACTGTCATTAAAAGTGACACTTTTAATGATAGCAAACAATGTTAAAAACGATTGTTTACATAACAGCGTGTTAAAAATACTTTTAACACGTTGCCATGTAAACAAGTTTACTTTTAACACGGTTTAGTTTACTTTTAACACGGTTTGGTTTATTATCATTGCAAATTCGCTCGTTTCATTATCAAAATAGGGAAGTTGTACAAAAAACATTGTATGGTATTTGTGTTAAAAGTGATTTTATTTTGTTCGTGAAATTGTTCAATTCGCTCCGCTCATTTCACAAACGTTTTCACTCACAAAATAAAACCTCACTTTTAACACTCATATCATAAATAACTATTTATTCATTTAAAAACTAAAAGTTGACGTAAAATAAAAATAAACTCTCATAACGTTAACAAAACAAATAAATTTTACTTAATTCTAGTATAAATAGCAGCATCAGGTATTACTACTTTGGATAACAAAACTGTTTGTACTTTTTTTACATTATCATCATACAAGCTCCAATAATTTTGGCCTCTTCTGCAATACGATTTAAAATGGCCTGTTCCACATTCAATTATTCCTCGCAATCTGTGTAAACAAACATGTTTTTTATTAAAAAATATTTAAGTACAAGTTAATGGAGGGTAGAGGTCTCTCCATAGTACAAGTGTATAAATACATATTATATGATCATTCTGTGTCATGTTAAGGTTAAAAGAAATAACATGATTTTGGTTTAAAGCTTATATTGTTTGAAAATGACAGTTGATCAATATTGATAAATAGGTATAATTATAATTAAAAATGTAACAAAGACGCTAAAAAGAACTGACATTGATAATTTAAGTTTCATCTATAAGTACTTACTAAATGTCGAAAATAAACTTCTTCTCCCTAAAGTTTCTGAAAAAGTACTTGTTTCATATGTCTACAAAAATTGTCATAAAGTAACCCTTGCTATTATCTACAACTTTATTTAAAGAAAATCATAATAACAATAAGCAAACTATATAACTACTTAGCCAAAAAAATAAACTGAAATCTATTTAGCAATAATAAACTAAATATGCCGTCTAAGCTATAAAGCTGTTTTTGGGTTGATGTTTTTCATAACTGCTTCTTGGGACCTAAAATAATAATTTAACAATGAGACTAATATGAAAGTAATTATTATCATATTAACGATTTTATCATTGTTAATTGTTAGGTTAACTAATGTTTTCATTTCTGCCTTGACACTTGACACTAATGACTTATGACAGCTTTCGGTCTCTTCTCTCACATGATCTTTTACATAGTCAAGGAAACATCGACGTATTAGTAAAGACTACATTCTCAGATCTTCTTACAACTTCAGGATGTTCGAGGATCATTCTCACAAAATTTGTATATTTATATGTCTGTATTATGCACTAATACAAGGTACATGAAACTATACCAATTTAAATTTCGCGCTGTTTGTGTCTGATGTGCGCATGCGCAGATTTTATTTATTTTATAATTAAGAATAAAACAAATAAAATAAATTATTTATCAATTAAAATAATGGACCAATACGGACCTAACGCTAAAGAATACAATTTTGATTAAATTTGTCAATTTTGCATTGGATGGGGTGCTAAAGTGTAGTTTTTTTTTACCCAAAATTTAAAAAATTATTTATGAGAAAACTAAAGGGGACCTAACGAAAAAAATGTGGGACCTTAAAGGACCTAACGGGGACCTATCGATTAAGGTCATTTTCGACCCAAAATTCCATGGATGGGGTGCTAAGTTTGCATAGGTGATTTTGATCTAGTTATCTGTATTTTTTAAGGCTATTGACACATAAAGCAATAATAATCAATTACCTAGTACCTAGTTGTTAATTTGAATATTATGTGTAGGTAATAGATCAGTCAAGCTAGTAATATGTAATTGATTATTTTATAGGTAGTGATCAATACAAAACAAAATAACTAATACCCGTATTACATCTAAATCTTTTTCACGATAAAATCAAGGTCGCTATTTCAAATGGTTTCGTCCAACCCGCAACCTTCAGCTCTACGCGGTTGCGGGTTCGAGTCCCGCTGGATGCGGCTTTTTTTAAATTTTTCCTTAATGTTATTTAGTATATTCTTGTTTGTATGCTTTCTAAAAACTTCAAAAATTTCAAAAGTGTAAGAATTATGCTTGGTTTACATTTATAATTTTTTTATTACCACTTATTTCCTTTTCTCTATTTTTACAATTTACTCGAAATTGAAGGCTGGACGACCTAAACTGACTTGAAATTCGTATTCAGCGGGTCGAAAAACATGCCCGTAGATAGATGGCGCCCGGTGTACAGACAATTTTTTATTTTTTGTGTGCCGGTGTAGTTTATTGTTATTCGAAGTTGGATGTGAGTTTTTATTTCGGGGAATAAACAATGTTATTCTCAATAAACTTTCCATTTAAACCAAAAAAAAAATTATAATCTTTAAAGGTTGGTCAACCTGCTTGTCATCAAACATTTTCGTGAATTTTGATAACAGGGGTGCTATCGTGAAGAACAATTTATTTGTCAGCTTCTTCACCATAAAATTGTAGATGTAATACAGGTATAACTGAAAAAAATTCGGGTAGGTATTAATAACACGAAAATTATCATGTGAAAGAAATAATTAAATAAGACCTGTTGATACAATTTTGAAAGTGTAGTACTTATGTTTTCTTTAAGATAGTTTCAGAAGATATAATCAAAAAAATTCTAAACAAAATCACAACCAGTAAAAAGTACAGTACGTTTAAACTATAGTTGCAATTTTATTCATATTACCAAAGGTTCCCTTTAATTTTAAACTAAGTAGTAAACTTTATTATTAAATTCTTAAAAAAAATGTTTCATAAAATCATCTAAAACCATATATAACCATGTTATTCCTATTTGTATTTTAATCGAGAAAATAAAGCCCTAAAATCAGCAAAACCTCCAAAATTTGTAAAGTAAGATGGATTGGAATGCAGTTCTTTGCACTCGATTCGTTAGAGCGTCAGGAAATTATGTCGCTATTTTTTCATAATGAAAAAAATTGCATATCTGTATTAGAAAATTGCATTTAAAAAGTGCATTTCGAACTGACAATTGATAGAAAAATTACTCAACTCGGTAATTATTACTGGAAATGGGTTAAATGGGTTCAATTTTTGTACTTAGTGGTTTTTGGGGTCGCTGAACACGAATACCACGATGCTGAAATACCATGCACCTGGAGCCCAGGGTGCAAATTCTATACAAAATCAGTGTACACCTGACAATCGAGGAATTTTGGGGTTGTTGAATACGAATATTATGACGGGGGTGGTCTCCGAGACACCTGGTGCTTAGAACGGACCTCGTCTGCAGTAATTTTATGCAAATTCGATACAAAATGAGTGTGCACTCGGTACTAGGCGGTTTTGGGGATCACTTAACACGAATATCATGGTTCGAATATCGAATTTTTTACGTCTTTTCAACACTTACAACAATTTATGTTCAACGACCTCAAAAACCCCCTTATATCAAATTACGACTAATTTGTAACAAAGTTTTATAAAATTCCAGAAAGAGGTAGGTTCCTGGTGTCCACCCTGGACATCAGGTACTTCGCAGACTTTCGGCTCCATGATATTCGTGTTCAGGGACCCCAAAAAACCTGCTAGTTCCAAGTGTGCACATTCATTTTGTATAGAATTTGCATAAAATTCTTGGAGACGAGGTCCGAACTGAGCACCAGGTGCCTCGGAGTATTATGATATGATATTCGTGTTCAGCGACCCCAAAAACCCCCGAGTAGGTACTAAGTGTACACTGATTTTTTGTATAGAATAAGGATAAAACTCTAGGAGAAGAGGTAATTACCATGCACCCCTGGTACCAGTTGCCTCGGAGAGTTTCGGCATCATGATATTCGTGTTCGGCGACCCTAAAAATCCCTCAGGTACAGAATTTAAACCCATTTCCAGCAATACTTATCGAGTTGTAATTTTTCTATCTATTGTCTTTTCGATATGCACTTTTCTAATGCAGAAATGCAATATCCCATTTTTACATTATGAAAAATAGCGACAAATTTTCCTGGAGCTCTAACAAATTGAATGCAAAAAACCGCATTCTCATCCATTTTACTTTCGAAATTTCAGGGGTCCAATGCTTTATTTAATGCTATTTATACAAATACTTATCAAATATTACAACACTCATGTATATGATGATCTATCCCTTTTAAAATCAAAAGAAGGTAAGTATCTGCAATTTAAAATTTATATTGACTATTATTAAACGTGTGAATTTGTCAATTCGTATTTTCAAATAAAATATTAACATTGGCAACACCGCACTGTAA
Organism: Altica lythri; assembly: GCA_964028335.1. NCBI lineage: Eukaryota > Metazoa > Arthropoda > Insecta > Coleoptera > Chrysomelidae > Altica > Altica lythri. Next base: position 10,623,009 of record OZ034806.1, on the reverse strand, counting down.
TGTCCAGGTACTCACAGCGTTTGTCCAGTTAGTACCATTATACAATTTTATTTGCGTCCAGCTATTTCCGCAGAAATAGTTTATATATTTTACCAAATATGCTGAAATAATGTCCAGTTAATGCCGCAGTGTTGTACAAATATATATTTAATTCTATGTCCAACTACTTCCGCTCTTATATATATATATATATATATATATATATATATATATATATATGTTCCTAAAACGCAAGAAACAGCGCCTGTTTTCGACCTAAATCGCATGAAAGCGCTGACGACTGCATGAAATTGCGACCGCCCATGCATGGGAGTGTGACCTTGTAGAAATATCTAGTGGTAGAAACAGCGACAGAGTCGGACCTCAAAATTAGTAAATTGGTGTGTGGTGTAAACCTGTCTTTTGTGATTAGATGCCGTGATCGTTTAGTTTCGTAATCCTTTTCATTCATAGATAGATGGTGCCAGCAGTATAATTCTTTATTTATGCCGAAACAGTGTTAGTGGTTGTCTACTGTATCTAGCATTTGACTTTAATTACTATGAATAAAATTATTTAGCAACAGAAAAATAACTTAATTTCAAATGTTAAAAAAATAAGTTTTATTTCTAAAGGATCCGGCAAAAGAAAAGTTAAAGTAGTTATTGAAAATACAAAAAAATAAAAACGAAAAAACAAATGTACTTACTAATTGCACATTTTATAATAAAAAAACAGTCAATTATACAGGGTGAGTTATAAAATATAAACAAATTTTACTGGTATTTAAACATAAAAAGTAGCAATAAAATACAAATATATATGTAATTTAAAATTAGCAATTGAAAATTTAACAATTTTTGTTCTAAAACAAAAGTAAAAAACATGGTGACCAACGCTAAGTTTCTATCAGGGAACTCAAAATGCAAAAAATTTTCTTATGTAGTGAAAAACAACTTCTTAAAATTCTATTAATGACATGAAATTACAAATCTAAAATAGACCTGAATGTAGAACATTTAAAATACGTTTTATTTATACAGGGTTTCCAACAATAGGAACGTTAAAGTAGTTATAAAAAATTAAAAAAAAAACAAAATATTCTTGCTTATTGCATCTTACAAAGTAAAAAAAAAATAATTTATACAGGGCAATTTATAAAATATCAACAAATTTTACTATAAGTTCAAAAGATAGAATGATCACGTGAACAGCACGGACTCTTTGAATATTACTCTCCCCAACCAACGTCACAAGTTCGATTTACACCACTCAACAAAAAAGTACCCACCCTCGATGGAGAGAAACTTGAATATTTAATACTGTTAACAGTTTATTTTTTGTTTTTCAAATAATAATAAAACTACGGTAGTTATAATATACTTAAACTAGTTTTTACCCGCGGCTTTGCCCTCGTGGAATTGGGACATTCACAAATGATTTAGTGACTGTCTATTTTACACATAAAAATTTAATTTTAATCATTCTGTATATCTTTAGTAAAATAGGTCTGGCCTAACTACTTTTAATTTTTTTTATTTAAAATTTATTGATGTACAGTATAATAATAGTTGAGGCAACGAAGCACTAAAAAGGTCAAATATAGGAAATCTTTTAGGATAGGACGGATCGGAATGCGGTTTTTTGCATGTGCTTTCTAAAATTATTTATACCATTCTTTCCTACTTTCTACTTAGTACAAACCAGAAGTTGCATTGCTGCAGCCAAAAATGCTTTCAAAAAATGCATTTTTTGAGGAATTTTTGGACGAATTTAATAACTTTGTAAATAAGAGTCCGAATTAGCCCAAGTTAGGTAACCAGGTGGTTTTGAGGTAGCTGATCACGATTATGATGTGTTAATTGACCCCCCGAACACCTGGAGCTCAGGAACGTCGACGAACGTCATCTCCGGGGGACTATCCTGAACTTCATGCGAGGAAGGAGAGAAAATCGAGACCACGGGGTTTTTTGGGTCGCCGAATTTAAATATGGCTCCAGCAAACACCACACTGACACCTGGTTTGCCCTAGCCTGGATGCGGACGTCATCTTTAAGAATTTTTCTGGAAATGGTGACAAAAACGAACCGAAATTCATTATGGGGCATTTTTTGTGCGCTGAATCCAAATTTTATGTGGAAAACGACTCTCCGAACATCTGCGTGCGCCCTAACTTGGCTCTGAAAGTCATCCCCGAGGTTTTCCCATACACAACTGAAAAATAGGAACCGACAATCGTTACTGGGGGTTTCTTGGGGCGCTGAAGTCAAACATGTTTCCGGCGAACACACCACGGACACCTCGTGCGCCCTTACCTGGCTCTGGATGTCATCACCAAAGTTTTTCCAGACAAAATTAAAAAAGACTAACCGACAATCGTTACGTGAGGTTTCTTTGGGCGCTGAATTCAAATATGACATCGACGAACACTGAAAGATATTCAGTTGACAACGTTATTGTGGCAGAGACAGAGGCTTTAGATAAGGGAGATGTTACCCGTATGAGTACATTTGTCGATGACGAAAACAATGAGCAGACTATGGATGTGTCACTTGATAAAGAATTTGATATTTAGTTGCTTATTAGAAAATCGAAGTAATTGATTAATGTGGTTAGGGGCCATTCATTAATTACGTAAGGGTATTGAGGGGGAAGGGGGGTTAAGAAAATCTCTACAAGTTCTTACGTTGGGGGAAGGGGAGGTAAAATTCAGTCTTACGTAATATTTCGTGAATCAAAATTCAAGATTAAAAATCTAATTCCATTTTTGATTCCAAATTGTTTTCTTAATTTTTAAGTGTATAGTCAATTTTTTATTTTATTTAAATAATTTTTGTTGTTTATTGAAAAAAATAAAAAATAACTTATTTTATGAACAATGTTATGAGTTTGTAGTTTTACTAATTTATGTTTGCTAGTACTATTTAAATTATTCCTTGTTAAAAAATAAAAATTATGGATCCACGTTGAACTGTAAGTTTTAGTGAAACTGATCCTTTCCTCACATAATAGTTTATTATTTAGAAGATCAAGATAGAATCTTACGTAAGAAAGGGGCACGGGGGTTCGAGAAATCTTACGTATACTTACATGGGGGTAGGGGGGGTCAAAATTGACCAAAATTGTCCTTACGTAATTAATGAATGGCCCCTTAGGTGAAGTAACGGTTGGATTTTATTTGATTTTAGTTCAAAAAAGTGTTTTAAAATATCAATTACATAGAGTTTGACTTTTTATTCATTCTCTTCCTTTCCTCCATACATATTTTAACTAGAATCAACACTTCCATACAGTTATTGAAGTACATTGACGTCAGTCTCTAAAATATCAGGTTTAGTTGACGTTCATGCAATTCACCAGGTATTGGGAGGGCATGTTCGGCGTAAAATTTTAATTTGGCGACTTAAAAAACCCCCCTAACAATTTTGGGTTCGTCATTTTCACTTGTGTCTGGAAAAACTTCGGTGATGACGTCCAGAGCCAGGTTAGGGCGCACCAGGTGTCCGTGGGGTGTTCGCCAGTGCCATATTTGACTGCAGCGCCCCAAGAAACCCCAGTAACGATTGTCGGTTCCTATTTTTCAGTTGTGTCCGGGAAAACCTCGGGAATGACTTTCAGAGCCAGGTTAGGGTGCACCAGGTGTTCTGGGAGTCGTTTTCCACATGAAAATCGGATTCAACGCACACAAAATGCTCCCATAATGATTTTCGTTTCGTTTTCGTCGCTATTTCCAGAAAAATTCTTGAAGATGACGTCCGCATCCAGGTTAGGGCACAACAGGTGTTCGTGGGGTGTTCGCTGGAACCATATTTGAATTCAGTGACTCAAAAAACCCCGTGGTCTCGATTTTCTCTTCTTCCTCGCATGCAGTGCGGGATAGTCCCCCGGAGATGACGTTCGTCGACGTTCCTGAGCTCCAGGTGTTCGGGGGTCAATTTACACATCATAATCGTGATCAGCGACCTCAAAACCCCCTGGTTACCTAACTTGGGCTAATTCTGACTCTTATTTACAAAGTTATTAAATTTGCCAAAAAATCTCTCAAAAAATGCATTTTTTGAAAGCATTTTTGGCTGCAGCAATGCAACTTCCGGTTTGTACTAAGTAGAAAGTAGGTAGGAATAGTATAAATAATTTTTAAAAGAAAATGCAAAAAACCGCATTCCGATCCGTCCTATCCTTATAGATTTACTTTTAAAATGCTTCATTGCCTCGACTATAACGTAATTTCAACATTTTATTGGTTTCGTTATAGATCATATGCACCGATTTGTTTATAACTCCGACTCGATGTTATTTTTTCTTAAAACTGTACTTCATTTATTTCAGTTTAGAAGGCAAAGCATTCTTTCTACGATTGCGCCGTTAAGATATACAAAATACATATTTACTGATCATGCATCCTTATATTCTATCTTTGGCTTGAATATAGTTTTTCAAACATAAACAAATAGCAATAAAATAACAAATACATTAGTTAGTACGTTTAAAAACGACCATAAATTAGTCTTAAAACGCAGAATATGTTGAATGCTAGAAAAAATAAAAAAGTTTAAAATTCAATATAACGCCCTAGTATTGTTATTTATTTTTTTTTAAGTCAGAGTCTGAGAGTTTTGTTTTTAAAATTAATTTTTGCTTTAGTCTTATAGTGCAGAAGTTTTCTTACATAATAAAATAAATCCAACCTACTTAAAATACTAATAATAAAATTATTTACAAACATAAAATTAACTGAATTTAGAAAAGTAAAAAATAAGTTTTATTTGTACAGGGTCCGGCAATATGAAAGTTAAAGTGTTTATTAAAAATTAAAAAAAAAACAGAAAACCGAATATTCCCACTTAATAAATATTATAAAATAAATAAAAACAACTAATTGTACAGGGTAAATTATTAAATATCCACGAACTTTATTGGTTATTTAACATAAAAAAAATATAATATGAAAAGCTAAAGTACCTACTTAATAAAAAACGAATTTAAACTACAGGGTTTTAAAATGCAGAATAATTTAAAAAATACAAAAATAAAAAAAGTTTAACGGCCTAGTTTTGTTATTTCTGCAAAAATTTGTTTTTAACTAGGAATCTAAAAGTTTTTGATCATGCTAAAAACATTATTTTTTGTCGTATTTAAAAAAAAAATTAAGATGGCTACCGAGTTTTGTTATTTAAATTAATATACCTAAGTTTTAAACTATGAGTTCAAAGGTTTTCTTATATAAAAAAACAGCCAAATTAAAAATCTAAAAAATAACTAAATTTAAAACTCTAAGTAATAAAACTAGCGTAAAGGACAGGGTCTTAAAATACGGACTAATTTAAATACTAGAAAAAGTTAAAAAATTTAAAATAACTTCTTATATTTTTTTATTTATGTATTTTTTACGGTTACTATTGAAACCTGGCTGTTCCAATTTCAAATTACTAAAAGATAGTTGGCGTTTGCCACCATCTGTCACTTTCTTCTCAAGAGCAAAAATTGTTTAATTACACATTGCTTAATTTAATTTAAATAGCTTTTTAAATATTAAGAGCAAAAAGTGCTTCTTTGTCGATTAAAATAAAAAAAAATTATTGCAAACCACAAACTGAGAAAAATATTAAGATGCTAACTGCATAGGAACTAGCCCAGAAATGTGTTAAGATTACATTACTTCTAATCCAGTCTTAAACACTAATTCATAGTTTTGTTGATTTATTATTATTATGATAGTTGTCAATTGTTTTTAATTAATGAAAGTCATACAGGGTGTGTCACGACGAAGGGACAGTACAAATATCTCGAGATCTATGTTGATTTGAAATCTAAAATTTGTACTTGGCCATTTTCATTGATGTCCTATCTGCCTTAAATAATATCATTAATCTTACACTTCCGGTTATACCGGAAGTCGCCATCAACTTCGTTATTTTAAATAGAACACCCTGTATATTATTACTACGCATAAAATTCTAGACTAATTTTATGTAAGGTAGTCTATATTTTAAATCGTTAGTTTTTGATTTATTCAACTTTTTTCAAAAATTTTGACAGATTCGACTGTATTTTGAAAAATTAATAACTGGACTATTTCAGAATCAAATGAAACAAAAGTTGCTACGCTTAAACGGTAAGTGATGTTCTTTAATGCCATAAGGAACTAATTTAGTTTTACAACACAGGGTGTTCTTAAACGGTGTGCCATTTTTCAGAACTTTCAATCAGAATAAGTCAAAATTTTCAAATAGGACACCCTGTATATACTTACGTCGTCTTACGTGAAATTTATTTGGCTTTCAAATTGTATTAGGTTTCGCTTTACCTAAAATCAATAGTTTTTACATAAATCAGAAATTATATGAAAGTTAATTTGAGAAAATTTTAAAAAAACATAGCAAACTTTCTAAATTATGAGTTTATAATGCATTTATTACTGTCTTCCTAAAAATTAAGTCTCTATAAAACACCAAGCTTCCATTGTAAGAGGTAAAAAGAGTCTTACGAAAGAGATTACCTATTGAAATTATGTATGTATTGATTTCAAAAAGTTGGCCATGGAAAAAAGTCGCTAACAATCCGTCAATCCGCATTGTGATTATTATTAGGTAGCATTTTTTGCTCGTCACTCTGTGTTACAAAACTTAGTTACCAACTATTTTTAAAATCATGGCGCGTTTAGGCTATACTAACAAAAATTACTTAAATTTAGTGTTAATATACGGCAAGTGTCACAAAAATTTGGCCAGAACGTGTGAGACCCGTGTGAAGTTGGCCCCGATTTTTTAAAATTTCATGTTTTTTTATATGGACCCGTTTGTCCATCGTTTGTCCACGTTTGTCGACCCTTTAGATAATTTTTACCAGCATTCAATCAAAAGATACAGCCAAAACAAGTTTACGGGGCTAACTTCACGTTTTTTCGAAAAACTTCAAATTTGAAATTTGTTCACACCATACGTTTGTCCATCGTTTGTCCACGTTTGTCCACCAATAAGATTATTTTTACCACCTAATTAAACAACTAAAAACACCAAAAAACGTGATTGATGGCCCATACATGGTAGTAACTTCCCTATATCAATATTTTTAAATTTCCTGTATTGCATCCGTTTGTCCATCGTTCGTCCACGTTTGTCCACCCTCTGGATAATTTTTACCAGCAAGCTCTCAATAGATACAGCCAAAGCAAATTTACGGGGTCAACTTCACGATTTTTGGAAAAACTTTAAATTTGAAATTTGTTCACACCATACGTTTGTCCATCGTTTGTTCACGTTTGTCCACCAATTAGATTATTTTTACCACCTAATTAAACAACTAAAAACACCAAAAAACGTGATTGATGACCCATACATGGTAGTAACTTCCCTATATCAATATTTTTAAAATTCTTGTATTGCATCCGTTTGTCCATCGTTTGTCCACGTTTGTCCACCCTTTAGATAATTTTTACCAGCAAGCTCTCAATAGATACAGCCAAAGCAAATTTACGTGGTCAACTTCACGATTTTTCGAAAAACTTCAAATTTGAAATTTGTTCACACCATACGTTTATCCATCGTTTGTCCACGTTTGTCCACCAATTAGATTATTTTTACCACCTAATTAAACGACTAAAAACACCAAAACACGTGATTGATGGCCCATACATGGTAGTAACTTCCCTATATCAATATTTTTAAAATTCCTGTATTGCATCCGTTTGTCCACCAATTAGATTATTTTTACCACCTAATTAAAGAACTAAAAACATCAAAAAACGTTGATTAATGGCCCATGCGCCACGCCGTAGTAACTTCCCTATATCAATATTTTTAAAATTTCTGGATGTAAATATTACTTTTGTCCAGTTTTTCGTTTTAGGGCTCACGACAGACTCGTTTGTGATTTTTCCTTTTTTAAATCGAGAATAGGACTACTATAACCTAAATTGTTACCATGGGTCACAATGTATTATTTGTTTTCAGAGATTTTATTTTACGAATAAAAATTTCAGTTTCAACACAATCAAAGTAAATGTATTTTTTGTTTAATTTTATGTTTTATTTTAATTTTATGTTTTATTTTAGCAAATGATGGAGATTTAATATTTGTTAGAATAAACACCTTTTTTTATTTTTGTTTAAAATTGTGTTCTTACATTCAATAAAACCTGCATTTATATGATTCCATCTATCTTGCACTACATAACTAAAGGCTAGACATTTTATTACTTTATACGTTAACCATGCAGGCGTTACACGCGTAATGGTTAAAAATACCGTATTTTTCAAAAATCGCCTGTAACTCTGCTAATATTCAAATTCAGTCTTCAAGGTTCCACCTATTCCCTATTTATGAACTTTGAAAGGTCAATTTACCTAAAAAGGGGCTGAAAATCAGTTTTATTGTTTTTTTACATCTAGTTGGGTTTTTTTAATTGTTATTTGATATTACATTTCTAAAATACCCAATAGGCTTTTTGTTTTTCGTTTTTTTATATTAACATTTCTAATGCGGTCATTTAGACCGTGCGCGTGTACTTATGGTAAAAGTAGAGAAGCGTGTAATGCCGGGTTAAAGGTGAAAATTTTTTTTTATTAGGTGGACAAACTTGAATTTGGAGTAAAAATGCTCGAGCTGTTGGTTCGTACTTGATTCTTCGTCGTTTTTTGGAAAATGATCATGCTTCATTGTTCCCAACAGTATTTAAAGAGGTAGAAATTTAAGTTTGTGAGCTGCAATACAGAAATTTCAAATTTAAGTTTTTCAAAAAATCGTGAAGTTGACCCCGTAAATTTGCGTTGGCTGTATCTATTCAGAGCTTGCTGGTAAAAATTATCTAAAGGGTGAACAAACGTGGACAAACGATGGACAAACGGTTGCAATACAGAAATTTTAAAAATATTGATATAGGGAAGTTACTACCATGTATGGGCCATCAATCACGTTTTTTGGTGTTCTTAGTCGTTTAATTGGGTGGTAAAAATAATCTAATTGGTGGACAAACGTGGACAAACGATGGACAAACGTATGGTGTGAACAAATTTCAAATTTGAAGTTTTTCGAAAAAACGTGAAGTTAGTCCCGTAAACTTGTTTTGGCTGTATCTTTTGATTGCTTGCTGGTAAAAATTATCTAAAGGGTGGACAAACGTGGACAAACGATGGACAAACAGGTCCATATAAAAAAACATGAAATTTTAAAAAATCGGGGCCAACTTCACATAGGTACGTGTGAGACAGTTACCGAAAGATACCCAGACGTCCCACGCCCTAATAGGAAACTTGTAGGTACGATCAGTTATAAAAAATTTAACTATGGTTCATTTAAATCAAAAATTGAAAAGAACAAACCCATATTGAACAATGAAGACATTACTATTACAATACTGGGATACTTCACTGCCGATCCTAAATGATTCTCTACGAGATGCTTAAAGAGACTGTTGTAGAAACTGCTATGGCTATAATGCATGCAAGAGAAGGAATACCACAGACATTATGGGCTGAAATGATAATACGGCAGCTTACTTATTAAATAGAACAGGTGTATCAGGTGTAAAAGATAAATCTCCGTTTGAACTGTGGACAGGTAAGAAAACAGGTCTTAAGCACTTAATAATAATAGGATCTATTTGCACCGGTGTGAAGACAGAAAAGTTTCTGAAGACCCATGTAAACTATGTGCCAGAATATTATAAAAAAGTTCCGAGGGATATTTTTTCGACTTTTATAAGTGTTTTATACTTTTTAAAACATAGGGCAATACCCTTTTAGCTTGTTCTTTTAAAATTTTCATATCTCATATTTTGTAACACAAGATTATACCCACTGGGCCCCCTTAAAATATAAAAAAATCTATTTATCGTAAAGTATAAGACTTTTTAAAACTTTTTTCACGTAAGCCATACCCTTTTAGCTTATTCTTTCAAAATTTTCATATCCCATATTTTGTAACACAAGATTAACCCCACCGGGCCCCCTTAAAATATAAAAAACTCTATTTATCATAAAGTATAAGACTTTTAAAAAAAAAATATTTCGTAAACCATACCCTTTTAGCTTGTTCTTTCAAAAATTTTATATCCCATATTTTTAACACAAGATTCCCCTTAAAATATAATCTTGTGTTAAAAAATATAAGATATGAAAATTTTGAAAGAACAAGCTAAAAGGGGATGGTCTACGTAAAAAAAGCTTTCAAAAGTCCTATACTTTATGTAAAATAGAATTTTTTATATTTTGAGGGAGGCCCGGTGGGTTTAATCTTGTGTTACAAAATATGAGATATGATAATTTTGAAAGAACCAGCTAAAAGGGTATGGCTTACAAGAAAAAAGTTTTAAAGAGTCTTATACTTTACGATAAATAGATTTTTTTTTATTTTAAGGGGGCCCGGTGGGGTTAATCTTGTGTTACAAAATATGAGATATGATAATTTTGAAAAAACCAGCTAAAAGGGTATGGCTCACAAGTAAAAAGTTTTAAAGAGTCTTATACTTTACGATAAATAGATTTTTTTATATTTTAAGGGGGCCCGGTGGGGTTAATCTTGTGTTACAAAATATGAGATATGGAAATTTTGAAAGAACAAGCTAAAAGGGTATAGTCTACGTAAAAAAAGTTTTAAAAAGTCTTATACCTTGCGATAAATATTTTTTTTACATTTTAAGGGGGGCCGGTGTGTTTAATCTTGTGTTACAAAATATGAGATATGAAAATTTTAAAAGAACAAGCTTAAAGTGTATGGCTTACGTAAAAAAAGTTTTAAAAAGTATTATACTTTACGATAAATAGTTTTTTTTTCTATTTTAAAGGGGCTCGATGGGGTTAATCTTGTGTTACAAAATATGGGATATGAAAATTTTGAAAGAATAAGCTAAAAGGGTATGGCCTACGTGAAAAAAGTTTTAAAAAGTCTTATACTTTACGATAAATAGATTTTTTATATTTTAAGGGAGCCCAGTGGGTTTAATCTTGTGTTACAAAATATGAGATATGAAAATTTTAAACGAACAAGCTAAAAGGGTATTGCCCTACGTTTTAAAAAGTAAAAAACACTTATAAAAGTCGAAAAAATATCACTCTGAACTTTTTTATAATATTCTGGGACATAGCTACCCCTGTAAGCTATGTCCCAGAAACGTTTCTGTCTTCACACCGGTTCTATTTGCTATGTACATATTCCAAAATTTCGCAGAAAGAAAATTGACAAAAAGGCTGTTAACGGAATCTTACTTGGTTACGATAACAATGACGAAATGATTTTATAATAAGTCAAGAAGAGTTTAAAAAAGGAGGAAATGAAGGCGAAGATGATGTTAAGTCCCAGAGTACAGTTGAAAGTCAAGAAAATTTAGATCTGCAAAAAGTCTTATTTAAATCAAACTTTATTTGGACTTTAATAAACGTTCTGAGGTTTTACAATATTTTACTGTGAGTGACTGGACTATAAATAAAATCTGAAAAAACTTCCATTTTTTCTCTTCAAACATTAAAATAAATGATTTAAAACAATATATTTTTTAATATTTAAATTTTAATATTAACTTTCTAAAAACAATTCGTCACTCTAAAAAGAACTAATTTTTGTATATTTGTATACGTTAACTCATATTGTTTATTATTTAAGATAAGGCATTAAATGAGTCATCAAATTTCTGTGTCTGTAAACACTTTATCTTAATACGTAATAGATATTGGTTTTGGAACAGAAATATGCGTTTAGTTTGTTTTCAAATAAAATTTAATTGAAAATGCAACCATCAGATATTATTTTTTCAAAGCAGTATACGAGGTTTGTCAAAATATTCTAATTTTGTAAAGTATCTTTATTTTTTACAATTCAGAAAAATGTTATAAAGTAAGGGTGTTTTAAATTAAAAGTTATGTTTAAATATGCAATTGCAGCAATGCAAATTTAGGTTTTGTGATTATTTACTAATCATTCCGTATTAATTATTCTTGCAAGAAAAAATAGTAAATTATTTTAATAGAATAAAAAATAATATACCTAGTAAAACAAGAGGTTATAAAAAAATGAAAAGTAAACGGAAATGCGATAGCAGGATTAATACATTAATTAGAAAAATTCAAATGGGTATTGTTTAATTTATAGAGAACTAGCTTTTAACCGCGGCTTTGCTAGCGTGAAATTGGGATATTCACAAATGATTTCATTTTATGTATAAAAGTTTAATCATACTGTAGGTATATTCTTAGTAAAATAAGTCTGGCCTAACTACTTTTAATTTTTTTTTTATTTAAAATTTCATGTTTGTCAGTCAATCACGCTGAAACCAGTGAACAGATTTTGGTAAAAATCACAATTTATAAAAAGAACTTTTTATAGTCAAAAGTTTGTTTTGGTAATTTATGTCATATTACCATTGTTAAATTATTTTAAATGATTGCTAAGTGCAACCTGTTCCTTGGCCAATAGCGCTTTACCGAGATAGATTACGGCAGGGTCCACAGTACAGTCTAAAAAACTCACTAAAAATTTTCTAAATTAGTTTATTTTATTAACAGTTAAAATAATAATTACTGTTTTAACATGTAGAACAAAAAAAAACAGAAAAAAAACTTCTCTCTCGCGTAATCGATTCCTTTATGATAACGTAACAGAACTGTCACAACTGGACTCATCCGCCGCTTAACCAAATAGGCTACGAACAACTTATTTAAAAACTTTCAAAATGATAATATCTAAACACAACTTATATCATATTTAATATCAATTAAGTATAAATTTCGAAATCTATGTATATGCCACACTTGAAACATGCATTGTCATCCAGTTCTTAGCTATCCTAAAAATTTCAGAGCTCTAGGTAGTCGGGATTAAAGACAAATACATCTGTGAAAAACGCATTCGGATCGAATCAGTAGTTTTCATGTGATGCGTGCACAAACATACAGACAGACAGACAAAAAAAATCTAACTACATTTTTGGGTTCCAAATCGATGTACACGCGATGTCGTTCGCGTGGCGTGTTGATTGTTGTATAAAATGTATCCGACCTCCGTTTAATCCTTATGGAGGGAGTAGATTTCTAGAAATACAATATAAGTACACCTCTACAACCTCTAAAGAGCACACATTTTAATTTTCTAGTCCCTGACTTCAATAACATAGGACTTTCATATAAATTTTCAACCCCCGTTTTACCACCTTAGGTGTAGAGTTTCGTAAAATCCTTTCTTAGCGGACGTTTAGACCCTATAGGGAATCTACTTACCAAATTTCAAGTTTGTAGGTTTTATAGTTTCCGAGAGATGGTGATGAGTGAACTTTCACTTTTATATATATATATATATATAGATAAAGAAATATATTTTAAAATGTATTAATTTTTTTATGATCACTATTGGCTTTTCCACAACCACATCCCTTATAGAAAGTTGGTAAATAGTCCAGTTAAAAAAGACATTTGACTTAGCCAGAATTTGCATAGAGTAATTGGCAAAGACATTAAATACATCATTATATATAAAATGTAAAAAATCCACTTCGATCCTACTTCTTAATCTTTTTTTATCTAAGATTAAAAAGTTTTTTCCATTTATCTTGAAAACCGTAAATTTTATCGTAAAAATAGGTCAGACAAAAGTTGTACATCGTTTTTCTTGTACGACTAACCATTCGTGAGATATCGCGGTCTTAAGAATTACAAAATTCATATTTTATATCCAAACGGACCAATAAAACATGCGATTTTTTACGAATTAACAGCGATAAAAAACTCTTCGTAATCCAAGTGTAAAGAAAAGCAATGTTATTAAGCATTAATTAATTCTAAGTATCATAGGTTTAGAAATAGTAACTAGTGTTTAATGGTTAATCTAACTGATAGAATTTTATATGAAGAGTTAACAGGTTTAAGGAAATAATACTTTTGCTACTCAGTTCTCTAAATTTAAGGTAGGTAAATGTAGCCCCTAAATAATAAACTATCAGATGTATATTACTTGAAAAGATATATGACAATTACAAAATATTAATAAGTCAAACTTAACATTTTTAAATAATATGGCAACATTTTCAATATACAGTGTCATTTCCAACATATTCATCTCTTTTCGACGAAGTTGAAAAATAAAAAATCGTCAGGTATATTGCAATTTTTTAGGACTCATGATCGGTCGTCCATATCTTGAAATTTTAACTGAAATTTCATTAGAATTGGACTTTTGGCCAACCAAGTCTTGATCTTTATCTATTTTTTATCTATATTCATCTTTACTTCTCCGTTCTTCTCTACTTCGTCTTCTTCTGGCTCGATTTCAAGTAGATAAAGCCGCTGTAAAGGTCTAATAAGGTCCTTAGCTTATCTTACTTTAGCCACTCTTGTAATTCCATCTTTACCAATATAAATTTCTTTTATCTGACCTAAGGGCTAGTTAGCTCTTCTGACATTATCACATTCCAAAAGTACAACATTTCCTACCTCTACTAAATTTCCTATGTACTCCTTCCGGAAACGACTTCTTAAATGATCTTTCATAGTTTGTAAATATTTATGACTTTTCTTCAAAGAGGCTTTATAAAATGTGTTCTAAATCAGGTATGTTACTATAATAGTAATCTCGTTATTACTCGAAGCATGCCTTTTTCGTCCAAAAACTTTAAAATTTTTAATATTTTTAAGATTTAACGATCCAAAAGATTCCAGCTGAACAATTTTGAGAAGTGCTGTTTCTGCCTTCTCTATCTCAAGATATGATAGTTCTGCTATCTCTGTTTCTTCTATCTCTTGGAATGAGGGTTCTATCTCTCCTTTCTTTATGTCTGCAAATTTGTATTTCAACGATTTTTGAAATAATTAAAAAACCGAAAAATCCAGCCAAATATTCTCAAAATGTCGTGATATTTGGAAAAAAGAATTTAACCTTAAACTAAAACAATCTTTCAAAAAAGCAACAGAGGTTATGGCTGTTTTTCTTCTCTCAGCATTTGCTTCTGAGCAAAATACGATTGGTAAACTTGGCCACAATGTATCTTTTTTCCTTAGCCAACTTTGCCCAACATTTACTGTTCAATAATTGCTTACCATTACAGCCTCTAGTGAGTGGATCTGCAGGATTTAACTCCCCAGGTACAGTTTTTAATATTGTGGTGTGGTTTGAGCAGGCAAAACAACAATTTTTGATTGTTTTGTTGCCTCGGTGCCGATGTTCTTGATCTATCTTTTCAAGTAGTAAATCTATTTCTAATTAGTGAGATTCTTAATTCAGTATTTACATTGCCTCTTAGGAAATCTAATAACATATTTAAATAATTACTAGTAGAATCAGAATAACCCTGTAAATTCTTGTCGTTCCTATAACGTTCCCAAACTTGTAAAGTTTTTGTTGCTAAAGATGATTTAACTAATGGGAAAAGCATTGCTGCGTACTTATCACTTGTGTTTCCTAATATCTCTAAAGCTCTTAATTGAGTTTCTAATTTACAAAATAGAGCTAAAAGTGGCATAGTTGATTTACCTTTTGTAGCCATTTTAAAAACTAATTTTAAAAGTTCTTTTACGTAATATTCCACTAGAAATTTTGGTAATATGAAATCTCTTTTTGGTCCTCCTTCGCTACTGGAAACACTAGCATTGTCTTCTCTGTGAGCTTCATCTTTTTTAGATTCGCTTCTAAAAATTCTAGAATATTTAGTCTTGTATTTGATTAATTCTTCTATGTAAGTTTCTGCTGTTTCTACTTCACTCTTCTGTTACTTGGTCTTTTTTAAACAGCAGTTTTTTAACTTGTTGTTCTCTAAGAATCATAAATCAGCCTTTCAACTACATAATTTGTGGTAAAATTAATTATATATTTATTTTTATTAATTAATTAATTAGTTTTAAACTGGAAGTCAATTAATATGCTGTTTTTTTTTTGAATGTCGTTCATTTTCATATGTACTCGACTGTAAAAAAATATACAATGTCGTTTAAAAAATAAATTGTCAAAAAAATTTTTAGTGCTTAATTCTTTATAGAGTAGTACGCATTTTCAATTTTTCGTTAAAGAAAATATTTATTTTACTGTTTTTTTTAATTTTCCTGTGGAACTAGATCATTTGTTTTATTGCTTAGTTAGTGTTAAACTGTTGCAAAAATTTATAGATACCTTATCACATTAAAACAGTAAAATTATGAAATATCGACTCAGTTAAAGCAATAGGTATAAATATAATTAAATAAACACAGTGAGCCATATAACTTTAAACATTCGAATTAATAATTACAAACTGAAAAATCTAATTAAAAATAGAAAAACAATCGGACAAATATAATATTGATCGGACAATAAAAAAAAAATTGAATCTTATCACATTAAAAAGATTTTCTGCGGGTAAATCAGTTCCGTTATTTTTTAATAATATTTTATTAACGTTCCATCTCTACTGCCTATATAAGAGTGGTGTCACCGTGAGTTCAATGTTGAATTTTGAATTGATTTAGCCGAAACTTGTTGTAGTGATGTAGTGAAGATATTAGATAGGTGTGGATTTATAACATATAATATTAATGAAAATGATCACTTTAAATCTACAAAAATTTATTTTACAACGCGACATGTTTTAACGCACAGCGCTAGTAAAATAAATTAGTGTAGATTTAAAGTGATATTTTAATTTTCATTATATAAGTGTTTTGTTATCTGCTTGTGCTTCTAAATAATTATTTTTGTTTTCGGTAAGTATTTATTTAATTTGGTTAATTTAGTCTTATAACAAAAATATTTTTTCCAATAATGAAAACATTTAAAACTGAGTGTGTTTTTGTTTCTTGAAAAATCTTACTAATAAAAACGCAAAAATGCTCGATGCGCTTTATTCTGTTAGTCATAAAATAGATTGTGTATTGTTTTTTTTTTTAAACAAACAGTTAAAACAAATTATTATTATTAGTTAAATAATAAAAGATTAGTGGTGCGTTATTGTTTTTAATACACTTAAAAATAATTTTATTGCAAATTTAACAGAATTTATTTTAAGTGTAAATTTTTTAAAATATATTTTTAACATTACCAAAATGTCTTTTTCTTAAAAGATATATTTTTAAAAAAAGATATAAAGAGCTGAGTTAAGACTAAAACATCTTTTTTGTTTTAAAAATGACTATTTATTTACAAATTTGTTAAAAAAACAACTAGGTATCACTTTTTTGTATGATCCACAAAAAAATATATCATTTCTTATCTTTATTAAGACTTTTTAAGCAATAAAAATAACGCTCAGTAATTTTCAAGATTTTTTGCTGACATATTTTACAGTACTACAGTATTTTCAGACATATTAAAATATATATCTCTTTTAGAAAAAATCCTTTAAAATGTACAAACTTATTGAATATACTGACAACAAAAGCCTGGATATTTGCAAAAACATAGATGTGTTTAAATATGATACTTACACATTAGCAAAAAGAAAAGATGGTTATTATATGGGTAAAATATTATTGTCTTCCGATAATATTGAGCTTTTAAGAAGTCTACAGAAAAGTATAACCTTTGGTCTTCCTTTGATTGCTATTAAGCGTATAAGGGACGAAAACAATTTCAATAATCAAGGTATTTAATTTTAATTTTAATTCAAACTCTAAAACCTGTATATAGTATATGCGTTAATTAATTTTTATTTAATAGACTAAGTTTACTAAATTTATTCAGAAACTAATATTATATTTAGGGTATTTTTAAAATACTCCTACAAAATTTGAAATAAATTAATTAAATTTGATACTTTAAAATTATTTAATAATAATTTAGTTGCGTAACCCAAATTATTTTATTTCAATATTTTAAAATAGTTTAATATTTTTTGAAAAATTAAAAACAACATATTTCCGATTTTAGATTTAGAATCCTTTGAAAATATCCATGGACGTCATGATAATGATATACCCACAAAACAGCTTCGTAAAAAACATTCCTGTTTTTATTGTGGACAACTTATTGTTATGCCTAGACATTTAGTAATGAAACATTCCACCGAAGATATGGTCAAATCTGTTCTACACTTTAAAAAAGGTAATTATGCCTAAAAATTTAAAATTGCCTTACGATACAAATATAATGTATTTGATATAAATGCTTTTAACGACAAAACCAATTTATAACGGTCGTTAACAAATGTATATATTATTAGAAGAACAAAAATTGTTTACAATTTCATTAACTTTGTAATTTACATAGAAAAACTACTCATAGTAAAGATTTTGTTATTTGTTTTAAAATATAATATTAAATTAATTTATTTAGGAAGTAATTATTTTATTCAAACAGATCAATGGAATTTGTTATAAATTATTTGTTATTCTCTAAACCGATAAATCATCGAAATTTTTTTTTATTATAGTTTTTAAAATTTTGGTTTTATATGTCGCTCATTGCCACAGAGTAAATGTTAATAATTCTCCTTTTCTGTTAATAAAATTTTGATTTGATGTTATGTTCACACAAAATCTTTTGCAGGAACCAAAGAGCGACTTATCGCTTTAGAAAAAATAAGGAAGTTGGGTGATTTAAAATATAGCAAAAATGAGGGTTGTGATAATATTACAGTTGGAAAAATCATTAATGCAAAAAGTGTTTGCTGCCCCCATTGCAAAGGGATATATAGCAACAAAAATTTAAGAAACCATGTTCGCTTGTATTGCAAGTTTAAAAGTGGTAATAAAAAAGAATATAACAAATTGCTTTCGGCTAATGTTCATCAAAATAGCAATAAATTTTTAAGAGAAGTTATTTTTCCAAGAATAAAAAATGAGCGTTATTTTAAAATAATTACAACCGATGAAAGTATGGTTTATTTTGGAAACAAATATTCACAAAAATATTTGAGCAGTCATCGTCATCAAGACAAAATGGTTACACAAAATTTAAGACTAATTGCTAGAATATATATCAATATGTTTAGAAGAAATCCCAAATTAACTGAGGTTAAACAAATTATAAATGCTGCTGAATATGAGAATTTTGTTCTTGCTGTAAAAGATATTGCCGGATACAACGAACAAGGTTACAGAAATCCTTCTGTTGTCAATGCAGCTTGTGGGATTATAAAACATTTTTCAACATTTTTAAAATGTAAGGCAATATCTGAAAACAATGTGGAGGAAATAAACACAATAAAAAGATTCCAGTATTTATTGGAAAAACAGCAAAATGTAGATTTAACAAAAGTTGCTCTAGAAAAACGTACTGCTAACCAAAGAACCAAAAAAATTAATGTTCCAACTACTGAACAAATAAATAAATTACTGTTAACAATTGATGGAGAAATAGATATCCACCTTCAAGCACTTGAAAATTGTGGTTTTAATGATCAAGCTTGGAAAGCACTGAATGATTTAATTTTAATTTATACAATGATATTCTGCAGAAAGCGACCCGGAGATATTGAAAGAATACAATTGCTAGAATTTGAAAGAATAAATATTATTAACACCGAACATTTAGATATACTAAATCCCAAAGAACAAGAATTTGCTTCTAGATTTGGCAGATGTGTAACTAGGGGAAAATTAAACCAAGCTGCATCCATATTATTTTCAAAAAAACACATAAGGGGTTTAAATTTATTAATTAAATATAGACAAAAAGCTGGCGTTTCTCCTCAAAATACTTTTTTGTTTGCTAACCCACATGGAAAAAACTATGCTCACCTACAAGCTGCTCAAATTCTAACAAATTTTTGTCGACAAAACAACTTTGATGCAACTTTGTTAACGGCAACCAAGTGCCGATATCATTTAGCAAGTTCAACTGCTCGTATGGAACAAATACAACAAAAAATTATAAGTAAATTTATGGGTCACGCAACACAGATTCACAGCAATATTTACCAAAAACCATTAGTACAAAATGATATATGTACAATGGGTGGTATTTTAATGGCTTGCGCTGGATTAAGTGAAGAACACAGAATCGAACCTGTTGCAGAAATAATTGACGATGTTAATCCGGGATGGTTGGAAAATGAAATTCAAAACAGTCAACCTTCATCATCTAAAACACACGAACCACAGCCTTCAACATCACAAACAGACGAACCAAAACCTTCAACATCTAAATATAATTATTTATTTGAAAACGTAGAACATGAAACTGACAATGAAACGGAACCATCACAACCTTCAACATCAAAACAAAATTATTTATTTGAAAACGTAGAACATGAAACTAACGATGAAACAGAACAATCACAACCTTCCACATCTAAACAAAATTATTTATTTGAAAATGTAGATCATGAAACTGACGATGAAACGGAACCATCAGTCAGTACTGAAAACCCAACAACACCCAAAAAAACTATTGAAGAAAGACTTCAAAATCGTAATTCCTATAAGAGAACGTGGTCAACTCCTGAACGGCATAGTATTAGAAATACTTTTAGGGCCAACTACAAATCTAGAAGTGTTCCTACTCTTAAAACATGTAATCTTTTTTTACACAATGAAGGAGCGGACATCAACCGATCGGCAATTCAAGTACAATCTTGGATACGAGCTGATATGGAGAGAAAAACGAGTAAGTTTTTATTAATTGATATGTAATTAGTTTTTATTTTTATAAATAAATATTGTAAAAATTTATTTAATGAATAATAATCAACGTAATTAATTGTGGAAATTAAAATAAAAACCTTTTTTTATTTTGATTTACAAAAAACGTTTTTTATAATTGTTTAAAGACTTATTTTTACATTTTATTTATCGTTTTAGGATCTTCGACAAGCCAAGGTTGGTCTACGCCTCAAAAAAAAATTTTACGGCGTGTATTTGAGGATTACTACCACGGTAAATGTACTCTTAAGTACCCTTCTAATAAAGAAATACATCAAACTATTTCAAACTATCCACAATTAAAAAAAAAGACTACTCCTGTGATCAGAAGTTTTCTGCAACATGATATTCAATACATTAAAAATCGTTTGTTGGAAAAAAAGTAGGTTTGTTTGTTTTTTGTTTATAATACAAATATGGTTTTTTATTCCGTATTATTATTTTCTTTTAATATTTTTATTTTAAAAAAGTCAGTTTGTATAAATGGTTAGATTTTGTGCTTTTAGATATACGTAACAAATAAATTTTAAACGTTTTTTTGTGTAATACCAGTATATCAAAATGTATGTAAAACTCTTATTTTTATTTAACATTTAAAGCCACCATTTCAATTTTGATCATCCGGTTATATAATTCACATTGTTATTTTTATTATTAATATCATTTTTTTTTCTATTAATTAGGGAACTTCTTGAAACTAAAAAACATATAATTAATTCATTATGTCTTAACTTATAAAAATTAACAAAAAAGCAAATATCTTCTCAAAACATATTAAAATATTTATATTTTTTTAAGTTGCAAGGAGTTCCCAGTTTATAGGAAAAATAATAAATAAGTTCCACATTGTTCATTCAATTGTTTTCTTTCCAGTTTACATTTTTGCTTCATTTGTTAATAGTTATAATTTTATTAATATCTGTTAAAAAACGTCATCCTTTTTGCTTTATGTTAGTTTTTTTGTAGTAAATGTTGTACATAAAATTTGGAGATATTAATTTTGAGATTGGTGACTTTATATGATTATAATGTACTGATTGTAACCATTTTGCTACACTTATTTTGGTTGTATGCAAATTCCCGATTTTGACTTTTAGTGGTACCTTAGGGTACTGGTCAGTGCGACCGCATTTTAAGAGTTGGGGGACTCTACACACCGATTATGACTTTTGATTCCCTATATTCTGTTTTGAAATTATTTTTTTGTCTTATCTTTTTGGCTTTAACTTTCTTTTTTCCTTCCTGCTGGGCGTTATCTTCCGAAACGGAGTAACAAGATCCCGGGGAAGTTTTTGGAACATCCTGGTCGAGTCCTTATAGTAATAGTTTTTTTTATGCAAGGCTGACATGCCTTTGTTTATAACAAATGATAATTATGATTAACCTTCGGTTAATATTTAGACCACCCGTCTTTCGCTAGCTGCACACATCCCCTGCCCAGTGTGTAGAAACTTAGTGTTAAAACGTTCCACTCTTAGGTTGTCTGGTACCTCTTATTAAAAATCCAGTCACTACGTCGTATGACGGTTTTAGTACCTGGGTTTCTTCAAAACCCATGGTAATTTTACTTGTTTTATGTTAAAGGGGTGTTTACTCCTTTTGAGTCTTCGGAAATGCTTAAACCACTTTTAATAGACTTACAATGGTTCAATTTTGACCGTAATCCTCTGAGACGGATGGTCCAAAGTTGTTTTAGCTTGGTGTGTGCTATAACGTACTGGGTGCTTTTGTTCCCGAGTATAACTCAAAAACTTTTGTATCCTATGTTTTTACTCAACTGTTATCTTATCCATATCTTGTTTTTTTTAAAGAGGGTATATCATTTTTCTATTATATAGGGACCTTTTTTTTACTTAAATTAAACTAATAAAAATTTCTTTTGCTTGTTTTATTGATGCTGACAGATTTTCCAGATTTTTTAAAGGCCATCTTTTAAATCTAAAAATACAATACAAAATTCCATTATATAAGAAAAATTGTTGCATTATTTTTTCTTAGCTTTTAATAACCAGATCCATTGTCGTTTTCAAAGAAACCCTAATAATAAACAATTTCGTTTTATTTATATTTTTTTTTTTTAAACAAATTTATTTATTATAAGAGCTCTTTAAAATCATTTTATCTGGTTTTTAAAATCTTAGAAAAACTAAAGTAACATATTATGTTTTTAAATTTAAGTGGATTTTGTTATGCATTTTTAGATTTAAAGGATGGTTTTTGGGAACGTTATCAAATATGTCAATAGCAATAAAATAAACAAGCATCTTTTAACAATGCTTTGCTTTAAATTTTTTTCTTAAAGTAACAAAAACGTCCATAATTAATATAAGAAAATAAAAATAATGCAACAAAGAATTATATGTTATCAATCTACACCAAGTATTGGCTAAATGTATTATTAGTATTATAAAATATAACATGTGTTCAACTATTTTTTTAAAAGTGTATTAATAATATTATTATAATATTACTAAAAAATGAAACTATCATTTTAAATCTGCACTAACTATAATTACCAACGCAAAATCTTTTAACGCACAGTGTTTTATTTAGGCAAATGGGATCTTTATTTATTAACAAGATTATTTATAGGTCTTATAGATAGTGCATACTGTTATAATTGGGTTTTAATCCAAATGCAGGTGTCAAATATTAACGTAAAGTTTCCTAGAAACATTTGGTCTGATATAACAAGACATTTAGTAATAGTAAATTATTTAATTAAGCAATTAAACAAATTTAAATAATTCTCCCTTACTAAATATCTTTTAATATCAGTTGAAAGGTAAAAAATTCGAGAAAATTTTACGTTAATATTCACCTACATTTGGGTTAAAACCCAATTATCAGTTTGTGCTATCTATTTAACCCATAAATACTTTGCCTAAAGAAAACGTTTTGCGTTAAGACATGTCGAGTTAGTAAAATAAATTTGTAGATTTAAAGTGACAGTTTCATTTTTTATTAATAGTATGTATTATGGATCTACACCAAGTATCGGCTAAATATGTATTATTAGTATTGTAAAATATAAGGCAATATTTGTATTTTTTGTTTAAATGTATTTATAATATTAATGAAAAATGAAACTATAATATCACTGTAAATTTAAACTATTTTATTTTACTAACGGGACTTGTTTCTTTAGGTCGATGGTATCTTAAACTATTAACAAGATTATTTATAGGTCTTAAAGATGGCGTATACTAATAATTGGTACTTAAATAAAGGTCTAGAATGCTAATTTAAAGGTTTCTGAAATTTTATACTTTTGGACTGATATTAATAGGTATTTGATGATTGGAAATAATATCAATCCGTCTGATCGCTTTAAATTACATTTAAATTTTTTATTTAATTTATTTCAAGAAATTTTTAAATATTGAAATAAATAAACTATAGAATTTAAATGTACTTTTAGAAGTACAGATTTCAATAATTTCTACTTACTAAATATCTTTTAATATTAGTCCAAAGGTTGAAAATTCCAAAAAACTTTACATTAATATTTAACACCTGCATTTGAAAAAAATCCCAATTATCAGTTTGCAATATCTATTAGGCCTGTAATTACTTTTGTAAGTATATTTAATATACCATTAGCCTAAATAAACATGTCGCGTAAGTAAAATAAATTAGTGTAGATTCAAAGTAAGAGTTTAATTTTTTATTAATATATATTATGGCTAAATATATATTTTATTAGTATTATAAAATATAATATTTGTTTAACTATTTTTTTTTTATTTAAGTCTTTTTTCCTGATCACCTTTTTTTAGTAAACCAGTATTTTAAGCATATTTTACATACTTCATGTATTTATATGTTTATATTATGATACATATTTTGTTAAAATATTTTAAAATATTTCAAAGAAAATAATTAATTTAATTGGTTTTTAAATACAAATACAAATAATCTATTTAATAATTTAAATGTAATTAAATAAGCTAACAAATTTATTTTTAGTTTCAAAAAACATTATTTTAATATGATTTTGCACAAATTTAAATTAAAATAGTTTTAGTTGTTTTAAAAATGTGACTAATTTAAATAAAATTTTAATTTAATTAAAAAAATCTCTCCAAGATAAAAATTTTGTGCACAATTTTTAATTAATTTAAAAAAAATCGGCACAACAATGGTTAGTTGAATTTTTTTACACCATTCTAAACCAAAAATTGATACGTTACTGTTTTTGTTTTTATTTTAATGTCATTAAAACACTGATTTTTTGCAAATTTTTGTCTCAAATATTGACATTTCAATCTTTATCATTATTTTTGTTTAATTTTATTGCCATTAAAAAAGTATGCACAACATTGTTTTTTTTTGCAAATTTTTGAGAAACTGCTTTGTACAAATTTTTGTCACGTCACTGCTTTTTTTAAATACGATTTAAAAAAAATCATTATTTTCAATACAAGAATAGGAGCGCCACCAGTTAAAAACTGTTTAAATCAGATAGAAATAAAAAAAAATGCACAATGATTTTTTGCAAATTTTTATTACAAATATTGACCGTTTTATCTTATTTTTTTTTTAATTGCCATTAAAAAAATATGCACGACATTGTTTTTTTGCAAATTTTTGTAAAACTCCTTCGTATAAAACTTTGTCACGTCACTGCTTTTTTTTAAATACAATAAAAAAAATCACTATTTTTAATACGATAATATCAGCGCCACCAGTAAAGAACTGTTTAAATTAAACATAAATGTAAAAAAAAATTGGCACAACACTGATTTTTTTCACAAATATTCACCGTTGAATCTCTACTTTTTGCAAATTTTTATTACAAATATTGACCGTTAATCTTATTGTCTTTTTAATTGCCATTACAAAATATGCGCGACATTGTTTTTTTTGCAAATTTTTGTAAAACTCCTGCGTATAAAACTTTGTCACGTCACTGCTTTCTTTTTAACTACAATAAAAAAAATCATTATTTTTAATACGACAATATCAGCGCCACCAGTAAAGAATTGTTTAAATTGAATAAAAATGTAAAAAAAAAATTGGCACAACACTGTTTTTTTTTACAAATATTCACCGTTTAATCTTTACTTTACACGTCACTGCTGTTTTTATATACCGTTTACAAAAATCATTATTTTCAATACGAAAATATCAGCGCCACCACTTGAGAACTGTCTAAATCAGATAGAAATTTTAAGCAACTAAAATTATTAAAAATCCCATACCATAAATGTCGCGCTTTTAGCATCGAATGCAAGTCGCAGATTCTTGCGTTTTAGGAACATATATATATATATATATATATATATATATATTTTATTGTAAATTTGAAATATATATATATATATATATATATATATTTCAAATTTACAATAAAAAATTATCTGCCAGCCGAAAATTATCCAGCTAAAAAACGACACACGCCCAGACGATCATCGTCCAGCATCTCACCATCAGCGCACATCCTAAAACTCCAACATCACGGCGCGATTTTTTTTCATCTTACCAACATCTCTTCCTTTTTTACCCAAAGAAAAAGCTAATCATCTCAGAACCATCAAAAAACTAATCATTTTCTACACCTCTTGAATCTCGTCAAAGCTAATCATGTTCTAGATCACCACCGGAAGTGATCCAGAACATGATTTGTTATAACTACTAAATACATATGCCATACAATAACTTGAGAGTCGCAAGACTTAAAATAAATGAGAAAAAAGAAATGGATCGAATTTTTTGCACCTGAGTGCTGAGTGTATTATAAAGATCTCTTTTAAGGACCTTGTTACATTGCAAATGTTCGTGTACATCTACGTAACTACAAAGAAGGTTTAAAATATATAAAACTCCATTATAAAATTGTTGAGGTTTTTCATTTGACCCTTGTCTAAGAATAACTAGATCACGGTTTAGGCAAGCTTCATCCCTTTGATCGGCAAAATTTCTCGTCACGGTATCTTTTAAAGATTCCCAAGTTGCCAAATTTTGTATATTTACTACTAACTTAGCATTTCCTCTTAATTTGAAAATTAATGAATTAATTAAATAAATATTCTGAAAATGATTTGGTTGTTCTCTTAAAAAAAGGAATAATGATTGAATCACAAACTGATAAGTATCTAGAAAGTTCATTAGGATTGCCATCAAATTCTGGGACACATTTTAAATATTCTGGTTTGAAATCGGCTATCTTTTTTTATGTTCGCATTTCTTCGGTGACCGTGAGATGTAAATCGTGGCATCGTACGATTACGCCGCACTGTGGGGCGATTGCATAGGGATGTTGGACATCCACATTAAAAGAATGTATTTCAGCATTTTCACTATTTTTATCACATTTACCTGTGATAATCTTAATGGAAGACATTTTTGTGAACATATATTAAGCCACACCTATTTAAATTGATACTCATACTGGGAATGGAAGCCTTGGTTGCGTTTTGCACTCACGACCATAACGCCTTAAAATCAGTCTCTATATTGTATCCTTGTTTTCTTTAATTGTAAATAAAGTTGGTTTAAGGTAAAAAGAAAACTTCTATTAATTTTAAGTAGTTATTCTATGTATGTTCTAAGTTACAACCCTTAATCGACTCGTTATGATATGCCCCAGCACCCCAGCCCTCGTGAGAGTACTATAAATTTTTTTCCGCCCCCAAAACGCTATGTATGTTCTAAGTCGGATAGTTTCAAATGCCCACTGTATAATAAATCGAGCGCAGGCATTCATGCGGAAATTGCAACTGTCTATTGTAAGCGAGCCATATACGGGTTAGTATCTGTGATATCAAAGTTTAATTTTTCTTATTTTTGAATTAATAATATTGAGAATAACTTTGAAAATATAGATATGTAAATAAGTAATCTAGAAATTAATAATTCTACAATTGCATTTAGGAAATATTACATCTGGTGTAGGAATCATGGAATATATGTATATATAAGCATAAATTGTTAATAACATAAGACTTTGAGGTCAATGATCGCGGGCCGTTCGCAAACCGATTGCGAGTCATAGGCGGGTTTGAATTTCTATTGCAGTTCATTTTTATATTTTAAAATTCTAGGTTTGGAAAAAATGTTGCATTGTTTTAATTTTACCTATAAATTCTATTATCTTTTATTAAGGACGTACATAGTTGGAATATAAATCTAGAGTTAATAACTTTTATATACAAGTCAACCGCAGAAGTGTAAGAATGTATGCATGTATATATATATATATATATATATATATATATATATATATATATATATATACTAATTAAATAGATTTCTATCATAGTACTGAAACATCTTTGAACAGAAACGCAAAGAAGCATTTAAAATAAGAATGGTATTAATTAAAACAAATTACATTATATTGGTGGCTATTGTTAACAACATATTATATACCAATATTCCAGCCGATGTTCAACATGTTGCAATTTGTTTTGATATGAAAAATATGAAAGAAGATTGTAATAGAACTTCATGGATAGTATTGAACCATGCACATGAAAATAACGGTAAATTACCTGTTTTTTGTGTAAAAATCCCGGAGGTTAATGTACATACTTTTAATTACAAACTGAAAATTATATTCCAAGATAATTCTGAGGCTGATCAAGACAAATGGCAAGTTGTAAATCAAAGTCAATCTCTAAAAAAAGAAAGCATTTTAGAAGAAATTTCTAAAGTATATAACTTAATTTGTTTAACAGTAGCTTTCCCCAGCCCTCGTGAGAGTACTATAAATTTTTTTCCGCCCCCAAAACGCTATGTATGTTCTAAGTCGGATAGTTTCAAATGCCCACTGTATAATAAATCGAGCGCAGGCATTCATGCGGAAATTGCAACTGTCTATTGTAAGCGAGCCATATGCGGGTTAGTATCTGTGATATCAAAGTTAAATTTTTCTTATTTTTGAATTAATAATATTGAGAATAACTTTGAAAATATAGATATGTAAATAAGCAATCTAGAAATTAATAATTCTACAATTACATTTAGGAAATATTACATCTGGTGTAGGAATCATGGAATATATGTATATATAAGCATAAATTGTTAATAACATAAGACTTTGAGGTCAATGATCGCGATTTTATTTCAAATACTTGTGCTATACAAAAAACATATTAAATTTTAAATTAATAAATATTAATTAATTCCCAATATTATCTGTTATTTAATTCCCAAAATTTTTTAATATTACCTATAAACATGTATTCGTATGAGATGTTTAAGCGAGAATATCTGACCGTTCGCAAACCGATTGCGAGTCATAGGCGGGTTTGAATTTCTATTGCAGTTCATTTTTATATTTTAAAATTCTAGGTTTGGAAATAATGTTGCATTGTTTTAATTTTACTATCTATAATTAATAACGCCCACTGTATAATAAATCGACCGCAGGCATGCAAGCGGAAATTGCAACTGTCTATAATTAATTTTTATCTAGATAACTACAAAGTACTTAGATATAAAATACAGTTAATAATAAAAAATGGATTTGATTCTCGTTTAATAAGGAAACTGATTAATTGTACCTAAAATATACTTAATAATTTTTATGCATTATCGCGATTCTAGTTTATAAAGTGCATAGTTAAAATTTATATCTATAATTAATTATCTGTATGAAACATCTGCACATTAACTTTGAATAGACAACTAGGAAGTACTTAGATAGTAAACATAGTAAATAATTTAGAATTAATTCTGGTTTAATAAGGAAGTGCATAGTTAAAATTTATATCTATAATTAATAATGTGTATGTAGCATCTGCCAATTGATATTTATGCAATAAATTTAAATATTATATTTACTATCTGTAGTGTAAGTAGTGGTAGTGGTAGAGGTGGTATTAAAAGGCATTGATTTTGTCAGATTATTGTCAGTTAGCAGCTCCAGAGAAGTAAAGTCTTTTGTCAGTTCTGCAAAGTGTGTGTTTTAAAAAGTAAGTTTTTTTTTCTTTGTTTCTATTTGTTAAGTGTTTATGTATAATTTTAGATGGATTTAAAAGAGCTTAATTCAACATCTCTTATAGAAAAAAATTCAAAGCCAATAATAAAATTGCATAAGTTAACAGTAGACCAACCATACAAAATTTTCAATGCGAAAATAGTGAAAAGTCGTTTTGGTGATGCTGTGCTCTTTGAGTTAGAAGATTTTATAACTTTTTTACCTCAACGCGTAACCGAGAAGTACAGAAACTCTATTCAGTACTTTAATGACAATTGCTATGCTGTTATTTTTCGAGGTCAATTAGATGTTGGGAAGCCAAAACCAGCATCATCTTTTGAAATTGTTAAGTGTTAGTTTCTTATTATTTTTTTATATAACATTTTATTTTAGGTTCGAAATTAGAATTAAGATTATTATTTAATTACTTTTAGAACTTATACGTAATATGGACAACTTAGAAAAATGTTTCTCTTCATTAAATCAAAATTTATCAATTAATTTACTAACTAAACATATTAGAAAATGTTATAAAGCATTTAAAATTTTTCATTTCTCGGTTGGACAAAAACGTAAGATTTTAACAAAAATTTTTCAACTAAAACGGTTGCGGTGTTTACTTACATTAAAGAATAAACATTTAGGTTATGGAATAGCGTCCTCTAATAAAATAGGTAGAGTTAAATGGGAAAATGTGAATAATTGTTTTGATAGCAGAATCCAGACTGGTGTTATTATTAATTTAAGTCATAAAGAAATTAAAAGTTTTTTTACTGATGCTTCTAATTTGTTTAAGAAAAAGATATCAAGTATTTTAAAAAAATTAGTAATAATAAAAGTAAATTCAACTTTCTCTGGAGAATTTATAAAGCAGTCAAGCGACCAGGAACTGATTGACCAAAAATATTTTTCAACACCCAATCACATAATAGATAGAAGTACAAATTTAACGGATTGGTTTAAAACTTTTGTAGAAGATCAGATATTTAATCAATTATCAGAATTTTCAGAAAAATCTAGCGGTTGGTCTTTACAAAAAATTTTATATTTGGAAATAGCCATAAACAAATTTGAAATTGGGAACGGTTCTTCTTTTATTAAATTACCTTTTCAGATTGAAAAGAAAAAAGCTTGCATTAACATTCAAAATGATGATGAGGCTTGTTTTTTCTGGAGTGTAGTCAGTGCGTTATTTCCACCTAAACGAAACTATCGTTTTATTAGTTCATACCCGAGATATACTGATGTGTTACAGACTAATGGCTTAGAATTGCCTATGAAATTATCACAAATTTCAAAGTTTGAAAATATGAATAATATTTCTGTAAATGTTTATGCTTTAGAACTAAATTATTTTCAAAAGTTTGATGTGGTTCCTGTTAGATTAACCGAAAATAAATTAGACCGTCACGTTAATTTATTGCTTATACAAAACAAATATTTTCCAAAATTAAACGATTATAAAGCGCCCATACCAGATGATGATAAAACTGAAATCGAATTCCATTATTGTTGGATCAAAAATTTTTCACGTCTTATGTCTAGTCAGCTTAGTTCATCAACCAAGAAAAAGTATTTTTGTGACCGTTGCCTAAATTATTTTTATTGTGAAAAAAAATTAATTGAACATTCTGATGTTTGTAAGGAGTTAAATAATAGTAAAATTTCGTTTCCAAAATATGATTACGTAGAGTTTCGAAATTATATTTATAAACAAAAAGCACCCTTCGTGGTGTATGCAGATTTTGAATCCTATTTACAATCATGTAACAATAGAATATCAAAGAAAATGAAAAAATATCAACACCACAAAGCGTTTTCTTGTGGTTACTTTTTAAAATGTTCATACGATAACTCAATTTCCTATTTCTCCAGTTATACTGGAGAAGATTGCATAGAATGGTTTTCAAACCAATTAAAGAATATTGCAAAATTTGTATCTGGTAAAATATTAAATATAATACCAATGGTATACAAACCAACTACTGTAAACCCATGTATATGTCACATTTGCGAAAAACCTTTTGAAAATAACGATTTGATCGTGCGCGACCATGACCATTTCATAGGATTATTCAGAGGACTTGCGCATCAGACTTGTAATCTAATGTTTAAAAAATTGTTTATAGTTCCAATTGTATTTCATAATCTCTCAGGTTATGATGGACATTTTGTTGTTAAAGAAATTATTAAATGTGGTACTGTTAGCGTACTACCTTTAAACAAAGAAAAATATATTTCTTTTACTTTACATGATTCAGAAACTAAAATTAAATTCAGGTTCATAGATTCTTTACGATTTTTGGGAGCCAGTCTTGATGAGTTGGTGTCCACCCTATGTGAAAACAATTTTTTAAATTTAAAAAAAGAATTTGAAGATTTAAACAACGATGATTTTAGTCTTTTAACTAGAAAAGGAGTTTTTCCATACGATTATGTTGATAGTTTAGAAAAACTAAAAGAAACTGAGCTTCCGTCAATTGAAAAATTTTATAGTAGATTGAATGACAACGAACTAAGTACAGAAGAGTACTTGCATGCTCAAAAGATTTGGCATACATTTAACATACAAACACTTGAAGAATATAGCAATTTGTATATGAAAACAGACATATTACTACTGGCTGATGTAATGGAAAATTTTAGAGACACTGCAACAAAAACATATGGTTTGGATCCTGCTTGGTATTTTACAATGCCTGGATATACTTGGGATGCAATGTTGAAATATACAAAATGTAAGTTACAAATTTTAAAGGATGTTGATATGATACTGTTTATTGAGAAGTCAATTCGGGGTGGAATTTCTGTTTGTTGTAAGCGTTATTCAGAAGCTAATAACATATATATGCCCATATTTGATCCATCAAAACCAACATCAAGTATATTGTATCTTGATGTAAATAATCTGTATGGATGGGCAATGTGTCAATATTTACCCTATGACGGGTTTAAGTGGGTGGACCCAAATATTGATGTGACAACTATTCCTGATGATTCTTCGGTGGGGTATATTTTACAGGTTGATCTAGATTATCCTAAGGAGTTGCATGATTTACATAAAGATTTACCTTTTTGTGCAAATCATCGTATTCCACCAGGATCGAAATTACCCAAATTAATTTGTGATTTATATGATAAAAAAAAATATGTGTTACACTACAGAAATCTAAAACAGGCATTAGATCATGGTTTAATTTTAACAAAAATTCACAAAGTGTTGGAGTTTAAACAGTCTGCATGGTTACAACCATATATAGAATTGAATACAAGATTAAGAACCTTGGCAACCAGTAAATTTCAACAAAATCAATTTAAATTGGCAAAAAATGCAGTATTCGGCAAAACAATGGAAAATATTAGACTACATAGAGTAGTTAAACTGGTAAATTGTTACGAAGGACGTTATGGAGCTAAAAATTTAATTGCAAGTCCTCGATTTCATAACAGAAAAATTTTCGATAAAGAATTTTTGGCAATCGAATTGAAAAAAGCTGAACTTGTTTTTAATAAACCACTTTATATCGGAATGTCTATATTAGATATTTCTAAAACTTGCATGTATGATTTCTATTATAATTTTTTGGTACCACAAGTAGGTATAGACAATTTTAATTTATTATATATAGATACTGACTCATTTCACCTAGAAATATTTGGAAAGGATGTTTACAAAGATATTATAAAAAAAAAATTATCATTGTTTGATACTTCTGATTATGATAAAAATAATCCATTTGGGATACCGTTGGTCAACAAAAAAGTACCTGGTTTGATGAAAGACGAAGCCAATGGTAGAATCATTACTCATTTTGCTGGTCTTCGATCTAAAATGTATAGCTACAAATTACAAGTAACTGATGAAGATAGAAAAAAATTAAAAGCCAAGTTAAAACAAAAAGGTACCAGTGAAGACCAGTTAAATATCGAACTTCAAAATTTAGGCATTCAAAAGAAATCAAAAGGTATTAAAAAGCATGTTGTTAGAAAAAAAATTACTTTTAATGATTATGTTGATTGTCTAAAAAATTTTAAAGAAAAAGTTGTAAAGCAACAAACGATTCAATCATTTGGTCATAACGTGTTTAGTATAGAACAAACAAAAATTGGTTTAAGTCCATATGATGACAAACGTAGATTAGTTCCTGGTTCGTTTGAAACGCTTCCCCACGGTCACTATAGTGAATAATTTGTTTTTTGCAGGTAAACATGCAACTAGAAGAAATGTGTGTAGAAATAATTTGTCAAAATATTACATCAATTATTGGATTTATTAGTGTTTCACCGCTACCTAAAAAATTAACTTTGAAAATTATTAAGAAATATAGTAATTATAGATGGAAGTTTCTCGTAAATAATTCAAAAAACGTAGATGATGAGTACATTCCTTTAGATGTTTTTGATGGACAAGACATTCTAAGTTCACAAGCAAGATCTGCTCTAATTAATTTGTCTCCTGATTCGGAGTTAGAATTCAATAGCTTTAAATTTTGTGTTTGGGTAAATAGATATCATATTAAAAATTTTAATTTATTACTTTGTCGATCATGTTACAAGTTTTTATTAAGTGTTTTGAAAATTTATAACATAAATTTTGATTTAATAATTGTAAGAGATCATTTTCATTTGTGTTATGACAATAGATACCTACATCGTATTTATAAAAGTAAGCGTATGTGGTGTCAAAATGATTTTAAAGATTTACTATTTGTGTTAAAAGAACCATATGTATGTAATATGGATTTGCACAATACTGATACATATAAAGGAGAAAACAAACCACAATTTAATCGTTTCATTGCTTCTTACGAAACTGATAGTAACGACAGTAGTGATGTTGGTTAATATTACCATTTTATTGTATTATTGATTTTATAATCACAATAATCATGTTTAAAAAAGTATAACATTATTACAATTATAAATTGTATTTGCAATAAATATCTATAATATACTGTGTAAGTTTTTAGTTGAATATAAAACATTCCATATTACGTATTTTTGTATTGTGTAATAAAGGAGTCTATACAAAATTAATGTAACGAGTATGACAAGTTACTAGCATATTGCTTTTATTTAATTTTTGCTATTTAAATTAATTATGTATAGATATTGTATCTTTTTTAGTTAATTATATATTAGATATTTAATTTGTATATTAATTTTATATTTTTCATAATAAAAAATATATTTTGTAACTTTGATGATTAAAACACATATTATGTATTTTGTAAGTGTTTATTTATTCCTTTTAACAGTAAATTCTTCAAGAGCTAATTTACATAAATTACACCTTGATTGAGCTGAAGCTGAACCATCTATGTGTGTTCTCCATTCTGGTCTATTGTGATGGACATAACACGGTAGTTGTATTTGCAAATCAAAATTATTCCTGTATTCGTACGGTAGTTTATGCCAAGCAAATAAAAGTTCTGTTGGAGAAACTTTTTGAATTATGTATTCTACAGGAAATTTTTTACTAAATGCATTAATTACAATGAGAATATAACGGTATCCATTGTTTATTTTTGCATAACGATCCATAATAGCTAAATCTGCTTGGATTAAATCATTTAAACCTTTAACTATAACACGTCTTCTTTTGTATATTTTTCTTGCAGGTTTGTGCAGCTCATTAACAATTTGAATTTTTACATCAGGCATTTTTTTATAGAGGACACTGTAGTGTAAATCTTACGAAAACATTGTCATTTGCTTCTAATTTAAAAGAAATTTTATCTCCAATATTTATATCTAAACCTTTTAATTCATAATACTTGTACTCAGTACCATTTATATCAATGAGACCATTAAAGGCATAATGTTGAACAGATTCGATTTTTCCTTTAATCGAAAATACGTATGTTGTGCCACCGTGATCAAGTACATAATATTCTTTATTTAGGGTTATTTTCTTTTCACCTTTTAAAAAAATTAGACATTTGCTGTGAAATGATGATGGATCACACACAAAGTATAGAGGAGCTGGTTGATTATTCGATGTAAAGTCACCACAAGCTTTTGAATCAGTTAAAAAGTGTGATCCAAATTTATTTATCGGCATATTTATTGTATAACACCTCCTTCTTTAAGTTCTTCTATAATTGATACTTTTTATATAAAACGTCAAATTAAATTTCAAAAAAATTTTTTTTTATATCAATAATTGATACTATTTCATTGGTATGACCGTTATTTCCAGCAGCCTGGGATGCTATCAGTAGTTGTAACCTTTCTACAAGTTCATTAAAATCATCAAAGTATTTATACTGTATCGGTTTCCTATTATATTTCAATAATGTTAAACTTTCACCTTTTTTCTTTTGATTAAGAAATTTTGTTTTATTTCTTGTAAGTATGTTTGTACTTAAAGTAGGTACTGAACTTATTCTAGGTCTGTATGGTCTACTTTCTAATCTTGGTTTGATAACGAAATTATATTTATCTCTAATTTTACTCTCTATTTTTCTAAGTGGCAATTCAGGATTGTTATCTTTGTGTAGAGCATTTGTTCTACGTAAAATATCAACATACTTATCAGCGTCTTTTGAAGTAAAAATATTAGTACTTGCTTTAAACAATAACTCATATAACCCCGGTGTACCTTTGTATCTAATTCCCCTGATTTGCAAGTCAGGTCCAATAAAATCTATATTAGAGTCGCCAATAGAAATCTTATCAGTTGTAAGATCATGGTGAACTCCTAAAACATTATCAAAATCTCCCGTAAAATCCTCAATATTTCCTTTAATATAATCTAGTGGAAGCGGTGTTGAAAAACTTGAATAATAGTCTTCCATTACTACTGGATTTTGAAATATTTGTGATAGTTCTTGTATTGATTCTGCATAGTTTGGTGCATTTTCTTCATTATTGTCATTATCATTTTCTTCTGGTATATTTTCAAACACCTCTTCCGGACCTGAAGTGAGGTTTTCAGCTTGTGTACTAGACATTGCATTGTTTTTAGAAGGAATTGATAAATCATCATCATTGTCATCATTAAACGCAATTCTATAGTTGGATCTTCTGGGTGCATAGCTACGATTTCCTAATTCATAAGGTGACTGAGAAAATTCAACTTTTGGGGAAACTAATTCATGTTTAATTTGTTGAGATTTTTCCAAATTACTTACCAATTGTTTTAAAGGTTGTGTTATAGGTTCATAATTTTTCTCTAAAGTAGACCGTGATTTAATTATATCGCTTTTTAAACTTTTATATTTCTTTTTTAAAGCTTTACGTGACTTTAATAGCTGTCTGGTTAAGTGAGTGTTCATCGTTTCACTAATTCTTTATCACATATGCACTGTTATTTATATAATAATAAAATTATCAAATTCCTTACGATATCTTCCATTTGAAATTGAACAATCTTTATCAACGACTACAAAGCTGTATTTATTTTTCCAACAAACATTACACAAATCTTTAAATTTTTGAAAAGACATATCGTATATGTGATCATCATATATGTGTTTCAAATTTGTCATATCCTGTTGAAAAATTATCAAAAAATTTGTATTGTCCCTAAGCATTCTTTTATTTACATAACTATACGTTTGACAAATGAAAAAACAATCAGTAGATTTATGTCGACCAAAAGAAAAATATTTCTGAATAATGCTTTGATCGCCAGTGGCAACGTCATCAAATATAATAAGTGAATTATCCTTTATATCTTCTGGATTTGGTACATCTTCAGGATTACAATATTCCTTATAACCAATTTCATTTAAAGGTTCTAACAAATTACGTAAATATACATATTTTGGTTGGTACAATGATTTTGAATATAAATATATATTTTCAAATCTTAAACCGTTTGGATGCTCAATAAGAGACAGCAAAACGTTAGTTTTTCCACACCCTGAAGGTCCAACAATTAAACATCTTTTTGAATTTCCCCCAATTAAATTTCCGTGTTTCTGTATTATTTGATTTTTTACAATATCATCATGATTAGTGATAGGAAGAGACAACTTTTGTTTTTTAAGTATCATGTTTTAAATTTTGAAAGATTATATATATAGAGGCAGTTGGGTTATATATATATATATATATATATATATAAGAAAACATGAAGAGAAAAACAAGCAAATTTAATTTAAATCGAACCTCCAAGCGGATAGGTAACGGTCTATTAAATAGTATAATTAATAAATTACCTTTTGAATTACATATACCTGGCTACGAGTATTGTGGACCGGGCACAAAATTACGAAAACGACTTGATCGTGGTGACAAAGGGATAAATTTATTAGATAAAGCTTGCAAAGACCACGACATTGCTTATTTAAACAATAATAATTTAGACGTTCGACATCAAGCTGATAAATTACTGGAAAATAAAGCTTGGGAACGTGTAAATTCAAAAGACGCTTCATTAGGAGAAAAAACAGCTGCTTGGCTAGTTACGACTGCAATGAAAGGAAAACAAAGGTTTGGTATGGGACTTTCAAAAAAGATTAAAAAAAAAGGTGGAGCTCTCTTGAAAAAAAGTAAAAAGAAACGCATTATAAAAACTCCAAAAATTGGAGGGTTCCTACCACTACTGCTTCCGATTTTGGCTGCGATTGGGGCAATTAGCGGGGGAGGAGCTAGTATAGCTATGGCAGTTAATGATGCAAAAACAAATAGACAACAGTTGGAAGAGCTTAAACGACACAATTTGGTAATGGAACAAAAAGGAAAAGGTGTATATCTAGGACCTGTTAAAGGATACGGTTTATTTTTAAAACCATATTCAAAAAACTGAAATTACCTCGACATGCTTTAACAAATTTCGATTTAATAAAGTATGTCAAAATGTTGAAAATACCACATTTTAGGGGTGTGTTTATGAGTGATACGTTACCCAAAAGAATTAAGAAATATGAGAGTGGAATAATAAATTTAGATTCTAATAGTAGTGATGGAACTCATTGGACTGCCTACACGAAATCTAAAAACATAATAGTTTATTTTGATTCATTTGGAGATTTACCTCCACCTTTAAATACAATTAAATACTTTAATAGTAACGGTAATGTTAAAATATATTATAATTATGAAAGACTTCAAAATTTCAACTCATATAAATGTGGTCAGCTAGCATTACGTTTTCTATATAACCAGTACAACTAAAAAATATTGTAACGGGATAACCGTAACGGAAGGGACCTTAGTTTGAAAGATTGTTGTTGACAGTTGATTTTTAGAAGTTTGTAAAAAAAATTAACTGACCATTTTAAATAAATTCTAGAAACTTCTAAACACACTAACTAGATTAAATAATGTTGTATATAAGGGGATGCACGGACAGTTAACGTCAGTTCGAGTCAAGTGTTCAGAAGAGTTCATTGTATTGTCAAGTAGTTAGACGTTATCCAGCAGAGTTCAGTGTATCTTAACAATTTTATAAATAAATTGTGTAAAAAGCCCCCATACGTGTTTCAAATTGGTGTCAGGTGTGGGGTGAAGATATAAGAATGCCTGGAAAAAAGATAAATGAACTATTGGTGGCAGAGCTCAGAAGAGAGCTCGAAGAATTAGAATTGGAAACTACTGGGACCAAATCTGTATTGTTGAATAGGCTCCGTGAATACTACCTAAGTAATAATTTGGACCCTGACGTTGTCGAGTTCGATGACCCGGTTCAAAAAGCAATTTCTGAACAATCTCAACAACTTTCCCGGCTGCAAGAGGAGCTATCAGGACGAATGACGACTATGACGAGCCAGCAAGAGAAGCTATCTAGTCAGATGAGAAGCCAGCGCGAAGATATGTCCCAGCTGAAAGAGGAGCTATCAGGACGAATGACGAACCAACAAGAGGAGCTATCCAGTCAGATAAGAAGCCAGCGCGAAGAGG
The DNA here is from genome assembly GCA_964028335.1 of Altica lythri. Lineage (NCBI taxonomy): Eukaryota > Metazoa > Arthropoda > Insecta > Coleoptera > Chrysomelidae > Altica > Altica lythri. The sequence continues at coordinate 10,583,721 of OZ034806.1, read as the reverse complement.
TGTCCCAGCTATCACAACGGATGTCTACCCTACCAGAAGAGTTATCCAGTTCCTTCTCCCAGCAAATATCACACCTTCGTGACGAGCAAAATCAGCAAGTTGCCAACTTGAATCAGCAGGTAGACAACTTGAATCAGCAAGTGGACAACATGAATCAGCAAGTGACCAACATGCGAGACGAGCAAAATCAACAAGTCGCCAACTTGCGAGACGAGCAAAACCAGATCAACCAGCAAATGCAGTCCGAGATAAGGAAGCTTCAACAAGAACAGGAAGCTAGCCGCCGAAACCAAACCATCCACCACGGCGACGGAGATGCAAGAAGGATGGAAACCTGCCACGCAGACGTCGAACGACAAAGAAGCGAGGAGACGACCCATGTACGAACGACGATGAAACCCCCGACCTTCGACGGAAAGACTTCCTGGCCAAATTACCTGAAACAATTCGACGCAGCGGCCAGAGCTAATGGATGGTCATCCCAGGAGAAAGCATTGTCCCTAACCGTAGCTCTGCGAGGCGAAGCTTTAGACGTCTTGCAATCATTGACACCGGATGAAGCTGACAACTTCGAGTTATTGGTGAATCGTCTAGAGATGCGTTATGGTCAAACTCATCTACAACCGGTGTACCGAATGCAGTTAAAGAGCCGAAAACAGAAAAATGGAGAAACTATCCAGGAATTTGAAGCGGATGTAGCAAGAATGGTACGACTTGCGTATTCAAATGCAGCGGAGGATTTCCTGGAGTGCCTAGCAGTCCAAACCTTCACCGATGGTCTTCGAGACGTCGAGTTGCAGCGCGCTGTACGGTTGGCGCGGCCGAAGACTCTTGTGGACGCCTTGACCATTGCCCTGGAGTTTGAGGCGGCGACGGAGGCCTCACGTGGAGTTGCTCGACTAAGGGAAATCACCGGTAACTACGACCATGCCGTTCATTCCGTTAGCGACGTTGAAGCGGTAGTAGAGAGATTAATGAAGTTATCTCCAAAAAGAAGGCACCCAGTGAGATGCTGGAACTGCGGAGAACTAGGCCATATAAGAAATACTTGCCCCCATAAAGAAAAATCTCCTGCTGAAGTACCCCTGCAGCAGGAAAACTTTAAACGGGTCGACTCCTGGAGGGCGCCTTCGACCCCAAACATTCCCGTAGTCCCTCACACCATTAAATTGGCAACTCTGCGACATCACGTGGACAGCTTATATGTAGATGGCCTCCTTGATGGGAAGAATATTAGCATGCTGGTAGACACTGGAGCTACAAAAACTATCGTCCGACCAACCATCATTATGCGAAATAAGATGTTGCCTACCAGTTGGAGACTGCGTACCGCTACCGGAGATTCTGCTAGAGTCTACGGTGAGATACAGGTGACGCTACAGTTTGGTTCAACCTCTCTTGTTCACTCAGTGCTGGTGGCTGACGTTGATGAAGATGTTGTTCTGGGCATGGATGTTATGCTCCACTGTGGTTTTCATTTGGATCTTCGCCAACGTATCCTTCGTACTGGTGATGAAGAAATATTCCTGCACCGAAAACAAGTTGACAATGCCTCGATTAAGCTAATTGATGATATCGAACTTCCGGCAAGCTGCGAATGTGTCGTCACAGCGCGGTTGGATGGACTGGAGCCAGATGGTGCCCCAGCCATGATAGAGCCGAAGAACCATGACCATGAATTGGGAAAAGGACTCCTTGTGGGTAAGACTCTTGTTAGATCCGCCAAAGAGGTACCCATCCGAGTTATCAACTTGAACGATCATCCAGTTCTTCTCCGAAAGGACACGGAAATGGGAAGTTTAGAACCAGTAATAGCCATAATTCACAAGATAAATGTTACGGAAACAGATGAGACCAACGAAATTGAACAATTAATGACAAAATTAGACCCCTCTTTGTCAAAATTAGAAAAGAAACAGGTAAGAGATCTACTTTACCGTTATAAACCTGTATTTGGTTCTAAAAGTAAACTGGGAAGAACTGATGTTGTACAACATAGAATTGACACTGGTGATGCACGTCCGATTCGACAGGTACCCCGAAGGATGCCTCAAGTTAAAAAGGAAGAAGCAGACAGAGCCCTTAAAGAAATGATTCAAAATGGCATAGTCGAACCATCCAGTAGTCCGTGGGCTTCTCCTGTGGTATTAGTGAGAAAGAAAGACGGATCAATGCGGTTTTGTGTCGACTATCGAAAGCTTAATGATGTCACTAAGAAGGACAGTTATCCTCTGCCAAGGATTGATGATGCCCTCGACGCTTTGGCGGGTTCTACTCTGTTTTCTACCTTAGACCTTAAAAGCGGATACTGGCAAGTTAAAATGAATCCTGCAGACAAAGAAAAGACTGCCTTTACCAGTGGATCAGGGTTATGGCAATTCACAGTCCTTCCATTTGGCCTCTGTAATGCTCCTGCGACGTTTGAACGACTAATGGAGAACATCCTGCGGGGTTTGTCATGGGAAACTTGTCTAGTTTATCTAGACGACATCATCATAATGGGTAAGACCTTTAAGGAACATTTATCTAACCTGGAAGAAGTTTTTAAAAGATTACAGAACGCTAATCTAACATTGAATGTTAAGAAATGCCACTTGTTCCAGAGACAGGTCAACTATTTAGGACATAACGTAAGCAAGGATGGCGTTGCTGTTGACCCCGCTAAGATACAAGCCGTTCAGGAATGGCCAATCCCTATCGACAAACATCAGCTCCGGAGTTTCTTGGGTCTTTGTTCCTATTACCGACGATATGTCAAGAATTTTGGAGACATTGCCAAACCCTTGACACGTTTGACAGAACAAGATAAGTCCTTCTGTTGGGATCAGGAATGTCAAAATGCGTTTGAAATATTGAAGAAACAGCTTACGTCAGCACCTGTTCTTGCTTATCCACTTCCTGATGGTAAGCTTATTCTGGACACCGACGCCAGCAATGTGGGAATTGGAGCCGTCTTGTCACAGCTACAAGACGGTAAGGAAAGAGTGGTTGGTTACTTCAGCAAAACTTTATCGAAAGCTGAAAAGAATTACTGTGTAACTCGGAGGGAACTGTTAGCAGTTGTAAAATCCGTCGAACACTTTTATAAATATCTGTATGGCAGAAAATTCCTGATCAGAACAGACCATGCTAGTTTAAAGTGGCTACTTAGCTTTAGGAACCCAGAAGGACAGATAGCAAGATGGCTCGAAAAACTGCAGGAATATGATGTTGAAATCGAGCACAGACCTGGAACCAGACATCGTAATGCTGATGCACTTTCCAGAAGACCATGTCGACCTGATTGCCCCCATTGTACCCGTATGGAGCAGAACGAGGAAAAACTTGCCTTAGTTAAGGTTGTGCCAGGAGACGAGAGCTCTATGCTGGAGGAGCAACAAGAAAACGATCCCGTTCTGAGAAAGATTAGGGAGTGGAAGAGAATAGACCGTCGTCCGTTGTGGAGAGAGATATCCTCATCCTCTCCTGCTTTAAAAGCATACTGGTCCCAATGGAACTCTTTAATTTTGGACGGAGGGCTCGTTAAAAGACTTGTAGAAAATTCCGAGGGCACAGAAACGAGGAAACAAATAGTGGTCCCAAGAAATGCTGTACCGGAAATTTTAAAACAGATGCATAATGATAGTTCTGGAGGACATCTGGGTATCACGAAAACGCTGCAAAAGATCCGAGATAGATTTTACTGGGTAAATTGCACTAATGATGTTAAAGATTGGTGTCGTAAATGTACTATATGTGCTGCCAGTAACGGTCCGCACCGAAAACCGAAGGCGGAAATGCAGCAATACCTGGTTGGAAGTCCTTTTGAAAGAATCGCAGTAGATATATTGGGGCCACTTCCACAGACCGATGTAGGGAACAAGTACATCTTTGTTGTAATGGACTACTTCACTAAATGGGTTGAAGCATATGCAGTTCCCAATCAGGAAGCTACCACTTTAGCAGATATATTGGTTGTAGAATTCGTAAGCCGATTTGGGGTACCATTAGAATTACATTCAGACCAAGGAAGAAATTTTGAGAGCAAGCTGTTTCAAGAAGTTTGCCAAAGATTAGGCATCTACAAAACGAGAACCACAGCGATGCACCCTCAGTCTGATGGAATGGTGGAACGAATGAACCGGACTATAACCAACTATCTGTCAAAAGTGGTGTCAGATTGTCAGAGGGATTGGGATCGACATATTCCACTATTTCTAATGGCAATTCGATCGGCCATCAACGAATCAACTGGCCAAACGCCTGCGAAGGTCCTGTTCGGTAGAGAAATGAGGCTACCATGTGACTTGGTGTTTGGTTGTAAACCTGGTGAAGAAATAGCACGTGAACAATATGTCGCTGACCTTCAGAATCGAATGGAGAATATACACAACCTGGTGCGTGGAAAACTACAATTATCTAGTGATCGGATGAAGAGGTACTATGACACACGGACAATGGAAAAGAGTTACCAAGTTGGAGATTTAGTCTGGCTCTATAACCCCCGACGGCGTCGAGGTATTTGTCCCAAATTACAAAAGAACTGGGAAGGTCCTTACACCATCAAGAAGAAGATTAACGATGTCATTTATCGGATCGTGAAAATTCCCAGAGGGAAACCCGTCGTGGTCCATCACGATCGTTTGGCGCCTTACCAGGGAAACCACAGTGGAGATGCGCAGCAACTCCAAGAAGATGGTTTGGCTGGCTCAGGGAGTGTGCGGGATTCCGATGTAGGAAATAACATTCCAGGAGGAATGAATCTAAGGAGGGGGCAGTGTAACGGGATAACCGTAACGGAAGGGACCTTAGTTTGAAAGATTGTTGTTGACAGTTGATTTTTAGAAGTTTGTAAAAAAAATTAACTGACCATTTTAAATAAATTCTAGAAACTTCTAAACACACTAACTAGATTAAATAATGTTGTATATAAGGGGATGCACGGACAGTTAACGTCAGTTCGAGTCAAGTGTTCAGAAGAGTTCATTGTATTGTCAAGTAGTTAGACGTTATCCAGCAGAGTTCAGTGTATCTTAACAATTTTATAAATAAATTGTGTAAAAAGCCCCCATACGTGTTTCAATATTTTTAGTACTACAAAAAATGTCTTACAACTTTACCCTATCAGATCATTCCTCGATTTTAAGTTATAATTTCAATCCACCGATATATTTAGAAGAAGAACTTGATTATGAAATTGGTTTAACTAATTTGTATACCTTCAATTCCATTCCTAACGTTGATGAAGATAATAATGAGTTTACGTGGGGAACTACATCAAACATGAAAACTTTTAAAATACCAACTGGGTCATACGAGCTAAACGATATAATTCGCATTTTACAGCAACATTTAAGGGAAGTAGATCCTAATGCAAAATTAAAAATTGTACCTGATGCTAACACATCTTGTGTGTCCATTACATGTAACAGAAATATTTCCTTTAATAACAAAAATTCAATTGGTTCTCTATTGGGATTTAAAATAAATAGAATAGAAGCAAATAAAACTTATATTTCTGATCCTGTTAAAATTTTGGATACAAATGCAATATGCATTGATTGCAATCTAGCTTCCGGCTCATACATGAATGAAAATCCAGTACAATCAATTCTTTCCGACAGTTCCATTTGGGTATAAAATAGTTGAATCACCACAAAATATTTTGTATTATCCAGTTAACGTTAGAGCAATTACAAATCTTACAGTTAAACTTGTTAATCAAAAAGGAACATTGATTAATTTTAGAGGAGAGGAAATAACTCTTAACTTACATCTAAGACCAAGAATTTAAAATGGTTCTAAATTTTTCCAAAACTAATCCCTATCAACATTACTATAAAAGAAAATCTAAAAAAAAATCTGCTGTCAGTTTGGAAAAATCTGCTGTTACATTAACACCAGAAAATCGCTTATTTCTGAAATCTTTAGGTTTTAAAGTTTTAATATAATGGAAACACTTCAAGTTACGCAACAACCTTTTAATGATACATCAGTTGAAGATTATCAATTTCACACATACCAACCGTACATTCCCGGTAATCTTAACTATAATGATGAAATTAGAATTCCAATCCAGGATTTAGATAGTCTAACGATCCCCGGTAAAAGTATTCTTTATCTTGAGGGTAAGTTATTAACCCAGGACAGTGTAGTTCCAACAAAATTAAAATTTGTAAATAACGGTATAGCATTTCTGTTTCGAGAACTCAGATACGAATTAAATGGTGTTATAATTGATTCTGTTCGCGATGTTGGTATTGTATCTACAATAAAAAATTATTTAAGTATTAACGAAAATCAAAGTATTCAATTGGAAAATGCCGGCTGGTTTCCTAAAAGAACCGATTTACAAACTATTTTGATTGATGCGGAAGGAAATTTTAATGTTTGTATACCTTTAAGAATACTCTCTGGTTTTTTCGAAGATTATAAAAAAGTTATTATGAATATGAAGCAAGAGTTAATCTTAATACGAGCAAACGATGATATCGACTCAGTGGTCAGCGTGGATGATAAAGAACACCCAAAAGTTGTGTTAAGTAAAGTTTTATGGGAAGTACCCCATGTAACTCCAAGCATAAAAGAACAATTACGATTAAATAAAATAGCTCATAGCAATGTTGATTTACCCATCACGTTTCGATCATGGCAACTTATAGAATACCCTTCCCTAAATAATTCAACTAGGCACACTTGGGCCGTTAAAACAAGCACAAAAATTGAAACTCCTAGACATATAATTGTTGCCTTTCAAAAAGGTAGAAAATCCAAAATTACTGCAGACATAAGTAAGTTTGATCACTGTAACTTGAAAAATATTAAAGTGTTTTTAAATTCTGAGAGATACCCTTATAATGATTTGCAGTTAGATTTTAAAACTGGACGATTTGCTGCATTGTACGAAATGTACTCAAATTTCCAAGAAAGTTACTATCATCAAATTCAAAATCAACCAATTTTTAATCCACAAGATTTTAAAAGTAATGCTCCGTTGATTCACATAGACTGCTCTAGACAAAAAGAAATTATTCAAAGTGGTTCTGTGTTTTTGCGAATTGAATTTGAAACTACTGAAGCTACTACAACAGACACTTGTGCGTATTGTTTAATACTACACGAAAAAGAGTTTTCATACAATCCACTAACAAAAATTGTAAGACAATACTAAAAAGCGCATGCTTTGAAAACTGCATAAAATAAAATATCTAATGTAGTTACAATTAGTTTACAATGAAACGTGAACTAGAAATCAGACTACAAAATTTACTTGAAAATATTATATTAATCAAAAAACAAATTAACCTTTTTGAGGACCAAAAAAAGATTATACGGCAGTTTAAAAAGTTGACTATATAATGTTAGTATTAGATGTTCAAGGTTTTAAACTAGAGAAAAATAAATTTATTGTTAAAGAATTGGCTGCGTTCGATGGAAAACATATTAGCCATTTTGTGTTTAAATCACCTTTTCCATTTCGATTGTTGTCTCCAGATCTTCAAAAACAAGCAACGTGGTTAATGATGAATCATCATTGTATAAACTGGGAGTATGGCTATACAAATGTACACAAATTTAGTGAAATTATTCAAGATTTAACGAAAAATATTGATAGTATATTTGTAAAAGGAAAAGAAAAATGTGATTATATCAGAAAGTTCACCAAAAAAACAGTTTTTGAAGTCGAAGAACATCCAGCGTTATCACCAATGGAACCCAAGTGTATAAATCACATGTCGGAAAAATGCATATGTGCATTAACAAATGTTTTTTATATTTATGATAATTTTATTATGCAAGAAAATTAAAATGCACAATATATTTTGTATTCTTTATTAAAAAATAAATTATATGAATTATTCACATGTTTTATTTCCAAAGCATCATACTTTCTTCTTCATAATATTTTTGTTCCACTGGATTCATATTTGGTTCATCATAATTTTCTTGTTCCCACGACTCCATACTTTGTTCATCATTAGAATTTTTTTTAAGCAGCTCAGGAAAATAATAGATTACTTCTAAACCAAGAGTGTATATTTCAGGATTTAAAAATTTAACTGTTTCTAGTACTTGTTGTGCCATACCTTCTTGAGTACCTTTTAATATGTTCATAATTAGTGTAAATTCTAAACCTTTCAAAAAGTTCAGTCTGTATTCAACTAAAGGTGCGATCTCCCACAATTTTAATAGAGAAGTGGTGCTTAAACGTATGCTTGCATCACCACTGTAGATTCGTATACACTGTGTCGATTGTAGAAATTCCACTGCTAATCGTCCTATATCCACTGAATTAGAATTATTTAACTGATATACAAAACTATTGATTAACTGTTTGTTAGCAATGATATCACTCCATTCTTTTTGTGTCAAAATTAGTGTTGAATTGTTATTTCTACTGTTCGAAAGTATAACACAAGGAGCGTATTCTAAATCAGCAAATAGACAAATCGATATAAATTTTGATTTTCTCGAATTCAAAAAAAAGCGACGTTCTCCTAGGAATACGTTTTTCGGTTTATTCACTTCACACACATTTTTGACAAAGACATTTTCTTACACACTCACGATATTGTCACTTTAGTACGTTGAACTCAAGTAAAGATTATGTTCATTTAAACTATTTACTTATAGCAGATACCTTATCCTCTCTCTAAATAATTTAATGAGTATTACAATAATAACGGTACTTAATAAAGCTACTGTTAAACAAATTAAGTTATATACTTTAGAAATTTCTTCTAAAATGCTTTCTTTTTTTAGAGATTGACTTTGATTTACAACTTGCCATTTGTCTTGATCAGCCTCAGAATTATCTTGGAATATAATTTTCAGTTTGTAATTAAAAGTATGTACATTAACCTCCGGGATTTTTACACAAAAAACAGGTAATTTACCGTTATTTTCATGTGCATGGTTCAATACTATCCATGAAGTTCTATTACAATCTTCTTTCATATTTTTCATATCAAAACAAATTGCAACATGTTGAACATCGGCTGGAATATTGGTATATAATATGTTGTTAACAATAGCCACCAATATAATGTAATTTGTTTTAATTGATACCATTCTTATTTTAAATGCTTCTTTGCGTTTCTGTTCAAAGATGTTTCAGTACTATGATAGAAATCTATTTAATTAGTATATATATATATATATATATATATATATATATATATATATATACATGCATACATTCTTACACTTCTGCGGTTGACTTGTATATAAAAGTTATTAACTCTAGATTTATATTCCAACTATGTACGTCCGTTTCTGTACTTCTCGGTTACGCGTTGAGGTAAAAAAGTTATAAAATCTTCTAACTCAAAGAGCACAGCATCACCAAAACGACTTTTCACTATTTTCGCATTGAAAATTTTGTATGGTTGGTCCACTGTTAACTTATGCAATTTTATTATTGGCTTTGAATTTTTTTCTATAAGAGATGTTGAATTAAGCTCTTTTAAATCCATCTAAAATTATACATAAACACTTAACAAATAGAAACAAAGAAAAAAAAACTTACTTTTTAAAACACACACTTTGCAGAACTGACAAAAGACTTTACTTCTCTGGAGCTGCTAACTGACAATAATCTGACAAAATCAATGCCTTTTAATACCACCACTACCACTACTTACACTACAGATAGTAAATATAATATTTAAATTTATTGCATAAATATCAATTGGCAGATGCTACATACACATTATTAATTATAGATATAAATTTTAACTATGCACTTCCTTATTAAACCAGAATTAATTCTAAATTATTTACTATGTTTACTATCTAAGTACTTCCTAGTTGTCTATTCAAAGTTAATGTGCAGATGTTTCATACAGATAATTAATTATAGATATAAATTTTAACTATGCACTTTATAAACTAGAATCGAGATAATGCATAAAAATTATTAAGTATATTTTAGGTACAATTAATCAGTTTCCTTATTAAACGAGAATCAAATCCAATTTTTATTATTAACTGTATTTTATATCTAAGTACTTTGTAGTTATCTAGATAAAAATTAATTATAGACAGTTGCAATTTCCGCTTGCATGCCTGCGGTCGATTTATTATACAGTGGGCGTTATTAATTATAGATAGTAAAATTAAAACAATGCAACATTATTTCCAAACCTAGAATTTTAAAATATAAAAATGAACTGCAATAGAAATTCAAACCCGCCTATGACTCGCAATCGGTTTGCGAACGGTCAGATATTCTCGCTTAAACATCTCATACGAATACATGTTTATAGGTAATATTAAAAAATTTTGGGAATTAAATAACAGATAATATTGGGAATTAATTAATATTTATTAATTTAAAATTTAATATGTTTTTTGTATAGCACAAGTATTTGAAATAAAATCGCGATCATTGACCTCAAAGTCTTATGTTATTAACAATTTATGCTTATATATACATATATTCCATGATTCCTACACCAGATGTAATATTTCCTAAATGTAATTGTAGAATTATTAATTTCTAGATTGCTTATTTACATATCTATATTTTCAAATATACAGTTCGCGAAAGTTGAAGTGCGCGCAAGGTCCCTTTAAAATTGTATATCTTAAAGAAAAATCGACGTACTTACAATTACCAAAGCTTAAAATGTTCCTCTTGAGATGCAGAATAACTTCAAATAAATTAAATATCAACGTTTATGGAGTAGAGAAACAAAATATGTTTATAAACAAATATTTCCCAAAATTTTAACAACAATTTTTGTCTTTAAATTCGTATACATATAATTGGTAGTAACAATTTTTTTTTGAAAGTTAAAAACGAGAAGCCACTTTCATTCCCTTTAAAATAAGCTTTGAAAAATTAAAATCGGTCCATTAGAAGCCGAGATATAAGTAAAAAACAGAGGCAGCGCAAGCCTGATTCGTTATTTTGCAATGTTTTTGCACTATATTTACAGTATCTCGGCTTCTAATTAACCGATTTTAATTATTCAAAGCTCATTTTGTTGGTTTTTTTATAAGGAACAAAAAACAATTTATAAAAAAAATGTATTTTAATTAGTTTGTTAGTTATAATTTTTTAAACAATTAAATTGTTAATAACAAATTTCCAAGGCAACTGGTCAAAAAGCAGGTTGAATATTCGGATTCAGCAAAATACATTTAAAAAACTTTGCTGCTTGTAAGGATCTCAATCGGCCACGGAACCCCCCTTTGCTCCCTGACTACAAGGATTACGGTTATATTTTTTATTTTTCAAAAAAACAATTTGTTTATTAGTAACAAATTATTTGTTAATAACAAATTTCCTAACCATTTCTCGAGAATCCACCCTTGATATTTGTAATCAGGGGGTCAAAATACATAGAAAAACTTTGGTGGAGCCTTGTCTCTTTAACGGCTACGAAAACCCTCTGGGCTCCCGGAGTAATACTCTTTCCTGATGGTATGACTTGCAATATGGAATCGGAGGTATTTTAGCGGTTTTTTTTCGTGGGGTACCCAACAGCGAGTTATACTGGACATTTTTTGACGTTTACAATAACAGACCATTTTTGACAGACTGGTTTTTATTTGTTCACATAATATTTAGTTTTGATACATTTTAATTACCAAGCTAAGATGTTTTCTATATTCTTCGGACACCTCCTCTCTTCTTAATGGCGAAAATGCAGGACTTTGAATGTTTTCAATTAAGTGTCTATGTCTAATAAAATATATATAATATTTAGACACTAATTTATTTACCTTTTTCCAATTCAGTACTTTCAATTTTTCGTATTTTAGATGCAAATACATTTGTTTTAAGTTGTTCCACAACTTTCTTAGCTGCTCTGCAGTTCGTAGGGTTTTTACTTTAGGCTGAGAGTTGTATGTATTTGTTATACACTCCCAGGCCTTCTTTTTCTCCACCAATGTAGTATTGTCCGTCCTTTTATTTTCGATTGTTTTCTTCTTCCTTTACAAGGTGGGCCAAAAGTATTTTTTTTTGCAAGAATAAACTGCAGATTTACCATTCATCTAAAAATGTAAACAAGTACTTTTAATTAATTATTCAAATTACTATTAGCTATTCTAAACTGAAATAATGATTTGTTACATACTTTAAATTGAATTATTACTTTTTAATTAAATTAAACTAAAAAATGCTTGTTAATACAGTGAACAATACAACAGGTTATCTATGAATACAACACAATTGAACCTTTCCAAGTACGTCATAGTGACGTCACTCGATTTTCTGTCACTGGACAACCTTTGCACGTGTGGAATAGGAGCTAAAGTTGTTTTTACTGTTTTTAAGTGATTATTTTAAAATAAATTGTTAAATAGTTAGTTTAGTTGGAAAGTGGTGATGTTTTTGTATATTTAGTGTATAATTTCTAGTTTATAAAGACAATTTTAATTGATTTACAGACATTATAAATTCATAACCTCTAAGGTAAGTCTTTATTTATTCGTTATTTTCTATAAAAAAAATTATAAATGCTATGCCGATTGTTTATTTATGTTTTATTATCATACTATATATTTTGCAGAAAATATGGCACATATCAGTGATTACGCCAGGGCCCTCTCAAACGAAAATAAACTTCGTTATTTAGAAAAACTAAAATTATTGGGTGGACAAGATCCTTATACACTAGAAAAAAACGATTTAAGTTTATCTTTAGATGAATTACCACGAATTACTATCACAGTAATAACAGACTTTTTGATTTTTCGAGTGAGTCCTTTTACCCAAAAAGAAATTCGTGCGTACAAAAGCCTTGATGCATTTGCTCAGGTGGTAGCGCGTTGGGTAGAAGATATCAAGGCAATAAAAATTGATAATTGTTACTGTGTTTTAGGTAGGGATGCAACAAATTATGAAAGTATCGATACTGCTACTCATTCGATACTTTCTAAAAAAGTATCGATATTTTATAAATAAGTATCGATACTGCACAATATCGATACTTCGATTAATTTAATTAGGAAAAGCTTTACAAAACACAATAATTTGGATAATACACGTACTATTATATATTATATTTAAGTTTACAGTAAAATATATTTATATATTATATTAAAAACTTGTTTTTTATTCATCATAATACAATATAATATAAAAAACGTTTATTTTTCAATAAAAACTAAAAATGAAATATCCAACAATAAAACCGCAGCCTTGCATAAAAGGAAATATCTAATAAATGCTGTCTATGTGAAATATCGAACGAATATTCTAATAGATTAATGCTTAATAATATTAACACTAAACAAATATTGAATCAATCTGTCTCTATTCTACAGAAATCTATAAAAGGTCCCGTTATTTGTTCCAAATCCATCTAGTTGTTTTCTTAGGGATCATTCATAAAAATTATTTTTTATTTATTTATCTTTCTGTTATTTATGGCAAACAGAGCTCAAATTATTCGATTTGATACTTAGTATAAAGTATACTCAAATTGTATTGAAAAAAAGTATCGATACCAAAAGTATCGGTATCAAAACAAAAATATCGATATGTTTAAAGTATCGATACTTTTGTTGCATCCCAAGTTTTAGGCAAGGTAAGAAAGTGATAATAATACTTGAGAAAAAAATATTAATATTACATTAAATATTGTAGGTTATGCATTCACAGAAGATAAATGAAGCATCTCTAAAAGTGTGGATAATATTATCAGGAAAGGGGGAAATTCTAGCAAGTCACTGCAACTGTGTAGCAGGATTAGGAGAGGCTTGCACCCATGTTGCTGCAATTCTTTTCACCCTAGAATATGCAGGCAAAGAACAGAAGTCTGTTACAGATGTTCTTGCATATTGGATGGGGCCAAAATCAAAAAAGACATTTTTTAAGAAAATTGTAGATACGAATTTCTCACCAAATAAGATGTTCCACCTCCAAAGTCAAGTGATTATCCAGTTCCAATTCTTAGTAGTTTGGAAGCACAAAATTTTTTGGAACAATATAAAACCGATGGTGGTATTTCTGTTCTAAACTTGTTCTTCGAGGATGCGGTTGATAACTCTGATACCTCAATTTTTCTAACAGATTTATTTAAAGTTACATTTAGAGATTTGAGCCTAGCAGAACTTAGTTCTATAAATATATTCCTTGATGGAGAACAAATAAAAAAAATTGAAACGGACACTAGAAAACAGTCCCAAAATAAGGATTGGTTTATGTTAAGAGCTGACCGTATTACAGCTTCTAATTTTAAAAGCACCATTATTAAAGAAAATTTGCTATCCACACCTATATAAGCGGACATTTAAAGCAGGTAAGCTTTTGCGAATGATTGAAGTAAACATATTAATATTAGTTCATATTTTAGGAATTTATGGATGTGAGCATGAGAAACTAGCAATAAAGGATTTTGAAAATTACCACAAATCCATTCATCCTGAATCGCAAGTTAAAAAATGTGGATTATTTCTTAATGAAGAATATCCATATTTTGCTGCTACGCCTGATGGTATTTTAAACTGTGAGGTTTGTGGTATCAGATGTGTGGAAGTAAAATGCCCATATTGTGCTAGAGACACTTCAATTAGTGAATTCTTTGGAGCAAAAAAGATATTTATGTGGAACAAGTTAAATTTGACTTAGCTTTTTGGCAAGAAAAAAGTGATATTGCCCTCAAATTTCATCGTCATACATCTACTTATGATTATTATTTACAGATTTGGTGCCATTGCCGACAGCCAGATAATGGAGAACAAATGGTGTTATGTTCTAATAAAGACTGTATAGTAAAGTGGTATTGTGACTCAGCTACCCCACCCCAGTTATTCTTACATAAAAAGCTGTTGTTAAATTACTTGTTACCCTTAATTTATGGCCTCGTGATTCGTCTAGTAATCCAAGTTGTATTGTTGTGGTCCCACATTCTTATTTAGAGTTTGGTATAGAAATTGCGAAATAAAAGAGTTAAATTCGACCAATTATTTATTCATTACCTATATTTATAATTTATTCTACCTTTATATATTTTTATTATGAAATTTGAAAATTATTTATTCATTACCTATATTTATAATTCTACCTTTATATATTTTTATTATGAAATTTGAACCTATCACTTTCTTCCTCAAAACCATACAATAAAAATCGTTTCTGACTAAACTCATTTTGAGTTATACCTAATTAATCTTTGATTACTTTTCGTCGGGAATATCTTTAGGTGCACTTCGTTTCACCTTTTTATTAAATGACTTATATAGTTTCTCATTTATATAGTTAAGTAGATACCTGAATATTTTTGTTATATTATTCAACTTAATACCTTTATAATAGCGAAAATGGGCTAAATCAAGTGGCCTATTCCGGTCAGAGGACGCGAGAATGCATGGGATCCTTTAGCAGATTCTTACATGCACTTTCAAGGTTCTTCATATTTGTTACCTCGTTGGGTTAACTGGAGTATAGGTGTAAGACTCTGTCGAACACATGCCACAGAATTCTCCCACAACACCATTATCACGGTAGTGTGTATGTGTGTATTCTGAGAGTGGAATTGCATGCAAAGTACCAATTTAAATAATATAACTTTTGTTTTTAATTGCTGCTTAGGTAAAGTGTGTGTACCTCATACTCGCTTTCTAAAAAGTATTATTGTATTTCATTTATGACTGTCGGTCAACTCTTAACAAATGAAAGCGTCCTTCCACTTTAACATCTGTTGAACCTTCGGACAGTGCAGCAAATAGCATTGAATAGAAGTGAATAGAAACGGTCATTATCACAATAATTAAAAGGAAGCAAGTGGTTTCTTTGTAAAGCACCCTGTTTACAATACCTAACTGAATAATAAAGAAATAAAATTTAAAATAGATGAATTTGAAAGCAAGATTACTGAAATAAAGAAATAAATAAAAAAAATAAAATGAATGTTTTTTAGATTCATTTCATCCCTGGCTTTTGGAACGATATTTTACCAAGTGTGTCGAGGTCCATAGTCACCTGTGCGGCGGGTTGGTTAACCTTACCACCGGTGGTCCTAGTCAGGGGTCCGGCGGCGTCTTGGGGGATGGTCACCTTCCGGGCGTCCAGGAAGAGGTTCCGGGTCATCGGGTGGTCGGCGTCGGCGGCGTCTACTCTCGTCTGGGATGGTCCGTAGTCCAACAGGTGTTAAGCGTCGTAGTCGGTGGGGGTTGTCGTCCGTGGTACGTGGCAGGTGTTGATCGTCGTGGCTCTCATCAGGTGTCGTCCATGGTCCTTGGTCCGCGTCAGGTGTGGGTCGTCGTGGTCCGTGGGGGTCCTTGTCAGGGGTCGTGGTCCGTGGGGGTCCTCGTCAGGGGTCGCAGGCCGTGGTCCGTGGGGGTCCTCGTCAGGGGTCGCAGGTCGTGGTACTGGTTCCGCGTCAGGTGTAGGGCGTCGTGGTTGGAAGGGGTCCTCGTCAGGTGCAGGGCATCGTGGTAGGCAGGGGTCCTCGTCTCGTGTCGGCCGTCGTGGTCGGTGGAGCTCCTCGTCGGGGGTCGTGTTCTGGGGTCCATGGTCCTCGTCAGGTGTAGTGGGTCGTATCTCGTAGTTGGCAGCGGCTCGGTCCTCAGTATAGCAGGCAAGGGTTGAATCACCTGGTCAACGGGGTCGTCGTGTCGCTGTTCTTGCTACGGCGGATTATTGCGTGATAAATTCGCTATCTCGCAGTATTATGCAGTGGATGTAGACAAAACCAATTTCGTTATAATCGGTGGTACTACGTAATCAACTCTAACGAAATTAATTTCTTAATCATCTTGGCTCTACGAAGTCAACTTTGTAAAAACCAAAATCTTAATGCCTTTCTGTGTTAGAAGCTCGCTTATTTATATTGCTTCAAGTGGCGTGTTCTCCCCCTTCAATTGTCTTAATTTCTTCTAAAATTTTGTTCCCATAACGTCTGGTTGTCAGTGATTTGTGTAAAAGACATTATTTGATGACATCTGGTATTTGTATCGCTTAGTTTCTTGCATTTTAGATTGCCATTTATTAACTTAAAATCCATTATGGTTGACACTTTTAAAAACGTAGTTTCCGGATACATTGTATTTGAAAGCTCGCACTATTGTATAGAATTTTTGGCTCAGCAGGTAGCGGCACATGTGCGTCGTCTTTATTGTAACATTTAAAAGTTTTTGCACTGGTTCGTGTTTATTATATGATACTGATATTAATTTATACGATTTTAAATAATTTTATATGTAGGCTGGGGTAGGATAGCTTCAGTATCATGCCAAATGTTTAAGTCTTAAAAAAATTCCCAAAGGAAAATGGTTATGTATTTTATGTAAATAAAAATATAAATAGAGATTGTGGTTTAATTTGTCAAAACTAACAAACAAAATCATTACAAATCATGTAAATGTGAATTATTGGCTACAATATTATTATTATTATTTTTCAATTATTGAGGGGCAAAGATTGAATAAAGCACTACAAACTGTTAATACTTGACCTAAAACTGCAACATCATCACTTTTTTTTGGGCCAAAAACATTGGTATTATATCATACAGAATGGTGTATTTCTGACGAAGAACTCCTATGACCCGTTCCACATGTATCCTAAAAAAATATGTCATTTCATATATTCTAGCAATAAAATGTTTTAAACTGATTTACCTTACACTTGCCAAATTTCTTGTTGACTCTATATCCTGAGGGTCTAGCTGTCTTTTCCCTTTTAAAAATGTTGGAGTAATTACCTTAGCCATATGCACTCCCACCAGTTCCTCAATTAAAAATCCTCGATCAGCTAACACTACATCATCTGCATTTAAATGTTCTAGAACACCACAATTTTCTGTAAGTGCCTTATCACTTATCCTCCCACCATATGCTTGTGAAATAAATGAAATTGATCCAGCAGGTGTTATTCCAATCAGAACTTTAACAGTATTGTGGTGTTTGTAATTAGACCAAGTTGTGCTTTGGGATTCTAAATTTTTTGATGTCTCAATTCTGATTTCAAAGCAATCTATAATAATTGTCACTTTATTTCCAAATGCTTCTTTAAAACAGTTTGGCATAGCTTTTATTAATTGTTCTCTTGAAGGCCATAAAATGAATACACTAAGCCTAAAGTATATAATTCTAAGTGTAGAATAAAAAACTCTTGAAATTGTCTGTACACTTGCATTAAATATGTAGGATAAAAGAGTAAAATCTAAATTTAACCTAAGCTTAATTAAAACTATCAAAAAATGAGTGAATTTATCCTGAATTAAAGTTTGTGGCGTTATTGTCATGAACTGTTCTATTAATCGTGTAAATATGCTATTTAATGCTTTATAAGTAGGAATTCCTGTAAAATATCGGGTTTTCTTATAATCATTTATGAATGAGTTTTGCATGAAAGTGAAATTTTCTCTGAATGTTCTTAATTGGTATAATTGCTGATGCAAAATAGTGTCTTAAGCTTGTAATTCAGTTTGTGTATGGACACAAATCGTTTTAGGTATTTTAGCACAATCCAATAAAACCTCTTCTGCAATAATATTTTGAGGCACTTCTTCTGTCATGGTGCTTTGAGGCGCTTCTTCCTAAAAATCATATGGGGGGATCAAACAGAAGTACATATATCAAAATAATTTACAAAGGATTCCCAAAACCAATTTGAAAAATACTCAACTGCACAAAACAGAATACATACACCAATAAATAATAAAGTAGTATAAAAGCCACACCAAAGATTTTATTTAAGTACATGAGTAACATAGACAAAATAGATGTCATCTAAACTCAGATAAATTTTCACTTACGCTATTAGTTGATCAGGACTACATTTCTGTAACATTTTAGAAAACCAGTAACTTATATATTCATATTTATTAATAGAATTATAACAATAATAAAATGTAATGTGATGTGTAAAATCGTATGTATTAAAATAATGTTGTAAAAAATAATACACATTCCTTATGAAATTATAACTTATTTATTTAAATATAATATTACCTCAACAGATAAATCCAAGTGTCTCTTTTTTGCTCTCTGGTACCTTCTGGTACTTCCCTCATCAACTTTGGTAGCAGATTTATAGCCCAAATTTTGTGAGGGTACATAATCTGGATTGGAAGAGTCACTAGGCTCTGCAGGTTTTCCTTAAAAAAAAGTACAATGAAAAAGTGTTAGGATTTTGAAAACAAAATAATATACCTTTTATACAATGATCTGAGCACACTGAAGCATTCTTGATTTTAGTTTCAGTTAGGTCGGATCTTTTTATCGCTTTTATCCAGCATTTTCGCTTTCAATACCTTCAGGGATGTATCTACCTCTTTTGTCCCGTACTCCAGGAAATGAGAAAAACTTTTTTTCAGTTTCTCGGTTGCTTCTATTGGTGCATCCGAATACAGCACAAAATCGTGGCATTTTCACCAAACTATTTTTATTAATAAACCACTGATCTATTTTAAAACAAACTAAATTCAAATATAACCTCAATTCGGATTAAAAAACACGATAACACTCCTAATAATTGTATTTTACACTTTTAAATTATTACAGTATCTAACTAATACACACTAGTATAGAAATTCACCAAAACCAATTGACTTTTGTTCTCGATTTATATTTAAATCATTAAAAAATGTAATTATGATATAAGCTTTACTGCAAAGGTTGTCCTCGATCAGCTGTTTTCGGCAACATGGCGCAGGTTGATGACGTCACGTGGAAACGCTCAATTGAGAAGCGACTAAATGCATGGCATAAATATATCATGACCGCTTCAAAAGTATTCTGGAGCACCAACGTTGCCAAATGTGACTTTGTTTTCTTCTTCTTTTTTTTTAAATATTCTTAGTTTGTGGTAGGGTAGATAGTTAATGCTACAGTACTGAGATGGAGGCAAAAATAACTAAACATTTTTATTTTTTTTATCCACAATCATTTTATAATTGAAATTTTATTCTCTCTTAGGAAGCGTATAAAGTACCTTTTAGTCCATTAGTTGATTAAAGTTACTTTATTCCACTGAACAACTTTAAAGACTCCTTAATTTCAGTGATTCAGAAATTACTTCTATACTAGTGATTCTGATTGTAAATGGCTGTGATTGTGGATAAAACGTATTAACGCTCTCGCGTTTATACATTTTTTTCGTGATACAATAAATAAATATTATAAAAACAGATTTGTTGTAGTTGGTAGTAGGGGAGTATAATGTATGTAAATAAAATGCGTCACAATATTTGAAAAATGTAATTAGGTACCTAATAAAAAAAATTAAACAAAAAACCTTAAAATATATTGCAATAAAAACTAAAAAAAATATCACAAAAATGAAAAAAAAAACAAACAGAAACTTTGAATAATATTAAAAATATTTAGAATTACTTTTTTAAGAAATAGTTGTGATCATTGTCTGAATGTTGGGAAAAAAACTCATTTTTACCACTTAATAGTTTATTAATACTATTAGCTTCTTTGGTGGAAGGATTTTTGCATTTTAAAGTGCACCTTTTTCGTTTTTTTTTGAGTTGAAAAAAATCTTGCTTGTTTCAAAATATTTTTATTAGCAAGCTCAGTTTTAGTGTCATTAGTGACTTCAAAAGAGTCACTTATATTTCTTATATCTGCCAAATTACATAAAACATTTAAATGGACATTTATTTGAGAGATTATTTGGTTATCTAATTGAGTGAAATCGATAGTTTCTAATTTGTTAAAGGTATCTTTAATTTTTCCTTGCAAATTAACATTACTTAAACAACTAAGCCAAGATATATCATTTTTATATTATGCTGTTCATCCACTATACTTGTATTAACAATATTGATAGTTTGATCAGAAATGTCTGTACTATCCTTATTTTGTACAAAAATTTTAATGAAATGTATATGTGTACAAATGGTTAATCGGTTAATGAAAAGTGGACAGTTGCAGGAGTACATATGAACACAAATTTCACAAGAGGAACAAGTTATTTTGCAGCAACTTTCTGACATATTATGCTTTATAACTAGATATGTATGTTCTTTGTTTTTAATTTCCCAAAGATTTTCATCTTTAGGGCTCACTTCAAATTTGCTTTCAAGTGCCAACTTGTGATATTTAAATATCATGCCATTGTAAGAAGTATTCTTACCTTTTGTTAATTTTATTATTCTCTCAATACTAGTTCTTCTTAGGTAATTTAAAACTGCATGTAAGCCCTTGTCTAATCTTTTTATTTTTTTATGCCCCAAATAAAAATATTTTATAATTTTGTTCATAGATTCTAATCTCATGTTCGTATTAATCATTGAATCTCTTCTGCAACAGTATGCCCACTTTTCATAATTTCTTAAATAGTTATCTCTAAAGTATATTCCATAACTTTTAGTGTCTTTATCATTTACCATCATGTTTATAGCACAAACTAACTTTTCAATAAACCCATCTGATTTTAAGTCTTTCTGTAACACTTTGCATGTTTTATACACTTCTGCACGTTTCTCTTTATTTGAAATCTTATTTAGGTTCTTCTGCCAAGCACGGTCTACATGCCAGGAGCAATATAAATTGTATTTTACTGGTTTCATTACGTTGCACCATGCAGAATAAAAATTTTCTGCCATATCTGACATGAACACTTGTGATTCAATTAAACCAATTTTATCCTTAATGACCTTAAAAAATATCTCATAAATATATTTATCTTTCCTATTTGTAAACATAAATGACACTGGAACACCTTCTCCAAACTCATCCACTATCATAATCGTAGTCATTTCGAAATCATATTTATTAAGGCCGTGAGTCCCATCAATAGCTACAGTACCATTACCAAATAATTTAAACATGGTTTTTTGGAACTGATTCATAATTATAAGACAAAAATCATTTTTTTCTAAAATAGAAGATTCTTCATTCTGTGTTTTATATAATAAAACCATATTTTCATCAGTCTCAGATTGTTCTTTTACCCAAAGGTCAATTGAAAATACGTCATTAGGATGACGCTTCCCTTCTTTTGCTTCTATTTTATATTTGCGTTTAATATTTTGAATGTCTTGATTTGTTAAAAGATCAATTCTCTGTAAATGTTCATATTGTTATGATTCATTTCTAATATTCTAAAAAATATAAAATTACAATAAGGAACAAATAGTTAAATACTTATGAGCGGAAACTCCAGCGATTAATTTTGAGGCCACCGACTTCTTTTCTACTTTGGAAAGAGGAATATGCTGCAATTCCACAGGATTATTGTGTGTTCTATTCCATATTACATTTAGTTGGTTGTGTTCTATTTTCACTTTCATAAAACTGATGCAGGCATAGTTCAATTTGCAGGATCCTTGACTTTTTGGATTCCTATTTCGTTTTATGTTGAGTGGTTTCCCATTAGAGTTCCTCTTACTTCGATTACAGTTATAATATTGGACACAACCATTTTCCTGTCTTTTATTAAAGGCACTAATATAAGAACAGAGCTGTTCCCTCTCGATGGAGGATTTCCAATTTTCAAACTCTAAAACATTTTTATTTAGTAGGTAGTTTAGTAGGTAATAATAGTAGTCAAAGCATAGTAATAAAAATATCAGAGCTTAATCTGAGGTATTTTTAACTTACCCTCGCTATCAGTAAAAATTAGATTTTCTATTTGAAAACTGTGCTTATGTACATCTTCTAAATGCTTTATCAAACTTAATTTTGTCTTATATGACAAGAGGCATGCTTGGCATTTGTTGTTCCATCTATTATAATCGTAAGAGGATTCTACTGCTTCTACATTACTGAACCCATGTACTTCTCTTAGATGTCTTTTCACACTTCGTTGGCAGGAATACACCTTCTTACAAATACTACAAGCACTTTCCATAATTAAATTTCGATCTAATCTAGCCAGAGGTTAAAAATAGCCTACTGCCTACAACACTTGCAACTTGCAATAACAAATAACACAAATAACAACCTCAAACGAATTTTTTTAGAAAAAGAAGAAATCACAAATCTCCTCATTGGCAACGTTGGTGCACAGAATACCTTTGAAGCGCTCGTAAATATATCAGGCATGCTATATCGAAGCTACGCGCAGGTTCCCCTACCACATCGCATCGGACGTGACGTCAGCCTGGTGCACATTTAAACGAATTAACATGGGAGATGTATGAATAATTGGTGAAAATCAAGTTATTTTGTTATTAAAAAAGTTTTTTAGGGTTATTTAGGGTAAATTAATGAAATAAAAATGCATTTTTAGTTATTTAATATATAAATTTATTTAAAAACCGATAAAAATAATTTAAAATAAATTTAAATTTAGGATAACTTTATGAAAACATTTTAATAAATCTTTAACTAAAATGATACCTTAAGTCATTTAACATATGATTTTGTTTGATAATGACAATACAATGTAGCAGTTTTTAATAATATTTTGGTTAAATAATCAACTTTTAACATGAATATCTCAAAAAATGCTAAAACTTTGAAAAATTCATTAGTTTATGGTCATTTTTAAGTCTGCAAATAGAGAATCCTGTGAGTGAAAATGAATTTGGGGCCCAGACTCCGACACCCTTCTTTGTATTTTTTTCCAAATGAATTTTTTTTAGCAATTTGGTAATCAAAATTAGTGATGTAACGGAGGTCCGGCTCACCTACTGACTCCGGCCTGAAGCCGGAGTTCCCGACTTCGGCATTATTGGCACCGAAAATAGGCCGGAGGAATTATTTTTTAAACTTGAATAAAAAATAAGAAAAAATGTAAAAAAAACGTTTTATTTTAAATCTGATTCAAAAAATGACAAAACTGAAATAGGTATATTCTCTAGTACTCAAAATTTAGACGGGGAAGATTATGGTGAATAAACAATAATTTCTCAGCATTTCGTGGAGTAAGTCTATTACGTTTATCTTCATATATGTTTCCCGCTTCCGAAAAACTTCGTTCTGAGTAAATACTGCTAGGTGGAGAGGATAAATATTTTATTGCCAATTTCACCAAATTAGGACAAGCATGTTGGTTATCTTTCCAAAATGAAATGGGATTCGATTGTCTATCATTGAGTGGGAGTAATATATAGGCAGAAATTTGCTTTGACAGATCCTTGTTTTTCTTTAACCTAGGTGTGGCTGCGCCTATATTGGTTTTGATTTTGATATTCGATGCAGATTGGGCAATTTCTTTGTAACAGTCAAAAATTGGATCACGTTTCCGCTTTGAAGAAGGGGGAGAATCCCCAATGCTGAGGCTGTTACTGGAAGATTCACTTGAATATCCATCATTATTAGATATTTCATCTTGTTGAAGTTTAAGTGCCTCCACTAATAACAACCGTTTAACATTTCCACCTCTTTCATCATTTTCATCATCAGCACTATCTGCAGTAGAAAAAAAGGCCACTTTGTAGCGCGGATCTAAAATTGTTGCCAACGAACCGTTTTCCATTTTCTCGTATTCTCCAAACCTTTTGTGAATTTCTTCCACTAAAGTTTGTAGTAAAGTGCCCAGACCAAATGAGTGAACTTTTGATAAATATTTATTGAGCATTATAATAGAAGGAATCACATCAGATAAATATGAGTCTGTACTGCTAAGCTGTCTTGTAAGTTCCTCGAATGGTGCTAACAAAGTTAGCAGAGAACCAATTAAATCCCATTGTGTTTTGGTCAAATTACCAATGTTATTTTCATTAGCATAAATTGATAAGCATCTTTTTTGTTCATAAAGGCGCTCTAGCATATAGAATGATGAATTCCATCTGGTTTGGACGTCTTGAATTAATTTTTTATTTGGTAGGTTAAGGTCATTTTGAATTTGTTTAAGTTTGTCACGGGCTAAAGACGAATGACAAAAATGACCCACAATTTTTCTAGCCACTGCCAACGTGTCAATTACTGCTCTTTGCGATTTTAAGGATGATATAACCACTAATTGTAAGGAATGTATAAAACATGAAAAATTTTCAACTCCTAATTCATTGCAACCTTTAACCATATTGGATCCCCCATCTCTAATTATAAGATGTATCTGAGACTTTGTTAAATTCCATGATCCTAGCAAATTTTCAAATTTGGCACAAATATTTACACCTGTGTGGGATCCAGTAAAATGTTCGCAATTCAAAACAGCATTGTATTTTATGAAGGAAATTGGATCTATCCAGTGACCAGTCAAACTTATAAAGCTTTCATTGTTTTCTTGGCAAGTCCAAATATCCGAGGTTAATGAAATGTGCTCAGTTTTTTCTAACAGTACACTTATTTTATTTCTCAAGCGGGCATAAATATCGGGAATTATGTTGTTGGAAAAATAAATTCTTGAAGGAAGGTTATACTGTGGTAAAGCATGAGACATTAGTCTTGTAAAACCCTGATTAGTAACAATTGAGTAGGGTTGATTATCTAAACATATCATTTCAGCTATTTTATAATGAACTTTAACTGCACGACTGTCCATAATGTCCCATATTTTTTTTTATCTATTACTTTTTATAATGATAATTGAATTTTGCTTCCTTTTTGTTCATTGTTTTCAGTTTTTTTAACTTTGTCTTTTTCTTCAGTTAGATAAGTTAGATTATTAAATTCCTCTTGATGAATGCTTTTTAAATGTCCAAAAAGAGGTGTAGTAGAAGCTGCTTTGCCACTACCACCTCTTGAAATTAACTTTTTGCAATAATTGCACTCTGCTTTAGTTTTATCACTTTCACTGATTTTGAAATGTTTCCAGATCACACTATGTTTTTGTTTCGAGCGTTTCAACATTTTTAATCACTATTTTTACTAATTTTTAGTATTGTTATGTTATAGTTATTTTATGTAAAAAATTTACTAATCTAATAAGCTAACAACACCGAAGTTTCAAACAAACAATATTAATTTGAACTTTTAAGGTTATGTTATTCACAGGGATGCAAGATGCAAGTTTGTTTTGCGCATGTTTTGTGATTTTTTGACAATTGACAACCTCCGGCAGTAACTCCGGCTAAATATTGCCGAAGTTACTGACTTCGGCCTTCGGCAAAATCTTACCTCCGTTACATCACTAATCAAAATCCATTAACCAAACTTCTTGTTCCAAGAGAGAAGATTCCAGATGTAATTTTAGGTGATGATGTTTTCAATTGTGGCTCACAATTTACAATTATTGAAGTAGTCAGTTTTTAAAAAATATTTTGAGATCTAAAATATAAGATTGTATGTTAAAAAAAAGTAGTCCTAACTAAAATAAACTGGTGTTACCTTAAGAACTTAATTTTATAATTTTTTATTTGTAAATTTCTTCGTTTTTTGTTGGGATTTTCAGATGTAATTTGCTTATTAGGTTCCCTTAGATGAATATATGTCCTGGTTCTAATAAAACAAAGAACAACTTCTTTCGGTAAACCAATTGTCGAGATTTCATTTAAAATTCTTTCCATCAGGTTTTTGAAAATAAATTTACATTTCGCTAAGGAATTTCCATGATAAGAAGTAAATGATTTTTCCATTATATGACCAAACTCTAGTAGTTTTTCTGATGGATTAAGTAAATTACCAAATGAAACAAAATTAATCCAAACTGGGCAATCACTGTTAGGAACATCGTCAATTGTTTTTTCACCTAATTCGGGGTATTTTTCTCGAAACCGGTGTGCAATATATCCAGCTATAAACTTTAATCCCTCTTCATGTATCAGTTCAGCTGGTGTTAAGCTTTGGAGCGGCTGATTTTCAAAAACCTCTAGGAACTGAAATAGGTCTTCGCCTACTACTGATTCATCAAGAGGAAAATTTTCATTAACCGTTATAAAATTTTTAAATATCTCTTTGGTTATACAATCTTCAATTGGTATATTTTGGGTATCTTCCAAGTTAATCAGGCCAGATTCAGCTAAATCGTCGGATGTGTTTTTATCTGTGGTAAACACTGAAGATGAATGTTTCCCCAAAATATACCAACGAAGACGATATTTTAACTCAAGAGGTGTTGGATGGTCAGATGAGCCGCCTATTCCTCGAATATAGGAAAATAAGTTTTCCAAAATATCTTGGTTTAACCGATATGTTAAAAGGTACTCAACTGAATATGTTTCGTTCAAGTATTTATAAATTTCTTGGAGCGAATGGTTCGATAGAATTATACCATTTTGAAAGGGCATCAAAGATTTTCTTTTACCAACACGCATTTTGGATATAAATTCAGTCATTTCTATTAATAGAGATTCTTGCTCAGTTAAATTTATTCCAAATGCATTTGCTTGATAGTTTGTTCCAAATTTAGTTCTTACATTAAAAACATCGAACCAATCGTTAAAAAGTTTTAATACTTTAGAGATTTCCTGCCAATTAAAATCATTTAATAGCCCTCTCAACCCACACCATTCGATGGCTTTTGAAGTTGAATTTGAGAAGATCTGCACCGCTGGCCTAACTTTCTGCCTCATCGTACCTTTCACATCTAGATTCTACCTGCTTAATTTGTGTGCCAGCTTAATTTCTTTGCTTGACAAAGATAAAAGTGCTTCTAAGCAGTCTTTGTTGATAGTTTTCCCATCTATATTGAAGTCATGGTCAAGCAAGTTATTTCTAGCTAATTTTATTAGATGTGGAACATAAACAAAAACAAACACTTTTAATTTTTCATTCGAAGGATGTGGAAAGAAACAATTTTTACCTACAATTTATAAAAGTAATTATTGAATTGAACTTTAGAATTAAATTAAAATTTACCAGGTACAATATTTAACTTGGACCAAAGACCATAATTTCTTTCTCCCATATCTGATGTCATACCGACAACTGTGTAACCAGAGGAATATAATTCGTTTATGATCTCGTTTAGAATTTCTTTAGTCATTGGCTGATCGAACATATAATAAATCGGTGTTAGGCCGAAACTGCTCAGCTAATAATAATTTTTTTTTTACACACTACCCTGAGAAAATACTTGTTTTTTCCTTTCTTTTCTTTGATTTCAGTTAGTGTGTACAAGTCTTAACAGTCTGTTTAATTATATTTACATAGTATGGTGTTTGACTTTAATCGATACCTTAGACTGTCCAGAAGGATAGATTTGATCGCCTTAGACAGTTGGTTTTACACCTATTCATCAGGCTAAAGTGACCCCAACTTTCGCTGTTTTGAATTTAACAATGAACACAATCTGTGGGAATTGTTTATAGTCAAATCGAGTTCTAGTTTGCAGTTAGGGGTGAAGATGTCACTACTATCACATCGTTTACACTTCCACTACTCTGTGGTTATATATAGATCGTGATTTTAGTGCATTTTCAGTCAGCGATTACGCTTTAAGCTCGCTTACGACAACATATACCTTGTACTGACGAGCCCCAATTGGGCGAAACCGGTCTACAAGTAATGTTGTCCCTTTAACTGCAAACGGGATTTGTTGACTTCAGTTCCTTATTGTTGAATTGTCTATCGAACTTTTCACTTCTGGGGTATTGATTAACCTTTGGACTTTTAGTTCTGTTGATGGCCGGTGTTAGGCCGAAACTGCTCAGCTAATAATAAAATTTTTTTTACACACTACTCTGAGAAAAATACTTGTTTTCCTTTCTTTTCTTTGATTTCAGTTATTGTGTACAAGTCTTAACAGTCTATTTTATTATATAATAAATTGGTTGTTCCAATTTGAAATTAATCCTCGTGCCATGACAACTTGACAAGTTTTATTAGGAATATATACTTGTTCTGTACCTTTATCAATAGAAATTTTATTACTAACATACACTTCATCGAAGTACAACAATCTTTGGACCTCATTATAATTGTGTCGGTTGTGACTCATTAGCCGCAATACATCTTTTAAAATACCAGGATTAATATCTTAGTTCAGTGCCCATTTTCTAAGAGTTGATGGCGCAAGTAATGGATAATTTAATTTAGTTCTTAAATATCTATATGCTTTTGGGCTTACACTTCGTAGTGACATAGCAGCACATATGTCCTCACGTGTCCAATTCATCCGTTTTTTTGGATTAAGAAGCATTTTTACTTGGCCAGGAGTAAATATGTTATTTAATACTTTTGAAACTTCTGCTTCTAAATTCAAATCAATGTTGTGATCTTTCAATTCTTTCAACTCTCTTTTCAAAGAATCATTTTCTGATTTTAAATTTAATAACTCCAATTCGTTATTCTTCTGATCTTTTACCTATTTTTGAAGAATTTCATTTTCCCTTTTTAAACTTGCCAATTCCTCTTCAAGATTTTGAACTGATCTATTATTCATTTCAACATTTATATCTTCATTAATTTCAGGAACTCTGTAAATTAAAGCATAATTATTTTAATAGTTAATATACATTAATTTCCTCACTCATTAATTATCGATATCGAATCTTCTTCAGTTTCCATGGGCAGTGCCCATCTCGGCCCATGAAACAGGTAGCTCTTTTAAAAATGTCCCAAGTCGGCCCAAAGATTAAAACTGACCGATATAAAATGTACCAGCAGCTCGGCTCATGGGATAATCCGAATACAGGTAGATGTTAATAAATAATTAAATAATTTTATATCTTAATAGAATAAAATGTAACTATTTGGGTATAGAAATAACTTTATTAAATAGATTATTATAGGTACATACAAAATTAAAAACTAGATAACATTAAACATTATAATAATGTGATAATATTTTAACGTATTCAAGTTGCGATAACATATTATTGTTGTATTCATTAATTTTAGTACTAATAAAGTCATGTCGCTTTTTTGAACGAATATTTATAAATTTATGGGGTGTATTTATACTGTTACACTTAACATAAACTTCAGCTTGTACATTTAAAATTGAGTTTAAGAATATAAATAATAAAGGATGAGTTTGGTACATTGAATTATTGAAATGTGAATGGAAAGATTCACATGCATTTGTAGTTTTATTTAAAGCCGCGGAAGCATGTGCCCATATTTTTGGCGGAAATTTTGAATTGGATGTTAAATAGTTTTCCAAAAGGTAATCGGAAAAATCTTTCAATTTAGGATGTGCGGGTTTTATTTCGTATAATTCAAAAAAAATAAAAATCATCAATTTCCTCGGGTTTTAAAAATAAAAGACTGAAACAGTAACGCAGCCATTTTCCTATATCTGAACTTGTATTTTTATATTCATTAACCAAACCTAAGCTTTGGATTTTTCTAAACCAAGCTTGTGTTAAATGAAACCGACAACCGGTGAGTTTACAATTTGGCCAAATTTTTATTACAGCATTATGAATAGCCATTTCAAAATCAATGACTACTTCTTGCGGCGAAAACATAAAATTTCTACCAACGCAATATTGATAAATTTTCATAATACATTGTGTATAAGAATTTTCACTTTTGCCTTTCAATAAACAAAATACTAATGGAATATAATTACCATTGAAGTAGCCGTGAATTGTAAACATTTGTTTAAAAAACTTTGTACAGTACGTAAATGTACCATCCATATAAATTATTTTGGATTTACATAAAAATTTTAAGTTACTGTCACATGCAAATATCACCGAATTTTGGTTCGAGTCATTCACTATTAAAAACTTTTCCCCTCTATTTGTTTTTGGTTCCAATTTCCTTAAAGCTTCATGAACTTCAAGAATTGATTTTGGTAAAGCTGGTTGTAACTTCCGTCGAGAATAATACAGATTTTTTTTTGCACAATGTAAATCACTTGTTGTTAAATTGGTTAAGTAATTTTCTTCATTATTTAATTCTTTTCTAATTAATTTAGAAGGCTTTTCAAATAAGTCATTTTCAGCCTTTGGTTTTAACCCCTGACTTAAGACTTGCCTTTCTAATATATTTTCTGATTCTGGATCATGATTATGTTTATTATTTAAACCAGTTGTAGTTCTGTTTTTATTTTCTCCAATTGTTTTAATAAAAGCTTTGCAATTGTCCTTTACACATCTCCACTTTGTTTTACCTGAAGCTAATTTTCGGTTTTGTTCTTTAAATTTAAAACGTTCACAAACTAATAACAATTTTCCTCGTTGACTAAACATTTCACTTATATTGATCTTCAAAGGTGTAAAATTGGCCATTATATTATATTTTGACTGTTTACTAAACTAATAGTTATTTGAAAAATAATTATTCATAAACTGATTAAAACTGTTTCTTAAATTCGCAAACAACCCAAATATTTTGTTTAATATTGAAAGAAGGGGTATAGGGAGGTGGAATGCTTATACCTACTTATACTTGGTTGTTAATCTTCGAGCCGACTTGGGTATTTTTAATTTGTACCTGGAATAGCATAAAGGATTAAAGTGGGCCGAGATGGGAATACCCTGTTTCCATAGATTGGCATAATAAATCATCAACTATTTTCTTTTTTTCCACAGATAATCTGTAGTTCTCGAGTGGGTTTGATCTTGATGTTACAGTATTTGTCGAGGTTGATGGTAAATTCAAGGTTGGAATTGCATCCTCTTTTAATTTCCGTGAATGAATTGGAGAATACCCTAACAGCTGCTGCTTTAACGTTTTTAATTTGCATTCAGGAGTAAAATTCCGAACAAATTCGTGCTAAATTAATAATAGGTAAATAAATTTCATTATTTAAAGGTTATATTATCTTAATAATTGCATTTACCTGTGTTAATATTAATTTTGTCAACTCTTTGACAAGCTTTTACCCATTGATCACAAAATTCCTTTATTTTAGGAAAACTATAGTAATGGACGGGTTTTTCTTCACTTTTCGTACGGTTACTTCGTCCTTGTTCACTTCACTCCCGGGAAAGGTATTACCGTATTCTTGAACGCACGGGAATGTCTTTAAAAGTGCACAGTGTTGCCGCACTTACAACTGTCATTTATGTAGCAAAATTGAGGTTAAAAATTAATTTTTATTTTTCTGTGTCAAAATCTTTGAATATAAAACTTAGTAAAAATTAATGTTCTGTGTTCTGTGATTTCTGTGTTATTAATAGTTATTTATGATATGAGTGTTAAAAGTGAGGTTTTATTTTGTGAGTGAAAACGTTTGTGAAATGAGCGGAGCGAATTGAACAATTTCACGAACAAAATAAAATCACTTTTAACACAAATACCATACAATGTTTTTTGTACAACTTCCCTATTTTGATAATGAAACGAGCGAATTTGCAATGACAATAAACCAAACCGTGTTAAAAGTAAACTAAACCGTGTTAAAAGTAAACTTGTTTACATGGCAACGTGTTAAAAGTATTTTTAACACGCTGCTATGTAAACAATCGTTTTTAACATTGTTTGCTATCATTAAAAGTGTCACTTTTAATGACAGTTGTACAAAAAAGAGTTTATTTAACATACTATTTTGAATGTAATTTTTAATTTTGGTTAAAGAGTGTGCCACTGCTTTTACTTTTCTTTATGTTTGGAAGGACCGACTTGGGGGACCTACTGAAATTGGTATTTAAAAATAACTAAAATTTATCCTAAGCCTCAATTGAATATAATTGGTCATATTGTAGATAACTGTAGTGCTAATATTTTATTATTAGCATACCAAAATGACTGAAACTGATGCACAAACAAGGCAGCTCTCTGCTAAGCAAAAAGAAATTCTGGTGAATTTTGTGTATGCTAGGCCAGAAATGCAGAAGGGTAAGTTTACACCCACGTATACCAAAGTGGTTGCTAATGCTCTTTGGGAGCAAGTAACAGCCACTCTGAATTCTGTACCTGAAGGAGCTATAAAGACACCCATTCAGTGGAACAAGGTAAAACATTTGCTTTTATTGCAATGGATTTTTAAAATACTTAGCCTTTTTTTCATAGACATGGAGAGACTTAAGAAAAACTGTAAAAAATAAAATGTCAAAGCAAAAGAAATACATGAATGGCACAGGAGGTGGTCCACCTATGACGCCTCCACCACCAGAATTGGATAAAACTATGGATGAAAAAATAATTGAAATCCTAACACCAGTAGCAGTAGAGGGAAATATAGAAGTTCCTGATGCTTTTATTTTTGAAGAGAAAATTACTCCAAATGTTTTCGAGGAGGTGTTTATACCATTTATACTTAAAGCAGGTTTATACATTCATAATTCTGACATATGTTCGGTAATTAATGTTTTTGATGTGAAACATCTATAGCCGCACGTGAATCAGATTTCTCGCGTGGCGACGTATGATTCGTATGACGTAAAAAACGCATCGATAATATATAATAAAGAGATGTACTGATACCTTATATGAAATTGGTCTCATGTTTTGAGCGACGCCGACGGTGGCGCGCCAACAATAGGGGGAGGAAGCTCATCGATTTAAAAATTTGGCGGGACAGGGTATGAATTGTTTCATAAAAACCTAACTCGATTCCGCCTACTATCTATTCTATATATATAAAAATGTTTGTTTGTATAGGCAACATAATATACCTACATATTTTGCTGACCTGTAAAATTGACAGCTTGTTAATCAAAATAGATTGTTGGTGAATAGTCCCTGTAAAATTTGTGTATAAAGTGTTTGTTTTAAATATGAATAAACAAAGTGATTAAAAATATTGAATAAAAATGAGTGAGTACCTACTACTCTATATACATTAGGGTGTCCGTTATTTCCCAAATTTGGTTTTGTTCTCCAAACACCCATCAAATTTTTAGATTATGACCTAACAAAAATTATCAGACCCAAACCAGCCCTTAATATTCACATTAACCCGTGCCTAAATCATAATACATTTTAAATTTGTTTTCGTTCTGTAATCTAACGACATCTGTGAGCAATCTGAGAAAACGTACAATAAATATTGTGATACCATTGTGATACTATTATTTATAAGCGATAATATACTTTATTTTGTATCCAAATTTTGTATTTTGTACAAAAAAAAATCGTGAATTTAACTCTGATGACAAATTTATTGCAAATTTCCTACAAGAAATAGATATTTAATTATTTTTAGCTACATTTGTTTTAGTAAAAAAAATTAACGACAAAAAGTGCAAAAATGCCATGTTATTTAAATTGGAAATGTCTTATGATTTAGGCACGGGTTAATGTCGATGTTTCACATCTGCCAGGCGTCCCATGACGGCTCACATTTTTTTATAATACCATCTGTATGGTTTTGATTTAAAATACATAAAATATCCTGTAATGTTTTTAAAATTCTCCTCAGGGACAACATTGATCATTTCAGTCGTACTTTCATGGAAAGTTAGGAACTTGCATGGTTATCCATTGTCCACTAAATTAAAGTTATGAGAGTATAAGTCCGCGTTTGTATTATTACTTATTTATTATTACTTAGCTATCATAAACCACTGTGATTTTAGGTAATACTAGCTGACCCGGCAAACGTTGTTTTGCCATGTATGTTATTTCTAGGAAACATTTTTATAGTTAAATAAAAATAATTATCTACTATAAGTGTGCGGGGAAGTATTTATAATCGAATGCATTATAAAGAATAAAAGTATGTTTTATTTAGGTTAATAAATAAATCTTTATTAGAGTAACGAATATATTTTAAATAACAGTCTTTGATAGCTATCTAAACATCAAAAATAAATATTTATATTTTTACTATCAATTATGGCAGTTGAAAAAAAAAATTAATCTCTTAGCGCAATAGAGTGTACAATATTTTTGGTCAGTCCGTCTTTAGCCAACACTAACAAACTGGATGGTTTTCCCACGCGAGAACATCCCACATATAGTTGTCCGTGGGAGAAGCACGGTGTTTCCAAATCTAAGCCACATACAGACAATGTTTGTCCTTGTGACTTATTGATTGTCATAGCGAATGCCAATCTAATTGGGAATTGAGTGCGTTTGAATTCAATTGGCACATCTGTAGGAATCATAGGGATTCGTGGCAGCAACACATTTTCGCCTTGAAACTTGCCATTTAAGATGATGGCTTCAATAACGTTTTTCATTAATTTTTTAATGACTAATCGTGTGCCATTACATAGCCGTGTTGGGTTTAAGTTTCGAAGTAGAATAATCGGAGATCCAACCTTCAATTGTAAATGATGTGGTGGCATGCCTGGCAAATCCAATGAATTTAAGAACTCAATTGGATAATTCACAGTCTCGTTGGTATCGCAAACTGCATCGATAGATTTATATGACACCAAGTCCCCAGGCAACAGCTGTTGTATGTTTAAATTTAACCCATTGACGTCCACATTTTTAGCTGCCAAGATCGCTCTTTCTGCCAGCCACTTATGATTTGCATATTGTGTGTGTACGTCGGGAAATATGTGATCCATGAGACTATTTTGCGAGTCGATGATTGTGCAGAAGTCCGTCTGTAATTTTATGCATCCAGTGTTTTCATGTACAGCAACTTTCCCATCGCCAATATCTAACAGTTGTTTAGAGAAAGTTTCGGCGGATGGATCCTGAAGCATTTGAACGCGCATGTTCACCGTCAGTTGTACTTTTTCAACATAACGCCATAGTCGCGATGATTTTAAGCACGCGTTGATTTCATCAGCGTAGGTTGAACGCGGAATAACGGGAAGTGTTTGTCTGAAATCACCTGAAAGGAGTAACAAAGTGCCGCCAAATAGTTTATCGTTGTTTTTTATATCCTTTAATGTCCTATCCAATGCCTCAAGCGAATGTTTGTGTGCCATAGTGCATTCATCCCAGATAATAATTTTACATTGTTTCAGCACTGTGGCCATAGACGATTGTTTTTTTATGTTGCACATTGCATCTGGATTATTTTGAATGTTTAACGGCAGCTTAAATGCTGAATGAGCTGTTCTGCCTCCATCTAATAAAGTTGCTGCAATGCCAGAAGATGCAACGGCCAATGCGATGCCATTTTTTGATCGTATCTCGGCAAGAAGGAGCGAAATAAGAAATGTTTTGCCAGTCCCACCTGGTGCATCTAAAAAAAAAAGAATCCTTGTCCTGCCGAAACTGCCAGCATGATGCGGTCGTAGATAATTTTTTGTTCATCATTAAGTAGTGGAACATTGCGGCTAACAATGCTCGCCATCTGTACAGTATCGTACTGTAGTTCACGATTCATATCTGTGTTGAGTAAATCAGATGCACTTCGATTCGGTGAGCTCATACCGAAATGACTGATTGGTAAATTCGCAATAGCAATGCAAAGATCCTCGATAGCAATCAATGCTTCATTGTACATTGCTTCACTGAATGATATTGTTAGATCGTTGCACCTTGTACGATGTCGATACAATATATCATCAGTCATTGAATCTTTGTGATTATCCCACAACATTTGTGCTCGGGCCGGGAAACATGTAGTCAGTACTATAGCAAATAGTAGACGAATTTGTGTTCCTGTGCAGTTTAATGCTGCTTCAGCAAGCATGCTGTCCCAATGATTGTCGTCTTCTAGCAAGCCTAGAGCAAGGCATGCATTTTTATACGTAGGATACTGTTGTCCATCTATCTTCCGTATATCTTGAAATGACAATGGTCCGGTGACATTAACCAACAATAGTCGCAGATAAAAGCACTCAGTCTGCCTTGGATTGACGGTATATACACGACCCAAACTATTTGATTTGAAAAAACCGGGGCACGCATCAACTGGTATCCCTTGCTTGCGGGGTATCCATTTTTTCGATTGAGCCCATGTAAAATACCGCGGAACTTCAGAATAGAGCAGTATTTGTGCGAAGGCACCAAAAGCATCCGCACGATTGCACAGTTCGAAAAATTCGGTGAGCGTAGTTTTCGGTGGATTTATAGCACGATCAAGCGCTGTATCGTTCGTGAAATATACGCGCTGGCCATTTTCAAGAAGGACAGCTAAATGGATAACTGCTGGATCCCGTTCATGAATTGGGAAACCGAAAATACGCCAGACAGCTTCATTGGAACTGATATACCGGCCAATTTGGTAATTCGTAATTTCATCATTTTGATTCAACGGAGGAGAATGAACATTATTATTTTCAATCCGAAATACAGCCATATCACTTCCTTTATTCACATACTTGCAAATATATTTGATACTCTTCACCGAACTGCATAACTCAACGTTAATATGATCATTAAATGTTTTGCTCAGCAGAGGAGAATATGGTACCACCCAACGATTGTCAATGTCGATGTCTGCGTTGTTGATAGTTTTAATGAAAGATTGTCCGCCATTTTCGGTACTTCTTCGACGATATATTGGATATCCGTCAACATGTGTGACCGTATCGTTAGTGAAATCTTTAGGAAAACGCTTTGTACATTTTCCATCTACCATGCAAGGTGATGAACGATTCAGATTTCCGCATGGACCATGAATCATGTTTGTAGTAACGATATCAAACAGTAATTGATCAGTAGACGGATCTGGAATCTCTGCGGAAATCAAACTATCGATGTCTTCAGCACGTATTTTGTCGACGAACCATATTAAAATGTGTGCATGAGGTAATCCACGCTTTTGCCACTTAACTGAATACATCCAACAACGTGTGGGGCCAAATACATGCAATTTGGTAATGAAGCTGATTAAAGACTTTAATTTTTGTTTAAACACACGTGCTGTAATGTCATGACGATGTATTGCATTTTGTCCTGGCAATAGCAATGATGTAATTTCCTGCCATTTTGGATTACCTGTAAAAGTAATGAAAAGACACGGTCGTCCATATTCACGCACGAAAGTCAGCATCCTGAATGTATTCTTGCATGTGACGTGGACTACCAACGTACGATGATGGTAAGATAACAGAGTTACCAATTTCGGCAGTGTCAGCGTTGTTCGCAATAGCATCTTGCAAGTGAATATATTCTTCTGCACGCAGCTTCTGTTGATTATATCGCAAGTATCGTAGTCGTTCACTCTCTATCTTCGCATACATGTCGACCATAAACTGTTGGCAAAGCTCACGACATCGTAAAATGATATTATCTCGGCCACGTCTAATCATCAAACGATATGAATAAAAATCCTTCGAGCTAACGTTCTTATTTGTTTCAGCTCCTGTAATAATATATATTTAAATTAATTGAAGATTTATTCTTTAATAATAAAATAGCTGTGTTCTTAATAATGAAAGAATTACCTGTTACGGGATCTCGTTGTTTAATGTTTACGCAATATCCATCTTGTCCCTTACAGAAAATTAGTGGATATTGGAGAGCGTCATATGAACGATGGGTATCACTGATGAACTGAAGATCATTATTTCTTCTTCGAATCACGATTTGTCGCGTAGCTGTACGGTCGCCAACCATAATTCCAGCAACGTCGTCAACAACAGGTGCGTTGAATCTACGTACATGCTCTCCAGCTGGTGTTCTATCAGGATTGATGACAATAGCGTGATTGTCACTTTGTAGCTTGGGCATGTGTTATTTAAAAAATTTTAATAATTCATTGTGCTTATTAAACAGAGCGTCCAGCTCACTGACGATACGCCTGGCAAAAGGTGAATTAAGATTATGGTAGTCGCAACGTGCATCCACGCGATTGGCGAGTGCACGTTCGGAATCCTCGCCACCCATAAAGTATATTTGTAAAAATTTATGAGGTTCGTTTGGCATTGGTAGCAATGAGCCCACTTTGTGATAAACTTGGCCTTTGATTTTGAACGTGGAATTAAATTGTTGACCGTTTTCAGCAGTATTGTTAACTATTTCTGTTGCTCCAAATGATGTCATTTGGAAACATGAATTGAATGTGCGAATTGACTTCAGGAATAGGCTAGAATCTGGATCTGTACCCATAAGTAAACCGTGCAATGGTTCAGGTGGTGTTTCAATTTCGGTTAGTTGTATTTTTCCTGATGAGCAACACATCCCAACTGGCTCATTTTTAAATTTAAGTGCATGGCAATGCGGGCATTCCTTTTCCAAAGTACCAATAACCACTTTAGAATGATTATAATATTCAACATCCGGCTCGTACTGGAACGCTAGTCGAAGAAATAAATTTGACGTAAATGCTCGATGAACTTGTTGGCGTTGTTGGTCAATTCCTCTACGTCGATCGACTATGAATCTGCGAGTTTCTCTTTGTTCCAGTTGTCTTGGTTGATTTTGTTCATCTCGTGCCTCTTGTGATCGTAATTCACGTAACTGCGACATTCTCCTACGCGCATCAGCATTGACTTCTTGAATTTGTTCGCTTGATCTTTGTACTCTTTCATTTAGCCGGGCTCTAGAATTGATCGTTCGACGACTCAAATTGGCCCCTTTGCGTTTTGTTGGCATTGCTGACTGTACAATGTACATAGAACATATAAATAAATGAAGTTAAAATACTTAAACGGATAGAAAAATTTGTTTATATTTGATAAGCGTTATCAACTGTTAAATGATTTTTTAACATCATACGATTTGATGAATATTTATTAACAATCAGTAAGTAATTTATTAAGTACATTTTACAAATAGTTAATAAATATTTATTAATGGTTATAAATAAAAAAAAAACATTTATAAATAAATGATATTAATAAATTATATAAATATAAATAATTTGTAAAGATGATTTATGTTCGTAAGCAATCTTCAGATAATATAAAATTGCAAGCAGAAGAAATTCACTCAACGAAATATTTATTAATTTTTTTGAATATACTATAGATATTTGTGACATAAATATTTGTTAACTATTAATAAAGACTTATTAACAATTAATAAATGTACTTTCATCTCAAATAAATATTTACTGAATGTTAAAATATATTATTTAAATTTAACAAATTAAATAAATTATTAATAGTTAATAAATCCTTTTATCAGTGTATTGATAGAAAACAGTGACTTAATTTAAACAGTTTTCATTTGCTTATTATTTGACTTACCTTTAACAATAATAAAACAGGTATATTTATTAACCACGTATACGTCTTCGTTTTAATTTATTTACCACGTACACGTTTTCGTTTTGATTTAAAACAATTCCCAAAAAATGCTAAATACAATATATACAGGTACGGTAATGGCCGTTGTTGACGGGAGCTTACAACACGTGTTTATTTACATGAGATCACTTAATTAACTGAGACTTAAAATTGTCTCTGTCAGATTAATAAATAGTAAATAAATTATTGCACTGGAAATTAATGATAATTTTATGATGACAGTAAAATTAATATGAGAATTGCAAAGGAAAATTAAAGTAATAGGTATAACAGTCACTGCTACGATTGATACACAAATAAAACTAAAAAAACATGGCTGAAAAATGTATAGTGAGTAAGACAGGAGACCGGCTTCGTCCTCATCCCTACTACGTAATGTTTGCTGGATAAGTGGTGACACCTGGCGGGGATAACTGATCGATTGATAGTTGATCAGTAGTCGAACGGTGAGGGCGGGAGATCAAACTGAATTTAAAAAAAAAATCATAATTAAAGGAACTTGAAATTATAATATCTGGATAGGAATTAACAAATAAAAAATAGGGGTTGATCGTAAAGGGGTGAAAAATTGAGAGTATTATGAGATTTTTTATTGTAAGTCATCAAAAAATAAAAAAAAAATTGCCAAAAAATTAAAGTTTTTAATTAACAAATAAAAAATAAGGGTTGATCTCAGAGGGGTGAAAATTTAGGGTTGTATGTATTTTTGTAGGCTGTGTCATAAAAAAAATAAAAACAAAAAATTTTGCCTAAAAAATAAAAACAAAAATTTAGGGGTGGATTACCCTTAACATTTAGGGGGATGAAAAATAGATGTTGGCCGATTCTCCACCCTGGCCGACAATCACGCTAAGGATCACAAAAATCGGTCGAGCCGTTTCGGAGGAGTTCAAGTTCGAACACCGTGACACGAGAATTTTATATATTAGAAGATTACACAACTTTTTAACACTTCCATGTTCCTTATATTATTACTCTTGTGTGTTTTATTTTGAAATGTCTGGAATAGAGATCTTTATTTTATTATTTTTTTCTATTTAGCCAATACATGGACAGATTGTTATGGACCATGACTACATTCTTACAAACCCCTCAAGTGATGGATTGAATGCTGAAACCTTAGATGTAGATGAAAAGAGAAAAGCCATCACATCAAAAAAAAATACACAAAATCCTCAAAACTCACAGATAGTATAAAAAATAATAAAGAATTCTTGACAATAAGTCAGAAGGGAATAAATGCAACAGAAAGATATAGGGAAAGAAAATTAGAACTATTGGAGAGGCATTATGAAAAAAAACATGACTATTATCAAAAGAAACTTGAGGCTTTGACAGAGATTAAAAGTATTCTTCAAGTTGTTCTTGAAAAATTAACTTAATTAATCTCCTTCGTTTTTAGTTTATTTTTTTAGTTTATAGTACTACATTGTGTTATATTTTATTATGTGATATTTTTGTTACATTCTCAAAAGAAATATGTTTTATTTTTGTTTCTAAATAGTTATTTGTGACACAAGGACGGAAAATGATATTTTGCAAGAGTGAGTAAAGTTGTGTAGCCGAGGTGCGTAGCACCGAGGCGAAAAAATACGAGCACTTGCAAAACATTTTCCGGACGTGTAACACACATTATTTTTTGGTAAGGTAACTGATCTAATAAAACAAAAACATTAATGTCGAAAAAGTATGTTAAATAAATTTCTAGAAAGTTTTTTATGACTAATAGTTAATCACATGGGACTCTTGTTCTAAATTGTTTTATTTTTTAAAGATATACAGGTTAAATGATGCAATAAATAAACTGAGATGTAACAAAAATTCAAGAGATAAAAAAGTTTTAATTTTAGTTTGTCTGTTTAAAACTTTCAATTGTTTCAAAAATATTAAAAAAGACATTTTTTTTAACTTTTTAACTATCTTTTTTATTAATATAGACTTTCAGTTATAAAATTCAAGTTAATAATAATATTAAAAGTATTTATAAAAAATTATTAAACATAATATTCCTCTGAATTTCTCTTTCAGTAACTAAATCTTGATTAACTGTTCTTTGTATGTTATCCTGATAATTTTCTGCAGCATACATTCCATAATCCGGTTCTTCAACCTCATGCAGTTCATCAACTTCAGGAATATTGTTTTAAATGCACAGGTTATGTAAAACACAACAAGCATTTGTGATTTTTCCTGCGATCACTGGATCATAATGCAGAGTACGATGTCTTAAAAGGCATCGAAATCTGTTCTTTAACACTCCATTACACCTTTCAATAGTGGCACGTGTAGAGCAAAATTGGTTGTTGTATCTTTTACCAGCAGGATTTTTATGGTTCCTCAATGGGGTCAGCAACCAAGGACGAGTAGGATATCCTAAAAAGTAAATAAAATAAAAATAATCTTAAAGTTTGAAGTTTTTTTTAATATAGAGGTCATAAATAGATCTGAAGGTATTCATATATTTTAGCTGATATTCCATATTGATTATAAATATAACCAGTTTTTGTAAGACAATTTATTTTACAATACTAAAAAGATTGGATAAATAAATTTAAATTCCAAATGATTTAATAAATATTGCATCTACTTTTAAAAATAAATAAGAAAATCTGACCAATTAAGAGACATCCTAACTTTAGTCTCTTTTTGATTGTCCTTACTAGTGAAAGAAAAGTTTTACCTGAATCACCCATTAAGAAAAATAAATTGCCTGGATTTCTTCTGAACAAATTCTCCATAAAATTTGAAATAGGAGATTGTCTCCATATATAGGCATCGTGGGTTGATCCTGCAAATCTGGCATTGCAATTAAGAATT
Source organism: Altica lythri (assembly GCA_964028335.1). NCBI lineage: Eukaryota > Metazoa > Arthropoda > Insecta > Coleoptera > Chrysomelidae > Altica > Altica lythri. The sequence continues at coordinate 10,541,233 of OZ034806.1, read as the reverse complement.
TTGAGATTGGGGTCACAAATCTGTAAGAAATGTTATATATAACTTTACTGAAATAAATAAACTAGGATCTTTTCTTTAAGACCACCCATATTAAAAGGAAATTTTATTTGCTGAAGCTCTTTACATAAGGGAAACTTTTTATTGCAAATTTTATAAAAAAAAGTTAGTTTTTAGAACCTTTCTAAAAACACAATATTTTTTAGCAATTCAACTTAAACAAAAACAGTCCATTATTGGTTTTTAGAGAGCAGAAGTTTTTACAAATAGTAACTTTCTATCAAATAATAACCATAACAAATCTTCTTACATTATAGAACTTATATGCAAATGCACAGATATTGTTAAAAAAAGTTTCAACTTGCCAATTGAACATTAAGAGAGTGATAACCCTTTCTATTGATATAAAGGTGTTCATTATCCTGTGGTGCCACAATACTAATATGGGTGCAGTCAATACATCCTACTGCCCCTGGAAATCTGTATTTGTTGTAAAAACTGCAATGTAAAGAAAATCAAATAAAATCTGATATTTTGTAATATTTTATATGACGAAAAATGTATTTGCATTATCCACCTAACCATAACTTGCCTTGTACGTAGTGCCTCAGGTTCTTCAATGGTGGAAGGATCGTGAACAATTCTACTAAGAATTTCAAGTCTGTTTAAGGCATTAGTTACTTCTTTTGTGCAACGGCTCATTGATGCTTGACTTATACCTATGAAGCTATTACTTCCAGTGATTTCCTGGTAGCTGCCTGATGCATAAAACCTCAATGCTGCTAATACCTGCAAAATATATTTCTGGCTATAAACATTTTTATACAACATTATAGTTAAACTGTTTAACTTAAACACAAAAGATTTAATTATGATTCATTCATGCACTTCATTCACTGATATGTAAGCACAACTAAATGAATAACTTGTTACATTTAATGCATATGCTTATACTTAGTCTAAAACAAACAAGTACCTACCTTTGCTTTTACTGTTAAGGCTAATGTTCGTGTTGGTGCAACAATATATGGAGTTAACATTTCCACTATTTCCTGACACAAGTCTTTCGATACTCTAAAAAGCTTTATAAATTTGTGATCGGACAACAAAAAAGGATCCCTTTGAGGTAGAACATCTCTTCTTATTTCCATTTGCTCAACTGCATCTTCTAGATCTTCTTGAAGAATATCATAGAGAATCAAATCATTAAAATTTTCTACATTCATTTTAACGCAAAAAATATATAAATATTTCCCAAACAAGAAACAGATGGAAGATATATTAGAATTTATAATTCTTAAAAATGATAACACACAAAAAATAAAATTTGAGGTTAGATGTTAAAAATAAACAACGGGAGTGGATTTTCTCGTGGGTGACGGTAGGGGATCGCAAGTATTCCCGGGAACGTTGACTTCACAGTCACAGATTCAAGAATACGACACATATCGTTTTAAGGCGAACCACGCCCATTTCCCGAATAAGTTCTCCTCCCAGAAATTCAAGAATACGGGCCCTGGGGAATACCCTAACAGCTGCTGCTTTAACGTTTTTAATTTGCATTCAGGAGTAAAATGTTCCGAACAAATTCGAGCTAAATTAATAATAGGTAAATTTCATTATTTAAAGGTTATATTATTTTAATGATTGCATTTACCTATGTTAATATTAATTTTGTCAACTCTTTGACAAGCTTTTACCCATTGATCACAAAATTCCTTTATTTTAGGAAAACTATAGTAATGGACGGGTTTTCTTCACTTTTCGTACGGTTACTTCGTGTTATATTTACTGTATTATAATAATAGTGCTTCTCTAGTTTGTAAATCACTTTATAAAAAAACAAGAATATGAAAAAAGATCATTTGTATGAAACAACCAACTTAACTTCTATTAACCTTCTACGTACTACTTGCTAATACATGCAGCGCCATCTTACATATAACATAGCTATCAAACAAAACAAGTAAAGAAGAAATCATTACTGTTTAACACCCTCTTTTAATGATTACTTCTTCTCATTACACAAATAAAATAAAATTTTAAAATCAAAAATACAATAGAATGAAAGTAAAAACTTAAATATGTTTAACAATTATAGTTTCACCTATTTCAAATCTATTTCAAACCTATTTGAATAAAACCGATCTCTGTTTTTGCCCTTAGTCAAAATATCCGCCAATTGTTTCCCATTTTCTAAATACTCTAAAGATATATTCCCATTATTATAATGACCACATACAAATTTATGTTTGATGTCTATATGTTTAATTCTTTTGTTATTTTCATTTATGTACCTTAATAACCTTTTTAACCCTATCCAAACATTTTCTGAATTTTTATCCTGAAATCTGCTATAATAATTAATTGCAAAACTTATATCGGGTCGAGTCCCCAACATTAAATACATCAGACATCCAATTAATTGTTTTATAGGTCTATTCTCAACATTCGAGAATTATGGCACACTTCAAATACTGACCGGCATTATTACTGCTAAGCCGTATTTAATTACGGACTGACTTTATTTTGTAAGTGTAAAACAGTATTCCGGCACGTATCGTTTGGGATTTATTTACGTCAAGCCTTATTTTTGATTTCATTTCGGACACCTAACCTCTAAAACTCGTTCTAGTCGTTTTTCTGAGTGAAATTATGGAAGATCAATTGGAAGCTGCAATTTTGGGGAATGCAAATGATGATGAGATAGAATATCTTATATTAGATAACATTCTAATTAATAGGGAACCTTTTGCAAAATGTGAATAATCGAGGAAATCATTTTTCTTTGGATAATTTTTTTGATGAAGAGATAAAAGAGATGTTTCGCTTTAAAAGGCATTATATACCTCGACTGGTTGAGATTTTGGGTATTCCAGAAGAAGTGAGGACAGAAAGAAGGATTCGAGTTAATGGTAAGTAAATATGTAGTACTCACATTTTGAACACTACTCTAAAATTTATTATTTTACTAGCTGACCCGGCGGACTTCGTACCGCATAAAACCGATGTCTTTTTAGGTTTTTTCAAATTTTTCCGATTTTATTTTGTTTTCAATTATTTTTTTTATTTTATCGTTTTTATCATATTTTCTCGTAAGTTATCAGGTGTATACTATTTTTTTTATTATATTTTGTAATTTATCGATTATTATCGATTAGCATATTATTTAATTTAGCAAGAATTTGTTGAAATATGTGAGATAAAACTGCGCCACCTTCCGGTGGCGTCATAAACCTTAAGTAAGAATTGCTCGGTAAAATATATTGAAACACTTATGGGGGCTTTTTACACAATTTTATTTACAAAATAACTCTGCTGGATAACGTCTAACTACTTGACAATACAATGAACTCTTGTGAATACTTGAACTCCGTTAACCGCCCATGCATCCCCTTATATACAACTTTATTTAATCTACTTAGTGTGTTTAGATCTTTCCAGAATTTTCTAGAAACATTATTTAATCTAGTCAATGTGTTTAGGAGTTTCTAGAATTTTCTATAAACATTATTTAATTTAGTCAGTTGATTTTTAGAAACTTGTAAAAATCAACTGTCAATAACAATCTTTTAAATTAAGGACCCTTCCTTTACGGTTATCCCGTTACACTGCCCCTTCCTTAGATTCATTCCTCCTGGAATGGTATTTCCTAAATCGGAATTCCGCACACTCCCTGAGCCAGCCAAACCATCTTCTTGGAGCTACTGCATATCTCCACTGTGGTTTCCCTGGTAAGGCGCCAAACGATCATGATGGACCACGACGGGTTTCCCTCTGGGAATTTTCACGATCCGATAAATGACATCGTTAATCTTCTTCTTGATGGTGTATGGACCTTCCCAGTTCTTCTGTAATTTGGGACAAACACCTCGACGACGTCGGGGGTTATAGAGCCAGACTAAATCTCCAACTTGGTAATTTTTTTCCATTGTCCGTGTGTCATAGTACCTCTTCATCCGATCACTAGATAATTGTAGTTTTCCACGCACCAGGTTGTGTATATTCTCCATTCGATTCTGAAGATCGGCGACATATTGTTCACGGGCCATTTCTTCACCAGGTTTACAACCAAACACCAAGTCACATGGTAGCCATTATTTAATCTAGTTAGTGTGTTTAGAAGTTTCTAGAATTTTCTAGAAACATTATTTAAAATGGTCAGTTGATTTTTAGAAAGTTCTAAAAATCAACTGTCAATAACAATCTTTCAAATTAAGGTCCCTTCACGGTTATCCCGTTACACTGCCCCCTCCTTAGATTCATTCCTCCTGGAATGTTATTTCCTACATCGGAATCCCGCACACTCCCTGAGCCAGCCAAACCATCTTCTTGAAGTTGCTGCGCATCTCCACTGTGGTTTCCCTGGTAAGGCGCCAAACGATCATGATGGACCACGACGGGTTTCCCTCTGGGAATTTTCACGATCCGATAAATGACATCGTTAATCTTCTTCTTGATGGTGTAAGGACCTTCCCAGTTCTTTTGTAATTTGGGACAAATACCTCGACGCCGTCGGGGGTTATAGAGCCAGACTAAATCTCCAACTTGGTAACTCTTTTCCATTGTCCGTGTGTCATAGTACCTCTTCATCCGATCACTAAATAATTGTAGTTTTCCACGCACCAGGTTGTTTATATTCTCCATTTGATTCTGAAGGTCGGCCACATATTGTTCACGTGCCATTTCTTCACCAGGTTTACAACCAAACACGAAGTCACGTGGTAGCCTCATTTCTCTACCGAACAGGACCTTCGCAGGCGTTTGGCCAGTTGATTCGTTGATGGCCGATCGAATTGCCATTAGAAATAGTGGAATATGTCGATCCCAATCCCTTTGACAATCTGACACCACTTTTGACAGATAGTTGGTTATAGTCCGGTTCATTCGTTCCACCATTCCATCAGACTGAGGGTGCATCGCTGTGGTTCTCGTTTTGTGGATGCCTAATCTTTGGCAAACTTCTTGAAACAGCTTGCTCTCAAAATTTCTTCCTTGGTCTGAATGTAATTCTAGTGGTACCCCAAATCGGCTTACGAATTCTTCAACCAATATATCTGCTAAAGTGGTGGCTTCCTGATTGGGAACTGCATATGCTTCAACCCATTTAGTGAAGTAGTCCATTACAACAAAGATGTACTTGTTTCCTACATCGGTCTGTGGAAGTGGCCCCAATACATCTACTGCGATTCTTTCAAAAGGACTTCCAACCAGGTATTGCTGCATTTTTGCCTTCGGTTTTCGGTGCGGACCGTTACTGGCAGCACATGTAGTGCATTTACGACACCAATCTTTAACATCATTAGTGCAATTTACCCAGTAAAATCTATCTCGGATTCTTTGCAGCGTTTTCGTGATACCCAGATGTCCTCCGGAACTATCATTATCCATCTGTTTTAAAATTTCCGGTACAGCATTTCTTGGAACCACTATTTGTTTCTGTGCCCTCGGAATTTTCTACAAGTCTTTTAACGAGCCCATCGTCCAAAATTAAAGAGTTCCATTGGGCCCAGTATGCTTTTACAGCAGGAGAGGATGAGGATATCTCTCTCCACAACGGACGACGGCCCATTCTTTTCCATTGCCGAATCTTTTTCAGAACGGGATCGTTTTCTTGTTGCTCCTCCAGCATAGAGCTCTCGTCTTCTGGCACAACCTTAACTAAGGCGAGTTTTTCCTCGTTCGGCTTCACTTGGGTACAATGGGGGCAAGTATTTTTTATGTGGCCTAGTTCTCCGCAGTTCCAGCACCTCACTGGGCGCCTTCTTTTTGAAGAAAACTTCATTACCCTCTCTACTACAGCTTCGACGTCGCTGACGGCATAAACGGCATGGTCGAAGTTACCAGTGTCTTCCATTAGTCGAGCAGTTGCTTGTGAGGCCTCAGTCGCCGTATCGAACTCCAGGGCAATGTTCAAGGCGTTTACAAGAGATCTTGGCCTCGCCAACCGTACAGCCCGTTGCAACTCGGCGTCTCGAAGACCATCGGTAAAGGTTTGGATCGCCAGGCACTCCAGAAAATCTTCCGCTGCATTTGGATACGCAAACCGAACCATTTTTTCCACTTCTGCCTCGAACGCCTGGATAGTTTCTCCATTTTTCTGCTTCCGGCTTTTTAACTGCACTCGGTATACCGGTTGTAGATGACTTTGACCATAACGCATCTCTAGACGATTCACCAATATCTCAAAATTGTCAACCTCATCCGGTGTCAATACATGCAGGACGTCTAAAGCATCGCCTCGCAGAGCCATGGTTAGGAACAATGCCTTCTCCTGGGGTGACCATCCATTCGCTCTGACCACTGCGTCAAATTGTTTCAGGTAATTTGACCAGGGCCGCCGCTCCGTTTCCTCGTCGTTCGACGTCTATGTGGCCGGTTTCCCTCCTTTCTGCATTTCCGTCGCCGTAGTGGATGATTTGGTTTAGGCGACAAGCTTCCAGTTCTAGTTCAAGCTTCCTTATCTCGGACTGCATTTGCTGGTTGATCTCGTCTCGCAAGTTGGCAACTTGCTGATTTTGCTCGTCTCGTATGTCGGTCACTTGCTGATTCATGTTGTCCACTTGCTGATTCAAGTTGTCTACTTGCTGATGCCAGTTGGCTACTTGCTGATTTTGCTCGTCACGAAGATGTGATATTTGCTGGGAGAATGAACTGGATAACTCATCTGATAGGGTAGACATCCGTTGTGATAGCTCCTCTTGTTGGCTCGTCATTCGTTGCGACAGCTGGGACATATCTTCGCGCTGGCTGCTTATCTGACTGGACAACTAAGAAAGTTGTTGAGTTTGTTCTTCTTGTAGTCGGGAAATTGCTTTTTGAACTGGGTCTTCAAACTCCACAGCGTCAGGGTCCAAATTATTACTTAGGTAGTATTCACGGAGCCTATTCAACACTACAGATTTGGTCCCAGTAGTATCCAATTCTAATTCTTCGAGCTCTCTTCTGACTCTGCCACCAATAGTTCATTTATCTTTTTTCCAGGCATTCTTGTATCTTCACCCCACACCTGACACCAATTTAAAACACTTATGGGGGCTTTTTACACAAATTTATTTACAAAATTGTTAAGATACACTGAACTCTGCTGGATAACGTCTAACTACTTGACAATACAATGAACTCTTGTGAATACTTGAACTTGAACTCCGTTAACCGCCCATGCATCCCCTTATATACAACTTTATTTAATCTAGTTAGTGTGTTTAGATCTTTCTAGAATTTTCTAGAAACATTATTTAATCTAGTTAGTGTGTTTAGAAGTTTCTAGAAGTTTCTAGAAACATTATTTAAAATGGTCAATTGATTTTTAGAAACTTCTAAAAATCAACTGTCAATAACAATCTTTCAAATTAAGGTCCCTTCACGGTTATTCTGTTACACTATGTATTATTATATAACTGCTCCACCTTACGGTGGCGCCATAGTACTTTATTAAGTCGTAATTGCTAGTTTAAATATATAAGATATTAACTGCGCCAACTTACGGTGGCCTACTCAGGGTTGGAACATTACTGAACCGCTAGATGGCGTTGAATTTTTGACAAACATTTTTTTTAGTTTTCGTAAAAAATAAAAAATAATTTTTTTAATAAAAAGTATATCCTATGTTACTTCTAATACCTACAAGAATATGTGTACAAAGTTTTATGATGATCGGTTGAGTAGTTTTCGCGTGAAAGCGTAACAAACAAACTTACATTCACATTTATAATATTAGTAGGGATTCTTGTTTTAAATAGGCATGTATCTCTTACTGTTTCCAAAATGTCCGCACTGGCCCTCCTTTTATTGGAGAAGTTTTATACCAAATGTTATACATACAGCTGAGATGAGTTCATTTAAAAGATAAAAAATCGTTTTCCATCTATAGAAACTACAAAATAGTATTCTTACTTAAAAGCGGGCACACCCATTAGCAACTTTTTAGCTATCTGATGCTTTGCAATTTTGGAAATGCTCAAGTGACGGATGTCTTCCCCATGTCCATAATGGGTTGAACAGTTCACCACGGAGCATTTAACCGAGGAAGTTTCCTTCTCAACAGTAATCTGACTCGTGCAAGAAAAATTTTGTTTTCATGATTCTCGACTTCGTTAATTTCTCTTTCTTAACTCTTCCTAAAAGAAAAAGTAAATAGTACCACACAGAGAATGAATACCATGGAAAAATAACTTATTAAGTATAATGTTACAAACCAGATCTAGCGCACAAAAAACGAAAAATTTCCAAATCTCCTTTTTTCGTACTACCTATTGGTTTAAAGAATCTAACATTCTCACTTTTTTCGAGTGAATTCATCCAGCTTTGAAAACCTACAATTATTTATTTAAAACAGTAACAGTATTATAACGTATATAACAAAAGTTTTCGGAAAAAAACACTGTATGGAATCTTGAGAACATTTAAAAGCCTTATAATTCCTAAACATCTAATTAACAAAAAACAAAAGTTAAACAATACTTAAAGGTCCATTGTCCTTGATAGCACGTAGTTTCTGTCTAACACCTCTCATCAAGTTTTGGACAGTCATAACATCAATTTCCCGGATCTTCTGGAAGATTCTACGTCGTAAGACGTCTTCGTTTTGAGCTTCCAGCCATTGTCATAAAGTTTTCGACTCAAAATAGCCCAAAAATTTTTAATGGGTCGAGCCTGTGGCACATTTGGAGGATTGTCATTTTTAGTCACAAAAGGAATATTGTGAGCATCTAACCAATTTCTGGTAACTCGTAATGACAGGAGGCTAGAGCCGGGTTTACACCGGAGTTAACAACACGAGTTTTTAACATTTTTGTTATTAACTGATGTTAATAACAAATGTTAACAACATTTTCTTTTGGCTGCTAGTTTTGTTATCAACAAAAGTTAAAAGTCTCTCCGCCATCTATCAACGCTCATGCACAGCCAGTTCTAGGTGAGACAATGGTGCGAGAGGATGACGTGGTTCTCGCTGCAGCTGCGTGCGTTGTTTTGGCTACCCCTGCTCAAAGGAGACGTAGGAGATACTGTGTGAAACCGTCACTCAGAGCAAGGACTGTGTACAGTGGGAGTGATATGCTAAATGATCTGCAAGAAGACGATCGTGACCCTCTTTCAGGCGAGCTAAGGTGCGACGGAAGCATCAAAAATTTCCTCCGCATGACCAGCTGTGATGTTGAGTGGTTGATCGGACAACTAGGGCACAGAATTGGCAAAAAGGACACCAACTACAGAAAAGCCATTTCAGTGAACGAAAGACTTGCGGTTTTTAGCTACAGGGGACTCGTTTGCAAGTTTAGGATATTTATTTAAAATATCAAAATCAACAATTTCATTGATGGTTCCACAAGTACTAGATGGTGTGATTGATTACTTCAAAGAAAATGTAAAGGTAAGTAAATTATATTATTTTTATTTTATCATTTCAAATATTCAAATCCAAATATTAATTATACTATGTAAGTAAATTACATACCAGAATATGAAAATGAAAGTACTGTCACTTTGCATAATGCATCAAACTGTCGTTTTGCATAATAGTTTGAAACATGCAAGAAACATAATTTTCAAAACCGTCATTATTCATAACGCGGAAACTTTTTTATCCAGCTAGTTAGTCTACTCACCTTTAGATGTCGCAGCTGCGCACTTACTAATAACTTGCTAATTTGCTGATAATGAGTACTACATGGTACTACTTAATTGCATTAAGTAACCCAAAATCATTGTTATTTCATATTTATGTTAACATAAAAAAAGTACAACATTCATAATTATATGTAAACAATGTATTTAAATAGAGAAAAACGTTACAATTAAGTATTTACAGTTGTGTAAACTTAAGCAGGGTACAGAAATCGCTTGTAGTGGGGATGTTCGTTCCATGTAGCTGAATACTTTTAGGGTCCGCGTCATGCGGGCTCACGGATGAATACGTGCTTGGCGTGGGGCTGTTTGTTGCTTCTAGCAAACTTCCAGGGCTAGAAGTTGCGTCCGACGGTTGGAACTCAGACATACCAATTTCAAACAAAACTTGATTGATTCTATGTTGAGCAACCATTTGCAAACGACGGTCTTTGATTTGACGAAGCTGGCAAGCTACGTTCTCCCCGAATACCTGTAAAAAAGGAATTATTGTGTTTATCTTTTGGTAGGGCAGTGTTATGACTGTATATTGAAAACGATTTTATAACTATAACGTCAATATTCTTACCTCACAGTGATCTCTTTCTCCGATCTTCTTCTCAAGCCGATTTATAACGCCATATGCCTCCTCAGCCATCATTAGGTTTGTTTTGCGTTTTTTTGGTTGGGCTGCTTTCGGAGCTTGGGGTTGTGCCATAGCATGCTTAGCTGCTAGGGCTGGTGCGGCGCCAACTTGTGGAGGCGGGGCTGGGGTGATTTCTGCTTCCTCATCTTCCTCTTCATGCTGAAAAAATAATTTAAAATAATATGTAATTTAATAAATAATTTTAAAAAATAATTTAAAATAATTAAAAATAAGATGTCTTTTTCAGGTACCATCTACGCCTGAGGAATGGCTACACCATGCAAACGAATATCTCCGACTCTGGAACTTTCCTCACTGCATTGGAGCCATGGACGGCAAACATGTAATGCTCCAAGCTCCAATACATACAGGTAGTGATTACTTTAACTACAAAGGATTCTTCAGTATCGTCCTGCTAGCTTTGGTCGATGCTAATTATTGCTTCTCCTACGTGTCTGTTGGATGTCAAGGACGATTGGCGGACGGTGGAGTGTTTGCAAACAGTGCGTTGAACGAGTTCTTGGAAAGCAATACAATCAATCTACCTAACGCCACCCCTTTACCGGGAAGAACCCTACCCGTCCCATACGTTATCGTTGCGGATGACGCATTTCCATTAAAGCCAACCATTATGAAAACATATCCTGGGCTGCATGAGAAAGGTAATGAAAAACGGGTGTTTAACTATCGACACTGTCGGTGTAGAAGAGTGGTGGAAAATGCGTTTGGAATTATATCAGTCGTGTTCAGAGTACTAAGAAAACCTTTGTTGCTCGAACCTGATCGTGCACAAAATGTTGTGTTGGCTTGTATCCATCTACACAACTTCCTGAGACGAAGCAAGTCGTCAAACGGAACATACACCCCTTCAGGCACGTTTGATCAAGAGGACCCTTCAACAGGACAACTAATTCCTGGACAGTAGCGAATTGTTGGTTTGCCATCAGAAAATCTACTTAGATTAAAGAAAATACCGAAAAAATCATCTGACATCGCAAAACTAGTAAGAAATGAATTTTGTGCGTATCTTAACAGCCCTGAGGGTTCACTGCCTTGGCAAAAGAAGTACTAGCCATGAGGCATATGTCACTCACTACTAAGTGAAAATCAACACGTTAATTATGATACATTTTTATGAAACAATTCTTAAAGTTTTTACATCTATTTAACAATATTACAATGCATATAGTCAAAATGTATAGAAAAGCGTGTCTTGTTGTATAAAAAGTAGCATTGAATTATATAAAATATATCTCTTATAAGAAAATTATTTGTGTTATTTTACTTACCACTTCTCTCCAAGCCCGCTTCGCTCGTTGGTCTGGGCACGGTTTTGTCCCCCAAAAACGATAGATGCTCGTAAGCAAACCACTTTACTTTTGCGTTTGTTCCAGACCCACTTTTTTGTTTTTTGCTCTCTCGTTGAAATTGTCCTATCACTTTTGTCATCTTGTTCTTAGCTTCAACTTTCGTCATGCGTAGAGCTTGGCCAATTTCTGTCCAAGCATAGTTTTTTAAGTTTCTGTCCTTGAAATCAGCATTGGTTGGGTCCCACAACACTGGGCGCTCGCGATACAGATCTATCAAATTGATCACTTGCTCCTGATTCCATTCACTTTCCATCATTAAAATAAACTAAACAAAACAATTCACGCCAACAATAAACAAATAACAAATCGCAGTAACTTCACTCTGTCTCCACGTGTTTCGTCTGCAGCTGTAGTTGGTATTGAGGGGCGATTGGCGCGCTCTGTCTCTGTGAAGCAAGATGCCGGGCGAGGGGGTTGCGGGGTCTTCCGAGGGACCTGTTGATAACAAAAGTTAACGCGCTAAAAGAGGCATTAACTTTTGTTATTAACATTTGTTGAAAACATAACACATTTCCTTTGATCTTTACCGACTCTCGATGGATAACATGAATCTTGTTAATAACAAGGAATTTTCTGTTAAAAACGCGAGTTATTAACTTTTGTTAAGAGAAATTTTTTGGCGATTCAGTCAAGTTAATAACTTTTTGTTAAAAACTCGTGTTATTAACTCCGGTGTAAATGTGGCTTAAGTCAGGCCAAAATATGATTTCATCATCGCCATGATGTGTGTTGATGAAGTCGACCAATTTCGGAAGGCATCTTTGAGTATAGATGTTAGCATCCACTGCCTCACCTCTCACATGTCCGATGTATGGACGCGAAATACATAACTCCGATATGGCACACCAGACCAAAACCTTGTGTGCAAATTTCTTTTTTTCTTTGTATTTTACATTATCTGGACAATTATCAATATCGTCTGTATAAAATCCTTAGTTTCCTTTAATTTCAGAGTGTGAAAGGGTAAAGTATTTTTCATCGTCCATAATAATAATTTTACCAGCATTGAAGTGTTGTCTTCTTAATGCACGACAGCAAACCGGTATTCTTCGCAACTGATCCTCCGTGTATTTTGGACACTTCTTCCTCTTTCGATATTTGATTCCGTTTCCGATGGACTGTCATGTGTGAAACTCGAAATCTGCGAGATAATTTTCTTGATGATGTACCCACCCGGTTCTTGGCACTTTCCATTAATCTATTCAATTGAACGTTAGTCAATACTTTGGGTCTTCCACTTTTTGGAAGGTTCACACAAGGTATACCTTCCTCGCATTCCCTTATTGTTTGATAAATCGTAGAAGTTGAGATATTTCTATCTCTAAAGATATTTACAATATCACGTTTTGGAACTTGTCCAACTAAGTTATATATGCTTTTTCGTAATTCTAATTTGTACGACATAACTTCAAAAACTATTTTTCGAATATGATACAAAACTGTCAATTTAGACATCACTCATTAATTTAGTTACCATGGCGATACGATTTCTAGAGTTCCTATAATACTACACAAAGTGTGAATTTTTTCCGAAAACTTTTGTTACATACGTTAATAACAAGAAATAAATTATTTATATGGACATATGGATTGTACATATTATAAATTCTTCAAAAGTTGGGAACTCTAATATATTTTCAACAATTTCCAGTTTAATAAACTGTGAAAGGCTTTCGCGGCCATTGTCTAATGTATCAATGGTTTTTGGGCTGTTAGGCCGGCGTCGATTGTCTTGCTGACTTGACGTTTCGCCAACACGAGCGGTTGGCATCTTCAGAACATGCTTTCTGGTTGACAGTCTGCGAACTACTAAGCTCTGCGTGAACGGAGCCCGTATTTATACGTCTGGAACGAAGTGGGCGGGGCCTCAGTTGCTTTCGATTCCAATCGGTTCTGGTCGGTGTTGTTCGTTAAGGGTAGAGTTTTCGCACCCTTAATTATGGGGACCCATGTTTTGTTGATCTTGACTGCTTCCTCTTTTTTATTAAAGTTGTTCAGGTGCTTCTCTATCTCTATGGCTTCTATATAGAGTCTGAAATGGTATGCTGATGTAGTAGCGAGGACTTGGGTCTCCTCAAACTTAATCCGATGGTCCATAGTGAGGGTATGTTCCGCTACGGCGGATTTGTCCGTCTGCCCCAGACGACAGTTGGCCCTGTGCTCTTTAATCCTGGTTTTGATCGAGCGTTTGGTAGTTCCTATGTACACGCTTCCACATGTGCACGGAATGCGGTAAATTCCCGAAGCCAACAGTGGATCTCTTCTGTCTTTTGCCGATCGAAGACATTCTTTGATTTTTCTCCTTAGTTTGAAAATAGTTTTCACATTTTTCTTTTTTAGCAATCGACCAATTCTGTCTGTCACTCCTGGAATAAAAGGCAGAAATGCTTTTGCCACTGGTTGGATTTGCTCATTTTCTTTGGGTCTACGATTTGTTGGTCCAATCGATCTTTTGATTTCCCGTTCTGAATAACCATTGGCCCTTAAAGCATCATGAATATGAGTAAGGGTACGCACATGCCGAAGATGCATGGATGAGCGCGGTGGAGGTCGCGGTTAAGGTTTACATCGATATCTGGCAAAACATGCCAAAGATGCTTTCCTTTCAGTCAAGCTTTCGGCCTTCAGTATTCTTTGAGGTTTCAGAGGAGAATTAATTCGGAAAATTTTTTCTAAGTTTTGTTACTAAACATTTAACAATGTATAGAAGCAACAGTAGTGATTTTTTTATTTATTTATTTATTTATTTATTTATTTATTTATTACAATGTGGAATACATACCGGGACTAACCCAACAGTTGTATTCACTTATAAAATACAAAATAATGAGGAGAGTACAATAAATGTAACATATTATCGTACATACACAAAAAGCAGGTTTAAAGAAAAAAAAAGATAAATGTTTAATTTAATTATTAAAATATAGTCTTTTTAGAATACTGGTAAAAGTCGTTAAGGACATTGAAAATAAATCTATAAGGTTTGAAACAGAATTAAATGACTTGCAGCATCTATGAAAAGGAGAGTTAAGAAAATAATTAGTATTACTTTGTGGTATCATGAAGAGATGCTTCTTTCTAGTATTATAAATATTAATATTGAATAAAAATTTATTTAAAATTTCCGGACAGTTGATTTGGTTGTTTTCTACTTTAAACAGAAATTTAATGTCGGACATTTGGCGCCTGTCACATAGAGAAATTAAATTTAACGTACGTTTTAATTCAATGTCGTTAGGGCTATTAGGAAAAAATTTGTTTTTAAAATACTTTATATATTTATTTTGGATAACTTGCAGCTGATCGATGTAAATAATGTACTGTGGGTTCCAAACAACTGAAGCGTAGTTTAGGATACTATTAACATATGCCATAAATAAGGAACGGGTTGTATCTATAATTCTAAAATTGTAACAAGTACGAATTATAAAACCCAGGGCTTTATTTGCTTTTTTAGTTATATAATGTACATGTTGGTCAAATAATAATTTTTTATCAAAGATTACTCCAAGGTCCTTTACTGAATCAATTTTATAAGATAATTGCTATTACAAAAGTCTACAAAGCTATTAAGATCTTTTTCGAAAAGGTAATAATCATTTTCACTTTTAATAGAGTGATAGATTTTCATGTCATCGGCAAACATGAGAAACTTACAGAAAGCAAAACACTGAGATATGTTATTTATGTAGATATTAAATAATAGGGGACCCAGATGTGAACCCTGGGGAACCCCGGAAGATATATAGACTAAATCAGACCGATGTTTTCCTATAGTAACAGTTTGCGATCTGTTGGAGATATAGGAAGAGAACCAACGTAACAGACAGCCGTGCACACCAACCTCAGCCAACCTCGTTAACAAGATTAAGTGATTAATCTTATCGAAAGCCTTGCTGAAATCGGTGTAAACGCTGTCAATTTGTATACCTTCGTTCATATTATTCAATAAGTACTCTACATATAGAAATAAGTTAGTTTCAGTTGACCTGTTCTTTACAAAGCCGTGTTGTTCCTGATTAATTATGTGCTTTATATCGAAAAAAAGGTAATCACAAATAATAGATTCAAATAATTTAGAAATTATGGGTAGTTTCGAAATAGAACGGTAATTTTCGACTAAATAGCTATTACCTGATTTAAATATTGGTACTACAAGAGCAGTTTTCCAAATGTTACGAAAACTACCTTCTTTTATGGATTTATTAAATATAATATGAAGAATTTTTGACATTTCGAGTTGGCAATTTTTTACGAAGGTTGTTGGAATGCGATCTGCACCTGCAGGCTTATCTGGAAGAGCTATAATTTTGTCCAGGATAGTCTTTTGAGAAATATAGTACGAAGTTATCGATGGATGATTGCTTTTAATATCAAAATTATTATCCCTGGCTGTGGTGTTAGAGGGTAATGTGAAAACAGAACTAAAATATTGAGAAAAAATCTGCGGGATTTCTTTAGCCTCAGAGATAAATGCTCCATCCGTATTTTTAACAGCATTAATAACAGACGAAGCCCTTTTTTTAGTTTTTAGAAAGTGCCACAAATTTTTGGGATTATTGGTTATATTCAATTCGATTTGATTAACATAATTTTTATAATCCAGCTCTATGAGATAATTTGAACGTCCGCGTAGAAGTTTAAAAGTTAAATAATCTAAATTGTTTTTGTATTTCTTCCATTTTCGATGAAATTTATTCTTTTCCTTAACGACCCTTACGGTATTTATAGAAAACCAACTAGGAAATTTCCGGTAAAATCTGGAAAATTTGGGAACATGTTTTGATATGATTTTATCTAACAGAAGATACATTTTATTGACACTTTGTTCTGTATTGAGATTTGCAAATTCATCGCCCCAATCGCTTGAGTTTAGTTCAGATTTAATCAGATCATAGTTAGCTTTATTAAAATTATAAGTTAAATTTGAATCGTTCAGTTTAAGACGATGAAAATTGAGTAGATTTACCTTAAATTCTAATGTAGTATGATATTTATCTTCTCGAACAAGAGGCGAATCACTTACAATTACATTATCAATAACAAATTTGTTACAAAAAATTAAATCAAGAGTATTATTGGCTGAATTTTTATGGGAATTGAATTGTGACAAAACACAATATGCTATAGTATTTATAAACAAGTTTGAATCAACATCAGTAAACCCTAATGGTACACAATTTTTGTTGACATTATCAAATGACCAAGTTATGGAGGGAAGATTAAAATCACCACATATTATAAATGTGTCATTAGGGTGTTTATCTAGAATGTCACTAAGATTGGAACAGAAAATATTCAAATTACGATCGAACGATTTACCTGGAGGGATATACACACAACAAAGATGAAATTTAAGTAAATTATTAGTAGATTTTATTGTTACCCAAAGGTCCTCGGCATCACTAAACCACTCGTAATTCACTACACTACATAGATTATTTTTCACGCCAATTAAAACACCACCACCTTCTTTAACTGCTGATGAGGTGTCTTCTCGATCTCTCCGATATACAGTGAAATCCGTAGATAAAACTTCCGAGGAAAAAATTGATTTGTTCAACCAGGTTTCTGTTAGGCATATTACATCATGTTCTATAATTAATGAGTTTTGATAAATTGTTGATAATTTGGACTTTAGTCCTCGAACATTTTGATAGAACACACTAAGATCCATAAAAAAAAGTATAAATTGAGATTATAAATTGTAATTATTGTAAAAAGAAGAAAATCTGAAAAGAGCGGCATTTTTATATCATTTTATTTAAATCATCCTCGACATTAATCTTTATGACTTTAGAATTGTCGAGTTTTCTTGTAAAAATTTGGGAATTTTTAATCCAAACATATTTATAGTTTTTGGTTTTGGCATTTTCTTTAAACTTGTTTAACAATTTTTTGTGTAACCAGTTAAGTGTTCGTTGATAAACACCTGGTTAGAGATATTATCTATCTTTAGTCCGGGTGCTGATCTACCATGGGCACTGTTCTCGCTACGTTTTAATTTGGCAGCAGCCAGAATAGAATCTTTTTTTCTCCTATTGGTTAGTGTTACGATAATGGGTTTGGATTTGTTAGCATCCCGTGTCTTCGCTCTGAATATCTGATCAATGTCATCCGCTGAGATGTCGCACTGGATGAATTCGCCAACTTTTCCTATAATTTGGAGTAGATTCTCATTATTTTTTTCAGGAATCCCTTGAAGTTCCAAATTGTTAGATCGAATTTGTTGCTCTAGAGCCTCAACCCGACTATTCAGAGTTTGCATCTCATTCTTTAAGAGAGCATTTTCATGTGAGATTTTCTCGATTTTGTTCAGCCTTTCATTCATCTTCTTTAAGGTTAATTCAAAAGTTGTGATTTGATTACTTCAGAAGTTGACAGAATCCATAATATCAGAATACTTGGAGTTTAAACTTTTCATTTCAGCTTGTATACCTTTTAGTACGTCAATCGTGGCCAAAAGGTTTTCTTCATCTACTGATTCCTCATCTTCGACAACGTTTACTGACATACGCTTATCAGACCTGCATGTAGGACACAACCAAACGGCACCTGGTAATTGAAAGCTGCCTATCATTTGCTTATTTAATCCCACGCATTTTCCGTGGAAATATTTCAAACAGGTGCCAGAGCATTTTAAACCTGGCGTTTTGTTACTTAGTGATACCGTACACGTATCACAGATTGGCATGACGCTGGCTCCTGCACTATAGAAGCGAATAGAATTGAAGTGCTTCTTATCGCGAACCGATTTTTTGTCCAATACTATTGCTGAATTTATGCAGACGAAAATGTTAAATTATATATGCATTAACTGCACTAATCACTTTCAATTTAAGTTGAACGTGTAGATTAGAAGAAAAGACACGCACTTGCGAAAATTGAAAATAATCGAACAACAATTACTACGTAAAAACACTCGATAAACACAGAGCCTTATAAACGTGTATAAACGTGTATGTTTACCACAAATATTATTTGTGATGATAGTGATTGTATGTCTGCAGGTGCAAAGTGGTGGATTATATGTAATTCTTCAAATTGCAGGTTTAGTGCTCATCCTATAAACCAAAAAAGGCAATATCTGGGGGAATACCATCACTTGTTTAAAGAGCTTCGAGATCATCCTGACAGATTAAAGGCTTATATGAGAATAAGTCTAGATACATTCCAGTATATATATGACAATATAAAATTGAAAATTGAACGTTGCAATTATAATAACTATCATACGAACCCGAGTTTAGCTGAAGAAAAACTGGTAGTGACAATAAGGTAAGTGAAACTATATTTTTAGTTTTGATACATTTTTAATTCTTGTAATTTAGTTTAATTTAAGCGTGTATAGTTCTTTGAACCACCTAAATCCGCTGAATTCTGATTTGTGGACATGGATGAGGGAAGCATATACGGCAGGAAAGGCTCCGTATTCCAAAGTGGATCATCATGCTGAGAAAACCCAGGTTGAGTATTATGTGGGGCTTGTTCTACCTGGGTGGCAGGAGGTCCTGAAGGAGCCTGCGTCTGCTGATTTGAAGGATATAGAATTTCAAATAAATAGTTCTGAATATCCATTCGAAACTTTAATTTATCTCTAGGCGCCAATTTTTTTACATAAGGAAGAAGGGAATTGAAAAACCCTATATCATCATCATTGGGGTCCTGGGACATTTTATTTGTCCGTAAGGCTAGTTTCTCTTTTTCAATGTCAACTAGCTGTCTCCCAATTTCTATTTGTGGCGTTAGTCGCCGTTTATAACCCGTTTGGGAAACAAAGTATTTTGGACCGGAAGTAGCACCACTTACAGTTGAGATTGTTGCAGCCACATCTTGTGATTCGGAATTAGGACTCATCACATTTGTTATTGAGGTGGAGGTGGATTGTTCAGCGTCACTAGGAGATTCTTCTAGATTGGAATCCTCTGAATTGCTGTCCACAGTATGCTGTGTTTCGCCCATTAAATTTGTAGTTGAGTGACAAGGTCGACCCTGAGTTTTCTTTATTTGTTTTCCATATTCTTGCCTTACATTTTTCCAACATTTTTTTGCTTCTGCTTCTGTAACAAGAAACAAAATTAAAACTCGGTCTTTTCATGATACCAAAAGTAATTATAATTAGTTGAAAAATTAATTTATACAGGTGCAAAAAAATATACAGGGTCAACTATAGCAAAGTACAAATATTTAGAGGGGGTATTCCTGAACCCATTTCAAGTAAAAAAGGCCATATAAACATGTGTCCGGAAACGAGGATGTGTCCGGTTTCTGAGATACAGGGTGTTAAAAGTAAAAAATGTCATATTTTTATTCAACTAAAAAAATGGTACGCTACTGCTTTTTTCGAAATAAAAATTATCTTCGTAATCTTCCACTAGTTTTTAACAATAATGACCTCTTGACTTTTTTCTATCTGGTGAACGGTTTCCGAGTAAAAAAATAAAATGTATTTACCTGCATTTGCTTCATCCCTAAAGATCCACAGGTCATGCAGGTAAATTAATTTAATTTTTTTACCCGGAAACCGTTCACTAGACAGAAAAAAGTCAAGAGGCCATTTTTGTTAAAAACTAGTAGGAGATTACAAAAATATTTTTTGTTTTGAAAAAAGCAGTAGCGTACCGTTTTTTTAGCTAAATAAACATATGGCATTTTTTACTTTTAACACCCTGTATCTCGGAAACCAAGCGTTTCCAAATACATTTTTATATGACCCTTTCTACTTGAATTGGGTTCAGGGCTACCCCCTCAAAATATTTGTACTTTGTTATATTTAACCCTGTATATGTGTATCTATAAATTATTATTATCCTTGCTTCATAAAGATTTTCACTGTTTTAACATAATGTTTGTTACAGATATCTTGCGACAGGATGCAGCTTCAGATCATTGGCCTTTTCGTTTCGGATGGGATCCTCGACAGTTGGAGAAATTATTAAGGAAGTATGCGCAGCTCTATGGGAAGTGTTCCAACCACTTCACATGAAACAACCCACTACGGCTGACTTTTTACAAATATCTGAAGAATATAAACGACTTTGGGACATCCAAACTGCATTGGATCGTTAGATGGCAAACACATTCGAATAAAGTGTCCTTCTCACACAGGTTCCATGTTTTTTAACTACAAACATTACTTCTCCATAGTTTTACAAGGGCCAGTTGATGACCACTATAGATTTATTTCTATTGACGTTGGTGGCTACGGAAAGCAGAGTGACGAAGGAACATTTATGTCTTCAAAACTTTCCAAATTGTTAGACAAAAATAAATTAGGAATCCCAGAGGAAAAAAAATTACCTCATTCTAACCATAAACTACCTCATGTTTTTATTGCCGATGAAGCTTATCCCCTAAAAGAAAACTTGATGAAACCCTATTCCGGACAAATGTTAAACCCCACACAAGAAAATTTTAATAAGCGAATATCTCGCGCTCGGAAATGTGTAGAGTGTGCATTTGGAATATTATTTGCGAAATGGAGAATTTTGAGTTGTGTAATTGAAACACACGAAGATACTGCGGATAGTATTATTAAAGCAATCTGTATACTACACAACATTATCATTGATAAAGAGTCATATCTTTTGAATATTTTAGAGCTTCCTCCAATTCCAGAAAGATGTAATTTACAACGGTCTAGATCGCATAATGCTTTAACCACCAGAGCAAAACTAATTCGGCAAAAATTTACAGAATATTTTGCCGTCAATCCTTTAAATTTACAATAATAATTTGTTGGACAAGGTTGAAAAATAATAAATTAAAATTTGTTGTATGAACAAAAAATAGAAAAAATTGTTTTTTTAACATAGATCAACCGACCACATTTCCAACCCAATCCTATCCCAACCCAATTCCATCCCAACCCATATATCCCCTACTTAAATAAATAAAATAAAGTTTACGAAAAAATAGTCCTAAATTGACGATGTTAAATTAATTGTTACAAAGTAAAACCAGATTTAAACCCAACATATGCCTTAATCCAAATATCACTCAATAAAAAAATATAAAAAGGGTCGGGCATCGAACCCAGGTTGCTTGCTTGAGAGTCAGCAGCCATATCCACTACGCCACTGGAGCTCACATCGGCGTTGCACTGAACGATGTCCACATGCGGTCACAAAATAATAAAGACCGATTTTTACATGGTGTATAAAATATATAGTGGCGTAGGACTGTATAAGGATCTTAATAATCCTAATTGATCTACTAGAACACTTCAAGCAGTTTTAAAACAAATAATCATTTTATTTATGGTGACAATAACCGATTTTATTAATATCACGGCACTTTTTTTTGAGTGTACTTAAAAGGAATAGGTACTCTGTATGTTATTTAATATACATACCTGTTACTTTCATTTTTGGTGCTATTTTCCTCCACTCCCTTGCCAAAACATGCCTGTTATGATGCTGCTTATGGCGCTTATCCCATAGAGCAGGAATACTAAACACCAAATCTATTAATTCGTCCTTATTCATTGTTATTAAAGTGAAATAACCCAAACGTCTCACAATTTTAAAACGAGAAATAAAATCTTAATCATCTTAAAACGAGAAATATAAACGAAAAACACAATCTTATAAGGACAAATCACATAGAACTAAAAAATAAATACGTTCTGCATTCCCTACTCGCTGGAGAATGTCACGTGATTTAAAGAGCACCAATAAACGTGCAAGTTTACTTCGCGGCAACAGCTCGATCGCTATATAAAATCAAACTATTTTGTTTTGCCATCGACATCGCTGTAAACCGCGATGATAAGCGGCGAGGGTGAATGGATGAAGCATCCTTGGTATGTGCGGTCTCATTAGAAAATAAAGGTTTGTTTTGACATCGATGTAATGACCGCGACCGCGACCTACATCGCGCTCATCCATGCATCTTCGGCATGTGCGTACCCTTAGCTCTGCGTTTAGTGCCTCGAATTCGCAAATCCTTCTTGCCCTTTCTGCTAAGGTTTTGATGACTCCATATTTCTGACATGGGTGGTGGTTGGAATCCCTATGTAAATAACGATCCGTATGTGTTGGTTTTCTGTACACTGTAAGGGCCAATGGTTATTCAGAACGGGAAATCAAAAGATCGATTGGACCAACAAATCGTAGACCCAAAGAAAATGAGCAAATCCAACCAGTGGCAAAAGCATTTCTGCCTTTTATTCCAGGAGTGACAGACAGAATTGGTCGATTGCTAAAAAAGAAAAATGTGAAAACTATTTTCAAACTAAGGAGAAAAATCAAAGAATGTCTTCGATCGGCAAAAGACAGAAGAGATCCACTGTTGGCTTCGGGAATTTACCGCATTCCGTGCACATGTGGAAGCGTGTACATAGGAACTACCAAACGCTCGATCAAAACCAGGATTAAAGAGCACAGGGCCAACTGTCGTCTGGGGCAGACGGACAAATCCGCCGTAGCGGAACATACCCTCACTATGGACCATCGGATTAAGTTTGAGGAGACCCAAGTCCTCGCTACTACATCAGCATACCATTTCAGACTCTATATAGAAGCCATAGAGATAGAGAAGCACCTGAACAACTTTAATAAAAAAGAGGAAGCAGTCAAGATCAACAAAACATGGGTCCCCATAATTAAGGGTGCGAAAACTCTACCCTTAACGAACAACACCGACCAGAACCGATTGGAATCGAAAGCAACTGTGGCCCCGCCCACTTCGTTCCCGACGTATAAATACGGGCTCCGTTCACGCAGAGCTTAGTAGTTCGCAGACTGTCAACCAGAAAGCATGTTCTGAAGATGCCTTCCGCTCGTGTTGGCGAAACGTCAAGTCAGCAAGACAATCGACGTCGGCCTGACAACCCAAAAACCATTGATACAATTTCCAGTTTGTGTTGTAAATGTAAATATTCCCGTAAGTCTTTGGCATACTGAAAGGAAATGTTACATCCTTCAAAACACTTATAGGATTTGTCCCCAGATTGTTTAAAAATTAAGGAATTCATCATAAATAATGAAATATTTGTAAACAATAGTCACAGCTAGGTCACAGTGCTCTTTTAGCGGTTTTAGCCACAGAACACGTTTTCACTATGAAAGTCAATTAAAGACTAAAAACAGTGAAAACTCAAATATTTTACGAATATTTATTTGAATTTGAAGTTACTCAAGTCACTGTCATGACTGTCATGTCAAATTTCTTAATTGTTACGAAACTAGGCAACACTGTACGTGGCTAGATTTAGTCGCTTCTCACAATTGACGAGACCCTAAATGGGCCGAGATTTTTTTGATCCAACGTTGCCAAATTGTGCGTAAACAGTGACAGTTGTTTCCTTCGTTTTTAGCGGGATTTTTGAAAATATAAATATTTGCTGTGGTTGGTCGACAAGCGGTTCGAAATATAACAAAAAAAAACATAGATAATGTAGGAAAAGGTTATATAGTTAATGTAATTTACTACATTGACTTAAACGGTAGTATATCCTACAATTAATGATACTATGTATAGCGAAAACTTTTTAATACTCTGCGTTAAACTTGAAAATAATAAGGAGGAATGGAAACAGACATCAGTTAATTTTTAAAAGCCAAATAAGTTGCCAATTACTACTAAAATTAAAAAAAATTACTTGTAGGTAAGTAAAGAAAAATACATAGGATCTTTATTTGTTGTCAACAGAGGAAATGCCTGTGACCAGGAATTGCACGAAAAACCTGTATGATATGAGTCTGAAACGAAGAAACAACTTGTCACAAAACGTTGTGTGTGTGTGTGTAATAACTTAAAATCAATCTGCATGTTTATTTTACAATTAGAAAGAGCATGTGATAAATCTTTAAACATCAATAAAAAATTTCATAAATTCTTTATTTGGAATCGTAAGTTACACAAACTAATAATAATAATCAACAAAACAAATTTATTAATCAAAAATTAGGGATACGAAAATATATACAATAAAACATAAATGACTTGCTTAGGTTTACAAAAAAATATGTACAAATAACTTTCTATAAGCAATTGAAAGAAGAGCCAGTACAGGATAAAAGATAAAAAAGCTGACTTTAAATAAATTTTAAAATAACAAAAAAGAAAACAATATAAACAAAAACAATTAATTCTTAAATAGAGGATACAGGGTGTCTCATTACATTCTGACTGTTTTAAAGAGCTTATAATTTCAAAACGGGTATAGATAATAAGATGCGGTTTTTACAGTTAGGTTTAAAATTACCGTAAGTTTTGTTGTGACACATTTATATAAATGGTCTACTTCCGGTTTTCCCGTTAGAAAAATGGTGTATTTTCAGAATACAGTAGATGTAATTTTTTAAATTTAAATTTATCTAACTTCACTTTCTGTGCACCAATTTTAAACTTTAAGGTACCGTTATAAAGTAAAAATATGCGTCTTTTAAGAAATTGCTAAATATAAAGGGTCTCCCATTTAAAAAATTACATCTACTGTATTCTGAAAATACGCCACATTTCTAGCGGGTAAACCGCTTGTATGCCATTTATATAAATGTGTCACAACAAAACTTACGGTAATTTTTAGTTTAACTGTGAAAACCGCATCTTATTATCTAGAACCGTTTCGAAGATATAAGCTTTTAAAAACAGTCAGAATATATAATGAATATAATGAATTATAAAAATTATTATATACATGGTTTACTAATAATTAGTTCATTTTATTTTTAAATCTATAAATGTTAGCAGTATGTGTGATCATAAGAAGGAGATACAGATATAAAAAGATTTAACTTTTCTGCTATGCTTAATGCTTCCTGACTAGTAGGTTTAACCATACTGCTAGTAGCCTTAGCGTTTTTCTTTTTTGTTGACGTAAATCTTAGTTGTGGCTGTATAGTCCTTTTTGTCGAAACACTGGTTTCTGTTGGGCAATAATCCACTACTTTAGTATTTTGGAATTTTACCATATTGTTCAAAATAAGCAAATAATGGTGAACTTGATTTAGCATGGAGTCATCCAGAACCTCGAAATTACAAGAATTCAATTGGGCCAATAGAGTTTTTATTTTATCTAATTGCCTATTTTTAGAGTTTAAAGGTTCAATAGAATTCTCTAAATATGCATTTAAATGCTTTAAAATTGTCTGTGTTGTATTGTCTTTACTGGGTTCTACAGCTGTACTGCAATCTACTGAAGACTCTTGGGAATAAATTAACTTAGAAAGAATAATATGAATGTGTTTGCATATTGTCTTTTGCTCTTTATAATATTCACAGCTACATGTAAACATGTGAATACATATTTGGCAAACAGTACATATTTGCTTACAACAAATTGAGTCAAGTTTTTTAAATACTTCATATTGTGTTTCACTATAATCTTTTATTATTTTCCAGTAATTAATGTCACCGTTAACAACATATGCTGTACTTTGTTTGACTGCTTCTCGATGATAATGTGACAACATTGTTGTTTGTCTTGTATGTTCTCCCTTAGTCAATCTTATTATTCTTTCAACACTCTTATCTCTTACATACTGCATTCAGTCCTTTATCTAATCGCTTAACTGTTTTTCTTTCAAGGTAGAAATATTTTATAACTTTATGCATTGATTCAAGGTGCATGTTAGTATTTATTATAGATGTATCTCTAAAACAATAAGCCCATTTCAGATAATTGTGACAGTAGTTGTTTTTAAAATAGTCTCCAAATGTTTGAGTGTCTTTATCAAGGCACATATGGTGCACATCATTTTGCAAAGTGGAATTAAAATCCTCCATAGATATACTTTGTTGTAAAGTTTTTAAAAGTTTATAAGTGGATTCACGTTTATCCTTTACAGCTATTTTAGATAGTTTTTTTTGCCAAGCCCTATCTATGTGCCAGGAACAGAATAAATGATTAGCCTCCAGGCCCATAATCATACACCAAGCACTAAAAAAGGTTTCATCCATATCTGACATAAATGTCTTACAGGGAACAATACCTGAAATCAAAAGGCAAAATAAGATAAGCTTGTAAAAATTCTTTAGACAAATCTTTGAATAACTTACCAACTCTGTCTTTTATTACTGAAAAAAAAAATTTCTGTACAACGGTGTCTTTCTTGTTTGTAAACATTTCAGCGACTGGAAAACCATGACCAAACTCATCAATTACCATTAGGGTGGTTAACTGGAAATCATACGAGTTGAGGCCATGTGTGCTGTCAATGGTCAGTATAGAGGGAAAATCTTTGAGCATCTGTTGTTGAAATTTGTTCATTATAATAAGACAAAAATCTTGATTTCCCAAAATGTCATGATTTTCTCCTTGTGGTTTGTAGAACAATACTGGGTTAGTCTCGAGATTTGTAACTTCTCTAACCCACAGTTCAATGGAAAATGCATCATTTGGGTTTCCGTCCTTACATTCAACACCATAAGCCGTTTTAATATTCTGAATATCCTTTGATGTTACAATATCAATTCTTTTGATATCTGAAGTAATATTATCCCTGACTGATTCCAATATTCTACAAACAAAGATAAACCTGTATATTAAATTAAATTAATCCTAAACTAATTTACCTTCGGGTTGTAACACCATTTATAAGTTTTGAAGCAATACTAAATTTATCAGTTTCTGGAATCCTAATATGTTGCAAATCATGTGTGTGTCCGTAATGCGTTTGTTGCCATTTAACATGGATATTTTGGTTTTGTTTCTTCACTACTATATTACTTGTACAAATATAATTCCATTTGCAGCTACCCTGACTTTTAAGTAATCTACTCCTTTCGCTGTTATTTTTTAAGGTGTAACCTGAGAAGTAAAATGTTAAAATAATAGTTAGGTATATATTGGGCAGAAGGACCATAGTCGATAGCCCTTTGTAAGCATTTTATTCATTCAGTTATGTATTCCAGTATTTAATAGCAATCAAATAAATCCTCAAATACATAAAAAAATCCAAGGAAAAGATAATAATACACATACCTTTTCTACTTCTATTGCAGCGATAATAAAATGTTTCAAAGTTCTTGCACTTTCTCTTTTCACGTAACACATAATAACATTTATTTGTTCTCTCAATTTCAGCTTTCCATTGACCAAATTCTAAAACAATATAATAAAAGGCATTATTAAGCTTACAGTATATTTAAATATTGTTATTCATGTTAAATATTTTAAAGAAAGCACACAGATTTGCGACATCTTTTTCTTTTCACGTAACACATAATAACATTTATTTGTTCTCTCAATTTCAGCTTTCCATTGACCAAATTCTAAAACAATATAATAAAAGGCATTATTAAGCTTACAGTATATTTAAATATTGTTATTTATGTTAAATATTTTAAAGAAAGCACACAGATTTGCGACATACCTTGCCAATTATGTAGTGATATTAATTCGGTATTAAAATGTCCCATTTTGTGTTCTGTAGTTAAATGATTAATTAACAACTTATTTGATTGAAAATCTCTATTACAAGCTACTCCATTATTCTGCTCCAAACAACGATGATGAAACTGGAGAACTGCACTGTTACTATTATTATGTCGTTTTTTCTTTTCATTTTTCTTGGCGGAATGATCATTAATTAAATGATAAACCTCTTTCAAATGTCTTTTCCAATTCGACTTAGAAGCGAAAGTCTTTTTACAAAAATCACACGACGATGTCTCCATGATCAACAATTAATAATTATTGTACTGTTACTCACAACTCGAACTCACGCACCACACAAATACAAAGCACCGAATGGACGGAGCGACGGAGCAGTGGGCGGAGTAGACAATAGTAGTAGTAGTAGAAGACAGGTAGCCCACTCCACCAATCAAGTCCAAGAAAAAGAAGAAGTCTTTATTTTGATATGACAATTAACATTGCTAATTTGGCAACATTGGATCAAAAAACGCGGCCCATTTAGCATCTCGTTCACACAAGTGTCTCGGGAGAGTATTAACTGGCTGTGACCTTGAAAAGTAGTAAACGTCAAATGTCAAATATACAACTGTCAAGAACAATCCAAATCCAACTCGTTGCTAATTTTTAAACTCTGGTTATTGGATTGTTTATGTTTACTCGTTTGTGCGTCATGGAGAATGAAAATTTATTTAAGTGTACAAAATGTAGTACAACATTTACCTATAAAAAGAACTTATATGTTCATCTCCGTAAAAAACATAATGAGAAGATAGACACTCAAAGAAAGCAATATAAAAAAAGTGATCTGTGTAATATGTGTGGGATTATGTTTATCAATAAATATAGTCTACAACGACATCAAATGAATGTACACAACAATACTAGTGCAACAACTAAAAGGAAGCATGTATCACGAATTATGTGTCCGAAAGATCAGTGTTTAGAAGCTGCACCCACATATGAAAAACTAAGAAAACATTTAATGGATATTCATGGTGAAGAATTGCCAATTGAGGATTATAAAAAAAGAACAATATTTAAAAAACACTTTAATAGCTAGAATATAACGTAAACTACTTTCTAAATATTTTCTATATACTATAATTCTATTCTATAATATTGTAAAAGTTAAAATGTTATAAAATTATATCACATCTCAGAATTATGAACAATAACAGTTATTCTTTACAGTAAGAGTGGTCAATTCCTGTATGGATATTTAAAACATTTTCGTCATTTGTCAATAAACCCTGGATTATATTTTTCTCTTCCATTATTGTGGGTTTACTGAGGCAGCTCTCACTTTTTTGCATTTTCTTTTTTGTAGAAAATAATCTTACTTGTTTATCAATTTTTTTGTTTACATTTACGTTTTCAGTTGATTTTAGATTAATAATTTGGTTTTTATTCATCATATTAATAGTTTTGTCCATGTATTTTATAACAGTATTATATTCTTCTTCTGTTAATGATGCATTATTACATAGTCCTAAAATTACTTCCGCTTTTCTTTGAATTTGATTTATGAAATTGACTTTAGGAACAATTGGTGCTATTTTTAAAAAATCATTTATATCTTCTTTTAATGGACCACTAATTGCTCCAGTTTTAGTTTCTATTTCAAAAAAATGTTTCATGCAGGCATGAATATGAGTAGAGAACGAGACACTTCAGGACACTTTGACCTTTGACCTGTGAACCCTTGCCAGCCACCCGGGCTACCCCCTCCACTACACCCTTGCAGCAGGGTGCCAACTTCAGGTCGGTCGGTAAGACGCAAACCTTTGTGACGTCATCGTATCAACTTCAGATCGTTTTCAAAATAATAAAATTGTAATAATATTTTTTAAAAAATTCCTTGAACCGTAAAATTAAATTATAACAAATCGTTATCAGAAGATATACTTTCAAAGTTTGTTCGTTATATAACCAGACAATAAAGGTAAAAAACATATAAACAGCATTCAGCGATAAGCGTTTATATAAAAATTTATAATGATGAGTCAACTTGACCTCGTATAGGGCGGCCATCTTGCTAACAGTGGCGCCAACTTCAGACCGCCTGTATGTTTTCAAAGAATCTTTTTGGGAAGAAAAACCACTAATAGATAATCAGTCTATGTGATAATTGGTATAAAAAACCTTCATATTATTAGGTGTCATTTGAATTTTTCTGCACACCTTCATCTCTCGATGGCACCACGCACTTTTAGAATATTTTATTGTGCCTATCAGCTGTTTTAAATCACCTTGTTTTTATAAGAAATTGAAATTTGTAAATATATCAGAAGGTATAAAAATAAATGTTTTATGCTCACCTGTTTATTTTTCAAACACTTACAATAAAAATAATAACAACTTAACTTTTACCACACTAGATAAATGTATTATCACTGGGGAATAAAAACTGCGATTTTAACTATAATAGATAATCAGTCTATGTGATAATTGGTATACAAAAACCAGGACTACCGTCATGTTACTAGACACACAGTTGAACGTCATTTAAATTATATTGAAATTTTCTGCGCTTCTTTATTAATCTAATTCATCATTCGATCCAAACGACAGCAGGTCCCAAGGTCACGCGCTTTGATTTATTTTCTAGTTTTTAAATATAAATTACCGTAGAATAAAATAATAAACTTCTTATAACTTCATAGCCCTAATAATGACTCACCAGGTTCGCTTGAAATTCTTAAAACGAAGTATGTTCCGGTAGTTGCATTAATTCAAAGAAATGTTTTATTTACATAATGTTTTAAAATAAGGTAAAAAATCTATGATTACCTTAAGACACTATAAGTCTTGTAACCTTCACAATAATATTAAAAAGCTTAGTACAGCAAATCGTTCAGTAAACGTTAAGAGTTAAATTGTAACCAAATCGTTATCAGAAGGTATATTTTCAAAGTTTGTTCGTTATATCACTAGGCAATAGAGTCGAAAAACCATATAAACAGCATTCAGCGATAAGTGTTTAAAACATTGTAGTTTTTATAATATTCGTAATGGATGATGCAATACTTTTAATTAGATCACGTGACAAAGAAAATTTGAAAGAACAATATAAGTTATTTTGATTTATGTAACAGATTATTTTAAAAGAATTAAAATTAAAAACTAAATTAAAAAAAGATGACGAGTTCTAGACAAGAACTTATTGATAAATTATGCCTAAAAGAGTGTATGCTTTTAATAGTTAATTAAGAAATGATTTAGGAAACAAAATCCAAAATAATATAAAAAAGACAAAAAATGTCTACCTTTTATTTATCATTATACATTTTATTAATTAATAAACTATAACAGTTTGAAAAGTGTTCTGTGGATTCCTTTGGAGCCCCCTTGGTTAACAGGTTGTCACAGCTGCATACCTAGAACTGAAAGTGGTTTTATGAGCAAAACTCAGTATGTATATTTACAGGTAAAAAAATAGCAGTTGTATAAGAGGCTAGGACAATAAATGTCTTTATATATATAGTCAAGTCTGCTCTAAAAGAAGAGCCCACGCTAATAATAAATATATGTTGAGTTATAATCCTGCAAAATCGGAAAACTATTTAATGTATTTTGATGTCAACAATCAGTATGGTTGGGCTATGAGTCAAGCTCTTCCATATGGAGAATTTGAGTGAGTGGATTCAAATATTGATGTCACTATAATTGCTAATGATAATGACTATGGTTACATGCTGGAAGTTGACCTTGAATATCCTAAATATCTACATGATAAACATAAGGACCTGCCGTTTTGTCCTGAGCACATTAATCCTAAAACAATGAAACCACCAAAGACGTTTGAGGAATTAACTAAGTTGATGGCTACCCTACATCATAAGAAGAATTATGTTATTCATTATCGTGCCTTAAAGCAAGCTATATCATATGGTTTGGTTTTAACAAAAGTCCATCGAGTATTGAAATTTAAGCAAAGCCCATGGTTAAAACCGTATATTGATCTAAACACTGCTCTTCGAACAGCTGCCAAGAACGAATTTGAGAAGAATTTATTCAAATTAATGAACAATGCTGTGTTTGGTAAGACTATGGAAAATGTTAGAAAAAGGGTTGATGTAAAACTTCTGACGGAATGAGAAGGTCGATATGGTGCTCAATCTTACATATCAAAACCTGAATTAAAGAAATTACAGGAACACCTTAAAGATTATAAGATCGTGGTGTACAAGTATGGCAGTAAGGGTCGTGATGTCATCTTTGAGGGTCATACCAATGCCCCCAATCTTAATCTTCTGTTTCACGAAGGTCATTATAATGTGATCACCTCGTTAACAGCACCATTTACGTGCATATATTTTTGCGAAGAGTGTTACATTCCCTACGATCACAAAAACGAGCACAAATGTTGAGGGTATGCTTATAAACTACTATAAGCTGAATTACACTGATCCAAATTATGAAATAGATGAATCAAAAAATTGATTTAAATATACTAGATTTAGAATTAATAGACTTTAGTAATCCAAATTATGAAATAGATGAATCAGAAATTGATAATGGTGAGTCTGCTGCTGCAAGTCGTATGCAGTATGTCAGTAGGCACTTCATCTAATAATTCAGACATTTATACGTTTGAAAACTTTCACAAACAATATAAAACCGAAAGTTCTTCTATTAAATACGAATATGTAGAATGCCCAGAAAAAACAGCTAGAACCTACCTTAAGCATATTTGTTGCCAATAGAGAGTGTAGAAACAAAAAGTGGCGGTTTAATAACTTCTACCAAAGTTTGTTAACACACAAATTAATTATTGGTAAACATCCTACGAGGAGAGGATCAGAGAGTATCTTCAACAAGAGGAATGCTATCCTGTGTTAGGGTTAAAAGAAGGTTCGATACTTATTGTTCAAGGAGATATTGCTACTTTAAGAATTTCTACAGATAGTCTGTTAATCAAATCTTTACGTCAATATATGTATTATTATATGGATAACATATAGTACTTTGTGTGATTTTTACTAGTTATATAAGACATAATGAGCATGAAAAAAAGTTGTAGACTGTGTTTAAATAATGATAATAATTGTGGGTGGGTCTTTCTTCCTTTACCTTTCAATAGGAACTCCCATACAAATTCCGTAAAAAGTATCATATGTAGACAAATAGCACGAACGAAGGAACATGAGGTCGTTGTGGAGTGTTTCCAAAATCTTATGTGGTATGTAGGCAATTCTCGATCGCCTTCTCTTTTTAAGAGGTTTTCTGGTTTATATAAACAATTCCAAGTCAAAAATCAGAACCGTATTGAAAACCGAAGGTTTGGACATGCCGATGTCACTAAACAATATTTTCAAATTTGAAAAATTAAATCAAATTTCAATTACGGTTTATCAATATGGCTTAAAAGGTCGAGATGTTATTTTCAATGGTTGCAGTGATGACCCTTCGATAAATCTGCTTTATCACGAGGGACATTACAACACTATAACCTCACTTACAGCGGTCTTCTGTTGTAGTTATTACTGTGAGGAGTTATTACTGTGAGGAGTGTCACATACCTTATGATCACAAAAATGCACACAGGTGTGGAGGAACCTGCCCTGGGTGTCAGCGTTCACCGGCTTGCGCAAAAGATGTATTAAAGAAGAGGTGTACTGATTGTAACCAAGACTTTTACGGTGAGGAGTGTTTTAAAATACACTTGCCAAACATTTGCGGTAAAATCAGAACTGTTATGAAACTAATATGGATCTTGGGTTTTTAATGTTAAGGAAGATCGGACTAGTGTTTAATTTTAGTTAGATATACAGTGTTCTGTGTTCTACTACTACTTCTTATTATATGGATAACGTATTGTATGATTTACAAAATTAATTATAGATATTTTGTACAAAAAAAGTTTTATTGATAAATTTTTAAATTTAAACTGATTCTCGTCTGATCATAAAGAATGAACAGAAAAACTGTTGATGATTATCTTTCATGTCTAAGAGATTTTAAAATGAAAACAGTTAAATGTTTTTTCGTTAGAACAACAAAAAATCGCGCTCAGCTCTGATGATGACAAAAGATATCAAAATACTACTTAAAGAAGATTTGGAAAGAGTAGAGTAACTTCTGAATTAGTAGCATTAGATTTATTAATTGACGAAACTTAAAGATGCTTTTATAAACAAATTTAGAATTATAACGAAATTTCCCTATGAAGATAGCAGTTTATGAAAGTAAACAAAAAATATATGGCAATAACATATACCTTGCACTGACGAGCCCCATATCACTAAAGGATAAGGATAAAAAGGTAGTTCCCACCAACAACCCCTGCCAGTCCAAACACCGACAGACACGACATCTCGTACAAAAAGGTAAAAAGGATGTGAATATACGATTTACACAGGAGCTCTTTTTATATCAACGATTATGTTTCAATTAAATGTAACTGGGTAAGCGTTATATTGCTAATTATAAGCCCTACATACATTCTTTCCAAATAAACTGAAACATTAAATAAGGACATTTTTTGAGAATCACTTTAGAGGGTGTTCTTAGGGATAAAAACTTACTGGTTACGAGGGTAGTGATAAAATTCGCATAATTGCGCGAAATCACAATTTCCATCATCCTATATCGACGAAAATGCCCACAGATGCCTCAATGGAAAAGTTTTTGGACCAAATTAAAAATATCATGACAACTAATGAAAATGTTAAGGTAGGTGACACTATGTTTGATGTACAAATATTTAAAATACCTAGTAGTGGTCACCGTAGAATGAATAATTTTTTGTAAGTTTTTTATTTTTTTATTTTACTATTATGAATAACATTGTAGAGCAATCAAATGCTATTGTAAAAGAATTATCTAAATCATATAAAGCGTTAATCAACAATTTTTCGCATAGGGAAGCAACCAAATTAATCAACCAAATTAAAAGGCATGTTATCAGTTTTCATAAAGATATTCGGAGGGGAAATTTAGATATTGAAACACGTAGAAATTTACAAACAAATTTGGGGCATTTAAAATCGTTAAAAGAAAAAATTTTTCATTTGTCTAAGCAGGGATCGGGGTTAACTGAAAAATCAGGGGTAAAATGGGTCGATGATTATTTCTCTGCATTTGAGTCACGAACAGGAGTCATAACTAATCTTAAACATAAAGACACTATAGAAGGCCTAAAACTAAAATTTGGATGTTTAGTCTTATTGAAGTTAAAGAAAGCAGTCATATTTTCTAACCCAACGGGGTAACAACTCAACCAAATGTATTAAAAACAGAGAAAACGGTTGGTGTGACGACCATTTTATCAACTAGTTATATTTGATATAAAAATATACATACCATTCTGTTGTTGTTGTAGATTCTTAAATAAAATGAAAACTAAACGTCTTAGTTACAAAACAGTAGCTTTTATACTCCTTATCAATTGTTGAAAAAATACTCCATAATAGTAGTGTAGCTATAGGCATTCTAGCTATTTTTTTGAACATAACCTCACTTTTTCAAGAGGCAGAACACCTATCGTTAGCGCTGGAGCCCTGGCGCTCTGGCAGTTCTTCTTTTTTCGAGTGGCCTTTGACGTTTGACACAAGCAGCCAATTCTGCTTTTTCGAATGACAAAAGGGCATTAACGTTGTATCTCGTAAACAGCTCAACGGATTTCAACGTATGACGTATCATTTTAAAGGGGTTGATGTATAGGGTAAGATGAAGCGTCAAAAAGACCGTATTTATGAGACCAAAAGGGCATTATAGCTAACAAAAAATATATTAAACTTTAATAAAACTTAAATAATATACATTCTTAGAAGCCAAACTATCATAAAACTAAAAAATGTTGAAGGCAACGATGAAATGTATATTTTTTACATCAATATAATGTTTTCAATTAAAATTTTTTAAATAAAAAATACT
The DNA here is from genome assembly GCA_964028335.1 of Altica lythri. Taxonomy (NCBI): domain Eukaryota; kingdom Metazoa; phylum Arthropoda; class Insecta; order Coleoptera; family Chrysomelidae; genus Altica; species Altica lythri. The sequence continues at coordinate 10,505,370 of OZ034806.1, read as the reverse complement.
TATTTTATTAATAAAAAGGAATAACATACAGTCATCAAAAACAAAAAATTCGGTTTTTATCAGGAAGCTGTGGTTTGTGTCGATGAAAATAGGATACCGCAAAAGCAAAAAGCTATGACGTTTATTTGGTTGAGTTATGGTATACATAGACATTAGCGTCACATGTGATTGGTAAATATAATATTTAATAAACAACATATAGAATATATTGTAAAGCAACAATTAGGTTTTAATTTTTATCGACGTCTATGTGTTTCGGCTAAGCCATGTATATTTAAAGAACGTGCTAGATTTAACTTGCTCATTATTGTTTTGATACTCCATAGATCCAGTTCTGAGTTCAGTTTCAATCAATCAAATGCTATTGTAAAAGAATTATCTAAATCATATAAAGCGTTAATCAACAATTTTTCGCATAGGGAAGCAACCAAATTAATCAACCAAATTAAAAGGCATGTTATCAGTTTTCATAAAGATATTCGGAGGGGAAATTTAGATATTGAAACACGTAGAAATTTACAAACAAATTTGGGGCATTTAAAATCGTTAAAAGAAAAAATTTTTCATTTGTCTAAGCAGGGATCGGGGTTAACTGAAAAATCAGGGGTAAAATGGGTCGATGATTATTTCTCTGCATTTGAGTCACGAACAGGAGTCATAACTAATCTTAAACATAAAGACACTATAGAAGGCCTAAAACTAAAATTTGGATGTTTAGTCTTATTGAAGTTAAAGAAAGCAGTCATATTTTCTAACCCAACGGGGTAACAACTCAACCAAATGTATTAAAAACAGAGAAAACGGTTGGTGTGACGACCATTTTATCAACTAGTTATATTTGATATAAAAATATACATACCATTCTGTTGTTGTTGTAGATTCTTAAATAAAATGAAAACTAAACGTCTTAGTTACAAAACAGTAGCTTTTATACTCCTTATCAATTGTTGAAAAAATACTCCATAATAGTAGTGTAGCTATAGGCATTCTAGCTATTTTTTTGAACATAACCTCACTTTTTCAAGAGGCAGAACACCTATCGTTAGCGCTGGAGCCCTGGCGCTCTGGCAGTTCTTCTTTTTTCGAGTGGCCTTTGACGTTTGACACAAGCAGCCAATTCTGCTTTTTCGAATGACAAAAGGGCATTAACGTTGTATCTCGTAAACAGCTCAACGGATTTCAACGTATGACGTATCATTTTAAAGGGGTTGATGTATAGGGTAAGATGAAGCGTCAAAAAGACCGTATTTATGAGACCAAAAGGGCATTATAGCTAACAAAAAATATATTAAACTTTAATAAAACTTAAATAATATACATTCTTAGAAGCCAAACTATCATAAAACTAAAAAATGTTGAAGGCAACGATGAAATGTATATTTTTTACATCAATATAATGTTTTCAATTAAAATTTTTTAAATAAAAAATACTTATTTTATTAATAAAAAGGAATAACATACAGTCATCAAAAACAAAAAATTCGGTTTTTATCAGGAAGCTGTGGTTTGTGTCGATGAAAATAGGATACCGCAAAAGCAAAAAGCTATGACGTTTATTTGGTTGAGTTATGGTATACATAGACATTAGCGTCACATGTGATTGGTAAATATAATATTTAATAAACAACATATAGAATATATTGTAAAGCAACAATTAGGTTTTAATTTTTATCGACGTCTATGTGTTTCGGCTAAGCCATGTATATTTAAAGAACGTGCTAGATTTAACTTGCTCATTATTGTTTTGATACTCCATAGATCCAGTTCTGAGTTCAGTTTCAATCAATCAAATGCTATTGTAAAAGAATTATCTAAATCATATAAAGCGTTAATCAACAATTTTTCGCATAGGGAAGCAACCAAATTAATCAACCAAATTAAAAGGCATGTTATCAGTTTTCATAAAGATATTCGGAGGGGAAATTTAGATATTGAAACACGTAGAAATTTACAAACAAATTTGGGGCATTTAAAATCGTTAAAAGAAAAAATTTTTCATTTGTCTAAGCAGGGATCGGGGTTAACTGAAAAATCAGGGGTAAAATGGGTCGATGATTATTTCTCTGCATTTGAGTCACGAACAGGAGTCATAACTAATCTTAAACATAAAGACACTATAGAAGGCCTAAAACTAAAATTTGGATGTTTAGTCTTATTGAAGTTAAAGAAAGCAGTCATATTTTCTAACCCAACGGGGTAACAACTCAACCAAATGTATTAAAAACAGAGAAAACGGTTGGTGTGACGACCATTTTATCAACTAGTTATATTTGATATAAAAATATACATACCATTCTGTTGTTGTTGTAGATTCTTAAATAAAATGAAAACTAAACGTCTTAGTTACAAAACAGTAGCTTTTATACTCCTTATCAATTGTTGAAAAAATACTCCATAATAGTAGTGTAGCTATAGGCATTCTAGCTATTTTTTTGAACATAACCTCACTTTTTCAAGAGGCAGAACACCTATCGTTAGCGCTGGAGCCCTGGCGCTCTGGCAGTTCTTCTTTTTTCGAGTGGCCTTTGACGTTTGACACAAGCAGCCAATTCTGCTTTTTCGAATGACAAAAGGGCATTAACGTTGTATCTCGTAAACAGCTCAACGGATTTCAACGTATGACGTATCATTTTAAAGGGGTTGATGTATAGGGTAAGATGAAGCGTCAAAAAGACCGTATTTATGAGACCAAAAGGGCATTATAGCTAACAAAAAATATATTAAACTTTAATAAAACTTAAATAATATACATTCTTAGAAGCCAAACTATCATAAAACTAAAAAATGTTGAAGGCAACGATGAAATGTATATTTTTTACATCAATATAATGTTTTCAATTAAAATTTTTTAAATAAAAAATACTTATTTTATTAATAAAAAGGAATAACATACAGTCATCAAAAACAAAAAATTCGGTTTTTATCAGGAAGCTGTGGTTTGTGTCGATGAAAATAGGATACCGCAAAAGCAAAAAGCTATGACGTTTATTTGGTTGAGTTATGGTATACATAGACATTAGCGTCACATGTGATTGGTAAATATAATATTTAATAAACAACATATAGAATATATTGTAAAGCAACAATTAGGTTTTAATTTTTATCGACGTCTATGTGTTTCGGCTAAGCCATGTATATTTAAAGAACGTGCTAGATTTAACTTGCTCATTATTGTTTTGATACTCCATAGATCCAGTTCTGAGTTCAGTTTCAATCAATCAAATGCTATTGTAAAAGAATTATCTAAATCATATAAAGCGTTAATCAACAATTTTTCGCATAGGGAAGCAACCAAATTAATCAACCAAATTAAAAGGCATGTTATCAGTTTTCATAAAGATATTCGGAGGGGAAATTTAGATATTGAAACACGTAGAAATTTACAAACAAATTTGGGGCATTTAAAATCGTTAAAAGAAAAAATTTTTCATTTGTCTAAGCAGGGATCGGGGTTAACTGAAAAATCAGGGGTAAAATGGGTCGATGATTATTTCTCTGCATTTGAGTCACGAACAGGAGTCATAACTAATCTTAAACATAAAGACACTATAGAAGGCCTAAAACTAAAATTTGGATGTTTAGTCTTATTGAAGTTAAAGAAAGCAGTCATATTTTCTAACCCAACGGGGTAACAACTCAACCAAATGTATTAAAAACAGAGAAAACGGTTGGTGTGACGACCATTTTATCAACTAGTTATATTTGATATAAAAATATACATACCATTCTGTTGTTGTTGTAGATTCTTAAATAAAATGAAAACTAAACGTCTTAGTTACAAAACAGTAGCTTTTATACTCCTTATCAATTGTTGAAAAAATACTCCATAATAGTAGTGTAGCTATAGGCATTCTAGCTATTTTTTTGAACATAACCTCACTTTTTCAAGAGGCAGAACACCTATCGTTAGCGCTGGAGCCCTGGCGCTCTGGCAGTTCTTCTTTTTTCGAGTGGCCTTTGACGTTTGACACAAGCAGCCAATTCTGCTTTTTCGAATGACAAAAGGGCATTAACGTTGTATCTCGTAAACAGCTCAACGGATTTCAACGTATGACGTATCATTTTAAAGGGGTTGATGTATAGGGTAAGATGAAGCGTCAAAAAGACCGTATTTATGAGACCAAAAGGGCATTATAGCTAACAAAAAATATATTAAACTTTAATAAAACTTAAATAATATACATTCTTAGAAGCCAAACTATCATAAAACTAAAAAATGTTGAAGGCAACGATGAAATGTATATTTTTTACATCAATATAATGTTTTCAATTAAAATTTTTTAAATAAAAAATACTTATTTTATTAATAAAAAGGAATAACATACAGTCATCAAAAACAAAAAATTCGGTTTTTATCAGGAAGCTGTGGTTTGTGTCGATGAAAATAGGATACCGCAAAAGCAAAAAGCTATGACGTTTATTTGGTTGAGTTATGGTATACATAGACATTAGCGTCACATGTGATTGGTAAATATAATATTTAATAAACAACATATAGAATATATTGTAAAGCAACAATTAGGTTTTAATTTTTATCGACGTCTATGTGTTTCGGCTAAGCCATGTATATTTAAAGAACGTGCTAGATTTAACTTGCTCATTATTGTTTTGATACTCCATAGATCCAGTTCTGAGTTCAGTTTCAAGTGCAAAAGTTTGTTACATATCCATAAAGGTAAGAATTTTTATTTTATTTCAAAATTTCATTTTAATTTAATTTTTGAGTTGATTTCATTTTATTTTTCTTTAGTTAATTTTTCATAATGATTTAATTTTTTTATTTGTAGTTGGATTTAACTGGAATAAATTTAATAGAGAACCATTGAAACACTAAAGTCCACTTGCCAGAAGAAGTGTCTGTCGGAACTTTTTAAATTAAAATATAAAGGGAAAAAGCAAAATTGGGGAAAGCTAATCACTCTGATACATTTGAAATAGTTTAGGAATATAACTTCTTCTTCTTCGATATTGTTTTCCTCTTTTACAACCACACACAAAGGTAAGAATTATTTTTATTTTTAAGTTGATTTAATTTTATTTTGAGTTTATTTAATTATTTGTTTAGGTAATTTTATTTTTAGTTGATTTAATTTAATTTTTCTTTAGTTATGTTTTTATTTTGAGTTGATTTAATTTAATTTTTCTTTAGTTATGTTTATTTAATTATTTGTTTGAGTAATTTTATTTTGAGTTGATTTAATTTTTTATTTTTAGATGAATTTAACTAAAATTAATTCGTTATGTCTTGCAGAAAAAAATAACGAGAAGATTATTATCAAATTAGGAGAACTTCCAGTGGATGTTTCACAAAAATTATTGAACGCTAAACTGGTCCAGAGCAAATTTGGGGAAACAATTTTGGTTGAGCTAGAAAACGGGCTCTGCTTTTTACCTAAGAGAACCATTGGAACACTGAAGCCTCACTTGGCAGAATTGTCTGGCGGGCATTATTTTATCAAATATAAAGGAAAAAAACAAATTGGCCAAGCTAATCCTACCGATATATTTGAAATAGTTAAGGAATAATTTTTTGTAAGTTTTTTTATTTTATTTCTTAATTATGGCTCATGCTATTGTTAAAGATACTTATAAAACATATAAAGCGTTAATCTCCAGTTTTTCGCATAGAGAAGCAAATAAATTAATCAAACAAATTAAACGGCATGTTATCAGTTTTCATAAAGATATTCGTAGGGGAAATTTAGATATTGGAACACTTAGAAATTTACAAACAAATTTAGGACATTTAAAATCGATAAAAGAAAAAATTTTTAATTTGTCTAAGCAGGGATCGGGGTTAACTGAAAAATCAGGGGTAAAATGGGTCGATCTAGAATCTATTTTTCATTCAAGAATTAGGACTGCTGTTATTGTTAATTTAAAACATAAAGGCCTAAATAGTTTTTTTGCTGATGCGTTCAAGTTGATTAAGGGTAGAATAGGTAACAGTTTAAAAAAATTTAACATGATCAAAGTAAATACAACATTTTGCGGGGAATTTATTAAGAAATCTAGGGAAATCGAAGACATTTTAGAGTTTAAATATTTCAACACTAAAAACGCGGTAATAGATGCAGGTACGGATCTTGCATTGTGGTTCAACGAAAATATTGTTGATAAAGTAATGAGTAAATTATCGGAATTTTAACTTAAAGATTCTGGATGGGCTTTAGACAAAATTATTTCATTGGAAATAAACATTAATAAATATGAGATAGGTAACGGTGCTACATCATACATTAAGTTACCTGATCCTATACTAAAAAAGCAAGCATATTAAAAATTTAGATAAAGCATGTTTTTACTGATCGGTAACAGCATCATTGTATCCAGTTAATAAAAATGTAGATTTAGTAAAATCGTATCCTCACTATGCAGCAGTTTTAAAAACACAAGGTTTGGACATGCCAATGCCCCTAAATACTATTTCAAAATTTGAAAAATTAAATAATATTTCAATTAATGTGTACGCTTTAGAATTAAATGCCTCAAAAGATAAATCATTTTACACAATTTATCCTGCACGCTTAACAAAAGAAAAATTAAATAAACATGTAAATTTATTGCTTATTCAAGATAAATACTTTCCAAAATTAAACGATTATGAAGCTCCATTAATGGATATGGAAAATGAAGATATCAAATATCACTATTGTTTAATCAAAGATTTATCTCGCTTAATATCAAGTCAAGTTAGTAAACATAAACATAAGAATTATATTTGCGATCGATGTTTAAATTATTTTCATAGTCAGGAAAAATTAAGTAAACATGAAGATTACTGCAAAGATATGAACAATTGCAAAATATCGTACCCACCATTTGATCATGTAGAGTTTAAAAACCACGTATACAAGCAGACTACACCTTTTGTCATTTATGCTGACTTTGAGTCAGTGCTACGTCCTTATAATAAGAACTTGGGGAAACATACACGAAAGTTTCAGAAACACGAGGCGTATAGTGCAGGATATTATCTAAATTGCTCCTATGATAGTTCGCTATCATTTTACAATGAATATTGTGGAGAAGACTCCATGGATTGGTTCGCTGCTGAAATGACAAGGACGGCTAAATTAATTGAAGAGAAAATAAAACATATCGAACCAATGATTGTCAAACCTAGTTTACTTAATGCAACAACATGTCATATATGCGAGCACCCCTTCAAAGAGAAGGACACCATCGTTTTAGACCACGACCACTTTACGGGGAATTTTCGAGGGTTTTCACACCAAAGCTGCAATTTAAACTATAAAAAAAAGTTTGTTGTACCCGTAGTCTTTCATAACCTTTCGGGATACGACTTACATTTTTTAATTAGAGATTTATCCAAAAAAGGTAATATAAGCTTGCTTCCTATAAACAAAGAAAAATACATTTCGTGTACATTAAGTAATGACGAGAGCGAAGTAAAGTTTAGATTTATAGACTCGCTACGATTTTTAGATTCCTCCTTAGATAAACTGTCTGCTTTACTAGAACCATCAGATCTACATTATCTACGTTCACAGTTTCCCAATTTAACATCTGAACAATTTGAACTATTAAGTAGAAAAGGGGTGTTTCCTTATGAATACATTGATTCAATTGAAAAATTAAACGATACGGAACTGCCATCCAAAGATAAATTTTATAGCACACTAACAGATGAAAATATTACTGATGATTTATACATGCATGCTCAGAAGGTTTGGCAATCATTTAAAATTAAAAATTGAAAGGAATATAGCACGCTGTATATGAAAACGGATATCTTGCTTTTAGCATCTGTGTTTGAATGTTTTCGTGAAAAATGCCGAAAAACGTATGGTCTCGATCCTGCTTGGTATTATACGCTCCCCGGTTATACGTGGGATGCTATGTTAAAATATACCAAATCTAAATTGGAAATACTCAAAGATACAGACCAAATCATGTTTATAGAGAAAGGTATAAGAGGAGGAGTCAGTCAATGCAGCAATAGATATGCTAAAGCAAACAACAGATACATGAAAAATTTTAATCGAACAGAATCTGAAAAATATTTAATGTACTTGGATGTAAACAATTTATATGGTTGGGCTATGAGTCAACCTCTACCATATGGGGATTTTAAGTGGGTTGACACAAACATCGATGTGACCCAAATCACAGACGATGCTGATGAGGGATATATCCTTGAAGTGGATATAGAATACCCTCAGCATTTACATGATCTACACAACGATTTACCGTTTTGCCCAGAACATCGAAAACCCCAAGGATCAAAAATACAAAAACTAATGACCACTTTATATGACAAAGAAAAATACGTAATACATTATAGAAATTTAAAGCAGGCTATAAAACATGGATTGAACGTGAAAAAGATTCACAGAGTGTTGAAATTTAAGCAAAGCCCAATGTTAAAGTCTTACATCGACCTAAACACAACTCTTCGAACAGCTGCCAAAAATGATTTTGAAAAGAATTTATATAAACTAATGAATAACGCTGTATTTGGCAAGACGATGGAGAATATAAGGAAACACCGCATTGTTAAACTCGTTAGATCTTGGGAGGGTCGATATGGAGCAAAGAACTTGATAAGCAGTCCTAGGTTTAGTTCGAGCAAAATCTTTGATGAAAACCTTGTAGCGATAGAGCTTCATAAAACCGAACTGGTATTTAATAAACCATTGTACATTGGCATGTCGATTCTTGATTTGTCAAAGACTTGTATGTACGACTTTTATTACAGTTTTATACTGCCTACGATGGGTGTAGACAACTGTAAACTCTTATACACCGATACCGACGCTTTTCTTCTAGAACTGCAATGCAATGATGTTTATACCGAACTAATTAAGGCATATCCAGATAAATTTGACACCTCAGACTATGAACCAAATAATGCGTACGGTATTTCACTCTTGAATAAAAAAGTCATAGGATTAATGAAAGATGAATGCAACGGCAAACTTTTAACTGAATTTGTGGGGTTGCGTTTAAAAATGTACTCATATTTAACAGAGGATGATAAATGTATTAAAAAATCAAAAGGGGTTAAAAAGAATGTCGTTGCTAAAAAAATTACTTTTGATGACTACATTTTATGTCTGAGAGATAGTAAACTGAAAACAGTGAACCAATGCACGTTTCGTGCATATAATCATAATGTATATACAATCGAACAAACCAAAATCGGTCTAAGTCCACACGACGATAAACGCTTTTTATGTAATAAATCATTTAACACTTTAGCATGGGGTCATCGAGATATAATGCTCGAATAATGTTATTCATAATTAAAAAAAAAAAAAAAAAAAAAAAAATTGAATGTGTATTGTAAATTAATTAGGTTAGTTTTCTATTGTTTATTGTATATCTAAAATTAAATAACAGTTGCAAATTAATTAGTTTTTAGTTTTCTATTGTTTATTGTAGGTATATCTTAAACTTTTTATGTTTACAATAAAAATTTTTAATCTGAATCTATGGTGTATTATTTTCTTTTAAATATGTTCTGTTGAAACGATCAAAAAACGTTCAAATTCATCGTTTAGACATCTATTATTCGATAGTTTGACGTTTATGAATTTAGGAACGAAAAAAAACGATGAAAAGTGTCACTTTTTGCCACTTTGAAACGACATTTTTCCATAAGAAATACATGTAAATCGTAAATTTCTTTTAACCAATTTTTTAATACGTTATTGTGACAAATTTTAACGCTATTTTGACGTTTGGACGTTTCAAATTTTAGAACTGTGACGTACATAAATTTTGTCTCGATAAAATAACATTTTTTGATGCTATAATTATCGAGTTTGAAATAAAAGTCATTATTTTTTTATAAAAGTTTATTGTATATTTTCTAAATCTCTTATTACATTTTGTTTATAAAAGTAAATATACTGACGCAAAGCGTTACATAATAAAGGATCAGTACATATTTCACAAAATACATCTAATGCTTGAAAGCAGTTATCACTAAAATTTCTTTTTACATCTATAACATTATTATAATAAATATCAAAGTTAATATTTTCTAGAATTACAATCTGATAAGCTATTATACAATGGTGTACTCTAACAAGTTCATCTACATCCTTTTCCGTTAGATGATATCTTACGCCATGTTTTTCAACTTCTATGAACTTGGTATCATCGTACACCAACTGTCGTATTGTACAAAAATCTCCACAGGAAAATGTTACTGGATCATACTCATCTGCGTAGGTTGGTAGTGGTTCAATAAAAAATGTGCTTTTGCTCAAAAATTCTATAAGATCAAGCCATTCCATTTTCCCAAACGACAATTTACTTGGCTTGCAGTATTCTGATAAAATAATAGCTGGAGAAAATGTTCTTGCAGGAGATAAGCCAACTGTTATAACATACCCCTCAATTGTGAAAGATGATTGTAGCAGCAAATAATTTTCACGTTTTACTTTGTCTTCGTAAAAATTTAAAATTCTGTTTACTTCTTCCATATAGATAGAATCTTCACTACTACTACTACTCTCAGAATATGACGGCAATTCTTCACTACAATAACCACTGTCTTGTGTCATCATCTTTTAATACCTGATAAAACTTGTGTTGAAACTAAGTAAAAATAATTGCATCTGCTTCTAAGGACAGTTTTAGTCGGACCGTAGACTGAACGGTTTAAACAATAGATGTTTATGAATCAAAAAAGGCCCCCGGAAGCTATGAAAACGTATCTTGTTTGTCATAAGAATACATGTAAAAAATGTTCAAAGTAAGAAACAACAGAGTTTATAAAATATTAGATTTTTCGATCCAGCTATTATGCGAACTATCAAACCCCAGCCATTTAACGTAGATTTTATTGCCTTTTTTCCTCAGCACTTTTTTAACAAGGTAAACATCAGGATTTTTTGACTTTTGTAGCTCTTCCTCGTAAAATGCTCCTTTAATTGGTAATCCATGTAAATCTTCCAACATGTATGTTACAGGATTAGTTATGTTCACTTTGGTAATTTTAAAAAGCTCTGTAGTCCAATTAGGTGTATAGCCTTTATCGAATAGATGCTTTGCCTTGCTTATGCGCACCACATCTCCAATTTTATATTTTCGCGGGCCTGCTATTTTCAAATGATTATAATGTTGCTGTAGAATCTCTTTTTCATTGGACTTGTTTACCTGAGACGGCTTTTGACCAATCGTTCTATGTTTGCTTTCGTTGTACTCTTTTGTAATTTTCGGCAACACATCTATCCACCTGTACGTACCGTTTAAGCTAAAATGCTTATACAATTTCGTTTTCAGTGTTCTAATAACTCTTTCCGCCATACTTGCTTTCATCTTTGTAAATGTACTATAATGATTTATGCCATGTTTCTGCATTAGATTTTGAAATTTTGTGTTGTAAAACTCTTTGCCCTGATCAGATTGAAGATTTTTCGGTTTGCGTTTTCCTATAATATCGGCAAAAGCTTTCGTGATTTCTTCGCCAGTTTTCGATTTCAACGGTCGAGTCCAGAGAAATTTCGAGAACCAGTCAATTACCACTAGAATCATTTTAAACGATCGATTTTGAGTTGCGTAAGAACTCATTTCAGCCAAATCAATTTGCCATAAATCGTCCAAACCTTTGATAATTGTTCGTCGCCGAGCATAATTTTTTCGAGCCGGTTTATGCAGCTCATTAACGACTTGAACCTTTTCCTTTGAAAACATGACTGTGACTAAATCTAATGTTTAGGGATTTTGTACTAACCGATTCTCCAATGCTTTAATAATATTTACAACATTTCGCAGATTATTTTGATTTATAGTCATTGTATTAGTCAACTCAGCAATGTTTTTTTCAATAGCCAAAATTTTTCCAGAGAGTACATTAACATTTTTCGTTACAGAGTCAGTTCTTTTAAGAATCTCATCGAACAAATCTTGTCGTATATCTGGAATATCCTGATTATATAATTTTATTATCGCTTTCTCGATTTTATCTTTTACGTTTTCTACTGCATTTGTTTGATTTACAGCTAACTGTGCAGAGTTTGCATTAATCGTTGCTATTTGTGATTCTAAACTTTTAAGCGAATTTTTAATATCTCCTCGTAGGTACTGTTTTGCGGTGACAATTGATTCATCAACATACTTTTTATTAGCCATATGTTTGCTGGCTAACGGAGGATCTCTTGATATAAAACTATTTATGACCATCAAGTCATTATTGAATGTAAGTTTCATAGCATTTATGTTTTCAGTCAACTTTTGTAAATTATTATCCATATATTTTTTATTGACGGCATCGCTATCTAAATCAGGATCTTTAACATTACAAAGTTTTAAATTTTCAAAATCAATATCACCGTTTGCAGTATAGGCTAAGCTTGGTTTAGACATTAGCAATAGGTTTTTATTGCCTATATCATGTTTAGTACGTCCGAATTTGTCGACACTCATTGTGGTAATGATGTTTAAGCAATAATGCGTGCTTCTTTTAATTCCTCAATAATTGCAACAATTTCATTATCATTCGAAGTATTTCCTGCTTCTTTTGACGCTATTAAAAGCCGAAGCCTGTCAACAAGTTCGTTTGGATCATCCCAATATTGAAGGTCAATTTTATTATCGTTGTAAACCATTTGCATCCCAGAGCCCACAGTGCTCGAATGTTTTCGTAAGTGAGAGGTAGCCAGAGGTTTTATGATATGTGTGTATTTAAATCGGTTTGTTCCTTTAAGGTATCCTTTAATGTTTTTATGAGGATTTGTTAATTCTAGTATTGTTCCATAACGCTTTAAATCATCATCATTGAAATTTTTAGGTTCATCATTAAAAATTAATTCATATAGACCCGGTGTACCTCTTATCTGTTTGCCTTCTGTAATAATAAATCCATGCTTTTTATCAAAGTCGATTTGTTTGCCACCCAGAAACCATTTAGATGTATCACCATCGTAAGTAGGACCATAAACCGTATCTATATTATCTTTTTTCTCCCAATGATCTAGAATATATGGATGAGCCATTGGGGGATACTGATCCAAGTATTCCTTAATAACATCTTCTGAAACGTTAAAATCTTTAACAGCCTGTTCTTCGTCTTCATAGAATACTTCATCATTATCATCACTAGTAGTTTCGGCAACATTTTCGAGTTTTATAAACTCGGGTATACTCAATTGCTCTTTTTGTTTAGGTGATTCCTCTTTTTGTTTGGGTGGTTCTTCTTCTTTTTGTTTAGATAGTTCTTTTTTAGGCTCTAGCTCGTTGACTGGTTGAGGATGAGAGATCAGTGTTTCGTTTAGAGAAGATTTTACAATTTTGTGTAGAGGTTCCGTGACAGGTTTAAACAATTTATTTAGTGTCTCATCCGTTTCAACTCTACCCAATTGTAACGCTTTATATTTTTTTCGAATCGATCGAGCAAGTTCGGCAATTTTTCTCTTACGAACGGCTACGTCAACTGGATTGTCTGACATGTTGTCGAATAATGACTGTAATGTTACAATGTTATGTATTTATCGAAACCGATTCGATATCGACCGTTGTTTAAATCAAAGTCTTTCGCAATAACCATTGTCCCATACTTTTCTTGCCAACATTTCGAACACAACTGTTTGAATTCTTCAAAACTCATATCCGGTGACACGTGTTCATCAAAGACATGTTTCAATGTGATAGCATCTTGTTTAAAAAGTACAATTAGGTTACTGTTATCTCTACAAATTTGTTTACAGCATTTCGAGTAGGTTTGTGAAAGAAATGCGCTATCTATATCCCGATGTCGGCCCATGCTGTAGTATTCTCGAATCTTTTGCTGGTTCTCACATATGACGTCATCAAAAATAAAAATTGAATTCGGCTTTGCATCATTTGGGCTAATTATTTCATCGTTTTCTTTAAACGGAAAATATCCCACTCCTTTAACTTTCGACAGCACTTCTTCCAACAATTTATACTTGGGCTGATATAATGACTTTGAATAAACGTAAATATTTTTAAATTTCGCGCCATGTGGATGAAACAGTAACGATAACATAACGTTCGTTTTGCCACACCCACTGGGTCCACAGATTAGCGCCCGAAACGAATTTGGTAGCAATGGTCCATGTTTACTGGCAGCGATTCGATCGTTTCCTTCATCTAAATTTTCAATCGGAAGCGTCTGGTCTTGTTGAATGATCTTCATTGTTTAACATGTTTTTTAATGTTTCAATGTATAAGTAGAGTAGTAATTCTTAAATCATTTCATTTCTCATGTTGGTGTTTGAAGGTGAAGGTGTGCTCAACAGCCTTATCAATAATCTACCGTTTGAGTTACATTATCCTAGTTACAACTTTTTGGGTCCTGGAACTAAATTACATAAAAGACTTGCACGTGGAGATACGGGGGTTAACCTGCTGGACGACGCAGCCAGAGAACACGACATTGCATATTCTAAACATAAAAATTTAGCGGAAAGACATAAAGCAGACGAGATTCTAGAGAATAAAGCGTGGGAAATAGTAAAGTCCAAGGACGCTTCAGTTGGTGAAAAAGCCGCAGCTTGGCTAACCACAACCTAAATCGTTTAAACGCAATATTATAAGTAAAATACAAAGAGATATAAAAAAAGCTGGTCCTTTGGCTACATTAAAACGAGCAACCAGTATTGCTCTAAAAGCAGCCAGGTTTGCTGTACAAAATGCTAGTGGAAAAAAACAGGTTAAAGTACCTAGGATTATTCCCATCGAACCAAAATCCGGAGGCTTTTTACCGTTAATTCCGTTATTTGCTGGACTAAGTGCACTGGGGGCGTTATCCGGTGGAGCTGCTGGAATCGCTAAAACTGTGATTGATGCGAAAAATGCACAGAAAAAATTGGAAGAAGAACATCGACATAACAAAGCTATGGAATCTCTCGGTAAAGGACTCTTTCTAAAGAAACAAAAAAACTAATTCGGCTACCCAATCGAGGATTGTATGATTATGAACTAAAACGATATGCTAAACGTCTAAAAATCCCAAATTTTAGAGGTGTATTTATGCGAGACACATTGCCTAAAACCGGTCCTGTTCAACGCGAATGCGCAATCCTAAATTTGGATGAAAGCAAAAATCATGGAACTCATTGGGTGGCGTATCGGAAGATTAACAATAACGTTGAATATTTCGATTCATTTGGCAAGTTGAAACCGCCGAAAGAACTTGTACAGTATCTGGGACCTGCAACGAAAATTGTTTACAACCACGATCCTTACCAGACTTTTAATCAAATCAATTGCGGCCATCTTTGTTTAGAATTTCTATACGATGGAGGCAGTTTTGGCGTACATTAATCGTGAAAAGAAACTGATTGACTTTACTGAACAGGAATTGGCTTGTTTTCCTATATGTTATTTGAAAAGGTACGCAAAACCTTGTGAATTATTACAAGTTTGGTGCAAGTTGCCGCTTGAATATAGATTGGATTTTGAATTGCGAACCTGCCTACCCTGCTTTGTTCATTATAATCGTCCTGAATGGACCACCCATGTTGACGGACCTGCGCAATCACAAGGAAATTGTCATATATGTAAACTAGGTTTAGAAAAATGTAATGAGCTTGTAAAAAATTATTTAAATAAATGTTAAAGATATAAAATTTTATTTCTTTGTTCAACCTCCAACAGTTATGTTGTTGACGCTAGAGAGTCGTGATTATCAATTTGATTGGACTCCTCCGGTTCCGTTAAGTTTAGATCCGAGGAAACAATACAAGTTGGCATTTCTGTTTTTCTTTTCGTACAACAGTATACCGAATGTAGAGATTGGCAGTAATGCTTTTTACTATTACGAAAATAACGATAAAACTAAATTGCAGAAAATAACCTTAAATACTGGTTGCTATGAAATTTCCGATATTGAAGAGACGATTAGAAATTTACTAAATATACCATCAAATGCAAAGATTGAAGACGTTTTTTCATTAAAACCCAACAATAATACACTCAAGTGTGAAATATTCAGTAGTCAACATGCAATAAATTTCGAGCGTGAAGACAGTATAGGCAGAATGTTGGGTTTCTCAAAGAGGATTCTGGAACCGAACGTAAGACATAGTTCTGATCTACCTGTGGAAATTGTTAAAGTACGAACGATTCGTTTCGAAACAAACATTACCACCGGAGCCTTCTACAACAACAGACCTACTCACACTATCCACGAGTTTGGTATATCCGTAGACCCTGGTTACGCTATCGACGAAATTCCGAAAAATATCACGTATTTGCCTTTGATTGATATACCTGAGATTACAAATATTACTATACTGGCATTGGATCAAAATTCAAGACCTGTAAATTTTCAAGGTGAAAGAAGCATATTGGGTTTGGAGTTGAAAGAATGGGATTAATTTTCAACTATATAGCACCTTCATATTTTCGGAAGCCTGCAGTATTGAACAAGTCGTTAAAGTGTTCAGTAGGACGACGACAGCGACGACAACAACTTACTAGAGACAACGTTTTATTTTTGAAAGCTCTTGGTTTCAAAGTTTTTAACAATAATACTAATAATGAATCGTATACGAACAATTCAAGATCCAATGTTTGATCTCTATCGAGAACCGACTCAGGATGAATCGATTAGAAAATCCGAATACCGATCTTACACACCATTCATCAAATCCTTTAGCTGCAGCGACATTGTAGAATTTAGTGTAAATCAGGTGGACTCATTCTTTGCAATGCATGATACGTTGTTGGCTATTAAAGGAAAACTGGATGTAACTGGTGATGGCGATGTTAGTTTGACACCAAACTTTGGAGCATTTCTATTCGACTCGGGTACGTATAGCGAAAGTGCAAGAGAGATAGAAACAGTTCGAGATCCTGGAATTGTTAGCACTGTAAGAGCTTTAACATGTTACAATGTAGAAGATTCTCGTCACCTCGCCATTGCTGGTTGGAATTATCCCGTAAGTCCCATTCTCAATCCTGATGATAAATCATTTAGTTTACTGATGCCACTTAAACACATCTTCAACATTTTCAATGATTACCCAATGATAACTTGTGGACGACAAACGATTCGATTCGTTCGAGCTCGTAATGATCTCGATAGCGTTATTGTAACAGAAAAACCAGGTACCGGTAACGTACCTACTGTTACAACCGTACAGATTATGATTCATTCGATGGAACTAAAAGTTAAACATATTTATCCAAATGATTTTGTTAAAGAACAATTGATGCGATCAATTCAAAGCGATCGTCCAATCGTAATTCCGTTTAGAAAATGGGAACTACATGAGCTACCATCTTTGACCGCAGGAGCAAAACAAGAAATTTGGGCTGTTAAAACGACGTCTGCAATAGAGAAACCTCGATATGTTATTGTATTTTTCCAAATCAATAGGAGAAATCTGAAAATTGCAGATCCTTCTTTATTTGATCACGTAAATCTACAAGGTCTCAGACTCGCATTGAATGGAGAATATTTTCCCAATGAAAGGATGCAACTTGATTTTGAAAAAGGCGACTTTGCGCTAGCTGATTACAACTACAGCGAATTCAATTCCAGTTACAACAGAGTATCAATGAAACGACCATTAATGGATTTTCTAGCATTTCGAAATCGTGCTTTGTTTGTTATCGATTGTTCTAAGCAAGAAGAATCGATGAAATCATCGACTGTTGATGTACGACTAGAAATTGATGCTAATGTGGGATTTCTCAAAAATACTAAAGCATATTGTATCATAATTCACGATTGTTTATTGGAGCATTATCCCTTAACGGAAGTAGTTAAAAATATAATATAAACTGCTAACTATTTAGTATTTGCTCAGCTTTCAAAGAAGTATCATCGTCGTCGTCGCCATCATGAGAATTGCAGTAGTCGACATTCAAGGATTTATAATCGATGAAGTTTTTTATCCAAAAGAAGTCGCTATTCAGATTGGTGGTATAAAATCGAATTTTTTATTTAAACCTCCTAAACCATTCCACGAGTTGACTGCTAAAAACAAGAAAACTACGCGGTATTTGGAAAAATTTATACATGGAATACGATACGATTCTGGAGATGTAGATTATTCCGATGTCAATGCAATTTTGGAGAAACACCTACTTGGCAACGTTGATTTGATTTATGTTAGAGGAAATAAAAAAATTGACTTTTTAAAA
The DNA here is from genome assembly GCA_964028335.1 of Altica lythri. Lineage (NCBI taxonomy): Eukaryota > Metazoa > Arthropoda > Insecta > Coleoptera > Chrysomelidae > Altica > Altica lythri. The sequence continues at coordinate 10,487,277 of OZ034806.1, read as the reverse complement.
GCAAAATGTGAAGAACTTGGACTCCATCTATTAATTTATGATGTTGCAAATTATGATGGGACACCCTGTGCAACGAAAAATTTTGAAGCTGTATATTCAGGATGTCCTCACCACGCCAACGGTAAATTTATGTGTGCATATAATAATATTCTTTCTTTGTATAATTGGTTGTATTATACTGTATTACCTAAATAAAGCTATAAAACAAAAATTAAGGTTTTTTATTAAAACACCTTTTACAAGTTTACAAATATTTATTGATATTATTATTATTATTTAAAAATACATTTCATCGCTTCATTCTTCTTTTTACCTCTTTTGATATAATTTTGAGAATTAATAAGTAAACTCCTACTAACGTTGCCCATTCTATTTGTACGATTTGGCACATTTTCTTTTGCATTGGATCCTCCATAGTAATTTCTAGTTGTTGCATTGGGATTTGAAGATTTGATCGCCACTCGCCCACTCCTTCAGAGTTATCTTTAAAAATTAATTTTAGCTTGTAGTTGAGAGGTGATTCTGTTAAATTCAATGCAAACACCGGCAATTTTCCATCATTGACTGTTGACAGACTCATCATTTGCCATGTATTGCACTCTTGTTTTGTTCCGTTTGTGTCTAAACACACACCAATATGTGCAACGTTTTGTGGAACGTTAACATAAAGCATGTTATTTAATATTGCTGTTAAAAGAACAAAATTTGCTTTTAGCAAGGCCATGGTTTTATTCGTCTTGTGGGCGTTGATGATGTTGGTAAATATTTTTCAAAAACTTTGTCCCACAAACTTAAATTTTCAATCTTTTTTAAGACTTCTTTTTGGTCTTCGTACATACAAATTTGTTTATTTAATTTTCTTATATTTTCACAAAACTTTTCAAGTTTTTGACTGTATTCTCTCGAAGTCATTCTAAAACTAAATATTTTCCATGATATGTTTTATTCTTAATTGCGAAATCATAGTCTGTTATCACTCTAACACATCAGTCGATTACGTCACACATAGCGAACCAGCTAATGCATCAAGGTCACGCGCTTTTAATATTTTAGAAGATTTGAACACTTCATCTTACTCTATACAGCAACCCCTTTACAATGATATGTCCCGTGACGAAATCCGTTGGGCCGTTTACGAGATACAACGTTAATGCCTTTTTGGCAGCATAAATACGGCCTTTTTGACGCTTTATTTTACTCTATACATCAACCCCTTTACAATGATACGTCATACGTTGAAATCCGTTCGGTCGTTTACGAGATATAGCTATAATGCCTTTTTGGCAGCATAAATACGGTCTTTTTGACGCTTTATTTTACTCTATACATCAACCCCTTTACAATGATACGTCATACGTTGAAATCCGTTCGGTCGTTTACGAGATATAGCTATAATGCCTTTTTGGCAGCATAAATACGGTCTTTTTGACGCTTAATCTTACCCTATACAGTAACCCCTTTACAATGATACGTCATACATAAAAAAATTCTTTTGGAATAAACCAATTTAAAATATTTCTAAGTCTGTTATCTTTATTGCGATAAGACTTGTTTATTATTTTTTTTCTACTATTGTTTGTCACATTTTATTAAATTCTGCGATGGTGTAGTGGCTAACGTATTTGTTTATCATACGGGGGGACCCGGGTTCAATTCTGCTTGGTTGGAACTTTTTTAATTAAATTGTTATAACGCAAAAGTTGGTAGCACTGTAAAGTTGGTTGCATGAAAAGTTGGTATGATGACAGCGAAGCGCGAAAAAATTCAAAAATATAACGAAAATAAGAGTTGGCTGTTTGTGTCAACTGTCAGAGGCCACTCGAAAAAGAAGAATTGGCTGTTTGTGCCAACTGTCAGAGGCCACTCGAAAAAAGAAGAATTGGCTGCTGGCGCCAAATGTCAGAGGCCACTCGAAAAAAAAAGAAGAATGGCCTTTGACATTTAGGGCAAACAGCCAACTCAAAAAAAAGTGAGGTTATGTTCAAAAAAATAGCCCGTGGCGGCTTTGCATCACTACTCATAATTTTCCCAGACCACAATTTTGTAAGGAGGATATGTTAACAGGAAATAGATATGGGTGCGGTCTATCACAAAACCTCATGCAGCAACGCTGGAGACGGTTTTACTAAAAAAATATTTTTATAAAAGTTATTACGTAAAATAAATTGGAAAAAAATATTAATTTTAATTCTATCATCCCGATAGACAACAAAGCCCAGGTTCTTGTCCTGTCTATCGTTACGTTTAACATTTAAACAACTAAGATACTTTTTTCCTACCCTTTTATAAAAATTGTTTTAAAATTCTTACCTTAAATAGAACACAAAGCATTAGTGATTGAAGGTGTAAAAGCCGTAGCAGTCGTACTATGCTCGAAGTATCCTTCATCCTCAAAGTTTACATCTTCAGATTGGTTCTCGTTGATGTAAAAATTTAACACGTAAAACACTTCTCCATCAATTAAGAATTGTAATTGAAATAAATCCCCAACCCCATAGTTCCTACCTAAACATACTTCGGTACTGAAGAAGAGATTGTTGATAACGAAATCTACATAGACTGCATCTAACTCTTGGTCAAATTCTAATAAGTTTAAATTAATATTCTGAAAATTTTCCGACAGAATATTAACACGTAAAATAAACTTACACTCTGCCATCATTACATACAGAACTGAAAAAAAAAAAAAAAGATTGATAGTAACAAAAAGTTTTGAGGTTTCCCTTTTTCTTAATATAATAAAATATATAAGGTTTTATTTAAGTAACTAGGTATCCTAAAAACTTATAAAAAAAACCTACGCAAGGAAATTTTAAAAAATAATGTGGGATTGTACGTAACAGTGTGTAGCAGAGCGTAGCAGTGAACAACATAGCATCAGAGCAGAGCGTAGCAGAGGGTAGCAGAGAGTAGCAGAGCGTAGCAGAGAATCATAGCAGAGCGTAGCAGAGAATCATAGCAGAGCGTAGCAGAGGGTAGCAGAGAGTAGCAGAGAGTAGCAGAGAGTAGCAGAGCCTCATAGCAAAGCGTAGCAGAGGGTAGCAGAGCATCATAGCAGAGCGTAGCAGTGTATAGCACAGAGAGTCAGAAACGTGCACAACAAGGGTATAAATCAAGAAGTCAAAGTCACTCGAATTTATTTGTTAACATGCCTTCGAGCAGAACGGTTCAAGTAAACAAACTCGCAGCGATTGTGAGAGAAAAGTACAAAGCTCTCAAAAGAATGCAGGCTGATGAAAAAGAACTACTAGAATCAACGTTTAAACCAATAACTACACCTCTTAAAGAAATAGCCAAATATGTGAATGAAAAAGTCCCTAAAACAGAACTCATCGAAAATGACTCACTGTCCAATCATTCAACAGAGGAGGAACATACTTAAACATCGTATAACGATAATACCATTAATCTTGAAAAATATATTCAAGATTTAGGAAATACAGACCAAATATACGGACCAAAGTTCACCTGGCCTACGGAAGAATGGTCACTTGGAAATAAAACAATTGAGTTTGGTAAAGATATCATTCAGATGGGCTCACACAAGTTTAAACCTACGCAAGGTGTCTACGATCTGCTGTTTTCAAAGCAACCAACACAATATACGCTTGCTGATCAAAAAATCTACAAAGCTCTTTTAGACATCTCAGGTGTCCACAAGGATGGACGAGGTCGACTACGTCATCAATCTCATAGCCCAAAATACGAAAAAATTATTAAACCAATGTACCTAGGTAAAAGCAAAAGAATGTCACAGACCATATATGGAATTGACGAAACACATGACCAAGACGTACAGTTTTGTGAAAGAAGCCATATATCCGAGAATAGTCAAACACGTACCCAAAATATATCAGACAAGCAATCTCAGTGTAAAAGAAGATATAAGGTTCAAGCCATACAGCCAAAGAAAAATCGTACTGCTTTCTCTACAAGTGACACAAAAGGCGTGGTAGACAAGCAGATACTGGATGAAATATGGACCCTCTATAACAAACAAACTTTGAAAGTATATCTTCTGATAACGATTTGTTATAATTTAATTTTACGGTTCAAGGAATTTTTTAAAAAATATTATTACAATTTTATTATTTTGAAAACGATCTGAAGTTGATACGATGACGTCACCGACCGACCTGAAGTTGGCACCCTGCTGCAAGGGTGTAGTGGAGGGGGTAGCCCGGGTGGCTGGCAAGGGTTCACAGGTCAAAGGTCAAAGTGTCCTGAAGTGTCTCCTTCTCTACTAATATGTTTGCAAATATTCATTCTTATTAGATTGTCGACACATGAACATTTAAAAGTATGGATGCAAATATTACAGTCAGTACATCTTAAGCAGTTGTTTTCACAGTCAGAATTTATTTTAGATATCAAGTACTTTTGACTTGGATTTGTCATCGATTGAACATACCATTCATTTTTATCTTCGACAGGTTCAATCATATTGAAAGAAATTTTTTTACTCTTTACATGACTTTGTTTAATTCTTGTAATTCTGTCAGATGTTGCACCTTTTACCGATTTTATTAGATACTTAAAAAAATAATCTCTGGCAAGTTTGACGAGAGCATTTATAGTTTTATCCAATCTCTTTACCTTTTGTCCTTGTAAATAAACATATTTTAAAGTTCTATGTAAAGACTCTAAATACATATTTGTATTTATACCTACACCCAGCCTATAACAGTATGCCCAGCATTCAGGTCTTTGTGAATAATAAGTTTGGAAATAATTTCCAAAAGCAACAGTATCATCATCAATAAATAAATCTTGAATAAAATTCTTTATACTCTTAGAAAAGCTGTCTTTACAAGTACATTGTAACAAAGCTCTTAATGATTTATATACTAAACTTTTTTTTTCTGCACTGCCATTTATTTTATCCATTAAATGTTTTCTTAGTTTTTCATATGTGGGTGCAGCTTCTAAACACTGATCTTTCGGACACATAATTCGTGATACATGCTTCCTTTTAGTTGTTGCACTAGTATTGTTGTGTACATTCATTTGATGTCGTTGTAGACTATATTTATTGATAAACATAATCCCACACATATTACACAGATCACTTTTTTTATATTGCTTTCTTTGAGTGTCTATCTTCTCATTATGTTTTTTACGGAGATGAACATATAAGTTCTTTTTATAGGTAAATGTTGTACTACATTTTGTACACTTAAATAAATTTTCATTCTCCATGACGCACAAACGAGTAAACATAAACAATCCAATAACCAGAGTTTAAAAATTAGCAACGAGTTGGATTTGGATTGTTCTTGACAGTTGTATATTTGACATTTGACGTTTATTACTTTTCAAGGTCACAGCCAGTTAATACTGTCCCGAGACGCTTCTCTCGTTCACAATTGTATCACTTGTCACAAATCTTCTTTTTCTTTTCATGTTTTCTTTCAGATTTGCTCAGAATATTCTGTTTCTTTAGATCTCAACTATCAAAAATGCCGAAATCCCTAACATCCCGTGCTTGAGGTCGACCTCCTACGAGAAACAAGGATCTAGGTATAGCAGATTGAAAATAATTTTATGATTTGTCGCATGCGCATATCCATTTCTTGCGATCAGCTGCAATCTTCATCTGTCATTTTAAATTTTTTGAGGTTATGTGATTGTGTGGTGATGTGTGTCCACAAATATTATAATAATTATATTGCTCATTTTTATTAAAATGGTGAATTATAGTTATATAACTATTGCAAAAAGGATAAAAACTATGATGGAGTATTTCGCCGAATGGTATTTACGTATTTCAAAAACAAATGTACTTTACTCTTGATTCATATTTTCTGATATACCTCGTATACAAGTGAAAAAAAGGGTTTAGACCATGGGCAACTTTTTATTAACATAGAAAAAACATAACATAGCAAAAAAAATACAAACATAATCGAATTAGTGAATATTTAGAAAGTAACACAATTTTATTTGATGGTCAATATGGCTTTTGTAAATCAAGGGATACAGAGACAGCAATAATAGATGTTTGCTGTAAAATACTTTATAATAGATGTTGTTACCAAAATACAATGTGAAATACATAATCACAAAAAATGTGGAATCTTATCACTTGATTTATATAAAGCTTTTGATACAGTAGATCATGACATTTTTTTACAAAAATTATTTGCAAGTATTAGGTGCAAAATTCATTCTTTCTTTTACATGGTCATTGGGAATTCAATGTACATTTCCCTTCTTTGAAATTGTAAATGTAAGTTGAATGGACATTACCCAAACGAGGAGGCAAATGTGCACATTTACTAGAAAATGTATACATTTGCCGCAATATCTACTTTTAATGTAACATATGTATATAAATTCAATATCAGACTTAAAACTTAATGGGAAATTAATGTTATTTGCTGATGAATCTACCCTAATATATTTTGGAGATTTTTTTGATGAAATTCAAGATAAAATGGATAGTGATTTAAAAATAATTTCAAATTGGTTATTTCAAAATAAACTTACATTAAATTATAAAAAATCATACATTTTTATTAGTAACAGTTTCAGTAAACATTCATGTTCTATTAAAATAAATAATAACAAGCCTTCTATCAAACTTTTGGGGTTAATTATTGATGAAAGATTATCTATTATCGCTATTTAAAGTGTCTTGAGGTTTATAGAATAAAACAGAGTTACTATCCTTTAACTCATTGACCCAAGCATCCACACTAACAGCATCATTTTGATGTCGCAGTGAGGATCCATTTAGTTTAAATGGGCATTCGATGTTTACAGATTTTTTTTATTCAATACATGAAGACGTTCTAAATGGCAATTTAAAACAGAATCTCTTATTTCATCGAGAATTTTGTTGAAAGGGATTTTAGCATCAATTTTTGCAGCTATATTTTCTCGATCATTTTTTGTTAAGAAAAGATGCCCTAGATCCTTTTCTTGTTGATGGCCTACATGGTTTCCACAAAATTGCACTGTACACTTATTGTCTGTAATTATAACACTAATTTTGGCAGGACAGAACTCACCAATTTTATTGGTGCCCTGAGTTTTTAACTGCCTAATGTTCTTCCCTTTGCTTTTATATTCGCCAGATCTGTGTCATTTATAGTCAATTTTGGTATAATTTGCATGTTCAATATTACCTCGAATTTTTATGAGTGATGCATAGTTGACTTCCAGTTCTAAAATTAAATACCAGCGTTATAAAATAGTACATAATTAGCCAGATAATTACCAAACAAACTTATAAATGCACCTACCTGAAAAGCTTGAAAACAATCAAACCCAAATGTTTCACTGCTGATTTCCAAACCATGGTCTACTCTGTAATGGACTAGGGTGAACTGTCCAGTTAATGACCACTTTAGACAACAGTGATATATACATATTTGTTAAAATGTTGGGTTTGTTTTTAAATGAAAAAGCAAGGATAGGCTGTATGAATTTGTTTACTAATTTCAATTTTTTAACATAAAATTGCAAAGATTTTTATTTGTTTAAAATATTCAATAATTTTTAGGATATTGTGCATAAAATCCTAGTAAATGACCATTTCTTTTCAGTAATTGACCAAATAAAATACCAGTAAATGACCACAAAAAAAGCAATAGTTAAAAAAATTAAATTAATATTTCATATTCTGCCATTTCAGGTAGTCAGGTGGTTCGATCTTTTTAATGACATCCTCTTGTTTATACCATATTTGGTCAGTTTTTTCTGGCCATTTCCAATTTTGTGCACTTTTGCACATAACCCGCACTTCATACTCCCCTTTCTGTTTTCTTATAATAACACCGGGAAAATAACTGTTCTCAGTAGTAAGTAAGACACTTCAGGACACTTTGACCTTTGAACCTGTTACGTCATCTGACAGCTTTAGCGTCAAAAAAATGCTATTTTATCGTTTCTTAATTCATGAACGTCACAGTTCCAAATGTGAAACGCCAAAACGTCAAAATAGCGCTAAAATTTGTCACTTTGAAACGACATTTTTCCATAAGAAATACATGTAAATCGAAAATTTCTTCTTACCAATTTTTAAACCGTTATTCCAACAAATTTTAGCGCTATTTGGACGTTTTGGCGTTTCACATTTGGAACTGTGACGTTCATGAATTAAGAAACGATAAAATAGCATTTTTTTGAAGCTAAAGCTGTCAGATGACGTCACAGGTTCAAAGGACAAAGTGTCCTGAAGTGTCTTACTTACTACTGTTCTCATATTTCACAATCACGAAATCAGCAATGGTAAATATAGTTGGTGGCATGGATTCATTGATTTCATTTTCGTCCTGGGTTTCTTCTTCATTTTTCTGGATCTCTTCATTTTCCTCTAAAGATTCTTCTGAAATATCTAAATCACTTGATCTAGATCTTGACCTCTTGAACTTTTTTGGTTTTCTATTTTCTTTATTTTTATTTAATTAATAGATGGCAAAGAATAATATAATTTCATTCTGAACGCTTTACAAGTTTTTGAAAAAACATTTTCAAAGACAATGACCGTTCAACTAAGAAGAAACAACTACTTCCTGGGCTATATGCCCCAACGGATATTGGATTATACTTCAAAGTCAAACGGGGTTGGAATATCTACAAGATAACTTAACCCAACCATTCTAGTTTGCAGTTAGAAGGGACAACATAACTTATAGACCGGTTTCGGTGCTTTTGCACCTCGTCAGTATAAGGTATATGTTATCCGTCAGCGAGCTGTAAAGCATAATCACTGACTAAAGACTGAATTAAAATCGTAATCCTTATATATCTTTCAATAAAGAAAGTTTAAAGGACACGATAGTAGTGACATCCTTACCTCCAACTGCAAACTAAAATTCGACTTGACACAAGACTTTCGTCTTGATCTATAAACGAATAATTACAGAAAACTGTATCATTGTCATATTTAATAAAGCGCTTTATTAAATATGACAATGATACAGTTTTCTGTAATTATTCGTTTTATTTAATTCTTCGCGCCTGCGTTTTTTTTCCTCCCTAACTATTCTTCTCTGTACTTTTAAGTCCTCAGTAATTCTTTTTTGTTCTTCTTTCTTCTCATGGTATTCTTTCCAATATTTTGAAGTTATTGCCAGAGGAGCTTTTTCTTTAACATTTTTTTAGTTGCAACTTCCAACTTTGGAAAGTGTAAGTGTTCCTTCCAGGGGTCTTGAGCTTCATTTTGATTGATAATCTTCGGGGTAATCTCTTCATTTTCTTTATCTATATATTCTATTATTATTTCTCTTTGGTCTTCTATATTTTCATTTTGATGGGTAATCTCCGGGGCACTTTCTTCATTTTCTTTATCTATATAATCTATATTTCTAATTTCTTAATAATCGTCACTATCTGTATGCGTTATTAATAGAACATTATTTCTATTTCTAATATCTTCTGATGTAATTTGATTCTCGTTTTCTTCATTAGGATTGTCTTGATTTTCTGCATATTTTTTATACACTTTAAATAATTTATCATTTTTTAAATTTTTTTGTGCTTCTATCTCTTCTCTGTAGGTTTTTAAGGTATCTGGAGAAATTTCACTTTCGAGCATTTTTAAAAATTTCACTTTATCAATTGGACTCTGGTTACTCTGTGCTTTATTATTGTTATCTTCTTTTAGTGCTGCCTGACGGGTATTCATACATTTTGTAAAATCCACATTATTTTCATTAAATGGGAATATGCCACATGCCCTAAAGGCGTTTTGTATGATTTCAATTTTAGTGGCATTATTAAATGCTTGTGCAAAAAGAGGTGCAAAAGATACTTTGGTTAGAGATTTTCTTGTTTCTTGTTTGTACTTTTGACACTGCTTCCTCCAGGATACCTTTAGAGGTCTAAAGATACCAACATCACATGGCTGTAAAATGTGCGTAGCAATTGGTAAGAGACAGTATAAAATAATTTTTTTTTCTCGACAAAAAGTTGCTAGTTCAGGACTGATATGGGACTTATGTCCATCTAGCAAAAACAGTAAAGGCAATTTTATGTTATTATCTAACAGCCATGGATAGAAATTATTCGCCACATACTCAAAAAAGGTAGGGCCAACCATCTAACCTGTATCACTTCGACCAATAGAAAAATTATCAGGGATTGAGTTAGCAATATCTCTAGGTATTCTTTTGTATGGATATATTATAAGTGTTGGAGCTACTTTTCCACTGGCAGAAAAATTTGCTAACACAGTCAGGCACTCTTTTTCTTTTCCGACAGCAACATCATAAAAATTCTTAAAATGTTTTGGCCCTAGCACTGTAACCTCGAATTTCCTTAGATGTTAATTGTTGCTCGATTGGATGTTGTTCGGAAATTCTTGGCAAATAAAAGGCGAACGGCACTCAGGGTTTAGTAGGAGAACGAGTCGTAGGTTCGCGAGCAATGGCAGAGAGACACTAAAATAATTAAGATTTTAAACAAAAGAGGGCGCCACATACCTTTTTTATATAATAGGATTGAAAGTTAAGAAACCTTGATGTAAATAATCCTGTATATTAAATTAACGGTAGTATTGGATAAAAGAGCTTAGAGAGCTGAGCTTTACTATCTATAACATAACAAAAAAACAAAAGTTACTTACCATCGGTATCTTATATACTTAACTTCAGTATTTGGTTCAGTAAAGAATAGGTATTTTTATATTATCAGAACAACAGGTATCGGTAAGATATAATAAAAAATCGAAATGAAAATTAACAATACCAATATTTATTAAACAAATAATTAGGTGAAAGAAAGAATGATTTACAAAAAAATGGTAACAAAAACAAAGATTAGTGATAACTAATCAAGAGAAAACATACTATGTTTACAATACGACAATAAAATACACATTAACACCTTTCATTGTGTTATAGTACCTAAAATATATGCTTAAGATGGTATACTTGATCCTCTTATAGGATAGCATCAATTAATCCTGTTATTAAAATTTAAAGAAAATATTTAAATTAAGTTAAACAGAGAAAATGTTGAAATTTCAGGATTATAAAGATGTGTTATTGCATAACTCGAGTTATTAAAAAAAGTATTCATTACATAAAACTAAAATTAATACATTTGAATTTTTCGCGCACTTACAAATGAAAAGGTAAAATAAATGTTCACTAACGGTAGAAACAAAAAAGATAAGTATGTTTAGATGGACTAAAAAAAATGCGGCGGTGAACAAAAGTCCGTTTAGTCGAGTTATATATCACACATTTATCTACTAAGTAGATTATAGACAAAAGAAACTAATTGGTACTATTTCCACTGTATCTGATACCACAAAAAAATGTTGTGTTGGTGACTAATACCAAACACCGATAAATTTATGAAAGTTTAAAATAAAATTGTATTGAAGGACTTACAATATGGTAACTTCAACGATAAACTTATATGAAAGCGTAGCTTCTGGATGCATTTCGCAAAATGGCTGCTATGCCTTTGGTGATTGGGCGATAACTGCATAGATCTCACTCAATTAACTATTTCAGTAGTTAAAAATGATAAACAGCGTACAGTTCACAACGAAAAAGTACTCGTAAAACTTGGAAACGTTAAATTACAGGTGTAATTAGGATAACAAATCAAAATGCCGGAACGTTAATACAACGCTAAGGTTTTTCACTACAATAATTAGAGACATCGGTACGAAATTATCGAACTAATTATCTCGGTCGATATAATACTTAATTCTCGACGAAATCCGGCTAAAAGATACTACGATTTCTCGATTTCCACAAAGATATCTAAAGATTTTCGGAAATTCTCATCGCGTTTACCCCTTCATACTTTTTCTATCTTCCCAACTCTCCCTTCCGCCCTGTCCGCAACCCCCACCTCATTTCCGTTCTATATCAGTCGATAATATAGAACTCTTTATTAAGATAGATATTATTACACAAAGGGGTGCGTTAGGTAAATAAATCACAGTATGTAAATCGGGTTGCCTAACGTCAAGGTAAGATAGTAAAAAAATATTAAATAAAAAATAAAAAATGCTACAGCACCTTTCCTGTTTTGGGGCATAATTGTACCCCGGTCTCATCAGCATTATAGATCCGGTCACCATCTTCAAGAACATCAACAGCATCTTCTTCTATTAAGTAACTTTTAAGATCTTGAAACCACTTTCTTATATCTTGCTCAGTGACACTAGCTCTAGCTTTGGAAATAATTTCAGCATTTCTTTTCCATATATTTGGCTTTACTTTTAAAAATCCCTTTAGCCATTTATCACCAGGACGGTTGTTGTTGAATGGATTGGGACGCTGGGTTTCTTCCATGACCTTTTGTACGGCATCTTTAACTTCACCTGGATGCATAGGAAATCCAATTTGTGCTTTTTGGATTATCCAATTTTCCAACATATCTTCTTCCTGGGAAGTCAAGATTCTTGGTGGGCCCATCTTTCTTATTGAAACATCGGATTTTCCATGCAGTTTATTAATTAAAGTGCCTTTTGGAATTTTAAATTGTTTACCGGCTTTAGTAGCACTAATTGTGCCTTCTTGGACTGCTCTCACTGCCGCTTCAAGATCTTCTATGGAATACTTAAATCTTGTATATGCTCTTTTGGGTGTTTCTGCCATCTGAAAATAAATGCAACACGATTGCTTTTTTACACAAATAATATTTTAATACACAAACTGCAAAAAGTCATTAACTAGGCTAAATATCCAGTGAATGACCAGAAGAACATTTGACTAAAACGAGTGGTCATCTATAGGTCAGTCGATTCCCTCATTATTTACAATGCTTGCATACAAGAAAAGAGCCACGTGGTGGTTAAACTACATTAACCAAACAAATTATTTTAAAATTCCCGCCAACCCAGTAAATGACCACATCCAGTCATTCACTGAATTTCTCATATTTAGCATCACCTATTATTGACCATTTAAAAAATAAATGTGTTTTGAGGTTAAATTAAAATCACAACCTAAAAAATATCAAATTTGATCTAGTTTCATGCAGTTTAGACCAAAAAACAACAGTTTTATAATTCCCAATATATATTTTTTTGCAAAATAAAAAACACTTTGGTCTACTTACCTTAATTACTTGTGCTTACTTGTGTAGGAAACAGAAACATGTGCACTTTTAACAGACATTTGCAAACTGCTGATTATCTACAGTGTTGTGAAATGTATACGTAAGTTTGAGAATTAGGTAAAGGATCAATTTGATGTACAATATGGCACTTTAGATTATTTAAAATCCTTAATAATACATAAATCAGTAAATATTGGTCATTTACTGGGATATGGTCAATAACTGGACAATTGACCCTATTACAATATCAGTAGAGGCACCCATATATTCACATAGCGGACAATGAATTGTCACAGGGGAAGCATGAGAGTTTTTATGCTCTTTTAGATGTTGTAGCAATTGGAACTCATCTTCACAACTATTACATTTATATTTTTGATTAGGAGCCAGTTCTTCAAGTTTATCTACAAATAAATAATCTTAAGTAAAGCTTTATTCAATATGTATAACAACATGAACTTTTACCAGGGTGCTTTCCTTTAACATGGAACCTTAAGTTACCAAAACTGATAAAAGTCTTGCTGCACTCCTGACAAATACCTTTACATTTATTCTGCAGAACTTGATGCTTTTCTAACCTTAAGGGCTAAAATATCAATTTTTCCTGAAAATATATATTAATATATAATATGTTATCATAAAAAAATAATGAATTTTATTGTATTAAACAGGATAAGGCTCACCTGGATGCTTCCTTTCTCTATGAGCTCTTAAATTGGAAATATTGGAAAAGTCCTTTTCGCATTTACCGCACTGTATCATTTTCAAGTTTTACTCTGAAAACTTCACAGGACAACAAAAAAACACTGAAAGTTCGCAAAATAACTAAAAAAACTAAAGTTCTAAAGCTTCCCGACACAAACAAATAAACACAAAATTTTAGGTTATGTTCATTTCTTTGATTTGAAAACTGGCGCGACAATTAATGCATATGCGCATGCGACCAATCATAAAATTATTTTCAATCTGCTATACCTAGATCCTTGTCTACGACAATAGCCAAAACTCAACGCGAACTTGAGGTCGAACTCGCTGTAAGGCCGACTTGGCTGAGCACGACCTTAAGCATGAGCTGAGGTTCGTTATAAATACGGGCATTAGTGTTTCTTTGGATGCAGCGCCAAAATATCTCGCCGCTTTTTAACACTTTCTGTTTTGAGAACGAATGATGCTCCACCACTAATAAATCTCTACCACGGGAACTTTTTATCAAACTCATTTTTAAAATATCCGTATACGTGCACTAGTCAACGTCAAACAATAAATAAATTACAACTGAATAATTTTTGTGTAAATTTAGTCACAAGTACACAAGTGACAATAAATATTGGGAACACTCCATTAATTACCTACCTACCTGCTTTATGTAAAACTTAACAGGCTCGTGCCTGTATACGTACGTCCATGTTAATTGTTGCCTACTTCAGCAACAAACAAACAAACAAACCAAACGATAGCCGGTCGTTCATGATAGGGTCGTTCATCGATTCTTCGTTCGTTTCGTCAATACACCTATCCCGTTTATGCCAAACACATGGATTTTGATGCGCTGCGCATTCCCGCCATCTGTCAAAAATTTAAATTTGATGATATTTTTAGGGAAGGTTGGTATATACCACAAAAATCCCTGCTTGTGCAACGACAAATTGACTTATGATTTGTTGATATTTAAGCATTATTTAATATTTTGTTTTAATTTGTTTTTTAGTTTTTATATTTAGTTGTGATTAAGTTTTAATAATGGTTTTTAAGTGTTGTGTGCCTCATTGTGATAGCAATAGCAGAAAGACTGAACATTATTCATATTTTAAATTACCTAAAGACAATAATCTTGAACAACGTTGGCTTGAAGTAATGGGAGTTTCCAACGAAAGTGTTAATAAATATACAAGAGTGAGTTATTTTAATATATAATTTAAATATTTTAATTTTGAAAAATAAAATTTTTAGGCATGCTCAAGACATTTCCCAGAAAATGCCTATTTTAGGCATAACCTAAAATCGGTATTGAAAAAAAATTAAGTACCTTCTCTTCATTTACAAACTGAGGAACAGGTGCTAGAAGTTCAAGTTGAACAAAAAATAACACATACTCATATTAACTTAACTATAAGAAAAAATTTAAGAAGAAGACGGAAGTTTCTTTTTAAACCACAACGTTCACAGTTTGCAATTGAGAACTTTATGCACAGTAATAAAAAAAATTTGTTATTATACTGGTATGCCAAGTTTCAAAATATTTTGCACATTATTCAGGTTTATTTTAAAGTCAGAAAGGACCTGCAGGAGCAGTTTATCAAAATAAACCTGCAAACAATAGAATTGTAAATAAGAAAAACACCATTGAATGAGATGTTTCTAACTTTAATAAAATT
Organism: Altica lythri; assembly: GCA_964028335.1. Classification (NCBI taxonomy): domain Eukaryota; kingdom Metazoa; phylum Arthropoda; class Insecta; order Coleoptera; family Chrysomelidae; genus Altica; species Altica lythri. The sequence continues at coordinate 10,471,870 of OZ034806.1, read as the reverse complement.
GAGGAAAGGGCTGGACTATCAAATATTAGCAGATATGTTCCTAATTTCACATTCATCAGCAGGACGGATATTTTTATGTTGGCTAAATTTGCTATATAATAAACTGGCCTCATAGAGATATTTTGATAGCAAATTCTCCTCAAACGTTTTTAACAAAATATCCCAATGTACTTGTAAGTATTGACTGTACAGAGTTTCCAGTAGAATCACCATCATCTTTGGTGAGGCAATCACAATGTTATTCAAATTATAAAAGTGCAACTACTCTTAAGGCCCTGATAATGATAGATCCAAATGGTGGTATTATTTTTGTTTCATCTCTGGATACAGGTGAGTGTTTAATATTACATACCTTAACCTCTCCATGTAAATTGCTTATATCGTACATTATTAAATTTACATTAATTTGTAGGATCTATATCTGACAAACAGATTATTAAAGAGAGTGGATTTTTAAAGGTCTTGGAAAAAAAATTGAAAGGATGGAAACAAATAAGGGTGATAGAATTCTGGCAGACAAATGCTTCGATGTTGTGGAATTGGTAGAAGATTTAGGATTAACATTGAATATTCCAGCATTTAAAATAAATAAAATTCAGTTTGAACCAAATGAAGTGGATTACATCAAAGGAACGTATTCACGTAGAAAGAGCTATAAGACGAATCAAATCATTTAATATTCTTTCTAAACGAATACCAGTTGCATTGTTTGGAAGCATAAACCAAATATTTACAGTGTGTGCTCTATTAACAAATTTTAGATATCCACTGAGATCCTAATATTATAGTTACATGGAACAATGGCATTTTTCTTTCTTCGAAGTGAAAAAACCTTAGGGCAAAGATGTGCAAAATGCCTAGCTCCACAGATTTATTCAATGTTACCTTTTTCTTTAAATGGTCAAAATCATTAAAAAAAATTGAAAGACTGGGTCATCTGTAATGAATGGTATGTTGTCAATCAGAGAACCACCGGGTACAAACGTAACACTTTCTACTTTTACCTTGATTTCTGGATGGGTGTTACTGTAATAAGTAAATGAATATAACTATGTATAAGTTCAGTTTATGCTCTTTATTCTAGTAATTGTTTCTTTATATTGTGGTGTGTTTTATATGAATAACAAAAATTTAAAAAAAAATCGTTAGTTGTTACTTTCGACCCCATAGGCAGGTTGAAAGTAACAGGTTGTGGGTCGAAATTAACAAGACAAAGGAGTTGATAATGACAACAATATTATACATGATAAATCAACAAATTATTTATTTAAAAATTTTATTTTAATGACACAAATCAAATCTCTGTATTTAAATGTTCATAAATCATATATGTTAAGAAAACAAGTAAATAAAAAAATAATTAAAAAATAACAAAAAACCCGCCTGCATGGATAGCTACAACTAAAAATTAACTGAAAAGACTGAAACAAGACGAAAATTTAATGACTAGGTATTTAAAAAAAAATCAATGATTAGGTACTTAGAACCAGAAACATAAATTGAAATAGTACCACACCTACGTACCTACGTATTGTACAAATAGAAATATCAGCACGGTAGTCATTCAATTTTTTGCAACATTATAAACAGAATTACAGTCGGAGGCATGAAAGTGTATGCTATGTTAAATTATTATCCTTTTGTGGCGTCAAACATCCGCAATTTTGATTTATTTTAAATGTCACCTATCTACGAACACTTGGGCTATTAAGACAAATTTAACGATACCTCAAATGTGAAAATCCGTTTAGCGGTTCTGGAGTTACAAGGTAAGGAAGAATATTACATAGATACAAGATACGCGCTGAAAACATAACCCTCCGGCAGTCGGGTATAAAAACATACTCTTAGCTTAAGTAATGAGATCCATTTAGTTTTAATAATCAGTCTTTTATAATCTTAATCAGAATCGCAATTATGGCACACATAATACTTATCATCATTGACGCAGTCTACATGGGACCACATTTTACAACCCATGCATTGTACCCATTTTTCATTTGGTCGACTATAAGTTTCTAAACAGACAAGACAGAAGTAATCTTCGTCGTCAGATTCATTTTCTCTTCCTTTTGGTGCCTCCTTTGTCTTTTTCCTTTTCCCTTTCCTTTTGAAGACATCAATTTTCTCTTGCCTTCTTTAGTATTGGTTTGGAGTACCATTTTCTTGACTCTATTTCGTTGTTGGTATTCTTGTTCGATTAAGTTTTTTTCGGGAGTGTCCGTTAGAATTGCAGTTTTTCGTTTTTTCCGACCTTTATTTGTTACAGTTCTTGGACCTGCTTGTGGTATAGGTCTAAGATCTTTAGGTGAAAAATTAAACAACTGCGTAGAATTTGTTTATTGAAGCCCGCTAGGTCCTGGCACTGGTGATTTGGATCTTTGATCAAAAATGAAGTTAGCTAACAGAGGATCAGTGTCAGCAGAGATTGGGTCCGGTATATTTTGAACAGCCGGTGGTTGGTCATTATTGTTTGATTTGTTTGACAAATCATTGCCATCTTTACTGTGAACAGCTTGGTCAATTAATGTTAGAAGATCATCAACTGGAGTAATTGGAACAACTTGAACGGATGATGTTACGTCAGAACTAGTCAACACATCATTCGGTGTAATTGGTGTGTCGACTTGTAACGGCCGGTCAGTAACAGATGATGGCGCGTAGTCAATAGCAGTAAATATGTTCCTATTAAATGGACTTATACCAGTACAGGTAAATCCAGCTATTGCGTTCCTATTAGTAACAGAAAGAGGAAATGCTTCTCTAACAATTCCAGGAATGTAATGAACAGTCATCGTTTGACCAGGATGATTTCGCATCCAGTTATCTGTAGCGGTGTTTATCATTTTTTTAAAAGGCCCAAATACTGCTCTATCTAAAGGTTGAAGTTTGTGTGTGCAATGGGGTGGAAACGATAGCAGCACTATTCCATTTTCTTTACAAAAATCTAGAGCTTGGATAGATATATGCGATGCATGGTTGTCGAGCAGTAACAAACATTTTTGATCAACTGCAGGCTTGACTTGTCATTTAAAATGTTGTAGAAACAGTAAAAATTCTGCTTCCTGCATCCATCCACTAGCATTACCAGCTCCAGCACAACCAACAGGACCCTCACGTATCATATGGTCTTGAAATCGTTTTAGTGGGAAAACGAAAAAAGGCGGGATGTGTCCTCCTTGAGCATTAATGGCAACAGCAACAGTTACTAATTTTCCTCACTCTGCTGAGGTTACTGCACCTACTTGTTTAATACCTTTTTGAGCTACAATTTTGCCGGGTTTTTGGACAGTGGTGACCCCTGTCTCGTCCATGTTCCAGATATCTTTGGGCTCAAAATGGTACAACTGCGCGTGTATTTCCTGCTATTAATTTTTTTTATAAATCTATATAATGTTACATGGCAAACATTATATTTTTTTGCTAGGCCTCTAATTTTTGCACCATCTTTGAAATGCTCTTCAGCCGCTTTTCGATACACTTCCGTGTCGGTAGTTCCTCGTTCAGTAGTTCTTATGCGTTGTCGCGGCATTCTGTTGAAGTAAAGACACACATAAAAATATGATAATAATTAAATCACTTCGGGGACAAAAGTAACATGTTACTTTTGTACTCATAGGGCTATGTTACTTTTGTACCCATCTAAATTTTTGTTACAAACCTGAAACATAACCTTAAATCCGAACGTGCTACACAAAAATGAATTTAAGCAATATAAAATCACTTTAATCAAGAATAGATATGCAAACATTCAGATTACTATCGTCCTTATAAGACTATGTAAACATTAAATAAGAAAACGTTGAAAAACTTACTTTTGATTTGTGAATACAAGTACCAACCTATGACACAGTCTAATAGCTCGTGGCGTACGTAGCGATTAAATGCAATTGAGGGGTGCGCTTCCGTCTATCGCCTGACGGCGCGGCGGCAAAACGGTGTTCACGCATTGGATAAGTCTAGAGAGCGTTTGTTATTTTCGACCCGCTGTTACTTTTGTACCCGGTCTCCCCTATGTGTGTGATTTGTAGTGTAAACAAAGACTTCTTAAAAAAAATATAAAAAAATAAGTCTAAAAACTATATAACTAACTATTCATCTAAAAACTGAATATTTTTATAAATGTCCGTTAATTTTGTCAAAACAAAAAGACTCATTAAAATAGATCCTTTCCAGAAAAGTTTCCCCTGATTTAAAATATACAAAAAAATCACACCAATTGAGATCTGATAAAAGTAACTGCCCTTGTACTTGAAAATAATAGTCGCTGTCGATTTTTAGTTCGGCAACACTATATTCATTACATTTTAAATAAAAATTTTTTACTTTGACAGCTTCCTTCAAAGCGGTGTACTTTGCTGAATATGGGCACTTAACTTCTATCAGGCCATATTGTTTGATTGAAGTATCATGTACCACCCCATCAGGACTTGCGCCTAAATGTGGACTATAGGGATGTATAATTAAGCCACAATCAAACAATATGTTTGTTGTACTTTTTTTGTACATTTCCTTAGCAATCGCTTCAGTTTTTTTGCCATGTTTAATCGAAGCTACGTTATCTAAATTTTGAACACTCCATAATTTTTCAAAATATTTACTGGTGAAAGGTTTTTTTCTGGAAAAAATCTCACCGAATTTTGACGCTGTAAATCTATACAATTTTAAGTCTATGCCAGTCATTTGATTCACTCTGTTTCCTAGTACATTTTTCTATATTGTTGGCTTCTTCAAAGTTTTTTGGTGAGCTAGCTACCTCTATCGGTTCTCTAAATATTAAAATATTGGTGTGTGTGTTATTTTCTGTAGGTAACGGTAACTGACATATTTTCACTGCATTTGAATCTTCTTGATTCATATTTTGAAGAGCTAGTGTAGTTAGATCATCATCTAAAAATAAGTAAATTTCTGTAAACAGGTAATTTTTATAAATTTAGTTTTTTCAACTAGTTGAATCAACTTATTTATTTCCACCCCTCAAAAATTTACCTTCAGCCTCCCAGATTGCATTTATTTGTTTTTTTTTTAATACATTAATACAAGCCCCTTTACCATTTACACTTCTTGTCTTATCAAAGTTCTGGTAACTTTTTTTCTCAAAATTTAATTTGATTGGATGATCTACACACCTTTTGTTTGATGGTCTAGAAGATATGCAAAAGGGATTTTTTTATTTATCCGCCTTATGTATCTTTTATTTTTGTCACAGCATTCTCGCTGTCCTCCTGTCCATCTAAGCAGCAGTTGGGATTGAAATGTGTTGAACAAACAGGTTTTTTTTTCTATTAATTTTGGTTGGTTTGCAAAATGATACTCCAGGTTCCGTCATACTCCCCGGAGTTATTTTATTACCTCTAGGCTTATTCCACTCCATAGGCTTGGAAGTCCGAGAAATGTCATCAGGTATTACAGTAAGTTCCTGGTATTTTAAGTTTTGGAGGTAAAATGCCAAACCCATCAAATGATGACATGACATCGAAAGCCTAAAATTATGTAAAAATATATTTTAATATTTGTGTCATGAATATATAAAAAAATTATCATAATATACGGTGCATACATTTTGGAATTCACTGTATAATTGATCAGCTTCTAAATGTACACTAATATAAAAAATTTATTTATATTTTTTTGATATATTTAAATTTTTTATCCAATTTTGACGTATTAAAATGCCATTATTAACTCCATAACAACAGTAACAAATAAAGTTTTATTAACTAGCGAATTAAAGTTTTTTTAATTATTATTATAGTGATTAAAAAAAATCCAATATATAATATTTTATCCAATTTTGCCCTTTTTCTTTTTTTAAATTAAATTTTCTATTCAGCTACTACTATTGACGATGTAATTAACTAAGTGGTCTGTGCAATTCATATTAACACTGGTCGTTACATTACTTGCTAGGGGTTGTTTATACATGCTGTTAATTATTTAAGTAAACTGTGTTTATAGTTGAATCGAGTTTAGTTTCATTTTGATTTGTTTTAATATGTCGAAATTGGATAATAGTTTAAACACCAACAAGTGAGTTAAATGTATTAACAAACCCTAGCAACGTTAACGACCAGTGTTAATATGAATTGCACAGACCATTTAGTAGTAGTGGTAGTAATAGTACCTATATAAATACAAAATTTAATTTAAAAAGCAGAAAATTATATAAAATATTGTATATGCCTCATGGTTAATTAATTTTTATTCTCTCAGCCTAAATTAGACCGCTCGCCAAGCTTTTCGCAGTCTAATTTCCTCTCTCGAATAAAAATTCATTTAACTCACTTGGTGTATAAATAACTATTTAATTTAATTTAAAATATATTTTAAATTCACTTACCCAATTTCACAAGAACATCTACACTCTTCTATAAGGAGCTCCTTTCCATTTGGAGATATAATAAATGTCATTGTTAAGGTATGGGGCTTTTCATTTTTTCATACTGTGGTAGCATCTAGCTTTTACTGCAAAGTTACAATCATCCACATAAACATCATGGATGAAGCCTTCAACAGCATATTTGTATCCTGGAAAAAAATAATAATGTGAAGTAAATGTATGAACAGAAAACTTAATCAGTTTTTACCCGACTGCCGGAGGGTTATGTTTTCAGCGCGTATCTTGTATCTATGTAATATTCTTCCTTACCTTGTATCTCCAGAACCGCTAAACGGATTTTTACATTTGAGGTATCGTTAGATTTGTCTTAATAGCCCGAGTGTTCTTAGATAGGTGACATTAAAAAAAAAAAATGACGGATGTTTGACGCCACATTGTGAGGTAATAAAAAAATAAATTGTACCAAGCATATCAAGTGGGGTATCAAAATGAAGGATTTTAAACACAAATTCTAAATATGTATATAACTTTTAGTTTTAATATTAAATAGAACGATAAAAAAAGAAATGAATATTTTTTCTGCAAAGCAAATCGGATTTTTTTTTGTATTTCGATCTAAGTAATCCGACACAGATGTCCTGTAGCACCATTCAGAAATTAATGATTTCTCATGAACTCTTTAGCGAGTTTAGAATAAGCACTCTAAACTAAAAAGACATAAATAAAAAAATAATTAAAAAATAACAAAAAACCCGCCTGCATGGATAGCTACAACTAAAAATCAACTGAAAAGACTGAAACCAAACGAAAATTCAATGACTAGGTATTTAAAAAAAATCAATGATTAGGTACTTAGAACCAGAAACATAAATTAAAACAGTACCACACCTATGTACCTACGTATTATACAAATAGAAATATCAGCACGGTAGTCATTCAATTTTTTGCAACATTATAAACAGAATTACAGTCGGAGGCATGCACAAAAGGATAATAATTTAACATAGCATACACTTTCATGCCTCCGACTGCAATTCTGTTTATAATGTTGCAAAAAATTGAATGACTACTATTTGTACAATACGTAGGTACGTAGGTGTGGTACTGTTTCAATTTATGTTTCTGGTTCTAAGTACCTAATGATTGATTTTTTTAAATACCTAGTCATTGAATTTTCGTCTGGTTTCAGTCTTTTCAGTTGATTTTTAGTTGTAGCTATCCATGCAGGCGGGTTTTTTGTTATTTTTTAATTATTTTTTTATAATATTTCAAGATCAACATATTGAAACACTTATGGGGACTTTAACACAATTTTATTTACAAAATTGTTAAAATACACAGAACTCTGCTGGATAACGTCTAAACTGCTTGACAATACAATGAACTCTTGTTAATATTTGAACTTGAACTGACGTTAACTGCCCATACATCCCCTTATATACAACTTTATTTAATCTAGTTAGTGTGTTTAGATCTTTCTAGAATTTTCTAGAAACATTATTTAATCTAGTCAATGTGTTTAGAAGTTTCTAGAATTTTCTATAAACATTATTTAATTTAGTCAGTTGATTTTTAGAAACTTGTAAAAATCAACTGTCAATAACAATCTTTTAAATTAAGGACCCTTCCTTTACGGTTATCCCGTTACACTGCCCCTTCCTTAGATTCATTCCTCCTGGAATGGTATTTCCTAAATCGGAATTCCGCACACTCCCTGAGCCAGCCAAACCATCTTCTTGGAGCTACTGCATATCTCCACTGTGGTTTCCCTGGTAAGGCGCCAAACGATCATGATGGACCACGACGGGTTTCCTTCTGGGAATTTTCACGATCCGATAAATGACATCGTTAATCTTCTTCTTGATGGTGTATGGACCTTCCCAGTTCTTCTGTAATTTGGGACAAACACCTCGACGCCGTCGGGGGTTATAGAGCCAGACTAAATCTCCAACTTGGTAACTCTTTTCCATTGTCCGTGTGTCATAGTACCTCTTCATCCGATCACTAGATAATTGTAGTTTTCCACGCACCAGGTTGTGTATATTCTCCATTCGATTCTGAAGATCGGCGACATATTGTTCACGGGCCATTTCTTCACCAGGTTTACAACCAAACACCAAGTCACATGGTAGCCTCATTTCTCTACCGAACAGGACCTTCGCAGGCGTTTGGCCAGTTGATTCGTTAATGGCCGATCGAATTGCCATTAGAAATAGTGGAATATGTCGATCCCAATCCCTCTGACAATCTGACACCACTTTTGACAGACAGTTGGTTATAGGCCGGTTCATTCGTTCCACCATTCCATCAGACTGAGGATGCATCGCTGTGGTTCTCGTTTTGCGGATGCCTAATCTTTGGCAAACTTCTTGAAACAGCTTGCTCTCAAAATTTCTCCCTTGATCTGAATGTAATTCCAGTGGTACCCCAAATCGGCTTACGAATTCTTTAACTAATATATCGGCTAAAGTGGTGGCTTCCTGATTGGGAACTGCATAGGCTTCAACCCATTTAGTGAAGTAGTCCATGACAACAAAGATGTACTTGTTTCCTACATCGGTCTGTGGAAGTGGCCCCAATACATCTACTGCGATTCTTTCAAAAGGACTTCCAACCAGGTATTGCTGCATTTCTGCCTTCGGTTTTCGGTGCGGACCGTTACTGGCAGCACATGTAGTGCATTTACGACACCAATCTTTAACATCATTAGTGCAATTTACCCAGTAAAATCTATCTCGGATCTTTTGCAGCGTTTTCGTGATACCCAGATGTCCTCCAGAACTGTCATTATGCATCTTTTTCAAAATTTCTGGTACAGCATTTCTTGGGACCACTATCTGTTTCCTTGTTTCTGTGCCCTCGGAATTTTCTACAAGTCTTTTAACGAGCCCACCGTCCAAAATTAAAGAGTTCCATTGGGCCCAGTATGCTTTTACAGCAGGAGAGGATAAGGATATCTCTCTCCACAAGGGACGACGGTCCATTCTCTTCCATTCTCGAATCTTTCTCAGAACGGGATCGTTTTCTTGTTGCTCCTCCAGCATAGAGCTCTCGTCTTCTGGCACAACCTTAACTTAGGCAAGTTTTTCCTCGTTCTGCTCCACTCGGGCACAATGGGGGCAAGTATTTTTTATGTGGCCTAGTTCTCCACAGTTCCAGCACCTCACTGGGCGCCTTCTTTTTGAAGAAAACTTCATTAACCTCTCTACTACCGCTTGGACTTCGCTGACGGCATAAACGGCATGGTCGAAGTTACCAGTGTCTTCCATTAGTCGAGCAGCTGCATGTGAGGCCTCCTTCGCTGTGTAGAACTCCAGGGCAATGGTCAAGGCGTTTACAAAAGATTTCGGCCTCGCCAACCGTACAGCCCGTTGCAACTTAGCGTCTCGAAGACCATCGGTAAAGGTTTGGATTGCCAGGCACTCCAGAAAATCTTCCGCTGCATTTGGATACGCAAACCGTACCATTTTTTCCACTTCAGCTTTGAACTCCTGGATAGTTTCTCCATTTTTCTGCTTCCGGCTTTTCAACTGCACTCGGTATACCGGTTCTAGATGACTTTGACCATAATGCATATCTAGACGATTCACCAATAGCTCAAAATTGTCAACCTAATCCAGTGTTAATACATGCAGGACGTCTAAAGCCTCGCCTCGCAGAGCCATGGTTAGGAACAATGCCTTCTCCTGGGGTGACCATCCATTCGCTCTGGCCACTGCGTCAAATTGTTTCAGGTAATTTGACCAGGAAGTCATCCCGTCGAAGGTCGGAGGTTTTATCGTCATTCGTACCTGGGCCGCCTCTCCGTTTCCTCGTCGTTCGACGTCGACGTTGCCGGTTTCTCGTCTTGCTGCATTTCCGTTGCCGTGGTGGATGATTTGGTATGGGCGACAAGGAATAACATTGAATATTCCAGCATTTAAAATAAATAAAATTCAGTTTGAACCAAATGAAGTGGATTACATCAAAGGAACGTATTCACGTAGAAAGAGCTATAAGACGAATCAAATCATTTAATATTCTTTCTAAACGAATACCAGTTGCATTGTTTGGAAGCATAAACCAAATATTTACAGTGTGTGCTTTATTAACAAATTTTAGATATCCACTGAGATCCTAATATTATAGTTACATGGAACAATGGCATTTTTCTTTCTTCGAAGTGAAAAAACCTTAGGGCAAAGATGTGCAAAATGCCTAGCTCCACAGATTTATTCAATGTTACCTTTTTCTTTAAATGGTCAAAATCATTAAAAAAAATTGAAAGACTGGGTCATCTGTAATGAATGGTATGTTGTCAATCAGAGAACCACCGGGTACAAACGTAACACTTTCTACTTTTACCTTGATTTCTGGATGGGTGTTACTGTAATAAGTAAATGAATATAACTATGTATAAGTTCAGTTTATGCTCTTTATTCTAGTAATTGTTTCTTTATATTGTGGTGTGTTTTATATGAATAACAAAAATTTAAAAAAAAATCGTTAGTTGTTACTTTCGACCCCATAGGCAGGTTGAAAGTAACAGGTTGTGGGTCGAAATTAACAAGACAAAGGAGTTGATAATGACAACAATATTATACATGATAAATCAACAAATTATTTATTTAAAAATTTTATTTTAATGACACAAATCAACTTCTGTATTTAAATGTTCATAAATCATATATGTTAAGAAAACAAATAAATAAAAAAATAATTAAAAAATAACAAAAAACCCGCCTGCATGGATAGCTACAACTAAAAATCAACTGAAAAGACTGAAACAAGACGAAAATTTAATGACTAGGTATTTAAAAAAAAATCAATGATTAGGTACTTAGAACCAGAAACATAAATTGAAATAGTACCACACCTACGTACCTACGTATTGTACAAATAGAAATATCAGCACGGTAGTCATTCAATTTTTTGCAACATTATAAACAGAATTACAGTCGGAGGCATGAAAGTGTATGCTATGTTAAATTGTTATCCTTTTGTGGCGTCAAACATCCGCAATTTTAATTTTTTTTAAATGTCACCTATCTACGAACACTTGGGCTATTAAGACAAATTTAACGATACCTCAAATGTGAAAATCCGTTTAGCGGTTCTGGAGTTACAAGGTAAGGAAGAATATTACATAGATACAAGATACGCGCTGAAAACATAACCCTCCGGCAGTCGGGTATAAAAACATACTCTTAGCTTAAGTAATGAGATCCATTTAGTTTTAATAATCAGTCTTTTATAATCTTAATCAGAATCGCAATTATGGCACACATAATACTTATCATCATTGACGCAGTCTACATGGGACCACATTTAACAATCCATGCATTGTACCCATTTTTCATTTGGTCGACTATAAGTTTCTAAACAGACAAGACAGAAGTAATCTTCGTCGTCAGATTCATTTTCTCTTCCTTTTGGTGCCTCCTTTGTCTTTTTCCTTTTCCCTTTCCTTTTGAAGACATCAATTTTCTCTTGCCTTCTTTAGTATTGGTTTGGAGTACCATTTTCTTGACTCTATTTCGTTGTTGGTATTCTTGTTCGATTAAGTTTTTTTCGGGAGTGTCCGTTAGAATTGCAGTTTTTCGTTTTTTCCGACCTTTATTTGTTACAGTTCTTGGACCTGCTTGTGGTATAGGTCTAAGATCTTTAGGTGAAAAATTAAACAACTGCGTAGAATTTGTTTATTGCAGCCCGCTAGGTCCTGGCACTGGTGATTTGGATCTTTGATCAAAAATGAAGTTAGCTAACAGAGGATCAGTGTCAGCAGAGATTGGGTCCGGTATATTTTGAACAGCCGGTGGTTGGTCATTATTGTTTGATTTGTTTGACAAATCATTGCCATCTTTACTGTGAACAGCTTGGTCAATTGATGTTAGAAGATCATCAACTGGAGTAATTGGAACAACTTGAACGGATGATGTTACGTCAGAACTAGTCAACACATCATTCGGTGTAATTGGTGTGTCGACTTGTAACGGCCGGTCAGTAACAGATGATGGCGCGTAGTCAATAGCAGTAAATATGTTCCTATTAAATGGACTTATACCAGTACAGGTAAATCCAGCTATTGCGTTCCTATTAGTAACAGAAAGAGGAAATGCTTCTCTAACAATTCCAGGAATGTAATGAACAGTCATCGTTTGACCAGGATGATTTCGCATCCAGTTATCTGTAGCGGTGTTTATCATTTTTTTAAAAGGCCCAAATACTGCTCTATCTAAAGGTTGAAGTTTGTGTGTGCAATGGGGTGGAAACGATAGCAGCACTATTCCATTTTCTTTACAAAAATCTAGAGCTTGGATAGATATATGCGATGCATGGTTGTCGAGCAGTAACAAACATTTTTGATCAACTGCAGGCTTGACTTGTCATTTAAAATGTTGTAGAAACAGTAAAAATTCTGCTTCCTGCATCCATCCACTAGCATTACCAGCTCCAGCACAACCAACAGGACCCTCACGTATCATATGGTCTTGAAATCGTTTTAGTGGGAAAACGAAAAAAGGCGGGATGTGTCCTCCTTGAGCATTAATGGCAACAGCAACAGTTACTAATTTTCCTCACTCTGCTGAGGTTACTGCACCTACTTGTTTAATACCTTTTTGAGCTACAATTTTGCCGGGTTTTTGGACAGTGGTGACCCCTGTCTCGTCCATGTTCCAGATATCTTTGGGCTCAAAATGGTACAACTGCGCGTGTATTTCCTGCTATTAATTTTTTTTATAAATCTATATAATGTTACATGGCAAACATTATATTTTTTTGCTAGGCCTCTAATTTTTGCACCATCTTTGAAATGCTCTTCAGCCGCTTTTCGATACACTTCCGTGTCGGTAGTTCCTCGTTCAGTAGTTCTTATGCGTTGTCGCGGCATTCTGTTGAAGTAAAGACACACATAAAAATATGATAATAATTAAATCACTTCGGGGACAAAAGTAACATGTTACTTTTGTACTCATAGGGCTATGTTACTTTTGTACCCATCTAAATTTTTGTTACAAACCTGAAACATAACCTTAAATCCGAACGTGCTACACAAAAATGAATTTAAGCAATATAAAATCACTTTAATCAAGAATAGATATGCAAACATTCAGATTACTATCGTCCTTATAAGACTATGTAAACATTAAATAAGAAAACGTTGAAAAACTTACTTTTGATTTGTGAATACAAGTACCAACCTATGACACAGTCTAATAGCTCGTGGCGTACGTAGCGATTAAATGCAATTGAGGGGTGCGCTTCCGTCTATCGCCTGACGGCGCGGCGGCAAAACGGTGTTCACGCATTGGATAAGTCTAGAGAGCGTTTGTTATTTTCGACCCGCTGTTACTTTTGTACCCGGTCTCCCCTATGTGTGTGATTTGTAGTGTAAACAAAGACTTCTTAAAAAAAATATAAAAAAATAAGTCTAAAAACTATATAACTAACTATTCATCTAAAAACTGAATATTTTTATAAATGTCCGTTAATTTTGTCAAAACAAAAAGACTCATTAAAATAGATCCTTTCCAGAAAAGTTTCCCCTGATTTAAAATATACAAAAAAATCACACCAATTGAGATCTGATAAAAGTAACTGCCCTTGTACTTGAAAATAATAGTCGCTGTCGATTTTTAGTTCGGCAACACTATATTCATTACATTTTAAATAAAAATTTTTTACTTTGACAGCTTCCTTCAAAGCGGTGTACTTTGCTGAATATGGGCACTTAACTTCTATCAGGCCATATTGTTTGATTGAAGTATCATGTACCACCCCATCAGGACTTGCGCCTAAATGTGGACTATAGGGATGTATAATTAAGCCACAATCAAACAATATGTTTGTTGTACTTTTTTTGTACATTTCCTTAGCAATCGCTTCAGTTTTTTTGCCATGTTTAATCGAAGCTACGTTATCTAAATTTTGAACACTCCATAATTTTTCAAAATATTTACTGGTGAAAGGTTTTTTTCTGGAAAAAATCTCACCGAATTTTGACGCTGTAAATCTATACAATTTTAAGTCTATGCCAGTCATTTGATTCACTCTGTTTCCTAGTACATTTTTCTATATTGTTGGCTTCTTCAAAGTTTTTTGGTGAGCTAGCTACCTCTATCGGTTCTCTAAATATTAAAATATTGGTGTGTGTGTGTTATTTTCTGTAGGTAACGGTAACTGACATATTTTCACTGCATTTGAATCTTCTTGATTCATATTTTGAAGAGCTAGTGTAGTTAGATCATCATCTAAAAATAAGTAAATTTCTGTAAACAGGTAATTTTTATAAATTTAGTTTTTTCAACTAGTTGAATCAACTTATTTATTTCCACCCCTCAAAAATTTACTTCCAGCCTCCCAGATTGCATTTATTTGTTTTTTTTAATACATTAATACAAGCCCCTTTACCATTTACACTTCTTGTCTTATCAAAGTTCTGGTAACTTTTTTTCTCAAAATTTAATTTGATTGGATGATCTACACACCTTTTGTTTGATGGTCTAGAAGATATGCAAAAGGGATTTTTTTATTTATCCGCCTTATGTATCTTTTATTTTTGTCACAGCATTCTCGCTGTCCTCCTGTCCATCTAAGCAGCAGTTGGGATTGAAATGTGTTGAACAAACAGGTTTTTTTTTCTATTAATTTTGGTTGGTTTGCAAAATGATACTCCAGGTTCCGTCATACTCCCCGGAGTTATTTTATTACCTCTAGGCTTATTCCACTCCATAGGCTTGGAAGTCCGAGAAATGTCATCAGGTATTACAGTAAGTTCCTGGTATTTTAAGTTTTGGAGGTAAAATGCCAAACCCATCAAATGATGACATGACATCGAAAGCCTAAAATTATGTAAAAATATATTTTAATATTTGTGTCATGAATATATAAAAAAATTATCATAATATACGGTGCAAACATTTTGGAATTCACTGTATAATTGATCAGCTTCTAAATGTACACTAATATAAAAAATCTATTTATATTTTTTTGATATATTTAAATTTTTTATCCAATTTTGACGTATTAAAATGCCATTATTAACTCCATAACAACAGTAACAAATAAAGTTTTATTAACTAGCGAATTAAAGTTTTTTTAATTATTATTATAGTGATTAAAAAAAATCCAATATATAATATTTTATCCAATTTTGCCCTTTTTCTTTTTTTAAATTAAATTTTCTATTCAGCTACTACTATTGACGATGTAATTAACTAAGTGGTCTGTGCAATTCATATTAACACTGGTCGTTACATTACTTGCTAGGGGTTGTTTATACATGCTGTTAATTATTTAAGTAAACTGTGTTTATAGTTGAATCGAGTTTAGTTTCATTTTGATTTGTTTTAATATGTCGAAATTGGATAATAGTTTAAACACCAACAAGTAAGTTAAATGTATTAACAAACCCTAGCAACGTTAACGAACAGTGTTAATATGAATTGCACAGACCATTTAGTAGTAGTGGTAGTAATAGTACCTATATAAATACAAAATTTAATTTAAAAAGCAGAAAATTATATAAAATATTGTATATGCCTCATGGTTAATTAATTTTTATTCTCTCAGCCTAAATTAGACCGCTCGCCAAGCTTTTCGCAGTCTAATTTCCTCTCTCGAATAAAAATTCATTTAACTCACTTGGTGTATAAATAACTATTTAATTTAATTTAAAATATATTTTAAATTCACTTACCCAATTTCACAAGAACATCTACACTCTTCTATAAGGAGCTCCTTTCCATTTGGAGATATAATAAATGTCATTGTTAAGGTATGGGGCTTTTCATTTTTTCATACTGTGGTAGCATCTAGCTTTTACTGCAAAGTTACAATCATCCACATAAACATCATGGATGAAGCCTTCAACAGCATATTTGTATCCTGGAAAAAAATAATAATGTGAAGTAAATGTATGAACAGAAAACTTAATCAGTTTTTACCCGACTGCCGGAGGGTTATGTTTTCAGCGCGTATCTTGTATCTATGTAATATTCTTCCTTACCTTGTATCTCCAGAACCGCTAAACGGATTTTTACATTTGAGGTATCGTTAGATTTGTCTTAATAGCCCGAGTGTTCTTAGATAGGTGACATTAAAAAAAATCAAAATGGCGGATGTTTGACGCCACATTGTGAGGTAATAAAAAAATAAATTGTACCAAGCATATCAAGTGGGGTATCAAAATGAAGGATTTTAAACACAAATTCTAAATATGTATATAACTTTTAGTTTTAATATTAAATAGAACGATAAAAAAAGAAATGAATATTTTTTCTGCAAAGCAAATCGGATTTTTTTTTGTATTTCGATCTAAGTATTCCGACACAGATGTCCTGTAGCACCATTCAGAAATTAATGATTTCTCATGAACTCTTTAGCGAGTTTAGAATAAGCACTCTAAACTAAAAAGACATAAATAAAAAAATAATTAAAAAATAACAAAAAACCCGCCTGCATGGATAGCTACAACTAAAAATCAACTGAAAAGACTGAAACCAAACGAAAATTCAATGACTAGGTATTTAAAAAAAATCAATGATTAGGTACTTAGAACCAGAAACATAAATTAAAACAGTACCACACCTATGTACCTACGTATTATACAAATAGAAATATCAGCACGGTAGTCATTCAATTTTTTGCAACATTATAAACAGAATTACAGTCGGAGGCATGCACAAAAGGATAATAATTTAACATAGCATACACTTTCATGCCTCCGACTGCAATTCTGTTTATAATGTTGCAAAAAATTGAATGACTACTATTTGTACAATACGTAGGTACGTAGGTGTGGTACTGTTTCAATTTATGTTTCTGGTTCTAAGTACCTAATGATTGATTTTTTTAAATACCTAGTCATTGAATTTTCGTCTGGTTTCAGTCTTTTCAGTTGATTTTTAGTTGTAGCTATCCATGCAGGCGGGTTTTTTGTTATTTTTTAATTATTTTTTTATAATATTTCAAGATCAACATATTGAAACACTTATGGGGTCTTTAACACAATTTTATTTACAAAATTGTTAAAATACACAGAACTCTGCTGGATAACGTCTAAACTGCTTGACAATACAATGAACTCTTGTTAATATTTGAACTTGAACTGACGTTAACTGCCCATACATCCCCTTATATACAACTTTATTTAATCTAGTTAGTGTGTTTAGATCTTTCTAGAATTTTCTAGAAACATTATTTAATCTAGTCAATGTGTTTAGAAGTTTCTAGAATTTTCTATAAACATTATTTAATTTAGTCAGTTGATTTTTAGAAACTTGTAAAAATCAACTGTCAATAACAATCTTTTAAATTAAGGACCCTTCCTTTACGGTTATCCCGTTACACTGCCCCTTCCTTAGATTCATTCCTCCTGGAATGGTATTTCCTAAATCGGAATTCCGCACACTCCCGGAGCCAGCCAAACCATCTTCTTGGAGCTACTGCATATCTCCACTGTGGTTTCCCTGGTAAGGCGCCAAACGATCATGATGGACCACGACGCGTTTCCCTCTGGGAATTTTCACGATCCGATAAATGACATCGTTAATCTTCTTCTTGATGGTGTATGGACCTTCCCAGTTCTTCTGTAATTTGGGACAAACACCTCGACCTCGACGCCGTCGGGGGTTATAGAGCCAGACTAAATCTCCAACTTGGTAACTCTTTTCCATTGTCCGTGTGTCATAGTACCTCTTCATCCGATCACATCCGTGTATATTCTCCATTCGATTCTGAACATCGGCGACATATTGTTCACGGGCCATTTCTTCACCAGGTTTACAACCAAACACCAAGTCACATGGTAGCCTCATTTCTCTACCGAACAGGACCTTCGCAGGCGTTTGGCCAGTTGATTCGTTAATGGCCGATCGAATTGCCATTAGAAATAGTGGAATATGTCGATCCCAATCCCTCTGACAATCTGACACCACTTTTGACAGACAGTTGGTTATAGGCCGGTTCATTCGTTCCACCATTCCATCAGACTGAGGATGCATCGCTGTGGTTCTCGTTTTGCGGATGCCTAATCTTTGGCAAACTTCTTGAAACAGCTTGCTCTCAAAATTTCTCCCTTGATCTGAATGTAATTCCAGTGGTACCCCAAATCGGCTTACGAATTCTTCAACTAATATATCGGCTAAAGTGGTGGCTTCCTGATTGGGAACTGCATAGGCTTCAACCCATTTAGTGAAGTAGTCCATGACAACAAAGATGTACTTGTTTCCTACATCGGTCTGTGGAAGTGGCCCCAATACATCTACTGCGATTCTTTCAAAAGGACTTCCAACCAGGTATTGCTGCATTTCTGCCTTCGGTTTTCGGTGCGGACCGTTACTGGCAGCACATGTAGTGCATTTACGACACCAATCTTTAACATCATTAGTGCAATTTACCCAGTAAAATCTATCTCGGATCTTTTGCAGCGTTTTCGTGATACCCAGATGTCCTCCAGAACTGTCATTATGCATCTTTTTCAAAATTTCTGGTACAGCATTTCTTGGGACCACTATCTGTTTCCTTGTTTTTGTGCCCTCGTAATTTTCTACAAGTCTTTTAACGAGCCCACCGTCCAAAATTAAAGAGTTCCATTGGGCCCAGTATGGTTTTACAGCAGGAGAGGATAAGGATATCTCTCTCCACAAGGGACGACGGTCCATTCTCGAATCTTTCTCAGAACGGGATCGTTTTCTTGTTGCTCCTCCAGCATAGAGCTCTCGTCTTCTGGCACAACCTTAACTTAGGCAAGTTTTTTCTCGTTCTGCTCCACTCGGGTACAATGGGGGCAAGTATTTTTTATGTGGCCTAGTTCTCCACAGTTCCAGCACCTCACTGGGCGCCTTCTTTTTGAAGAAAACTTCATTAACCTTTCTACTACCGCTTGGACTTCGCTGACGGCATAAACGGCATGGTCGAAGTTACCAGTGTCTTCCATTAGTCGAGCAGCTGCATGTGAGGCCTCCTTCGCTGTGTAGAACTCCAGGGCAATGGTCAAGGCGTTTACAAAAGATCTCGGCCTCGCCAACCGTACAGCCCGTTGCAACTCAGCGTCTCGAAGACCATCGGTAAAGGTTTGGATCGCCAGGCACTCCAGAAAATCTTCCGCTGCATTTGGATACGCAAACCGTACCATTTTTTCCACTTCAGCTTTGAACTCCTGGATAGTTTCTCCATTTTTCTGCTTCCGGCTTTTCAACTGCACTCGGTATACCGGTTCTAGATGACTTTGACCATAATGCATATCTAGACGATTCACCAATAGCTCAAAATTGTCAACCTCATCCAGTGTTAATACATGCAGGACGTCTAAAGCCTCGCCTCGCAGAGCCATGGTTAGGAACAATGCCTTCTCCTGGGGTGACCATCCTTTCGCTCTGGCCACTGCGTAAAATTGTTTCAGGTAATTTGACCAGGAAGTCATCCCGTCGAAGGTCGGAGGTTTTATCGTCATTCGTACCTGGGCCGCCTCTCCGTTTCCTCGTCGTTCGACGTCTACGTGGCCGGTTTCTCGTCTTGCTGCATTTCCGTTGCCGTGGTGGATGATTTGGTATCGGCGACAAGGAATAACATTGAATATTCCAGCATTTAAAATAAATAAAATTCAGTTTGAACCAAATGAAGTGGATTACATCAAAGGAACGTATTCACGTAGAAAGAGCTATAAGACGAGTCAAATCATTTAATATTCTTTCTAAACGAATACCAGTTGCATTGTTTGGAAGCATAAACCAAATATTTACAGTGTGTGCTCTATTAACAAATTTTAGATATCCACTGAGATCCTAATATTATAGTTACATGGAACAATGGCATTTTTCTTTCTTCGAAGTGAAAAAACCTTAGGGCAAAGATGTGCAAAATGCCTAGCTCCACAGATTTATTCAATGTTACCTTTTTCTTTAAATGGTCAAAATCATTAAAAAAAATTGAAAGACTGGGTCATCTGTAATGAATGGTATGTTGTCAATCAGAGAACCACCGGGTACAAACGTAACACTTTCTACTTTTACCTTGATTTCTGGATGGGTGTTACTGTAATAAGTAAATGAATATAACTATGTATAAGTTCAGTTTATGCTCTTTATTCTAGTAATTGTTTCTTTATATTGTGGTGTGTTTTATATGAATAACAAAAATTTAAAAAAAATCGTTAGTTGTTACTTTCGACCCCATAGGCAGGTTGAAAGTAACAGGTTGTGGGTCGAAATTAACAAGACAAAGGAGTTGATAATGACAACAATATTATACATGATAAATCAACAAATTATTTATTTAAAAATTTTATTTTAATGACACAAATCAACTTCTGTATTTAAATGTTCATAAATCATATATGTTAAGAAAACAAATAAATAAAAAAATAATTAAAAAATAACAAAAAACCCGCCTGCATGGATAGCTACAACTAAAAATCAACTGAAAAGACTGAAACAAGACGAAAATTTAATGACTAGGTATTTAAAAAAAAATCAATGATTAGGTACTTAGAACCAGAAACATAAATTGAAATAGTACCACACCTACGTACCTACGTATTGTACAAATAGAAATATCAGCACGGTAGTCATTCAATTTTTTGCAACATTATAAACAGAATTACAGTCGGAGGCATGAAAGTGTATGCTATGTTAAATTATTATCCTTTTGTGGCGTCAAACATCCGCAATTTTGATTTTTTTTAAATGTCACCTATCTACGAACACTTGGGCTATTAAGACAAATTTAACGATACCTCAAATGTGAAAATCCGTTTAGCGGTTCTGGAGTTACAAGGTAAGGAAGAATATTACATAGATACAAGATACGCGCTGAAAACATAACCCTCCGGCAGTCGGGTATAAAAACATACTCTTAGCTTAAGTAATGAGATCCATTTAGTTTTAATAATCAGTCTTTTATAATCTTAATCAGAATCGCAATTATGGCACACATAATACTTATCATCATTGACGCAGTCTACATAGGACCACATTTTACAATCCAAGCATTGTACCCATTTTTCATTTGGTCGACTATAAGTTTCTAAACAGACAAGACAGAAGTAATCTTCGTCGTCAGATTCATTTTCTCTTCCTTTTGGTGCCTCCTTTGTCTTTTTCCTTTTCCCTTTCCTTTTGAAGACATCAATTTTCTCTTGCCTTCTTTAGTATTGGTTTGGAGTACCATTTTCTTGACTCTATTTCGTTGTTGGTATTCTTGTTCGATTAAGTTTTTTTCGGGAGTGTCCGTTAGAATTGCAGTTTTTCGTTTTTTCCGACCTTTATTTGTTACAGTTCTTGGACCTGCTTGTGGTATAGGTCTAAGATCTTTAGGTGAAAAATTAAACAACTGCGTAGAATTTGTTTGTTGCAGCCCGCTAGGTCCTGGCACTGGTGATTTGGATCTTTGATCAAAAATGAAGTTAGCTAACAGAGGATCAGTGTCAGCAGAGATTGGGTCCGGTATATTTTAAACAGCCGGTGGTTGGTCATTATTGTTTGATTTGTTTGACAAATCATTGCCATCTTTACTGTGAACAGCTTGGTCAATTGATGTTAGAAGATCATCAACTGGAGTAATTGGAACAACTTGAACGGATGATGTTACGTCAGAACTAGTCAACACATCATTCGGTGTAATTGGTGTGTCGACTTGTAACGGCCGGTCAGTAACAGATGATGGCGCGTAGTCAATAGCAGTAAATATGTTCCTATTAAATGGACTTATACCAGTACAGGTAAATCCAGCTATTGCGTTCCTATTAGTAACAGAAAGAGGAAATGCTTCTCTAACAATTCCAGGAATGTAATGAACAGTCATCGTTTGACCAGGATGATTTCGCATCCAGTTATCTGTAGCGGTGTTTATCATTTTTTTAAAAGGCCCAAATACTGCTCTATCTAAAGGTTGAAGTTTGTGTGTGCAATGGGGTGGAAACGATAGCAGCACTATTCCATTTTCTTTACAAAAATCTAGAGCTTGCATAGATATATGCGATGCATGGTTGTCGAGCAGTAACAAACATTTTTGATCAACTGCAGGCTTGACTTGTCATTTAAAATGTTGTAGAAACAGTAAAAATTCTGCTTCCTGCATCCATCCACTAGCATTACCAGCTCCAGCACAACCAACAGGACCCTCACGTATCATATGGTCTTGAAATCGTTTTAGTGGGAAAACGAAAAAAGGCGGGATGTGTCCTCCTTGAGCATTAATGGCAACAGCAACAGTTACTAATTTTCCTCACTCTGCTGAGGTTACTGCACCTACTTGTTTAATACCTTTTTGAGCTACAATTTTGCCGGGTTTTTGGACAGTGGTGACCCCTGTCTCGTCCATGTTCCAGATATCTTTGGGCTCAAAATGGTACAACTGCGCGTGTATTTCCTGCTATTAATTTTTTTTATAAATCTATATAATGTTACATGGCAAACATTATATTTTTTTGCTAGGCCTCTAATTTTTGCACCATCTTTGAAATGCTCTTCAGCCGCTTTTCGATACACTTCCGTGTCGGTAGTTCCTCGTTCAGTAGTTCTTATGCGTTGTCGCGGCATTCTGTTGAAGTAAAGACACACATAAAAATATGATAATAATTAAATCACTTCGGGGACAAAAGTAACATGTTACTTTTGTACTCATAGGGCTATGTTACTTTTGTACCCATCTAAATTTTTGTTACAAACCTGAAACATAACCTTAAATCCGAACGTGCTACACAAAAATGAATTTAAGCAATATAAAATCACTTTAATCAAGAATAGATATGCAAACATTCAGATTACTATCGTCCTTATAAGACTATGTAAACATTAAATAAGAAAACGTTGAAAAACTTACTTTTGATTTGTGAATACAAGTACCAACCTATGACACAGTCTAATAGCTCGTGGCGTACGTAGCGATTAAATGCATTTGAGGGGTGCGCTTCCGTCTATCGCCTGACGGCGCGGCGGCAAAACGGTGTTCACGCATTGGATAAGTCTAGAGAGCGTTTGTTATTTTCGACCCGCTGTTACTTTTGTACCCGGTCTCCCCTATGTGTGTGATTTGTAGTGTAAACAAAGACTTCTTAAAAAAAATATAAAAAAATAAGTCTAAAAACTATATAACTAACTATTCATCTAAAAACTGAATATTTTTATAAATGTCCGTTAATTTTGTATACATGTCAAAACAAAAAGACTCATTAAAATAGATCCTTTCCAGAAAAGTTTCCCCTGATTTAAAATATACAAAAAAATCACACCAATTGAGATCTGATAAAAGTAACTGCCCTTGTACTTGAAAATAATAGTCGCTGTCGATTTTTAGTTCGGCAACACTATATTCATTACATTTTAAATAAAAATTTTTTACTTTGACAGCTTCCTTCAAAGCGGTGTACTTTGCTGAATATGGGCACTTAACTTCTATCAGGCCATATTGTTTGATTGAAGTATCATGTACCACCCCATCAGGACTTGCGCCTAAATGTGGACTATAGGGATGTATAATTAAGCCCCACAATCAAACAATATGTTTGTTGTACTTTTTTTGTACATTTCCTTAGCAATCGCTTTAGTTTTTTTGCCATGTTTAATCGAAGCTACGTTATCTAAATTTTGAACACTAAATTTCTGTAAACAGGTAATTTTTATAAATTTAGTTTTTTCAACTAGTTGAATCAACTTATTTATTTCCACCCCTCAAAAATTTACTTCCAGCCTCCCAGATTGCATTTATTTGTTTTTTTTTTATACATTAATACAAGCCCCTTTACCATTTACACTTCTTGTCTTATCAAAGTTCTGGTAACTTTTTTTCTCAAAATTTAATTTGATTGGATGATCTACATACACACCTTTTGTTTGATGGTCTAGAAGATATGCAAAAGGGATTTTTTTATTTATCCGCCTTATGTATCTTTTATTTTTGTCACAGCATTCTCGCTGTCCTCCTGTCCATCTAAGCAGCAGTTGGGATTGAAATGTGTTGAACAAACAGGTTTTTTTTTTCTATTAATTTTGGTTGGTTTGCAAAATGATAATCCAGGTTCCGTCATACTCCCCGGAGTTATTTTATTACCTCTAGGCTTATTCCACTCCATAGGCTTGGAAGTCCGAGAAATGTCATCAGGTATTACAGTAAGTTCCTGGTATTTTAAGTTTTGGAGGTAAAATGCCAAACCCATCAAATGATGACATGACATCGAAAGCCTAAAATTATGTAAAAATATATTTTAATATTTGTGTCATGAATATATAAAAAAATTATCATAATATACGGTGCATACATTTTGGAATTCACTGTATAATTGATCAGCTTCTAAATGTACACTAATATAAAAAATCTATTTATATTTTTTTGATATATTTAAATTTTTTATCCAATTTTGACGTATTAAAATGCCATTATTAACTCCATAACAACAGTAACAAATAAAGTTTTATTAACTAGCGAATTAAAGTTTTTTTAATTATTATTATAGTGATTAAAAAAAAATCCAATATATAATATTTTATCCAATTTTGCCCTTTTTCTTTTTTTAAATTAAATTTTCTATTCAGCTACTACTATTGACGATGTAATTAACTAAGTGGTCTGTGCAATTCATATTAACACTGGTCGTTACATTACTTGCTAGGGGTTGTTTATACATGCTGTTAATTATTTAAGTAAACTGTGTTTATAGTTGAATCGAGTTTAGTTTCATTTTGATTTGTTTTAATATGTCGAAATTGGATAATAGTTTAAACACCAACAAGTGAGTTAAATGTATAAACAAACCCTAGCAACGTTAACGACCAGTGTTAATATTGTAACGGGATAACCGTAAAGGAAGGGACCTTAATTTGAAAGATTGTTGTTGACAGTTGATTTTTAGAAGTTTGTAAAAATATCAACTGACCATTTTAAATAATGTTTCTAGAAAATTCTAGAATTTTCTAAACACACTGACTAGATTAAATAATGTTGTATATAAGGGGATGCATGGGCAGTTAACGTCAGTTCGAGTCAAGTGTTCACAAGAGTTCATTGTATTGTCAAGTAGTTAGACGTTATCCAGCAGAGTTCAGTGTATCTTAACAATTTTGTAAATAAATTGTGTAAAAAGCCCCCATAAGTGTTTCAAATTGGTGTCAGGTGTGGGGTGAAGATACAAGAATGCCTGGAAAAAAGATAAATGAACTATTGGTAGCTGAGCTCAGAAGAGAGCTCGATGAATTAGAGTTGGAAACTACTGGGAGCAAATCCGTATTGTTGAGAAGACTCCGTGAATACTACGTAAATAATAATTTGGACCCCGACGCCGTGGAGTTCGAAGACCCAGTTCAAAAAGCAAATTCTAAACTAACTCAACAACTTTCCCGGCAACATGAGGAGCTATCCAGTCAGATGAAGAGCCAGCGCGAAGATATGTCCCAGCTGAAAGAGGAGCTATCAGGACGAATGACGAGCCAACAAGAAGAACAATCTCAACAACTTTCCTAGTTGTCCAGTCAGATAAGCAGCCAGCGTGAAGATATGTCCCAGCTGTCGCAACGAATGACGAGCCAGCAAGAGGAGCTATCCAGTCAGATAAGAAGCCAGCGCGAAGAGGTGTCCCAGCTATCAGAACGAATGACGAGCCAGCAAGAGGAGCTATCCAGTCAGATAAGAAGCCAGCGCGAAGAGGTGTCCCAGCTATCAGGACGAATGACGAACCAGCAAGAGGAGCTATCCAGTCAGATAAGGAGCCAGCGCGAAGAGGTGTCCCAGCTATCACAACGGATGTCCACCCTACCAGAAGAGTTATCCAGTTCCTTCTCCCAGCAAATATTGCATTTGCGCTCCGAAATATGCAACTTGCGAGACGAGCAAAACCAGCAAGTGAGTAACTTGAACCAGCAAGTGGCCAACATGCGACACGAGCAGGATCACCAAGTGGCCAACTTCAGAGACGAGATCAACCAGCAAGTGCAGTCCGAGATAGAAAAGCTTAAACGAGAACTGGAAGCTTGTCTACAAAACCAAACCATCCACCATGGCGACGGAGATGCAGGAAGGATGGAAACCTGCCCCGCAGACGTCGAACGACAAAGAAGCGAGGAGACGACTCATGTACGAACGACGATGAAACCCCCGACCTTCGACGGGAAGACTTCCTGGCCAAATTACCGGAAACAATTCGACGCAGCGGCCAGAGCCAATGGATGGTCATCCCAGGAGAAGGGATTGTCCCTAACCGTAGCTCTGCGAGGCGAAGCTTTAGACGTCTTGCCATCATTGACACCGGATGAAGCTGACAACTTCGAGTTATTGGTGAATCGTCTAGAGATGCGTTATGGTCAAACTCATCTACAACCGGTGTACCGAATGCAGTTAAAGAGCCGAAAACAGAAAAATGGAGAAACTATCCAGGAATTTGAAGCGGATGTAGCAAGAATGGTTCGATTTGCGTATTCAAATACAGCGGAGGATTTCCTGGAGTGCCTAGCAGTCCAAACCTTTACCGATGGTCTTCGAGACGTCGAGTTGCAGCGCGCTGTACGGTTGGCGCGGCCGAAGACTCTTGTGGACGCCTTGACCATTGCCCTGGAGTTTGAGGCGGCAACGGAGGCCTCACGTGGAGTTGCTCGACTAAGGGAAATCACTGGTAACTACGACCATGCCGTTCATTCCGTTAGCGACGTTGAAGCGGTAGTAGAGAGATTAATGAAGTTATCTCCAAAAAGAAGGCGCCCAGTGAGATGCTGGAACTGCGGAGAACTAGGCCATATAAGAAATACTTGCCCCCTAAAAGAAAATTCTTCTGCTGAAGTACCCCAGCAGCAGGAAAACTAGAACGGGTCGACTCCTGGAGGGCGAAATCGACCCCAAACATTCCCGAAGCCCCTCACACCATAAAATTGGCAACTCTGCGACATCACGTGGTCAGCTTATATGTAGATGGCCTCATTGATGGAAAGAACTTTAGCATGCTGGTAGACACTGGAGCTACGAAAACTATCGTTCGACCATCCATCATTATGCGAAAGAAGATGTGGCCTACCAGTTGGAGACTGCGTACCGCTACCGGAGATTCTGCTAGAGTCTACGGTGAGATACAGGTGACGCTACAGTTTGGTTCAACCTCTCTTGTTCACTCAGTGCTGGTGGCTGACGTTGATGAAGATGTTGTTCTGGGCATGGATGTTATGCTCCACTGTGGTTTTCATTTGGATCTTCGCCAACGTATCCTTCGTACTGGTAATGAAGAAATATTCCTGCACCGAAAACAAGTTGACAATGCCTCGATCAAGCTAATCGATGATATCAAACTTCCGGCGAGCTGCGAATGTGTCGTCACAGCGCGGTTGGATGGACCGGAGCCAGATGGTGCCCCAGCCATGATAGAGCCGAAGAACCATGACCATGAATTGGGAAAAGGACTCCTTGTGGGTAAGACTCTTGTTAGATCCGCCAAAGAGGTACCCATCCGAGTTATCAACTTGAACGATCATCCAGTTCTTCTCCGAAAGGACACGGAAATGGGAAGTTTAGAACCGGTAATGGCCATAATTCACAAGATAAATGTTACGGAAACAGATGAGACCAACGAAATTGAACAATTAATGACAAAATTAGACCCCTCTTTGTCAAAATTAGAAAAGAAACAGGTAAGAGATCTACTTTACCGTTATAAACCTGTATTTGGTTCTAAAAGTAAACTGGGAAGAACTGATGTTGTACAACATAGAATTGACACTGGTGATGCACGTCCGATTCGACAGGTACCCCGAAGGATGCCTTAAGTTAAGAAGGAAGAAGCAGACAGAGCCCTTAAAGAAATGATCCAAAATGGCATAGTCGAACCATCCAGTAGTCCGTGGGCTTCTCCTGTGGTATTAGTGAGAAAGAAAGACGGATCAATGCGGTTTTGTGTCGACTATCGAAAGCTAAATGATGTCACTAAGAAGGACAGTTATCCTCTACCAAGGATTGATGATGCCCTCGACGCTTTGGCTGGTTCTACTTTGTTTTCTACCTTAGACCTTAAAAGCGGATACTGGCAAGTTAAAATGAATCCTGCAGACAAAGAAAAGACTGCCTTTACCAGTGGATCAGGGTTATGGCAATTCACGGTCCTTCCATTTGGCCTCTGTAATGCTCCTGCGACGTTTGAACGACTAATGGAGAACATCCTGCGGGGTTTGTCATGGGAAACTTGTCTAGTTTATCTAGACGACATCATCATAATGGGTAAGACCTTTAAGCAACATTTATCTAACCTGGAAGAAGTTTTTAAAAGATTACAGAACGCTAATCTAACATTGAATGTTAAGAAATGCCACTTGTTCCAGAGACAGGTCAACTATTTAGGACATAACGTAAGCAAGGATGGCGTTGCTGTTGACCCCGCTAAGATACAAGTCGTTCAGGAATGGCCAATCCCTATCGACAAACATCAGTTCCGGAGTTTCTTGGGTCTTTGTTCCTATTACCGACGATATGTCAAGAATTTTGGAGACATCGCCAAACCCTTGACACGTTTGACAGAACAAGATAAGTCCTTCTGTTGGGATCAGGAATGTCAAAAGGCGTTTGAAATATTGAAGAAACAGCTTACGTCAGCACCTGTTCTTGCTTATCCACTTCCTGATGGTAAGCTTATTCTGGACACCGACGCCAGCAATGTGGGAATTGGAGCCGTCTTGTCACAGCTACAAAACGGTAAGGAAAGAGTGGTTGGTTACTTCAGCAAAACTTTATCGAAAGCTGAACAGAACTACTGTGTAACTCGGAGGGAACTGTTAGCAGTTGTAAAATCCGTCGAACACTTTTATAAATATCTGTGTGGCAGAAAATTCCTGATCAGAACAGACCATGCTAGTTTAAAGTGGCTACTTAGCTTTAGGAACCCAGAAGGACAGATAGCAAGATGGCTCGAAAAACTGCAGGAATATGATGTTGAAATCGAGCACAGACCTGGAACCAGACATCGTAATGCTGATGCACTTTCCAGAAGACCATGTCGACCTGATTGCCCCCATTGTACCCGTATGGAGCAGAACGAGGAAAAACTTGCCTTAGTTAAGGTTGTGCCAGAAGACGAGAGCTCTATGCTGGAGGAGCAACAAGAAAACGATCCCGTTCTGAGAAAGATTAGGGAGTGGAAGAGAATGGACCGTCGTCCGTTGTGGAGAGAGATATCCTCATCCTCTCCTGCTTTAAAAGCATACTGGTCCCAATGGAACTCTTTAATTTTGGACGGAGGGCTCGTTAAAAGACTTGTAGAAAATTCCGAGGGTACAGAAACAAGGAAACAAATAGTGGTCCCAAGAAATGCTGTACCGGAAATTTTAAAACAGATGCATAATGATAGTTCTGGAGGACATCTGGGTATCACGAAAACGCTGCAAAAGATCCGAGATAGATTTTACTAGGTAAATTGCACTAATGATGTTAAAGATTGGTGTCGTAAATGCACTACATGTGCTGCCAGTAACGGTCCGCACCGAAAACCGAAGGCGGAAATGCAGCAATACCTGGTTGGAAGTCCTTTTGAAAGAATCGCAGTAGATGTATTAGGGCCACTTCCACAGACCGATGTAGGAAACAAGTACATCTTTGTTGTAATGGACTACTTCACTAAATGGGTTGAAGCATATGCAGTTCCCAATCAGGAAGCTACCACTTTAGCAGATATATTGGTTGAAGAATTCGTAAGCCGATTTGGGGTACCATTAGAATTACATTCAGACCAAGTAAGAAATTTTGAGAGCAAGCTGTTTCAAGAAGTTTGCCAAAGATTAGGCATCCGCAAAACGAGAACCACAGCGATGCACCCTCAGTCTGATGGAATGGTGGAACGAATGAACCGGACTATAACCAACTATCTGTCAAAAGTGGTGTCAGATTGTCAGAGGGATTGGGATCGACATATTCCACTATTTCTAATGGCAATTCGATCGGCCATCAACGAATCAACTGGCCAAACGCCTGCGAAGGTCCTGTTCGGTAGAGAAATAAGGCTACCATGTGACTTGGTGTTTGGTTGTAAACCTGGTGAAGAAATGGCACGTGAACAATATGTCGCCGACCTTCAGAATCGAATGGAAAATATACACAACCTGGTGCGTGTCATCATGATCGTTTGGCGCCTTACCATGGAAACCACAGTGGAGATGCGCAGCAACTCCAAGAAGATGGTTTGGCTGGCTCAGGGAGTGTGCGGGATTCCGATGTAGGAAATAACATTCCAGGAGGAATAAATCTAAGGAGGGGGCAGTGTAACGGGATAACCGTAAAGGAAGGGACCTTAATTTGAAAGATTGTTGTTGACAGTTGATTTTTAGAAGTTTGTAAAAATATCAACTGACCATTTTAAATAATGTTTCTAGAAAATTCTAGAAACTTCTAAACACACTGACTAGATTAAATAATGTTGTATATAAGGGGATGCATGGGCAGTTAACGTCAGTTCGAGTCAAGTGTTCACAAGTGTTCATTGTATTGTCAAGTAGTTAGACGTTATCCAGCAGAGTTCAGTGTATCT
Organism: Altica lythri; assembly: GCA_964028335.1. NCBI lineage: Eukaryota > Metazoa > Arthropoda > Insecta > Coleoptera > Chrysomelidae > Altica > Altica lythri. Next base: position 10,441,067 of record OZ034806.1, on the reverse strand, counting down.
TAACAATTTTGTAAATAAATTGTGTAAAAAGCCCCCATAAGTGTTTCAATATGAATTGCACAGACCATTTAGTAGTAGTGGTAGTAATAGTACCTATATAAATACAAAATTTAATTTAAAAAGCAGAAAATTATATAAAATATTGTATATGCCTCATGGTTAATTAATTTTTATTCTCTCAGCCTAAATTAGACCGCTCGCCAAGCTTTTCGCAGTCTAATTTCCTCTCTCGAATAAAAATTCATTTAACTCACTTGGTGTATAAATAACTATTTAATTTAATTTAAAATATATTTTAAATTCACTTACCCAATTTCACAAGAACATCTACACTCTTCTATAAGGAGCTCCTTTCCATTTGGAGATATAATAAATGTCATTGTTAAGGTATGGGGCTTTTCATTTTTTCATACTGTGGTAGCATCTAGCTTTTACTGCAAAGTTACAATCATCCACATAAACATCATGGATGAAGCCTTCAACAGCATATTTGTATCCTGGAAAAAAATAATAATGTGAAGTAAATGTATGAACAGAAAACTTAATCAGTTTTAATATTTCAAGATCAACATATTGAAACACTTATGGGGACTTTAACACAATTTTATTTACAAAATTGTTAAAATACACAGAACTCTGCTGGATAACGTCTAAACTGCTTGACAATACAATGAACTCTTGTTAATATTTGAACTTGAACTGACGTTAACTGCCCATATATCCCCTTATATACAACTTTGTTTAATCTAGTTAGTGTGTTTAGATCTTTCTAGAATTTTCTAGAAACATTATTTAATCTAGTCAATGTGTTTAGAAGTTTCTAGAATTTTCTATAAACATTATTTAATTTAGTCAGTTGATTTTTAGAAACTTGTAAAAATCAACTGTCAATAACAATCTTTTAAATTAAGGACCCTTCCTTTACGGTTATCCCGTTACACTGCCCCTTCCTTAGATTCATTCCTCCTGGAATGGTATTTCCTAAATCGGAATTCCGCACACTCCCTGAGCCAGCCAAACCATCTTCTTGGAGCTACTGCATATCTCCACTGTGGTTTCCCTGGTAAGGCGCCAAACGATCATGATGGACCACGACGGGTTTCCCTCTGGGAATTTTCACGATCCGATAAATGACATCGTTAATCTTCTTCTTGATGGTGTATGGACCTTCCCAGTTCTTCTGTAATTTGGGACAAACACCTCGACGCCGTCGGGGGTTATAGAGCCAGACTAAATCTCCAACTTGGTAATTTTTTTCCATTGTCCGTGTGTCATAGTACCTCTTCATCCGATCACTAGATAATTGTAGTTTTCCACGCACCAGGTTGTGTATATTCTCCATTCGATTCTGAAGATCGGCGACATATTGTTCACGGGCCATTTCTTCACCAGGTTTACAACCAAACACCAAGTCACATGGTAGCCTCATTTCTCTACCGAACAGGACCTTCGCAGGCGTTTGGCCAGTTGATTCGTTAATGGCCGATCGAATTGCCATTAGAAATAGTGGAATATGTCGATCCCAATCCCTCTGACAATCTGACACCACTTTTGACAGACAGTTGGTTATAGGCCGGTTCATTCGTTCCACCATTCCATCAGACTCAGGATGCATCGCTGTGGTTCTCGTTTTGCGGATGCCTAATCTTTGGCAAACTTCTTGAAACAGCTTGCTCTCAAAATTTCTCCCTTGATCTGAATGTAATTCCAGTGGTACCCCAAATCGGTTTACGAATTCTTCAACTAATATATCGGCTAAAGTGGTGGCTTCCTGATTGGGAACTGCATAGGCTTCAACCCATTTAGTGAAGTAGTCCATGACAACAAAGATGTTCTTGTTTCCTACATCGGTCTGTGGAAGTGGCCCCAATACATCTACTGCGATTCTTTCAAAAGGACTTCCAACCAGGTATTGCTGCATTTCTGCCTTCGGTTTTCGGTGCGGACCGTTACTGGCAGCACATGTAGTGCATTTACGACACCAATCTTTAACGTCATTAGTGCAATTTACCCAGTAAAATCTATCTCGGATCTTTTGCAGCGTTTCCGTGATACCCAGATGTCCTCCAGAACTGTCATTATGCATCTTTTTCAAAATTTCTGGTACAGCATTTCTTGGGACCACTATCTGTTTCCTTGTTTCTGTGCCCTCGGAATTTTCTACAAGTCTTTTAACGAGCCCACCGTCCAAAATTAAAGAGTTCCATTGGGCCCAGTATGCTTTTACAGCAGGAGAGGATAAGGATATCTCTCTCCACAAGGGACGACGGTCCATTCTCGAATCTTTCTCAGAACGGGATCGTTTTCTTGTTGCTCCTCCAGCATAGAGCTCTCGTCTTCTGGCACAACCTTAACTTAGGCAAGTTTTTCCTCGTTCTGCTCCACTCGGGTACAATGGGGGCAAGTATTTTTTATGTGGCCTAGTTCTCCACAGTTCCAGCACCTCACTGAGCGCCTTCTTTTTGAAGAAAACTTCATTAACCTCTCTACTACCGCTTGGACTTCGCTGACGGCATAAACGGCATGGTCGAAGTTACCAGTGTCTTCCATTAGTCGAGCAGCTGCATGTGAGGCCTACTTCGCTGTGTAGAACTCCAGGGCAATGGTCAAGGCGTTTACAAAAGATTTCGGCCTCGCCAACCGTACAGCCCGTTGCAACTCGGCGTCTCGAAGACCATCGGTAAAGGTTTGGATCGCCAGGCACTCCAGAAAATCTTCCGCTGCATTTGGATACGCAAACCGTACCATTTTTTCCACTTCAGCTTTGAACTCCTGGATAGTTTCTCCATTTTTCTGCTTCCGGCTTTTCAACTGCACTCGGTATACCGGTTCTAGATGACTTTGACCATAATGCATATCTAGACGATTCACCAATAGCTCAAAATTGTCAACCTCATCCAGTGTTAATACAGGCAGGACGTCTAAAGCCTCGCCTCGCAGAGCCATGGTTAGGAACAATGCCTTCTCCTGGGGTGACCATCCATTCGCTCTGGCCACTGCGTCAAATTGTTTCAGGTAATTTGACCAGGAAGTCATCCCGTCGAAGGACGGAGGTTTTATCGTCATTCGTACCTGGGCCGCCTCTCCGTTTCCTCGTCGTTCGACGTCTACGTGGCCGGTTTCTCGTCTTGCTGCATTTCCGTTGCCGTGGTGGATGATTTGGTATCGGCGACAAGCTTCCTGTTCTTGTTGAAGCTTTCTTATTTCGGACTGCATTTGCTGGTTGATCTCGTCTCGCATGTTTTCCACTTGCTGGTTTAAGTTGTCCACTTGCTAATTCAAGTTGGCCACTTGCTGGTTTTGCTCTTCTCGCAAGTCGGCTACTTGCTGATTTTGCTCGTCCCGAAGATGTGATATTTGCTGGGAGAACAAACTGGATAACTCTTCTGGTAGGGTAGTCATCCGTTGTGATAGCTGGGATATATTTTCGCGCTGGCTTTTCATCTGACTGGATAGCTCCTCTTGTTGGTTCGTCATTCGTTGTGATAGCTGGGATATATCTTCGCGCTGGCTCTTCATCTGACTGGATAGGTCCTCTTGCTGGCTCGTCATTCGTTGTGACAGCTAGGACATATCTTCGCGCTGGCTCTTCATCTGACTGGAAAGCTCCTCTTGCTGTTTCGTCATTTGTTGCGACAGCTGGGACATATCTTCGCGCTGGCTGTTTATCTGACTGGACAACTGGGTCAGTTGTTGTGATTGTTATTCTTGCAGCTGGGAAAGTTGTTGAGTTTGTTCTTCTTGCAGCCGGGAAAGTTGTTGAGTTAGTTCAGAATGTGCTTTTTGAACTGGGTCTTCAAACTCCACAACGTCAGGATCCAAATTATTATTTACGTAGTATTCACGGAGTCTTTTCAACAATACGGATTTGCTCCCAGTAGTTTCCAACTCTAATTCTTCGAGCTCTCTTCTGAGCTCAGTCACCAATAGTTCATTTATCTTTTTTCCAGGCATTCTTGTATCTTCACCCCACAGCTGACACTGGGGACTTTAACACAATTTTATTTACAAAATTGTTAAAATACACAGAACTCTGCTGGATAACGTCTAAAGTGCTTGACAATACAATGAACTCTTGTTAATATTTGAACTTGAACTGACGTTAACTGCCCATACATCCCCTTATATACAACTTTATTTAATCTAGTTAGTGTGTTTAGATCTTTCTAGAATTTTCTAGAAACATTATTTAATCTAGTCTGTGTGTTTAGAAGTTTCTAGAATTTTCTAGAAACATTATTTAATTTAGTCAGTTGATTTTTAGAAACTTCTAAAAATCAACTGTCAATAACAATCTTTTAAATTAAGGACCCTTCCTTTACGGTTATCCCGTTACAATATTAAAAAAATCAATCCTTTATATTTTTGAAATACAGGAGCAAAAGTCAGTTAACCGATTTGCATAATAATAAAAGCAAATAAAACTGGATCCAAAAAATTTGTTTATTGTAATTAAGTAGATACAAAAAAGTGAATGCCTTACACTTTATGTTCAAATTGTAAACCACCTTCAGAAATACAGGCTTGGCAACAATTATACACAGTCAAACAAGTCTTTTTACAGAATTCTAAGTTGGCACGAAGAAGTTGAAATTCTTCTTCAATCCTCTGTTTTGGGGTGGCAAAAACTTTGTCTTTAAGTACTCCCCACAGAGAAAAATCACAGGGTGTCAAATCTGGCGACCGCGCGGGCCTTTCAATTCTGCCTCGTTTTCCTATCCAATCACGAAACTGGTCATTTAGAAAATCACGAACTTGTAATCCGTAATGAGGCGGTGCGCCGTCTTGCTGAAAATATCGAATACCTTCTAACTGCGGACTATTTTCAAGTTCACCCTTTAAATCGATAAGAAGATCCAGGTAATTTTCACTATTTACCGTTTCATCAAAAAAAAAACGGCCCGACAAGACCACCCGCATGAATTCCACCCCATACAGTTATGCCAGGAACATTTAATTCTTTTGTGATGGTTACATGCGGGTTATCAGATGCCCAATACACACAATTGTGACGATTAATTCGTCCGTTCAACTTGAATTGTGCTTCGTCAGACCAGAGAATGGATCGGTAAAAATTTGCGTCGTCTTCCGCGCACCCAGTATACCACTCGCAAAATTGTAGCCTGCGATCTGGATCATCTTCAGTTAACGCGTGCAACAAACGCGGACGATAACAACGATATTCATTTTCTTTAACATACGATGTAAACTGCGGCGTGATATTTCTAATTCACGAGATGTGCGACGTGCGGATTTGGTAGGTGCTTCGATAAACGCTTGGGCAACGAGTTGCATATCGTCAGTGTAATTCGCAAAGTGCATAACTCCATTTAGCAAAATTTTACAGGGCAACTAAAAAACTGATTAATGTGGTTGTTACTTACATTGGTGGAAAGAAAATTTGTTTAAATGACTGTTAGTTAAGTTAGGTGAGGTAAAAGAATAATATTTTTGGTGCTGAGGCTTATATACTAAATTTTTTTTAAATGTAATGGAGATACGCATTTTGCGAACTAATTTTTTGATAGAAAATTGGAGATACGCTTTTTTCTCTAGAAACAAATAGTCTTTATTTTCTTTGTTTACATAAAATATAAATTCATACAGGTTGGCTTTTTTTGTCCATAACACAACAAAATAACACTAAACTAATCAAGTTGCAAGTTATTAGGACACAAAAATATAGGTACCAGTGACTGACCTAAAAATAATTAACAATGATTCATGGTTCATGGTTAATTATTTTAATGGTACTATTACATTCGTGGTCCATGAATAACTAAAAAATAAAATAAAATTCTTAACTAGAAGCATACAAAATAACAGGAGGCTACTTATTAATTATGAGGTAGTTGATCGTAAAATGCATGGTAGTCATGAGGTAAACTTTTTTTCAGCTGCTGTAAATGTTCATATTTTTCCTTCTTTATGGGGAGTCTGGCTCTGTACAATGGTGGCAAGGTATCGAAGTCTACGCATTTGAGGTGTGCAGGCAATCTGACTGGAAAAGTTCTCCATTCCAATTCTGAATGTCTTAATTTAAAGAACATGTTTTGTCTAGTGTACTTAATTGCTTTTAAGTCAACTACCTGAGGATCTCCTACTCTTTTTCCAGGTCGTATGGATGCAAAGAAACTTATGTTCCCCTCTACGTTCTTGAAGAAATCATGTGACAAATACTCTACAGTATAAGCATTTTTCAAACATGCTTTTTTGCAAATCATAACGTAATCGGCAGGCACGTTAATTCTGGACTTTCTAATCATTCTCTCTATCGTTGAATGCATGCTGTCCGCCTCCATCTGACTGTAACCCTTCTGCAGGTATTTTTGTATTATGGTAACGTCTTTGTAAGTACGTGTATAATAACACTAAAATTTATTTTGCTTGTTTTATTTATATGAACATTGAGTAACACAACAGTAATTATAGTTTTTATATTGAATGTATATTTTTCGAATGGCGGACGTTTTCTTCGAATGTCTTCTAGTAGTCGTAAAAATTGTAATCGTAATGAATCGTCGGTTGGATCGGCTATCTGTCACTCTCCCTGACTGCGCAGTTGCCACGTACAGGACGATTTCCTGAACATGCCGCCAGCCTTGAAAATCTGAAGATTTCAACATTTAATTTGCTTCATCAGGAAAGGGACACAATTTGACCGCTGGTCGTTGTATCTCATTGGTTGCTGTTTTGATAGTAGCTGTCCGAATGATGCCATCAGAACCTGGATGCACCGCGGAAACAATGCCAATTTGCCACTTCAATGGAGGCAATCCATCTTCTTTTACCAGTACTATGATTCCTGTTTTAAGCTTCGTGGGATAAGCTTTCTTCCACTTTGTTCGTTGCTGCATTTCGGATATGTACTCTTTTGACCACCTTTTCCAGAAGTGTTGGACCATTTGCTGTAGTCTTTTGAATTTAGACAATCGATTCTCTGGAACACTAGTATATTCTTCTTCCGGCAAGGATGTCAAATGTTCTCCTATCAGGAAGTGTGCAGGAGTGAGAGGCTGAGGATCAGAAGGATCAGGACTGAGTGGAGATGAAGGTCGAGAATTAGGACAAGCTTCAATTTGTGATAAGACCGTAGCATATTCTTCAAAAGTTAATGGAGTATTACCAATTACTCTCTTTAAATGATATTTAGTGGACTTGACGCCACTCTCCCATATGCCACCAAAATGTGGAGATTTGGGTGGGATGAAGTGCCAATTTATATGGAGAGAACTCAAATTCGAAATAATATCATGTTTATTTTAAAAAGGTTATTAAGGTACATAAATGAAAATAACAAAAGAATTAAACATATAGACATCAAACATAAATTTGTATGTGATCATTATAATAATGGGAATATATCTTTAGAGTATTTAGAAAGTGGGAAACAATTGGCGGATATTTTGACTAAGGGCCAAAACAGAGATCGGTTTTACTCAAATAGGTTTGAAATAGGTGAAACTATAATTGTTAAACATATTGAAACACTTATGGGGGCTTTTTACACAATTTTATTTACAAAATTGTTAAGATACACTGAACTCTGCTAAATAACGTCTAACTACTTGACAATACAATGAACTCTTGTGAATACTTGAACTTGAACTGACGTTAACTGCCCATACATCCCCTTATATACAACATTATTTAATCTAGTCAGTGTGTTTAGAAGTTTGTAGAATTTTCTAGAAACATTATTTAAAATGGTCAGTTGATTTTTAGAAACATCTAAAAATCAACTGTCAATAACAATCTTTCAAATTAAAGTCCCTTCCTTTACGGTTATCCCGTTACACTGCCCCCTCCTTAGATTCATTCCTCCTGGAATGTTATTTCCTACATCGGAATCCCGCACACTCCCTGAGCCAGCCAAACCATCTTCTTGGAGTTGCTGCGCATCTCCACTGTGGTTTCCCTGGTAAGGCGCCAAACGATCATGATGGACCACGACGGGTTTCCCTCTGGGAATTTTCACGATCCGGTAAATGACATCGTTAATCTTCTTCTTGATGGTGTAAGGACCTTCCCAGTTCTTCTGTAATTTGGGACAAATACCTCGACGCCGTCGGGAATTATAGCGCCAGACTAAATCTCCAACTTGGTAACTCGTTTCCATTGTCCGTGTGTCATAGTACCTCTTCATCCGATCACTAGATAATTGTAGTTTTCCACGCACCAGGTTGTGTATATTTTCCATTCGATTCTGAAGGTCGGCGACATATTGTATACGTGCCATTTCTTCACCAGGTTTACAACCAAACACCAAGTCACATGGTAGCCTCATTTCTCTACCGAACAGGACCTACGCAGGCGTTTGGCCAGTTGATTCGTTGATGGCCGATCGAATTGCCATTAGAAATAGTGGAATATGTCGATCCCAATCCCCCTGACAATCTGACACCACTTTTGACAGACAGTTGGTTATAGTCCGGTTCATTCGTTCCACCATTCCATCAGACTGAGGATGCATCGCTGTGGTTCTCGTTTTGCGGATGCCTAATCTTTGGCAAACTTCTTGAAACAGCTTGCTCTCAAAATTTCTTCCTTGGTCTGAGTGTAATTCTAGTGGTACCCCAAATCGGCTTACGAATTCTTCAACTAATATATCTGCTAAAGTGGTGGCTTCCTGATTGGGAACTGCATAGGCTTCAACCCATTTAGTGAAGTAGTCCATTACAACAAAGAAGTATTTGTTTCCTTCATCGGTCTGTGGAAGTGGCCCTAATACATCTACTGCGATTCTTTCAAAAGGACTTCCGACCAGATATTGCTGCATTTCCGCTTTCGGTTTTCGGTGCGGACCATCACTGGCAGCACATGTGGTGCATTTACGACACCAATCTTTAACATCATTAGTGCAATTTACCCAGTAAAATCTATCTCGGATCTTTTGGAGCGTTTTCGTGATACCCAGATGTCCTCCAGAACTATCATTATGCATCTGTTTTAAAATTTCCGGTACAGCATTTCTTGGGACCACTATTTGTTTCCTTGTTTCTGTGCCCTCGGAATTTTCTACAAGTCTTTTAACGAGCCCACCGTCCAAAACTAAAGAGTTCCATTGGGACCAGAATGCTTTTAAAGCAGGAGAGGAGGAGGATATCTCTTTCCACAACGGACGACGGTCCATTCTCTTCCACTTCCGAATCTTTCTCAGAACGGGATCGTTTTCTTGTTGCTCCTCCAGCATAGAGCTCTCGTCTTCTGGCACAACCTTAACTAAGGCAAGTTTTTCCTCGTTCTGCTCCATACGGGTACAATGGGGGCAATCAGGTTGACATGGTCTTCTGGAAAATGCAACAGCATTACGATGTCTTGTTCCAGGTCTGTGCTCGATTTCAACATCATATTCCTGCAGTTTTTCGAGCCATCTTGCTATCTGTCCTTCTGGGTTCCTAAAGCTAAGTAACCACTTTAAACTAGCATGGTCTGTTCTGATCAGGAATTTTCTGCCACACAGATATTTATAAAAGTGTTCGACGGATTTCACAACTGCTAACAGTTCCCTCCGAGTTACACAGTAGTTCTTTTTAGCTTTCGATAAAGTTTTGCTGAAGTAACCAACCACTCTTTCCTTACCATCTTGTAACTGTGACAAGACTGCTCCAATTCCCACATTGCTGGCGTCGGTGTCCAGAATAAGCTTACCATCAGGAAGTGGATAAACAAGAACAGGTGCTGACGTAAGCTGTTTCTTCAATATTTCAAACGCCTCTTGACATTCCTGATCCCAACAGAAGGACTTATCTTGTTCTGTCAAACGTGTCAAGGGTTTGGCGATGTCTCCAAAATTCTTGACATATCGTCGGTAATAGGAACAAAGACCCAAGAAACTCCGGAGCTGATGTTTGTCGATAGGGATTGGCCATTCCTGAACGGCTTGTATCTTAGCGGGATCAACAGCAACGCCATCCTCGCTTACGTTATGTCCTAAATAGTTGACCTGTCTCTGGAACAAGTGGCATTTCTTAACATTCAATGTTAGATTAGCATTCTGTAATCTTTTAAAGACTTCTTCCAGGTTGGATAAATGTTCCTTAAAGGTCTTGCCCATTATGATGATGTCGTCTAGATAAACTAGACAAGTTTCCCATTACAAACTCCGCAGGATGTTCTCCATTAGCCGTTCAAACGTCGCAGGAGCATTACAGAGGCCAAACGGAAGGACCGTGAATTGCCACAACCCTGATCCACTGGTAAAGGCAGTCTTTTCTTTGTCTGCAGGATTCATTTTAACTTGCCAGTATCCGCTTTTAAGGTCCAAGGTAGAAAACAAAGTAGAACCCGCCAAAGCGTCAAGGGCATCATCAATCCTTGGCAGAGGATAACTGTCCTTCTTAGTGACATCATTTAGCTTTCGATAGTCGACACAAAACCGCATTGATCCGTCTTTCTTTCTCACTAATACCACAGGAGAAGCCCACGGACTACTGGATGGTTCGACTATGCCATTTTGAATCATTTTTTTAAGGGCTCTGTCTGCTTCTTCCTTCTTAACTTGAGGCATCCTTCGGGGTACCTGTCGGATCGGACGTGCATCACCAGTGTCAATTCTATGTTGTACAACATCAGTTCTTCCCAATTTACTTTTACAACCAAATACAGGTTTATAACGGTAAAGTAGATCTCTTACCTGTTTCTTTTCTAATTTTGACAAAGAGGGATCTAATTTTGTCATTAATGGTTCAATTCCGTTGCCCACACCTGACACCAATTTGAAACACTTATGGGGGCTTTTTACACAATTTTATTTACAAAATTGTTAAGATACACTGAACTCTGCTTGATAACGTCTAACTACTTGACAATACAATGAACTCTTGTGAATACTTGAACTTGAACTGACGTTAACTGTCCATACATCCCCTTACATACAACATTATTTAATCTAGTCAGTGTGTTTAGAAGTTTCTAGAATTTTCTAGAAACATTATTTAAAATGGTCAGTTGATTTTTAGAAACTTCTAAAAATCAACTGTCAATAACAATCTTTCAAATTAAGGTCCCTTCCTTTACGGTTATCCCGTTACAATATTTAAGTTTTTCTTTTCATTCTATTGTATTTTTGATGTTAAAATTTTATTTTATTTGTGTAATGAGAAGAAGTAATTATTAAGAGAGGGTGTTAAGTAGTAATGATTTCTTCTTTACTTGTTGTGTTTGATAGCTATGTTATATGTAAGATGGCGCTGCATGTCGGCTTTATAATAATGTCGGTAAAGTAGTATTAGCAAGTAGTACTGTAACAAGTTTTTTTCTTGTTACTTGTTACAGCTTTTAGTTGGTTCATTGGTTAATCAGTTAATTAATTGATTGATTGAGTAATTATTAACAATATTTAAATTATTTTACCTCTCAGGTGTAAAATCTAGATTTTTAGTAATTTCAATAAATTATCTACGGTCCGGTTAAAAGATATATTTGTTTATTTACTTTTTAGTTAAAAGTTGATAGGTCACTTAAACTACACGGAGTGTGTGTTGTTGTATTCTATTCAGGTACAAAACCGTTGATTAAATAATAATTGATTTTATACAATTTTGTATATATGTATGTATGTATATATAAATTTAATTAATTTCAACTTAAAAAGAAAATGATCATTTCCAACTGTTCGGTCGCTAAATCGATTATATTTTATTTTAACTGTTAACCACATTGGTAATTGTCCATGGCAATGAAATGTCAAATTTATTGATTTTAAAAGGAATGATCGATCTAGATCGGTCTCTTTTTGGTTCGAACTTCCTACTAGCAGGGTGAACAAAGGTCAGTGATTGTTAAATTTTTCTTTATTATATTCCTTTAATTTATTTGTTATTGATTGAAATTTTGAAATCCATTTCCTGACTTAGAATTATTAGTAGATTTTTTTTAAATTTTGTTTAGCGAATTAGTCGATATCATCGACTCAATTCTTGAGTTTTTGTAAAACACGCCTTGATGTCGTAAATAATTATTATATCGTAATACTGTTGAATCATTTGAGTGATAAGTATAATTATCACGATTTGCTTTGGAATTTGTAAAATAATTTCAGATTTATCTTAAAGAAATCAGTATCTGAAAGTTTACATCGAAATTTAAGTTTGTTGGTTTATTTTGGTAGTTTTTTTTTTGGACTAGTATTCAAGGTTTTGCGATATTACTTGTTTTCCGATTGTAAATATATATACTGTTATGATCTCTATACTCATATAATTGTATTCTTGTGACTCTTCAAGGTTGGGTTCTTCGATAATATTAAACTAAAAAGTCCATCTCAATTTTAACATCATTTAATATATATAAATATATTAATTCTTTACAACATTTTAAAAAACAATATAACATTCATCATTTATCCTGTCATAAACTTAACACTAATTAATTTTAAATGAAATTTTGCCCTCTTTTCCTAAAATCCCCGAATAACTATTTCTAATATACCTCTATTACCAGCTGATAACAAATTATACCAGAAATACTTATCTTTATAAACTATGCTTATTTTATTTTGAAAATCCAATCTATGCAAATATCCAATTAATCTTCTCTATATATATCCATTTTATTCCATATTTAACTCTACCATATAATTATTATAACATTCTATTCATACATTAATCTTCTTTTATAATTTTTATATTTATATTCATTAACATTCAGTATTTATCTTCATTTTCAATTTCTATTATTATTATATTTACTTTATAATGGTTTTTAAATTTTTAAAATTCTATATAATTCCTTAAACTTTTTCTCTGACTTTACTCTCCAAAATTCTATGACATTCTATCAATAATAATTTTTTTTTTTTTTTTTTTATCCCCCTAGAAACCTCGCAACCCAAATTTTTTTTTATTTATGATTCCTTGATAATTTGCATAAATTGATTATTCAATTCTAATATCTAGTTAGTCTTAATTACACTTATATTACATATAAAGACCAACTATTGAATACCATAACAATTTCCCAAATTTAAAATTTTATAAATTTTAGAAAAAAAATTTTAATAATTTAAAATTTAAAGTATATAACAATTAACATATTAACACAAATTCTGAATACTCTAAGTTTCTTCAAAATACCTATATAGGCTTTCAATATTAAATACTCCTCTAACATTTCTTGTTATCGGATCTTCAACAATATAACTATTAACACCTTCCTCATTTACTATTCTATATGGTCCTTCAAATATAGCTTTTAATTTCCCTGATTCATTTTTCTTTAAATTTCCACTTATATATGCTTTTATTATTACCAAATCTCCTTTCTTAAACCTTACAGGATATTTCACTTTTTTCTTAATTTTTTTATAATATTTTTCCCACGCATCCATTAACCTTTTTCTTACTTTTTCTATAATTTCATCATATTTTTTTCTTTCTTCTTCTTCTTCCCAATTTCGTTTTGGTTTTTGACCTAACATTAAATATGTTGGTGTTTCTTCTGTTATTACATTTGAAATATCATTGATATACATTTCTACTTTATTAATATAATTTTCCCATTCTTTATGTTTCTTTCCATTTAAACTTATTCGTAAAAATTTTATCACTTCTTTAATATATCTTTCTGCAGGATTTGCTGCAGGATGTCTTATACTAATACAATTCTTTTTGATTCCTTTCCTTTTTAAAAATTTTTCTAAATTCTGTCCTTGAAAATACGTTGCATTATCCATTACACATGTCCTTGGTTTACCTATTTCTTCTATAAATTTTTGTAAACAATTTTTAATACTTTTATAATTTGTCCTTCTACATGGGTATAATTTTATAAATTTTGTAAAAACATCAACAATTACCAATATATGTTTATTATTATTTTTACTTCTTATTAGATTACTAATGAAATCTATTGCTATTATTTCCAATTTTTCCATTGCTGTAACACTTTTCCCAATATTTTTATTCACTTTATTCTTATTTTTATTCAATTGACATATCTTACATGTTCTTGTTATTCCTTTTGCTATCTTTTGATCTTTTTTCATGATAAAATTTTCTCTAAATAATAACCATAATTTTCTTGAACCTATATGTCCATATGTTACATGTAAATTTTTTAATATTTGTTTTCCTAAATAACTCTCAATTACATAAACTTCTTCATTTCCTATTTCCTTTATATAATATCCATCTTTAATTAAAGTATTCTGTTTTTCTTTTTCTGTTAAATTTTGTTGACTTCTTATTATTTCTTCTTCCGAAAACATACCTTCATCTTCTATTAATTTGTTCATTCCAATTTGTATTATTCTTCCTTTATCCTTATTTTCACTACTTTCTCTTGATAATGTATCTGCAATAATATTTTCCTTTCCTGATAAATATCTAATTTCAAAATCATATTCTTGTAATAATAAACTCCATCGATATATCCTATTATTATTAAATCGATTGACCATTACATTCTTCAAAGCCATGTGATCGGTTTCAATTATAAATTTTTTTCCAATTAAATAAAATCGACATTTTTGCACACAAAAAACTATACTCGCAAATTCCAATTCTGATACACTATAATTTCTTTCATACATTTTTGTGACTCTAGACATAAAACATATTGGTACTTCTATTCCATTTTGTACTTGTATTAAAACCCCTGCTAACTTATTAATTGATGCATCTGTTCTTAATATAAAATCTAATTCATAATTTGGATGATATACCTTCAAATTATTAGTAAACATTTTTTTTAAATCATTGAATGCTTGTTCTCTTTCTTCATTCCAGTTCCATTTTACATTTTTCTTTAATAATTCTACTAATGGAATCTGTTTTTCTGATAGATTTGGTATTAACTTTTTATAATAATTCATCATTCCCAAAAATCCCCTTATTTGCTTTAAACTTTTTGGTTTCTCAAATTTTAAAATTTTATCTACTCTTTCCGTATCCATCTCTACTCCATTTTTATTAATTTTAAATCCTAAATATATCACTTCTTTTAAGAAAAATTGACATTTTTCTTTATTTACTTTCAATCCCGCTAAATCCAATTCTTTTAACACAATATTTAAGTGTTTTTTATGTTCTTCTTCACTTTTTGAATAAATTAATATATCATCTACATAATGAACAACAAAATTTTCATATTTGTTTAAAATTTTATGTAATGCTTTAACCAAAGCTGCACATGCACTTTGTATACCGAATGGTACTACTTTAAATTGATATACTACACCATCAATACTAAAACCAGTATATTTCCTACTACTTTTATGTAGAGGTATTAACCAAAAACTATGTTTTAAATCTATTTTACTAAAAATTTCAATTCCTGTTATTCTACCAAATATTGCTTCAATATGCATAGGTTTCTCATATTGTGGTATTGAAAATTTGTTAATATTTCTAGCATCTAGACATAACCTTAACTCTCCATTCCCTTTTTTCACAACTACAATTGGATTAATGAAAGATGTATCACTTCTCTCAATTATATTATTTTCTAGCATTTTATCTATTTCTATAGCTACTTGTTTTCTATATTGATATGGAATTGGATAAGTTTTAACTCGAAAATTTTCTATATTCTTTACTTCAAATCTGTGAGTATATTCTTTGGCAGTATTATTCTCTAATGTAATTAAATTTTGATATTTTTTAAATAACAAATTAATTTCATCTTTATATTTATCATCACTTTTTATATCTTCTCCTTCTTTCATCATTTTCCCATTAATTCTTAGTTCATTTATATGTATTATCTCCTCATTATTGTTTATTTTATTTAATTTGATTTGTTCTTCTTTCAATTTTATCCAACCTTCTTCATAATTAATAATAACATTCATTCTTTCTAATTCATCAGTACCTAATATTATATCATACTCCATATTTCCTATAATCAAACCTTGTATTTTATATATACTATTTCCAATTTTAATACTAATATTTATAGTCTTATTAATTTCCCCTAATTTTTTTCCATTAGCACCTATTAACTTAATTCTTGGAATTTTAATCATTTCTTCTAATTTATTATCCTCAATAATTTTTTCATTTATCAATGTTGCTTCTGATCCGGTATCTATTAAAATTCTAATTTTCTTATTTTCTAAATTTCCTTCAACAACTACTAATCCAATTTTATCTTCTAATTTATTATTATTTTCTTCTAATTTTATAAATTCACTAGGATGTATATAACAACATTTAACATTAAAATTTTGTAGGTGCTTATTTAAAAATTTTCTTGTTCTGGTTCTACCCTAACATTTTCTACATTTTCTTCTATTTCTCTACTTTGCATATTAATTTGATTTATTCTTCTAGGTACATTATTGTTTCCATTTCTATCTTCTCGATTATTATTATTATTATTATGAATTTCATTTATATTTCTATATCTTGATCTTTCATATCTTCCATTATTTACATTTTGAAAACCATTTTCATTTCTGTTATTTCCATTTCTTATATTATTATTATTATCCATATTATTTCCATTTCTATATGTATTTCCGTTTATACGATTTCCATTTTCTCTCCCATTATATCCATAATTATAATTTCCATTGTTTCTATTACGCATTTCTTCTCTTACTCTATTATATCCATTTCTGTTTTGATAATTTCTAAATCTATCATTTTCATAATTTTGTGATCTATTTTCATTAATCTTTAAATTTCTTTCAACTCGATTTAAATACTCAATCAATTGTTCTTTTTTTTTAATATTTTGTATAACTATTGTTTCAGAAACTGTTATATCATAATGTCTAGAAATATATAAAATTATTTCCTCTTCTCTCATAGGAGGTTCCAAATATTGTGCAACATTATATAATTGTAACGCATAATTAGTTAAATTATTCCCTAATCTATAATTGAATTTTCCGAAATATAATTTTTCCCTACTCACCCCTTGTTTTGATTCACCCCAGAAATATTTAAGAAATTCCCTTTCAAAATCATTAAAGGTTAATATTTCATTTTCCTGTGTTGCATACCATAATGCAGCATTATCTTTCAAAGAACTTCTTATAATTTCTTTCCAATCTCTTTTGTTCCTAGTCTTAGTTTTAATCATATTCATATACGTGCATGGATGTAATATACTGATATTCCCTGTAAATTTTACTGCTCCTTCTCCTCCATGTATTATCATATAGGAACCATCCTCAGTTCTTTCATTTTGCATTTCTTGTAATTTTTTTGTTTCATCTTCAAATTTCTTTGCTACTTCCATCACATTCCTTTCCATAGTTTGTAGTATTCTTTCATTTTCTTTCTTATTTTCATTTTTCTGCTCCTTCACATTTTTTTCTATATTATTAATCTTCTCCTGGTGTATATTACCCATTTCCTCCATCGCCTTAATTCCATCTTTCAATTGATCGACTTCTTTTTGTATTTTGATATTTTCTTCTTTAATAATATTTTTCATTTCATCTTTAAATGTTTCCATATTCTTGTTCATATCTTTTATTTCTTTTTTCATAGAATCCATTTTTCTATTATTTTCATCAAATTTATTTTCCAAAAATTTAAACATTTTCTCCATCTCTGTTTCTTGATGTGGTTTTGAACTAGTCGCATCTCCTATCACATCAGCTTGTACCACTTGAAACATTGTTTTTTCTTCTCCTTCCGACGATCCATCATTACTTTCTGTTTCATGCATATTTTCATTAGATTCCTGTATTCCATCTTCTCTCCTTCTATTTCTTCTATTTTGTCTTGTATTCATTTTATTCAAATCTTTTAATTATTTTATATATTTATTTAATTTATAATGTTAACTTATTATATTACTTTATTATATTTATTCGATTTGTATTTAGTTTTAAAATTTTCAAAATTTTATGGTCTTTATATATAAATATAAATATACTTAAAACTCTCACCTAATCCTCTTATTTCTATTATAATGTATTTATGTTTTATTTCAATTCTTCACTGTTCTAATTTTCTAATCACTTCAATTGTCTATATCACCCTCTCAATTTCAATATACTGTTCTATTTTAAACTGGATTCTTGTTTTATTCACGCCCCACGTTGGGCGCCATAATTGTTATGATCTCTATACTCATATAATTGTATTCTTGTGACTCTTCAAGGTTGGGTTCTTCGATAATATTAAACTAAAAAGTCCATCTCAATTTTAACATCATTTAATATATATAAATATATTAATTCTTTACAACATTTTAAAAAACAATATAACATTCATCATTTATCCTGTCATAAACTTAACACTAATTAATTTTAAATGAAATTTTGCCCTCTTTTCCTAAAATCCCCGAATAACTATTTCTAATATACCTCTATTACCAGCTGATAACAAATTATACCAGAAATACTTATCTTTATAAACTATGCTTATTTTATTTTGAAAATCCAATCTATGCAAATATCCAATTAATCTTCTCTATATATATATCCATTTTATTCCATATTTAACTCTACCATATAATTATTATAACATTCTATTCATACATTAATCTTCTTTTATAATTTTTATATTTATATTCATTAACATTCAGTATTTATCTTCATTTTCAATTTCTATTATTATTATATTTACTTTATAATGGTTTTTAAATTTTTAAAATTCTATATAATTCCTTAAACTTTTTCTCTGACTTTACTCTCCAAAATTCTATGACATTCTATCAATAATAATTTTTTTTTTTTTTTTTATCCCCCTAGAAACCTCGCAACCCAAATTTTTTTTTATTTATGATTCCTTGATAATTTGCATAAATTGATTATTCAATTCTAATATCTAGTTAGTCTTAATTACACTTATATTACATATAAAGACCAACTATTGAATACCATAACAATACGTACGTATATATATTGGTGAATATTATTGTTCAGATTAGCAGGAATTCAGTAAAAGATTATTTTATATCTTGGATTATAATCTAAGTAAGGAAACGGATATCGTTTTTTTGTACAATCACTGATTTTTTTTTGTTGTTTAACCTGTTGAATTAGTAATATTTTCAAGAAATTATTTCCAAATTTTCCTGATTAATTCATTTTTCAAATATTTGGTTTATATATATATATATTTTAAAATATGTATTGGGATCTTAAGTTAACTCTTTAGATCATATACATTATCAATTTTTCTAACCTTTGTTATTATTCAATTTAAAGCGTCAATCACAATTCATTGCAACCATTAATATATTCTGTGAAATATTAAGTTGTTGTTAAATCATTAGAAAATCATTATTAAGTAGTGATTACAATTTCGATTTTTTGATTATTGTTCAGAATTTTGTTTGAAAGTAGTGTCATTTAACTGTAAAGTCACTCATAAGGT
The DNA here is from genome assembly GCA_964028335.1 of Altica lythri. NCBI lineage: Eukaryota > Metazoa > Arthropoda > Insecta > Coleoptera > Chrysomelidae > Altica > Altica lythri. The sequence goes on along the minus strand of OZ034806.1, from coordinate 10,421,784 downwards.
TGCACCATTTAAAGTCCTTTATTTGGAGTCTGGTTCTGTTGTTTTTTTTTTAGCTACGATTTTTTTTGTTTTTGGGGGCATTTTTGGTTAACCCTCAGAGGATACGTACCAACACTATTTTCCTTCCACTTCTGTGCGGAGAGCTCTCAGCTAGAAGCCTTTATAAAAAAATCGTATTCCTGAGTGGATATTACTTGGACCTATATACCAAACCCCGTTTACTGGAACCACACCAAGAAATAGGTGACAACTTTTTGATATTTTATATATATTTTTTTTGAGTGAAACATTTTTGACACTCCTTTGGATTTAATACATTTTTTTTTATTTAATAACTGTTAAAACTGTTAAAAACTGTACCTTAAACTAGTCTGTTCATTAAATTTGTTATAAAATTTCATTTTTTTTTATTTCTTAAATAGTTCCAACAAAACAAAACTTGTTAGGATTGGTGAAAAATAAATTTGTAAAGATTCATCTTTGCTGGCACTCTATTGTGCTTTATAAAGAAACTTTAAAGTACAATTCACCAATCCTATCAAGCGAAGGGTTATAAGAACACCGCTAGCCGGACCAAAAAAATTACAAATTGTTACAGTACGTAGAAGGTTAATAGAAGTTAAGTTGGTTGTTTCATACAAATGATCTTTTTTCATATTCTTGTTCTTTTATAAAGTGATTTATAAACTAGAGAAGCACTATTATTACAATATAGTAAATATAACACGAAGTAACCGTACGAAAAGTGAAGAAAAACCCGTCCATTACTATAGTTTTCCTAAAATAAAGGAATTTTGTGATCAATGGGTAAAAGCTTGTCAAAGAGTTGACAAAATTAATATTAACACAGGTAAATGCAATTATTAAGATAATGTAACCTTTAAATAATGAAATTTATTTACCTATTATTAATTTAGCACGAATTTGTTCGGAATTTTACTCCTGAATGCAAATTAAAAACGTTAAAGCAGCAGCTGTTAGGGTATTCTCCAATATATTCCCGGAAATTAAAAGAGGATGCAATTCCAACCTTGAATTTACCATCAACCTCGACAAATACTGTAACATCAAGATCAAACCCACTTGAGAACTACAGATTATCTGTAAAAAAAAGAAAATAGTTGATGATTTATTATGCCAATCTATGGAAACTGAAGAAGATTCGATATCGATAATAAATGAGTAAGGAAATTAATGTATATTAACTATTAAAATAATAATGTTTTAATTTACAGAGTTCCTGAAATGAATAAAGATCTAAATTTTGAAATGAATAATAGATCAGTTCAAAATCTTGAAGAGGAATTGGCAAGTTTAAAAGAGGATGCAATTCCAACATTGAATTTACCATAAACCTCGACAAAGACGTAACATCAAGATCAAACCCACTCGAGAACCACAGATTAGGTACCTGTGGAAAGAAAGAAAATAGTTGATGATTCATTATGCCAATCTATGGAAAGTGAAGAAGATTCGATATCGATAATTAATGAGTAAGGAAATTAATGTATATTAACTATTAAAATAATTATGTTTTAATTTACAGAGTTCCTGAAATTAATGAAGATATAAATGTTGAAATGAATAATAGATCAGTTCAAAATCTTAAAGAGGAATTTGCAAGTTTAAAAAGGGATAATGAAATTCTTCAAAAACAGGTAAAAGATAAGAAGAATAACGAATTGGAGTTATTAAATTTAAAATCAGAAAATGATTTTTTGAAAAGAGAGTTGAAAGAATTGAAAGATCACAGCATTGATTTGAATTTAGAAGCAGAAGTTTCAAAAGTATTAAATAAGATATTTACTTCTGGCCAAGTAAAAATGCTTCTTAATCCAAAAAAAACGGATGAATTGGACACGTGAGGACATATGTGCTGCTATGTCACTACGAAGTGTAAGCCCAAAAGCATATAGATATTTAAGCACTAAATTAAATTATCCATTACCTGCGCCATCAACTCTTAGAAAATGGGCACTGAACTTAAATATTAATCCTGGTATTTTAAAAGATGTATTGCGGCTAATGAGTCACAACTGACACAATTATAATGAGGTCCAAAGATTAGTTGTACTTAGCTTCGATGAAGTGTATGTTGGTAATAAAATTTCTATTGATAAAGGTACAGAACACGTATATGGTCCTCATAAAACTTGCTTCACCATGGCTTCAATATAGATGAGAAAACTATCAACAAAGACCGCTTAGAATCACTTTTATCTTTGTCAAGCAAAGAAATTAAGCTGGCACACAAATTAAGCAGGTAGAATCTAGATGTGAAAGGTACGATGAGGCAGAAAGTTAGGCCAGCGGTGCAGATCTTCTCAAATTCAACTTCAAAAGCCATCAAATGGTGTGGGTTGAGAGGGCTATTAAATGATTTTAATTGGCAGGAAATCTCTAAAGTATTAAAACTTTTTAACGATTGGTTCGATGTTTTTAATGTAAGAACTAAATTTGGAACAAACTATCAAGCAAATGCATTTGGAATAAATTTAACTGAGCAAGAATCTCTATTAATAGAAATGACTGAATTTATATCCAAAATGCGTGTTGGTAAAACAAAATCTTTAATGCCCTTTCAAAATGGTATAATTCTATCGAACCATTCGCTCCAAGAAATTTATAAATACTTGAACGAAACATATTCAGTTGAGTACCTTTTAACATATCGGTTATACCAAGATATTTTGGAAAACTTATTTTCCTATATTCGAGGAATCTGACCATCCAACTCCTCTTGAGCTAAAATATTGTCTTCGTTGGTATATTTTGGGGAAACATTCATCTTCAGTGTTTACCACAGATAAAAACACATCCGACGTTTTAGCTGAATCTGGCCTGATTAACTTGGAAGATACCCAAAATATACCAATTGAAGATTGTATAACCCAAGAGATATTGTAACATTATTAACCCCGTTGGGGTGTCAATTTTACATTGGTCACCAATTTATACTGATAAGCACGTCATGGTGCTAAATTTAGTATTCGTTTTGCTTTCAACGAGTAAAGACGTAGTCGGGAGCTCTCTCGTTTCGAAAACCAGTGATAAATCGGGTATCATTTACGCGAGTGATATCCGGCAGTCGGGCACGTGACTGTAAGCTATCGCACGAAATGTTTTGCCAAACACCGCCAACATTAACGCCGAACGAGGCTATTTTAATTCAACAAAACAATGCGCTGTTCGAAGTAAACAGTGCAAGGTCACAAAATGAACAAGTTCTTTTTGCTGCCTGGCAAAAAGCGGAGAAGGAGAAAAACGACATTAATAATAAATTAATCTCTCTTCAACTCCAATTAGACAAATTACAAATAGCACATACAGGGTTGCTCAAAAACTCTTCGGAAAAAGAGCAAACGTTTGAGAAAATACCGGAATACTTCACGGACGAAGAAGAATTGGCACAAGAGACCGAGTGGATACGACAGAAAAATCGTAAGAAGAGGAAAATGGATACATCGCTCACACCTCCACAAAACAATCAAAAAGTCTCGGAACCAAAACAAACGTTCATTGTTAAAAAAATACCTCCTCCTCCTCCGATAGTTGTGGAAGGAATTGAACATTTTAAACAGCTACATGAACTAATCAACGATATATTGACGAATTTTCAAATTAAAATTATCAACGACAAAAATATTAAAATCAATGTCACTGATGGAGATAGTTTTAAACTGCTGACTAACATATTAACAGAAAAAGAGTACTCGTGGCACTCCTACGAGAACAAACAAAACAGGCCAATTAGAGTGGTAGCTAATAAACTACACCATTCATGTGAACCTGCGCAAATCGTCTCTCACCTCCGAAAGAGAGGGTTTAAGATGCTAGAAGCAGTGCCTAAATTGAAATTCAGAACCAAGCAGCCTCTGAATATGTTTGTTTTAGCCTTCAGCCATGATGAAGACATTAATAAAGTTTTTGCCATCACCGATATAATGGGAATTAGGGTAGAGATCTTGCCAATTAGAAAATCAAGGTTAGTGCCTCAATGTAAAAGATGCCAAGCCTACGGACACACGCAGAAATACTGCGCAAAAGAACCGAGATGCGTTAGGTGCCCTGGAAAACACTTAACGGCAGAATGCAAGAAACCTAAAAATGCACAGCCTAAGTGTGTGCACTGCGGTGAAGGCCATCCTGCTAACTACCGTGGATGCATGGTGGCCAAAGAAATGCAGAGAATCAAAAACAAGCAAACTAAAAAACCTAGTTTGCCTCAACAGCCTCAAAGAACTCAGCACCAAAAAACAAATGTGGAAAAGTCAAAGCAAGGTAATGGACCAAAACCTAAAACCTACAGTCAAGCGTTAAGTGGAAAATTTGAAGAACACAACAACAAGGAAGCCAGTAAACCAGATTCAACAATTGAAATAGCTCTTCATAAAATACTAGAAAAGTTAAACGCAATGGATGAACGTATTTCTAAACTAGAGTATCGCACACAAGGAGCGATTCCAAAAAATAAAAATGGCTAATCAACTGCGAATACTGGAGTGGAACGCCAATGGACTACTAAAGCACCAGCAAGAGCTGCAAGTAGTCCTGGACATAGAAAAAATTGATATATGTCTCATTGCTGAAACACACTTCACTAAGGAATCATATATCAAGTTCAAGGGCTATCAGGTATACAACACCATCCATCCGGACAACGACGCAAAAGGCGGTAGTGCAATTATTATAAAAGAATCCATACTACATTATCAAGAAATGGGTTACCAAACAGATAGGATTCAGGCAACATCCGTTGTAGTAAAAACTAAAACATATGAAGTTATGATCACAGCACTTTATAGCCCTCCAAAACATTCTATCAAGGAAGAACAATACCTTACCTTCCTGGAAAAACAAGGACATCGATTCATAGTGGGAGGTGATTTTAATGCAAAGCACACATACTGGGGATCGAGGCTGACAACAACCAAAGGTAAAGAACTCATAGGAGCAACTAAACGCCTCAAGTGTGAAATACTGTCTACAGGCAAACCAACATATTGGCCTACCGACCGGAACAAAATTCCTGACCTTATAGATTACTTCATTGTCAGGAATATCTCAGCAAATTACCTACTCGTAGAAGAGGCTTGGGATATGAACTCGGATCACTCACCTATACTCCTTACCTTAAGTGATAAGGTAATTCAAAAAGAAGTGCCCCCTAGACTCGTCAACCAATCGACGGACTGGCAAAGCTTCAAGATCACACTTGAGAACTCTATAAAACTTTCGACTCCTCTTAGGACTCAAGAACAGTTAGACAATGAAGTAGAATTGTTTGTCAAAAACATTCAACAAGCAGCATGGGAAAACACTACAAATATTAAACCTAGAACAAAGGGCAATAACTACCCAAAGGAGATCAGAGATCTGGTATCTGAAAAAAGAAAATTGAGACGAAAATGGCATCAAACTAGGGCACCAGTAGATAAAACTGCTGTGAATAATGCCACCCAACAACTAAAGAGAGAAATTCAACGTATTCAAAATGAGTCTATAGCTGCTTATCTAAGGGAATTAACTAACGATAATAAAACAGATTATTCCCTTTGGAAAGCCACAAAAAGACTAAAACGGCCTATCATTCACAACCCACCAATCAAAAACACAGACGGAAGTTGGGCTCGGAATAACCTACAAAAAGTTTCCAGATTTGCAGAACATCTGGAAATGACCTTTCAACCAAACGATGGAGAAGATCCACAAGATAGGATTGAACTAAGACAAGAGGATGTGGTTATTAGGCATACCTCCCCTAAAGAAGTTACAGAAGAAATTAAAATCAACATTAATCCAAAAAAAGCTCCTGGATTTGACCTGATCACTGGAGAAATATTAAAACAGCTTCCAAAAAAAGCAATTGTAAAACTGACCAATCTCATCAACGCCTCATTTAGAATGAGGTATGTTCCTAGGATGTGGAAAGTAGCGGAAGTAATAATGATCCCGAAACCAGGAAAACCACTATATGAAGTTTCGTCGTATAGGCCTATCTCATTGTTGCCTGTAATTTCGAAATTGTATGAAAAACTTCTCCTCAAAAGGCTAAAACCAATAATAGAAGAAAGTAATTTGATTCCCTCACACCAGTTTGGCTTCAGAGAAAGTCACTCTACCATAGACCAGGTCCACAGAATCACGGACATTATTGAAAAATCGCTAGAGGAAAAAAAAGTCTGTTCTACTATCTTTCTAGATGTCGCACAGGCTTTTGATAAAGTATGGCATGAGGGCCTATTTCATAAACTGAAGAAGTTCCTGCCTCAAAAATACTCAGAACTTTTAATTTCATACCTCTCAGAAAGATACTTCAGAGTTAAGCAAGAAGAGGCCTACTCTGAATTAAAAGAAATCAAAGCAGGAGTGCCACAAGGTAGTGTATTAGGTCCAGTACTTTACCTTTTATATACGAGTGATATACCTGATCTTGAACAGAACACAGTCGCAACTTTTGCAGATGACACCGCAATCATTGCTGTTGGAAAAAATCACGAAGAGGCTGCTGAAAAACTCCAAACCTCTATAGACAGAATCCATAACTGGACTAAAACTTGGCGTATCAAGTTAAATGAAAGCAAATCTGTACATGTAGATTTCACTAATAAACATAAACAATACATCCCTATTAGAATCAATGATGCCCAAATCCCACACGCTGACTCAGCAAAATACCTGGGCATGAACTTAGACGCAAGACTACGCTGGAAAGTCCATGTGAAAAAGAAAAGAGAAGAGCTTGGTTTAAAACTCAAAAAAATGTATTGGCTACTCGGGAGAAACTCCAAGTTATCTATATACAATAAATTGCTCCTTTATAAGCAAGTTTTAAAACCTGTTTGGACCTACGGCATCCAACTCTGGGGATGTGCCAGCAAATCCAATATTTTAACCATCCAGCGATTCCAGAATAAAGTGCTAAGAAATATCGTTGATGCACCTTGGTACTTCCGTAATTGTGATCTTCACCGGGATCTTGAAATAGACACAGTTAACCAGACCATACCCAAATTTGCCAGAAGACATGAGCAAAGGCTTCTCCATCATGTGAACATCGAGGTAATCCAGCTCCTCGATAACACTAATCCAACAAGAAGACTCAAAAGGACCAAACCCTTTGAGTTGTTGTAGTGATAGTGAAAAGCAGAGCACAGTGCGGTACTTACACGTTAGTTATTAGTGTAATTAAGTTAATAGAACCTAAGGTAGACTAGTGAGTAGTATCTTAGCTAAGTTCCAAACACCGTAGCATTTTAAGTTAGAAAAAAAAAAAAAAAAAAAAAAAAAAAAAAAAAAAAAATTATTCATTGATCGAACTTTTGATCAGATTATAATGTTCAAAATATCTCACAAGGGGTATTTAATATAAAAAAAAAAAAAAAAAAAAAAAAAAATTTAATGATACAAACAAATATTGACATTTATCGTTACTTTGTTAATATTCAAATTCCTTTTAATATTTAAATTAAAAGAAAAATTGAATAATTGCAAAACGTCCAGCTTCAGTCGGATTTCTCAAGGCGCTGGCCCTTTTGATGATAGCAGATTTTCTTAGGATAGGAATTTGTTAGTTTTGTTAGGCGCCAAAGGGTTTTCTTCTTTATATTAATAGAAATATTTAAAAACAAAGAAATTTATAATTATTTTCAAAATTGAAGAAGAAAACACTTAAAAGAAGTATTTTGATAACAAGAAAAACATTAATTACTAAAATGATAAGAAGATTGAATTCAATATATTCTTTTAGCAAAGTAAAAAATACTACAAAATCAAAAAAATGTTTTTAGATACTTGACAATTATTATCACTCAAATTACAAGAAAGTAATTATCTCAAAAATGAAGAAAACCATTAGTAACCTCAAGATATGTTAATGTTAATCAAAAGATAGAATTAAAATTTCACACAGTTTATTATAATCAAGATAACCTGTAACATATATAAAAAAACTGTGACAATTATAGAAAAATTTGAAACCTAAACCATCAGCAATGTAATTAGAAAATAGGTACCTTTTTAAAGAAATTCCCCGAAAAAACAAATATGGCCATAAATTGCAATTAAATATATAGTTACTCAAACCATGTGCACATGTGGAGTCCAAAGGTTGGTTTTGGAAATACCAATCAACTCAGGCCGATGAAGTAGATCCCAAGGGCAAGCCTACAGCATCTTCATTAAAGCTTCAAAATTCTTGGAGAGTTCGTGTCAGTGGAGTTGATAACCATTCAACCTCTAAGTTAACAACTTCTAGGTTATGTTCGTATTTCTAACTGCTTCTTCTAGATAACATTGCTTCTAGCTAATCCAATGTCACGACTAGGTAATCCAATGTGACAAGATGCAATCCAATGTGATAAAATTGCAATCCAATGTGACAAAAAAGGTAATCCAATGTGACTACGATGTTATATTCGCTGTAATATAATTTTCAGCGTCAGAAATAGCAAAAACACATGCTTGTTGCTCAAGGTTGACAGTATAAAAAACAGAATTTATTATATATAATTAACCAAATTAGACTATCAATACAAAGAGAAGATAACATTCTCTGTCAAAATTACTATTCGAAACAGTTACATAAATTAATGAAATGAGAAAAATTATTTTCTAAAAAATATTATCAAGCATTTTTATAACAAAATAAAAAAGAAAAATTATAAAATAAATAACTCACCAAGACAAGCTTTCATCGAAGAGCACTGAATTTAAAAACGCTAAACGAACCGAATGAATCGAGAATTCTCCCTTCCAACCTGACCGTTAGCCCTTATTTAGACAAGCGCAATTCGCACAAATTGAAAATGAGAAATAGTAGAGTCCCCAACGACTTTACTAAATAAAAATAACATGATAATGTTACATCCCCCCTAAACGTTTCAAAAAATTTTTTTTGTACAACTGTCATTAAAAGTGACACTTTTAATGATAGCAAACAATGTTAAAAACGATTGTTTACATAGCAGCGTGTTAAAAATACTTTTAACACGTTGCCATGTAAACAAGTTTACTTTTAACACGGTTTAGTTTACTTTTAACACGGTTTGGTTTATTGTCATTGAAAATTCGCTCGTTTCATTATCAAAATAGGGAAGTTGTACAAAAAACATTGTATGGTATTTGTGTTAAAAGTGATTTTATTTTGTTCGTGAAATTGTTCAATTCGCTCCGCTCATTTCACAAACGTTTTCACTCACAAAATAAAACGTCACTTTTAACACTCATATCATAAATAACTATTTTACAAAAAAAAATTATAATGAGGTTATTTCAATTTTTTTTTTTTAATTCCAAATAATTATTGAAAAACCCATTGGCTTGTGAAGTCATTTTCAAAAAAAATGCTTGATAAATCCCTCAAAAATAATACATAATTACATAAATTTTACATCAGTATTAAAATACAAATGTTTGTTTACATATAAATTAATAAAATTTGTAACGTTTCAATTACAATTATAATTATACACTATTATTTAAATTATAAATACCTGCTAAATCAAAAAATTGATGACAAAAGGTAAAATGCAATGCATAGAAAACATCATCTGAAGTATCACTTCAGTTGTAACAATCATAATAATCATCAAAAGCAGTATTTAAAAAAAATTATAAGGTGTGCTATAACACATCTCATTTCTTCAAAAAAATTAATTACTGAAAAATTTTTATTATCAACTTCATTTAATCAAAAAAATACACATAAGAGACTTAAGACAATTTTTGTGAACCTATAATAGTTAGGAACAAAATCTAGGGCGAGTCCACAGCACCCAGCAATTAGGTTACCAGCTAAAATTTGACTCTATAAAAACTGACTAAAACAAAAATGGTACTGGCATAATGGCTTAACCATCACCCAGGCCTAACTAAAAAGATGAAATATTTTTAAAAAATGGCAAAAACTAAAGTAAGACCTTTTTGTACAAGAAAGGAATAAAACTTCTGGTAACATTAAACCTTTTTTGCAAGAAAAGGAATAGGAAAAACTTAATAAGACCTTTATTTTTTCTAGAAAAAGGAATAAAAAACTCGTTAATAAAAAATCAATTTAAAGGTAACTATTGCAAAAATTATGTTTAAATCGGTAATATTTATGTGGCTAATAAATTGATATAAATATATAAAAAACAAAATATTAAGACAATATAAGTTTCCTTTTAACATAGTAACACAAAGAGACCAATAAAAAAATTCAAAATTTGTGTACACTTCAAAGATTCAGCAACTATTCTCACATAAGTATGTAAATACCGTCCTAAAAATGTAAGCGAATAGATCCGAACTTACACAAACCTAAACATATTCAAAGTTACTAAGAAAATCTTGAAAGTAAGATAGAAAATTCAAGAGAATATTTTAATGCAACGAAAAAAATTACAATAAAAAATAGAACATTAAAAGTTACAAACCATAATAAATTGTAAAATTTAAATATAGGCTCCTGACTCAGAAGTCCTACAACTGCTATGCCATGAACAAAATTGCAGCCATTACATCTGGTATTTTCTAGAGAAACCTCGCGAAAGTTGTAAAGTCGCGTCGTGAATAAGTAACTAGAACCTTACTCTATGCAATACCAAAGCTCCTGCTAAAACCTATTTACTAGAATAGAAACTGTACACCTCCAAATCAACAACCATCTCGATTTGTATTTCTGTTACCAGGGAAGTCCGAGTAAACTACCCAACAATTATAGCTTGTCACAGTAAAGCGGATAATAAGGGAGAAATATTTATTGACTGGTTACTAAAATCTATTACTGCAAGACAATCCTCAACTCGACATATCAGCCATGTTAGTGTGCTCGCAGTAGTACAACCCCACCATTTGACAGCTACCTCAGTATATCTCTGTCGGCGAGTAATGTACCCCCCCCAACGATACACTCTGAAAGATACTTATCCGAAGAAATCGAGTTGAAGTAGCCATGCACCCGCTAAATTCTAGCCCTAAAAAAAATACAATGAAAATAATACGACAATGACATAATAGTCATTGTAGAGAAACGAAATATTTTTTATGTAGAGAAAATAAAATTATAAAAATCACAATCGCTATTTCATATTTCAACAAGATGACCTCTATAAGAAACAAGAGAGTATAAAATATATGGAAATGACCCTACCTATCCAAAAAAAAATTTCAAAATAACTACAAAAGAAATGCTAGCAATCTGCCAGAGGTATAATTTTTAGGCAAAATATCTGTAATATTATTTCTCATAATGAATATAAAGACTTTACAAAACCAAATTCCACATATGTTTTAATAAAAAATATCTCCCATCAAGATAATCTGTAACGTCTTACCGATATACAAGATAAGATAAGATACATTATACGGAAGATACTTCACAAAATTGATAAGATAACCGTATAAAAGATAATTTAAAACATATGCGAAAACAAATCTGTCAAAACATATTTATGAGAAAATAAATGAAAAACATTATTCAAAGAGGTAACATGACCAAAAAAAAAATGTTAAACAAAGTCATACATTGCAGATATATTTATAGGAAAAGCAATAGGTCATTTCTTTCAAGGCAAAAATATAATAATAATGACAAAAAACAACACATTTAATAATGTCCTTAAAATAGGATACAAATATACCAAAAAAATGAATAGACCAGAAAACGACGAACTCCTATACCTTGGATAGGGCTCGTTGGTATCCACAGTAACCATGAGATATCGCTTAGGACAGTTGTCCATCGTTAAACCAAACCCTTCATTATTCCCATATTTGTTTGTCATTTTTCAAATCTTTACGTCATCATATTGTCGTCGTTATTACGTAAAAAGTCTGTAGGTATTACGTACATAAAAATAAGATGTAAGATAAAATAGAGCTGTTTGTCTTATGGAAAATATTTTGGTGGCCCATTTGACGGACTTTTACCGCCTCTAGGGTAATGCCAGAACGGGAGAATTCTCAAGCCCCTCACCATAGAGCTAATTAAGAGAAAGAAATTCAATATAAATATTTAAGATATTATAAGAAAAAAATAAAAATAAAATCAAGGTGAAAAAGGACAATTTGAAATGATCTTTCTTAAAAAAATTATAAAATTAAGAAAAGAAAACAAATTGAAATAAACTGTTGGCAAACTGTTGACGATATATCTGCAATTTTATTTCTCCAAATAAATAAACATATTCATAACAATCATGTTTCACACCAATTATGATAAATAAAGATAATTCTTCAATAGCTGTTAGCCCCATTATCGTCAAAAGTTTTTCCTCCCAAGGTAATAATGGTGGATATTCTGGTGGTCCTCCTCCAGTTCTTTGCAAATCCCTCTTTATTGCAGCTGCTTTTTCCTTTGTTTTGGATTTCCATTCCACTAAAGCCTAATAAGAGTTTTTTGATGTATTACAAGAGAAACGAAAATTTTGAATAAAAAATACAAATGCTTAAAGTATTTGTTTAATATTATTTATCAATTTATTGTTATTACCATTAAATCAATAAAATTATTTAAAAAATAAAATAACATATTTGAATAAATTAAATATGATTGAATTAAGATAGAGACTAAAATATGTATTAAAATGTTTATATAACTTTTAACTTACTTTTCTCCATCCTTCAATACTTTTGTCTCCAAAACCCAAGCTGTTCAGTTGAATAACAATATTCTGCCAAAGAACATTTAATTTTGTTTTACCTTCGGGCCCATTAAATTTATTTGTTATCACTTCTGGGTTATTTTCACAAAGTTCTAACAATAATTGCCAATGCTCTGGACGAACTCTCATTTTAAATAATTAAATTAAAAAATATATAGCTAACTTAATGGTAATAGGCTGACTTTGTGATGATTCGGTGACGACGGTGTGATGACTGATTTTTCTTTCTGAATATTTTGGAGCCTCAATCTTCCAAGGAGAAATAGTTGAGTGGGAATATTGGGGTGGAGGACAAAATATTACAGAAATATACCAATTATCATTGAAAAATGGGCGGGTAAAAAGTAAATGCTTAAATTTTGTAAAATGCCCAAGGTAATTAAATATATTGCTACAGATGTTTCTTTCAAACAAAATAAGAACCCTTGACGAAGAATAAGATTTTTTACAACATAATAAACGGATAAATGTATTGAGCATGAAAAAAATTTATAATTCCTAGTAATTTAAGGTGATATACTCCAACATTTTGGCGCGAAACCTAGAAAGAGCAACGATACTCAAACAAACCCAGTACAGAGAATAAATGTAAAAATTTTGTCAGGTATAAATTTACCCCGATATTTAAAACAGCTACTGATTCACCGAACTGTACTCGGAGGTTCATAGTAGAGGGCGCTTTAAATCAGCGAATAGAATATTTTAAATCTGTATTGCGTTTTTCTCAAAAATTTCAAAATATTTTTATATGAAATTTTAGTCATGAATAGTTTGTTTTATTTTACGTGGTAGACGCATACTTTCATTTTGAATAAATGATAACTTAAAGAAAATTATGATGGTTTATAGAGAAAAAAAAAATTTGTGTATTAAAAACATGCGTCGACCACGTAAAATGAAACAAACTATTCATGACTAAAATTTCATTTAAAAATATTTTGAAATTTTTGAGAAAAACGCAATACAGATTTAAAATATTCTATTCGCTGATTTAAAGCGCCCTCTACTATGAACCACCGAGTACAGTTCGGTGAATCAGTAGCTGTTTTAAATATCGGGGTAAATTTATACCTGACAAAATTTTTACATTTATTCTCTGTACTGGGTTTGAGTATCGTTGCTCTTTCTAGGTTTCGCGCCAAAATGTTGGAGTATATCACCTTAAGGACTAAACTTTTATGATATGAATACAATAATATACAAAAATACGTAAGTAAAATAATAGTAACAAAATCTTAAAAAATAAAATTTAAACTAAGATAAAAAATTCTACGGAACAAACTGAACAGTTAGACGAAAATGGGCTTTACAAATAAATAAACTATATGAAGAATTACATGTTTCACAGATGTTAATTTTATGTCAAAATTCAAATTATTTCTCATAAATGCGCATGCATTGATAGAATTCGACTCCTATCGAGATGTAGACACGAAACGATAGCTTTCTGGCGATTTTACGATTTCCAAGGTGACACGGAGTGCCAACAGCATAGAAAAGAGTCGATTGATAGAATACTATACTACACGGAGTCCCACTGCTGGTGTCGGGTTAATGTACTACTCCCTCCCGCCCGACTCTTATAGCAACCTGCAGGGTTGTCAACTTTTTGAAATAAAAACCGCTCTAACTTAAAAAATAATAGCTCAAAATCGCCCAATTAACTAAAAAGTAAGCATTTACTGGCATTTTGAGAAGTGAGATTAAAACAAAAAATCATTTTTTTTTTAAATTATGTGATCAATCACATAAAACAAAGACAAAACTTTTAAAATTAAAAGTCAGGAAATACATCAACTAGATTATCTCTTTCCTGCATTTGATAATATTTTAAGTACGAAAACGAAAAATATTGGTGGGGCCCAGGCCCATCTCTTATGAAGTCGGCGCCAGTGCACTGAGCTACAACGGCATTCAGTCAGAAGTCACATATTCTTATAATCCGAGAGCTAGCAAGGTTTTCGAGAAGGAATTTTAGGTCAGCTGATTTTTTTTATATTTCTTTCTTTATATAAGTTAAAAAGGGACCTGGGAGCGGTTGCGTTTACCTGTGGCCATCCACACTCTATGGGTAGAATTTGTTAATTTTTAAATAATTTTAAGATGATTTTTTTTAATTGCCAGACAGTCCTTTTAGCAATAAAAATTTGTTGTAATTGCCAGACAGTTTGGCAATTATTGCAAACATCGTGCCAGACACAATTTAAATAATTAAAAAAAAATTAATCATTTTAGTAGAGTTGAATTTTTGATATGTTATAGTTTAATCATTAACAAATAAAATATTAATTTGCCAGACAATAATTACGATGCTTAATTGCTTAAATGCTTTATCGCCATAGACTTGGGTGAGTTAGACGAGCGCGGCAACAGATCGTTGGGAGCGTGAGAGAGATAGCTGTAACCTAGGGGTGGACAGTTGAAGAGAGAAAAATATTGAAATGTTTTAATTAAAATATTTAAATATAAAAAACAGAATTCCAATAAGTATATAAAGAGATGGTAATAACTGACAAGACATAGTATTGGTAAAAAATAGAATTTTTATTTTAAATTGTACAAATTACAAATGATATATAGATTGTTGTGGACTTTATTGTAATTACATTATTTAATCGAAATGGGTAGGTATATTTTCTATGGAAACATTCTGAATTTCGTATTCTAAATTGTCAAAATAACTATTAACAGCTTCTGGAGTAAGTTCGGCTCTTTCTTTTTTTATATTGGCTGCAAATCTCTCCGTTAAATATGGGTGACGCGACTTAAATGTTGTGTTTTCGAAAAAGGCTTTTTAAAAATAATTTTTATTATTTTACAAGTATAAAATATAATATAATATAGGTCTTTTCTTTAGTATAGATTATGTCAGAATGAATTTATATTGAATAAAAATATAAAATGTAAAGTCTGTTTGTGATAACTTGAAAAGGCTGAGTTTGCAACTTCTGATATCTGTTGCGGATGTTGCATCTTCTTACTGTATGGGTCTGCCAGTGGCGTAGCTATAACTCCTCCACCGCTAGTTCGTGGCGTTTTTCGTAGGGTTGAAAAACGGCATCGGTTGGGTAAATGGGGTTTCTTGAACTGATTCTTCTCTAGTTAAAATGCTGGACATCTCGACTGTTTCGTCTTTGGATTTTTTCTTAGTAAATGGTAAATTTTTTAGGAACCTGAATATAAGAAATGTAAAAATGATAATTATTATGATTATTGTAATTATGTTCCAATGATTGATTGGAGTCCTTGTTGATTGATTCAGGATGAGTGGTTTTATTCCCTCCTGTGTCCTTTGGATTTCATGGATTTTGTCAAGTTGTATGTTTTTGAGGTGGATTTCTGATATTTCGTCTTTCTCAGGAGCCTGTGGAATTGTAATGTTTGGAAGCAACAATGGTTGGCTGTCGGATACTAATTTTTGATTTACGAACGTCTGATTTTCGGTGCTAAATTGGCATTGATATGGAAGTGTGATGAGATAATTTCCAATTATGGTTTGGAAGTCGGTAGTCCCGCAATTGGTCTTAATTTTCGTTGGTCGTACTAGTATGGCAATATAGTTGGAGTCATCAATTTGTTGGATGAAATTTTCTGTGATTCGGACAGGTGTTTCCCGGCATTCGCTAGGGTTGGATTGGATCTGGAGCAGTTGGAATATGCAGTCTTTATATTCTCTGGTCTTCAGTTGATTTTCAATACAGAAGAAGTTTGGTTTTAGGTCTTCGCAAGGAAACGATGAGTATTGATACATATTTTCATCCATTATCAGATAAGTATTAGGTGGAATAATTGTGGTTAGGTTGGTAGTAGGGAATGAATATAAATGGAAATAGGAGAATTCTTGTGGGTAAACTATTGGAAAGTGAATAATGAAAACAATTTTCGAGTCCGAATAAAATGCTTCGGTTTCTAAAATATTGTAATATTCGTTTATTTTTGAAATGGGATAGATGAGTTCACTTTCTGAGTGGTATTTTATAACTTGATCTAATATGGATTTCATTTCGTTTGTTTTTATAATACTCGTATGTAACATACCTAGTCTAGCAAATATGACAGCGTTTTCTATTTCTGATAATAATTGCAAAATTATATTTATGCTTAAACTTATTTGGTCTAAAATATTTCTAGTTACAAGAAAATCTTCAAATTCAAAAATAAATTTATTTAAATCTGTTCGGATGGAATTTAATCCTGAAGTTATTACTTCCTGATTACTTTTTATTAAAGATACAGTATGATTGAAATTTCCTACAATGGTTTTTGATATTGAAATTTGTCTATTTAATGCTACTACTATTTCTTTTTGATTATTTTGTAACTCAGACAAAACTTGGTCATAACGTTTTGCATCGTTGGAATCAAGATTTCCTGTGATACATTTAATTATGGTTCCTAGTCCATCTATGAGTCCTCTTTTAGTTCTATGAGCAGGTAATAGTGACTGAAGTTTTTGTTCTGTTATTTTAATTTGGAAAAGAAGAGCGCGATCGAAATTTTCAAGTTCTTTATAGTAAGGATGACTTAATCCTCGTTGAATTGCGTCAGTAGCATTTTCATATGATGTTTTTATAATGTCAAATTCATTTTTAATAGGTTCTAAGTCAATATAGTGTAGGAATGTGTGTATACTGGATTTTACTTTGGCGGTGCCTAATTTGTAAGGAAGGATACCAGGATTATTTTTAAGGTTGGTTAGACTGATCTTCTGGAGATCGGCTAGTCGAACAACCAGGAACAGGATCGTCGTTAGGTGCCTGTAAAAATTGTTTTGTATTATTTTTGGGTCGTCTTAAGGATTGTTTATGTAAAAGTCGATTAGGAGTTTGTATTTTTAAGGTTTGGTTGTCAATTACGTTAACTTTAGTGAATTTTCTATTAAGTTTATTTCTTACAAGTGTCGTATTTTTCCTGTAAGCGTCAGAGTCTTTTGCATACTCAAGTGGTTCTTGTCGGTCTTTATTATGGTAATTAATAGTTTTTTCCTTTTGTTCAATTAACTTTTTATTTAATTCTCTGTAGATCTCTTTCGTTTTGTCGCGATGTTCTTGTAAATAATTATTTATTAATTTTTGATTAAGGTCAATGTCGAATGGGTCTTTGGTGTTAATATGGCCATTAATTATGTCTATAGGTTTTTGTTTCGTCACAGAGTGTATAGTGTTGTTGTAACCTAGTATCGCATAGGGCATTTGGTTTAAGATGTCGATTTTGCCATTATTCTTTTCTCTAATTATTCGCAGATGTTCTATGAGTGTGGAATGAAATCTCTCTATTGGTCCTTTAGATTGCGTACTATTAACTGTAACGTAATGAATTTTTACTTTATGCATGTCAAAAAATTCTTGAACTACGGAATTTTTTAGTTCTGTACCATTGTCCATGGTTACTAATGTTGGTAGTCCATGATGTGTCATGAATGTAATAAAAGCTTTAACTACTTCTAATCCTGAGAGTCCTGAAAGGGGATAAGCCTGACCATATTTTGAAAATGTGTCTATTATTGTAAGGTATTTTTGTCCTTGGCTCGCGAATGTGTCAGCAAAAATCATTTCAAAAGGTTTTGAAGGGGTAGCTGTGATTGCTAATTTTTGATTTGGGGGATTACGGTCGTATTTATTCATTTGACAAATGTCGCAACGGTTAATAAAATCTGTCAAGTCATTTTTCATTTTAGGCCAATAGTATGTACGTTTAAGTCTGGTCTCTGTTTCTAATATGCCTCGGTGGTTTGTTTTGCCTTCATGATAATTTCTTATCAGTGCATGTTGTCGATCTCTATCGATTACATCTTCTAGTAAAAAGTTACATTTTACTAGTTTATAGGCTGAATTTTTAAAAGTTTTTCTTAATATTTCGAGTATTTGAGGGAGGAATGTATCGTTTTTGAAATATATGGCGTGTGTGAATTTTGGATCAATATAGTTTTTGAATATACGTATTGTATCGTCAGCAATATTGTTTTTTGAAATTTGTACGTGAAGTCGTTTTTTGTTAGGGAAAATATTTTCTATTTTAGGTCTAACTGCAGAATGTAAAACAAAATCTATTATTACTTGATGATCGAACGAATTTAAAGATTTTTCTGAAATTGGCATACCTAATATTGGATCTTCGGCACTAGAATGCACAGTATGTCCTTCGTCATTATTTTCATTTTCATTATCCTCGTTAATGATGGTTTCGTTTCCATTATCCTCGTTACTGATGGTTTCGTTTCCATTATCCTCGTTAATGACGGTTTCGTTTCCATTATCCTCATCAATTATATTTTCGTTGATCTCGTTTTCATCAACGTTTACGGCTACAGATTCGGTGTCAATATTGTTTCTGTCTGCATTATTTGAAAAACTTTCGTTAAATTTCTTCATGTGTTCAAAAAATTCATTACAGTGAATTTCTATGCGAGATAGTGCATCTGCATTGGTATTAAGTTTACCTTTTTTATATTCGATGGTATAGTCAAATTCTTGTAATTTTAGACGCCACCTCACAAGACGTGAGTTAGGTTCTTTTAATGACATAAGCCATTGTAAAGGTTTATGGTCGGTAATAATTTTGAACTTTCTACCAAATAAATAAGGTCTAAAATATTTTGTACAATGCACTATTGCGAGAAGTTCTTTTTCTATCGTGCTGTAATTTTGTTCGGATTGGTTTAGAGTTCTTGATGTATAAGCAACAGGCTTATCACATCCATTGGAAAGTTGTGAAAGTACTCCACCAATAGCTACGTTGCTAGCGTCAGTTGTTAGTATAAAGTCTTTTGTAAAGTCCGGATATTGTAATATCGGTTCGTTGGTAAGAAGGTCTTTGCAATTTTCAAAACATTTAATGAATTCTGGAGTATGTTCAATTTTAGCGTCTTTTTTCAAACATAATGTCAATGGTTTTGTAATACGTGCAAAGTCTTTGATAAATCGTCTGTAATAACCTAATAAACCGAGAAAGCCTTTAATTTCGCGGGTAGTTTTTGGAATCGGATAATTTTTAATTGCAATAATTTTGTCTGGGTTAGGCTTTACACCTTCGTTTGTTACAATGTGTCCTAAATAGGCGGTTTCCTTTTTTAAAAATTCACATTTATCTAACTGTATTTTAAAATTGCTTTCTTTTAAGCGTTTAAAAACTTTATCTAAATTTACCATGTGTTCTTGAAGAGAAGTCGAAAAAATTATTATGTCGTCGAGGTATACAAGACAAATTACATTTTGGAGTCCTCGTAAAACGTCATCCATAACCCTTTGAAAGGTTGCAGGGGCGTTTTTAAGACCAAAAGGCATACGAACATATTCATAATGCCCATTTTCTACATTAAATGCGGTCTTAGGGATGTCATCTGGGTGCATCTCAATTTGATGAAAGCCGCTTGCTAGATCGAGGGTACTGAAATAGTTACATTTACCTAGCTTGTCTAGAATATCCGTTATATTAGGCAAGGGGTAACGATCATCGATGGTTTTTTCGTTGAGCTTGCGGTAGTCTACTACAATTCTCCACTTTTTCTTCCCGGAGCTATCTGCTTTCTTGGGTACAACCCAAATAGGGGATGACCACGGTGAATTACTGGGTCTAATAATTTCTTGATCCAACATTGATTTAATTTGTTGTTCCACTTCTGGTTTATGAATAAATGGATATCTATACGATTTACTGTATACGGGTAGCTCATCTTTAGTTTTTATTGAATGTTTAACTTGATTTGTGAAAGTCAAGGGTTGACCATCACTATGAAATAGACTAGAATATTTTTTACAAATTTTTAGGATGTTACTTTTTTCTTCGTCGTTCATGTGTGACGTACGAATTAATTGTTCTATGTCTGGTTTTCTGTCATTGTCAAAAGGTAATATTTCGGCATGATATAGTTCGTATTGATTATCATTGAGGGGTATTGTTTCAATTTTAGAGTCCAGGGTGAGAATAATTTCGTCATTGGTACGATTATAAATTTCTACAAAAGCAAATCCATTGTAAGATTTAGAGATCGTACTGGGTATTTCACAATTTTGAATAATTTGTTTAGGAATTAAAATATCGCCTGAATTTTGAGAAACTGGAATTTTAGTTAAAACGCATGACAAAGGGTCTATTTTTTGTTTGAATATTGAAGAAATGTTTGATTCATGGTACTTAATCGATATACTTGCATATGGAGTATTTAATTTCGAGTTCTTAAAGTCTAAACTGGCTTTAAGTATTTTTAAATTGTCAAGACCAATAAGTCCGTCAAATTGTTTATGAAAGTCAAATAAGTAAAATTTCATACGATCATTTTGATTAAATTCAGAAAAGATAGGAATTTCAGCACAGAAGTTATGCTTGGAGGATTGAAAAACACCGGAAACAATAAATGGTTCATAATTTATATTATTTTTATAATAAAGTTTTGCTAATTTAGGGTTTAAAAATGATTTGGTGGAACCTGTGTCGATTAATAGTTTTAATTTCGGATTTGAAATTTCTATGTATGGAAGTTCTTTTTTATTAGTTGAAATATTAACTTCGATTATGTCTTTTCGTTGGGGTTTTGAGTTTCCTGAAAATTTTGGTTTTGATCGTCATTGTCATATTCATAATCTTGTTCGTCAAGAACTTGTTCTGTATCGTCGAAAAATTCTTGTTCTTCATAAGTTTCATGTTCAGTATTAAATAATTCTTCAGATGTAAAATTCGGTTTTTGGTTATTATTTTGAGAATGATTAATTCTAAATTGTGGTGTTGTCGTAACACTCATAGGTGTAGGTTTGGGTTGAACAGAATTTTTATTCGGTTTCCAAACGTTTGTAGGGGGTTTTCCAAAGGCTTGGTTATGTGTAGGAAATCTTTGAGTTGGAGGACGTTGATATCTTTGCATACTTATGGGTCCTCTCTGAAATTGGTAGTTATTTTGGGGTTGTGTGTTAGTATAAGATTGTTGAAAATCAAAGTTTGGTCTTTGAGATTGTTGGAAATTGAAATTTGGTCTTTGGGGTTGTTGATAATTAAAGTTTGATCTTTGGGGTTGTTGGAAGTTAAAGTTTGATCTTTGGGGTTGTTGGAAATTAAAATTTGATTTTTTTGGTTGGCTTGTATGGACATTAGCATGACTATTTCCTTTTTGATAATATTTAATATTATCTTCCTCTCTAATATATTGTACTGCTTGTTCTAAAGATTGGGGTCTCATAGCTCTAATTATAGGCCCTAAGGGTTCTCTTAAACCGGCTAAAAATGTTTTTAAAGCTTGTTTAGTAAAAAATTCACGTTTATATTCGCGTTCTTGTCCAACATGATGCAAATCTATATAATTACAAATCGTGTTTAACAAATGAATTACCTTTTCATGAAATTGATACGGTGATTCGTTTGATTTTTGCATAAGATTTACTAAATCTTGATTAAGACAATTTTCGTCTCTTTGATCCCCGAAATTTTGTATTAAAGTATTTTTTATTCTGGCCCAATCGTTGTGGCCTGATATGGCTATAATTTCTCCAGCCCTACCATCTAATTTACTTAAAATACCATTCAGAAGTAAATGGTTTTGAAAACAACCTGCCTCATCTCTATTCCAATAATGATTTAAAATTGTTTCACTAGCTTCAATAAATCTATGTAATTTTGTTATATCTCCATTAAATTGAGGAATTATACTTAAGTTTTTAATGTCAAGAACGGGTGTTCGTTGATTTGTATTAGGTTGAGTCATTCTTAAATTATTTTCAGATGTAATTACAATATTAGAAATATTACTTAAATTTTCGCTAACGTTTAAATTTGCAAAAGAACTTAAAATATCTAACTCTTCGTCGTTATTGTTTTCACTAATGGATTCAATAGGAGAAGAGGATTCTGACATGAACAAAAATAAATATCACTTACCACATCTATTTTCCTTTTTCGTCGATTGAATATCTTCGGTAGAATTCAGATCACCAACACAATGGATAGTTCAAAAGTTTGAAACACCTTTTAATTTTTAAAAGTTCGAATCACTTGTTCGAAATTATTTGGTACGATTTTCCGTTAAAGAGTTAAAACTCACGAATTTCCACGATGGATTTTCTACGAAAAATCCTACTGACTGCGCCACTTAAATGTTGTGTTTTCGAAAAAGGCTTTTTAAAAATAATTTTTATTATTTTACAAGTATAAAATATAATATAATATAGGTCTTTTCTTTAGTATAGATTATGTCAGAATGAATTTATATTGAATAAAAATATAAAATGTAAAGTCTGTTTGTGATAACTTGAAAAGGCTGAGTTTGCAACTTCTGATATCTGTTGCGGATGTTGCATCTTCTTACTGTATGGGTCTGCCAGTGGCGTAGCTATAACTCGCGTTAAAAACAGTCTACCCCATTTATACGACGGAAAATTGTCCTTAAAGGCTTGAATGTTCACGCCTTTCTTATCAAGGTAGTTTTTTACCAGACGCCTTAATTCCACAATATTTACCAGGAAACCATAATTAGATAAAATGATTAGCGACTTCTCAAATATATTTTCTATCTCCATGGATAGTGCCGTTTGACCACCTACATTTTTTGTGTTCCCCTTGATATTTTAAATATTTTTGATGCTTCGCGCTCAGACATTCCTTTTTGTATTGCATCTAGAGCTTTTTGTAAAGCTTAGTTTGTGTATTGTAGATACGGCCGTCCGCCGATTTTTCTTGTATATTTCCGAACCATTTCATACAACTAAAAATAAACGAACCAAATATTACAAACCCTTATTAGGCAGAAAAAGTTAGTAGGCTTACCTTGACTGGCTGTTTTTTTATTTAAAAATACTTGTTTCGTTTAAAAGTTTTAGCTTAAAATGTACCAAACACTTTTCAAAACTCACATATACATTCAACTTATTTTTAGGTTATATTTACTTATTTTCCACTGGCGGCTAGACATAGGAATACGATCCTTCGGTGCGCATGTGCTGAAATTAAATTATGAAAGGATAAGACGAATGCGCTCACAGAATAATGCAATTTTGTTTTTATTTTTACATATTTTTGTATATTCAATGTTTAACATAAATATGAATACTTTGGTTTATATGTTAGTACTTATAGATTAAACCTATAAGTTTTGATGTAATATTGCAAAAGAAATAAGTTTAGAAACGGTTTTAGTCCAAATTATTCAAAATATTTCAATTTTTGCGATACCTTATTATCAGTGTATATGAAAAGCATGATATTTAAAAAGGATAGGTAATTAAAATAAATTAAACTAATTCTCAATTTCTCATAATTTATATTTTTTAAAACTAAATATTATAATTATAAACACGAATGGTCCCTTAAACTATCTCTTGAAATTATCTCCGTGTTTGTAAGTACTTCGGTAATAATATTTTCCTCTTCTTCATTTGGTTTTTTATTAATGTTTGATTTGTATTTTCGTTTCCTGGTAGAGTAATATGATTGTTTTGTAATGTTCTTATTGGAAGGTTCATTTTTTATATTAGTTTCTATATTTTCAAACTCTCATTTTTAATGTTTATCACTCCTTTTAAATTTTTTGATTTTTCTAATATAAATAGGAGTTGTTCATCCGATTGTTTTCCATTTTTTACATTTGATATTACTTCTAATAAATTTGATTTTATTTTATTTAGTATTTGTTCTCTGGTTGGTTTGGAGGGAACACTTAAGGAAGAATCACCAACTAAATTTTTCAATTCATCTTTATCCTCAATTTTATTTTTTGCTTGAGTAGAATCCAATGCAAACTTATTAAGACAAACAGAATGTACATGCTTATATATTATATTTTTAATATTAAAATCTAAGCAAGTACATTCAAATGTGTGTATACACACATAGCAAAATACACACTTTAAATTTCAGCAAATGTTATTTTGTTTTCTGGTAACAAATGCTCTTTATTATTGGGTATTTTAACAAGAAACTGATTTTCACTCTCCAATGATATATTAGGTTTTAATGTTAAAGCGAGACGATGTTGGGCATTTATTTGTTGAGAGTGTTTAGTTGTTTTGCCCTTTGTCAGTTTAATCAATCTGTCTACAATCTTATCTTTAATTAGCTTTTGCAACAAATGCAAAGATTTATCAAGACGTTTGACTTTTTTCCCTTCAAGGTACGTATATTTCAAGGTTTTATGCATGTTTTCAAGATGCATATTAGTTT
This sequence comes from Altica lythri, assembly GCA_964028335.1. Taxonomy (NCBI): domain Eukaryota; kingdom Metazoa; phylum Arthropoda; class Insecta; order Coleoptera; family Chrysomelidae; genus Altica; species Altica lythri. The sequence continues at coordinate 10,396,999 of OZ034806.1, read as the reverse complement.
AAATACCACATTGCTTTCTATAGCAATAAGACCATTGTTTGGTACAATTACTATAATTTTCCATTAGATAGAATCCCATTGCTTTTGTAGTTTCATTAGCGAAAAGTAATTTAATAAAGGCTGCATACTCTTCTTCAAATTTAATAGAGTCCATCTGCCTCTGAAGATATGTGAGTGTTTTATATACCCACTTTCTTTCTTCATTATCTTTAACTTTGGAAAGATTGTTTTGCCAAGCACGGTCCACATGCCACGAGCAAAATAATCTGTTCTCTACTGTGGAGCCCATAACTGAACACCAAGCATTATAGTATGTATTAGTTATATCTGTAATAAATGTTTTTGGATTTATAATTCCAAACTTATTTTTAATATGGGTAAAAAATATTTCATTAATGTAGGTATCTTTCCTATTACTAAACATGAACCCCACTGGAAACCCTTCTCCAAACTCATCAATTATCATAAGAGTTGTTAGCTCAAAATCATAATGATTTAAACCATGGGTATTGTCGATACAAATAATATTTGATCCAAACTTCTGCAAAAAATCAGCCTGAATATTATTCATTAAAATCAAGCAGAAATCCGACTCCAGCAAATCATTTTCTGTTAATTCACCCTGATTTTTATGAAATAAAACTGGATTGTTTTTTTGCATTTCAAGTTCCTTTATCCAAATTCCCACACTCATTATTGCGTCATCTTGATGTCTACAACCATTCCTTATATCAATATTGTACGTTTGCTTAATATTATTTATATCTTTTTTAGTTACAATATCACCCCTTTGAATTCCTTCCTGTTCTATATTATTTCTAAAATCATCCAAAATTCTAAAAAATATAATACAAATTATTGTTTTATAATTACACTATAAATTATATACCTTACTTTTCTTTAGACACACCCAAAATTAGTTTTGATGCAATAATATCCTTTTCACTTTTGGGAATTTTTAAGTGTTCTATTTCAAGTCCATAATGGGTTTTATAATATTTAACTTTACACTTGCCAGATTTATAATTGTCCACAATGATTTGACTTGTACAGTATCTGTTTAATTTTTTGCTGCCTTGACTCTTCATAACCCTTTTTCGGACACCATTTCGTTTTGGGATTGGCCCTAAAAAATTTTGAATTCTATATAAAATACAATAAATATTAAACATTAATTTGTATAATAAATTATTCAAATATCTTACCAGATCTAACACAGTTTAAATATATTTTATTAGTTGCGTTGTTGCACTTTTTAACTCCTGTCAGTCTTTCAAATTCCACATGATTTTCTTTTTCTGTACAAGATAACCAATTTTGAAATTCTATAAAAAAAACAAATATATTTCATTATTAGCACCTAGTATATATCCGAAATATTCTGATAGGTATACTTTGTTCAAAACATTTTTTTATATAACATACCTTCATAGCTACTAAATGACAATTCTTCAGATTTAAACTCAATATTGTGATTTTGTCATAAATGTTGTCTTAAATCATCATTTTTCTTAAAAGACAAACGACACTCTTCGCACTTAAATAATGTTTTTCCATATTCATACTCAATTATAATTTTGTCTTCTAGACTATGCCCATGAATTTCTCGGCGATGTCGATTATAATTACTTTGATGAGCAAAAGACTTATTGCATTTAGAGCAAAAAACTGCCATATTAAAACAAAACGCATTTACATTCACTGTTCACTGACATCCAACTTAACCTTACTTTTCTTATTCTTTATCTTTACCTTTTCTAATTCTTTACTTATAATTTCAGCACATGCGCACCGAAAGATCGTATTCCTATGTCTAGCCGCCAGTTATTTTCCCGCTATTATAGAACACATACTCTAGGTATGTACATCTAGTTCGCAGGGCCGACTTTGGCCAGCCGGCCAATGTCACCTTATTTATGTCGAAATATGATGGGGCTACTTTGGCAACCCTCTACTATTCTAACTACGATGTTTTAGAACTTTTATGATACATAGATATTGTAAGAAGGAACATTTCGTTAAACTTAAATGACAAATGTAGCTTTTACGTTTATAGACTGTTCAGAATTATTCAACTTATTTTTAGGGTTTTTTTTTTTCAGTCAAAAATGCAAAAAAAAATATCCTCTAAAACTTTGTACACAGTAATTTTTAAATGGGATTTTGATTAAATAGATTGTAATATCCTATAGTAATATAACCCCGCCTGATTAGTTTAAAAAAAATGACAGTCTTTTAATTTCTATTTAAAAAGAAAAAAAAATATTAATTTTGGCTAATCTTACCCCAATGGCCGAAGTCACCCCAAACTACGGTATCGTAAAAAAACATGTGGAATGTCATCATCGTCATCATCACTGCTATGGTTATTATCACTATTATGGCCCCCATTGCTATTCTTATCATTGGAATCGTCATCTTCCGCAGTTTCCATATTTTGTGGTGCTTCAAAATCTATAAAAATGGTACAATTCATTTATTTCAGTACGTTATGTATTTGTTATGAATTTTTTTTCATTTAACGCATATTTACCTTGAAGAATAATATCCGCAACTGATGATGGTATCTAACTGGTCTCCCAAAAACCGAACAAGTACATACTTGTTATTGTTGATAGTCCAACCACAAGTTTCTGGAGACAACGATGTTTGATATTTTAAATAAGCGTTACTCCACAATTTACTAACATAACAAACTCGTAATAAATGCTGCTGTAATTCAGCTTTACGTGGAGGTAGGCTTGATGGGTCGAAATTATAAAATTTTACTTGTTTTTTAAATATTTTTATTAACTGTGACTTATCTGTTTTGCACATGGTTCCATCAGCATGACACATACATATTGGTACAGGGGTAAGTGGAAAGTCAATACTTTCTCAATGTGAACTTTGTGGTTCAAAGATATCCCCAACATTCTACCAAATAAATCTCTTTGCATCCTTAATTCAATGATTTTATTTCCAAGGACAATTTTGTTTTTTTTTAGGAGTAGCAGTGGAGTTCAACACTTTTTTCTTTTTTTATAGACTTGTCAAATCTATCTTCATCATTGCACATTCGTTTATAAACTGTTATCTTAAAATATCGCCATTTTCTTTAATATTTATTAAAAAATCAGCCACCTCAGTAGTAACAGGCTTTCCAGTCGCAATATTGTACAGATTATTTTGCTTCAAAGTAGGATCAATTGGATCCATATTCTTCTCAAATATTTCATCGTTTACTACAAGTTTCATGCATTTATTACTGACTGCACTAAGCGGCCATGCCTGTAGTGGGCCTAGATCAGTACAAATGAAAATTCCCAAATCAGATGAGTTACAGGGTGACATATACAATTCTTTCCTCTTCAAATATGCATGTCCTATTATGTGTATAGAATTATTGCTATCAATAACAAAGTTACTGATAATTATCAAACTATTATCATTAAGAGAGCAACAATGATCTGCTTGGCTTACACTTAAAACAAAATTTGGGAACTTGACTTTTTTATATTGATTTAAGCAATTCATATTCAGTAGAAGAGGACCACAAGAATGTTCTATAGTCAGTTCTGGTAGCTGCATATTATTCACATCACTAGATGTTGAAATATAATTATTTTCATGAATTCTTCTCACTATCTGTTGTATTGGTTTATCTCCTTTTCTAACAAATTTTTTCAACACTTGCATATGGTTTTCAAATGGAAAAGCACTAAACATATCTAGTGGGCCAAAATGTTTAACATCATCACATAAATGCAGTAAATTGTGGACATTGTGTGAGATATATTCTTTTCCATATAGATTTTCAAATGACTTTACAAAATATTTCAACAAAGAATCTGCATAATCAACAAGGTGGACAAATCTTTTGCTGGACAGTATTGTTATTGCAACAAGTGAAGTAAGAAAGTGAATATATGTTTCTTGGTTTAAAACAGACTTCAATACAACAGGACCTAAATATAGTAAAAACATTCTAAACTCTGTTGCTTTCCATCTCTTCACTTCAATCAATGATCTACTCTTTCGGCTAAACTCAGCTGGAATCTGTGAACTATGTTTCAACAAGAAGGTGGATATGATTGAAATTTGGTGTGATGACAATTTTGTTGTAGGTTTTCCTTCAACCCACAACGATACTATTAATTTTTTAACAACACCCAAACAAATTAAATGCATGTAGTCTAATGGAAAATCACTAATCATGTCAATACCAGGTATCTTTTCAAGTATAGATGTACCAATGTGATGTTCTTCGTGTGATTTTAATCTATACTCTAAGTCATTGCGGAGTGATAAATTATTAATATCTGGAAAACACACTCTTCTATTGATATATGTACCCATTGTTGAGCATTTACTGCAAGAATAATAACCAGTGTGACTTTTAACATATTTGATAAAACATTTTGCTGGTACATCACAAATGAAAGCTTTAATTTTAATGCAATACTTTTTTCCATAAATATGAATCCCTCTTCTACAACTGATACTGCTTCGTTGACAAATGACTCTAGAAATTCATTAGCCTCTTGAGGCTTTTCATTGCCCTGATATAAACCCACCACAAACACAGGAGTCTTTTGTAAAAATAAATTACAAAGAATTGGGTACAACTGGCTACCTGAACTCTTTGACAAAGGCAAACCATCGATGTTAATACAAACTTCTATTATCTCAGAATTTTTAATATGAGATTGCGCTACATTCATCAACTTTTCAATAGTATTCTTGAAACCGAAATGATAATACACTCCTGGCTGCACAACATTTAATGACATATCTCTAGGAGTATTTAGTAAAGTTCTAGCATCTAATGGAAGTTGTGGATGCAAAGGTTTCAATATATGAAGAAGATTAGTAACAGCTGTGTGTGTAACATTATATTTTACTGCCCATTCTGCCAGTTGATGATCCAATGTATCTTTTATGTTTTCTTCCACAAAATGTAGTGGTTGATTTGAAGTGTTTGCTTCTACAAAATCATGCTGCTCATCTACTGATGAAACCTCAGAATCACTAATATAAATATTGTTTTCTACAATTTCCATATTATGAATGGCTTCATCTGTATCACTAAAATCGGGAAGAAATTGAGATTTATTCGAAAATGGAGGCAAATCAGAGGAAGTTGATGCAAAAACTTGGTTTGTGTCGATAGATTGACGATGCAATGTTTCACTTTCAATGGACCTAGTAACATTTAATTCTTTCCTCGTTTTTCTGTAGCATTTGTTGAAAATTTTAATTTTCAGATTTTTTCTATCCATATTTCTCGTATGCTAAAACTATATAAAAACCACCACCTTGTAAACACAAATTTGCATTCATATTATCCAACACGATATAAAGTAACAGTGAGCTTACTAATTAAATAAAATACATACTTACTTGTAAAAACTTTTGAAAATATTAGTTTTAGACTCGGTTTTAGATTAGACACAAAATCAATTATTATAAATCACTTGGCACCAACACAACACAAGATTATTATTATTTTACTTACAAATAAGTATAAGCATCACAAATGGCGCTATATTATCCTTGTCACATGACAAGGCTCATGGCTGCCACAGTGACCCAGTGTCAGGTTGAGAACATTGCTGCCAACTTGCTAATACAGTATTTTTAGAGTTTAGTTATTGGTTTTTAGACTGTTAATGAAATATCACTGACCGTGGTAATAGAGCAACAGACTAACATCAAATTATTATTAAATTTATTTTTATCAAATCACAGATTTTGAGCATTATTTACTGTTCCTCCTTCCAAATCAGTTACAAATAGACATTTTATGTAATGCCATTTCAAATGAGTTTATTTTTCGATTCGACCATAGGATGAACAATGGATGTAAGTCACTCAAATAAATATTCACGTCCAATGATGAACAAGAACTGAAGGTCCAGTGAATGTCCCCAAACGGATATCCATTGTACTAGTGGAAAATGGACATCCATTGGATGTCCATTCTGTGTCCATGTCCATATGGACCAATCGTGGACATTACATGCATATCCATAGGATATCCTGTGTTTACTGGGTTGTACCTATTTTTTATTATTTCATTATTTGTTTCCTTGGATATTCTATGCATTTCAAGTACCATTTTGTGTAATTCCTTGATCTTATTGGTTATCCAGGGCTTATTTGTTTTGTTTTTGCCGGTTTTTATTTTCTTTAGGGGAAAAGCAATTTGATAGTAATAATAAACAGTTGCAGAAAAGGTATTGAATTTAGTGTTTAAGTCATTTGCATTATAGACGTCTATCCATTTCTCAGAAGCCAGTAAATTTCTGAAAGTTACCAGATTGCCCTCTGAAAAATCACGTGTAAATATGGGCTTATCAGACTCTACTATTGCGTCTGGCATAATAAATTTACATATTTGGAATCTATGATCTGACAAATGTGTGTCCACAACTTGACATTTTATAGCCTGAAGATTTGAAATGATAACATCTATAGATCTGTTAATTCGGGTAGGTTTATCTATGTAATTACACATATTGAATTCAAGAAAAATGTTTTTAACTTTTTTATTATCTGCATTTTCATCTAGCATTTCAACATTAATATCACCACAGAAAATATAGTGGTAATTTTTGTTGTAAATGGTGCACATCAGATCATAGACTCCATCCAAAAACATTTCAAGATTACTAGTTGGTGTTCTGTAAGCTGTTACAATAAATAACTTTTTCTTATTTGCTAATTTTAGCTCTATAATGGCTGTTTTAAGGTGTTTTTCAATATTTTTATTATAATTGACTGATTTAATTAATAAGTTATTTTTTGCAAACATACATACACCGCCATGCTCACTGACTGATCTACAATAGCTACTTACTAATTTAAAGTTACAAAGATTAAGATGCACAATATCATTTAAACTAAGCCAATGTTCAGTCACACAGAAGATGTCAGGAGAATATTCTTCTAGTAGCACTTCTATTTGTGAAATTTTCTTTACAGATATCCCTTGGATATTCAAGTGCATTAGAGATAAGTCATTTATTTGATTTTCTTGATTTTCACTTGGATTATATTTTTTTATGTTATAACCACTTGAAACAGGGCAGGTATTAGGACTCCCTACTTTTAGAAATCCTCCCTCGTTACTCTAGAATATTTATTTGCATGTTGCTTAAGTTGATAAGAATGGTATTTATTAAAATCAAAGCGTTTTATTGCCACACTTCTTGGCCAGTTGCTTGGATTATACAGCTCCTCTTTAAGGCTAAAGTCTGCGCTAAGCATGAAACATTTGTTTTGTGTTTCAGATGTAGGTAATTCCTCTAGATGTATATTTGCATCTTTGAACTGTGGAATACCTTTTAAATAATTTATAATTTTTTCTTTAGTTACATGTCTTTGAATTCTATACAAATATAACCAGACTTTCTTTTCAACTCCAAAATTATTTATATCGTTTGTTCCTACGGTCTTCTTTTGCGTGTCATTATTTTTTTGTTTTTTAGGTCGTCTTCTTCTGACTTCTTTAAAATCCTGTTCATTAGTGTCTCCTACAGTTTTTTCTGCGTCTTCTATATGTATTATCTCATCCATTATGTTCGTTTGTCTTTGTATCTCCTGTTTTAAATTTAAATTTAATTCTATATTTTTGTTTGTATTTGTATGAAGATCATTCACCTTTTCCTTAGTAGAGGTTGTTGGATTAAAATTATTATCAGTTGTCTTTTTTTGCCAATCAGCCGGTTTGTTTTTATTTATTTGTTTAGAATTATCTACTGATCTAAACTGGTTATTTCTGGGTTTGTTTAAATTGAATTTCTCTTCTAAAAGCTGATTGTTTTGTTTTAATAAACACACATTTTCTAATAAGATTTTATATTTTTCATCTTTTTCTTCAAGGAGTTTTTTCAATAAATCTACTTCGTTTTGAAGTTTATGTATTAGTAAGTCTTTATCTTCTAGTTGTGATTTGCAGCATATAATTTTGCCGTCATCCATTCTTACATATTTGGTCTTAATGCGCACAAAACAGGACTGATGAAACACATTACCACAGCTTACACACACTACAATTTTTGCTTGTTTATTTGCACAACATTTAAATTGTATATTATCCATTTTATCACTATAAACTCAATTTTTCGCTAGAGCATTCTCATTTTCGTCCTCACTTGACGCCATATTCGATACTTAAATTTTATTATCTTTGTTTTTCTATACTTTACACAAGGGGGCGCCAGAATTTTTTCAACCTGTAAAGGGGTCGCGAAATCAAAAAGATTGAAAAACACTGCACTAGAGGATACCTGTACTTGTGCATCTTTTAAATTAAACTTAATACGACAATTTAAAATATCAATGCACTTCAATTTTTCCTCATTAAACATTATTTTTTACCACTAAGATCAGTACAAAATACATATCGCTCTATTTTGTCACTCATTATAACAAAATTTGATTTTATACTTTTGATATTTGTATATATAATCGCTTTTTAAAACACAATAAACTTTACGAAACGTGTAATTTTACAAGAATGACGCTATCTTGAACATACTAGCTGTCTCCCCCACGTTACAGCTATGTCTCTCACGCTCCCAACGAAATGTTGCTGCACTCGTCTAACTCAGCTAAGTCTTTGGCGATATAAATCGGTCTGGCTTTCAATTAAGCAACGTAATTATTGTCTGGCAAATTATAGTCTATTTGTTTGCAGTTGGCAGCACAGTGAATTCATTATATGCAAATTCTTCAAAGCCCAAGCAATGGTGGTTCATGAAAAATAACTAAAAGTAGTTTACATTTCTATTGAAACATAGTCATAGTTGTTATTTTTCAAAGAGTCCACCCTGTAATTAGGGATTAACTAACCCAAACTCAATAGAAACCCTAGATAATATTGTCACAACAGGTAGCTGAATAGATCCCATGACCGTAGAACCGAACTTTTTAAAGCATAATTTAAATTAAAATAAAATTATGCTACGTATTAAAAAGTAAGAATTAAATATAAATTACTGCAAATAGCACTTACTCTTTTAATTGTCGGCTTCCATTTCGTCGTATTCATCCGACGATGAGTAAGATTCGTTGTCTGGTCCGATAGGAATTACAATGGGTTCGAACAGTTCTTCAATATTGATATCAACACTCCACAATCGTTCTGCTTCCTTCTTCACATGGTTTAAGGCATTGGTCCAATTTTCCCGTGTTACGTTTCCAAAAGAATTTATCAAAAGTTGTCTAACGTCATTCACTTTAAAATTTGTATTGTTTCTTGCCATCTCACCTTTTACCTGTGCCCATATTAATTCTATAGGGTTTAATTGACAGTGATAAGGTGGCAAACGTAATACAGTTATTCCTTTTTCCTTCGCCATTTCGTCAATTACATATCTTTTATATTGTAATTTGTGGCGCTTTGCAATTTGCATTAATTCCGTTTTCAGCATGGTGTCGTCAAAAGATATATTCTTGCTCTGGAGCCACTCTTTAATATCTCCTTTTTTCCATGACGTCGTTGGTAACTTTTCTACCAGTTTTGAATGATAACTGGCGTTATCTAAGACAACCACTGCAGCACTTGGCAAAAAGTTCAATAGCTGGGAAAAATAATCTTCAAAAACATCAGAGGTCATACTCGTGGTAATCTTTGGTTGACTTTGATACAAAGTCTAATAACCATAGATATAGGAACATACAGATATAACTAGTCATTCATAAATTCAAAATATTCTGTGACCAAGAATGAAATGAGAGGGATATAGCATTCAAGTGAAAAGGATACATCGTCTATTGGAAGATCGCGTCTTACTTTTACGTTGCGAGCATGGGCGTACCATTATAGGAGTGAAATGGGTTAAGGAACAGTAAAATATAATTTTTATTATCGATATAAATCTGAAAAGTGATTAATAAAAAAAAACATTATAAACAATATGTATTTATTGAATTTTAAATAATATAATTTTTGTATTGACACTTCTAATTCTTTGTTTTTTTGTTAGGTCCAACATTTTTTTTGTTTCATAAAGAATTTTTATTTTGAAATAATTTTTTAGACACAGTTTAATCAATTGAGTGGAATGAGAATCTATTAATGATGTTTCATACAAGTGATCTTCAAAATGATCATATATATCACTAGTTAAACACTTCATTACATTGTTTATTAAAATGTTTAATACATTTTTGATATTTTTATTAAAATATTTTTAGTCTTTTTGAAAAACCTAAAATATTTTTCCCCAGCCTTACATATATCAACAACAAACTTCGAAGCATTTATTAAGTTTCCATATTGTTTTCTGTTTTGCAAGGATCAGGGAGATATTGTATTTTCCAAAAGACTTTTACATTTTACGCATGAAACACATTTTTTTAATGCTTTTACTACAAAGCCAGATATATATGAAACTACATCTTCAATGTAATCTGTTAAATTCCATGCCGAGCAATTTAAAAAACTTTCCTCAAAATCTTTATTTATGGATTCAAGAAATTTCTTATATTCTTCACTTTCTTCCAAATTGTAAAAATCTTCCGTATAACTTATATTTCTTCCACCCTCATATGACAAAATGGGAATGTTTTTAAAATCCAAGACATTCCTTGTTTTAGGTCCACTTATCTCAGACTTAACAATAAGTCTTTTGTAAGCGGCCTTAAACTGTCTTGCAGTTGTGTTATTATTGAAACCGCCTTTGCTTCTAATATCCCCAAGAAAAGATTCCAGGTGGTCTTGGTATTTTATGTAAAAGCAAATAAATTACCTGCTTATTTACTACGTGGGTAGTATACATATCTTTTAAACTATTTATACAGGTGAAAAAATCTAAAAAGCCAGTTTTTTTGGGATTCTATTAATGGGATACCCCGTACATTTAAATCTAATAAATAGTTTTTACATTCATCTAAGTACTAAAAAATGCTTGAGTACTGACAGACAATGGTTTTTTTATAAATGTACTCTGCAAACTTATTTCTAGATGTCAAAGAGATTGTTAAATTTTAAAATAAAATCTGCGGTAGCATCTACATTTTTAAAAGAAGGTACATTTAAATCGTGGCAAAGAAACATTAATGCCTCTGAAACACTTTTGCTAAGGGTTTGAGTAGCGACGCAAACCTTCATTTTTTCTCTAGCCCATTGTAAATGCCTTAATTTTAATTTTGTTGCTGCATGGAAGGCCTTCACTATTTTGGTATTCAACCAGCTGTTCGATAAACCTCCATTCGATAGCACCTCCATCACCATTGTTCATAACTTTTTGCGATCCAAAACAATTGCGAACTAATTTTATCATGTCACTTGGATCCAAATATATATGTTACGGTTAAAGTATTTAGTTGGATAGTATACAAACTAAAATAATATTAAACTGTGAAAGGCTTTCGCGGCCATTGTCTATTGTATCAATGGTTTTTGGGCTATTAGGCCGGCGTCGATTGTCTTGCTGACTTGACGTGTCGCCAACACGAGCGGTTGGCATCTTCAGAAGTTGCTTCCTGGTTGACAGTCTGCGACTTTTCAACGTCAAATTAAAATTATAAATAATGGAGATAGAGTTCCGGGAGGACAGACTTTTTTTTTCGGAAATTTCCTCCTCTTTAACGAGCTTTTTTCAAAATTGCTTAAATATTAATATTTTTCGAGTTATTAACAAAAACATAAACATCTGTTTTTTTTTCATCTTATTTTGTTAATAACAATTGCAATTTTCTGCCTGCACACTTTTCCTTCAAAAACATTTTTCTAGAGGTGATTCCGAATCCAATTAGCTATCACTCATATTTTTAGGACCTTTATTTTAATTTTTCTTGTTTTTGAAGATGTTGACTAGAGTGTAAGGCTTCATAAGGACTGTGTCCAATACCAGAATGAAAGCAGCTACAAAAAACAATGAACTGAGGTAAAACGCAACTTATACAAACACAGAGTCGCTGTTGTATTCACCTATACTTACGCAAACAAAACAGATACAAAATTATGCCGCTGCGCCGTTTTCACAACTGGCAAATGAAATAAAAACACAGTTTCTTAGATTTCAAAATACATTCAGATAATTCTAAAATTGAACAACTTTTAAACTTTCGCTCCATTTTGTCGAGTTATTATCTTACATCAACGACGCTAACTTGTTCTCTATATCTTGGTTCGCCCTCTCCACTGAACTTTGTGATTGTGAATGTCTTGGTTTACCATGGACAATATGGCAGTCAGGCCACATTCCGACTAATTCCTCAGTAGATAAGCAAAGAGAGTTCTAGCCATATTTTTGAACATAACCTCACTTTTTTTTGAGTTGGCTGCTTGCCCTAAATGTCAAAGGCCATTTGAAAAAAGAAGAATTGGTTGCTTGCGTTACACGTCAGAGGCCACTCAATTTCCGAATGCCAAAAGGGCATTATAGCTATATCTCGTAAACGGCCCAACGGATTTCGACGTATGACGTATCATTGTAAAGGGGTTGGTGTATAGGGTAAGATAAAGCGTCAAAAAGACCATATTTATGCTGCCAAAAAGGCATTAACGTTGTATCTCGTAAACGGCCTAACAGATTTCGTCACGTGACATATCATTGTAAAGGGGTTGGTGTATAGGGTAAGATAAAGCGTCAAAAAGACCAGATTGATGAGGCCAAAAGGGCATTATAGCTATATCTCGTAAACAACTCAACGGATTTCGACGTATGACGTATCATTGTAAAGGGGTTGCTGTATAGGGTAAGATTAAGCGTCAAAAAGACCATATTTATGCTGCCAAAAAGGCATTAACGGTGTATCTCGTAAACGGCCGAACGGATATTGACGTATGAGATATCATTGTAAAGGAGTTGGTGTATAAAATGTGACAAACAATAGTAGAAAAAATAATAAACAAGTCTTATCGCAATAAAGATAATAGACTTAGAAATATTTTTTGAATTATTAGTATTATTCTTAGAAATTGTAAATTATGCAAAATGACATCATATTAATGAAGAAACAAGTAGAAATATTTTTTGAATTAAATATTAAAAGCGGGTGACCTTGGTGCCTTCACGATGTGAAAGCAGTATTATTATTCTTAGAAATTGTAAATTATGCTGCACCTGCAGTGAGTATAAAATGACATCATCATCATATTAATGAATATGAATGAATTTCTCAGGAAGCTATTATCCTGATACATAAAGGTGTGGTATTTTTTAGACATTAGCGTCACATAATATGATTAGTAAAATATAATACTTAATAAACAACATAGAGAATATATTGTAAAAGCAGCAATTAGGTAGTAATTTTTTTTTTATCGCCGCCCATATGTTTTGATTAAGACACACACACACACACACACACACACACACACACACACACACACACACACACACACATTTAAAGAGTATTCTGAATGTAAGTTCTTCATTATTGTGTTGACTTTGTTTACATCCAGTTCAGTGCAAGAGCTCTTCTGTTACATACTCATAAAGGTAAGAATTTATTTTATTTAATTTTATTTTTGAGTGTATTTAATTATTTGTTTATGTAATTTTATTTTTGAGTTGATTTAATTTTATTTTTCTTCAGTTAAGTTTATTTTTCATGATTTAATTTTATTAATTTTATTTTTGAGATTATGTAATTTCATTTTTCTTCAGTTAAGTTTATTTAATTATTTGTTTATGTAATTTTATTTTTGAGTTGATTTAATTTTATTTTTCTTCAGTTAAGTGTATTTTTCATGAGTTATTTGTATTAATTTTATTTTTGAGATTATGTAATTTTATTTTTCTTCAGTTAAGTGTATTTAATTATTTATTTATGTAATTTTATTTTTCTTTAGTTATGTTTATTTTGAGTTGATTTGTATTGGTTTTGAATTAATTTTATTTTTAAGTTGATTTAATTTTGGTTTCAAATTCAATTATTTAATTTTTTATTTGTAGATGGATCTAACTAAAATAAATTCGTTATGTCTTGCAGAAAAAAGTAACGAGAAGACTATTATTAAACTAGGACAACTTCCAGTGGATGTTCCGCAAAAAGTATTGAACGCTAAACTAGTAAACAGCAAATTTGGGGAAACAATTTTGGTTGAGCTAGAAAACGGGCTCTGCTTTTTGCCTAAGAGAACCATTGAACCACTGAAGCTTCACTTAGCAGAATTATCTGGTGGATATTATTGTATCAAATATAAAGGGAAAAAACAAATTGGACAAGCTAATCCTACCGATACATTTGAAATAGTTAAGGAATAATTTTTTGTAAGTTTTTTTATTTTTTTATTTTACAATTATGAGTAACATTAGGGCTAATGCTATTGTTTTATAAATCATATAAAGCGTTAATCTCCAGTTTTTCGCATAGGGAAGCAAATAAATTAATCAAACAAATTAAACGGCATGTTATCAGTTTTCATAAAGATATTCGTAGGGGAAATTGGAACACTTAGAAATTTACAAACAAATTTGGGGCATTTAAAATCAATAAAAGAAAAAATTTTTAATTTGTCTAAGCAGGGATCGGGGTTAACTGAAAAATCAGGGGTAAAATGGGTCGATCTAGAATCGGTTTTTCATTCAAGAATTAGGACTGCCGTTGTCGTTAATTTAAAACATAAAGACCTTAATAGTTTTTTTGGTGATGCGTTTAGGCTAGTTAAGAGTAGAATAGCTAACAGTTTGAAAAAATTTAATACGATTAAAGTAAATACAACATTTTGCGGGGAATTTATTAAAAAATCTAGGGAAATCGAAGACATTTTAGAGTTTAAATATTTTAACACTAAAAACGCGGTAATAGATGCAGGTACGGATCTTGCATTGTGGTTCAACGAAAATATTGTTGATAAAGTAATGAGTAAATTATCGGAATTTCAACTTAAAGATTCTGGATGGGCTTTAGACAAAATTATTTCACTGGAAATTAACATCAATAAATATGAGATAGGTAACGGTGCTTCATCATACATTAAGCTACCTGATCCTATACAAAAAAAGAAAGCATGCATTAATATTAAAAATTTAGATAAAGCATGCTTTTATTGGTCGGTGACAGCATCATTGTATCCAGTTAATAAACACGTAGATGTGGTAAAATCGTATCCTTACTATGCAGCAGTTTTAAAAACTCAGGGTTTGGACATGCCAATGCCATTAAATAATATTTCAAAATTTGAAACATTAAATAACATATCAGTTAATGTTTATGCATTAGAATTGAATACCGCGAAAGATAAATCATTTTACACAATTTATCCTGCCCGACTAACAAAAGAAAAATTAAATAAACATGTAAATTTATTGCTTATTCAGGACAAATACTTTCCAAAATTAAACGATTATGAAGCTCCATCAATGGATACGGAAAATGAAGATATCAAATATCACTATTGTTTAATCAAAGATTTATCTCGACTAATATCAAGTCAAGTTAGTAAACATAATGGACAAAAATATATTTGCGATCGATGTTTAAATTACTTTAGTAGTCAGGAAAAATTAAGTAAACATGAAGATTACTGCAAAGATATGAACAATTGCAAAATATCGTACCCACCATTTGATCATGTAGAGTTTAAAAACCACGTATACAAGCAGACTACACCTTTTGTCATTTATGCAGACTTTGAGTCAGTGCTACGTCCTCATAACAAGAACTTGGGAAAACATACACGAAAGTTTCAGAAACACGAGGCGTATAGTGCAGGATATTATCTAAATTGCTCCTATGATAGTTCGCTATCATTTTATAATGAATATATTGGAGAAGACTGCATGGATTGGTTCGCTGCTGAAATGACAAGGATGGCTAAATTTATTGAAGACAAAATTAAACATATCGAACCAATGATTGTCAAGCCTAGTTTACTTAATGCAACAACATGTCATATATGCGAACACCCCTTCAAAGAGAAGGACACCATCGTTTTAGACCACGACCATTTTTCTGGAGATTTTAGAGGGTTTGCACACCAAAGCTGCAATTTAAATTATAAAAAAAAGTTTGTTGTACCCGTAGTCTTTCATAACCTTTCGGGATACGACTTACATGTTTTAATTAGAGATTTATCCAAAAAAGGTAATATAAGCTTGCTTCCTATAAACAAAGAAAAATACATTTCGTGTACATTAAGTAATGATGAGAGCGAAGTAAAGTTTAGATTTATAGACTCGCTACGATTTTTAGATTCCTCCTTAGATAAACTGTCCGCTTTACTAGAACCATCAGATCTACATTATCTACGTTCACAGTTTCCCAATTTAACATCTGAACAATTTGAACTATTAAGTAGAAAAGGGGTGTTTCCTTATGAATACATTGATTCAATTGAAAAATTAGACAATACGGAACTGCCATCCAAAGATAAATTTTATAGCACACTAACAGATGAAAATATTACTGATGATTTATACATGCATGCACAGAAGGTTTGGCAATCATTTAAAATAAAAAATTTAAAGGAATATAGCATGCTGTACATGAAAACAAGATATAGACCAAATCATGTTTATAGAGAAAGGTATAAGAGGAGGAGTCAGTCAATGCAGCAATAGATATGCTAAAGCAAACAACAGATACATGAAAAATTTTAATCGAACAGAATCTGAAAAATATTTAATGTACTTGGATGTAAACAATTTATATGGTTGGGCAATAAGTCAACCTCTTCCGTACGGAGGATTCCAATGGACTGATACAAACATCGATGTGACTCAAATACCAGATGATAATGATGAGGGTTATATTCTCGAAGTGGATATAGAATACCCTTAGCATTTACATAATCTACACAATGATTTACCGTTTTGCCCAGAACATCGAAAACCCCAAGGATCAAAAATACAAAAACTCATGACCACTTTATATGACAAAGAAAAATACGTAATACATTATCGAAATTTAAAGCAGGCTATAAAACATGGATTGAACGTGAAAAAGATTCACAGAGTGTTGAAATTTAAGCAAAGCCCATGGTTAAAGTCTTACATCGACCTAAACACAACTCTTCGAACAGCTGCCAAAAATGATTTTGAAAAGAATTTATATAAACTTATGAATAACGCTGTATTTGGCAAGATGATGGAGAATATAAGGAAACACCGCATTGTTAAACTCGTTAGATCTTGGGAGGGTCGATATGGAGCAAAGAACTTGATAAGCAGTCCTAGGTTTAGTTCGAGCAAAATCTTTGATGAAAACCTTTTAGCGATAGAGCTTCATAAAACCGAACTTGTATTTAATAAACCATTGTACATTGGCATGTCGATTCTTGATATTTCAAAGACGTGTATGTATGACTTTTATTACAGTTTTCTACTTCCTACGATGGGTGTAGACAACTGTAAACTCTTATACACCGATACAGATGCATTTCTTCTGCAACTGCAATGCAATGATGTTTATACCGAGTTAATTAAAGCCTATCCCGAAAAATTTGACACCTCGGACTATGAACCAAACAATGCGTACGGTATTTCACTCTTAAATAAAAAAGTCATAGGATTAATGAAAGATGAATGCAACGGCAAACTTTTAACTGAATTTGTGGGGTTGCGTTCAAAAATGTACTCGTATTTAACAGAGGGTGATAAATGCGTTAAAAAATCAAAAGGGGTTAAAAAGAATGTCGTTGCAAAGAAAATTACTTTTGATGATTACCTTTCATGTTTAAGAGATAGTAAATTAAAAACAGTTAACCAATGCACGTTCCGTTCCTACAATCACAATGTGTTTACAATCGAACAAACCAAAATCGGTCTAAGTCCACACGATAATAAACGCTTTTTATGCAATGGATCTTTTAACACTTTAGCATGGGGCCATCGCGATATAATGCTCGATTAATGCTACTTATAATTGGGAAATAAAAAATAGTTGTAAATTAATTAGTTTTTAGTTTTTTATTGTTTATTGTATATCTAACATTAAATAACAGTTGTAAATTAATAAGGTTAGTTTTTAGTTTTCTATTGTTTATTGTATATCTAACATTAAATAACAGTTGTAAATTAATTCGGTTAGTTTTTAGTTTTTTATTGTCTATTGTATATCAAAAATTTTTTTATGTTTACAATAAATTTTTAATCTGAATCTATGGTGTATTATTTTCTTTTAAATATGTTCCGTTGAAACGATCAAAATAACGTTCAAATTCGTCGTTTAGACGTCTATTTTTTGACACTTTGACGTTCATGAATTTAGTAACGAAAAAACGTTAAAAACTGACGCTTTTTTGTCACTTTGAAATGATGTTTTTCCATAAGAAATACATGTAAATCGAAATTTTTTTTTATCAAATTTTTAATACGTTGAAACGACAAATTTTAACGCTATCTTGACGTTTGGACGTTTCACATTTTGGTACTGTAACGTTCATAAATTTTGTCTCGATAAAATAACATTTTTTGACGCTATATTTATCGATTTTGAAATAAAAGTCATGATTTTTTATAAAAGTTTATTTCATATTTTCTAAATCTCTTGTTACATTTTGTTCATAAAAGTAAATATACTGACGCAAAGCGTTACATAATAAAGGATCAGTACATATTTCATAAAATACATCTAATCCTTTAAACCAGTTAAAATCAAAATTTTTTTTTACAATATCTATAACATTATTATAATAACAATTAAAGTTAATATTTTCTAGAAGTGAAATCTGATAAGCTACGATACAATGGTGTACTCTAACAAGTTCATCTGCATCCTTTTCCGTTAGATGATATCTTACTCCATGTTTTTCAACTTCTATGAACCTGGTGTCATCGTATACCAACTGTCGTATTGTACAAAAATCTCCACAGGAAAATGTAAATGCACTCTGGATCAAACTCATCTTATCTAAATAGTCAATAAGGTCAAGCCATTCCATTTTCCCAAACGACAATTTACTTGGCTTGCAGTATTCTGATAAAATAATAGCTGGAGAAAATGTTCTTGCAGGAGATAAGCCAACTTTTATAATATAACCCTCAATTGCGAAAGATGATTGTAGCAGCAAATAATTTTCACGTTTTGCTTTGTCTTCGTGAACATTTGAAATTCTGTTTACTTCTTTCATATAGATAGAATCTTCACTACTACTCTTAGAATTTGACTCACTACTATAACCACTGTCTTGTGCCATCATCTTTTAATACTTGATAAAACTTGTGTTGAAACTAAGTAAAAATAATTGCTTCTGCTTCTAAGGACAGTTTTAGTCGGACTGCAGACTGAACGGTTTGAGCAATAGATGATATGAATCAAAAAGGCCCCCGGAAGCTGTGAAAACGTATCTTGTTTGCCATAAGAATACGTGTAAAAAATGTTCAAAATAAGAAACAAGGAAGTTTATAAAATATTAGATTTTTCGATCCAGCTATTATGCGAACTATCGAACCCCAGCCATTTAACGTAGATTTTATTGCCTTTTTTCCTCAGCACTTTTTCAACAAGGTAAACATCAGGATTTTTTGACTTTTGTAGCTCTTTCTCGTAAAATGCTCCTTTAATTGGTGACCCATGTAAATCGTCCAACATGTATGTTACAGGATTAGTTATGTTCACTTTGGTAATTTTAAAAAGCTCCGTAGTCCAATTAGGTGTATAGCCTTTATCAAATAGATGCTTTGCCTTGCTTATGCGCACCACATCTCCAAGTTTATATTTTCGCGGGCCTGCTATTTTCAAATGATTATAATGTTGCTGCAGAATCTCTTTTTCATTGGATCTGTTTACCTGAGACGGCTTTTGACCAATCGTTCTATGTTTGCTTTCGTTGTACTCTTTTGTAATTTTCGGTAACACATCTATCCACCTGTACGTACCGTTTAAGCTAAAATGCTTGTACAATTTCGTTTTCAGCGTTCTAATAACTCTTTCCGCCATACTTGCTTTCATCTTGGTAAATGTACTATAATGATTTATGCCATGTTTCTGCATTAGATTTTGAAATTTTGTGTTGTAAAACTCTTTGCCCTGATCAGATTGAAGATTTTTCGGTTTGCGTTTTCCTATAATATCAGCAAAAGCTTTCGTGATTTCTTCGCCAGTTTTCGATTTTAACGGTCGAGTCCAGAGAAATTTCGAGAAGCAGTCAATTACCACTAGAATCATTTTAAACGATCGATTTTGAGTTGCGTAAGAACTCATTTCAGCCAAATCAATTTGCCATAAATCGTCCAAACCTTTGATAATTGTTCGTCGTCGAGCATAATTTTTTCGAGCCGGTTTGTGCAGCTCATTAACAACTTGAATCTTTTCCTTTGAAAACATGACTGTGACTATATCTAATGTTTAGGGATTTTGTACTAACCGCTTCTCCAATGCTTTAATAATATTTAAAACATTTCGCAGATTATTTTGATTTATAGTTATTGTATTAGTCAACTCAGCAATGTTTTTTTCAATAACCAAAATTTTTCCAGAGAGTACATTAACATTTTTCGTTACAGAGTCAGTTCTTTTAAGAATCTCATCGAACAAATCTTGTCGTATATCTGGAATATCCTGATTATATAATTTTATTACCGCTTTCTCGATTTTATCTTTTACGTTTTCTACTGCATTTGTTTGATTAACAGCTAACTGTGCAGAGTTTGCATTAATCGTTGCTATTTGTGATTCTAAACTTTTAAGTGAATTTTTGATGTCTCCTCGTAGGTACTGTTTTGCAGTGACAATTGAGTCATCAACATATTTTTTGTTAGCCATATGTTTGCTGGCTAACGGAGGATCTCTTGATATAAAAGTGTTTATGGCCATCAAGTCATTAGTGAATGTAAGTTTCATAGCATTCATGTTTTCAGTCAACTTTTTCACATTATTATCCATATATTTTTTATTGACGGCATCGCTGTCTGAGTCAGGATCTTTAACATTACAAAGCTTTAAATTTTCAAAATCAATATCACCGTTTGCAGTATGGACTAAACTTGGTTTAGACATTAGCAATAGTTTTTTATTGCCTACATCATGTTTAGTACGTCCGAATTTGTCGACACTCATTGTGGTAATGATGTTTAAGCAATAATGCGTGCTTCTTTTAATTCTTCGATAATTGCAACAATTTCATTATCATTCGAAGTATTTCCTGCTTCTTTTGATGCTATTAAAAGCCGAAGCCTGTCAACAAGTTCGTTTGGATCATCCCAATATTGAAGGTCAATTTTATTATCGTTGTAAACCATTTGCATCCCAAAGCCCGAAGCTTTTCGCAAGTGAGAGATAGCCAGAGGTTTTATGATATGTGTGTATTTAAATCGGTTTGTTCCTTTAAGGTGTCCTTTAATGTTTTTATGAGGATTTGTTAATTCTAGTATTGTTCCATAACGCTTTAAATCATCATCATTGTAATTTTCAGGTTCATCATTAAAAATTAATTCATATAGACCCGGTGTACCTCTTATCTGTTTGCCTTCTGTAATAATAAATCCATGCTTTTTATCAAAGTCGATTTGTTTGCTACCCAGAAACCATTTAGAAGTATCACCATCGTAAGTAGGACCATAAACCGTATCTCTATTATCTTTTTGTGTCCAATACTCTAGAATATATGGATGAGCCATTGGGGGATACTGATCTAAGTATTCCTTAATAACATCTTCTGAAATGTCTAGATCTTTAACAGCCTGTTCTTCGTCTTCGTCTTCATAGAATACTTCATCATCACCATCATCACTAGTAGTTTCGGCAACATTTTCGAGTTTTATAAACCTAGGTATGCTTGGTTCCTCTTTTTGTTTGGGCGGCTCTTCTTCTTGTTTAGGTGATTCTTCTTTTTGTTTAGATGGTTCTTTTTTAGGCTCTGGCTCGTTGACTGGTTGAGGAGGAGAGATCACTGTTTGGTTTAGAGAAGATTTTACAATTTTGTGTAGAGGTTCCGTGACAGGTTTAAACAATTTATTTAGTGTCTCATCCGTTTCAACTCTACCCAATTGTAACGCTTTATATTTTTTTCGAATCGATCGAGCAAGTTCGGCAATTTTTCTTTTACGAACGGCAATGTCAACTGGATTGTCTGACATGTTGTCGAATACTAAAACGCAATGTTACAATTTTATGTATTTATCGAAACCGATTCGATATCGACCGTTGTTTAAATCAAAGTCTTTCGCAATAACCATTGTCCCATACTTTTCTTGCCAACATTTCGAACACAACTGTTTGAATTCTTCAAAACTCATATACGGTGACACGTGTTCATCAAAGACATGTTTCAAATTAATAGCATCTTGTTTAAAAAGTACAATTAGGTTACTGTTATCTCTACAAATTTGTTTACAGCATTTCGAGTAGGTCTGCGAAAGAAATGCGCTATCTATATCCCGATGTCGACCCATGCTGTAGTATTCTCGAATCTTTTGCTGGTTCTCACATATGACGTCATCAAAAATGAAAATTGAATTCGGCTTTGCTTCATTTGGGCTAATAACTTCATCGTTTTCTTTAAATGGAAAATATCCCACTCCTTTAACTTTCGACAGCACTTCTTCCAACAATTTATACTTTGGTTGATACAATGACTTTGAATAAACGTAAACATTTTTAAATTTCGCGCCATGTGGATGAAA
This sequence comes from Altica lythri, assembly GCA_964028335.1. Classification (NCBI taxonomy): domain Eukaryota; kingdom Metazoa; phylum Arthropoda; class Insecta; order Coleoptera; family Chrysomelidae; genus Altica; species Altica lythri. The sequence continues at coordinate 10,374,491 of OZ034806.1, read as the reverse complement.
CAGTAACGATAACATAACGTTCGTTTTGCCACACCCACTGGGTCCACAGATTAGCGCTCGAAACGAATTTGGTAGCAATGGTCCATGTTTACTGTCAGCGATTTGACCGTTTCCTTCATCTAAATTTACAATTGGTAGCGTCTGGTCTTGTTGAATGATCTTTATTGTTTAACATGTCTTTTAATGTTTCACTGTATAAATAGAGTAGTAATTCTTAAATTCTTTCATTTCTCATGTTGGTGTTTGAAGGTGAAGGTGTGCTTAACAGTTTAATCAATAATCTGCCGTTTGAACTACATTATCCTGGTTACAACTTTTTGGGTCCTGGAACTAAATTACATAAAAGACTTGCACGTGGAGATACGGGGGTTAACCTGCTGGACGACGCAGCCAGAGAACACGATATTGCATATTCTAAGCATAAAGATTTAGCGGAAAGACATAAAGCGGACAAGATTCTAGAGAATAAAGCGTGGGAAAGAGTAAAGTCCAAGGACGCATCAATTGGCGAAAAGACTGCAGCGTGGTTAACTACCACCGCAATGAAAGCTAAACGTAAACTTGGCATGGGTGTTAGGAAACCTAAATCGTTTAAACGCAATATTATAAGTAAAATACAGAGAGATATAAAAAAAGCTGGTCCTTCGGCTACATTAAAACGAGCAGTCAGTATGGCTCTAAAAGCAGCCAGGGTTGCTGTACAAAATGCTGGTGGAAAAAAACAAGTTAAAGTACCTAGGATTATTCCTATCGAACCAAAATCCGGAGGCTTTTTACCGTTAATTCCGTTATTTGCTGGACTAAGTGCACTCGGGGCGTTGTCTGGTGGAGCTGCTGGAATCGCTAAAACTGTGATTGATGCGAAAAATGCACAGAAAAAATTGGAAGAAGAACATCGACATAACAAAGCTATGGAATCTCTCGGTAAAGGACTATATTTACGAAAAAATGCCAGAGGGGGCTTTGGTCTTTTTCTTAAAAAAAACTAGGCAAGCTACCCAATCGAGGATTGTATGATTACGAACTAAAACGATATGCTAAACGTCTAAGAATCCCAAATTTTAGAGGTGTATTTATGCGAGACACATTACCTAAAACCGGCCCTATTCAACGCGAATGCGCAATCCTAAATTTGGATGAAAGCAAAAATCATGGAACTCATTGGGTGGCGTATCGAAAGATTAACAAGAACGTCGAATATTTCGATTCATTTGGCAAGTTGAAACCGCCGAAAGAACTTGTACAGTATTTGGGACCTGCAACGAAAATTGTTTACAACCACGATCCTTACCAGACTTTTAATCAAATCAATTGCGGCCATCTTTGTTTAGAATTTCTATACGATGGAGGCTATTTTGGCGTACATTAATCGTGAAAAGAACCTGATTGACTTTACTGAACAGGAATTGGCTTGTTTTCCTATATGTTATTTGAAAAGGTACGCAAAACCTTGTGAATTATTACAAGTTTGGTGCAAGTTGCCGCTTGAATATAGATTGGATTTTGAATTGCGAACCTGCCTGCCCTGCTTTGTTCATCATAATCGTCCTGAATGGACAACCCATGTTGATGGACCTGCGCAATCACAAGGAAATTGTCATATATGTAAACTAGGTTTAGAAAAATGTAATGAGATTGTAAAAAATTATTTAAATAAATGTTAAAGATATACAATTTTATTTCTTTGTTTAACCTCCAACAGTTATGTTGTTGACGCTAGAGAGTCGTGATTATCAATTTGATTGGACTCCTCCGGTTCCGTTAAGTTTAGATCCAAAGAAACAATACAAGTTGGCATTTCTGTTTTTCTTTTCGTACAACAGTATACCAAATGTAGAGAATGGCAGTAATGCTTTTTACTATTACGAAAATAACGATAAAACTAAATTGCAGAAAATAACATTAAATACTGGTTGCTATGAAATTTCCGATATTGAAGAGACGATCCGAAATTTCATACATATACCACTAAATGCAAAGATTGAAGACGTTTTTTCATTGAAGCCCAACAATAATACACTCAAGTGTGAAATATTCAGTAGTCAACATGCAATAAATTTCGAGTGTGAAGACAGTATAGGCAAAATGTTGGGTTTCTCAAAGAGGATTTTGGAACCGAACGTAAGACATAGTTCCGATCTACCTGTGGAAATTGTTAAAGTACGAACGATTCGTTTCGAAACAAACATTACCACCGGAGCCTTCTACAACAACAGACCTACTCACACTATCCACGAGTTTGGTATATCTGTAGACCCTGGTTACGCTATCGACGAAATTCCGAAAAATATCACGTATTTGCCGGTGATTAATATACCTGAGATTACAAATATTACTATACTGGCATTGGATCAAAATTCAAGACCTGTAAATTTTCAAGGTGAAAGAAGCATATTTGGTTTGGAGTTGAAAGAATGGGATTAATTTTCAACTATATAGCACCTTCATATTTTCAGAAGCCTGCAGTATTGAACAAGTCGTTAAAGTGTTCAGTAGGACGACTACGACGACGACAACTTACTAGAGACAACGTTTTATTTTTGAAAGCTCTTGGTTTCAAAGTTATTAACACTAATAATGAATCGTATACGAACAATTCAAGATCCAATGTTTGATCTCTATCGAGAACCGACTCAGGATGAATCGATTAGAAAATCCGAATACCGCTCTTACACACCATTCATCAAATCGTTTAGCTGCAGTGACATTGTAGAATTTAGTGTAAATCAGGTAGATTCATTCTTTGCAATGCATGATACGTTGTTGGCTATTAAAGGAAAATTGGATGTAACTGGTGATGGCGATGTTAGTTTGACACCAAACTTTGGAGCATTTCTATTCGACTCGTGTACGTATAGCGAAAGTGCAAGAGAGATAGAAACAGTTCGAGATCCTGGAATTGTTAGCACTGTAAGAGCTTTAACATGTTACAATGAAGAAGATTCTCGTCACCTCGCCATTGCTGGTTGGAATTATCCTGTAAGTCCCATTCTCAATCCTGATGATAAATCATTTAGTTTACTGATGCCGCTTAAACACATCTTCAACATTTTCAATGATTACCCAATGGTAACTTGTGGACGACAAACGATTCGATTCGTTCGAGCTCGTAATGATCTCGATAGCGTTATTGTAACAGAGAAACGAGATGCCGCTGGCGTAGCTACTGTTACAACCGTACAGATTATGATTCATTCGATGGAACTAAAAGTTAAACATATTTATCCAAATGATTTTGTTAAAGAACAATTGATGCGATCAATTCAAAGCGATCGTCCAATCGTAATTCCGTTTAGAAAATGGGAACTACATGAGCTACCATCTTTGACCGCAGGAGCAACACAAGAAATTTGGGCTGTTAAAACAACGTCTGCAATAGAGAAACCTCGATATGTTATTGTATTTTTCCAAACTAATAGGAGAAATCTGAAAATTGCAGATCCTTCTTTATTTGATCATGTAAATCTACAAGGTCTCAGACTTGCATTGAATGGTGAATATTTTCCCAATGAAAGGATGCAACTTGATTTTGACAAAGGCGATTTTGCGCTAGCTCATTACAACTACAGCGAATTCAATTCCAGTTACAACAGAGTATCAATGAAACGACCATTAATGGATTTTCTAGCATTCCGAAATCGTGCTTTGTTTGTTATCGATTGTTCTAAGCAAGAAGAATCGATGAAATCATCGACTGTTGATGTACGACTAGAAATTGATGTCAACACAGGATTTACCAAAAATACTAAAGCATATCGTATCATAATTCACGATTGTTTATTGGAGCATTATCCCTTAACGGAAGTAGTTAAAAATATAATATAAACTGCTAACTATTTAGTATTTGCTCAGCTTTCAAAGAAGTTTCATCATCATCATAATCATGAGAATTGCAGTAGTCGACATCCAAGGATTTATAATCGATGAAGTTTTTTATCCAAAAGAAGTCGCTATTCACATTGGTGGTATAAAATCGAATTTTTTATTTAAACCTCCTAAACCATTCTACGAGTTGACTGCTAAAGACAAGAAAACCACGCGATATTTGGAAAATTTTATACATGGAATACGATACGATTCTGGAGATGTAGATTATTCCGATGTCAATGCAATTTTGGAGAAACACCTACTTGGCAACGTTGATTTGATTTATGTTAGAGGAAATCAAAAAATTGACTTTTTAAAAGCAAAATGCGAAGAACTTGGACTCCATGTATTAATTTATGATGTTGTAAATTATGATGGGACACCCTGTGCAACGAAAAATTTTGAAGCTGTTTATTCAGGATGTCCTCACCACGCCAACGGTAAATTTATGTGTGCATATAATAATATTCTTTCTTTGTATAATTGGTTGTATTATACTGTATTACCTAAATAAAGCTTTAAAACACAAATTAAGGTTTTTTTATTAAAACACCTTTTACAAGTTTACAAATATTTATTGTTATTATTATTATTATGTAAAAATACATTTCATCGCTTCATTCTTCTTTTTGCCTCTTTTGATATAATTTTGAGAATTAATAAGTAAACTCCTACTAACGTTGCCCATTCTATTTGTACGATTTGACACATTTTTGCTCCTACTGGGTCTTCTAGGTCTAAATATAATTCCTGTATTGGACTTTGTTGGTTAGATCGCCATTCCCCCACTCCTTCAGAGTTATCTTTAAAAATTAATTTTAGCTTGTAGTTGAGAGGTGATTCTGTTAAATTCAATGCAAACACCGGCAATTTTCCATCATTGACTGTTGACAGACTCATCATTTGCCATGTATTGTTTTGTTCCGTTTGTGTCTAAACACACACCAATATGTGCAACGTTTTGCGGAACGTTAACATAAAGCATGTTATTTAATATTGCTGTTAAAAGAACAAAATTTGCTTTTAGCAAGGCCATGGTTTTATTCGTCTTGTGGGCGTTGATGATGTTGGTAAATATTTTTCAAAAACTTTGTCCCACAAACTTAAATTTTCAATTTTTTTTAACACTTCTTTTTGGTCTTCGTAGACAGAAATCTGTTGGTTTAATTTTCTTATGTTTTCACAAAACTCTTCAAGTTTTTGACTGTATTCTCTCGAAGCCATTTTAAAACTGCATATTTTCCATGATATGTTTTATTATTAATAGCGAAAGCAAAGTCTGTTATTACTCTAACACACCAGTCGATTACGTCACACATCGCAATCCACCATTACACCAAGGTCACCCGCTTTTAATATTTAATTCAAAAAATATTTCTACTTGTTTCTTCATTAATATGATGTCATTTTGCATAATTTACAATTTCTAAGAATAATACTAATAATTCAAAAAATATTTCTAAGTCTATTATCTTTATTGCGATAAGACTTGTTTATTATTTTTTCTACTATTGTTTGTCACATTTTATACACCAACTCCTTTACAATGATATCTCATACGTCGATATTCGTTTGGCTGTTTACGAGATACACCGTTAATGCCTTTTTGGCAGCATAAATATGGTCTTTTTGACGCTTAATCTTACCCTATACAGCAACCCCTTTACAATGATACGTCATACGTCGAAATCCGTTGAGTTGTTTACGAGATATAGCTATAATGCCCTTTTGGCCTCATCAATCTGGTCTTTTTGACGCTTTATCTTACCCTATACACCAACCCCTTTACAATGATATGTCACGTGACGAAATCTGTTAGGCCGTTTACGAGATACAACGTTAATGCCTTTTTGGCAGCATAAATATGGTCTTTTTGACGCTTTATCTTACCCTATACACCAACCCCTTTACAATGATACGTCATACGTCGAAATCCGTTGAGTTGTTTACGAGATATAGCTATAATGCCCTTTTGGCATTCGAAAATCGAGTGGCCTCTGACGTGTAACGCAAGCAGCCAATTCTTCCTTTTTCAAATGGCCTTTGACATTTAGGGCAAGCAGCCAACTCAAAAAAAAGTGAGGTTATGTTCAAAAATATGGCTAGAACTCTCTTTGCTTATCTACTTTCCTCAATCACCTAAAAAAATCAAAATGTATTGATTTTGTTTTATTTCATCCATATAAGCAACATTAAGGGAATTTTAAATAAAGGACATGGCACTTCAAAATACATGCAAAATTCAAAATCTTAACTTTGGGCCCATTTTTCTGGTACACCCGGTAGAGCTAGGATTTTAGCGCAAAGAAAAAAATCTTTTGATGTCAGCTACAACATATCAAAAATACAGAGGGCCAAAATGCCCATAAAAAGTGCGGGCGATACGAACCTGGTCACATCAGTCAGGTAAGGAGGATTTTGATGTACGAAACTGGTCACACTGGCCAAAAATGAGGGCTAAGAAACTGGCCACATCAGTCAGGTAATAAAAATTTTAAAGAAACTGGACAATTTTTTTTTAATTTATAAAAATTTATTTATATCGTAGTAGGTACAAGTATAATATTAAAATACAAAAAATATATCTTATTTTATTGTAGCACAATATATGTGAGAAACACTTTTTACAAAATGCATGGTTGTAATTTGATTGTCCTTAAGATCTTGTAAAAGATTCTCCAAAAAGCGCTTTCTTCGTAAAGTAAGCGAATTCCTCGATTTTATAGGAGTATTTATACTGTTACATTTGATATAAACCTCATTTTGAAATTTAGTCAAAACTGTCATGAAATCAAAAATTGATGGCGAACAGTAATGAAATGAATTGTTAAAGTGTGAATGGAAAGATTCGCAGGCGTTTGTTGTTTGATTTAATTCGGCACTAGCATCCGCCCAAATGTTTGGGGGAAATTTAGATTCTTCGGAAATATAGTGATCAGTTAGATAGTCCGCAAACTGTATAACTCGCGTATCATTTGGCATCACTTCCATCATCTCAAATACAAAAAAGTCACTAACAATATTTTTATCTAGGAGAACCATACCAAAACACAAACGCAACCAATTTCCGATATCAGAACTTTTGTCTTTATATTCACAAGATAAGCCTAAACTTTGAATTTTGCGCCACCAAGATTGCGTTAGGTGAAATCTGTACCCATGGATTGTGATGTCAGTCCATACATATTTCACGGCATTGTGAATAGCAGTTTCGAAGTCTAATACAATTTTGTTGTGGGTCGAACAAGCAAATTATGTTCAGAACACAGATTTTTAACTTCCTGTAAGCACAACTTGTATGTTAACTCGCACTTATCTTAAGTAAGCAGAATAATAATGGAATGTAGTGTCTATCAAAATAACCATGCACAGTAAAAAGTTGTTTAAAAAATTTTGTGCAATATTGGAAAGTTCCGGCGTCCATGTATAAAATCTCTGATTTAGTTAAAACTGCTAAATTTGCTTCACATCCCAAAACAATTATTCCTTGTGAACATTCATTGTATAGAATAAACTCTTCATTTTTGGATGTCTTGTAATTATGATGAAAATCACTAAGGAACTTGTGTACTTCCTCTGCGTTGCGCGGTATAGTCGGATACGTTTTTCGACGTTGATTGTACATATTCTCCCTTATACATTTTAAGTCGTTGCAGGTTAAAACACTAACGTGGTCTGTTTTATCTATAGCACTTCGAATAATTTTTACTGGTTTTTCCACTATATCACTTTCTGCTTTCCTCTTGCATGCTGCAGTGACAATTTGTCTTGATATTTTTTGTTTGGTTTCTGAGGGGTAATTATGCTGGCGTTTCACTGAACTAATAACTAAGTTTTCAATCGGGCCCATTGTGTAAATAAACACTTTTGAACATTTTCGATTGGCACATCTCCACACTATTTCATTAATCATTTCAGTTTTAATTGTTTGATGTATAGAAAATTTATAATGTTCATATAAAATTTGGCTCTGCCCTCGCTGACTCGACATAACTTCAACATTAGAAAACATATTCGCTAACAAAATTTTTTCACTTTTTTGCACTTTAATCTCTATATTGGAACTGATGGATCGCCCGAAAATATTAAATAAAGTTATTAAATATGTGCGAAAGTTATTAAATTTAGATTAAAAGGTACTTAGTGCCTACCTAATTAGGGTCGTAGTACCTGCGCTTGTTGTGACCACTTTCGTACATATTTATTTGTTACCTGCACTTACCGGAGAGTAAAAGTATTAAAATGTGACCAGATTCATTACGCCCAAAAGTGCCATGTCCTTTCTAGCATGCCTTTTACACTAATACCCACCTGGTTTGCAAATTCTCGGCCATTGTCGCTCTGCAACACGCAAGGGCTTTGTTAGTCTGCAAATACTTCTAATAAGTGCTCAGCTACTTCTTTAGCTTTCTTTGTGTTTAGCGCTCTCAACCTGACGTATTTGGTTAGGTGGTCTTGGTAGACAAAAATAAATTTGTAGTCACCATCTTGTCTAGTTTGTAAGTCGATGAGATCGATTTGGCATAGAGAGTTTAAATGATTTGAAACAATTGGTTTAACAACAATTCCTTTTTTAGATTTGTTCCATTTAAGCTGACAATTTTCACAAGTTTTAATAAACCATTTTACCATTTCCTGTGTTAAGTTGTGATACTTTTCGTTTAATAATTTTGTTGTTGCTTGACGCCCTCCGTGCCCAGTTCCCTGATGGGCAGCTTTAATCGCATCATAACATTTACTCAAACGTAAAATCTTTCTAGATCTTCTATGTAGAATTACATAAGATGATTCGATTCTTTGTAAATCATAAGTATTTATCACATAATAATCACTCTTGTTACTACTGTCAGGTCCAGTTTCGCGTATTCTCTTGATATGTTGCAAAAGTTATTATATATTATAATCGCTATCATTCATTAATTTTGAATTTTGCGACTTTTGGTTGTAAACGTCTAATAATAGGTTTTCAAATTGTTTCTGTGGATTCATTTTTAATATCCCGATACCTATTTTTTAACAAATTTCACGAGACACAACTGTACACCGTCACAACACGCAACACTTGACGAAACAAATTACCCAAAGAGAATTGGTTGGTTTACATAATAACCAACTTGCGTTGGTTGGTATACGTACTAACCAATTCGTTGGTTATTATGTATTACTATCAATATCAGCTTTACACTTTATCCAACTAATGTGGATAGTTTACAAACTAGCCAAAAATGATAGCTAATTTGTGTAATTTCCTCGTGGTTTGGGTTTTAGCGATAAATTTTGTATAGTTTATAAACTAGCTGGATAGCATACAAACCAGCCATTACTCGTAGCTATTTTAGTGAAAATATGATTTTCATCAAAATAACCAGGCAGTTGGATAGTTTGTATACTATCCAACTAGTTTATATACTAGCCAAGTAAATACTTTTACCCACGACTCATAAGTAAATTGCCTATTTTTTAACCTATATCTCTGTCAGTAAGTGTCAAATCATTGAGGAGTTGTGTTATAGTTTTATTTACTGCACTAGTGGAGTAAGTAGATAGAAACTTGTATTATTATGTTGGTTGTCTACTGTATACATTAAATTAAACTAACATTTGACATTTCTCAGACAGAACTGTCTGCGAAATCGAATATTTTTGACAACTTATGCCAAAATTTTATTTTTATGTTTGTTATTTTTAGTTTTATACACAACCATTTGGTAAGTCGTGGGTAAAGCATAGTACTTTACTTGAGGAACAAATTGCATATTTAGCTCGTTTCTTTAGCCCACTCGCTCACAAGCTCGCCCATGGGCTAAACATACTTGCTGTAATATGCAATTTACTCCACTCGTAAAGTAACACACTATTACCTACGACTCATAAGTAAATTGCGTATTTTTTAACCTATATCTCTGTCAGTAAGTGTCAAATTATTGAGGAGTTGTGTTATAGTTTTATTTACTGCACTAGTGGAGTAAGTAGATAGAAACCTGTATTATTATGTTGGTTGCCTACCGTATACATTAAATTAAACTAACATATGACATTTCTCAGACAGAACTTCTCATTAAAATCGAATATTTTTGACAACTTACGCCAAAATTTAGATTTTAAGTTTGTTATTTTTTGTTTTATACAAAACTATTTGGTAAGTCGTGGGTAAAGCATAGTACTTGACTCGAGGAACAAATTGCATATTTAGCTCGTTTCTTTAGCCCATTCGCTCGCTCGCAAGCTCGCTCATGGGCCAAACACACTCGCTGTAATATGCAATTTACTCCATTCGTAAAGTAATATACTATTTTCTACAACTGTCATTAAAAGTGACACTTTTAATGATAGGAAACAATGTTAAAATTGATTGTGTACATGGGAGCGTGTAAAAAATATTTAACACGCTTCAGTTTACTTTTAACACGGTTAAGTTTACTTTTAAGAGGGTTGAGTACGGCGTGACGTCACGAGGTTCCGTAAACACTACCTCACCCTTCCTACCACTTCATCAAGCAGTTAGTGTGTAGTAATTTTGCACGTGTTTTAAAGCCGGCAACGTTGTGCTGGCCGAGATCTACTTTCTACAACTTCACCGGCTTGATCGCAAATTTTGGTATATACCGCGCTATGGGAAATATAATATACAGTAGTTGCCGAGTATCGCTCTCAGCAGCACCTAGTTCGCGAGTGATAGTGAGTGCCAGTGCCACAGTGAGAAGTCGGAGAGAGGTCCCTGCGTGCATACCAACCCCCGCCAGGCTTTTCAGTGCTAGATAAGTATAAGTTTCATATTAATTTACACATACACACACAAATACATATAATACAGACACACAACAAACGAAAAACACAGGAAATCGGCTAGGGATTTCCCCAAACCGATTTCTACAGGACTATAAACACTGTTTACACAAAACTCAACACAAAACAACACCAAACACACACCACAATGGGCCCCACTACACGGAACACCAGAACAATCCGGAAAAACACCACAGCCACCACCTCCTCCACAAAAACCTCCACCAAGAGCAAATCTGCCACTCCACCTCCACAACCAACTACCCCACCACCACATCCAACTACTCCTTCCTCCTCTGCTGCCTCCTTCCCTACCCCTAGCACCGCCTGCTCATCCACAACCAACTCTCCTTCCCCCCAAACACTAGAATTTTCTCCTAACTCCCCCCAACCTGCACCTACTGCTCCTACCCCCCCACAACCACTCCCCCCACTAACAACAACACCACCACTGGCCTCCCCGCCCCCAAAACCCAAACCCTAAATATCCGACAAATCCCCTTAAAACACAACTCCCATGTAAACCTTTACAAAATCCTTAATACTTTTGAACTCCTCCACAATACAATTTCCCTCTGCAAGGTTAATGCTAACCAAACCGCCTTGATCAAAACCAAAAAACCCCAGAATCCATTCAATCCTCCCTAAGATCTGCTCTTGGTGACCCCAATGTCCTTGTTATACCCCTTAACCAAAAAACTCTCTCCCCACGCCCCCCAACTGCTACTACCTCCCCAAAATTCTCCCTAGTAATTAAGGGAGTAGACCTATCCCTTTCTAATGAGGATTTCGCCGAGATTCTTCATGAAATCCACTTCCCTTTCTACAAAACTTGGAGAATCACCGCCAAGTCTACCAACAAAGCCACCTCCATGTTCAGAATCCTTACGACTTCTGAACCCCACTTCACATCTGCCATTAACAAAGGAATAAACTTCTACGCAAAGGTTCATTCTTGCGAACCCTCCAACTCAATGCAAGTTGCACCTCCAATCCCAAAATACTGCACCACGTGCACCCAAAATGGACATTCAGCTTCCGAATGTCCAAATCCAAAAATTTCCTGCCCCTCTTGTGGTGATAATCATCGCAATGCCGTCTGCCCCAAGGCAAATCAACCCAAATGCCCCAACTGTAATGGGGATCACCCCGCTTTCTCCACCAAATGCCCCAAAAGGCAAGAGGTTCCCCCCACCCCTAAACAAGTTGCCCCCATTCTTCCCCCTAAGCCTTCTGCCCCCATAGCTCTTTCAGAAGACATGAAATCTACATTCAGGACCTTTACATACGTCCTGTTAAACATGATCCCCCAAAATCAAGATCTCCTCATGGATCTTTTGAACACTATGACCACCATCTTGTTCAACCACAACATGACGGCGATTGGAGGCAACGGTGCGATCGTCGACATCATCATCTCCCCAAACTTATCAATAATTGATGGACAGTATTCTCGGTACCGTCAACTGCGCGGGACTATCCCGCAAAAGACACCCCCTTAAACTTCTCCTTTTATACAAAACTCCTGACATTATCTCTTTAACAGATACTCTGTTAAAGAACCCTCCAAAATTCGCAGGCTACAACACCTTTTCGATCCAAAGATCCGCCACAAGTCGAGGCAATACTATACTCATTAAACATGGAATATCCGCATCCCTCCATCTACTCCCAAATGAACTTTCTGACCTCGACCTTATTGCAGTTGACATTATTTCTCCAAATAACAGAAAAATTTCAATCTTATCTTACTACAATCATCCAAGCCAAACGTTGTCGATCCCTGCCCTCACCTACATTGCTTCTCTCCCCAAAGCTGTCCTGATGGGGGTCTGAACTCCAGACATACCCAGTTTGGAGATCATTACTCCAATCAGAATGGCAGAATTCTAGCCAATCAGCTTATTAATCTGCCATTATTTAGGATCAACAACAATAATCCTACTTTCTTCAACCATAATGGCTGGTCCATCCCGGATCACATCCTAGCTACGGATTCGTGCCGGGGTACGGTTGAAGACTTCTGCGAAATCGGTGACAGCATCACCTCAGACCACCTTCCTCTCTTGGTCAAAACAACTCTAATAAATCCCCCTTCCCCAAAACCAAATTTCTTCACCTTCAGAGACTACAACCGAGCTGATTGGAATCTCTTCAAAACCGAAATTACGAACCATATTCCCCCCAACCCCACGCTCGAGACTACAGAAGACATCGATTCGTTCGCACTCCAACTTCAGAACGTAATTAAAACTGCTTCTGAACTTGCTATCCCCATTTCAACAAAAAATTCCGAATCTTCCAGACTTCCCCAACACATCTTGTCTATGATCAGACAAAAAAGACTCCTCTATAGACGCTTCATCCAAACTCATGATCCTGCTATCAAAACCGAATGGAACCGTCTCAATGCTCGAGTGAGGCTGTCGATCAACTCGCACAAAGCTTCGCTTTGGAGACAGGTCACAGCAACGCTGGATTATCGAGACGGAGCCAGATTCTGGAAGAAATTTAAAATTCTAACTGGCCAAACATACAAAACACACTCCCATCTTAAAGTAAACGGCCAATTTATCGAATCCCCTGAAGAAAAAGCTTCAACCTTCAAAAACCATTTACAGCAAGTTTACTCCCCCCCTCAAAATCCAAATTTCGATCAACAATGCTTCCTAGAGACGGAGCACATCACTCGTTGCCTCCTTCACCAACAAAACACCCCTCCTGATAATATTCCATTTCTTACCCCATTTACTGAGGAAGACATTCTCTCTGCTTCCCAACAAGGCAAAAACTCTGCCCCTGGTCCAGACTCTATTTCTAGGCGTACCTTAAAACAACTTCCCCCTTCAATTATGCCTTCTCTTACTCTTCTCTTCAACTCTTGTCTCGGCAAATCCTATTTCCCCACCATCATGAAGACCTCAAACACCATCTTGATTCCTAAACCTAGCAAAAATTACACAAACCCTCACAACTATAGACCAATCTCTCTGCTCAACGTCATAGGCAAACTCTTTGAACTTCTACTCCTAAATAGAATCAGGGACTTTCTAGAAACCAACTCTATTATCCCCCCTTTTCAACATGGATTCAGACCAAACCACTCTACCCAAAACCCGATTCTAGAACTACAATCTTTCTCCACTTCAGCTCTAAATCAGCTCTCTGCTATATTTATGGATGTCCAAAAGGCCTTCGACAAGGTTTGGCACGCTGGCCTTATTATAAAGCTAATTGACATCCAATTCCCCATCCAGGCCATTAAACTCATCCACTCATATCTTTCCAACAGAATTATTCATGTCAAGGTTGGAAACGCAATCTCCGAGCCATTCTCCCCCCTTTCAGGAGTTCCACAAGGATCAATCCTAGCCCGAACTCTATACACCATCTATGCCAGTGATATTCCTCCTCTGGAGAATATCCAGCTCTATGCCGATGACACGGCCTTGTACACCTCCGCATCGTCGACTGAAGCCCTCAATCGAAAAACTCAAAGACTGCTGGATCAGTTCTCCAACTGGTGCAGCAGATGGAGAGTAGCTCTTAATCCAAACAAAACACAAACCATCATCTTCAGACATCCTAACCTCAGTCGACGAGAAAATCTCTCTTACGACTATATCAACCTGTCACTATGGGGGGAGCAGCTCGTTCCTCAGGATCAGGTGACCTATCTGGGGGTTCGATTCACTCGAACACTTAGATGGGATACCGATGTTGAACTTACACTCAACAAAATAAGAAAACGTGCTTCCCTCCTAGGTGCTTTGGGCGGTAGAATCGGAAGAACTGATACCAAAACTCTTCTACACACTTACAAAACCTTTATCAGACCTCTTGTCGATTACAAGGCCGTACCGTACTCTGCAATTCCCCAGAGACTCATACAATCCATCCATGCCACAGAGAGAGCGATCCTAAGGAAAGTGAAAAACCTACACTACCTCTATCCAAGCCGCCTTGTCTACAACAAGACAAATATACTGCCTCTTCCCTCTCGTTTTCAGACGCTCCAACAACGCTACGTCGCCAGGACTCTGCAGGACACCAACACCGTTGCCCAGAGGACCCCCCATACACACTGGAATGGAGGACTCCTAAGAAGATTCAGAGTTCCAAAAAAGAAGATTCCCCTCCCCAATCTAACACTCCTCCAATCTGCTGTAGACATGGACCTCCCTGAAGACCTGCAAAATGGGCCCTTAGCGAAGGTTTCTGTGGTTCCCTTCGTCCTTGCCAAATGGAAGGGCTCCACGACGGAGGAGACACGCCACAGCGTCAATCTCCCAACCCCACATTGCACCACGTGGGTTACACATCTACACACACCTACACTGACACCAAAAGGAAAATCTCATTTTAGGCACGTTCAAGAAACATGGATAGATGAAGAAAAACTAGAAGACCCAACTCCACAGGAATTACAAATGGAAAAACTTTGTAGGAGCAGGGCCGACGACAGACAGATACTAACTCCTTTCAAACTTCCCATCCATTCCCTGAAAAGGACATAAGTCCTACAACAGGGTCCTCTTACATTCCAAACTCCTTAAAAATTCCCATATTTATCCTCCAAATTCTATTCTCATTCATTCATTCATTCAAATATAAAATTTAAAAATTTAATAACAAAAAACTATATTTATATAAATTAATATTTTCCTCATATGTTTATGTATCCTGAAAACTTTAACATAAAATAAGAATTATAATATTATTATTGGGATAATAATTTATATATTTAATAAAACAACAGAACTAAAAAATAAATGTTTATTTTTTTTTAAGTTTTCTTATTGGAAGGCCCTTAGTATATTGTGGATCTACAATTTCTGGTACCATGTGATTTAAATAAAAATCTTTTAATTTTGGTACGACAGTTTCCCAAAATTTTTCGTCCAAATAAATCTAAAAAAAAAAATTAATAAAATAAATTATTTTAAAATTTTTCATTCGCTATAAGTGCTTACCTTTTCGGTTAACATGCCAAGTGGGCTCCAAATACAAAAGATACACCATTTTCTTTTTGTTATGGCAAGCTGGCCCTGAATTTGATAAAAATAATTGTGGTTTCTTTTTAGTTTTAATTGTCCGTTAATTATTGTAGCAAATCGAATTTTTTTTTGTTCAATACCATCTTCTGGTGATAACTTTGATAGGGTTGCAGGACACTTAATTTCCACAATACCTTTATCACCGATAAAGCCGTCTGGACTAGCACCTAAATATTGTTCGGTACTGTGTATAAAAAAACCACATCTAACAATTTTAATTCCAAGATTCTCTTCCAAACTTTTGATGGCCACTTCTTCATTTTTTAAACCATACCTTGTTGCTTTATTTCTAAAAAAATTTGTGTACAATAGACTCTTGACGAGATTCGCACTAGATATGGTAGTTCTTCTCTTGCACACTCTTCCAAAGTTGGAGGCAGTTAATCTGATGGAACGTTGTTGAATCCATTCGGAGTTACAGCTTTGGCCTATTGTTTTTACCGAAATCTCTTCTATCTCTTCTTTGGACTTTTTGATGGACGTGAGAAATTCATCTTTTTTGGCAATAAATACGGGATCGGTAATATCCAGTACGGTTTCATTGGCTTTTGGTCCGTAATCCTTATCGGGACAATTTTGCCCAAATAACCTTTTTCGAAATAATTTGGATTTTTTTTGCAGCCTTCTCTTCTTTACCTTGTTTATAAATTTTTTTGTAAATACTTTTGGGCTTAAACCTGAATGTTTATTAAAAATGTGGGTATAATAATCAGGTCCTGTATTAAATGATAAAGCAGCTGCCTCACATCGAGTTTTATAGGAACCAGAAGCAGAATTATAATTTAAATTATAGGAGCGTTTTGCCCAGGCCCCATCAGTCACAACGGTGATACATGGAACACCAGCTTCGTCAATATTTCCAACAGTGCAAGCATATTCAGCTTCTTCTTTTGCGGATTTTTCCATAGATTTCCATAAAGTCGTCAACATAGTGTCAGCCATTTTACCATGACACTTACTGTATGTCTTCGAAGACATACATGGCATATTTATGACCGCACTTAATTCCTCCACTTGAGAATAGCCAATGCCTGTCGAAATAGCTCCGAGTGTAATTGATTCATTAATATTAATGTTTTTATCATCAATATTTTCAGTTTTAATATTTTTCAAAATATTGGTAGGGTAAACTGTCCCACAGTGAACCACTTTTTACTAAGTCAGGGCTAGCTCTAGGGTTTGACTAGATATGTATAAAATTTATATGATAATTTATTCACTAAAGTATTTCTTTTCAGTTTCTGTAAATATTTCAACATTATATCCAGTTTTTTATTTATTTTTTTTATTTTTCAAAAAAGGTAACAAGTGGTTCACTGTTTACCACGTAGTGTACACAGTGAACCATCATTAAGTACACAGTGAATCATTATAAAGAAAACCATAAATTAACGTTAAATAAATTGTTAAAAAATATTGTTTATTTATTTTTTCTACTTTTGAGCAAAAAAATAAGGAAAATAATTATAAAAGTAAATATGGCAAAAAAATTTATTCTTTGAAACACATTAAACAAAGTAAAATCACTTTATGGACAAACCATAACATGAAAATATAAAGAAACAGAATGGTTAGCGCAAATTTAAACCCGAAAAGTTAACCTTAAAAGAATAAAAAGAGTTTTTTTGTCTTGACGTACTTCCTTGTTCTCTTGGTTTGGGTAAAATAAATTTTGTATCACTTTTTAAGGCTAATGCCAAGTGAGGAACGTCCGGGAAAAAAAATAAAGTTTGGGCAGACTTTCTTCTTAAATAACTGACTTCATATTCAGAAGTTTGGATTCCCAAAACTTTAGCCACATAGTAGACTACATCTTTGTTTAACTTAAATTGAACTAATACAAAATCACCTAGTTCCGCATCTGTGGTCAGCGGACCTAACTTTTCATTTACTAATATCATCCCATCTTCCGAAAAGTCGTCACTTAAGTCGTCACTGTCTAGGATCATTGAAAGGTCAGATTCCGACGAAGAACTCTGTTGAAGCACCTTTCTGGCTGTCTTTTTTTCCCCCTTGCTTCTGTTTTTTTATTATTTCTGATCTTCTCTGTTTCTCCATTTTACTCTTTGCAATTTCTTTCTTTTCAGGGGTGTCGGTTGCAATTAAACTTCTTCCCTTTTTTCTGGTCTTTCTAATATTTTTTCTGGGTTGAGCTTTTAGAGGTGGTCTAAAATTGGAAGGTGATATGAATTCTGTGGTCAGCTCTTCTGGACTTCTCAGTAAAAGATCAGTAGATTTATTTTGGCTAGTAGCTTCGTTTTCTTCCACCAAAATATTCAAAGGATCAGCTTCATTAATGCTATTGTTAAAAGGTCTATCTGTAATGGAACTTGGTAAAAAATTAATCTCTGTAAAAACTGTCTTATCAAACGGAAAAATTCCTGTCTTTCTAAAGGCATTTGTTATAGATTTAGGTGTTAAGGCCTTTTGATATGCTTCGCCGATGAAAGCGCCTATTTCGTAAATGGTTACAGGTTGACCTGGATGACTAAGTAACCATGATTCCATACTCGCATTGTAAAATGTTTTAAATGGTTTAAATAATGCTACATCAAGAGGTTGCGTCTTATGTGAAGAGTGGGGTGGTAATGTAAGTATGGTAACTCCATTTGATTTAGCATTTTCTAATGCCTCTATTGACAAGTGCGACTCATGGTTGTCAAATATTAGAAGAGACGGATTTTCTTTAGAGGAAGAACTATGCTTTATAAAATGTTTGATGACCTCGGGAAACAACTCGGAGTTCATCCATCCACTTGGTGCTGCTAGGCCTAAAGTTCCAGGAGGTGTTCCCTTAGTCATGAAATGTTTAAAATTCTTCCTAGGAAAAATTACTGCAGGTGGAAGTGATTGTCCATTGGCGCAAACTATGGCGCACGTTGTGGTTAACGTCCCCTTTTCGCCACTAGTTACCTTGGAAATACATCTTATACCTTTCGGTGCAAGAACTTTTTGGGGTTTTTGTACAGTAGTCGTCGTGGTTTCATCCAAGTTGAACACTCGAGTGCCATCTGCAAAACTTGGATGACGTTTTAAAACATTTTCAAGATTTTCAAAGTATTTTTCAATGTTCGTACGATTAAAACCTGTAGCTCTTGCTAAACTACAAGGTTCTGGAGTTCTTAAAGTCAATTCTGGATGTCTTAGTCGAAAAGATCTTAACCATTCAACTCCAGAAAGTTTTTCTCGTTCCCAAGAATTTGGAAATTTTAGCTTATTGATTGATGCTGTCTCGTAAGCCAATTTCCTACAATCCACATTAGTCAAACCATAAAAGTGGTAGGCACAGTCTTTTAAATATTTAATTAGTGTTTGTTCTTGTTCATCATTAAATATTTGGTTTACAGTATAGTTAGGGACAAATCTAACATTTTCAATATCCTCCACAGTTCTTGTTTTGGTATAATATCGTCTTAAAGTAGCATAAGATACTGATTTCATTTTAGCAGCATTTCTAATGGAGTGTCCATTTCTGATAAGCTCAAGAGCCTCTTTCATTTGTTCTTTTGTACATTTACCAATTTTTCTAGGCTTCTTAGTCCTCGCCATACTGAAAAAACAAACAAAAAATAAGATAAAATGTAGCTACACATAACGTGGTACACAGTGAACCAAACATAGTACACAGTGAACCAGGTTCACTGTGTACTACACCATGTTGGTTCACTGTTGGACATAGTTCCTTAAAAAATATAAACATAATTTATTATCTTTATAATGTATTTAAATAAAATACTTTTGATTGCTAAATGATCTAAACATTATAACTTTTGCTATCAAACACAAACATGAACAAAACTCATGTTAGATTTTGCTCAGGAACAAAAAGTAAAATATAATTTTTTTTTTACGTACCTGAATTTTTACAATAATCGACACAACCTACACAACTCAATGCACGCTTTCAACTAAACGGTCAAATGAAGACTAACATCACGTGGCGTCAAATACCCCCTTGCGTTGGTTTATAAAACTGATACGTTAGCCGTAATGGCGGATGATTCACTGTGTACCGTGATTCACTGTGGGACAGTTTACCCTACATTTTAAGGTAAATGTACTGAAAAATCCATTTTTTGTCTCGGAGATAACGATCATATCGGTTATATTCAGGCATGACCAAACTTTTATTCTTGCGGGCCACATTCAAAACATAGTAATGTCTGCGGGCCATAAACAAATTTTTATAATTTTGCATTATTAATGATATATTACAAACACCCACACGCACACACATATAAATGTACATTCAAAATTTATAAAAACAAATTTTAGTTTTAAAAATAATTTTATTTAATAAACAATAAAATATGAGGAAAATATTTAATGTGAAAAGTGATGTTGCTTCAATCCTTCCACCATTTTGTCAATATTTGGTTCAAACTTAGTTGTTGCCGTTCTTAATATTGCTTCCAAATGTGTATCTGTTAATCGTGATCTTTGACAGTTTTTATTAAACTTCATAAGTGAAAATGTTTGCTCGCATATATAAGTAGAACCAAATACAACGAGCATTTGCATTGCTAATTTTTTTAAGTTACTGTATTTATTTTTATCTAATTGTTTGTAAAAATTTATAACATCTTTCTTTTTATTAAAAACATCGCACAAAACTTTGTCACTTTGCAAATCAATTAGTTCGAGTTGAAGGTTGCTCGGAGCAGAATCCACTTGTGTTATAATTGGGTTCCGAATTATTGATAATGATCTCTCAATATCTCGAAAACAATGGAATCTTCTACTTACTTCTATGATCAAATCATTAATATTATTTTTGTACTGGATAATTTTTTTGTCAGTAACATCTTTAAGTGTATTTAATGTCGGAAAGTGATACAATATTTTATCACCTAAATTTTTATGAAAAAGATTTAGTTTTTTATCAAAAGCATTTATATGCTGAATTAAATCATGCGCATAAACATTTTTCCCTTGTAAAATTTTATTAAATTTATTTAAATGATTTAAAATATCCACGGAGAATGCAAAGTCGCATAGCCAGTCTTGATCTAATAAATTTGGAAAATCTTTATTGTTCTTCAAACTTAAAAATATATTAATCTCGTCTCTAAGATAACATACTCGTTGAAGAACCCGACCTAAACTTAACCAACAAATTCGATTATGGTACAACACGTCTGTGTATTCGGAGTCCAGTTCTTCAAGAAGAGCAATAAATTGACGATGTTTCAGTCCATGAGATCGTAAGAAATTTACCAGTTTTGTAACAATTTCGGTTACATGAGAAATTTTTTAAATATTTTTACATAATACATATTGATGGATAATGCAATGGATTATTATTATATTTTGATCAGGATGTGTTAATTTTATTTTGTCTTGAATTTTTCGGATTAATCCTATATTTTTTCCTGTCATATTGGCTGCTCCATCGGTGGTTACATTTCAACTTACTCCAATCAATTTTGTTCAATGAAAAACATTTTTCTAATTCAACGAATAAGTCTTCCCCAGTGGTGGTATCTTTCAATGGAATACACGCTAATAACTCTAAAGAAGTATTGCAATGTCCATTTGTCATTAAAATTTCTGCATTCACTATCAACTTTTCTTCTTTTTTTATTCATATTTCGTAATTCTGAAAAATCATTAGATTTAAAAATATTTTATATTAAAAATTACCAAAATAAATTGCTTACCGATGATTAAGTTAACACAAATAAACCAATAAATTTTATTTAGTATAAACACTGTATGGGAGAATAATACTTCTAGAAAACTGCGTAATAAGACTAAATTAAGGGATGCTTGAACTACCACTACCATACAGTAGTAATAAATGTGTTGTGGTGTTCGCGGTGGCAGGGCGGGTGATTTCCATGTAAAATTGAGCACGCTCGCACGTTCACGTTCTACGGTTAGCGATGTTGGCTGACGCTGACGCCCGGCATAGGGGCGCTAAGGGTAAATCTATTCGAAGAAACAATTTAAAATTTCCAAAAATCTTAGGCGGGCCATATAAAACAATGTGGCGGGCCGGACGTGGCCCGCGGGCCGTAGTTTGGTCATGCCTGGGTTATATTACAATCCAGCGGAAAATGCCTCCCACTATTTAAAATTTGTTCAAACAAGTATGCGACATCAAAAATTCGTCGTCCTGCCACTTCGAAACAATCTTCTGTACCTTTAATTAAGAAAAAACGTGTTATTTACTTCCAAATTATTTTGTGTATAATATCAATAATTTTAAATTTTATACTTACTTGCTGGAGGATTCACATAATAATTGTCTTCATTTACTGAAGTATTATCGTCTACATTGGATTCATTATCTAAAAAAAAAAAAAATAATTTAGCTCTTTTAAAACAAAAAGAGTAAGAAATCAACTTACCGTCCAAAGACTGGAAGTCCACTGGCTCATTACTGCCGCTGCAATCTGGTCCGGTTTCAATCTCAGATTCAATTGGTTGAATATTTTCATTTTTACTTTCTGAGAGGACTCTAAAAATATGTCCAATATTATTTTACAATTTTTATTAAAACATTTTTTAAATTGCTTTTAAAAAATTTAATAAACCAGAAAACAAAGGAAAAGGAAAGAAAATAATACAACTTGACTTACCTTCGTCTCATCAAACTTCGATTTTTCCTTTTATTACTTATTGATTTATAATTTGAATAGGTACTACGACGACCCATTTTAAAACACTTATAAAAATCAAAAAAACACTTTTCACTAAACCAACTCAAAAACAAATGAAGTCCACACAACGTAGGATAGTCTTCAAATACAGTAATTACATTTATTATTTTACTTTATATCTCTAGTTTACAATAAATAAACTATTTTATTTTTAAAAAGCGTTGCAAAAAGAAAAAATTTAAAAAAAGTGTTCGGGGGGCTCTCAATTCGAAATCGCGTTTTGCTATAATTTGGCGCGCCGTCCACAAGCCTCTTAACCCCTTATTGAAATTCTCGATCTCTGTCGTTACTTTCCTTATGCTAGAAGCGCCAAGCCAATACTGATGTGACCAGATTCAAGATCAAACCCATGTTGCCGTATCTAATTTCTCTAATTAGATGGCAGCACTAAACAATGGGCAAAAATTCAAATAAAATCTAAAACGCGATTTCGAATTGAGAGCCTCCTGAACACTTTTTTAAGATTTTTCTTTTTGCAATGCACTTTAAAAATAAAATAGTTTATCGGAACTTAACAATTTAGACGATTTTAAGTTGTATAAAAAATAAAAATTAAAAAAAAAATTTTAATATTTTTTTTCAGGAAAAAAAAGTTGAAGTTCCGATAAACTATTTTATTTTTAAAAAGCGTTGCAAAAAGAAAAAATTGTACAAATAGGGCAGTTGTACAAAAAACATTGTATGGTATTTGTGTTAAAAGTGATTTTATTTTGTTCGTGAAATTGTTCAATTCGCTCCGCTCATTTCACAAACTTTTTCACTCACAAAATAAAACGTCACTTTTAACACTCATATTATAAATAACTATAACCATAACATATATAAACGTTTTCCTGTGTTATGGGATGTTTAAAATAACTTTTTATGTTGGTTTCATCCGAAAAATAACAACCAAGATCTTCGGCAATTTTAAAGTTTATAGGAGGTCCATCAAAAGTCAATGAGGTAACAGTTACTCCACTTTCCCCAAGAAACTCCAAACATTTTCTCACTAATCCCGCTTTTTCTCCAGCTGTCAATCAATCAATAAGGAAATAGCCTACTGGAATCTTCCACGAATCGTTTATGCTTACCAGCATAAAAACAAGTACCTCTCTAGCCTCTGGAAGGATATCCGAGTCAAGTTCGGTGCCCACATCTACATAACCAGTAAATTTTTTACCGTTCCACTCAACTTGTTTTCGGATTGACATTTCATCCAACACCAAGTTGCACAAAACTTCTTGTCCTCGATTTACCATACTCCTTGTTTTTAGTTTTAATGTAGTCAGAGCCTCTTGGGTAAATCCAGGAGATCCATCTATCGAGCGGAACCATTTTGAAATTGTCCCCAAACGAGGTAGTGATTTATTGAATATATCTCTCACAAAACTATATGCCCTTGTTGAATAAAAAAATGACCTTAAGCTTGGGTCAAATTTTTGAGTAGAAGATCCTTTTAACATTCTTTTAAAAATATATTTTGCTGCACCTTGTACTGAAACCTAAAATAAAAAAAATAGGTATAATAATAGTTATTTATCAACTTAATATACAGGGTGTCCCAGAATTAAGTACGGAAACTTCGTTTACGTATTCCTTAATGACAAATAAGTAGGGTCTTTCCTATAAAAAATTTTTTTTTAGAGACTCCTGTCAGAGTTATAACCCTTTAAAGAGGGGCGGTAAAATACGGTTTTAATTTAATATCTTCTGATTGGTCCAAGATAAAAAATTAAAAATTTGGGTGAACATCATTTTTATAAAGACGCATTTCTCCTGCCACTTTTCACCTGCCCACCCCATTCTAAGGGTGCAAATCAAGGAACCCCTCTTAATATTTTTTTTGTAACTTTCTTAGCAGTTAATATTTGCAATAACAAAAAATTATTTTAGGAAGTTTTGATTATTTAGAAACTTTTTTGTTCCTTGTCGTTTTTTGCGAAATCGTTTCGGTTTGGAGTAAAAAAATAAAAAGTAGGACCATGTCAATTGCGTATCGTGTATCGCGATCAAGTAGCGCACATTTTACCACCCCTCTTTAAAGGGTTATAACTCTGACAGGAGTCTCTAAAAAAATTTTTTGGAAAGACCCTACTTATTTGTCATCAAGGAATACGTATACGAAGTTTCCGTACTTAATTCTGGGACACCCTGTATATAATGATTATGCGTTATACAACAAAACTAAAACCGTAGTTTACTTACCATGACTGCATCTTCTGATGACTCCGATATCAATGCCTTATTTTTTAGGAGACCAATTAGTGATTCCAAACTTGTTATTTTGCCTTGAGTAGAACTATTTTACTTTTTTCTTTGACAGCTTATAGTATTTTTCATGTTTTTAAAAACATACTTTCTTTTTGGCGAAGAATAATCATCGCTGGTCCAGTCGCCAGTCTAAAAAAAAGACAAAATAATAAAAATTTAACATTTAAACGAAATAAGAGCTAAATTATTCTATACTTTTACAACAGTTTTTTTTACATTATATACCTTTATTCTGGAGTGGCAAGAAGAGCAAGTTTTCCCTTAAAGCCTGATGAACCTGTTATGTCTGAAAAGTGTTCTTCTTGACCTAAAGTCTGTATAATGTTGTGCTTAGTTTCGGAAGCTATGAAGCTATTAGTGTTGAAGAAGACTCTTTTTCCACTTCCACTGGATTATTTTCTTCGATTGGTATCGATAATCTGTAAGTTTTATTGAGATTTAAAACCACCTTTCACTTTAAAAGATGTTTGGATGCAGAAAAACGTATGAAATCAAGCTATTAAATTTTTATAAATACTTACCTGTGAAATGAAACATCTGGATTTAAATAATCCAATTTTTTACAAACTACACACTGTCTAACCATATTTGTCTATTTTAAATTAATCAAAACAGAACTAACTCACTTAAAACTCAAAATATACAACAATACAACTCAAAACTTCGACAAGAACAACTTGGAAAATGGCTGACGTAAACACCAGTATGATCATGGCATAAATATATCAGGCATGCTATATCGAGATCGCGTTTTTGATCCGTTCTGCGCATGACGTCACCCTGGTGCATTTTTCAAGATGGCCTGCTTGCATTGCCTTGTTATTACATTGAGGTTGCATCGTGTGTTTTAATTTTCAAGTTTATTTTGTAACTTATTGAACATTTTGGACCTTTTTTATTATAATTAGTGCTTTGTTATAAGTTAAGTGAGCTTTAACTGTTATAAACATGCCTAGCTTCTCTGTTTAATATTAACACAGGTAAATGCAATCATTAAAATAATATAACCTTTAAATAATGAAATTTACCTATTATTAATTTAGCTCGAATTTGTTTGGAACATTTTACTCCTGAATGCAAATTAAAAACGTTAAAGCAGCAGCTGTTAGGGTATTCCCCAGTTCATTCCCGGAAATTAAAAGAGGATGCAATTCCAACCTTGAATTTACCATCAACCTCGACAAAGACTGTAACATCAAGATCAAACCCACTCGAGAACTACAGATTATCTGTGGAAAGAAAGAAAATAGTTGATGATTTATTATGCCAATCTATGGAAACTGAAGAAGATTCGATATCGATAATTAATGAGTAAGAAAATTAATGTATATTAACTATTAAAACAATTATGTTTTAATTTACAGAGTTCCTGAAATTAATGAAGATATAAATGTTGAAATGAATAATAGATCAGTTCAAAATCTTGAAGAGGAATTGGCAAGTTTAAAAAGGGATAATGAAATTCTTCAAAAACAGGTAAAAGATCAGAAGAATAACGAATTGGAGTTATTAAATTTAAAATCAGAAAATGATTCTTTGAAAAGAGAGTTGAAATAATTGAAAGATCACAACATTGATTTGAATTTAGAAGCAGAAGTTTCAAAAGTATTAAATAAGATATTTACTCCTTTACAAGTAAAAATGCTTCTTAGGGCGGCTTGCGCAACATTTGGTCTAAACAGAATTTAGTTAAATGCGTTTATCTTGCTAAATATATTTAAAAAGGTCTTGCTCACGTCCGTTTGCATGGTAATTTATCTAATCGTAGTTAGGGAGTCGGTAAAGCAGTTTCTTGCGTTCCGTTTGACTTAGAGCAAAAGGGATGCTGTTTCGTAGAATTATTTTTAGTTTATATTTTATTTTTTAAGATTTTTTTGCTATTATCCTCCTCACGTATTTTTTGTATATTATTGTGTTCATATCATCAAAGTTTAGTCCTTTAGTTACTAGAAATTATAAATATTTTTCATCCTCAATACATTTATCCGTTTATTATGTTGTAAAAGCTTTGGCCGCAAAAGGGATATATCGTCGGGTTACTGCAAGAACCAGATAAGTCACATATTCTACTTTCCGAGTTTTTGGCGCTTTAAACTTAAAAATGATATGAAAAATCAGTTTATAGGAATGGAGAACATTTTATTGCACATTACGTTGTTAATAAACTTCATTATTATGAACAAAGCTAAAGTGATAGAAAAAACTGGATATAAATTTTTTTATAAACAAAAAACAACACTTATCTCATTTTGGTTGTCAAAATTCAGACATAAAGTATTTGAGCTCACTCGGTCAATCCATCCTCTGGATCAGTATCTTCTTCTGCTGGTTCTGGAACTAAATCTTTTGCGTCTTTTGATGTGGGCAATGATTTATAGTAGAAATGGAGGTCTTTGGGAATCACTTCACTTTTACAAAGCTTCAACAAGTCTGCTTTTTTCGAGATCGTAATAGGTCTGGGATTATTGTATGCTCTGGAAGGTTTAAAGCTGCTCAAATTGGGAGGGCGGCCTTTACCTAGTACACTAATTTCCATGTATTCTGATGTATGGTCGTATCGATATTGAAGAACCCAGGGTTTACTTTTAAGGTACCTAAAACACTTGACTTTCAACCAGTTCATTTTTTCGCCAGAGGTGTTTTTAAGTTTGTTTTTCATTATTAGTTGTGATAATTTTTCTAGGTCAATAAAATCACCAAATTTTAATTCAACGACATTGTAGGGTTTTTTATTTGATCTAGATGTCCTATCCATACGAAATATCGTCATCCAGTCGTGGATGGTGTAAACTGGTACATGTTTTTTCGCCTTTTCAATTGAGCTATGCATACTATCAACTTCCATGTAACTGTGACCACTTTCCAAAAACTTTTGCTCTATGACATTCACATTAGGGTTTATTTGAACTAGATAAAGCAAGAGTGCACTGATGTTTTGGTTGCGATTTTGCCCGCTGCAAGTATCTGAAAACAGGGATACTTCAGACACTGTTTTAGAGAGCTGCTCGATGTACTTATATAAACAGGTGCCGATTTCCAAACTTCCCCTTTTTCCATTTGTCTCAGTCCAAACGTAGCAAAATGCATCATTTGGTGGTGCCATTTGATAAATTGTAAGATTATAGGTGCACAGTTTCCTAGTGTAATACATAGGACTCACATCACTACTAGGAAGTTGTAGAACGCCCTGTAGATCAAATGTGGAACATACAAAGGTCTTATCATCCAAAGCTCTCTCCTTATCCTTAATTTTGGCAACATAGCAATCTTGTTTTCTTGAAACGTGACTTTGATAATTATTCTCTAATTGTTCCCTTTTTTTCTGATCTTTGCAAGTTCTATACTGCATGCAAATCTGACACTGATCTTTCTTTGGAGCAAAGAATGAATAATTATAATTTTTACAAAATATCCTTCTGTAAGTTATGAGTGAGACTGGCACTGAACCGTCTCTTTCACATTCTTGTTAGTACAGACAATGCATTTTTGTTATGCTCAACTTGGAATCTAGATATTGTCGCTTAGTAGATTTTTGGGTGTAGTGCGATTTCATAACTGGAAAACTCTCAATATGAGCTTTTACCTTTTCATATTCTTCAGGTTTGGTTTTATTGTGAGGTTCCTTTTTGCCTCTTTTATCCTGACCGCAAAATAACCGTCCTTCTCCATTGTTCTTGAAGGCATGTTCTATCACCTCCTTGCTTATGCAAAGTGTTTTAATGAAAAAACTTTTACATACTCTTACTCTTGAGTCACTTGAGTCGAGAAAAAAGCTTTTAGAGTCTTCCCTTGGCTTTTTCTTGCTGGTACGATTGGCTTTACGTCTTTCAGCAACCCTAATTTCAACATTGTTTAAAATAAAATCTTTCCTTCTGTTAAAATCACAGCTCCAATAATTTTTACCTATTGTTAATCTATTTTCTTCAGAAAACTTATCTGTACATTTAAAACGGCATTTTGAGCAATCAATGTGTTTTGGCGCCTTAGCTTCGATTTTTCTACGCTTAGCTAAATTTTTCTTCCACTGATTAGGTTCAGATTTCTTCCAACGGGTTCTCTTTTCCAAAGAGTTTTCCATAACTTCCGGAATATTCGTTGTAATGTCGTCGTTATTCGCAGGTGCTGTATGCAGCTCCTTATCCGAGCTTTCTGACGTGGAACTGTCAGGAATATAATCTTTGTCCTTAACGGAGCAATCGGAATCCTCAAGCAAATCTCGTAATACACAAGCGAAGTGCTCTTGATCGCAATCTAGTTCGGATGACATCATTTTGTCTAAAGCACCATCAGTTGTCGAGGGACCAGCTATTTCATACTCTTTGAAATGTTCCGTGTTGGTTGACATTACGCATTCACTTCTTATACCAGAATCAGCTACCACATGCAGGGGAAAAGGCGAAGGGTCACATGTGATATTCTCTTGATATTCTCCTATTAAAAAAAAACAATATAAAATAAAAGACATAACTCCTGTTGTCCAAAAACTAATTAAAATAACTAGAAGTAAGCATTTTTTAATCGCCTGTATTTTATGACAAACTTTCTTGAAAGTTTGTTGATGTTTATATGGTCTCAATTAGATTTAGTTCATAGTGGACACCTACCTGTATTATTATTTGGCGAAATAGGAATTTTATTAGCATCTAAATTCTCTAAATATGGATTAATACCCACCACCGTGAATTTTGGAGATGACCGGGTTTCATTATGAATCTTGTCACTGCCATCTACAATAAATAACGATAACACAATTCATTTGCTATTAAACTATCAATTATAAGAAAATATTATTTTTCTGGACACAGACTACCATACCCTTATGTTACAGATCCTGATCAAAAGCAGGCTTTTTTAAGTGCCTTAGAGGAAAATGGCAAAGACTGGGAAGTAATCGCCTCCACAATGAATAGGCCTATTGAGGTTTGCCAGGAAAGCTTCGACAGTTTGCAAGTCGAATTGAAAAAAGAAGAAGCCAAGTATAAGAAGGTTGTGATGGGAACAGGTACATATAAAATATCATAGTAGTGTTGTGTTTTTTAATTTATGGGTGTTTTATAAGCTGCCTATCAATACTGATTAAAATCATAAGTTCATGACATTAATTGTTTCGAAGAGTAAGATTCACATTCTCGTCCAAAAGAGACAAGTGTAAACAAGTTAAACTTATTATTTTTAGGTGGATAGAGCCACAAATGGATGGAATTTATAGTATGTATGATGGAGATGCAACGCTCATGAAGCAATTTCAAGAGAGTCTTCCTGAAGAACAACGAATTGCACCCATCGAAGAAGATTACTTGAAAAGTCTTGAAAACATAACTACATTTGTGGTTGATTGTAATACTGGTAGGTAACTGAATAGTAGACAAAAATACTTTTTGATGCCTTTTAAACCAATTATGTTCATTTATTAAATACCTTATTCATATATTTATTTTTAGTTATTGCTGAGAATGATGGTGGTTCTACTCCAAGCACATCATTGCAATCTCGAGCTGGAGATAAATGTAGTAAGATGGAGATAATAGGAAAGAAAGAAACTGTGCTGACAAACAAGGGCAAATTAATTATCACCATAATTTATAATTATATATATTTATAGTTATAGCAGTTTTTTAATTATATTGTTTGTTTTAGATTTAACTGACAATGACCATGGACCTTCTTCAAGTGGCATAAATACCACACCGTTATCAAAATCTCAAGTCAGAGAAAGTTTAGGCAGAACAGACATTTTAAGAAAAAGGAAGGCATCTGCTCTCTTTAACAAAGGTACCTAAATTATTGTTTCATGTCATTCAGTTTTATATCTTTTTGCGAATTCACAATTGGCTTATAGTAATATTATATTAAACTACTTTTCTTTATTCCAGAAAATAATACTACTGAAGAAATATTAAGAAAGAAAAGTAAGACAGCAAATGAGAGTTTTAAAATACTGTCAGAAGAGAAGTTGGAGCTGGTTAGATTACAAAAATTGACACTCGAAATGGAAACAGAACATAAACAAAAAGTATATAAAATAGAGCTGGATAATTTAATGAAAAAAAAAGGAATTTAATGAAATGTAACTGTACGAAAAAGAACTATTACTTAAGGATTTAGAAATAAAAAAGAAACAATCAGATCTGTAATATTTTTTGTTTTTATTTTTTTTACAATGATGCAAAATCTTCGCTGCAAATTAGCGCTTCCTCTTCCATACCGTTCTGGTGCAAGTTCATCATCCCTACCTTCCATAATAACAGGAAACTCTAGATCTTCAGGGGGTATGTTTTCCTTTCGTAATATAGCTAAATTATGAAGTACAGCTGTTGCTATAATTATGCCAGGTACTCTATGAAGGTGAATACTTATGCCCCTGGATAATATAGGAAATCTCCTCTTCCATATACCAAATGCCCGTTCAACCACATTCCTCGTCTTTGTGACTCTTGGTAAAGTGTCTCTCCTCGTGTATTCACATTATTTTCTGACAGAGGTGTCATCATAAAGTTAGTTTGGGCATAGCCACTGTCACCTAGCAACAATTTATCTTTATATTTACCCTGCAAAAAATTGCGTTTTAATGCACAGTTATCCCAAATATTGGAATCATGTGCTGATCCATGCCACCTTGCCACAACATCTAAAAACATAAGGTTTACAGCAGCTACACATTGGGTGTTTATTGAAAAATATCCTTTCCTATTTCTATATATTTCAGCGTTATCACCACCTGGAGACAATATTCTCACATCTAACGCACCAATTACTCTAGGGAACTTTGCAATTTTATAAAAATCATACGCTGTTTTATTTTGCTCTTCTGTTGTGCTTGGAAATTTTATATACATCTTATACAATAATGCAATTGCATAAATAACACGATGCACTATTCTACAAGCAGTGCTTTCATGTACACCAATCATGTCACCACAAGTTATTAGCTGACTTCCTGTCGCATAAAATCTCAGCGTACATAAAAGTTGGTTCATAGGAGTGACCGATTTGTTTCTGCAAAACAAAAAAAAAATACCTAATTAGCTACCTATCTATTTATTAAATATTCATTAATAATGAGTACATTTCCTTACTTGTTGCTGGTTTTTAAATGTGGGACTATTTGCTGTAACAAAATTATAGTGGGTTCTTTCTTTAGACGAAACCTTCTGAAGAATTTGTCGTCCGAATACATTCCAAATAAGTCTGCTCTCTCAAACAATTCCCTCGGTCTGTTGATATATTCTATAATCTCCTCATCGTCGTCAGAATACAATTCCCACAAATCCATCTTACAAACTTCCTACCGAACTCTTTACAATCTTTTATAAAATAATAGTAAAATTTCTATAACCTCAAAATGATGACGCGCGATTGCTACTAAACGTATTATATTGTTTTTGGTGTCCAGGGCCCTCTGGCATTCTTCGTCATGCCAATGTTTTTTTTCTGTTGTTTGTGTTTTCACCTAGAATTATTTCTGCAGCGTTAATTACTGATGTTCTGATTTGTTTCCAGTGTTCCTCTACATCCGACACCTCTTGTGTGACATTCCTCTCTAGTTGTGATTCTAATTCTTTTTGGTATTCGTGTCTGCATGATTCATCCTGGTGTATTTTATCTGTATTCCATCTTTTTGGTGGTGACGATTCTTTCCTTGTTGTGGTTCTTTTAATCCTTGATCGTACCTTTACCCGTACCAGAAAGTGGTCCGTTCCTGCATCTGCTCCTCTTTGACTTTTTACATCCATAATGTTTCTAATGTGCCTCGTGTTTGTTAATACATGGTCTATTTGGTTTCGCGTTTTACCATCATTGGATATCCATGTCTCTTTGTGAATATTTTTGTGTGGGAACATTGTCGAGGCAATCCTCAGGTTATTGGCCGCTGCTAAGTTGACCAATCGTTGGCCGTTGTCGTTTGATAGCTCATGGAGGCTATGCCTTCCAATATGTACCTGGTAAATTTTAATTTAATTCTAAAGTTCAATTCAATAATTACTTTTATAAATTGTAGGTAAAAATTGTTTCTTTCCACATCCTACGAATGAAAAATTAAAAGTGTTTGTTTTTGCCGATGTTCCACATCTAATAAAATTAGCTAGAAATAACTTGCTAGATGAGAAAACTATCAACAAAGACTGCTTAGAAGCACTTTTATCTTTGTCCAGCAAAGAAATTAAGCTGGCACACAAATTAAGCAGGTAGAATCTAGATGTGAAAGGTACGATGAGGCAGAAAGTTAGGCCAGCGGTGCAGATCTTCTCAAATTCAACTTTAAAAGCCATCGAATGGTGTGGGTTGAGAGGGCTATTAAATGATTTTAATTGGCAGGAAATCTCTAAAGTATTAAAACTTTTTAACGATTGGTTCGATGTTTTTAATGTAAGAACTAAATTTGGAACAAACTATCAAGCAAATGCATTTGGAATAAATTTAACTGAGCAAGAATCTCTATTAATAGAAATGACTGAATTTATATCCAAAATGCGTGTTGGTAAAAGAAAATCTTTGATGCCCTTTCAAAATGGTATAATTCTATCGAACCATTCGCTCCAAGAAATTTATAAATACTTGAACGAAACATATTCAGTTGAGTACTTTTTAACATATCGGTTAAACCAAGATATTTTGGAAAACTTATTTTCCTATATTCGAGGAATGGGCGGCTCATCTGACCATCCAACACCTCTTGAGTTAAAATATCGTCTTTGTTGGTATATTTTGGGGAAACATTCATCTTCAGTGTTTACCACAGATAAAAACACATCCGTCGATTTAGCTGAATCTGGCCTGATTAACTTGGAAGATACCCAAAATATACCAATTGAAGATTGTATAACCCAAGAGATGTTTAAAAATTTTATAACGGTTAATGAAAATTTTTCTCTTGATGAATCAGTAGTAGGCGAAGACCTATTTTAGTTCCTAGAGGTTTTTGAAAATCAACCGCTCCAAAGCTTAACACCAGCTGAACTGATTCATGTAGAGGGATATACTGCACACCGGTTTCGAGAAAAATACCCCGAATTAGGTGAAAAAACAAATGACGATATTCCTAAAAGTGATTGCCCAGACTGGATTAATTTTGTTTCATATGGTAATTTACTTAATCCATCAGAAAAACTACTAGAGTTTGCTCATATAATGGAAAAATCATTTACTGATTATCATGGAAATTCCTTAGCAAAATGTAAATTTATTTTCAAAAACCTGATGGAAAAAATTTTAAATGAAAACCCGACAATTGGTTTACCGAAAGAATTTGTTGTTTGTTTTATTAGAACCAGGACATATATTCGTCTAAGGGAACTTAATAAGCAAATTACATCTGAAAATTCCAACAAAAAACGAAGAAATTTACAAATAAAAAATTATAAAATTAAGTTCTTAAGGTAACACCAGTTTATTTTAATTAGGACTATTTTTTTTAACATACAATCTTATATTTTAGATCTCAAAATATTTTTTAAAAACTGACTACTTCAATAATTGTAAATAATAATAATAATAATAATAATAATAATAATAATAATGTTTATTACTTACTTATCTATAACAGTTCATCTAATATGGTATGTATATAATGTATTAGTTAATTGTAATAAACATATAGATTAATCACTGAAGCTTGAGTTAGCTCGTATGTGATTTCTCTATCTATGAATTAAATTTAATGTATCTACTAACATATTAGTTTCTTAAATAAAAAAATATATATATAATTTAATACTAAAATAAAATAAAGCATAATAATAATCTTAGATAAAAAAAATGTACTACTGTGAGCCACAATTGAAAACATTATCACCTAAAATTACATCTGGAATCTTCTCTCTTGTAACAAGAAGTTTGGTTAATGGATTTTGATTACCAAATTGCTAAAAAAAAATTCATTTGGAAAAAAATACAAAGAAGGGTGTCGGATTCTGGGCCCCAAATTCATTTTCACTCACAGGATTCTCTATTTGCAGACTTAAAAATGACCATAAACTAATGAATTTTTCAAAGTTTTAGCATTTTTTGAGATATTCATGTTAAAAGTTGATTATTTAACTAAAATATTAAAAACTGCTACATTGCATTGTCATTATCAAACAAAATCATATGTTAAATGACTTAAGGTATCATTTTAGTTAAAGATTTATTAAAATGTTTTCATAAAGTTACCCTAAATTTAATTTTATTTTAAATTATTTTTATCGGTTTTTAAATAAATTTATTTATTAAATAACAAAAAATGAATTTTTCTTTCATTAATTTACCCTAAATAACCCTAAAAAACTTTTTTAATAACAAAATAACTTGATTTTCACCAATTATTCATACATCTCCCATGTTAATTCGTTTAAGAGTCAATGCATAAAATTTAAGGCGGGAGGCTAAAGGAAAGCGTATCGATGTGAGCGAGACAACCTACCCTTAGAACTCTATTCATAAAAAAGGCTTGTACACTGCAAGTCAAAAGTATGTGTAGGTAATGGTACTACATGAGAAATTCAGTTTAGTTGCATAATGTGTTGAGTCAGTTGTATAGCGAAGTTTTTTCTTGTGAATACGTTACGTAATTTCTTTGTACGACTATTGTTAGTACATAACAGAGTTAATTTAGCGGACCACATAAACACTCGGTTATGAACGTCACTCACCACATATAGCTATTCAGCTGACTAGCTCCACCCCACCGCATGCTGTAGTGGAGTGGGGTATGGACAGCCGATACGGACTTCACGATTTCCACAGTGGTATGCAATTTTGAATTTATAAAATTAATCATTAGTAAGTTAGGGAATATAAAATATGATTTAAACAATAGTAAAGAGTAAAGGAAATTTTATTTATCGTAGGTAATTGATCTATATTTTCAAGTTTGTAAGAGTGTTGGTATGGTTGTAATAAAATGATTGTGGATAACTACAATAATTTGAGCATAGGCATTGGGAAGTTATAAAAATTGAAACTTTTTTCATGCAGAGAGCCAATTATGGTAATCTGGAACAGTATTTCAGTTTTCAGCTCTTTTCCTTTGATCATACATATTTTGCATTTTACCTTCTAGGTTCGTAATTCACGAAATATGAATGAAATAATATATACTATTATAGCTAAAATATATTGTTAAAAAGGATGTTTTATAATTTCTGTTATATAAGGTGCGGTGAAAAAATTAGATAACTGCTTTCTCATGTTAGTTTCCCAAAACCGGTCCAGCTTTTCAATTTTCTCTATATGGAAATTTACTGGACTCCACACCATAAAGTAACAATATTTCCTTTTGGATAAATGTAGTTGGCCCTGAATCTGATATAAATAATTGTGGTTTTGTTTAAGGGTAATTTTACCGCTTTCATCTATTTGCAGATATTTTATTTTTCCACTACTTATTCCATCCTCCACGCTAATTTTCTTTAATACTGCAGGACATTTAACTTCTATTATTGAATCAGTACCTACAACTCCATCTGGACTTGCTCCTAAAAAATACTCATCATCATGCCCTACAAATAAACCACAGCTATTAACTGTCAGGCCAGTAACGTCTTGAAAAGTATTAATTGCCAGAGGTTCAAAGTCTAAACCGTATCTGGTACTTTTATTGCCTGTAAAAGGGTTACTGTAAAGCCTTTTTGCCAGTTAATTTGGATTAGCTTTTCTCCGTTTACAAATCAAACCGAAGTTAGAAGCAGTTAATCGGCAACTTCTTTCTTCTAGCCATCTGTGATTATTGCCTTGACCTCGAGTATTTTTTTCCAGGTCAAGTATTTCTTCTTTTGTTTTTTTCAAAATTGTTTGTAGCTTCATCTTTCTTCGTTCCAATTCCTCTGCACTTAAAGTTTCCTCAATAGCGCCATAGTCCGCGTCGGGCTCGTGGTTGGCTGATGTATGCTTATATTTTTTTGTCATTCTTTTTTCTTTGAACTGTGCTTCCCGTTTTCTTTTCAATCCTTTGCCTTTCACCAGATTATTTATGAAATGCCCCGCTTCAATACCAGCTGATTTCAATATTTCCAGTAGAAAATTATCTTTGCAATTGTATGAAATGGCTGCCAATTCACACCTCATCTCGTACGACTTTTGACCAGAAAAGTTTATCTAAAAATAAACATATTAACAGTTATAACCTTCTTTTTATTCCTAGGACTAATACTTTATCTACTATATGGTAACTTATTCGAATAACAAAAAATGCTGCGAAACAGCTAGTAACTAACACTTAGATGCACATTGCACATGGTACTTACCCTCTTGCCCCCTACAAATTTATTGACAACAGCATTAAATTGTTCAGCTGGGTTGTTATTTTTGTTCAATAAAATCGAAGAAGTACAGCCTACAATTCTTTGTAATGCAAAACAAATGTCCTGATACATTCCACATTCTATCAGCATTGGCACTATGTTTTCATTTTTATCTTTTTTGTCGCAAAAGTACTTATCACAATTTTTATGTTCACCAAAAATGTGATTGGGAGAGTTTAGCACATCTTTTTTAAAATCATCCACTTTTTTCAAAAAATTTGTTGGCTCTTTGTTTCTAAATTCAGCGGCTTTTTTTATGGAGGTTCTAAATTTTAAAATATTGTTTTCCAATTTTTTTCTTAACGACACCTGAATATTTTTGAGCAAAGAACTACTTCTTGTGGACTTTGTAATTTCCTTTAATTTATTACACATATTTCGTAGTAAGTGATTTACACACTCAACTTTTTCTACGAGTACAGTACCATACGGCTTTTCTTCCAAAAGCTTTCTTGTGATGCTACTATCCCCATCACCTATCAATTTTGTGTACCTCACACCATGCATCGCTTCACTATTTTTGAATCCCTCCATTATAATTGCAGACTCCATGGACGTTGAAGATCCTGTCCAGTTTTTAGCACAAACGTGTTCTTTTCCTTTATTTCGAACACATACAATGCAAAATTTATTTTTCACTCCCATGAACAAGATCTTTTTGGTCGCTTCTCCGATGATAACAGCTACTCCAGATAATGCATTGTAATTGGTTTTGTACGATCTTTTAGACCAAGCTTCATCTGCAATAACAGTTATAAAAGGAACACCGTTTCCGTCAACATCACCCCTTTCAATGGCTAGCTTCTTTTCTTCTTTGCCCGCCAATGCCAGCTGTTCCATTAAAGTAGTGTGGACATTATCCTGAAGAGTTCTTTGAACCTTTGTAAATAATAAAGGCGTAATCGGAGGCAACTCCATAGTTGTGAGCATTTCATTCATTTGAGTGTAACCGGCTCCGACGGAGATCGTTCCTACAAATTAATGTAAAACAATAAAAAATATTAAAATGGAAATGGGTATATACCCAAAACTGTAGATTTGTTAACATCCGCTGATGCTGAGGGCTCTGTTGTAATTGAACTCAATTTATTGCAAACGTTGCATTTGATCTTCAATGTTGTCAATAAACCATATCTGCTTTCGTGAATAATATCACAGTCCTTTATACTACAATTGAAGAAAGGATGATGGCTGATATTTTTAATTTGATCCCAAAAATAATCTAGCTTTACAATTCTCCGTCCTGTAAATGTTGATGGAAGCACATCGCTAGTATTGATTTCAGTTACAGAACCTTCAGTAACCTCAGGCTCAGTTAATCCTGTTTCAGCGGGAATTTCATTATGGTCAGGTTGCCTCCGTTCCTTATTCCACCTGATTAACGAAGCTCTACAATACACAATAATCTTCAAACTGAAAAAAAACTTAACAATTTACTCACCTTTTTCTTGATGATTTCATGGTTTTTTCTTTTCCCATTTTA
This sequence comes from Altica lythri, assembly GCA_964028335.1. Lineage (NCBI taxonomy): Eukaryota > Metazoa > Arthropoda > Insecta > Coleoptera > Chrysomelidae > Altica > Altica lythri. The sequence goes on along the minus strand of OZ034806.1, from coordinate 10,336,099 downwards.
GTCCTGTAATAAACATAGCTTTTCTTTTTTTTCAGGTACCTATATTAAAAAGTTTGTACTCACCTAGAAATATTCACACTAACTTAACTATTAATCTTAATCACTATAATGTTCCAAATAATAGTCCAAATGTCTTCTTAATAATATATAAAAAATGTCCACAAATTCAAAAATTCACTATTTAAATACGCCGGCAAACAATAGAACTGCAATCTTACACTGCAAACATATGAATAAATCTTACACAAAGTAAGCGCCAGACCATTCGGTTCGCCAGATAAATTATTAGAGTATATTTATATATAATAGTAGCTCATTTTCCAACTGGTCCGCTAGTTCTAACAATTCACGAGTTCTAGCACATCGGCACGGTGAAATACTCAGATTTGCGGAGTGTACAGGAATTAATCCGTATGGGGGCGCATTTATCAGTCGTTCACAAATTTGAATTTGTCCGGATCTTTGGTACCGTTTTTCTCCGTTATTAGAATGTATATTTCAATGAAATTTTGAGGGTATATTACTGGCACCTAGTTGCACAGGTTATGCATGTTTAATCCTCAATTTTTTTGAAATTAACAGAAATGGATTATCATTCGTCATCAGTATAAAAAATATTTAAAATTTAAATATGCATAGCTTGTGCGCTATCGTGAACCAAATTCGTCCTGAAAATTTGAGCAGTTTTTATGGAATATTAACAGAGAAAAAAGGGTTTTTTGATAATAAGACAAAATTTCATAGATTGGTCAAATTATTTTACTATTTTCTCGGATCTATTTGTGAAAGTCCATGGATATTCACTTATTACTATCAATTATCAGCACCTTTTGTATATATAAACATTTTATTCGCCGATATTTGATAAAATGTGGAAATGGTGAGAGCGCTAGTGCAGCGTTGACTCTTAAGGGCCGGTTTTACAATAGTGGTATAAACTAAGAGTAAGCCTACTCTCGGTATAGGATGTATTCTAGCGTTTTACAAAGCAGGTATAAGTTTAACAATGGAATAAAATTCTCGGATAGACTAGAATAAGCTATACCGTCGCCGAACAGGCAGATAGGTCAGTTACTCTACGGATAACCTCAAGAAGTGATATAAAACATAAATAAAAGTATGTGTGTTAAAAGCGAAAAAAGAACGCGTTGTAGCAATTTTAGTGCAATCGAAATGGAAATACTGTTGGAATTAGTGGAAAAACATAAAAATATCATTGGTAAGTTAATGCTTTTTTATCTATATAAACATTATTAAGCTTACTTCTTTATTTGCTGTTTCTTTTAATTTTCTTTTTGTAGAATTTTCTTCTTTACATAAAATTTTTGTGTCATTCCATTTTAGTGGCAAAAAGAACCCCAAATAAAGAAGTAAATAGATGTTATTTTGCCACAAAGAAGCTATAGAGAATATTTAAATATTATTATGCTTACTTGTTTTACTTTATAGAATGCAAGTTAACTGATGCTGTTACTAATAAAGAAAAAGAGCAGCGATGGCAAACCCTCTGCCAACAATTTAATGCTGCCTCTGGAACAGGCAGAACATCAAAAATGTTAAGAAACAAATGTGATGCCTGAAAAAAACAGCAAGAAAGATTAAGCTGCTGTCAAGAATAGTTTATATAAAACAGAAGGGGTCCTTGTAGTAGTGATATTAAATTGAGTGTGTGGACTGAAAGAGCTTTGGCAATACCTGGAGCTACAGGAACAGGGACTACTAACGAGTTTGATAGTGATGCAATAGGTAAATTCTTAGTTCTGATATAAATGTACTTGACTCATATTTATTACTTTTTAGAATTGGATAGCTCACATATTGAAGAGGAGGAAGATATGAATAAGCAAGCTCCAGCTTTTCAAGATTCATTAGCATATGGTAATTCGATTTTTATAGAAAATATCATTCAAGAGATTGCTTCTCAAGAGACTCCTTGTACATCCCAAGAATCAAATGAGCAGCATGATGAAAAAGAAAAGAGGAATGCTGAAAAACATATTTTAGAAATGAAAATTCTGGGAAAGAAATTGATCATTGATGATTATTTATAAAATAAATTTTATATTTTACATTTAATTAAAACTAGTTGTAAGTGAATAATAAAGTTATAATTCTAACTTAAATGATTTGTTTATTTATACATAGGTACCATATAAACAAATTAAAATATATTCACACAAGCTTAGTCTAAATTACAATAAATTTAAGAAATGATTGTTTATTAAGTCTAATCTTCGTATATTATTCTCTATTTGTATATCTTCAATTTGATTTTTATTTTCTTCGTCATGATTTTCTAATTCAGGTAGAATATTTCTTTGGTCAATCGCAATATTATGTAGTATGGCAGTAGCAATAATGATTGCTTTTGATGTCTCCAACGACAGCCTTATTCCCAAACTCAATATTGGGAATCGTCTTTTCCAGACCCCAAAACATCTTTCCACAACATTTCTGGTACGGATTTGGCTTTCATTATATAATTTCTCAGCCTCACTCACTGGATTATGAAGGGGCGTTAGGAAGTAATTGGTGTTGGCATACCCATTGTCTCCCAAAAAAATTCCATTTCCAAATTCTTTTACTTCACATCTGGCCTTTATTCGACTATTGCTTAATATAGTCTGATAATATGATGACCCAGGCCACCTAGCAACTACATCGCGAATTTTCAAATTTGGATCGCATATAACTTGGACATTCCAAGAAAAATACCCTTTTCTGTTCCGATACACCTCTGCATCGTGCCCACCTGGTGACTGGATGCGTACATGTGTGCAGTCTATAGCACCTACTACACAGGGAAACTTGGCAATTTTATAGAATTCTTCATTTATATATTGCCTGTCTTCCAAGCTGACAGGCATTTTTATATAATTTTTCGAAAGTCTTGCTATAGCATAAGTAACTTTCTTGATAGATACACATGCAGATGCCTTACTAACTCCACTAAAATCTGCAACAGTTAATAACATTAAGCCTGTTGCATATAATCTTAATGCCAATAACAATTTAGTTTCAGCAGTGAGAGCATCATTCCTTTGAGAAACAGATGATATTTCTTCTCTGATTTGCTCTAGAAGATGTAAACATGTTTCCTTTTCTAACCTAAATCTGGCCACAAACTCATCGTCATCTAAGGTTTCGAAGTAATTGATTCTACAATAAAGAATCATTTAAAAATTAAAATTTAAAAACAATTTGAGTAGTTACCTTTCACGTATAGTTTTTCGCTTCCTTCTTAGCGAAACCATATCTTCTTCATCGGAAGATTCAAATATTGGAAGATCATTTAAATCCATTTTAAAATAATAAATAAACGACAGCAAAAATTATCAATAATAAAAAAATCAGATAAAATTCAATAACAATCAAATAACTTTTCGTTAAGTTTTAAGGTTTTAAGGTTCCTTAACTGATCATGAATATTATCGATAAAAGAACGAGAAATAAATTAGTATATTTGATAGAAAATTTCTCCTTTGTGGTAATTTTTTTCAAGAGTCTGTTCAAAGCTGAGATCACTCGGTGGCTTCTGTCGTTATGAATATTGAAAAAAAAATAGTAGGCCGATAGGGAGTCGTATTGAAATTAAAATGAACGAATTATCTTCGTAATTGCAATTTTTATCACAGATACTTCCGGATTAGAAATGTTTGAGCTTGGATCTTGTGTGCAAGTATTTTTTTTTTTAGAATGAGTAAGGGAAATACATTTTGAAATAATTCAATGGCAACTAGAACTATCATTGATCATTCAGGGTCGCAACTTATTCATTGGTTTGTCACAGAGAATTCAAGATCTATCATTCAATTACGGTCTGAAAATCAGACATATTGCTATGATGCAGTTCGGTAAAATTCTTTGACAATTTTGAAAATTCGGTCAGGTCAAACGCTATGCGGAAAATGTCTGATATAGGTATTTTCGAGTTCAGGATAATCGTATCTATCGATTTGATGCGGTTTTGGCCGTATTGCTATGAGACAAAAATCTTGGTCGTGGGCTCTCGTACCGGGTGGTCCTCTAAGAATGGCTCTCGGCCATATCTCTAAAACGAGTCATCGTAAAATTTTGAAAAATATTTTTTTTTTTTAAGGAAAGTGACCATAAAAAATCGCTGGAAAATATTTTTAAGTTTCTAAAATGACCGCTAGGGGTCGTTATTGCTATTGGTAAACAGAAAATTGAGTTTTTCTTCGTATTTTGCTATATTAAGTGACAATTAAAATATGTGCAATGTAATCTTTGATGAATTTTAAACATTTTTTGTTATATACTTTTAATTCTATTTTTAAAAATAAAATGGTGGGGAAGGCGTCAAAGGTTTTTTTTTTAAACGTCTGTAACTTCTGTTAACCTTAACAGAATTTAACAAATTTAGGCTCATTGGACTGACAATTTTCTAATCTATCGATTGTCGATTTAAAAATTTTAATATTAGTCATCAGGTTACCGCTAGAGGGCGATTTTTAAAATAACAACGAATAATGCCATTTTTCCGAAAAAAATTAAATATAACGATATGTTAATTTTTATACCAAAAAATAGAGTTTTGAAAGTTTTAAAAAACAGTGAAAACCGCAACTTGATAGCTTCTCTCTAACGGTAGATATTAATGGTCAAAGTTAAAAGCACCGTGAAAACTGAATTCTGCATTTAAAACGAATAAAAACTAGCAACCCATGAAGATCAACCAATAAAAATTCAACTGTCAAATTTTAATTGTCATTGTTAAATGGTTTGCGTTTGTTTTTTGTGGCAATTAATTTTAAAATCAAAATGAATCTAACAAATGAAGAAGCCTTTGAAATGTTAGAAATTTATTTCCAATGTAACAGAAATGCAACTGTTGCTGCCAGGGTGTATGCATCTCAATATCCCGAACGACGACATCCCAGTAGAAAAGTCTTTCTTCGCGTTACACATAACTTACGAACTACTGGGAGAGTGCATCGTCCCGTATATAGAAGACATCACCAAGCAGGTGTCGAAGAAAATGCTATAAACGTTTTAGCCTATGTCGAATTTAATCCTCATCTAAGCACGCGAGCAATAGCTAGAGACTTGGGTATCTCCAAAACAACCATTCTAAGGATTTTGAAAAAATATAAGTAAGCCGATTTACTTAAGATCATTAAGGCCCGGTTGCTAGTACGCTAATCAAGGATTAGCCAAGTTTAATCCGAGATCAAATATGGCTGCTATATCAAGTAACATGTATTTAATCCAAGATTAGTTGATCCCAAATTTAATCCGCGTACGAGCAACCGGGCTATAGTAATTAAAAAAATGCAGTTATATTTATTATTTAAGGGGTAAATTGAGGTTTAGAGTTAACCTCTAAATAATAAAATTAAAAAGAATATTAGATTTATTTTTATGTATTTTTAGGTTCCATCCATATCATATGGTGCTTCATCAAGCACTAAATGATCGTGATTGTGACAGTAGACTGAATTATTGCAACTGGCTGCTTGATATGCTTCAGGATGATCCTCAGTTACTGTCGCACATTTTGTGGTCGGACAAGGCAACATTTAATAGCGATGGGACTGTTAATCGACATAACATGCATTTTTGGTCGCATACAAATCCGCATTGGATGCAAGAGGTTCAATATCAGGGTCGATGGTCAGTCAATGTATGGTGTGGCATATTAAATGGTCAAATAATTGGCCCTTTTATTTTTAATGAACATCTTAGTAGCGAGCGTTACCTATTCTTTCTGAGGAACGAACTGCCACTTCTTCTTGAAGATATACCTCTGGCAATTCGCAGGGAAATGTTTTTTCAACACGATGGATGTTCCGTACATTTTGCTAGAAATGTCCGGAATTATTTGGACAATGCATACCCTGACAGATGGATAGGATGTGGAAGCTTATTTGCTTGGCCAGCCAGATCCCCAGACTTGACGTGCCTCGACTTCTATTTATGGGGAAGGCTAAAAGATCTGGTCTATCAAACTAGACCAGCAAGTAGAGAACAGCTAATTGGCGGGATACAAAATGCCATCAGAAATCTTCCAAGGGCTGAAATTGAGGCTGCCGTCTTGTCAACTCGCCAGCGACTTATTGCGTGTATCGAAAACGATGGACGCCAATTTGAACATTTGGGGCGTCACTAATTATTTTAAATTTAATATTTTTTTAGTTTTGTTTATTTTGTAAAATTTAAGTAATTCGACACCTGCTTGGTGATGTCTTCTATATACGGGACGATGCACGCTCCCAGTAGTTCGTAAGTTATATGTAACGCGAAGAAAGACTTTTCTACTGGGATGTCGTCGTTCGGGATATTGAGCTGCATACACCCTGGCAGCAACAGTTGCATTTCTGTTACATTGGAAATAAATTTCTAACATTTCAAAGGCTTCTTCATTTGTTAGATTCATTTTGATTTTAAAATTAATTGCCACAAAAAACAAACGCAAACCATTTAACAATGACAATTAAAATTTGACAGTTGAATTTTTATTGGTTGATCTTCATGGGTTGCTAGTTTTTATTCGTTTTAAATGCAGAATTCAGTTTTCACGGTGCTTTTAACTTTGACCATTAATATCTACCGTTAGAGAGAAGCTATCAAGTTGCGGTTTTCACTGTTTTTTAAAACTTTCAAAACTCTATTTTTTGGTATAAAAATTAACATATCGTTATATTTAATTTTTTTCGGAAAAATGGCATTATTCGTTGTTATTTTAAAAATCGCCCTCTAGCGGTAACCTGATGACTAATATTAAAATTTTTAAATCGACAATCGATAGATTAGAAAATTGTCAGTCCAATGAGCCTAAATTTGTTAAATTCTGTTAAGGTTAACAGAAGTTACAGACGTTTAAAAAAAAACCTTTGACGCCTTCCCCACCATTTTATTTTTAAAAATAGAATTAAAAGTATATAACAAAAAATGTTTAAAATTCATCAAAGATTACATTGCACATATTTTAATTGTCACTTAATATAGCAAAATACGAAGAAAAACTCAATTTTCTGTTTACCAATAGCAATAACGACCCCTAGCGGTCATTTTAGAAACTTAAAAATATTTTCCAGCGATTTTTTATGGTCACTTTCCTTAAAAAAAATTATTTTTTAAAATTTTACGATGACTCGTTTTAGAGATATGGCCGAGAGCCATTCTTAGAGGACCACCTGGTACTATGATGATGGTACGATGGCGGCACTTTCATTGAGCATGAACGGCGCGCAGTTGCCATATCTCTATAAAGTTCCGTAGAGATATTTGAAACTCTAGCTATAAATATCTTAAAAAATTTAATTTGAGGAGAGATTGTGTGTCCTATTATTTTTAAAGTTTAGTTATAACACGTGCTTAATGTTAAAAAATTAAAAAAGATGTTTAATAAGATGGCAATAACAGAGATTACACAATGACGGAAAATTTAAAAATGATTTTGACAACACTGCATTGCATTGTCACAGTATACCTGACAATGCCCTTAGAATGTGAAAAGTTGTTGGCACCATTTAAAATGTAAACAAACTCTATCGTATTGTTTCTATATCTATGCTAATAACCCATTTTCTACAAAACCATGTTCACTGCCAATGTGTGCGATTATTAGTCTGCGACCTTTTCCTCGAGGAGCATTTAATCCTGTTGAATATCCCTCCAAAAATGCCTGACGGGAATTTGAAATATTGGTGTCCATCCATGCTTTAGAAACAGTGTGTCTTTCATTCAACCATGTTTCACCTAAATAAAAGATAGTTGTTCGCTCGCTATGAAACTTTTTAATACTTCTTAAGTATTGTCTTCTCCAGCAAATAATTTCTTCTGTCTCATTCAAAAATTTTCGTTTTTTTATGCGACTCATACTTAAAACCAATTTCTTTTAGGAGTTTCCATAACGTATTTCGTCTAAATTTGTTAATCGTATCTACTTCTGCTATAACAGTCATTACTTTGTCCAAAGTCGGAATCTCTTTATTTAAGTACAAAGAATGGACTTGTCTTCTAATGATATCTCTATTAAAGTTATCGACCATAATGGACTTTTTCCTACGTGTTTTTTTGGTTCACTAACATTTTCCTGTTTTCTCTCACTTAAAAATAGATAGATACTTCGTTCACTATTGGAGCATCTAGTCACCACATCACGAACAGTTGCTGATGCATCTTGATATATTAGTGCATCATGAACATTTAAAACAATAGTTTTTTCTCTTTGAGAACACGCACTTTGTTTTAAATGAGACACTAACTTGTCCTGGAACAAAACTCGAACTTGACGCCATTTTCACTACCGAAAATTTTCTTGGAGTAAAATAATAAAAATATAGATCACAATATAAACCACCAACAATAACGAGTACCTATATTCTTATGTATTAGGATATAAACAAATCCTCAATTTATAGACTAATAACGTACTTGTTTTTGCAATTATACACATACCTTAATCCCTTAACACCCTTTACGACCACAATTATTCTCGTTAAAATCGAAAAACAAAATATTCTAAATATCGTATTATGACTACTTATCCCTTACCTAAGAAGATTAAAATATGATGATAAAAAGAAATTTCTTAATACCGTATAAATAAGTACGTGCGCTACTGATTTAGGGTCTTGTTTACAACATTTTACGATTTAATGACTTTTCTTAGCTGCCAACTCCAAACAAATGGACTTTAATATTTTATTTATTAATGATTAAACTATAACATATCAAAAATGATTAATTTTTTTTTTAATTGCCAAACTGTCTGGAAATTAAAAAAAAACATCTTAAAATGATTTAAAAATTAACAAATTCTACCTATAAAGTGGGGATGGCCACAGGTAAACGCAACCGCTACCCGGTGCCAGACCTATTCTGTCCCTTTCTTAGCTGCCAACTCCAAACAAATGGACTTTAATATTTTATTTATTAATGATTAAACTATAACATATCAAAAATGATTAATTTTTTTTTAATTGCCAAACTGTCTGGAAATTAAAAAAAAAACATCTTAAAATGATTTAAAAATTAACAAATTCTACCTATAAAGTGGGGATGGCCACAGGTAAACGCAACCGCTACCCGGTGCCAGACCTATTCTGTCCCTTTCTAATTTATATAAAGAAAGAAATATAAAAAAACAGCTGACCTAAAATTGATTTTTTCGCGACGTTGCTAGCTCTTATACTATTAGTATAAAAACGAGAATAAATTCTTCAAAGAAATAAATTTAAAGAGTTTTAGTAGAAATATTAAATAAAAATCTAAATCTAAATATGTAACAAAAATAAATAAAATATTTAATTTAATTGATAGATATTTATCGTCCGCTGCATCCTTTATAAATTGATTTACTTCGTCTGACTTTAAAATGTTTTAGATTTTTTTGAAATGCAGTTCTCATTCTGTTTTTTCAAAAATGCTCTTAGTTTCGCAAATTTGGAAATAACAACATTCTCTTTAACATTTAAGGTGCTTCTTATTATCGAATACACTGACCATAATGTGGAAGCTTTTAAAGTTTTTGAAATTTTCTCAAAATACACTAATAGAACATTTTCCGAATATGAATTAATTTGGTATTTCTTCCTCCAATCCATAAATTTGGAGTGCTGGATTTCGTACTTCTTCCAATAAATTATCTGAAGCTTCTTTAGCTTTTTCTATAATGAAGGGTTGGGTAAAGGCGGGTAAGAGTACGCAGTTTTTAGTAAAGTATTTATTTTGGACAAAATATGAAAACAGAGATCAACTTAAAATTATAGGGATAAAGTTAAGGTACTTACTTAATCATTTTATACAAAAAACAAATGTTGCGATCAAAAGTATATAAGAAAAAAAATTAAGTTCAACCCTTTGTTAAAGCGTACTCTTAGCAGACCTGTCGTTTAAGAGTGCGCATATGGTCTTCTAAGAGTGCGCACTCTATTTCAATCACTAGAATTGTCACAGATATGGCATATGTATCCAGAGTACACTGTGCAGTCCTCATGGAACCAGTTTTTGCATTCAATGCACTGAATCCAATCACTATCAGGGGGATCTTCATATATTTCTTGGCAAACTGGACACAAAATTTGTTTTTGTTTTGATGATGACTTTGAAATTGATTTTGTTTTTTTGGACTCCGGACTCTTTAATTCGTCTATATATCTCCGTTTCGTCTGTTTGCCTTTTTTACTTTTGGCTTGCTTAACTGCTTGTAACTCTTTCAACTTATTTTTGTATGGTGACGCAGTTAACAGCACAGACTTCTTCTTCTTGCGAACATTGCCTGCTCTTGGCGGTGCCTTCGGTAGCGGCTTTATTAATTTCGGCGAGATAAAATTGGTCGACGTTTCTGGCGGCGTCGAAGGTGGTGAATTTCGTAGCCTTGGCGGTGGTGATGGTGTTCGGGCAGAAGATGTTGAAGGTATTGCCTTTGGCGAAAATTGGTCCTTAACAACTTCATTTAGGAGAGGTAATGATATTTTCAACTTCTGCTGAGGAATTGACGAGGGTACATCATCATTAAGGTCGGATTCATCTTCTATGCTTTCATTCGGATTTGCTACACTGTGGGTTTCGTTTACATCTGGTTGATCTGTCACTGTGGCTGGCGCAAATTCTTCATCTGAAAATACATGTGGATTGTATGGAAAAATTCCGCAGATTTGAAAAGCTTTTTCTGCTCTTTCAATCGAGGCTATTCTAGAATATGCTTGGGCAAACCATTCAGCTACTTGAAATTGAGTGATTGGTCGGCCAGGGTTATTGATATGCCACTTGTCACATTCTTGAGCATAAGCACTTTTTAGTTGACCAAAAAAATTCCTATCCAGTGGCTGGATCTTATGGCTACTATGCGGAGGTAAACTAAGCATGTTGATACCTAGTTCGCGACATTTTATAATTGCCTCTAAACTCACGTGACTAGAGTGATTATCTAAGATGAGTAAGACAGGATCTTCAATTGAGCTTTTGCAAAATTCTTGAAAATGGTCTAGCCATCTTAGAAAGAGTTCGCTATTGATAAAACCTGATTCTGAGACAAGCTGAAGTGTTCCTGCTGGAGCTCTATCAGTTAGCTCAGGTTTCATCCGTTTTCGTGGAAACACAAGAGCGGGTGGAATATATTGCGCAGTTGCTCCCATACAGCACACTGCAGTTATTAACTGACCCCTCTCCGATGAAACTATTTTGCCCATGGTTCTTTTTCCTTTGGGAGCAATAACCTTGGGTAATTTGTTTGGTACGGTTAGGATACCAGACTCATCCATATTAAACAAACGGTTTGGAAATATTTGTTTGTTTTTAAAGATTTGTTGAAGCCTGCAGCGCGAGCCAGGCTTGTTTTCTCTGGGGAACGAAGACTCAGGTTGTGACGTTTGCAAAACGAGTAAACCCAATCTTTTCCGGCTGATTTTTTGTCCTTGTTAAATCTGTGCTCTAACTTGTTTCTCTCGGCATATTCATAAACAAGGTTACCAAGTGCCTTAAGTGTGAGTCCATAGAAAGTTTTATCTAAATCTCTACAATATGCAGCTAGTTCCTCCTCCATTTCTGGGGTAAAAACTAATTTAAACCGACCAAGTGATGTCGGCACCGTTCCTGCTTTTAATCGTTTTCTTAATGTTGCTTCAGGTACACCTATTGATTCAGCAATTGATCTTTTACTTTTTCCTTCTAATAATTTTTCCTTTATTTCCTCTATTAGCTCTGCCGTAAATACTAATTTTCTGTTGGTCTTACGCCGGTACTTTCCCATTTTAATCTAAAATAACAAAACACATTCTAAAACTACGAGCATCGAAGAGGCAAAGAGTGCGCATATCAAGCAAAGAGTACGCGTGCGTACTCTTAACATTCTAGCATAAAATAATTATATTAACAGGTGCATGGTTTTGTGCAAACATAACGTATACACTGAACATATCAATCGAACACTCAAAAGTATTAGTTTTTAATGATACTTACATAAACTGGTCAATTTACAGCAGCAAAATTTATAATCACTATTAACAGATTATAAAATAATAATCGAGAGTTAGCAAATTATTAGTTTGTGGTTTTCAAGACTATAACTGCGTCATACTCCGATAAATAATATTTTCTCTGACAATAGGCAACTCAACTGACACACAACTTGGCATACGTGGCCATCTGCAAGTGGGTGGCTAAACTAAGGGCAGTGCGGACTCTTGGACGACGCGTACTTTAACCCTCCGTTACCCTAGAGTATTTTCTTCTGAATCTGATTCTAAATCTCCGTTCATTTCGGTAGTACCTACAAAATGAACATATTAAATTAATAAATTAAATTCTGATTTCTTAATTTACTTTCAAATTTCGAATTACTTTAAACTCATAAAACACATAATGTCATATCACAGCACTCACTCTTCAGAAATTACAATGTAGCATTGACATTTTTGTAGGAAAAGTAACCTACTTTTCCAACAGAAACGTCACTTTGTCGCACAGAAACGTCAAATTGTTCATACACTTTAGAAATCGCCTACTGTGCTAATGACAATTGATGCAAAAAAGAGTACTTTGACTATACTGCCCTCCTAAGCCTAAATGACTTAACTCAATATCGGTCCATTATGAGATAATAAACATTTTATGAAGTTCGGTTCAGCACAATGTGTTTATTGTTGCTTTTAGTTCAATTTTGGAAAATAAACCTATAAAACAGTCACAAAAATGATGCTCTATTGTTTATTGAAAAAATCTATCACTTGAAAGAGAACATGTAGATACGTCAAATTTGCTTAGTGTTTTCTCAAACAAATTAAACGTATCTCGATGTTATTCAATTATGTTAGTAAAGTAAGTAAAACACATATTAAGTATAACCAAAAAAATAGAGCAATATATAATTAACATATTATTTTAGTAGTATGTAGGCAAATTTTCCCAAAATTGTAGGCGATTTTTCATTATTATTCCTCACAAATTTTGAATTATGTTTTTCTTCTTTTCTTGCTATATCCCATTTACTTGGTTGCACATTTTAGGCTTTGGCAATTGATAATTTTTTGTAACTTTTGATTAAAAAAAAAATATTTTCAGATATTCTCCGTCGAAATCGGTTTCATATTGTAAGATCCTCTGCAAAAAGTTGCATGCACCATGCTCTGTATATAGGGCCTTGGATTTATTTTGTTGAGTTTGTACTGCGAAGAGTAATCTTCCTAATTAAAAAAGTTCTCCATTTGCATTTGTAGAACTTCTGTGCCACGAGACGCATTTCGCACAGCGTGCACAAAGTCTTCAAAGTCATAAACTTTGCCCATTCGTTTCATGGCTAATTCTACATTATGATGAAAGGAATCAGCTGCCATAAACGTATGGCCCGGTTCGAAATCTTTGAGTTCAATTTCATCTGCTCTAATTTCATCGGAATTTACAACAAAAATAAAGAATGACAAGAATGTCCAGTTTTTATTTTGGGCCGTACAGTTATCAAGCCACAATGTAATTTTTGTTGCATCTCTTTTCACCTTAAAGAAGCTGTAAAACGTGCTTATGATTTATTCTTTATTTCTCCCAAATAAGGCATCATTCCAGACAGCAGCAAAGGGTTTACAGTTCTTTTGTTTCTTTCCTACAGGTACAAAACTTTCATTATAAACTGTCAGGCGGTGAGTAAATATAGCAATTTGAAACATTTCCAACCTTGAAAGCATTATGACCTTTTCAAGATCCGCACAATATGTTATGCTGTTGCTACCAGAGCAGTCTTTTTCAGCATCTTCGCGATATTTTTCTCTTGATTTAGTAGCCTTTTCTATTTGGAGTGTCCATTCTTTGCAGCTTTTACAATTATTGTCAATATTCTCTTTTGTGTGACTTGGGTTGTGTAAATTAAATGTTTCACACTCTTCATGACCTAGTTTTACGATAGAGTTTCATTTGTTTTGCCACTACTCTGTATTTTTCATAGGAGCACGGAGTTTGTGGATTTTTTAAATTAAAATTTTTATGCATCAGAGAAAAACTAAGATCACTTGGCAAGTAAAGTCGATTTGGGGCATGTTCCCTTCTATAGTGCGAAATAGTTGGTTCATAGGACATAATGTGTTGGCGAATAACTTCATCATCTATTTTATTCCCTCTTGTATCTGGTGTGGATACAACAGAATTTTTGGTGTTTTTTAATGTATGTCTAATAATATTATCACTACCTTTGTTATATCCTAAAGAACCAAAATACCGTCAGTATCCTTAAGCATATATTCATGTGACTGATTTCTCTTATTTGATTCATCACTGGCTTTCGTTGTTCTTTGTTTGACAGGGTACGTTGAAATATGAGGAAAAATGAACATTTTGTACATTTTTTAGTAAACTCAGCATTGTTGCTAACAGTATTAGTAGTAATATAAGTATGAGAAACTTTAACACCACCGGAGTCTTTATTTGATGCTTCCACATTAGAAGGTGTGTCTTGATCTGTTGTAGCACCTTCTTCAAGAGTTGTGCTGTCATCACTACTACTAAAACTATTATTGGGAATGTAATCAGGGTCTTTTGAACAGCATGGAACATCCCCAGCAGGTGAATTTTTGAATCGATGTCTGAGTTCTCTGTTTAATGAAGCAGACATCAATATTTTGGAGCTCTTGTTGCAACCATTCTTCGAAACCTCTGTGGTGGATACTATCTTTAATTTTTCTTTATCAGTTGCTTGGTTCAAAGCCGACATGACCAGTTTCGAACTTCTATTAGACGCTTCTGTTAAATCTATATCAATGTAAAAAAAGCGGCGTCAATTATCGATGCTTATAATTAGTTTTCAAAAAATATTTCGAGAAACCATGGAAATAGTATGAAGGAAGTGGATTCAATATTAATCAACAATTAGACAGTAAAATTTAAAATTGTGAGGTTATGTTTTAATTTTTTACGAAAAATTTCTTTGAAATTACTATGGAGGGTAGAGGTAAGGAGAACTCAGTCTGTATATAAAAAGTGTCCGTCCAAAAGCGTAAAATTTTGTTTTACTAGGTTGCCGAAGCGGGCGCTGTTAAGCAATAGTTTTTGCATATTTCAGTCTGTTTAAAAACGCTATATTTAGATCATGGAAATATTGCTTAACAGCGCCCGCTGCGGCAACCAAATAAAACAAAATTTTACGCTTTTGGACGGACACTTTTGAAGCTTTAGCCTCATAAGAGTGAATTTTCCTTACCTCTACCCTCCATAGAAATTACGTAAGAATACTCACATCTGTTGTAACCTGATGAACCAGGGCAACCGTCGTCACTCTGTTTTTCACTCATTGTAACACTGCAAATATCGGGATTTGCAAAGATTCAACTACAACACTGATCAACGATCAGCGTTTGAAACTTTTAACACAAAAACGCATCTCAAAGGTGGCTTATAGATTCAGTTGCTATTTTACCTAAAATAGGCATGAAATTTTGAAATCCTCTTGAATAATGTTTTAGATGTCTACTTTTTCCGAATATATTATTATTTCAGAAAAACACTAATCTTAAGTAACAAAATATTACACTTTTTTGTACATAATTTAAATTTCGCGCTAAAACGCGCTCAGTTGTCATGGTGGTCGCCTCTAACGTCACGTCTATGTAATCATTGTTTGTGTACGTTGAAGTTTTAGTAATTTGCATCGTAAAAAATGAATTCCTAAGTTTACAAATGGTGTGCAGCTCCTAAGTGTACAAATACTTCTGTAAAAACGCCGAACAAACTATTCATTTATGTTTCTCACAAGAAAACAGTGAGAGACAAGTGGCTAAAACTTGCACGACGAGACCTAGCTGGTATGTGTACGAATTCACCGTTTTATTTTTGTGAAGATCACTTTGATGTAAGTAATTACATATACTACAATTAATAAGGTGACTCTCTGAATCTCTATGCTCTCTGATCAATAATTGCAATAATGAGTCTGTGTTTGAGATCAAATAAGTGAGTGATAATAATTTGGAGGTTATGTTATTTGATAACATTTATCAAGATGCCTTAATTTTGTAAATATCTTCTCAACTAATCATCAATGGTGTTTGCAACCTTATCTGACTTTAAGTAGAATATTTAAACGTATCATATTGCGGAGATTCAGCTAATTTAACTGATTGTTTTACATTTTAAATTATATATTTTACTATTTATTTATGAAAACATTACTTTTCAATTACCAATAGCAACTCTGTTTTCTTCTGCGTAGCATTTTTTGTGGGATTTCCATTCTTTATATAATTTTGATAGGTTTTATCGCTCATAGGGCACTTAATTTCTATTATACTGTCTTGGCATATTCTGTCAGGGGACCCAGCTATCATAGGATATTTTTTTGATAAAAATAATCCGCAATTCCTTATTTTTTCCCCAATTTGATACCAACAGTTCTTCTTACTTCTTCTTCTAAAGTTCTACCACATTTCATGGCTGAAGTGTCAGGAATTTTTGCTCCCATGATGAGAGATATCAGTGTACCATCATCTTTTTGGCACCGACTCGCTTCATATGCCCTGGATGCAGTGACTCTTATCTTAATTCATACTATAAATTATTTTTGTGCTGGTCTCTGGTAGCAATTTCTATTTCATTTAATATTTGATCAGTTAGAACTAAATTCTTCATAAATTTGTTCGGGCATTTTTCATTATATTTAAGCCTCAGTTGGTGCATTGATACACTTTCTAAATCATCACAAATATAGTCTGGTTGATACTTCAATAGTTCACAGTTTCTAAGTTTTCTCTTTTTACCTTCTACTAAAAAGTTTTGTAAAACTGATGGGTTTGATGGTAAGCTAGAGCTTCCTTTTGCCATGTCTCTTGTTGTTATATATTTTAGAGTATTGCCAACTCTGGACAAGTTTGATTTCAGCCAATAACATTGCACTGACGTACAAATCGATATCATCTATGCGGATACTTCGGTCAAAAAAAAAGTATTTGTTAACCATTTCAATATAATAAGATAGAATTTCGGTGTACAGTCATGATCACCATTTAATGGTTTTCTACGCAATATAATATATTTATAAAATCGACATTATCTACTGTAGGGTATGTAACTAATTTTCCATTAATGTATTTACCTTTCCTATTGTGAAAAGCTTTCAAGAAGTCTAAACACTCATCGCTTACTATTACATTTTCTTTCTCTGTGAAAAATTTGAAATGCATTATTTTAATAGCAAAAGACATAAGAGGATGTAAGCGTTTACATCTCTTAAAGTGCTTCCCCATAAGAAATAACTGCGATATTGCAATGGTGAAAGGTCCCAAGTGAACAAAAATGCGTTTTAATGTTAAGTCCTTATTTCTTCTCAGCTCAGAATTTTGTATTTTTGACGATTTACTAGCTATGGCCTAATCATAATGTACCTGCGCGTACTGTTGTCCGCATTCTTCAGCACTTTTGATACTTCACATCATAGTTTTATGTACCACGTAATCTTTGGTAGGTGATTCATTGATAGGGGTTAAATAAAATACATCTTGAGTGGTACTTTTTTCATTAACAATTAGGGCGTTAAATCCCACCCACATTGGTGTAGATATATTCAAAGCATGGCTTATCATCCCTATTCTATCTAACCTGTTAGCTTTATTCCAAATTAGAAGGTGCATTAAGCTGCGTTGACATTTAAACGAGTTCGTATTCGATTAGCTGGAATACGATTGCTACCGAGTACTGGAACAGTTCTTCGAATTCGAGAACCGTTGACATTTTATTTGAATTTCAACAGTGTGTCGAATTCGAGCTACTAAACACCATGAGTGAGTTTAGTGGTTTGTGAAATAATAGGTCTAGAACTTAAGTCTGGGTACGTGACTGGATCCAAAGACGCGATACATTTGGAGCATCTACTACATTATGTCGTGAATTAAGAGTTGAAGATCCAATAAGTTACAGAAATTTCTTAAGAATGGATGGAAACCAGTTTGAATATTTGCTAGAAAAAGTAGCACCTCCAATTGAAAAAAGGTCCCTTCGCCGAAAAAGTATTTCAGCAAGGTTAAAACTGGAAATAGTTTTACGGTTCTTTGCAACTGGTGATAGCTTTGGAAGCTTACAATATATGTTTAGAGTTCCCAAAAGTTCTATAAGTAAATTTTTTACTCAAGTTTGCGAAGCAATTTATAATGCGTTAGAGGAGTATATTAAAGTAAGTAAATTACACTAAGTACGTATAAAAACTCATCTATTTTATTGTTAACAAATATTTAATTCTGCTGTTTGTCAAATAATAGGAATTCATGTAAGCTGGAATGACTTCTAGAAATATCTGAAATGTCGCTTTGATTGTAATTTGAAAGTATTGATGATTAACTTCCCAATGTTGACGTTTCCAGGTTGATGTACACGGGATGTGTACTTGGTGGAGGTTGAAGTGCTTGTACTTTTATTTTTTGTAATACGTGATAAATATTCATTTCAGCTTCTGCAGCCATCGGAGGTGGTAATTTTTTTAGCGTAGCTGCCAATTTTTTTAGCGTAGCTGCCACATATTTACCAAATATATCAAAGCTGTCTGTATTAGGTGCCGTTTTTGTTCTGGTCGAAATATCGTCTAGTTTCTCCAATGCTTGAGTGATTGCCGACATTTTTCGTTTATAGCGTCCCGATGTTTGTTTTGGCATAGCAGCAGATGATGTTGGTTTTGCCATAGCAGTAGATGGTGGAGTTTTTTCAGGCGCTTCTTGTTGGGTATCTTTGCTAAGTTCATCACAATTTTTAGTGGCTTGAGATGTTTCAGTATAATCATTTTGAGTTTGAGATTCTATTCTAAGTTTTTTTAGATTCCAAACACTGAGGAAGAATGGCGAGTTATAGAACATGGTTTTAATACAAGATGGAATTTTCCAGGATGTGTAGGTGCCATAGACGGCAAACATATAGATATACAAGCTCCACCAAATAGTGGATCCGATTATTTCAATTATTTATTTATTTATTATTATAGCATCAACAGACAAATATCCAATTACAGATGCCCCTAAAACACTATAATCTAAAGAAAAATACTTAAAACTAACAACTACTTCTACTACAAACTAATACACAATATTTTACTAATGACAAATATATACCCATTCTAATTAATATTTAATTTTGCATCTATGAGAGATTTAAATTTACTTATTGATGTAAATTCAATATTAATATCTGCCACATATTGATTAAAAAGTTCACACATTCTATATATAGGAGAGTTTTTATATAAATTGGTTCTAGGAAATTCTAAGTACAATGTTTTTTTATTCCTCATGTTTATACTTTTCACTTCAGAAGGTAAAGATGACTTAATGTCGTTACAATCAATTTTATCTATCAGTATATTATATAGAGTTAATAAGCCAATTCGTTTTCTTCTTGTTTCCAGTTAGTTCCTGTTAAATAATTTTAGTAACGCATCATTATCATAACCTCTACATGGGTATTGTTGAAAATGAAGAGTATGGTCATATTATATAGTTTAGTTAATAGTGTTAATTTTTGTTTTTGGTTTCTATGTAAAAAGATAATAAATAATTAATGTCATTCATATAAATAAAAAAAAGTCAGAAAGTATCATTTTTTAAGTTCTCCATTTTTAATACAGAAGATTAAACCAGTTAGGTTTTATTCATTCTGAACATTTGTGGCGACCGTG
Organism: Altica lythri; assembly: GCA_964028335.1. NCBI lineage: Eukaryota > Metazoa > Arthropoda > Insecta > Coleoptera > Chrysomelidae > Altica > Altica lythri. The sequence goes on along the minus strand of OZ034806.1, from coordinate 10,316,499 downwards.
ACAGGACGTTCCAGTTCTTCTACGACATGGAGAAAATTGAGAGGCTTTTAGAGAGTCAACGAAAGGCATTTATATAAATGTATGACGATATCGTTGGAGCTTTGAATTTATCTTTACCTGACATCACCACCATTAAAGGTCGACTTTGTGTATTGGACAATAAAATTGAAGATATCAATGTTCTCAGTAAGGAAGTTATTGATTTTTTACTAGATAATCCAGAAACACAAGAAAATGTCTTACAACATGAAATAAGAAAATCTGATGATCTTAATTCTAAATATAATCGACTAAAGTTTCAAGTTGAAGAACTTTGTGCTAAATTTTCTGCTCAAAGTGTTTGCGGTAGTCATTCCAGTCACTATAGTAATTGTTAATCTAATTTAAAACTCCCACGTATAGAATTTACAAAATATGGTGGAGATTTGAAAGAGTGGATTCATTTTTGGAGTCAATTTAAGAGGATTCACGAAGATGACAATATTCCAAACGAAGACAAATTCCAATACTTACTTCAAGCGACAATACCGAAATCACGAGCTCGACAATTAATTAAAAGTTACCCGCCTAGTGCAAAAAATTATGATAAAGTTATTACCAATTTAAAAACACGATTTGGAAATGACGAACTATTGATTGAATTTTATGTTCGTGAATTGTTAAAGTTGGTACTTAATAATTTAAGAGAGAAAACTAGTCTTTCCACACTTTATGATCGGCTTGAAAGTCAACTTCAGTCTTTGGAGACATTAGGGGTAACTTCTGATAAATATGCCGCGATGTTATTTCGATGTTTATTAAGTCGTGTCTTCCTGAAGAACTATTGAGAGTGTGGCAAAGAAGTCAAAGCAATACCGAATTTAATTCAACTTCTAATAATATTTCTAATTCTACAGACTTAAGATTAAACAAACTTATGTTATTTTTAAAGAAAGAAGTTAAAGGTGAAGAAAAAATTAGCCTTGCTACATCTAGTTTTGATATAAAAAGTAAGAAATCTATAATGAGAGTAGTGTAACAACACAATTCCTGTATCAAAGGACCTTGAGTTAACCTGGAGTTTTCCCTTGAGGAAAATGACTTTGTAGAGTTTGATGATTTTGAGGTTATTGAACCTTTGGAAAAATTATTTTAGTGAAATAAAGTGTCAGTGAACCTTTTCCAATTGAATTGAGTGATTAGATTAGTTTTCCTATGAGGAAAATGATTGGGAAATGCCTTTTTTTAGTTTTAATGATTTTGAGTTTATTGAACCTTTGGGAAAAATTATTCGAGTGAAATAAAGTGTCAGTGAACCTTTTCTAATTGAATTGAGTATTTTCCCAAAATATATTTGTATTATTTTAGAGATATTACCCTTTTAAAAATAAATATGATCCGACCGTGGTGAATGTTGAGATGTGTGTGTGTGTGTGTGTGTGTACTCGATATTTTGGAAGACTGATTCCTTTTAGATCAGTTAAACCGGATTTTGAACGATGCATCGACTGGAATGAGAGAAACAAGAAACAATTCTGTAGTGGTAGAGGTCAGTTATGTTTTATACTTGATTCACTCGTCGATGCAATTAAAATGTTTTATAAAATATCAATTGGTATGAATTGACCTTGAATTATAATAGCATTCTGTAGTGGTAGAGGTCAGTTATTTTTTATACGTGATTTTCGAACTCGATGACGCAAATAAATGCAAAAAAAAACATTAACTAAGCAATGCAATTTCGGAATAAGTAGAAAACCTTCTGATATCTTTACAAAACAAAAAGTCAGTAAACAAGTTTGGATGCAGGATGACTGTGCAAATATATAAGTAATTGATTGCATTAAATGGGTTAAGCAAGGACAGTGCTGGGTGTTTTTGTCCAAAATGATAATCAACATTTAACCTTAATATTCAGCAATATTTTATTAACTTTGTACACAAAAGTAATTTTGTCAAGGCAACTGTCTGATGTATTTACTTATACGATTGTATAACCTATATTCTTATGTAGATGCTTTAAAAGAAGATGTAGAATATTACCTTGAGAGGTTTTAATGAAAAAAGTTGTATAAAAAATTTCCCACTATTGTAATTAACTGAAAACCTGTCTGAAAATTTTAAAAGTGGGATATTCTCTAAAAAATATACCTCGAGTTGTATCGTAGATTCACTGCCATTTGTAAGAATGGGTAAAACTATTAAGATGTTGAGTAATGTGCAAGTTAAAAAACCAAAAATGGAAAAAATACTAAAGAAATCGAAAACAAGTGAAAATCAAAAAAATAATTCAGTAAGTAAAGAAGTATAGTTATATTTTATATATTTATATGCATTATTTATGTTTTGTAAGACAGTGAAAAGACAAATTCTAACTATGTAAAAGTAGGTGAAACTTTTATTAATTGAAATTAATTCTTTATAGATTGAGTTTGCAAAGGATACCGGTGACTTGTTGGAGAGATTATTAAATGAATTAGAAAATCCGACTACATCATCATCAGAATCCATGGAATCACAGATAGTAGTTATTCCACCGACACCTGCGTCAATGAGATATTCTACATCCAGACTATCCAGAGCAACCACTTCCCCACCACTTAAGAACGTATCATCTATTGACTGGACAGTAGAAACAATGTCATCATTCGCCACCCATTTACAGCAAAATTATACCTTCTTTTATGAACATTACCAAGCAGTAATGCTTAACATCAATAAATTCTGTACGGATAAAAACCAAGATGAAGAAATTGATGAGAAAATATCCCAAATTGATAAACAAGCGCGCCAACTGGAAACTGAGAGACAAACTCTATTGGAAACTAAACGAAAACATGAAGAAACAAAGCAGCAGGTTATAAAAGATATGATAAACATGTATGATTCATATTTAAAAAATAAAAGATAAAATTAAAAGTAGTATTGTTTTTTATTTCAAAGAAGCAAAAAAAGATTAGGAACTAGAAGGAAAATAGTTTATCGTTGTTACAATTATAATTTAACGATATTCATACAATAAGTTTGAAAAAAAAGAATACATTAACCTTAAAATTAATTAAGCGTGAATTCTATAAGTCCATTATCATTTTGCAGATTTGACAATTTGGTTACATTAAAATTATCTTTAAAAGTTTAAAGATTGTATTTGAATAAAAAAATAAAAAAAGTAAAAGTAATTACTGTTTTTTATTTTCAACGAACTAAAGGTCGAGAAACTAAAATTAATATATATGTTGAAAAAATAATTGATTTAAGTAAGTATATACTTGAAATAAGTTTGAAAAGAAAAAAACATTAATTTGTGGATATAACAATTTAGTAAGTAAGAATATATTCCGGAAGTAAGTGAATTTGCATATGGTTTGTTACAATTATGATTTAAAGAATAAGTGTAAGAAAAGTTTAAAAAAGAAAAATACATTAAGATTTACTGTAAAATTTAGTTAAGCAAAGATGATCCAAGTTCTTTTACAGATATGACAATTTCTTTATCCACAATTCAAGTAGAATTTATATAAATTAGGTAATTTTAAAAAATAAACGTAAATTTTTTAATATTTATTTAAACCACTGTTTTGAACAAGTTCTTTACATTTTTGTAACCCTAATTTGCAAATGTGACAGTTTCTTTGCGATTGCGCAGGACCATCCACATGTGACGTCCACTCAGGACGATTATGATGTACATTACAAGGTAGATATGTTCGCAACTCAAAATCCAATTTATATTCTCGTGGAAGCCTATGCCAAACTTCTAATAACTCACAAGGTTTCGCATGTATTTTTAAATATCGGATTGGAATATTTTTTAAATCTTCAATAGTCAAATCACTCAACATCTTTTCATGATGAATATATTCCAAAATATTTTCCATCTCAACAGATTTTATAATAAACTTTTAATTATAACTTATTTTTTAACCACTGTATATTCACTTTTAAAGATAAAAGAATACTTAGGACATACAAAAGCAAGGATGCTATATATAGAGAGCGGTAAGGTTAAAGAAGAGAAAAAGTATTAAATTTTATATATTAATTTTATTTAAACATTCTGGCATGTCGATCCCTCTCATTTAATTTCCAAGCCCTTCTTTGTTTTTTTGATAAGCCTGGCGGTGTGGTTCGAACTATGTTCATAAACCATACTGGAGGAACATAGGTACCGCAAGGCTCATCTTCATCCCAATTCTCATCACAAGGTACCTTGTGATTATATATTGGATAAATCTGTAACAAAAGTGAGAGAGAGTTTTAAACATCAAAATTTTAACATAAACGGGTTTTCTGATTAAATCTATAACTTACTGGTGGATTTGAAACAGCATCTTTATCATCTTCATCCCAATTTTCATCACAAGGTACTATTGGATAACTCTGTAACAAAAGAGGGTTTTTAAACGTCAAAATTTCAACATAAACGGTTTTCTGATTAAATCTATAACTTACTTTTGGATTTGAAACAGGCTCTTTATCATCTACATCCCAATTTTCATCACAAGGTACTATTGGATAACTCTGTAACAAAAGAGGGTTTGTAAACATTAAAATTTCAACATAAACGGTTTTCTGATTAAATCTATAACTTACTTTTGGATTTGAAACAGGCTCTTTATCATCTACATCCCAATTTTCATCACAAGGTAATATTGGATAACTCTGTAACAAAAGAGGGTTTTTAAACATCAAAATTTCAACATAAACGGTTTTCTAATTAAATCTATAACTTACTTTTGGATTTGAAACAGGCTCTTTATCATCTTCATCCCAATTTTCATCACAAGATACTATTGGATAACTCTGTAACAAAAGAGGGTTTTTAAACATCAAAATTTCAACATAAACGGTTTTCTGATTAAATCTATAACTTACTTTTGGATTTGAAACAGGCTCTTTATCATCTACATCCCAATTTTCATCACAAGGTGCTATTGGATAACTCTGTAACAAAAGAGGGTTTGTAAACATTAAAATTTTAAACTTTAACGGTTTTCTACTAATTCAAACCCAAATCTAACTTACATTTGATTGAAAGTTTTTCAACTTTATCCAAATTGGAAGGATAGAATTTATTAAGGATATTAAAAGATTAGTTTTGAAAAAATATTAAAAGAAAATCTAACTTACTTGCCACTTGCCACAAGATGAACAAAACATTTTTTTCTTTTTTCAGTTCGATAAAACACTGATAACCATCTTAATTTCTCTACCACTTTTTATATACAATTGATGACCTCAATTTTAAGAAGAAAAAGGCCGCTACAGGTTTTCTCGGGTTATATAAACCCAACAATTGCGTTAAGAGATACACACACTTTTTAAAAGTCTTACAGTTTAGTTTTTCAATACAACAATAATAGTTCAGGTACGATATTTAATTATTTTATATTATGGTTTTTTGATACAGTTTACGTTTTTTAGAATATGGATTTAAATACAATTAACGAATTTCTTCTTTTAGAAGAAGTTCCTAAATCAGTAGAAAAATTAAAAACGTTAGCAGTAAATATACCGCATAGAATAAAAAGTGCTAAAATCACATCATCCAAATTCGGAGAAACAGTTCTTATTGAATTGGACGACAAGGTTGTTTTTCTACCACAACGAGCAACTCCAGTAATAAAAGATCATCTAATTGAATTGGGGAACGGACGATATTCGTTGGTGTTTATTGGTGAAAGGGATTCTGGCAAATTCAACCCAGCAACTATTTTTAAATTTGTTAAAAATTAAGGTTAGTGGTTTTTAAAATGACAGAAAAACTTGCGTTAGATGTTGATAAATTATTTAAAAAATTTTATGAAAAAGGTTACAATTTTACTTTGCAAGAACATGATGCGTGGAAGAAACATGTTAAAATTGCTTTATCGCTATGTTATGATGTTTTACGAGATAGAAATTTTTTATTTGGAAACTCACGTATGTGGCAGACAAAATTAGGTCATTTAAAAGCGGTTTATAGTTACTTTAATCAATCGATTTCGAATAATCAAACAGAAAAGAAAATTAAATGGTCAGACGGAATTTCAATATTTAAAAATAGAGTAAGTTCTGGTATAATTATAAATTTAAAACACAAGGATATACTACAGTTTTTAGAAGACGCTTTTAGTGTTTTGCAAAAAAAAATTGTTGAAATTCTTAAAAAATTTTCAATGATTAAAATTAATACCACTTTTTGCGGTGAATTTGTAAAAAAATCAATTGGAAATAACGATATAGTAGATTTCAAATATTTTCATACTAAAAATTCCATCATCGACGGATCGACTGAATTAAGAAAATGGTTTATGGACAACGTGGTAGATTATATTTTAAATAAATTGTCAGAATTTCAAGAAAAAGATTCTGGTTGGGCTTTGAGTAAAATTATCTCATTGGAAATAAATGTAAATAAATTTGAAATAGGAAATGGATCGAGCTATATTCAGTTACCCACCAGTATTGCAAATAAAAAGGCATGTATAAATATTAAAAACTCTGACAATGCATGTTTTTATTGGAGCGTCGTAAGTTGTTTGTATCCAGCTGTAGTAAATGCGAATAGAACAACATCATATCCTCATTATAGTCAAGTTTTAAATGTAAAAGGATTGAATATTCCAATTACATTAAAAAATATTTTTGTATTTGAAAAATTAAATCAAATTTCAATTAATGTTTAGGGATTAGAGCTAACCGGCAACAAATTTAACGTTATTCCTTTACGTCTCACTCCAAATAAAATGGAAAGACATGTTAATTTGCTAAGGATTCAAGATCAATATTTTCAAAAATTAAATGATTATGAGGCGCCTGATCCAAATGATATTGAAAAAATTGAAATAAAATATCATTATTGTTGGATTAAAAATCTTTCAAAATTAGTGAATAGTCAGCTTAATAAAACTGGATATAAAAAATTTATCTGCGACAGATGTTTAAATTATTTTAGTAATGAACTTCGTTTAAATACTCATTTAGAATTATGTGAAAAAATGAATGAGGCAAAAATTACTATACCACCAAATCCAGTAATTAAATTTAAAAATTTTATATATCAACAAAGAGTTCCATTTATAATATATGCGGATTTTGAATCAATACTTAAACCGATTAAAATACCTGTTAACGCAAATACGATAAAATATCAACAACATGTTGCATTCAGCTGTGGATATTATGTCAGATGTGATTACAATGATACACTTTCTTACTATAAAAGTTATCGTGGAGAAAATTGTATGGAATGGTTTTCTGAAGAAATGAAATCTGTAGGCGAATCTATTAAGGCAAAAATTAAAAATATAATTCCAATGAAAGGAAATGTAAATACTTTCGATGCTAAAATGTGTCACATTTGCGAAGAACTATTTAATCCTAGAGACGTCATAGTACGCGATCACTGCCATTTCCTAGGGTATTTCAGAGGATGTGCGCATGCGCAGTGCAACTTAAATTTTAAAAAACAGTTTGTTGTACCCGTAGTATTTCATAATTTTAGTTCATACGATTCACACTTTTTAATTCGCGATCTTTCAAAAACCGGTCAAATTAGTTTGTTGCCAATAAATAAAGAAAAATATATCTCTTTTACTCTACATCTAGAGTGTGGCATTAGACTTCGTTTCATTGATTCACTCCGATTTATGAATACATCTTTAGATGAACTTGTTTCGACTTTGGAAATTAAAGACTTGAAAAATTTACAACAAGAGTTTAGGTACTTGTCTATGGAACAATTTTCGTTGCTGACAAGAAAAGGGGTATTTTGTTATGATTATATTGACAAAATAGAAAAGCTTAATGAAAAAAAATTGCCGTTCCAACAAGAATTTTATAATCAGTTAACTGATGAATCAATTAGTGATGAAAAATATGAACATGCCAAAAATGTTTGGGAAAAATTTAACATTCAAAATTTAGGAGAATACTCTGATTTATATTTAAAAACTGATGTACTTTTGCTATGTGATGTTTTTGAAAATTTTAGAAGTGTAGGTTTTAATACTAGCAAAATCGATCCTGGGTGGTATTATACGTTAGCAGGATATTCCTGGGATTCAATGCTAAAATATACAAAATGCGAATTAGATCTTTTAACAGATGTAGATATGATTTTATTTATCGAAAAAGGTATTCGTGGCGGTATAAGTCAATGTTGTTCGAGATATTCAGAAGCTAATAATAAATATATGCCAAACTATGATCCGGCAAAACCCAATCAGTATTTGTTTTACATAGATGTTAATAATTTGTATGGATGGGCCATGTCAATGGTTTTACCCTATGGAAAATTTGAGTGGAGCGATACTAATTTAGATGTTACTAGCATTCCCGACGATGCACCTGAAGGATATATCCTTGAAGTTGATTTAGAATATCCTAATATACTTCATGATAAACATCGAGATTTGCCTTTTTGTTCAGAAAGCAAAAAACCGCCGAATACAAAGTTACCAAAATTATTGACAACGCTGTATGATAAAGAAAAATATGTTATTCATTATCGTGCTCTGAAACAGGCCATATCACACGGATTAGTGGTTAAAAAAATTCATAGAGTTTTAAAATTTCAACAAAGTGCATGGTTAAAACCCTATATTGATCTTAATACAAAATTCCGGGAAAATGCTAAAAGCAAGTTTGAACAAGATCATTTCAAAGTAAAAATAAATTCTATTTATGGTAAAACAATGGAAAATATTCGAAAACATCGAGTTGTTAAATTGGTAAAACAATGGGAAGGTAGATATGGAGCAAAAAATTTAATAGCAAGTCCAAACTTTCACAGCAGAACTATTTTCGATACAGATTTAATGGCAATAGAACTAAGAAAATCTGAAATTGTATTTAATAAGCCTATGTACATAGGAATGAGTATTCTCGATATTTCAAAAACTTGTATATATGAATTTCATTATGATTATATAATACCTAAAGTGGGCCTAGACTCTTGCAAAATTAATTATTTAGATACAGACGGATTGTTATATACATTAAAAATTAAAGACTTGTATGAGGAAATTATAAAAACTGATATTCATAGGTTTGATACAAGCAACTACGAACCAAATAATCAATATAATATACCACGTTGCAATAAAAAAATTCCGGGGTTAATGAAAGATGAGGCAAACGGTAAAATCATTACGCATTTTGTAGGTTTACGATCAAAAATGTATTCATTTAAAATTCATGACGATTATGTAGTAAAAAAATCGAAAGGAGTTAAACGTGTTTACTGTAAAGCAAAGTAAAATTGGATTAAGTCCATTTGATGATAAAAGATATTTATTACCAAATTCTTACGACACTCTTCCGTGGGGTCACTATTCTTTAAACTAGAATTTTTCTGTCATTTTAGACCTAAGGAAATGTATAAATTAAATAAAATTAAGTTTTATACGCAAACTTTATGTAAATGTATAAAATAAATAGTTCTTACACATGATTAGTTTTTTTAATCCCTACCCTTTTCCTGTAATATATATATAAATTTTAAGTAATATTAAATAAATTTCAGTAAGAATTTTATCATGGATAGTTGCAATCAAAATATATTACAGTTGCACTATCTCAAAGTTTGAATTTTTTACCATGTGTTAAAATGAATAGTTATATGGAATCATCACTAATATTTAACATCAAAGAGTGGGATGAATTTTTAACCTTCAAACCAATAATTAACAATTTTTTGGAATTTGAGCAAAATCCTACAAGGAAATATACAAACAAGTTTTTGTTGGAATTTGAAGTATTGGATAACGTTAAAACAATAAAAATATCGACAGAGAATTTGAACATTCGGTTAAGAAAATCTTCAATTTGAGAATTATGGAAAGTGTTACCTCTAATAACTCATACTTTGGAAACATATAAACTACAAAATTTTGAATTATCACTTGAAGTAATATATAAGTATACGCAATTGTTGAAAAGTACCTCTGATGAAAAAAACTACAATCTACATCATTGACACCGTGAATCGCAATCAATTTTAATGGAAGAATTTAGAAAGCCGACTCGTATATTTTATTAAATTTTAATTGAAACAATTATAAAAAATAAGGTGTATTATTACTGAAATAAAACATAATTCTGAAATATAACTTTTGTTTTATTAAAAATAATTTTACTACAATAAGTATCTAAATAACATTATTCTTATTTATCCAAGATTTTTGATTCATTCCCAACCATTTCACAAATACTTGATCGCCTTTTTTTCTTAACACTTTTTCTACTAAGAAAACATCTGGATATTTTACTTTTTGCAATTCTTCAGTGTAAAAGCCACCTCGAATCTCTTCTTTTTGCTCATCTTCTAAGATATAAATTCGTGGGTTGGTTAAATTAATTTTTTTAATTTTAAATATTTCAGTCGTCCAATTAGGTGTATATCCCTTCTTAAAAGCATATCGATATTTACTAATACGTACATAGTCTCCAATTTTAAACTTTGGTTTTCTAGGATCGACCATTTTTAAATGGTTAAATGCGATAATATTTTTTGCATTTTTACTGTTTATTTTGCTAGTTATAGCTCCAGTTGTAGAATGTCTAGTATTGTTATATTTTTCTACAATTTTCGATAATATATTTAACCAATTATACGATCCTTGTATGCTGAATTCTTTCCAAAGTAAAGATTTGAGTGTACGAATTACACGTTCGGCAATACTGGCTTTAAGAGTAGAAAACGAACTATAATGATTTATATTAAATTTTTCCATTAAGTTTTTAAGTCTTTGTTATAAAATTCTTTTCCGTTATCAGTTTGCAAATTTTTCGGAAGTATTTTCATTTGTGTCAAAATGACTTTCATAGCATTCGTAACATCTTTACCTGTCTTCTTTTTTAGTGGGGCGGCCCAAACATATTTGCTAAATGCATTAATAACAATTAAAATATAATTATATCCACGGTTTTGCTTGGCAAATGAATTCATAACAGCCAAATTTGCTTGAATTAAATCATTTAAACCTTTAATTATAACATGTCTTCGGCGAAAGTTAATTCGTGCTGGCGCATGTAGTTCATTTACAACCCTTAGTTTAGACATTTTTTACTAAAGGACTTTGCACAAGCAGCTCAATACAGATAGAAGAGGGTTTTCCCAACTTAAATAGTATTTTATCTTTTTTTGTTATATTTATATCAGTTAGTTCGTGGAACTTGTAAACTTTGTTGTTTAATAAAACGTCTCCGTCGGCTGAATAATGAGCAACACTTTCAATTTTTAATGAAAATGGAAAAACAAACGCAATTCCCCCGTTATCTAACACATAAAAGTCTTTATTAAGATTCGTTTTCTTTTCACCTCTTAAACGTATTACAGACTTAACATGATAGTCAAAGGTATCACAAATATAAAATGGTGACTTTAATTGTGGAAGTGTATATGACACAATTTCATCCTCTTCTCCTGAACATGCTACAGAAGTAAGATAATGTTGATTAAACTTGTTGAGAGGCATATTTGTTAATGAATCAAAAAATTAAACTTTTCCCTATTTATTCTCCTCAAGGGGACACTGAATAACAAACTCAACATACAGAATATCTTCTGCTATAGCTGCAATACCCAAAGGAAACTCAATAATATCTCCTTTACTAACAGTACTATCATTCAGCAGGTTCTGTATAGAATTCTGTTGATTTTTATATGATACATGTAGAATGGATGGAAAACATTTTATACTTTCAATTTTACCTGCTACGGGAAAGGTGTATGCTGTTGTTTGAGTATCAAGGACATAATGAGATTTACTTATACCAAATTCTTTTCGTCCTCGAATGGTAATTACACAAATGCTATGAAAATTAGATGGAACACAAATATAGAAAGGTGATGATGATGATGATGGATTTGATGCTGATACAATCTCTTCTGGACACGTAGTGGTCGATGCAAGAAAGTGTTGATTAAACTTGTTGAGAGGCATGTTTGTACTAAATAAAATCTATTAATAAACATATATTTAAGCAATAATTCCCCCTTCTCGTAATTCCTCTATGATTGATATAATTTCATTATTGTGTCCAGTATTACCAGCTGATTGTGATGCTATTAGTAAACGAAGTCGTTCCACAATTTCATTAAAATCATCAAAATATTTATAATCAATTTTTTTATTGTTTAAATCCATAAGACCTCTTCCTTCTTTATTATTTTTAGTATTTTTACTTCGCAGTGCGTATGTGGGAATAGAGCTACTTCTTCTTCGACCAGCAGAATTTTGTTCTTCAGACATAAAATAAAGATTTGTGACCCGAGGTTTTATAATATCTACAAATTTTTTTGAATTTGATGTTGATAAACCTTTAGAACGATTGTAACCTAAATGGTGTAAATTAGTTCGTTTCACAATATCAATAAATTCATCAAGATCTTTTTGTTTATAACCAGCTGGGTATTTTTTAAATAAGAGTTCATATAAACCAGGGGTGCCCTTGTATCTAATATCCTGTATCATTACATCAGGACCTCCAAAGAAACTGGCGAATCGCCTATAGCGTATGACTTTGCGTCGGGGTCAAAATAAACGCCAAATGTACTATCGTAGTCATTATTTGTATCATTAATTTTGTCTTCAATATATCCTCTAGGTAAAGGATGAAACTGTTGTAAATAATTTTGAAATGTAGATTCTAACTGACTGACAGGAACATCTTCAAAATAACTATTAATAAAGTCTGGTTCTAATAGACTAATATCTTTCTGTGTTCTTGGAATATTTTCAAAAGTTTCTTCACTAACATTTAAATTCGGTATTAAATTATAATATCTTCTGATTTTTCCACTCATAGGTGTTGAAACCTCATTTTTGGTTAACTCTGCTTTAACATGTGGTTTCTCGTTTTTCATTAATACTAAAAGTTCTTTAATAGGTTCCACTAAAGGATTTAATTTTTCTCTTTGATGTGTTGCTGTTTGCGCTCTATTTTGTTTGTAACTTTTATATTTTTCTTTAATAGCCTTTCGCGAAAGAATCAATTGCTTCTTTAAACGGTCATCCATCGCAAATGAATCGTACTAGCAAGTCTATGCTATTTATATACAAATGAACGTATCAAACCCTTTTCTATATCTACCTGATGATATTTCACAGTCTTTATCGATAACTAAAAATCCATACTTTTCCTTCCAACAAAGAGAACCTATATCCTTAAATTGTTAAAATGATATACCAGTCACATGATCGTCATAAATATGTTTTAGGTTAGTTAGATCTTGTTGAAAGATCACTAAAAGATTCGCATTATCTCTCAGTCTCATCTTTGGAATTGAGCTATATGTTTGCGATAAGTAAAAGCTGTCAGTCTGATTGTGTCGTCCAAATGAAAAATAATCTTTTATAATATCCTGATTATCAGAACCCACATCATCGAATATGATTATAGAATTTGGTTTAATTTCTGTAGGTGAAGGAACATCTTCCAGTTTACTATATTCACTATATCCAATTTCTTCAAGAGGTTCCAATATTAGTCGCAAGAAATGATATTTTGACTGCTGCAAGGATTTGGAGTAAACATATACATTTTCAAATTTTAATCCATTGGGATGTTCTAAAAGACTTATCATAACATTGGTTTTTCCACAACCGCTAGGACCTACAATCAGTCCTCTCTTGGACTCACCTCCAAAGAGAATACCATGTTTTGTGGGGGATTTTGAAATATTTTCATAGTTGGTAATAGGTAAACAAACTGATTGTTTTTCAACTCTCATTTTAAACGCCTTGAAGGTACTGAGGGTATATATAGAAGGTCCGGTATATATAAATAGCACAATGGTAAAGCGTCATTACTTGAGATTACATCGAGGACAAGGTCTGGTAAACTCATTAATTGATAAACTTCCTTTTGAATTACATATTCCTTCGTATTCATTTTGTGGACCGGGCACTAAACTAAAAGACCGTTTGCTAAGAGGTGATTCTGGAATAAACCACTTAGACGAAGCCTGTAAAAGTCACGATATTGCATATTCACAAAACAAAGATTTAGCTGCTAGACATATCGCTGATAGAGAGTTGGAAAATAAAGCTTGGGAGCGCGTTAAATCAAAAGACGCTAAATTATCTGAAAAAGCAGCTGCGTGGCTAGTTACCACTGCAATGAAAGCCAAACGTAAATTAGGAATGGGACTTAAACAAGGCAAAGGTTTGAGAAAAAAGAAACGAATAATTCGTGCTCCAAAAAAAGGAGGATTTCTTCCGTTTCTCCTCCCATTGCTGGGGGCGCTAGGAGCGGTGGGAGGTGGAGCAGCTGGCATTGCTAAAGCTGTAAACGATGCAAAAGCTAATCGTGAGCAACTTGCAGAACAACAAAGACATAATATGGCTATGGAACAAGCGAAAAAGGGATCAGGGTGTTATTTGAGACCGTACAAAGTTATGGTATGAAACAACAACGACAACGACGATCAAAAAACGGAAAAGGATTTTATTTAAAACCATATTAAAAAAACTCCCGTTAAAATTACCCCGTCATGCGATGACAAACATTGAACTTAAACAATATGCTAAAATTTTAAAAATACCTTACTTTCGAGGTGTCTTTATGCGAGATTCTCTTCCCAATAAAATTAAAACATTGGAAACTGGTATAGTTAATCATGACGTTGAAAGAGGACCTGGTACACACTGGACAGCTTATTCAAAACATGGTTCGAGAATTATTTACTTTGATAGTTATGGTAATTTGGCTCCTCCAGTTGAATTAGTGAAGTATTTTAAAAGTAACGGAGATGTTACAATAAAATTTAACTATAGTTTAGTACAAAAATTTAATTCTGTTACTTGTGGACAGCACTGTTTAAGATTTTTATTTAGTCAATATAAATAAATTATTTAACTCATTAGCGTCTCAACCATCATGTCGTACACATTTACGCTAAATGGATGTTCATCAATTTTAAGTGATGATTTCAATCCACCGATATACCTTGATGAAAATTCAAGTTATGAGATAGGCGTCGCTAACCTTGACACCTTTAATACAATTTCAAATGTTGATGAAACTAATAATGTACTTGTATGGGGCGATCAGGATAAATTTAAATTTACAATTCCAGTAGGTGCATATGAAATTAATGAAATAATTAAAATTATTGAAAACGAAACTCTTAAAACGGGTATAATAACGCGTTTATGGGCAGATCCAAACACACAAAAAGTAACAATTAAAACTACAGATCGGATTAATTTTAACGTTGACAATTCTATTGGAAAATTGTTGGGGTTTTCGAGAGTTGCCCTTGAACCTAAAAAAGTTTATACTTCTTCAAAAAGGGTAAATATTTTAAAAGTAAACTCTATATGTATTGATTGTAATATTGCAGTTGGATCATTTTTAAACGGTCAACCAGTTCATATAATTCATCAATTTTTTCCCCAAGCTCCAAATGGGTATAAAATAGTTGAACAACCGTTAACCATACTGTACTATCCAGTTAGCATTAAAACAATAAACAACATTACTGTGAAGGTAATTGATCAAGCCGGTAACTTGGTAAATTTTGGTAACGAAACTATTACTATTCGATTACATCTTAGAAAAATTGATTAAAATGGTATGGCAGTTTCATCGTTTCGAACATCCCTATAAAGAGAAAGATTATAAAAGGAAGATGCAAAACAAACGGATTAGTAAGATTCCGACCACCAAATTGATAACATTAGAAAATCGCAAATTTTTAAAATCTCTAGGATTTCAAGTTTTAGTATAATGGAAGTATTAAATGTTTTGGGTCAACCTTTTAGTGATACCACTATTGAGGATTATCAGTTTCATTCATATCAGCCATTTACTTCAGGAAATATAAACTATAACGATGAAATAAGGATTAGTTTACACGAGTTAGATATTTTCACATTGCCTTGTAACTCCTACATTTACATTGAAGGGAAAATGTTAACTGATCAAAATAAACTTCCAACTAAATTTGAGTTTATCAATAATGGAATTGCATACTTGTTTAGGGAAATGAGATACGAATTAAACGGAGTAGTTATCGATTCCGTGCGAAATGTTGGTTTGGTATCAACTATAAAGAATTATTTATCTCTAAACGAAAATGAAAGCAAACTTTTACAAAACGGTGGTTGGTTTCCAAAAGGTGGAAAACTTCTAATGGATAATGGAGGTAATTTTAATGTATGCATACCATTGAAAATCTGGTCAGGGTTTTTTGAGGATTTTCGTAAAATTGTTATGAATATGAGACAAGAACTTGTTTTAATTAGAGAAAAGGATGATGTAGACGGAATTGTTGCTTCCGATGAATCTGAAAAACCGAAAATTCAAATTACTAAACTTTATTGGAATGTACCTCATGTAACTCCAAATATAAAGGAACAATTGCGACTAAACAAAATACTTCGAAGTAATTTAGAATTACCTATTAAATTTAGAAGTTGGGAGATAATTGAATATCCAGCTTTAAATGATTCAACACGTCATACATGGCCTGTAAAAACTACAACAAAATTGGAAAGTCCAAGACATATTGTAATAGCATTTCAAAATGATCGAAAGGGAAAGTTGTTGAAAGATATGAGTAAATTTGATCACTGTAATTTATCTAATGTACGGATATTTTTAAATTCTGAACGTTATCCTTATAATGATTTAAATTTAGATTTTGATGCTAATCGATTTGCAACACTGTATGAAATGTTTGCAAACTTTCAAGAATCCTACTATCATATTCAAACCAATCAACCTATATTTAATCCCGAGGAATTTAAAACTCTCGCTCCTATAGTTCATATTGATTGTTCACGTCAAAAGGAAATCATTCAAAGCGGATCGGTTGTTCTTAGAGTTGAATTTGAAACTACTAAAGCCGTTGGTAGCAGCGTTTCGGCTTATTGTTTAATTTTACATGAAAAAGAATTTTCTTACAATCCGTTAACAAAAATTGTAAGACAAGTGTAGTGTCACTATAGGTAACAGAATGAAAATGGTAATAGATGTTCAAGGTTTCAAAATAGAAAACAATAAATTCGTGGTAAAAAAATTTGCTGCGTATAATGGAACGCAAATTTCTCATTATATTTTTAAACCACCATTTCCGTTTAGATTGCTGTCTTTTGATCTACAGCGACAAGCGAATTGGTTGACAAAAAACCATCACTTTATTGACTGGAATTGTGGATTTACACCTTTACATCAATTTGGAAATATTTTAAAAAAATTAACAACTGACGTCGATTGTGTATACGTTAAGGGTATGGAAAAGGCAAATTACATTAGAAAATTGGTAAAAGTTCCTGTTTGTGAATTTGATGAACAACCACATCTTGAATTCAGTCAACCGCTATGTTTTAATCATAAAAGTGATAAATGTTTTTGTGTTTTGTCAAATGTAACTTGGTTGTATAATAATTTTTTAATGCATGAATAAAAACTTGAACAAAATTTAAATCTTTTATTTACCATCAATTACATATTACAATTTTTAGGTTCAAATCTCTTGCATAATTTGGATATCCTTAGTTTTTGAAATGTTCTAAACATTATTTGTTTTTCTTCATATTTTTTAATTTTTGCTTTTAACAATTTTATGTCTTTCATAAAGTCATCAAGTTTACTGACTATCTAAAGAAAAAAAAAACACAATAAAGGTTAAGAATTTATTTTTTGGAAATTTCATACATTATTTTCTATTTCAACTTCCTGTGTATTATCCATATGCTTTTCATCATCACCATCATCATCATCTTCACGCAGATAGTCTGGTAAACTATCCTTCAAATCATGGTAATATTCTAAATCCAACCTCTCTAAAATTGATATTAGACAACAGGCACACGTAATTATACCATTGATGAAATCATCGCAAGCTTTAACACCTTTCCGATATGTTGCAGCCAAATGTTTGCATTCCTCTTGAGAATATCTTCCCTCTCTTATCAATGCAAGTTGACCTTCATGTTCAAAATCATAATAAAAATTTTCATAAAAATCTTTTAAATGCTGAACAGCCATCTTCATGTTAAGCGACATTCTAAAATAATTATTTATTATTATCAAATATTTGTAAAACTAAGAAATAACTATCGGAAAGTTACACAGCACTGACTGACATAAACCAAAGATTGTTGGTTCATTTTATAGAAAAACACTGATTTACTGCGCATGTAACACTTAAGTTGTTTACCTCATTTATTTTTGTAAACATATCAGACAATTATTATTCCGAAATGCTATAATTCTTGAAAAAAAATATTGTATTCTTATATAAACCTCAGTTGTCGGATGCTAAAACTCATAGCGAATGTTTCTTAATTATGTCTTCAAGGTCAATTCATACCAATGGATATTTTATAATACATTTTAATTGCATCGACGAGTGAATAAACTTTACTTTGAGAAATCAAGTTTTTAATATATTACTTATCTCCATACCACGAAAAAAATGTCCTTGTTAAATGCGAATAAACTTAAGTCGTCTGTTGAGAAATCAAAAAAATCCAATACAAATTAATATAATTCTTTCTTGTTTCTCTCATGCCAGTCGACGCATCAAGTTCAAAATCCGGTTTTAACTGACCTACCATAAAGCGCTCTTCCAAAATATCAAGCATTTACGTTTCAACATTCGCCACGGCTGGATCACATTTATTTTTTTAAAGGGTAATTATCTCTAAAATAATACAAATATATTTTAGGAAAATACTCAATTCAATTAGAAAAGGTTCACTGACACTTTATTTCACTCAAATAATTATTTCCAAAGGTTCAATAAACTCAAAATCATTAAAACTAAAAAAAGTCATTTCCCAATCATTTTCCTCATAGGAAAACTAATCTAATCACTCAATTCAATTGGAAAAGGTTCACTGACGCTTTATTTCACTAAAATAATTTTTCCAAAGGTTCAATAACCTCAAAATCATCAAACTCTACAAAGTCATTTTCCTCAAGGGAAAACTCCAGGTTAACTCAAGGTCCTTTGATACAGGAATTGTGTTGTTACACTACTAATGAGACAAAATATTTCTGTTCCTACGGCTGCTGAATTAATCAATTACCAGAAAAATTTTAAATGTGTTTTTTGCAAGGGTAACCATAAGAATGTCGACTGTACTAAAATTAAAGAAAAAAGTTTGGAAGAAAAGAAACAAATTTTATCGACTGCAGGGTGTTGCCACCTCTGTTTAAAGTATGGACATATAGCACGAAGATGTCGAGTTAGATTGCACTGTTCACATTGTAAAAAGAGCCATGTAACGTTAATGTGTCCGGAACAAGCTGGTAAAAAAGAAACTGTGATCAATAGTTTGAAAGCTCCAGAAAATGTAGAATCTCTTTCAAACAATACTTATCATCATATATTTTTACAAACTATTATGGTCAAATTGCAGAATGGTAGTTGTTCCAGAAACATCAGATGTATCATAGATACAGGCTCTCAGCGATCTTATATTAATAAATTCCTTGCATCTGAAATGAAATTGCAACCACTTGGACAAGAAACGTGTTAATGCATGCACTTTTTGGTGGTCAATCAGAAGTTGTGACCCATAATGTATATAAAATTAGATTAGATAGTTTAGATAACAGATATGCATGTAATTTCCAAGTGTTAGATCAACCCATAATATGTTCGAATAGCAACTCCATCCCTAGAGGTCCTTGGATAGATAAATTAGCTGATCTAGGAATAAAATTATTTGATATCAAAGATGTTTTAATAGGTGCTGACATCGCTGGCAAACTATTTACTGGTAAAAAATACAATTTACCAAGTGGTTTGGTTGCAATGGAAATCCAACTAGGATGGACTCTTTTAGGGAAAATTTCCAATGCTCTCTTAAATACTTCTACTTCTACAAGTTTAAACGTCATAACGTCGCTCTTACGTAAAAATGATCAGATATCAAACTTATGGAATCTTGATCTTATTGGAATATCCGATCCTGGTGATAAACAATCCAAAGAAGAATTGGAAAAGGCCGTGATACAACATTTTTATGATACAGTTAAAATTGATGATGGAAGATATGAAGTTGCCTTACCTTGGATAGAAGGTCATGCCCCAATTCCTAGTGTGTAAAATTAAAATAAAATTGTGTAACTTAACACTCCTTCAATAGCTCTGGTCTCTGGATCTAAACGATATAAGGATGATGCTTTAATAATACCACTTTGAATAGATTAAAGCTTATATTACTTCTTAAAGTTCATTAAGTTTACGAAGGACGGAAAGCTCAATGTTTTCCAAAATTGAGCAAACAAATATGTTGATTGGTGGTGTGGTAATTCTTATCATCTATTACACATACAAATTAAAAGTTAATACAGAGGTTACCTTAGATTTCCTTGAAGAATGCACACACAAACACTGCTATACGCATTTATTTAAACTTGTTTTCGTTTTCACTACTTGTTCTCACTACACGTGATATAATTAGGCCTTTTGCCTTTAAGAAATTACTTCGGAAATTAGGTACTGTAGGTAAGAAATTTAATTGGAAACAATACGGATGAAAGTGTTACGAAGTTTGTTACCACTACGTGCGTACCTCACAAATGTTTTATATTGACTGAGAAGGGAATCGGAGGAAGGGGACAGGGTCCAGTAGGCCGTCGTTCTCCCCTGCGTGGTGTTTTTCCCTCGCAAATCGGTTGCTGGCAGAGGCTATCGCTTAGTGGGGATATCAAGCCGGCCAGCGTAAAATGTGAATACGAATGGCGTGCATGCATAATCTCAAAAAAGGGTACAAATCCCAACACCTAGTAATTTTTTTTTTAGCAAAACGACGCCTAGATAATTTAATAGTAAAGTTAAAGAAAGATGGATATAATGATGAGTATAACAAAGTTTTATGTGAATGGCTAGCTGAGAAGATTATTGAGGTTGTACCCAGAGGAGAAGAACTAAAAGAAAATGTCCATTATCTACCTCATCGACATGTGGTAAAACTAGATAGTGTTACAACAAAAGTTAGACCTGTTTTTGATGCTTCGGCACGAGAAAAAGGTTCTCCTTCTATTAATCAATGTTTAAAAACAGGAATTAATCTCTTAGAACTAATACCTTCTTTCTTATTAAAATTTCGACGTTTCAGAATTGGAGTAATAGCTGATATTAAACGAGCTTTTCTTCAAATTGGAATTTCGGAAGGTAATAGAGACCTCCTGCGTTTTTTATGGTATAATAAAGTAGGTAATCTTATTTATTTTAGACACGCTAGAGTTGTTTTTGGTATAACTTGTAGTCCGTTTCATCTTAATGCTGTTATTCAGCTACATTTAAATCGTATTTTAGTTGATTGTCATGAAGGTAAATCTCAATATTCTTCTTCAGTTATTGATAAGCTTCGTAAAAGTTTTTATGTAGACAATTGTGTGGATTCTGAAGATGAGTTGAGAAAATTTATTGAGCATTCAACTAAAGTTATGAGTGAGGCCAAATTTGATTTACGTCTATGGGAGTCTACTGTAGTAGATAATAATCTTGACACGTTCGTGTCAAAAGTTTTGGGGTTGAAATGGAATCGTTTAGAGGATACCTTAAAAATTTGTTTTGATTGGTTTACAACGGTTGATTTGAAACAAATTTCGAAACGCACAATTTTATCTTTTGCTAATAAAGTCTTTGATCCTCTTGGTTTTTTATGTCCCGTTATTTTGGTGGTAAAAAGTTTACTTCAAAAGATGTGGTCTCTGAAAATAGGATGGGACTCAGAGGTACCTGTGGATATTAAGAAAACATTTGTCGAGTGGGTCAAAAGTTTTAGTGTTTTAGTCAATTTTAAAATTCCTAGATATCTTTCCTATCCATTGTCCACTGTTTTAACAAACACCTCAAAAAGTATTTACCTTTTTACCGATGCCAGCCAAACGTCTTATGCAGCAGTAGTTTTTTTGAGAACCGAAGATATAAATGGGTGAGCTGTTCAGCTTATTCAAGCAAAAAGTAGATTAGATCCAGTTCGGAATAAGATGTCCATACCACGGCTGGAGTTATTAGCAGCTACCATTGGCGCTAGACTTTTATCTTCTGTTTTATTTACTCTCGAGTTTGAAGGGCCTATTTATTGTTGGTCAGACTCTAGTACGGTGTTGGCTTGGATTCGTAGAGAGGATCAATGGAAACCGTTTGTGGGGAATAAGGTACAAGAAATTCAGTCGTTAACCCGAAAAGAAGATTGGTTTTTTATACCGGGTCGTTTGAATCCGGCAGATTTACCTTCCCGAGGTTGCTCTTCTAAACAGTTGCTGCAGTCTCGATGGTGGGAGGGTCCTGTTTGGTTACGTCAGGAAAAACAGTTTTGACCAAGTGAACACTATGAGGTTGACGAACAAAGAGTGTCTGAAGAAAAGATAAATCGTTCTATTACATCTTGTATAAATTTTCACCGCAACTTTTCTTGGTATTACAGGTATTTTTCAAAATATAGTCAAATTGTCAACTTAGTGGGTTGGATTTATAGGTTTATTAACAATTGTCGTCGTAAAGAAAATGTTGTAGGTAGAGTTTTTACATTAGATGAAGTAAAAAATGCTGAAATTGTGGTATTAAAGTTAGTTTAGCAGGAAGCTTTTACTGACATTTATGATAAAAGTTTTTCTTCTTGTATTCCTTTTAAAGACGAAGATGGATTATTACGTCTTCGAACTAAAATTTCTGAGCGCAATGATTCATTTGATTTTAGACACCCAGTAATTCTCCCTTCTCGTCATTCTGTGGTTTGTAGGTTGATTTTTAAAACTCATGTTGATCACTGTCATATGGGCGTTCAAGCTTTACTCAGTCAAATGAGGGAAAATTCTTGGATTTTAAAGGGCAGAAGGACAATTAAAAGTGTCGTTTCAAAATGTGTGAGATGTCGTAGTTATGATTCTAAGAGATGTGAAACGGATCCTATTTCCTTACCTGAAAACCGTGTTAAAGATGTAGCTGTTTTCGAAATTATTAGTGTGGATATGGCTGGACCATTATTCATTAAGAGTGGGGAAAAGGTTTGGATCTGTATTTTTACTTGCGCTGTTTATACAGCTGTCCATCTCGAATTAGTTCCAAGTTTATCAACAGAAAGTTTCTTGCAGGCTTTTAGAAAATTTATTAGTAGAAGGGGAAGACCTAATATTGTATATAGTGATAATGGAACAAATTTTGTAGGTGTTGAGAATGCTTTTAAACGAATTGATTTTGATAAAATTTTAAAATATAGTACTGCACAACGAATTAGATGGATATTTTCACCACCAACTGCAGCCTGGTGGGGTGGTTGGTGGGAGAGATTAATTCGATTGTTAAAACAACTGCTTCGTAAAACTCTAGGTACTACCTCATTATCGTTTGATGAACTTTGCACAATTTTATACGAATGTGAGGCTGTTATGAATTCAAGACCTCTTACTTACATTTCTGATGATGTTAAAGATCTGGTTCCATTAACTCCTCAGATGTTCTTACAAGAAATAAAAGAGACAGGTACTCCTGATATCGATAAGATAGAAACCCAAAGTTTAAACAAACATCTTCAATATAGAGTGAAGTTAAAAACTGATTTTAAACGAAGATTTCGTAAAGAATATTTGGGTCAATTAGTTCTCAGAAACAAAAGATGTTCTCCCCAAAATATTAAAATTGGAGATGTTGTACTTATAGGTAATGATGGTATTAAGCGAATGGATTGGCCTTTGGGAATGGTTACAGAAACGTTTGTTGGAAAAGATGGTAATATTAGAGTTGTACGATTAAAAACGTCTTCCGGTTTTATGATCAAACCTATTAAAAAATTGTATCCTCTAGAAGTACGTTCTGATATGGAAAGAAATGATTTTAGAAAAGATTTAGAACAAAAAAGTGTTAAAGAAAATATCGTGAAAGATAAGGATAAAGAGAAAAATAAGGAAACGATTGACCATACATCTAACGTTAAGTTCAGTCGTTATGGTAGACCACTTAAAGCTCCTGAAAGGTTTCAACTGTCTGATTGAGTCTTTGTGTTAAAAACCTCAAGGTGGGAGGATGTTGAAAATGAAGAGTATGGTCATATTATATAGTTTAGTTAATAGTGTTAATTTTTGTTTTTGGTTTCTATGTAAAAAGATAATAAATAATTAATGTCATTCATATAAATAAAAAAAAGTCAGAAAGTACAATTTTTTGAGTTCTCCATTTTTAATACAGAAGATTAAACCAGTTAGGTTTTATTCATTCTGAACAGGTATTGTCCATATTTCTTAAAATACATATATTTTAAGAACTTGCGTTGAACTTTCTCGATTAATGCTGACCAGCTAAAGTAATATGGAGACCAAATAACACAGCCATACTCCAATTTAGGTAATACTAAAGAGTCAAATAATTGAAGGCACACATCAATTGCAAATGCCCTTGATGTCCTTATGACAAATCCCATTATTTTATAAGCTTCTTGTACAGATTTAATGATATGGTTATTAAAGCACAAACTTTCATCAAACATAATACCAAGATCAAGTTGACTCCTTTCAAGACTAATACCATCAATATGATAATCTTTAAAAGCAACATTCTGTTTTAGTGAATAAGTCAAAATACAACATTTTTTTGCATTTATAAAAAATCCATTATCTCTGCACTAATGTGCCATCCTATTTAAGTCATTCTGCAACAGATAACAGTCCTGATCAGAAAGAATTTCGAGATAAATTTTATAATCATCAGCAAAAAGTAGACTTCTTAAATGACTCAAAGCTAAATCAATACTGTTAATAGCAACAAGAAAAAGTAGCGGACCTAGGTTGGAACCCTGAGGTACTCCTGAAGTGCAGTTAAACTCAAATGATTGAGCACCCTTAAGCTCAACATATAATTTTCTACGTGATAAGTATTGAATTAATAATATCAAATTGTTAGTTACCTCAAGTTTTTGCAATGCTCCTATAAGAATAGAATGCCTAATTTTATCAAATGCTTTCTCCATATCAGTCTAAACGACATCTACTTGCGATTTTCTGTTAAAAACCACTTTAGTATAATATTGTTAGCTGCAGTTGATCAGCAATAGTTCCTTGAAGCATGCCAACGAAAACGATTTATTGTCGCTTCCAGAAGGTACTGTATTTGTTGCGGACGAAGCTTTCCCTCTTATTTCACAGAGGGTCAGGTGGGGTAATTGTAAACACAGGTGGCAAACCTGTTGTTTGGTTTCTTTCAATTTAAAAAATTGACAGATTTGTGTCCCCAGACCTTCAACTACCCTGTCCTCACAATTTCCTTGCATCATATTATTTTTAAATTGAATATCAACGTTGCAAGTGTGTACAAAAGAGATAGTAATATTTAAAGATTGGTAAGTATAACTATTCTGCCTATAGATAGCTTATGATAACATATTGTCACGACTTTGGGGTCCTCGTGAACGTATCCGTGGGTTGCACAATTAAATTCAGGCCGAATTTAAAATCAAACTATTTATTTCCAACAAATATATCACAATACAAACTACAAAGCTCTTAACTCACTAATATTTCACTATTTATATTCTAGCTCTCTCAAAAACTAACTCTCCTAACCCTACACTGACTATTTATACAATTTAACACAATTTCTCGAAGCATCGAGACTAAAATTACACAAGCAAATCTAACAAAAAACATAATCGACCACTAAAACTTCTTCGAAAATATGGGACCAGAATATTCGCGTCTATTCGCCTACGTGAGGAAGGTTCCAGGTATACGCGCCACAAAGTCTACTGGTCTTGTCATGGGCGGAGGTACTGGGATTCTGTGACAATATATTTCTTTGAAATAATTATGATTTCAGTTTTTATTTTTTGATTTAAGAGAGCCATTTTGAACTGTTTATCTTTACCCCAGATATTTTTATTTTGGGGAAATTGTAAACACATGTTTGGGGGTAAATGTAAACATTACTAATTTAAGAAAATTGCATTGTAATTAAGTACTTGCTATAGTAATTTTGCTGCTTATTTTACTGATAAGTTAAAATACGTTTTTTGCTAAAAAATACATTTCCTGTCTAAAGAAAAACCTTTTCATTTTTTTAAGATCATGCCAAGAACCTACGTTTGTAAAAGACCACCGCCTCCTTATTCCACGGAAGATATACAAAGGGCATTTAATCATGTGCAAAATAGAAACTGCACATACCGTGAAGCTGAGGATAGATACGGAGTCCCAATTTCTGTTATATACCACAGGATAAAAGGTAGGAAAGTACCTATAGAAAAAATGGGCGCAGGGCGGAAACCAGTTTTAAATGCTAAAACTCAAAAGTAGATAGCGACGTGTTTAATAGCCCGTGCTCAAATTGGTTATCTTTGTGATAAGGAGGAATTAAAACAACTGGTGTCAGAATATGTCAAATCGAATGATATTGACAATCCGTTCAACAATCATTTACCAGGGGAAGACTGGTATCAAAATTTTATGAAAAGGAACAAAAATATTAGCCTTAAAAAACCAGAACACCTACAAAAAGTACGCAAGACTGCCAGGGACCCTGAAATAGTCTACGATTTTTACTAGAAGCAATGTATAAAAAACATGGTTTAAGGGGAGGAGATAAGGCTAAATTCATTTTTAATTGTGATGAGAGTGGATTTGCCAGTGATCCTTCTCGCCTCAGAGCTTTAGGTGAGAAAGGCACTGCCAACGAACTGCAAAAACAGGTATAGGGGTTTGTTTTTTGGAATGCTACATACTTACTGTAGGGAAGAGTGGGCCACCTTTTAACACTTTTGAAATAATATTAATTTTTGTTGATTATTTTTATAGGAATACCAAAATTCGGATATTGTGGTATACTCATGTATATTAAGTTTGAATTCCAACACGTGTCATTTATATTTATTGGAATGTCTCTGTTTTACAGTTAATTTTTTGAAGGTCGCGACATTGTTCAAATGTGCCTCATAATGGGGTAAATTTGAACACTTAGTAGGCTACATTCGAACACAATACTGGGGCTAAAAAAATATACAGATATATAGATTTGATAAGCTATATTTTAATTAAAGTTAGTTTACACCACGTACATGTGAGAAATAATACGACTGTACACTAACGGAAATTAAATTTTGAATGATTAATATTAAAAGAAGTAAGAGATGATGTTCTTTGGGTTCCCATGGTATTTGAAGGAGAATGCAATTTGTAAACTACATCTCTAATCTTCACACTAGAAATCTATATCTATATCTATCTATATCTATACATATAATAAAACTGTAGAAATGTATATGTTTGTGGACGCATCACATGAAAACTACTGATCCTATTCGAATACGGTTTTCAAAGACGTATTTGACTTCTTTCAACTTAACATCAGGTGTATAAAACTTTCTCTCCCATTCCTTAATTGGGGTGGGGTAAGAGATTTTTATACAACAATCACACGCCACGCGAACGACGTTGCGAGTACAACTAGTATCTTGATTGGATAATAAAATTGGTTTCCTTTCTTTCTCAGAAACTGAACTTGTACCGTCCGTTTCCATAATTTGACCAAAGTAATGAAGTACACTTTTCTTGGTGCAGAATTTGACGATAATGTAGTCATTCACAAACAAATTGTTCGGGTCAACTTCATCATCTGATTCCTTAGCTATAGTTTCTTCTGACAATGCTCCATCGGAGTTATCATGGATGGAGGAATTATCACTTCCACTAGATGTTTCCATTGTACCGAAAACTTTCTTTGTATCCTCCACTTTCTTCTGTTTTTCTACCTTTGGCTGTTCCAATGCCTCTTTTTCAGGGGTTTCCGTAAGGATTTTAGAGCGTCATCTTTTCCTTCCACGGAAGGTTTCACTTCTAGGTGGTGCCTTTGGATACGGACGCAAAGAGTCTGGTGAAATAATTGGTGGCACATAAGATTATGCAGGCACATAATTTGTGTCAGTTGAGGGTATGCATATGGTTTGAAGTGACAAAGAGTCACAAGAACTGGTTGATGGGTGCACCTCAGTTTGCTGTGGCTGTGGTACAAAAGAGCTACTATAAAGGGTCCCATTACAGCTACGTCCAGCGGCTGCAATCGATGGGTGCAATGCGGTGAAAAGCTGACCATTACAATTCCGTTCTCCTTTGCATATATGATTGCGTTAATAAACAATGACTTTCGTGATTGTCGAGAAGTAAAATTGGATTGTCCTCACACTTTGTATGCTTTGCTACATGCTTCAGGGTTTTTAAGAACACTGCTGAAGTTATCCACCCACTACTTGGACTATTAACAAGACCCAAACTACCTGGTGGCGCACCATTCATAAAGGACTCGTGAAATCTTGGCCGTGGAAAAATGAAAACTGGAGGTACAGTTGTAATGTCATTATTACCCTTTGCTAGCTCCAGGGTTCGTGGCTTCCTTCTGGTTTTCTTTAACTCCCCCCAAACAAATATATAAGGGCGCCAAATTACAGACAAGCAAATAAAAGATGTTAAATCAGTGTAAACTGTTTATTGCCAAAAATTAGTAATAAAAGTTAATAAAGAATTATTAGAGATTAACTAATTTCTTATCTTTTTGTATCCAACTTCGGAACACGTCTGAAAGCCAGAATAAAGATGCGGTTGGCAAGATGTCTTCTTAAATTTAATTGTTCTGCAGATGTGGTTGGCAAGATGTTTTCTTAGAATGGAATGATCTACAGATGTTGATGGCAAGATGTTTTCATAAAATGAATGATCTACAGATGTTGATGGCAAGATGTTTTCTTAAAATGGGTAGCTGGTAAAACCTGCTTACAAAGCTTCTCTCCAAAAAAATTTGCTATTTATAACAGCCCTATCTTGGGACCCTTCAAAAATTTGGCAATGGCCCTATGAATAAAAATTCACACCGTCAAAATTCCATCTCATTAAACCTTATTTTCGATTACAATCATCCAAAGTTTCTCCAAGTTCGAGAATAGAAAAAAGTTAATCACTTTATCTGTTTACATATTTTTAACACAATAAAAACTGATTTAAACAATGATTGTAATCGAAATAATTTAAAAGTTAGAATGATATAATTATTATAATCAATAAAATATATTCACCAAGTTTTTGACTATTAATAAAAATTTTAAACAATTTAACTTTTACTCACCAAATGAAGGGAGAAGAAATAAGAATAGAACTGCTGGCTATGAAGCACAAAATTGTAAAGAAATTAAAAATACCGACTCTCTTTACGGGTGAACAAAGGTTCCCCGCTTATACGGAAATCAAGTCTGCGTCGATTCCACAGAATCGTCGCAGAATCGAAAAACTCAAACCGACGTAGGCCAGGCCAAACAAATAACGTAGTAAAATAGACGAGAAATTGAAGAAATAATATATTATTAGGCCAGGCCAAACAAATAACGATGTAATCGTTACACCACGGTAACCTGACGGAAAAAAAGAATTGGAAATTCTTTTTTTTTTTTATTCAAAAGATAAACTATTAAAATCCAAAAATATTAAAAAAGTAAATAATCAAAAACTGGTGAATCGGTAAAGAAAAATAAACAATATTAAAACACTAAGGCAGCCACAAGGATTTGTGTACTAATATCAAAACATTCTCAAAAAAAAAAAAAAATTCACAAACACGAAACCTTACTATAAGTCATAATCAGTAAAAATAAATTTAATAACTGTCCTATTTAAGGTCGTTTAACGTGGTGGTGCGGCACAGCGGAACAGCGACAGCCTGTACTCGCAAATAAATGCTATCCCTAAGGTACAGTACTGACCTGAACCCACCAACCCTTATAAAAAAATTTTTTTTTAAATTCAAAAAAAAACTAAATGACAATTGAAGTTAAGTAAAAGGATGAAATGAATTTTGAAAAAGTTTTCGAATTAAAAAAGCTAAGAAATAGAAATTGAAAAGTTAAAAAAAACTACTGCCTTCAGTGAAGTGACTCCAGTGATCAGAACAAAAGTGATTTCGTCAAATATTATCATCATTTTCACTGTCAGAGCCCTCACTGTCAGACAAGTTCTGATCAAAATCAGAAAAATATTTTTTTAAATCAGATACATGATAATTCCCTAAATCATTGCCTCTAGTATCCTTAACGTTATAAACCTAGAAGTAAGGAGTTGCTTGATTTTCGAAAATGCCTTGTCAGCGTTGGGGTTCCAATTTATAGGTTGTCCTTTTTTTCGACCCTTAAGGAGATCGGTAATAGGCGAACAAACCGAAGAAAAGTTTGGGAGAAATCTTCTGTACCAACCAATTAGACCAATAAGTCTCTTAATTTCAGTGGTGTTTTTAGGAATAGGGTAATTTAAAATTGCCGTAACCTTGTCGGGATCTGTACGCAAACCACACTGATCAACACGAAAGCCCAAATATTTCAGAGAATCCTTACAGAACTTACACTTATCCATATTTATGGTCAAGTTTGCTTCTTTCAATCTAAAAAACAATTTTTCTAATACCTCTAAATGAAGTTCGAAAGTTGGGGTCGCAATAATGATGTCATCCAAATAACAAAAGCAATAGGGAATGATAGACGGATCTAAGACTCTATCCATTAATCTTGCCATAGTTTTAGGGGCATTTTTTAAACCAAAACACATAGTCGTGTATTCAAAACTGCCTAAGCCATAAATAGAGAACGCAGTTTTTGGAATAGAAGTCTCTGTTAAGGGAATTTGCAGAAAAGCTTTTTTTAAATCAATAGAGGAAAGAAATCTAGCATCTCGTAACTTATTTAGAATTGAGTCAATCTGATGCATAGGATATGAGTCTGAAACTGTGACAGAATTTAGCTTCCTACTATCCAAAACTTTTCGGTAACCATTATCACCCTTTTTCGGAACTAAAAAACAAGGGGAAGACCAAGGCGAATTGGAAGGCCTTATAACACCTAAACATGACAACTCTTCAATTTCTTTCTTCAAATGACCTAACATTGAGGGGGATAGAGGGAATTGCCTTTGGCAAATAGGTTTGGCATCACCTGTGTCAATATCGTGGGTTATTAGAGAAGTTCTACCAATTCGGTCAACAGGGGCCAGGTCTTTAAATAAGGATTTTACTTTATCTAATTTGCTTAACTGAACCACAGAAAGAGAAGACACAGGTTGAATAGAATTAATAACACACAACGAGGAAAGTATTGAATAAGATAAGGATTCAAAGTTTATATCAATCTTAAATAAGTTCAGAAAATCCATTCCTAAGATGAGAGAATGAGCAATCGAAGGAATTATTAAAACCTTTAAGGAATGAGTAACCCCAGATAAAGATAAAGAGAGATAAACAAAGCCAATGCTTTGCTGAGGGTTACCATCTGCCGTAGTGACACGAATTGAATTATCGTAGATAATAGGAAGATTTAAGTGAGAAATCATCTGAAAACCTTGATTACCAAGAATACACGCGTTTGAACCACTGTCCAGAAGAGCAAGCATGTTAATTTTTTCTACCAATATATTTAAATACAACCTGTTATCATTCTGTTTTTTAACAAATAAAGGGCTGGTTTCCAAGCGCGAGATTGCATTACTATTTTTAGGAAAAATTCGCAGAGAAGATAAAAAGTGTTTTACAAAAATCAGATATTCTTTCCACTCAGATAAGGAGGTTACTGGCTTGATCGATGTTCTCGGACGTTTGTTCTTGATGGGTTTGTAGAATTGTCTGGCAGAATTGCTAAAGAATGACCGGGACGAGTAGCCAGATCTCTGTCTCCGGTCTGAAATTCGTTTTTTGAAACCTTGGAACGACACCACGAGCAATTCGACTTAATAGTGTTCTTTTTCCCACAACCAAAGCAGAACGGAACCTCTTTGCGAGCTCTACACCGATTATAAACGTGACCAAACTTATCGCAATTCCAGCATTTAATCGGCCTAGAATTCGAAAGTACCGATAAATTTGGTTCCCCAGAATTGTAATTGCAGTTTTTTGAAGAATTAAAGGAAGAGATATTCTGGGCTCTATCGCACCAATTTTGAGATTCCTCAATCTTTTTACACAGAATATTTAATTCATCGATAGTTGAAGGAGACTGAAGGGCAAGTTGATTTACGAAAGTAGGAAGAAGATTATGTCTAATTTTAGATACCCTAGTTTGCTCGTCCGGACAAAGATCCATACGTTTGAAGAGGCCCTCCATCGAAGCGATGAAAAGAGCTACACTTTCAACTCTAGTTTGAAATTTATTATTAATAACATTTTCCAAATCAAATTGAAAATTTGAGGGAATAAAGTCAAATTTAAGTTTATCAACCAGATCAGACCAAGAGGAAAATTTATGACGATTATTCATAAACCAGGTTAAACCTTCATCCTTAAATAAATCACAACTACGTAAAAGTAGATCACTGTCAGAAATTCCCCGAGAAACTCGTAACATGTCAACCTTTTCCAAAAAATCGTGAACAGAATTATTACCAGAAAAATAAATGTTCCATTTATGAACATCTAAGTTCTTGTGGAAAAAAGCCGGCGAAGAAATACCAACAGGAGAGTCCAGCATCGTTGGAGTGGAAGTGTTGGACTTTTCATGAACATCCGCTTCAAATAAAGTTAATTCATTTTTTAAGGCACGTAAAATTGCAAAATGATCATCCTCAGTGCAAACAACTCTGTTGATTCTACCCGAAATGTGGATAAGTCTAGAATTAATACGCTTAAAAACAGGAGCAGATTTGTCGCCAGTAAACGAGTCAATATCAGGTTTTAAAAAACTAATAGAATCTTTAATACCGAGAATATCTTCATCGAAGGGAAAAGTATTTACAATTTCACTGTAACTCCTATTTGCATTTTCTTGAGCTAACAACCCGGAAAGAAGTTTCCGTTTAGCCTCAACAGTAGGAGGGATCTCGACACCCCTGATTTTTAATTCATAATCTAATTCTTTTGTTTTTAAATGAGAAGGCAACATTGTAGTAAGGAAAAAAGGAAAAAATTAAACCTGTAATATTCGTCGAAAAATAAACTCGGTAAATAAAAATTTAAACTCGAAGTATACTCAACAATAGCGGTTAGCCTTGAATCTATCGATAATGAATTCCGACAAAACAAGTAAGATAAAAAGTGTTATTTGTTAGAAAAATATTAATAAAATATTTGCATGTCTGTAATTAAATTGATGGAAAATGTAAAATTAATTTAAAGTGAATGATTAGGAAAAGTTTCAAAAAAAACAGAATACTTTAGTTGGGCGCCAGTTTGTAATGTAATTACCCCTTAACTGTCGCCAGTTTGTAGCCAAAACAATCCCTTCGAGAAAAAGATATAAAGATAAAGAAATATCTCAAAGAAATTGTTTCAACAACGTTGGGCGCCAGTTTGTAATGTCATTATTACCCTTTGCTAGCTCCAGGGTTCGTGGCTTCCTTCTGGTTTTCTTTAACTCCCCCCAAACAAATATATAAGGGCGCCAAATTACAGACAAGCAAATAAAAGATGTTAAATCAGTGTAAACTGTTTATTGCCAAAAATTAGTAATAAAAGTTAATAAAGAATTATTAGAGATTAACTAATTTCTTATCTTTTTGTATCCAACTTCGGAACACGTCTGAAAGCCAGAATAAAGAAGCGGTTGGCAAGATGTCTTCTTAAATTTAATTGTTCTGCAGATGTGGTTGGCAAGATGTTTTCTTAGAATGGAATGATCTACAGATGTTGATGGCAAGATGTTTTCATAAAATGAATGATCTACAGATGTTGATGGCAAGATGTTTTCTTAAAATGGGTAGCTGGTAAAACCTGCTTACAAAGCTTCTCTCCAAAAAAATTTGCTATTTATAACAGCCCTATCTTGGGACCCTTCAAAAATTTGGCAATGGCCCTATGAATAAAAATTCACACCGTCAAAATTCCATCTCATTAAACCTTATTTTCGATTACAATCATCCAAAGTTTCTCCAAGTTCGAGAATAGAAAAAAGTTAATCACTTTATCTGTTTACATATTTTTAACACAATAAAAACTGATTTAAACAATGATTGTAATCGAAATAATTTAAAAGTTAGAATGATATAATTATTATAATCAATAAAATATATTCACCAAGTTTTTGACTATTAATAAAAATTTTAAACAATTTAACTTTTACTCACCAAATGAAGGGAGAAGAAATAAGAATAGAACTGCTGGCTATGAAGCACAAAATTGTAAAGAAATTAAAAATACCGACTCTCTTTACGGGTGAACAAAGGTTCCCCGCTTATACGGAAATCAAGTCTGCGTCGATTCCACAGAATCGTCGCAGAATCGAAAAACTCAAACCGACGTAGGCCAGGCCAAACAAATAACGTAGTAAAATAGACGAGAAATTGAAGAAATAATATATTATTAGGCCAGGCCAAACAAATAACGATGTAATCGTTACACAGTAAACAAAAATTGGAACATTTTTACAAATTTCTGAAAAAATTCCAAAACTTGTAATTGTTTATTTTTAAATTTTAAAGGTAAGAGGTAAAAAAGTACATAAAAATAAAGCTTACTTTCCTTAAATTCTAACAGGAAGCTACATAGTTGGCGTTGCCCACCCACCTTTCGGCATAAGGCTAAAGTTCCTAATCACTATCCGGCGGTCCACTGTCAAGATAAACGCCATCCCAGCTCCACTCACCAAAAATTAGCGAAGAAAACCCCATTTATTCACAAAAAAAAACAGAAAGGCAAAAGAACAGAGTTTGTTTGTATAAGCTATATAAAATAAAAATAAATTCTTTTTTAAAACTAAATGAATAATACATTAATGTAAAGTTACAAAGGAAATAAAAGTAAATACGCTATTTGAGGCCCTAAAGCGGGCTGTCCCATGCACCAAGCGAATGGATTGTCATTGCGTGTCTGTGTCGTCGAATATTGTCTCTTCTGCCCAATCGTTTAGCCATGTTATTAGTGTGTCGTTTGTAATGTCGATGTCCCTGGGCGGGTACGTTTTGTTTATCGTCTGTAGTCTGTTTGTGAGTGTTTGTCTGGCTGTTTGGCGTCCAGGGTGTGTGCAGTGATGTATTAAGTGGTCATAAGTCTCCGGGATGTTATCTGTGTCACATAATCCGTCTGTGTGTCGTAGGTTAAAGCGTAAGTAATAGTCTTTGTAGTTACCGTGTCCTGTTAAGAGTTGAACTGCTTTCCATGTGAAGTGTGGTGTGTATGTGTTCACGGTCTTTATGTATTCGTAAGTTTTTCTTCCTTTTTCTGATTTGTCCCATATATCCTGCCAAATGTCTCTTTTTAGTCTGTCTTTTTTGTTTTTTAGATCGTTATTAGTTAAAATTGAGTTGTCTATTTCTGTTTTTTCGTATCCCCTGTTCGCTGATTCATGTGCCTTCTTTTGTCCTTGTGTATTTCGGTTAACTTTATTTATGTTTATGTTGACGTGTATTTTTTGCATGTTTTCAATGAGTTTTCGTATTTGTATGTTTAGTTTGTTCTGTCTATTGTTTGTCTTAATTGTGTCAATGGCATTTTGGGAGTCGGTGTTTATAATGATGTTTTGGTTTCTTCCGGTGGTCAATGTTTGTAGTGCTCTAAGTATTCCCAGGAGCTCTAACTGGTTTATGTCGTATGTCGTCTGTAGTTTTTCATTTGTTGTTGTCCAAGTGGTCCCGTCGTATGTTGCGAGTCCGATAGTCTTTGACCCATTCTTCACGCTGCCGTCCGTGTATATTTGTATGTCCTGGTAGTTTGCGTTGTGTTGTATGTTGTGTTCTGTGCTGGCTGGGTGTGGTCGTTCGTGTGTTCGTATGCTGTTTTTAGTGAATATGTCATGGTATTTTTGGTATATGTACCAGTTTGCCTCTGCCTCTAAGGGTAATGTTCCAGTCAGAACATGCAGGGCGGTCGTGGGTGCAGTTCTATAGGCTTTCGAGATGGCGAGAAGAAAGGGTCTTTCTGTTGCTTAAAGTTGTTTAGTTATTTTTGTGTCCGTGTGTCGTTTTCCCCAAATTTCACTCCCGTATAGTATTAGTGGTTTTATTCCCTGTTCGTATGCGTATTTAAGTGTTTGTTTGTTTCTACCCCATGTTCTTCCTGTGATAATGAATAATTTGTTTGCTATGTCGTTTCTCTTTTGTCTTGTTTTCTTTATGTGGTCCAGCCAAGTAAGTCCTGCGTCTATAGTTATTCCGAGGTATTGTATGTTTTTTGTTGGTTGTATGTTGTAGCCGTCTAGCTTTAATCTTGGTGGTCTAGTTTGTTTGTATGGTATAAATAGTAATTCTGTCTTGTTTGTATTGTATCGCAGTTTGTGTTTGGTTGTCAAGTTCTTGAATGCCGTCCATATTCGCGCCCATTTGTCTTCTAGTTGTTTTAGTGATGTTCCTGTCAGTAGTATAATTGTGTCGTCTGCGAAGGCTTGTATAAGGTCATGTTGGTCTAGTGTTTTTGTCTCGTCAATTGCGCTAAACCAGTCTTCCATCACCAGTAACCAGAGGGCTGGTCCTAGGCTTGATCCCTGTGGACATCCTCTATCTGTATTATCAGTAACGTCTTCTGTCTGTATCTGTCTGTTGGTTAAAAAGTCATTACAGAGTCTAGCTATGTTGCTTGGTGTTTTAGTCTTTTGCAACATTAGTCTAATTGTTGGTATCCATGCGTTGTTGAAGGCGTTTGCGATGTCTAATGTTATAAGCAGTGTGTGTGTTTTTACTTGTTTATTTCTCTCAATTGTTTGTGTTAGTTTGTGTATTGCGTCGATTGTCTTATGTCCCTCCCTAAAACCGTATTGTCTTTTGTCCAGTTGGTTTGTTGATTCTAGGTGGTACATTAGTCGTTTGGCTGCCAGTTTGTCTAGAATTTTACCCATTGTTGGTAATAAGCAAATTGGTCTGATGCTTCCGTTCTTCTTTGGTATCCAGATCATATTAGCATTTTTCCATTGTGTGGGAAATATTCCTTGTTTAAGGCAGCTGTTATATATTTCCGTGAAGGGTTTAGGTATTTGTTTTACAATGAGTTGCGCCATTTCATTTGTAATATTGTCGGCTGCTGTGGCTTTATTTCGTTTTAGCTGTTCTACCAAAAGAAGAACTTCTGCCTCCGTAAAATCCTTGTCGTCTCTTTCATTATAGGTGTTAAAGTTTGTCTGTCTGATTTGTTTGTGTATGTCTTTGTCAATGTCCTGATTATCTGTGGGAAAGTATTTTTCATGTAGGTACTGTATGGTCTCTGTTCGTGTTTTTGTCCAAGAACCGTCATCTCTTTGTATGGTTTCCATATTCTTATTTGATTTTGAGTTGCCTTTCATGATTTTGTATGCTATGCCCCAAGGATTATCTGGATCGTGATTAGTAAAGAAGTCCCGTATGTTTTGTTTCTTTTGTTCTTTAATGCGGTTTTTATAGTTTCGTCTTGTCGTCCTGTATATGTTAAACAGTCTTTGCTTTTCGTTTGAGTCCGCTTCTTGTTGGTATTGTTTTCTGTGTCTATTTGTTAGCTTCCTGAGTTTGTTTAGGTCCTCAGTCCACCATGTTTGAGATGTCCGTTTTTCCTTGTTTTTTCGTCTCCCGAAAAATGTTGTTATTGTCTGTATGTTTGTTTGTAGTCTGGTGATTATGTTGTTCAGATGTTCGTCTGTTGTCCAGTCCAGTTTGTTTATTTGTGCTGTAAGTTCTATTGTGTTTATGTTTTCGGTTTTGTAAATTTTTGTGTTCTTTAAAAAGTCCGGTTTGTGTTTGGTCGGGTATTCTTCAATGTCGTATCGTATGTAGTTATGGTCGCTTAGGCTCTCTTCTGTAAGTACAGTCCAGTTTAGTAACCTGATATTTTTTTTTATTGTCAGGTCTACCCAGCTTGTGCCTCTGTCGTTATCAAAAGTGGGGGAGTCGTCGTGGCTGTTATATATGTAGTAACCATTTTGTGTCGTCCAGTCCATTATGTCTTGTCCTCTATCGTTTGTTTCGTCTCCTCCCCATGCTGTATGTTTCGCATTAAAGTCACCTGCTATCAGTACGGGCTGTTTGTTTTGTTCTATTTTGTCTTTGATTTTATTAAGTCTTATGT
Organism: Altica lythri; assembly: GCA_964028335.1. Classification (NCBI taxonomy): domain Eukaryota; kingdom Metazoa; phylum Arthropoda; class Insecta; order Coleoptera; family Chrysomelidae; genus Altica; species Altica lythri. The sequence goes on along the minus strand of OZ034806.1, from coordinate 10,278,599 downwards.
TTACTCTTCCTCCTGGTTCGTCGTATATGTTAATTAATGTGATTGTCTGCGTTGTCATGGTAATGTCAATGGCTGTAATGTTGTTGTCCATTAGATCTTTTCTGGCTATTATACTGTTTGTTAGTCTGTCGTTTGTTATTATCAGCGTTTTTCAGTCTATATCTGTCCTCGTGATCGTGAATCCTTGTGGCATGCTAGTGTGTTTGTACGGTTCTTGAACTAATGTTATGTCAATGTCTTTGTTAAGTATGTCTTGTATTAGTTGGTCCGTTGCTGTCTTACCTCGCCCAGTGTTGATTTGTAGTACTTTCATGTCGTTTACGTGTAGTTAATTTGTTGTCTTGCCATTTCTAGTTTTTTTTTTGTATATTGGGCAGTTTTTATCCCTAGCCTGATGTCCCCTGGGGCTAATTTTCATGTGTTGGCAGTTCGTGCAGTTCATCTGTTGCGACGAGCATCCTATACCAACATGGTTTCCACCGCATTTATAGCAGACATGTCTTTCTTTCTCTTGGCAATATTTGTGAGAATGCCCTGTAATTCTAACAGCTGGTTTTTGAGTATGTAGTACAAAATATTGTAAAAAATCATAATCCAATATTGTCAGACACCTCTTGTGGGTGGTAACTCCAGCCAGACGCTTTAATTTGCACAAAAAATTGTTGCATTTTTCTTATTTTCTAACTTCCATTTTTTATATATAATATCATGGGTGTATTTTAATACCTGTATACAGCCAGACCAATCCGTGGGGCCAATCATTCCCCCAGACGCATTAAAGTTATGCTGTACGTTAATCGGCTTCATGAAATTTAAGGGCTTGTTGGTTTCGATGAGTTTCGATATAAATACATAATATTTTTATAAAAAATTAATTAATTACAGAATAATAAATTGAGTGAAATTTAAATGATAAAAATTTGATCCCCTAACAAATTTGTTTTTTAAATGTAAAGCTGACGGCAATGATGCTGCAGTAAAGGTCCTAAAAAGTACCAATGAAAAGCTTGCAATTAACGCACTTGTAAATGGTTTAAAAAATCACGACCTAAGAACCATAACAAAGCGCGTAACTACTATTCATTAAATGAGGCAATACGACGAGCCAAAGACGAGAAGGTGACAAAAAATGCATCCCCTCAAATTTTTAGTATGCAGGGCAAACCGAAATTCACGCCCAACGGGTCATATCGAGGTCGAGTTAGCCATAATAATAATTATAATCATAATAATAGATTAACTTATAATCGCCCAACATGGTAAATGGTTTAAAAAATCACGACCTAAGAACCATAACCATAACAAAGCGCGTAACTACTCTTCATTAAATGAGGCAATACGACTAGCCAAAGACGAGAAGGTGACAAAAAATGCATCCCCTCAAATTTTTAGTATGCCGGGAAAACCGAAATTCACGCCCAACGGGTCATATCGAGGTCGAGTTAACCATAATAATAATTATAATCATAATAATAGATTAACTTATAATCGCCCAACACCAAATTTTCATCAAAGTAATTTTAGAAATTCAAATACCCCGAGATATCAAAATCAATGGAGATCTCAAAATAGACGTAACAACGGTTGCATGAATACGCGTAATAATTACACACGAAATAACCGAAATCAACCTCGTATCTTTTTCATGAATAACGTCCAAGAAAATACGAAAACTGCAACCAACAATAATTTTTTTCGTCCCTCAAACCAATAAAAACAGTAATGTCGTCCTAAATATAAATGGGTTAAATTACATACGGTTAAAATACGGAAATAATAATTTAAAATTTTTGCTAGATTCCGGTGCCTCCATAAGCGTTATTTTTTCCTCTAGTATTGGCCAAAATCAAACAATTGATGATAGACATAAAATACAAATTAGAGGTAATATCGGGTTTTACTAGCACGTTCGGAGTAACAAATATCTCATTACAGTATAATAATATTAGGATAGGTCATAGTTTTCAGGTAATTAAGAGTTTTGAAAGTAATATTAGCGGCATAGTTGGCTCAGATTTCTTTATCAAACACAATGCAGTTTTAGATTACGAAAAGTTCATGTTTTATTTTTATGTAAATAATAAACGTTTAAGTATTCCACTAATATCGGAACAAAATAACTATACAATTATTCCACCTCGTTGTGAAATTATTAAATATTTTGCAGTTAATGTACAAAATGACAGCGTAATTATCCCAGAAGAAATATCAGAAGGTGTTTTTGTTGCGGGAATTATTGCAAGACCTACTTATAATTAAATTCCAGTTAAAATTCTAAATATTAACGAAAGAGAAATTAGGCTAAAGAACTTTAAACCAAAATTGGAAAAGTTTCAAATTTTAATATTCATAAATTTAACGATATTATTTGTTTAGTAGAAAGAGTAGAAACGATATTGAATTTAATAAATGTAGAAGGTCTAAATGAAGAGGAAAAAATTTCTATTCACAAAATATGTGCTAAATACGCCGATATATTTTATTTAGAAACATGATCCACTTTCCGTAGGGCCATATAATGTAATAGAAAATAAGGACTCTAATGTAATTGTAAAAATAGGTAACAAACCGGTAGAAGTGCATAAAAATAGAATAAAAATTTATCATTTATGATGTTATGTTTAGTCTTAGTAATTTTATTTTGTAATGTAATACTATTGTTTTGTAGTCTTACAATTAGTATAAAAATAAACTTAGTAAAAAGCACAAACAAACAAAAAATAAATAATTAATAAAATTATTATTTTTTTTGCCAAGGGGGAAGGTGTAATGAATGGATTCAAACATTTAATATATTTTAAAATTGTTTAATTATTTTATAAAATTAATAACGTATTGATGAATTGGCATTAGCAAATAAGTAAGTAAGTTCAATACACTTTCCTTCCGGGCTTTACCAATAGTTAGGAATAAATAAGCTATCCTTAGGTTATTGTACTTTTATATTTCATTGTACCTATAATATATTCTAATTAGGCAGTTATTAAAAAGAGTTCGAACTGAAAAGTAGTTTTTATTAAGGACAATAGATAGTTTAACACAAAGAACCTAAAGATACAAGGGCTTCAAATTGTGAAAAATACGATTTTTTTTAAATCATATTTCACCAGGGGATATTGTATTAGCTGATAAAGGTTCTCTTATTAAAGATTCTTTGGCTGTACTTCCAGCCAAACGATTGATTCCTGCATTCACAAAGGGTAAGGATCAGTTACATCCAATAGATCTGGAAGAAACACGACACTTAGCCCATGTAAGAATACATATTGAAAGAGTAATTGTACTTATAAAAAATAAATTTTATATTTTGAATGTTACCATTCCAATAAGTATGTTGAAAAAAAATGATGGTGATGGAGAACATAATTTATTGGACAAGATTCTAATATCCTACTGTACACTTGTTAATTTGTCTCTGCCAATAATAAGTCTTTAAATTAGTTTATTAGTACCAAATTTAGACAATATCTTTTCATTTGAATTATGTGAATATGATTATTATTATATAAATCTTTTAGTTTTCTAAGTGTTTTATCAAATAATTAATTTTAACTTAATAAAGAATGTATTGCTAATACTTCTTATTTACTTTGGACAAAGATTTAATTTAAAATTTTGTTGGCCCCCAAAGTAGCAACATTTGTATTAGACATGTATGGCTAAGTCTTAATATTTTGAAGTTCACCCTGTATCTTTCAGTTTCCCAAAACTTTCAGTAGGAAATATCTATAGACGATAATGTAGATATTTTGTACAATGATTTTTAATTAAAAGTGAAAAATAAAACAAAATTGTTTTATTAAAAAAAGTCTTTATTTTAAATTACCTAGTCATTGCTTTGGAGCAATTACAACAATACCAAGGTTCATTAGGAACAGTGTCTAAATTGATACACTCAAAATGAAACCATTTTGTCTCACAATCATCTTGATTACATTGGATCATAGATCATCATCAATTCCATTACAAATACAATACTGGCTTATTTCTACAGCACCCATTTCCTTTGTAAACAATTTACCCAAGAGTTCTGGCATTGTAATTTCAGCATGATACTTGATTGCATTTTCTGAATTTTTAAGCCAAAACTCCCAATTTGGATAAATTCTTTGTTTAAAAAATATACTGAGAGACCATACAACAAAATCAAATATAATAAATTTGATACAAATATTTGCATTTGCACTTGAAAGTAATAAGTATGCTCAGTTTTCAAAAAAATTGGTTCATTATCTTTGTAAAGACATGAACTTTTCAGTTCAAGGTAATCATCGATATCTACATTATCTACAATGTCTTTTAATAAATATAAGCATTTCACTTCCAAACACACTCCCATACAACAGTCACAAAACAGGTGATGCACCTAGCTGAGGCCACTTTTGACTTACTAAAAAGCCAACCTCATTTATAACCAAAGACTGGTGTGTTTCCTCTTCCTCCATATATTTTTCATATCTTTTAACTGCAATATGTTTATGAGATAATCCCCAGATTTTTGCTTTTGTGCTAAATAACACCTTTGTTGGATAACAAATTGCCTTTAGTAAAGATAAAGATGGTTTGATTTTATTTGTTCTACAAACCAATTTAAATTTAGATACAGTGATTCTGCCAACTCTTTAGGCATACCAGATTTTATTTTCCGTCTGTTGCCTAGAAGCCGTTTCTATTTCTGAAATTTCTTCCTTTGTAACAAAAAAATCTATGCCTTTTGCAATTGAAAGTAACTGTTTTTGTTACATTTATCTCATTAAAAATATCAAACTTGGATATTACACCTTTGGGGATTTTTTTTTTCGCAATTTCTGAGGCAAAAGGATCAATAACATACATTGGTGGTGTCATACGTCCTAAAGCAAGAATGTTTTTAATAAATTGCCCACGTCCATAGCTGATAATGCTGGTATCTCCCTTCTATTTTGTGTAATATTGGAGCATTTGCCCCAATTCATGTCTGAAACAGGAACAACAGGAACCTTTGTAGATAATGTTGGCATGGGCCATACTGCTTGCAGATCGGTACATGACATTGCTTCCTTTTTATTATTGGCATACTCAGCTGCGAAAAGGACTGCTCCAACATGACTACATACTTACTGATACATACATACTGATTCTGTCATGGCGCCGTCTGAGGACGACGTGGTAAATGTACTCTCTCCTATAAGTGAAAATAGCTTCGAAGAAAAAACTTTTAAATGCTGTCCAACTAAAATAAGCAAAAATATAATATGCATAAAATGCGGAAACGTGTTTCACCTATCCTGTGCAGTGAGAAACAAGCTAGAATGCATAAAAGTGTGTGATTCAAGAATAGTGTGCTTTATAGTTGTAATATATTTCATTGCTATTCCTTTTCTTTTTCCTTTCTGTCCTGTTTTGATTTTTGAATATCCTCTTTCTTCCTTTTTTTGGTCTTGCCTCGTTAACTTTATCTTCTAAGGGAGTTTCTGTTGAATCACTATCAGCAACTACATGATCGCTATCACCAACGACATGTTTTGGAAATGTTGGTTCATACTCTGAGCTAAAAGATTCATCCCCTAGTGCTTCGTAATTGGGGTCGCGAATAGAGTCATCGTCGTCCTCCGATTGGTTATCTTTGAGGTCATGACCACTGGGACGAGTTATTTCCAAGTGGTAAACATCTAAAATAAAAAATTAAACAGCAATCATCAATCACATAAGAGATGAAGGTAATTTTTTACCATGATCCCTTTGAGTCAATACTTTCTCTTCCTCTCTGATGAAAGCTTTGTTAATAGCTCCACAATCTTCAATTAATGGCGTTTCTTTTGTTATTTCATTACTAGCACATGTAATTTGATTTGTAATAGTATCACCTACTTCTTCATTTGTTCGAGAGGAGTCTAGTACTTTTTCCGTTCCTATTTCATTGAAACAACAGAAAATATATCATCAATTTTCATTTTAACAAATATTACTGGAAACTTATCGCTCTCTTGTTCTTTTTGTTGAAGCAGATTAAAAATCTTACTAGTACGGGAACTGAACATGTTGTAACACAAAACAAAACACTTTTTACTTACAAAATATCATCAAAACACTTAAAGTTTTGCTAATATCACGAGCCAAAATACACAAAACAACAATATAATTTGAGGTTATGCGAAAATGCCATAACGCAAAAAACTACCAACCCACACTGAGGTGTCAACAATTTTGTTGCATTTAACAGATTTGTATTAATGCAGAAGGCAACCAACCCACTTGGTAGCATTAAATCACTATTGAAACCAACCAAGTGGATTGGTATTTGTCTGAAAAAATCGGAATCTTAGAAGGTTAAGAAAATGGGTTGGTTGATATAATTACAGTTATTAATTTACGTTGGTAGGTTTGTGCAGTTCAAAATATTTGACATATAGAAACATTAATGTGTTTGGTACGAATTTAAGCCTATTGTGGGTTGGTAGCATTCTGCATAACTACGTCCAATTGAAAGCGAAAAAGAGAGGTTTATGCGAGTGCGCATTAAAACGTACAGAGCAGGAATCGTTAAAAATTTAAATTTTAACTGGAACTTATTTAAATTAATTTATAAAGCGTTTTGAGTATAAGATTTATAAAAATGAAATACTAACACTAACTTAAACTTTATAATTGTAAAAAAAATACAAAATACAAAAAGATATTGTAAATATAAAATAAACATACATTAATTGATTGATGGTTAAACAATACCCTTTTGTTTAACACTTTTCAAATTGGATTTTTTTTTATTGCATAATTTTGCATTGCAGCTGCGTTTTACATTCTTATTTTTACATAAAAAATATTTTTTTTTAAAAGAAATTCAATAGTTTTACAAACTAATTTCGAACTGTGTGATGGAACCATCAAATTGTCATATTCTTTTCTTAATAATAATTTGAGGTCACTTTCATTAGTTCTTTCAATAGTTGAAAGAGCACCTTGATAAGTGGGACATTTTATAATTTTCTTTTTATGACGTTTGTTTTTCTCTTTTTTTAACCACTCTCGTTATTGTAGCTGTTTGGTTTTGACTTTTTTTTGAAAAAAAACCTTAATTTATATTGTTTTGGGGACGCCCTAAAAAATTAGGTATATTAAAATTTTGGTAAGTTGTATTTTAAAAGAATTATGAATGGTCTTTATTAATTTTCTACGCTTTTTCGGGGTCCCTTCAAACCAGCACTATCAGAAGATGATTTAACACATAAACAAAAATATTTAATATTACAAAATATTAACTTCATAGTAGTATAACTACAGCGGATCTAGATCGGAAGTGACGTCACATAAGATAAGGTTCTATTTTTAGACCCACGTGATAAGGTTTTATTTTTAGACTTATGTGATAAGGTTCTATTTTTAGACCCACGTGATAAGGTTTTATTTTTAGACTTATGTGATAAGGTTCTATTTTTAGGTCCATGTGATAAGGTTCTATTTTTACACTCACGTGTCTATCATGTTTTGATTCACGTGTACCCTTATGAATCAGTATTTGGAGTGTATTTTTAGAATCGGGGATCCATTTTTACTATCTGAAGTCAATTTTTATAATATAGAATCTATATTAAGAATCAGGAATTTAGACAGAAAGTCCCGATCCCAACTTGTTGCATTTATTTCAAACATTATAATGATGATAAATAAAACAAACATATATACCAATTATTTTATTTATTCATTAAAAAATTGTTATACAACCAAATTACATTTGATAAAGCACAAATACATTGATCATTTTTGTGATAAAAACATGTAGGATTGTCATGCTTAAAAGGTGGTTGTTCTTCTAGCTCACAAACGGGAACTTTCAAATGTTTTCTAATATAATCAGCCTTTTCTAATCCCTTTACGTAGACAATGGTGGCGTCTTTTGCTAAGTCTTTTAGGATATTAGCAAAACAGTGTACCGGAGTAAATCCAGACTCCCATTCGAGACCATGATGGTTTTTAGTTAACCAATTCGCTTGTTTATGTAAATATGGAGCCAACATTCTTATGGGAAAAGGTGGTTTGAAAACATAATGACAAACCTGTATCCCATTATATGCTGCTAGTTCTTTTACCACAAATTTGTTATTCTCTATTTTAAAACCTTGAACATCTATTATCAAATTCATATTTTTTTTTATGTATCTATATAGTATGTAATTCTATATACACCTGTTATCGGGGATTATGCGCATTAAACTTGTTTTACAATTTTAGTGAGAGGATTGTAGGAAAACTCCTTTTCATGTAATATTAAACAATATGCTGAAACGTTATCACCGACACTTTTTGTTGTCTCAAATTCAATTCGTAAAACAACCGATCCACTCTGAATGATTTCTTTTTGACGCGAACAATCAATATGAATTAAAGGAGCTTTGCTTTTATATTCTTCTGGATTAAAAATTGGTTGATTCGTTTGAATATGATAGTAGGATTCTTGAAAATTTGCAAACATTTCATATAATGTGGCAAAACGATTAGTATCAAAATCTAAATTTAAATCTTGATAAGGGTATCGTTCAGAATTTAGAAATACACGTACAAACTCGCTCATATTTTTTATTAACTTTCCTTTGCGATTATTCTGAAATGCTATCACAATATGTCTTGGACTCTCCAATTTTGTAGTAGTTTTTACAGACCATGTGTGACGAGTTGAATTACTTAGTGTCGGATATTCAATTAACTCCCAACTCCTAAATTTAATAGGTAATTCTAGATTACTTCGAAGGATTTTGTTTAGTCGTAATTGTTCTTTTAAATTTGGTGTTATATGAGGAACGTACCAATAAAGTTTATAAATCTGAATTTTTGGTATCTCAGTTTCATCAGTAGCAATCACTGCATCAACGTCATCCTTCTCTCGTACTAATATAAGTTCCTGTCTCATATTCATAACAATTTTCCGAAAGTCTTCAAAAAATCCAGACCAGATTTTTAAGGGTATACATACATTAAAATTTCCAAAAGCATCGATAAGAAGTTTTCCATTTTTTGGGAACCATCCTCCGTTTTGTAAGAGTTTGCTTTCATTTTCATTTAGAGACAAGTAATTTTTTAAAGTAGACACCAATCCTACATTTCTTACTGCGTCGATTATTACACCGTTTAATTCATATCTGATTTCCCGAAATAAATATGTAATACCGTTATTGATAAAATTAAATTTTGTAGCTACTGTATTCTTATCAGTTAACATTTTTTCTTCTAAATATACATAGCTATTGCATGGTAGAGTAAATGCATCAAGTTCTTGAACACTGATCCGAATTTCATCGTTATAATTTAAATTTCCTGAAGTATAAGGCTGATAAGTGTGAAACTGATAGTCCTCAATAGTTGTATCACTAAAAGGTTGATCTAAAACATTTAGTACGTCCATTATACTAAAACGCGAAATCCCAAAGTTTTTAAAAAGTTGCGATTTTCTGGTCTTATCAATTGGAAAGGCAAACTCTTACTAGTTGATTTGTTCTGCCACTTTCTTTTATAATATAATGGTTTGTAGGGACTTTCGAAACGGTGGAACTGCCACACCATTATTCAATTTTTCTAAGATGTAATCGAATGGTAATAGTTTCGTTACCAAAATTTACAATGTTACCACTTTGATCAATTACTTTTACAGTAATGTTGTTTATTGTTTTAATGTTAACTGGATAGTAAAGTATTGTTAGGGGTTGCTCAACTATTTTATACCCGTTTGGAACTTGCGGAAAAAATTGATGAATTATATGAACTGGTTTACCATTTAAAAATGAACCGACTGCAATGTTACAATCAATACATATAGTGTTTACTTTTAAAATGTTTACTTTTTTAGGAGAGGTATAGGCTTTATCAGGTTCGAGCTTAATTCTTGAAAATCCTAACAAAGTCCCAATTGAATTGTCAACGTCAAAATTAATCCAATTTGTGCTTCTAATATTAACTTTTTCTGTGTTCTGATCTGCCCTTATACGAGTAATTGTACCGTTTTCAAACATCTGCTTTTCAATTATTTTAATTATCTCACTTATTTCATAAGCTCCTACCGGAATTAAAAATTTAAATTCACTATTAGTACCCCACACCAGTACATTATTAGTTTCATCGACATTAAAAATGCTGTTAAAGGTATCAAAATTTGCTACTCCAATTTCATAATCTGTATTATCATCTAAATATATTGCAGGATTAAAATCAGCACTTAAAATTGATGAGCAACCACTCAATGTAAATGTGTATGACATGATGGTTAAAATATAAATGAGTTAAAGTTTTTAGTTATATTGACTAAATAAAAATTTCAAACAGTACTGTCCACAATTAAACGAATTAAATTTTTGTATTACATTATAATTGAATTTTATGTCAACGTTTCCATTACTTTTAAAATATTTTGCTAACTCATTAGGAGGGGGTAAATTTTCGAAACTATCAAAATAAATAATACTAGAACCTTGTTTTGAAAAAGCTGTCCAGTGAGTACCACTGCCACTTTTTGTATCAAGGTTAACTATACCAGATTCATAGTTTTTAATTTTGTTTGGAAGAGAATCTCGCATAAAAACACCACGAAAATGAGGAATTTTTAAGAGATTTGCATATTTTTCCAGATCTATGTTCGTCATTATACGATTAGGTAATTTCAACGGGAGTTTTTTGAATACGGTTTTAAATAAAAACCTTTCCCGTTTTTTGAATGCTGTTTCATTCCATAACCTTTGTATGGTCTCAAATAATAACCTGATCCCTTTTTTGTAGCTTGTTCCATAGCCATATTATGTCTTTGCTGTTCTGCAAGTTGCTCACGATTAGCCTTAGCATCATTTACGGCCTTTGCAATTCCAGCGGCACCGCCTCCAACAGCGCCCAAAGCTCCCAGTAACGGTAACAGTAAGGGTAAAAATCCACCCTTTTTTGGTGCTCGGATGACACGTTTTTTTTTCAAACCTTTCGATTTGTTTTTAAGACCCATCCCCAATTTACGCTTGCCTTTCATTGCCGTAGTTATTAACCAAGCAGCTGCTTTTTCCTTAAAATTTGCGTCTTTTGATTTAACTCGCTCCCAAGCTTTATTTTCCAAATCTTTATCAGCTATGTGCCTCGCAGTTAGGTCACTGTTTTGAGAATATGCGATATCGTGATTTCTGCAGGCTTTATCCAAAAGATTTATTCCCGAATCACCTCTTTCTAAGCGTTGCTTTAATTTTGTGCCTGGACCGCAAAAATGATAACCGGGTATATGTAGCTCGAATGGCAGTTTATTAATAAGAGTATTAACAAACCCTTTTCCGCGATGTGTTCTCAAGTGCTGTCGTTTCACCATTATACAATATTTATATATAGAACGGCTTTTATATATAAACTTTCAGTTCTTCCAAATCACTTAAAAATGAAAGTTGAAAAACAAAAGATTCAGTTACCTATTAAAAACCATGACATCAAAGTCCAGCATGAGATCGGAAAACATGGATTTTTATTTCAAGGTGATTCAAAAAGGGGACTTATCGTAGGTCCTAGTGGATGTGGTAAAACCAATGCCATGCTGTCCTTGGTTGATCATCCAAATGGTTTGAGATTTAAAAATGTTTACATTTATTCTAAAAGTTTACACCAACCAAAATATGTGTATTTGCGAAATTTGATTCAACCTATAAAAGAAATAGGCTACGAAGAATATAGCAATGCAGAAGATATTGTTACACCAGAAGCTATCAACAAGAATTCTTTAATTATATTTGATGATGTAGGTTCATGCAATCAAAACATTATTCAAAATTATTTTTGTTTTGGTCGACATAGATCCACAGATTGTTTTTACTTATGCCAAACATATTCTGCAATTCCCAAACAACTAATTCGCGACAATGCAAATCTATTAATAATTTTTCAACAAGACCTAACAAATCTCAAACATATATATGATGATCATGTAAACATTGACATGTCGTTTCAAGATTTTAAAGACATATGCTCATATTGTTGGCGAGAAAAATTTGGATTTCTTACAATTGATAAAGATTGTTCTCTATCGAATGGTAGATATCGAAAAGGGTTTGACATATATATTCATATATAAAGAGAAATTATTCGTATCAGTATTACAGTTAAAATGAATCCTCAAGTAACTAGTCAACTTATAAAAGGCAGACAGGCGCTAAAGAAGAAATATAACAGTTTAAAGAGAGATATATTAAAATCGGAGAATGAGCTGCAAAGGACATATCAACCTATTACACAACCTCTTAAAGAACTCGTATCAGCTTTCAACAAGCCAATTAAGGAAGAATCTTCTCAAGTTGAAACTTTGGAAACCTCGTTTCCGTCTTATACAAAACGAATCAAACAACGTCCGTCTAATAAAATGACTTATGTAACACCAACTGCAAAACCACTTTTCAATAGTACGCAAATGCCGGTAGAAGAAGATTTAAATGAAAATGTATTATCACAAACAATTTTACCTTCTACACCTCAAGAAGAGATTTTTGAATCAGGAACTGAGAATTTACCAAATAGTTCCACTGAGGATAGGTTTATAGATGATACTATCTCTCAATACTTAAAATCATTTACCGATCCTTCAGTACTAGAACAATACTTTGAACAATTTGCATCACCTTTACCCAGAGAATATGTAGAAGGAATGATACGTGATACGGAGGGCAAATATGATCATATTTTGGGTGTATTTCACGATCCAATAAATGAAAAATTTTATATTGGAAATTCTAGCTTGGATTTTGATGGTGCCAACATTGTTATTAAGGGAATTAATTATCCGGGTACCGTTGGGCTGTACAATTTGCTCTTTTTAAAAGAACCACTAATTTACAAACGACAAGATATAGAAAATTATGTTGATATCATTAAACGATCGAATGCTATACACAGAAACTATGATTCTGAATTACCTATTAAAAAGTTTCCCAATGACATTAGAGATAAATATGTGAACATTATAAAACCAAATCTAAAACAATCTGTTTCGAGACCAAGAGCTAGTACAGGACCTTCTTCGTTATTGGGAAAAATCGTAACCAGAAATATGACTAAAAAATTTGGTAAAGGAATGATGATGATGAAATATAGTAATAATCCTATCGAATATAAATATTTCGATAATTACAATGAATAGATAGACAGACTGAGATTACTTTTTGCATCTCAAGAAGCTGGTAATACTGGTAATAATAACGAGATTATATCAATAATAGAAGAACTACGCGAAGGAAAAATTATTGCATAAAAGGTGTAAATTAATTGATTTTATTTAGTGTTAACATGCCTCTCAACAAGTTTAATCAACATTTTCTTGCGACGACCACTACATGTTCAGATGAAGTTGTGTCAGCACCGAATCCATCCACCAGTTTCTATATTTGTATACCATCTAATTTTCACAGTATTTGTGTGATTACAATTCGAGGACATAAAGATTTAGTTATTAGCAATTCTCATTATGTGTTGGATAATCAAACTACAGCGTACTCGTTTCCTATAACGGGTAAAGTTGAAAGTATTAAATGTTTTCCTGCCATTTTACATGCATCATATAAAAACCAACAAAATTCTATCGAAAACTTACTAAATAATATTATTGTTAGTAAAGGAGATATCATTAAGTTTCCATTGGGTATTTCAAGTCTAGCAGAAGACTACCTTTACATTGAATTTATTATTCAATGTTCCCTTGAGGAGAATAAATAGGATTTTTTTAAAAAGTTTACTTCATTAATAAACATGCCTCTCAACAAGTTTAACCAACATTATCTTACTTCTATAACATGTTCGTCTGAAGAAACAGAAGATATTGTGACATCCACACTTCCACAGTTTAAGTCACCGTTTTATATTTGTGATTCATTTGATTACCACGTTAAATCTGTAATACGTTTAAAAGGTGAAAAAAAAACGAATCTTAATAAGGAATTTTATGTATTAGATAATGGAGGAATTGCTTTCGTATTTCCATTTTCATCTAAAATTGAGAGTGTTATTCATTATTCTGCCGATGCTGATGTTTTATTAAACAACAAAGTTTATAAGTTTCACGAACTAGCTAACACGAACATTGCAAAAAATGATAAAATTGTATTTAAGCTAGGAAAACCTTCAAATATTTGTATTGAACTGCTTGTACAGTGTCCTTTAGTGAAAAATGTCTAAATTGCAAGTTGTTAAAGAGTTACATGCACCAGCACGAATTAATTTTCGAAGAAGGCATGTTTTAGTTAAAGGTTTAAATGATTTAATTCAGGCAGATCTAGCTGTTATGAATTCTTTTGCTAAGGAAAATCGGGGCTACAGTTATATTTTAGTTGTTATTAATGCATTTAGCAAATATGTTTGGGCTGTACCAGTGAAAAAGAAAACTGCAAAACTTATAACGGATGCTATGAAATTAATATTATCTCAAATGAAAAACTCCCCAAAAAATTTGCAAACTGATAATGGCACGGAATTTTACAACAAAGATTTCAAAGAATTAATGCAAAAATATAATATTAATCATTATAGTACATTTTCTAATCTTAAAGCGAGTATAGCTGAACGTGTAATTCGTACACTCAAGTCGTTACTTTGGAAAGAGTTTAGCATGCAAGGTTCATACAAATGGTTAAATATTTTGCAGAAAATTGTTCAAAAATATAACAGTATTAGACACTCTACGACTGGAGCCATACCTAGTAAAGTAAATAATAAAAATTCAAAATACATTATTGCATTTAATCATTTAAAAACGGTTGATCCTAGAAAACCGAAGTTTCGAAAAGGTGACTATGTTCGAATCAGCAAATATCGTCATGCCTTTAAAAAAGGTTATACTCCCAATTGGAGTACAGAGATATTTAGAATAAAAAAAAATAAAGTTATCGAATCCAACCGTATATATTTTAGAAGATTAGAAAAATGAAGAGATTATAGGTACTTTTTATACTGAAGAATTACAGAAAGTTAAATATCCAGACGTTTTCTTAATTGAAAAAGTATTGAAAAGAAAAGGTGATATGAGACTTGTGAAGTGGTTGGAAATAAATCAACAATCTTGGATTAATAAAAATAATATTGTATAACTAATTTAAGTAAATATAGAATTTATATTATTCTTTTTTTTTAAATAAAAAACAGTTTTTAATAAATCGTTTTATTTCATTTGTACAACACTTTTATAATTTTTGTTATCTAATTAGATTAATATACAACTTAATTCGATTTTGATTGTCTTCAGCAGAAGTTTTTCAGAAAGTTTTTCTTGCACTTTAAAAAGTGTGTGGGTTAATCACTAAACTGGCTTTTTCCATATATAGTCAGTTTTAAGAAGTTTTGGACATCTATGTATCACCTCTAATGCTAAACCGTATGTGATTGGGTTGATTAATTTTATAGGTTCTATTATATAAAGGGCAACATCCTTAATATTGTTTGATTTTTCAACTCCTGACTGTAGAATTTTTAAAGCACTGATGAAATTCTGACGTTTATATATTTCCAAAGTGTAATTTATTAATGGTAACCAATTCAAAAAGTTTAAAATTGAAGTGCCACCCAGTTTTATAATAGACTTTTCCGTTGATATTATTAAAGTCTTAATTTCATTAACATTTTCAAACTCTAACCAAAAGTGCTCTGCGTTTATACGTCCTTGTTTTTCAGCTAAATTCCCAAATTTTTTAATAGCTTCTTTGTAAGTTAAAAATATTTCCCACTCTTTCTCATTAAAGGTAATGCCATTTTTGGTATTTCCAAATATTCGGACACAAGGCTCAAAGTGTAAGTCCTGCGACAGACCTACTGCAACATATTGGGTTTTATTCAGATAAAACCTTCTTTCTCCTAAATATACAATTTTATCATTTTTGTTGTAACATAATGTTTCGTCCATGATGAGTATAAAACTTCTAACCATGTTTTTTCTTTTTACTGCTACTTATACTAATCATTTTCATTGATCATAGAAAAAGGAAAAAACAATAACAAATTTATTTTACAAATACATATATTAGCAATATAAGTTACAGATATTAAAAAAAAATGTCAGAAAAGATTTTTTAAGGAATAATGTCCCCAAGGAAGTGTGTCAGTAGATTCATTTACTATGTATCTTCTATCGTCAAAGGGACTTAAACCAATTTTTCTTTGGTCTACACTAAAAACATTGTGTGCATCTGACCGAATTACACATTGAGAAATTACTTTTTCTGTTTTATTTTCAAGACATTTTACATAATCATCAAATGTAATTTGTTTAACTATACAGCCTTTGACACCTTTAGATTTTTTTACCACCTTATCTTCTTGTACTTTATATGCATACATTTTTGATCGTAATCCTATAAAATGTGTTATTATTTTACCGTTCGCTTCATCTTTCATGAGACCGGGAACTTTCTTATTACAAAGTGGTATGTTATATTGATTATCTAAAACATAGTCGCTTGTATCAAACCTATGAATGTCACTTTTAATTATTTCCTCGTATAAATCTTTACATTTAATTTCATAAAAATGGGCGTCCGTATCTTGATATAAAATTTTACAATTGTCCTGCCCCATTTTCGGTAACATATAGTCATAATGAAACTCATACATACAAGTCTTCGAAATATCCAAAATGCTCATTCCAATATACAACGGCTTATTGAATAAAATTTCAGACTTTTTTAGTTCTATAGCCATCAAATCCGTGTCAAACACAGTTCTACTGTGAAATTTTGGACTGGCAATAAGATTCTTAGCTCCATATCTACCCTCCCATTGATTTACTAATTTAACATTTCGATGCTTACGAATATTTTCCATAGTTTTACCATATATGGAATTTACTTTAAGTTTAAAATGATCTTTTTCAAATTTAGTGGTAGCTTGTGCTCGAAACTGAGTATTAAGGTCTATGTATGGTTTTAACCATGCACATTGCTTAAATTTTAAAACTCTATGAATCTTTTTAATTATTAGTCCATGTTTTAAGGCTTGCTTTAAAGCACGATAATGAATAATATACCTTTCCTTATCATAAAGTGTAGTTAATAACTTTGGTAGTTTCGCATTTGGAGGTACTTGGTGCTCTGAACAAAAAGGAAAATCTTTGTGAAGATCATGTAACTTTTCCGGGTACTCTAAATCTACTTCAAGAATGTATCCTTCGGGTGCATCGTCCGGAATACTGATAACGTCTATGTTATTGTCAGTCCACTGAAATTTTCCAATCGGAAGTGGCTGTGACATAGCCCATCCATATAAATTGTTAACGTCTACATACAGCAAATACTTATCAGGTTTGGATAAATCATAATTTGACATATACTTATTGTTGGCCTCTGAATATCGTGAACAACATTGACTTATTCCTCCGCGTATACTTTTTTCCATAAATAGAATCATATCTATGTCACTTAAAAGTTCCAACTCACATTTTGTATATCTTAACATACAATCCCACGAATATCCTGGTACAGTGTAGTACCAAGCAGGATCTAAACCACTAGTCTTATATCCTACATCTCTAAAATTTTCAAAAACATCACACAACAGTAGTATATCTGTTTTTAAGTATAAATCAGAATATTCACCCAAATTTTGAATGTTAAATTTTTTCCAAACATTTTTTGCGTGTTCATAATTCTCAGTAGAGATACTTTCGTCATTTAACTTATTATAAAAGTGATGTTGTGCTGGTAACTGTGTTTCATCCAGTTTTTCTAACTTGTCAATATAGTCATAGCAAAATACTCCTTTTCGGGTCAGCAATTTAAATGTGTCGTCATTTAAATGTCTAAATTCATGTCTTAAATTTTTAAAGTCTTTTATTTCAAGTGTTGAGACTAATTCATTTAAAGAGGCACCCATAAATCTAAGAGAATCTATATAACGGAATTTTATGTTGTGCGGCAGATGTTGAGTGAAAGAAATGTATTTCTCTTTATTTATTGGTAATAAGCTAATTTTACCCTTCTTAGCAAGGTCCCTTATTATAAAGTGACTGTCATATCCCGAAAGATTGTGAAACACCACTTGAACAACAAATTGTTTCTTAAAGTTTAGATTGCAGCTCACGTGAGCAAAACCTCGAAATTCTCCAGTAAAATGAATGTGGTCTCGGACAATAACATCCGTGCACTTAAATTCTTCTTCGCAAATATGACAATACTTTGCATCTACTGTATTAGGTTTATGTTTCATAGGAATTATGGTTTTTATTTTTAATTCAATTATTTTGCTAAGGTTTAGCATTTCATTTGCAAACCAATTCATGCAATCCACTCCACGATAACTTTTAAAGTATGAAAAACTATTGTCATAGTCACATTTAACATAATATCCACAACTGAAAGCAATATGTTTTTGATATCGTATAGAATTTGCATAGAAGGTAGTTTCAAGAGGTTCAAGCATCGATTCAAAATCGGCATATATAATAAATGGTACTCTTTGTTTATACATAAAATTTTTAAACTTTACCGTTTTGTTTTCTGGAACGGTTACTTTATATTCATTATATTCTTTACAGAGCATAACATGCACATTAAATCTTTCCTGATTACTAAAATAATTTAAACATCTGTCACAAATTATTTTTTTGTGCTCATACTTGGAAACCTGAGAATTAATAAGCTTTGATAAATCTTTAATCCAACAGTAATGATATTTTACTTCCACTATTTCATTATCCCGTGGATCAGGAGCATCATAATCATTTAGTTTTGGAAAATATACATTTTGTATCATCAGTAGATTAACATGTTTATCTACTTTGTTTTTTGTAAGACGTAAAGTAATAACTTTATAAGTTTTCCCTATTAATTCTAATCCATAAATATTAACACTTATGTGATTAAGTCTTTCAAATACAGAAATTTTATTAAATTGTATTGGAATATCTAGTCCCTGTATATTAAGAACTTGAGCATAATGTGGATATGAGTTTATACGGTTACAATTTTGAGTTGAAGGATATAAAGCACTTACTATACTCCAGTAAAAACATGCATTATCATTGTTTTGTACATTAACACAAGCTTTTTTATTAGCAATTTGTTCTGGTAAACGAATAAAACTTGAACCGTTTCCAAATTCATATTTATTTATATTAACTTCAAGTGAAATTATTTGACTTAATGACCATCCCGAGTCTTTCTCTTGAAATTCTGATAATTTTTTTAATATAAAATCTACTACATGTCTTGAAAACCATTCTTTTAAATCTGTTGACCTATCAATTACAGAATTTTTTGTGTGAAAATATTTAAAATCTATTTTATCTTCACCATCAACCACTTGTTTAACAAATTGTCCACAAAACGTTGTATTAACTTTTATTAATGGTAATTTTGTCAAAGAAAAAGTAATTTTGCTTTGAAACAAAACGAATGCGTCATTCAAAAACTGAAGTATATCTTTATGTTTCATATTTATTATTACACCACTCATGACTCTATTTTTAAAAATACAAATAGTATCTTTCCATTTAACTGTATTATTAATTTGAAAGCTATTCCAATTTCTCAGTTTTTCAAATATAGTTTTTAAATGACTTAATTTTGTTTGCCACAAACGAGTGTTTCCAAAAGAAAAATTTTTGGTTTCTAAGGCTGCTAAGCATAGACTTATAGCAATTTTAACATGTTTTTGCCAAGATTCAATCTCAGCTAATGTGAAATTTAATTTTTTTTCGTAAAATTTTTTAACTAATATATTAATATCACTAGCAAGTTTTTCTGACATTTTTAGTATTATCTATACCTTAATTTTTGACAAACTTAAACAAAGATGCTGGGTTTCCTTTTCCTGTGTCTTTTTCACCAATGAAAATCAGAGAGTAGTTGCCGTTCCCCAACTCAATTAAATGATCTTTGATGACTAGGGTTACTCGTTGTGGTAGAAATACAAGCTTGTCCGTCAATTCAACTAGAACTGTTGGTCCATATTTAGAAGATACCAATCTTATACATTTGATTTTATTAGGAATATTTATTGGTAAATCTTTCAGCTTTCCCACTGGTTTTTTTACATCTTCTAGAAGAAGATTAGAGTTAATTGAATCTAAATCCATTTTCTATAAAACAACAGTCTAGTAAGAGGTATAATATAAAAAATAAAAATCAAGAATATTACCTGGGCTATTTTTTCTATAACAAAAACTTTAAATACAACTTTTCACCTTTTGTAAGACTACTAATTTCAAGTTATGTATACTTCTTTATGTAATTTGTAGAACTCATCTCGGTCATTTATAGTGCGATTGAACACACATCCTTCATGGAAATTACGTCCTTTTTTATTTTTAGAATCTATTTTTAGAATCTATTTTTAGAATTTATATTTAGAATCTATTTTTAGAATCTATTTTTAAAATCCAATTTTAAAATCTATTTTTAGAATCTAATTTTTAAATCTATTTTTAGAATATGAAATCTATGTTTAAAATTAAAAATCTCTTTTTAAGATGTATTTTTAATTGTTTAAAACTTTCAATTGTTTAACTGGATTAATAACTACAAATACACTAACCCTCGTATATAACAATTCGAATAAAGATTTTCTTATCTCTATAATTTATTTCCTATTTTATATATAAATATTACGACTAATTTTATATATCCTTAAATTAAATATTCCAACTAAAAACCATAGCTTTTAGATTTGCTAATTTTTCATAAGTTTTTTGTAAAAAAACTGTAAAAGTTTAACTTCAATAAAGCATTGTCTATATACATATTTAAAATTAATTGAATCTTAGCATCTTAAATATGTTATCGATAAAATACCGGAAAACGATAATATTAAATGTGACCCCGTTTTTTTTTCACATAGAAGTTAAAGTATTGCTTTAAAAATATTTAGTTTTAAATAGTGTAAGTTTTATGTTAGTGTACTTTTTAATTAGTATTACCTTAGACAAGATGTAACAAAAAAAAAACATAATAATGTGTAAGTATATTTATTTTGATGTTCTAATACTAATAATAATAATAACAATAATTTTTAAAAGTTTAGTGTCCTTATTTTATTAATTTAGAATGTTCTTAGTGGATTTGAGGACAGGCAAAGGAATAATGAAAGCTTTTACTAAATTGCCAACGTTTCGACTTTTATTTTTGTCTTTTTCAAGGCTAAAATATGGTACATAGATGCTTATATATAATAATAATAATAAATTTTTTTTTTAAATAAATACACATATCAAAAAATAATTACATTATAAATTACATAATACCTTTTTAATTAGATATGCTTCTTGCCATTGATGTTAAAATATAAATAAATACGTATATATAATAAATTTTCAATTAATTGTATTCAAATTGAATGATGTTTATTTGAAATTTTTGATATTTGACATTTTATATTTGATAGTCCGGTTTATGGTTATAAATTATCTAGTACAATAAATCTAAGAACAGATACTGAAAATTTAAATAACATATATACATACATTTTAAAAAAATACAGTGAAAATTATAACCGTACTAGATAATTTATAACCATAAACCGGACTATCAAATATAAAATGTCAAATATCAAAAATTTCAAATAAACATCATTCAATTTGAATACAATTAATTGAAAATTTATTATATATACGTATTTATTTATATTTATATTTTAACATCAATGGCAAGAAGCATATCTAATTAAAAAGGTATTATGTAATTTATAATGTAATTATTTTTTGATATGTGTATTTATTTAAAAAAATTTTTTATTATTATTATTTATATATAAGCATCTATGTACCATATTTTAGCCTTGAAAAAGACAAAAATAAAAGTCGAAACGTTGGCAATTTAGTAAAAGCTTTCATTATTCCTTTGCCTGTCCTCAAATCCACTAAGAACATTCTAAAATAACAATAATAATAATAATAATAATAATAATACCGTTAGACAATTTTTATGGATATGATATTGAAGCCTTTGATACTTATATCCGGGGTGGGTATAAACTAATTAGAACTATAGAAACTGTGACAAATATATCAAGAAAAAAAGAACCTAGTCTAGAAATTGTTTTATTAAACTTCGTATAAGAATAATTTTCTTAAGTTATGGTTAAAAAAATGTGTATCAGTTTTACATTATCATTTGTCGGTTATAACTATTCGTTAAATAATTGGTTGATAAATATATTTATCCAATATTTGATTAATATTTTATTAAAAATAAAACACACAACAAAAACACATGTTTATTGAAAAAAAAAAACATGGATTTTTACAATAAAATTTTAGTATAACATTTTTTTTGTAAGTTTGAAAATTTTGTTATAGCGCCGCTTTTGCTTGAGACAACTTTTCTTCGTTTGTTTTTTATTGCAACATATTCGTTCTCCATTTTATGTTCCCGTGACTTCAATTCAGTTTCTAGTGACTTCAATTCGGCCTCTTGTTCCTCCAATTCAGTCTCCCGTTTTAATAGATTATTTTTCTCTTCTATAAGTTTAGCTTTATTCATATTTAGTTCATTTATTTTTTTATAAAGTTCATCCTTCTGACCTTGAATCTGTTTTAAATTTTTTTCCTTAGTTGATACTTCCTTGGATACTTGCTTTAATGATTGATCAATTTTTTGGAAGTCCACTTCGTAACTTAAAATCTGTTCCAACATTCCCATATGAAAATTTACAAATTCTTTATATTTTGAAGTAAATTTTTCGTCTCTCTTTGATGTTTCGCCAATAGATTCTTCCGACTTTTGATTTAGATTTTTATTATTTAAATCATTCGTTGAGGTAGAAGCAGGATTCAAAAACATTGGTTCAGCAGCAGGATTCAAAAACATTGGTTCCTAAAACAAATACGTTAAATGTTAACATTTTCCTGTCATTTTATAAAATTAAATAAATACCAATACGATTGGTAAAATAAAAAAAATCTTATTTTCATTGACAATTAATTTTTCTAGAACTTAAATAAAAAATGTAATAGTTTTACTCACCATATCAAATTCTGGAAAAAAGTCTTTCGTATCTTCTAGATATTTTTGAAGATCACTTCGATTCGAGGAGTCTGACGGTACCACAACCACATCCGAAATTACATTTATATTGGACATGTTAATATAATTATTATTATTAATTATTACTATTATTATTATTGTTATTATTATTACTATTATTACAAAGTATTTTCAAGAACTAAAGTGAAGATCTGCAAGAAAATCTGCACTTATATAAAAAAGCTTATCGCATTTAATTATTGGAGGGTGTATGAAAAATAATTAATTAGAAGCATTATCGGTAAATTTATCAATATGTTCTTACATAATAAATACTTGCATTTTGATTACCTACCTAAAAATAATTTGGTGTTTTTTCAGGGTTAAAGATAAAAATCTTTAGAGATATTTGCATTGTGCTTGCATAAATTTTTAACTAAAAATAATTTTGTGGTCATTTTGTGGTTGCAGATAAAAGATAAAAATCTATAGATATTTTTTATGATACAACAACTTTTATGTAATACTTAAAAAATAGTAAAAAATGTTTAGCTTATTTTAAAATATTATTTGTAAATTTTCTACAAATTCTAACAAAAATTTTTCAATGATTAAATAAAATAATTGATATATATCTGTGGTTTGGTACAAGAGCTACCTACGTCACTATTTTGCGTTTTTGAGATAAAAGTTTTTTTTAGGTAAAAGTGTTAGTTTTATGCGGCCAAATACCAAATCCTCCAGTAGGTATCTATTATCAGTAAACCCCATGTTTCAAAATTATAATTTGTCAGTCTTTTATTCACTATTTAAAAGTTTCTTTGAGATATATCTAAGTAGACATACCTAAGTTATTTATTTATAATATTGACTTCTTGTACCAAGCCACAAATATATGTTTGTTTTATTCATCATCATCATTATGTATGAGGAAAATGAAACAAATTTAGAATAGTTGAAATATTTTGTTTTTATTAAACAATAAATTTATAGCTTAACAGGTTTAATTTTATTTCTAGGTTTAGACAATTGTAACTTATTAAATGATTTAAACATTATTTGTTTTTCTTCGTAAATTTGTATTGCTTTTTTAAGGCCTTTAATTCGTTTGGCAAAATCTTCCAGCTTTTGATTTAACGATATGTCTGTCAACGAAATAATACTAAATAAAAAATTAAACACTGTTAATTAAATATTATCCATACAAGATTCTGAGCCTTGTTCAACATTCATTTTCTCTTCATCTTCGTCTTCATCATCCTCCTCCTCCAGTTGAAGATAATCCGGTAGAAACTTCTGAATTTGATACAAAAATCCATCTACCTCCAAATCTCTTAAAATTCCAACCAGACAACAAATACATGCAATTATACCATCGTTATAATCTTGACATGCAGCGGATGCTTTACGATATTTCGCAGCCTGTTTTAAACACTCATCCTCAGAATAATGTCTTTTCCTTCCACACGAATACACCGCTTCATGTTCAAAATCAAACTGTTTATTTCTAAATGTTTCACCCAAACTCTCTACAGCAGTTTTTAAGTTATGCACCTTTTTGGTTTCTACGTACGCCATCCACATTCTACAAAAAATTTTTATTTAAAACGAACAAGATAAATTTCTAACCCTTACCTCTTTTCTGAAGTTGTTTATTATTAAATATCATTATTAAAATTAGAAATTACATTTATACAAATGATGTCGCCTACACGTTTTTATATTTAAATATAGTCCAACCAGAAAAAACTTGCGTATCATTCGGGTCAAAAAATGGAGTAAAATAGACTTCAGATAGGAAAAATAGATCCCCAAATTTAAAAATAAACTCCAAATTCATAAAGGTAACCGTAACTCAAACATGATAGCCACGTGAATCAAGCATGATAGTCACGTGACTCAAGCATGATAGTCACGTGAGTCTAAAAACCTTATCACATGGATCTAAAAATAGAACCTTATCACTTGAACCTAAAAATAGAACCTTATCACATAAGTCTAAAAATAAAACCTTATCACGTGGGTCTAAAAATAGAACCTTATCTTATGTGACGTCACTTCCGATCTAGATCCGCTGTAGTTATACTACTCTTCATCATTAACAGATTGATCTGTGGATTCAATAATGCTCACAATATTCATTGATTTTAGTGGGAAAAGTTCCCCGACTAAAGAAGTAAATCATTCATAAAAATACTTTCAAATGTGGTCAATCAAAACCAAATAGAGCACTTATTTGTGTGTTATGTGGTAATTGTTATCATATCTCATGTGCAAGGAAAAACAAAGTAAAATTCATTAAATTAGGTGATTCGCGAGTGATTTCATGAGGAAGTAGTGACACCTCCCAATTTGGAAAATAAATTATTAAAAATGCTTTTGAACGAGAAGAATGATAAGTACAATTTACTAATAAATAATAATAATTTACTAAAATCAAACAATGATTAATTATTACAAGAAAAAATAATTTCATTGGAATCCGAAATAGCTAAAATGCCGCAAAAACCAAATTCAAATAACAACAATATAATTAACACCAAAACTCGTACAAACAAAGATAAGAATTCCAGCGTTAAGGTCGAAAATATTCAAACAGCTAATAATGCTCATGGTTCCATTAAGTCTAGCCAAAGTGACAAAAACTATAAACTTTCGGTTGGGAATGCCAGTATTCAAGGTAATTTAAAAATTACCATAAATGAATTAAATAAAAATCTATTGGAAATACAATCCAAACAAATTTGTGAGCATATTTCAAACTTAGCTAGTGAAAACCAAGATGATCTTAACTGGGATAACGTAAGAAGAAAAAAAAATCAAGAAATATGGGAACAGATGATGGTGATAATAAATTTCAGGGAAGACAAAACGCAGACAACAAGGTTTGGTTTTTCCTGTCTCGAATAACTGGTAGAGTCAAAGATGAAGATATAAAGGAATATATAAAAAAACGTTTAAATTCAAATAATGTACAAGTTAAAAAATTACAAACAAAATCAGTCAAGGAAAACAATCAATCATTTATGGTAGGTGTAGATTTTGAATAAAAACAGAAAGTTTACGAAAATAATTTTTGGCCAAATAAAATCATATTTAAAAGATTTAATTTTAAATTAGGGCAACATTTTCTAGACAATATAAATAAGAAAGATCAAAATAAAAATATATCAGATAATACAAATACTTTTTTATAGATGAAAATAATAGTTATTTATGATATAAGTGTTAAAAGTGACGTTTTATTTTGTGAGTGAAAAAGTTTGTGAAATGAGCGGAGCAAATTTAACAATTTTACGAACAAAATAAAATCACTTTTAACACAAATACCATACAATGTTTTTTGTAGAACTTGCCACGTTCTTTTAGTGAAATGAATTGAAAATAAAATTAAGAAAAATAGATTTTAAAAAATTAATCAAATACTTCCAATCGAAGTTCAACTCCAGCTGAGATCGGTAAGTGGTTTCTCTACTGGCAAATGAGTGCCCAGCTCAGCCGTAGAGGGTAAGTACCAAAAATAAGTGAGTGCGCCACCAATTTAAACGGTTAAAATCGGAAACCCCTATTGTTCCAGGCACTACCTTTCCCACTGGAGATAATTAAATAAATTTTGAATTTTAATCAGTATTAATTGAATTGTACAATAAAAATGATAAAGTGAGCTAAATAAAACAAAATATCCACTAGACCCTTCTTTAATAAAAAAAAGTAAAGAATTTACACTAATCTCAAACTCGCTCTTGACTATGTTATCAATATATATATTTATAAATTTAAGAGTAATCTTAATAAAATTATCTGCTAAGTGTGATCACACGCAATAAGAAGAAAAATAAATTTTAAGTAAAACTATAGTCGCGACTTAATCTAATATTGCTTATCTGTTAAACTAGATACGATTCCTTGCAGTCCTTGGCTTCACCGATACTTAGGCCGGTACCAAAATCAAGCCTGTTCCCAGAAACAAATAGGCTTGCACCAATCACAAATAACTTAAGCTCGTACTAAGTATCAGGTCTGCACCCAAAATTCAGCCTATAACTAGGACTTATGCCTGTATCTAGGACCCTAAAATCGTAATTCGGAATTAACAATAGCTCAAACAAATTTAAATGACTCCTCGAATTAAATGATTTAATAACGTTATACTACTTTACTGACTTTAATACAATTTAAACACATTAACTTATATTTGCACAACAATGAAAGAATGAAATGAATTTAAATAAATTACACAAAACTTAGAAGCTGATATTTCTGAATTATACAATTTCTAATTAGAACTAATGATTCGAATGCACTTAACAAACTTAAATTTGACTTACTAGCCATAACAAAATTATAACCATAACTAAATTGAGATTTAACATAAAATTAATTAATAATAGCACAAAAGAACCGAAAGGAGTCTAGTTTCTCAAAATAATACCCACATACAATACACAAAGAAATATACATGTAAAATCAAGATATTAAACTAAAATAGCGTCTATATGGCGTTATTAATCATATAAAAAAAATATAATATGGTAACTCACCTATTTAAATAGGGTTTCTTTCTTTAAAATCGTGACACACCTAGCTGGTAAACGGGTGAAACAATATTCTCGTTGCTAACTGCACCAATAGGAAATTCTAACCACAATTCGCTGCCTGAACGGAATTGAATTTACCAAATATTCCACTGTCTGTTCTGTGGGCTATCTACACTTCATACGAAACAAAAGGAAAGAGAAAAAAAACCATAAGGATTGAACATCTACATGAATAAAGAAACGTGCTACTTACCAACGAAGATTTTACTAAAATCCGACTATGCGGTTTCTTTTCAAAGAATCCGTTCCAAAACTACAGGATCAACTCCACACGATTCAAAATGGTAAGATAAGGTTTAGTTTCAAAAATCCAAAATTAATTGACCCGGATGCCCCGAGATTACAAAACTTAAACCAAAAATCTTCTGGCTTGCACGCGACAACCTATTTAGTTGAAAGCAGAAACAGAAAAGGAACTAGGATCTACTTATTTCCGATAGAATTTGACAGACTCGGAAAATGGCCTCTACCACTGTAAGGTCAAAACCGAAGGATTATCAGCCAACAACTACAAACGGCCACGGTAATAGTTCAATAACAATAAATCTTATTACCTATCATAGTAACAACAAATTCTCAATAACACTCAAATTCTCACTCATATCCAATCTTTATATGCAAAATAATATATACGCCAGAAAGAGAATTGACCACCGTTTACAGACGTCAGTGAATGATTTATCAGGGTAAACAATGCAACCACATCTGAATTTAATAAATATACTTTCAAGACAATATTAGCAATAATTTATGGCAGAATATATTTATTAGTTGCTGATTATCTACAACCGAACTAAAATCAACCTGTTCCTGACTATTAACCTTTAGTAATGGCAAATTATAAGGTAAGAAAACAATTATGTTTACAAATTAAAATATCTTTCGCTAACGAGAATTTAGCCCGTGACAAACTGCCCTATTTTGATAATGAAATGGGCGAATTTGCAATGACAATAAACTAAACCGTGTTAAAAGTAAAATGAAGCATGTTAAAAGTATTTTTAACACGCTTCCATGTAAACAATCAATTTTAACATTGTTTGCTATCATTAAAAGTGTCACTTTTAATGACAGTTGTACAAAAATAGTTATTTATGATATGAGTGTTAAAAGTGACGTTTTATTTTGTGAGTGAAAAAGTTTGTGAAATGAGCGGAGCGAATTGAACAATTTCACGAACAAAATAAAATCACTTTTAACACAAATACCATACAATGTTTTTTGTACAACTGCCCTATTTTGATAATGAAATGGGCGACTTTGCAATGACAATAAACTAAACCGTGTTAAAAGTAAACTAAACTGTGTTAAAAGTAAATTGAAGCGTGTTAAAAGTATTTTTAACACGCTGCCATGTAAACAATCAATTTTAGCATTGTTTGCTATCATTAAAAGTGTCACTTTTAATGACAGTTGTACAAAAATTAATTATTATATCACAGATATTATTGATTTTGAGGATTTGCTACAACATAAAATATCATATGAAATTTTATATTCTTTTTTTTTTTAATGATAATTTATGTCTTAATAGTAATTTTATTTTACACTTAAATATAAGAAGCTTAAATGCCAATTTTGAAAAGCTTGAAATTTTAGTTGATGGGTTCAATATTAAACCAATCAATTATAATTAGAATTGAATCCAGGATTCAGTGCAAATAATAATTATTTGCACTAAATCCTGGAGGCTTTTTTGGTTTAATTAATCAGTCTGATTGCGTTGTCATATATATTCAAAATAGTTTTTTTAACATATTACTTGAACTATTGAATTTGGTGATTTAAAAATACAGCATGTCAAAATACCTTTTAACATTTATATTGAATTTGAACTTTCAGCAATGTATAGGTCTCATGACTTACCCAAAAGTGAATTTATTCTCAATTTTAATAATTTCCTAAAAAAGTATAAAAATGTAAACAACCATATTATTGTTGGTGATTTTAATATACACACACTTGACCTGCAAGGTTTAAATTTAGAATTTTTGAGCAACTTACTTGAATTAGGTTTTACTTCCTCTTTTAGAAGCATTACTAGACCTATAAAAGATGAGCGATCAGGTACATAAATTGATAATATTTTTGTGAAACTAAGAAACATTAAGACTACACCTATCAAAATTTGTTTAGCCTACCCTCATCATTTTTCGCTTTTTCTTTTAATTGATTTTATTTTAACAACATCTGAGTCCAATGTCTATGCAAAAAGAATTAATTATTAAAAGCTTGAGGTCTTAGCAAGACGAATAAATTGGGAAAAAATTTATACTAATGTTCCTAATATAAGTATTGAATTATTAATTAATGATATACAAGAGTTGGTAAGCAGATCTACATATTCAGCAATTAAATGTAACAAAAACTCCTGATCTGCCCTTAAAAAGGAATGGATCACGCAATGCATAGCAAAACACTGTAAAAAAAATAATATTTATATAAATCTTGGAAGTCAGATCCAGCAAATTTGCAACTAAAAATGGAATATAATTTTTTTTGTAAATTTTTAGATAAAGCTATATTTAGTGCAAAAAATAAGTATAATTCTAGACTTATTGAAGGTAATCTAAATGATAATAAAAAGTTATGGAAAATTATTAAAAATAAATTGGGATGGATACATAAATAAATCAAATACCTAAATCAATTGATTATATTACAATTACTTCAATATTTGCGTCGGTTCTAATTTTTACCAAAAACTTTTTTAATTCAGTTAAAGCATCTAAAGCAACTTGCATATTCATATGTATTAACTGCAGAATTTTGCTCACAGAATTTACTTTTGTCAATATTATATGCCATATATTTAGTAAAAAAATTAATAAAAGGGGTATATTTTTTTTGCTAGACATTATCGTCATATTTTGCCTTCTGATCATATGATACACCTTTTATATTTTCTTATAATACATAATAAATTTCTGTAAATTTGTAAACAGTGGTTTAATAGCATCTATTCTGCTTGGCCATCTTGTATCAGGCAATGATTTTAAGGTCAGATTTATGACATCTTTTGGTAGAGGACGAAAAATATTTATATAAATCTTGCACATTACTAAAAAATTGGCAGCGTTGTTTACTATCAAATTTAAACTATGGCTAGCGCGCGGTACATAAAAAGCGCGGGGATTTAGATTCAGCAATCTTTGGAAGACCATTATTCTTACCGCGCATATTTATTCCTTTATTATAGCCCGGTCATCCCTAAGTTGTTTATGTCCAAATTAATTGTTTCTAGTTTATCGATAATTGGACAGAAGGCTAGGAAAGGCTCCCTTATTTCCAACTTTCTAAGTGTTAAAATTGTCAAATTTTATTATAATACTAATTTGCTGTACGTGTGAAACGTCAAGAGTACAATCCAGTATAATTAAAAAATATTTATTAATTTCACAAAACATTTAAATGAATTGTTGAATTTGGTTACCGAGTATGTCAATAATTTCATTTTGGATCTTATCTCCAAGATAAGTCGACATATTTTAAAATCAGAATCGTTACGCGTCGTATATGTTCAGTCGTTGAAAGATCGAATTTTCCTAACATTTCAATACATTTTAAAAAGTTACCATTGTTACGATTGTATAATTTGTTGCTTTGGCCACGAAAAGCCATATTTTGTGTACTTAAAAATTAGACCACAAATCTTATTCTTTTGATTACATCGTACTAGCGCTGCTTTCCAACCTCATAAAGTTTTTGTTGTATACTATCAATAGTGTTTTTATTTTTAAGAGCGTGACACAAATCTGTCCATTTTTATAATTATTGAAATGAGCAGAACTTTTCTCATGACTGCTGCAATACACAGCTAGATTTTGCCAATCCCTAACTCGCAGAATTTATTTTTATGTTTTGATTTAAATATCTTACAACAGAAGCAATAAACGGCATTTTTGGACACTGAATACAGCAGCCACTCTCTGTGATACTTTTCACCGTTTCCTAAGTGCCTTTTATAATAAGACTCGGAAAATTTTCGCCCCGAAGAGTCACGCGGAAAATTATATTGTTTAATTTGTTTTATCGGATTTTCCGTTAGATACTGGATTAAAGAAGCATTTAAAACTTCTGGCCAGAGTCCAGAGTCAGCTTTGGAGAAAGTTGGTATTAGTGATAATAATGGTCTTGGCGGTCAGAATGGTGTATCAGCAATATCAACCAGGAGCACGGACGTAACTTCGACGGCATCATTTTAAATAACAAACAAGCAGACAAACAAAAACATAATATTGCTCGTACATATCTAATCTACTTGTCAGAATAAACTGCTTTATCTATCTATGAATTATTATGTATAATAAATATAAATTAAATAAATAAATTAAACAATTAAACTTTTCCATTTAGTCCCAAAGTAATCAGAGCTTGTAATTATGTCGACCAGACAACTGCCGTGCAAATGTGATTTATAGCATTTTAAATTTGAATTTGAAATACTACTAATATACTTATTTCTACAAATTAATACGTATTACATACACACAAACAAAAAGTTTTTTTAACCCTTCGGCAGGCGCGCCAAAAAATTTTTTATAAGCAGGCGTGCTGATGCTTTTGCACTGCATTTTGATATTTTAGTATTAAATTTAAAATTTGCTTTTAAATGTTTTATTTATGAAAAGTACGAATACAGCAACTAATTTGGTAAAAAAAAACTTAAAAAATAGATTTAATCAGATTCGCTATCCATGTTACTACACTCGATGCATATAATTTTTATTTGACTATGTTTTTTACAAACATTGTTTCCGCATTGTTGAAACAAACACTTAGTTTTAATAATTTTATGTTTGCCACATATTTTACATATTCCCTGTTTTGGAGTTTCTTGTGGAGTTCTTGTAAATTTATTCCACTGATGTCCAAAGGTCTAAAAAACACAGCGAGGGTTCATCTTTTAGTTATTCTCAATGTACTGTAGGAAGCACACATCTGGTCGACCGTGTCAACACCTTCTTTTGTCATATTATAATCCAAGTTTGCTAATGGTTTTTGGGTGTCTTCATAAATTTTATTTAAGTTGTGCATAGTTGACAGAAAAATCACCGCTTTATTTTTTTTGGGAACTGTTGATATCAAGCATGTGTCATATTGAAATCCAAAATTGGTTGATTTTATTCGGTAAGAATTCAGGAGGTAGCTCTTTTTTGTTCTTTTTTACATTACCAAGTAAAGTAAGTCTATATTTTAGTAAATATTCTGCTAATGGATAGCTAGTATAATAGTTATCTGAAGTAATATTCCTTTTTGTTTATTCTACAGTTATAACTAATCTTTAAACAATATCATCTGCTTTGTTGGAGTTTTCGTATGGACCTGGTACTTGCTTTCTGCAATAAATTTCGAAGTTGTAGGTATAATAGGTTTTGGAATCGCAAAGAGCATATAATTTATTTTAATATTTTGCAGGTTTGTTAGGAATATATTGAACGAAGGAACATCGCCCTCTAAAAGGATGTAAAATTTTGTCGATTGTAACAAATTCTCCCACATTGAAATTAGTAACACAATTCATAACAAATTCTTGTTAAAAATCGCGGATAGTATCTAGTTTGTCGGTATTTTTTCTCGAGTACGCACATTGTTAAATTTGACTGCACCAAATAAAAACAGAAAACGTTTATAACTAAAAAGTACTCGCAGAAAAATTATTCCTGTTTCTTTATCCCATAACTCAAGGCAATTTGTATGACTTTCCTTTTTTATCTCAATGAAAAATAGTGCCCCCAAGAGAGCTTTGACGTCGGTCCTTGTAGTCTTCCTGGCATTTCTGGATCTTGAATATTCAATTCCTTTTTTTTCTTTGAATGTAAATGTTAGTATTCGTTACAATGTCGTCAATCATCTTATTAGTAATAAACAAATTGAAGGTATCAATTTCCTTATTAGTTATCTTAGCACTAGCTTTTGGGCCGGGTAAAATTTTTATAATGTTCTTTTGTCTTGGTTTCCCAGAGGAAAGAGGCTTACTAATCCAAATAGTTTCATTGTCACGTCCAATAAAAAATTAATAATCCTCTTCCTGTTGAGACTGTTGATCAACAACAAAGTCTAATTCATCTCCTAACTGTTCAGATTCGCTCAGTAAAATTATTATAGTTTAGTTTAACAAATATTTCTTCTATGTTTTCACTAGTAAGAAGAACTTCACACCCAATATGTTTTTTACGGCAATAAGAACACCACCTAATCTGCCACTATTGCTTGTTAATGAAGATCTATCTTTACGAAATACATTGAAATTTACTAAACCAAGTTCCGAATTGGAAATTTCTTCGTGTAAACCAGTTTCAGTAAATATAACATCAAAATCATCAAAAAAAGTATCAATAAAAATATTTTTTAGTTTGGTCCTTAATCCTCTAACATTTTGGTAATAGATCTGGAGTTTGGCCGTGAATAAAGAGCCATCTAGTTTTTTGACTTTGTAATTTTTGGAATACCATTAACATAAGAAATTTTGATGTTAGTTTCACCATTGCGTTTGCGAACCATTAATTTATTCAAGAGTTCTTTATACTCTTTGAGTTGAGAATCGGCCATGTCATTTTTTACTTTGTAATTAAGCTCTTTTACTATTGCCAAATTTTTAAAAATGTTTTTAACACTGTCTGCAGAACGGAAAAAAATTTTGATTGGACGTGCTTTAGCAATGACATAGTTACCTAATCTGAAGAATGTAATCATATCATTTAAATTGGAAAATTTAGTTAACAATTGATCAACAATGTTTTTATCAGATTGTTTACTATTATGATCAGGAATATCAAAAATTAAAATGTTTTTTTTCTTAAAGTACGTTCAGTCATTTCGTCCAATAATTCAGAAGCAGATGAGTTGAAAGATGAAGAGATGTTATCTGACAGTTTCGCTTTTAAATCATTAATGTCTGTTTCAAATTTACCACATTGATCATTAAGGAAAAATTTTAATTAGTGCGTCTTCCGTAAAAGTTGTATATGTACTGTGGGCGGTAGTGGATAAATGAAATGACGAATACCTTGGCGCACAATGTTGTACGATTACCAGAAAATATTTCGTAAACAAAATTTACAAATTGCGGTGTATTTACTGCATACGCGCCCGCCGGGGGTTAAAGCACCTTGTGGGAATCGAATAAAACAGTCACGGCATCTATCACATTAAAATAGGTGAGGCGTTTCGACGATAAAGACAAAGACTGACAGGAATTAAAAAAGGATTTTTTTTTGCTTGACATCATAAACAGACTAAAGTTAAATTTATTTGTATAGAAATTACGCAAAGCACATACCACAACATGAAGCGTTTCTTGAATCAGATTCTACAACACATTCATCGATAAAATGACTGGTTTTTGTATCTAATGATTCTTTGGAAGTGGATGGTAGAGCCGTAAAATATTTACTTATTTAGTTGGAATTTTATCACGTTCTTCTTCTTGTTTTTTTGCCGTATTAAATTCTGGTAACCAGATAATTTCTTTTTTTATCTTGAGTACTATCACTCATCGTGGAAACACGCTAAAACAATCAGTAACACACAAACTATTTATTGTTTTGAGTGCTAGAACTTCTCCTTATTGTAAAAAAAAATAATGCGCACCTGCTTACACTTTCGATGTCCAGTCAATTGTTTTGACTCTCTCGTTCCTTAAAGTCGGGCTGTCGGCATTTGTTGCGCCTATTATACATTATACCTACCTACTTCTCGATACTCCACTACAAAGAAATATGTTGTTGTGTAATGGTGGAATTCTGGGTACATCTATAAGCAGAAATCTGTAAAAGTTACAGGAAATGCAATTCTAACCCAACCCGTTATTTACAGATTTACTAACAGATTCGTAAATATTCACAGACTAGGATACTGCCACTTTAGTTGTTACAGGTGTCGATTTAAGCAGTATAATATATTGTTTTGATTATTATTTTAAAAAAATTGTTAAAAGTGTATTGTGTACGTTGTGTTATCTAAATAGTGAAAAAAAATATGAATATCCAATTGTTTGCGGGTACTCTGTTGGAAGAGAATGAGAATCGGTTTGTTATGGGTATCTACTTGTTTATATTATTTTTAATTTTGTTAATTTAATTTTTTTTATAAATTATATGAGAATTCAGGGGTGAATTAAATCCGTTTAATTTGCCAGACAGACATTTTAAACAAATGTTCTGTTTGAACAAGAACTCAGTTTATTTTTTAATAAATGCCCTAAGACCTCACTTTACGGAATATAATTAGGGAATTTTTGTTGAAGTAAAAGTAAGAATAGATAATGCAGTATTTTTACAATGCAGCAATATAACATTTTTAGGTTTTTGCTACTTTAAACTTTTTGGCGACAGGCTCTTTTCAAAATGTTGTTGGCTGCAATTGGTCAGACAACAATGAGTAGAGTTCTTTCTCAAGTGTGTAAAATGATTGTTAAAGTTTTATTAAGAACTATAATATTAAAAATGAAATAAAACAAGGGTAACTTAAAATTAGAATTACTAGTTGCCAAAATATACATGACTTTTTTTTACAGATTTTATAAAAAAAATAACTTTGGAGGAGTTGTAGGTTCCATAGATGGCATCCATGTTGAAATTTTGGCACCACCAATGAACGATCTTGATCATCCACCATTTGTTTGTATTAAGAGAAAAGAAAGACATTCTATTAATGTTATGCCTGTGAGATAAATAATTACATTTTAATTTTTCATTATTCAAACATTTTTAGATGTTCAATTTAAATTTTAAACTCTTAGGATATTCAGCCAGATATCCTGGCTCAGCCCATGACTCTGCTATTTGGAGTATTAGCACAATCCGTGCCCATTTACTCTCCAATTATTATCAAGGGGATACAAGTACATGTTTAATAGGTAAATTGAAATATAGTTTTAAAAATAATAATAACAAGATCACTTCCTACGACTTACTCTCTTATAGATAGACCTACGGAGAGTTAGACTTGTGTCAGCTATTGTTATTTGTTGTTGCTGTCTAGGCCGACATACTGATGATTGGTAGTAGCATTTACTCTAAAAGTGATTAAAAAAAACCTCACTTACTTCCTCCATAAATCACAACAATTTAATAATTTTTTTTTTTAGGAGACAGTAGATAGGGGATAGGCTGGGACAGTGGCCACGCTTTCATATAATCCTTCATAACAGATCTTACATATGAAAAATCAGAATAATATTTTTATTTTGAGACTATCTAGATGAGTGCTCTACGTTACCTAGATTTTGTAATAAAATGTTGATAAAAAACTGTTGTCTTATTCTTTTTAACTTCCCGCTAAAAAAATTAATTTTTTTTTTAAATCGTTATTGGTTTTACCCCGTTTTTCGAAAATCGAGTTTTTATCGGATATCAACGTCTTGAGATATTTGGAACCTCCCCTGACTATTTTTACGAGGGTGTCTGTATGTCTGTATGTACGTGTGGATGTGTGTGTGTGTGGATGTATGTAAACCTCTTATAACTTTTGAACGGCTTGACCGATCGGAATGAAATAAAAAGCGTTCCAAAGAGTTCCATCTAACTTAGATTCCCTGTAAGTTTGAACCGGTAGATTTCGGGAAATTTCAAAATAGCCGAAAAAAAAATTGGTAAAAATGATGTTTTTTGGGCATATCTTTTTGGTCATTACATCGATCAATTTCATAACCTAATCAGCTCTCAAGCTTAAAAAACCACGTCGAATGCCGTTTTGTAAATTAAAATCGGTTGATTCGTTCGTGAGATATCGTTGTCGAAAAATTTCAAAAAAGGTGTTTTTTTGAGATTTCTTGACTAATCGATTTTGCACTCCTAGTAACGTTTTTAGGTCTCAAAAAACTGCGTGGAATGCTATCTTTAACATTACAATCAAATAACGCGTTAATAAGTTATGGCATTTTAAAGTTTCAAAAAAAGTCAAAAACGTCAAAATACGTCACGTTACTATAGCTTTGCGGTTAAAACTAGTGGCAAGTTGCAAGGATGGCCTTTAAGGTCAACCTCTTTTCGAATTTTTTTTTCTTGATTTTGTGGCCACTGTACCTGACTAATTGGTACAGTGGCCCGTCAGGTTAGGAACACTGGCCACTGATTTTCTTAATGACACAAGAAAAAGTAATATGTGTTAGTCTTTGGTAAAATTGCTTTAATCGGTGAAAATTTAAAAACAGCTGACAAAAAACAAAAACTATATAACTTAACTTACATTGTAAATAGACAAATCAAGCGAAAAAGTAAAAACACTTGCCGTTCTGCTGGTGCTACCGGCTGTCTTTGGCTACGGTAAATGTAGAACTATATCTTCTTTAGACACAGCCGCACAATCTGGCACATCTGGATAGGAAAATTTGCTACCATGTCGGCGCAAAAAACTTACCATATATTCATTAGTAGTAACTTCTGTAACTTTGCCAACATAGAACTTGATTTTTTCGTATAAAACTTGACCAAAATAAAGGAATTGACATTTATATTGCCTACTACCATTTTTTCTTCAGGTTTTGAAAAAATACTGACATCTTCAGAATCTGTTAGGTCACTCATTTCCTCTTCACTCGTGCTGCTATTGGTGGAGTTAGATTTTCTTTTCTTTTCTACTTTCTCATCTATCTTATTTCTCTCATAAATTTTTCTCTTGACGGTTTTCTGTTTTTCTACTACGGCTTGTCTCGTTTTTTTCTTTTCATGTTCTTCTTCTATTCTTCCCAAAACTGGTGTGCTGGTCAAAATTTCTGTTGTTTTTTATTTCGCTGCTTCTTATTGGCACAAAGTGACGTAGCTTTAGGAAACGGTTTGATCATTTCCGGAGAAACGAATTGTTTCTTAGGCGTTGAATGGATTTGTTGAAAAGATGTGCCTGGATTTTCATGATCGGGTTCAGGTGTTATCTCACGG
Organism: Altica lythri; assembly: GCA_964028335.1. Lineage (NCBI taxonomy): Eukaryota > Metazoa > Arthropoda > Insecta > Coleoptera > Chrysomelidae > Altica > Altica lythri. Next base: position 10,240,205 of record OZ034806.1, on the reverse strand, counting down.
TAAGATGATGTCGATGGGGCGGCAATTATTTCTTTGGGTTTTTCCCCCTGTCTTGCATCACCTTCCTAAATTTGCAGCACATCAGTTACAGTGGCAGCCATGAAGTCATCATCACTGAAAATTTGGTCATTATATGGATAAATTCCAGTCGCTTTGAATGATGAAATAGAATTAGGGACTGAAGGCATCACGTAAGATTTCTGCTATGTCATAGATGGTTCTCCTTTTTACCAGGGTTTTGTAGCAGCCATTTTTGGCATTCGTGGCTATAAAACTTTTTTAGGGGACCGTAAACACCTCTGTCTAGCTAATGAAGCCGATGACTTGTGTGGGGCGGCAGGGTAAGCAGAATTATATTATTCTTCTTAGCTAAAGTGATAGTCGCTAAAAACACATGGCTCTCATGGTTGTCCATGATTAGAAGGACGGGAGAGGTTTCTGTTTGATTGGCATGTGGAATGAAATGTTTCATCCACTGGATAAACAGTTCCGACGTCATCCATCCCGACGGTGAAGTAACTCCTTCTGTTCCTGGAGGTGCATTTTTTAGCATGTGGTCTTTAAAGTATTTCCTTGCGAAAAGAAGGAATGGTGGGATGGAGTTTCCAATGCCATTGATCGCGGCGCACATGGTTATTAGAACTCTTTTATCATTAAAAACAATGTGGCCTACTTGTCTTTGACCTCTTTGTGCCAGTACTTTTCCTGTTTCTTGAACTGTCGTCAATGCTAGTTTTTGAAAAATTCATCAACAACTGGCTTATTAAAACCCATGGCTCTTCCAAGTGAGGTCGCCTCTGCAGATCACAGTGATAAATCTGTGTTTGGTTCATGAAACTTGTAATCCAAAACTTTCCCGCTGTCTGTTTTTCTTGCCATGATGTTGGTATTTTTTTATTATTAGCAACTGCCAAATCGAATGCAAGCTTTCTTGCGCTTGGCGGATTGAGTCCATGATGCAGTTTTGTCATAATTTTTTAAGTAATTACTGAGTTGCTTTTCTTCATCAACTGTAAAAACTTGATTCTATAATTAGGCGTCAGTCGAGGTGCTCCTTCAAGAATGTCAGAATCCCAGTCTATTTTCTATTAATGATCCGGGCATTTCTTCAAATATCTCCTGAGAGTGGTGCGCGGAACGTTATACCTCAGGGCAGCAGCTTTCGTTGATAACCCACCTTGCATAATATCAAAAATGGTTTTTTTCATGACATCTGCATTTGTTTTCCCAATACAGGGATTTTTAGGTTGCGGTCGTGGCATTTTTTTTTAACTGAAAATAAAATTTGACTTATTAAAAAGCTTATTCAAATTTAGTCTTAAAAATGTAAGGAACATTTCTATGTGAACAGTCAGACCCATAAGAGAACAGTGGCCACTAGTTTTTATATATAAATGCAGTGACTACTGTTCCTTCAGTCTACATGGCCACTGTACCAAAAATCATACATTTTTAAAATATAACCTAAAGTCAACAACAGCGAATGTTACTTGAAAACTTCAAACATACGCTTATGCCTGAGACAAAACTGCTTTCTACAATGCATAAAACTAACAAAAAATTCTTATGTGTTTGTGTTCAAAATACTTTCCAACTTACCAGAATAATTTTGTAGCCAAGCGTTAAAAACAACGATTTCACAACACACGCTACCATTTGGTTAGAAACACTAACATGATACAGAATATCTTCTATAATACAGTCAACACTTCCACTAGATGGCAGCACCATTATCACCCAAAATGCTATTTTAATTTGAATGTGACCACTGTACCAGCCTCTCCCCTAACCATTAGAGCCATGGCTCTACACTCCTTTTCTAAATCAAGATGCATTTAATCAATTATCAACTTCAACAAGGAATGTTGTAGAATGTTGAAGATTTAGATGTCTCTTTAAACATCGAACACTTTTGTATAACCCTAGAAAAGCTGCTAATATTATTTATGCATGTTGTGTATATGTTACGGTAAAAGTACATAATTGGTGATTGTATACAATCACAAAAGTCACTGGTTATCTACTTTTACCGGCAATTGTATACAATAACGAAGGCACAGCGGTAAAAGTAAGAAAATGAAATGAAAATAAGAAATAAAAACAATAAAATAGTTTTTTAAGTAGGGTAATTTTTATTTATTTATTTAAACCTGAATTAAAAAAAGAGGCTTTTTTACGATATTTTTTAACCTAAATTAAAAACAAGAGGTTTTTTGCCTAATTTTATAGCAAGAGGCAAATTTTGTATGACATTTGTACTATTTGTTTTGACATGACAAACTCTCATGGCACTTGTAATTACACAGCTTTTCATTCATTTTACATTTACACTTGTCTGTTTTAGACTTAGTTTTCCAAACACATCTCTGATAGCCTTGCCCACCCGACAATGAAGTTTTTTAACATACTCGCGCAATGAAATGTGAAGATTTGGAACCATATCTAGAGAAATGAATGATTCTTTGCAGAGTGTAAATTGATTTCTGCAGTCGCCCTTCTTTAGTACCCAATTCATACAACTCATTTTAAACACACATAATAGCAGCCAAAACATATCTATAATCACTTCTTGCCCTGTCAAAATCGGGTACTCTTAATTTTACGGTATCACCTACATTTCCGAGGGGGAAATCTTACATTTGATGTTTTAAGCATTTTCTTCGACTGCTCTTCAAGACCTTCCTTAACATGTGCCCGTTTAATTGCTACAGAATCTCAGGGGGCAAATTAGTTTTTCAGTTTTCCCAACCTTCATGACATCATACTTTTTCAACAGCCTGTAGTCATCTGGTAATTTACTACTGGTTTTAGATTTACTTACATTTACACTGTTTATTAACATTTGGTACTTTTCTCTAGTAAGCAAAACCGTATTGTGCTTTTTACAGCCCATCACTTCAAGTACTTTGGTATTAAAACGCTCTTCCGTTGTTAAATCACAAATAATCAGTTCCAGAATAATATTATTTACAGTTCACAAAACGAAAAACGTAGGAAAACAAAACACAAAGATAACTCGCTAAAGGGATACAAACACTTTCCAAGAAATAGCAAGCGACTGTGACGACATACGTGCACGTGGTAAACAACTGCGTGGTAACACTACGCATGCGTGTCTATCATTGAAATGTGAATTTCTGACTTCCACCAAGCTCCTCTGGCGATATTATACAATTACCGGTAAAAGTGGGAAATAGAAGGTTTTTTAAGATTTCCTACTTCTACCAAAGACTCCGGTAAATGTATACAATTACCGGTAATTGTATACATTTACCGACTTATGTACTTTTACCGTAACATAAATATACTTCATAACATCGCAATAGATGCTAACTTAGAAATTACAGATGATAATATAAGATCCTAAAGAGAATGGTAAATAAGTAAATCAATAAATTAAAAAAAAATATATTTTCTTATTTTTTAGTTAATTTTAATAGTCTTTAAACTAAAACCAATCAAAATATCCTTAAAAATAAACACAAAAGAAAAACAAATATCCTTTAAAACAAATTATCCAGTCTATCAAAAACAAAATTTGGGTTTTGTAATTTAAATTTTTCAATTTCAAAATTTAGTTGCCTTTTTTTTAAATTAATTTTTTCTTTTTCAAACTTATAATAGTGGTTTGCAAAATCTTCAACACTTTTTGTGAATTTTTCCGTTGTTTCTATTAACTGCTTCGAATTCTTAATTAACTGTTTTGAAAGAACTGACAAAGGTTTGGCTTTGATTTTTTTCTTTTATTGGCCTTATTTTTTATATTCACTCTCCTTTTATTTGGCTGGTTATTATTTTCAATATTTGGTTCAACTTCTGGTTCTACATATAACATATGAGGCTCGTAATTTTCTTTTTCCTTGGTACGTATAATATCTACTTTTACATTTTCAATTCCTTCGTAACTTGTTACATTAGGTGTACCCTCCACAGATACTTTACCCCAAAGTGCAAGTACTCTTTCTTCCAACTCTGGCAGTTTAGTGGTGGTTTCGGGTCTTCCGCCATTTTTTATGGCAAAAAATTTTAACTTTCTGTACTTAGATTTCGTTGAGTACTTCCAATCCAAATATCTCTAAATAGAAGTCAAAAATAAAACCTTTATATTAAAATATATGAAATAATGGGCCTACCTTTTTCCACTCTTCTACTGTGAGAGAGGAACTTTTTTCAATGGAATTTAATTGAGTAATCATTTCTTCCCACTTATTGATAAGATAATTGGGGTCCATTGTAGTGTTAATCTTGGTACTTCTAAATGCCTAATCTTTTTCCATAAAATTTAAATACACTTCAAATTTGTAGGGATTTTTATGTTATGGATGATGGTAGTTAGGATTTGTTCCCCCACAAAGTCGAACCCTTCGATTAGGTACTGGTAAAAAAAAACAGCGACCTAACTACTTAATCTTTTATTTCACCTGAAGGACCACCGTGACTTTTTATAGTGGTTACGGTTCCACTAACTACAACTCTTTCACAATAGCTTATACCAGTATCTTCTTAAATAATTCATTTACATTTATGTAATTTTATACAATGAGAAGTCTATCAGAAACTTTTGCTGTCTGTATGTGTTATAATAAACGATGCATTGTTTATTGCCTAAGAAACAACTTGCATTTGTTACGGTATAAAAAACTTTACACATGGATACAGAATACAGGGTGCAATTAATAAATTTACAACGGGTACGATTAATAAATTTACAACATCCTCCCCCCCCCTTGAGACCAACGTGTCTCAACCAACTAAATCCTGGAAACACATCAACTAAGAAATCTCAATACCATTTCAAAATTCAGTTTGTACATAACTGGATAGCACTGGTACTTTAGGCTAACAAAAGAATAAAAACTTTTTATAAACACTTAACCTAAATCGAAATCTCACTCAACTAGAAATGAAAATTGATGTTATATATAAGAACAAAAATGTTAAACTAAATTATAATATCACAAGAAGTGGGTTCAAACTGAAATAGAACATTTTTACAATTTCTAATAGAAAAAAATTAAAGTAACGACAATATGGTTATGAACCAGAAATTGGTAATGGGCATAGTTTAGTAATATTTCTGGTAAATATACCTTTTTTTGTTTTTAACTTGACAAGTCTAATTTTACCATCAGCAGAGGGTATTAATTCGATGACCCTAGCTAGTGGCCATTCAAAAGGACCAGTGTTTTCATCTTTTATTAAAACAATGTCGTTTATCTTTAAATTAGGAAAGTGCCTTTACCATTTTGGTCTATTTTGCAAATGATTCAAGTATTCCTTTCTCCACCTGTTCCAGAAATGCTGTTGTATGGAAGTAATCTTTCTGTAGGATTTCAATCTGTTATCAGGGATATCAGTAACATCTTTTTCAGGGAAAGAAGTTAAACTGATTCCAATAAGGAAATGACCTGGGGTTAAACAAGCAAGATCATTAGTGTCAGTTGGGGTCTAGAATTTAAAATTGCCTCAATTTGGGTTAAAATAGTTGAAAACTCTTTAAATGTTAGCGATGAGTCGGTATTTAAATACCGCGATTTTGGAACGGTATTTAATTGGAACGGTCCTGTCGCGTTCCATAGTTACCAAGTAACTAGTTACCAAGGAGCGATAAACATTTATTGTAGCGAAAGTTTATTATAACGTATAGTCGGTTCCATGCATGTTCCATTCCATGGTGCGGTTCGGGGTTCCGCGTTCCGCTATCCGCTGCAAGTTGCGAGGTCGACTCGCGACTGAAAACGTGAAAACTGTTCCTTCGTTCCTTTTCCTTGTACCGAAATTTTGTACACCGTTTCACGTTGACGTTGTTAATTGATTACATTGATATTGATATAGTGTCCCCTGCCCAGTGCCCATGTCGTTTTTAGATAGAAAAAAAAACACAATTGTTTTAAGAAACGTTTAATAAATATGCAACAAACAAAAAAGAAACTAAGTAGTATCACAAAACAAACAAATAAAAAATTCGAAACGCAACAAACAAAAAGAAATATAAATGTACCTATAAAAAATAAAGTAATAAACATATATAAAAAAGGAAGTAATAAACATAGACACTTTTTAACTTAAATCTTTGTTATAATTCAGGAACAAAATTTTCTTTACTTTATTGCTGCTCAATCGATTTCTTCGATCTGATAATATAAAACCAGATTTTGAAAAGAGCCTTTCACAAGGCACCGAACTAGCAACAACAATAAATTTTTCTTGCACTATGTTACTTAAGTAAAGAAAATTATATGCATTTGTTTCCCACCAGATTAGGGGGTCTTCATTTCTAGAGATTGGTGGTATTTCTAAATAACGCTGAAGTTCTATTATTGATTTTGAATTGGCGGTTTCATTTGGCTTAAGTTTGGCTACTTTTCTGTCAAAATTACTCCATATTGAAGTCTTCATTACATTTTTGTCCATGTTTTCTTCAGTTTCATTTAAAATTTCTGGTTCAACGTTATTTTTAATATTTAATAACATTAATTATGTAAGAGTTTCCTTTACTTTTTCAATTACACTTTCATTGGAAAATGCAACGCATTTAAATCTTGGGTCTAAAAAAGTTGTAATTGCCAATGAAATGTTACTTTCTAGATGGCTTAATCTAAGTTCTATGCCATCTAAAATAGATTGAATTACAGATTTTGATCCAGAACTATAATTATTTTTTAAAAACTCCTTGTAAATATTTATTAATCCATCAGTTAATATGATTACATCAGATCCATTTAAATAATTTTCTCCACTCATCATCATGGTAACATCCTCTAGAGGTTTTAATACATCGACTAGTTCTTTTAAAAACTCCCAATCTTCTGATGAAATAGTTGGCAAGTTATGTTTAATCAAAGCCGTTGTTGTCTTAATGGGGTCTTCTAATTCCACAAATCTTTTGACCATATAAAAATTCGAATTCCATCTCGTTGCTACTTCTTGGACAAGGCGTAGCGTAGGTTCAATTTTGTAATGTTTTTGTTGCTCAAATAATTTGGCCATTGCAGAACTGCTTCGCCTAAAAAAAGTAACTATCTCTTTAACTTTTTTTAATATATCAGACGTTTGTTTTAAAGAGTTTTGCGCAATTAGATTTATAGTATGGGCGTAACACCCTAAATGATTTAAATCTAATTCATCTTTAATGGCTTTTTTTATATTAGCTGCGTTGTCGGAAACAACAATGGTAATTTTATTATTTAACTCAAATTCTTCAATTATATTTTTTATTGTAAGTGCCAGGTTTGCACTGGTATGTCTGTCACCAAATGATTCACATCCCAAAAGCAAGTGTTTTATTTTATAATTACTAGTTACAAAATGAGCCGTTACTGCCAAAAAGTTTTCTGTTGTTATAGATGTCCAACTGTCGGTGGTTAATGTTACAGCTTTTACATTTTTTAAAATTTCTTTTGTGTTATTATAAACTTCCTCATATTGACATTCTAAAAAATTATTTGTTATTGTTTTTCGACTAGGTAATTGATATGACGGATTGAGTGCTGCAACAAATTTTTTAAAACCGTAATCGTCAACCACTGAAAATGGTTGAAAGTCATGCGTAAACAATAGCATTAGACAATCATCTATTTTTTTTCTTGCAGCTACACCTATTTTTCTAGATAAAAATGTATTTACTGTTGTTTGTTTTTTATTAATAATCTGCTGTGATTGCTGTGGCTGTAAGGAGTGTGAGGTGCTAGATGTAGATGGATGGGATTCTTCGTTATTAATTAAATTAGTGTCAATATCCATTGCTTCATTTACTATAGTATTTTCAGTGGTATTTCTTTTTACATTAAGATTTACATGAAGATGTTTTCTCTGCATATGCTTTCGCAAATTGTTTGAGGTTAATTTAAAACTTAGTTCTGTTTTGCAAATATTACAAATCGCAATTTTTTCTGATTTTGGCTTGATTTGAAAATGGTTCCAAATGACATCTTCAAAGATTCTTTACGTAACATGTTAAAGCTTTTTTCTTTATCCACCAAATAAAAATATAAATACAGTTACCAGCCAACAAAACAGCGAAACTCAAGTAACTCAACCTGACTCAACCACATAACAACTAACAACACAAAGACAAAGATATACAAACAATGAAACAAACCCTTGCGTCACCGGTCACACGTGCTAAGTCGCTTGATGTCGCTTGATTTCGGTATGCGTCGTCCGTCGAACGCCGGTTCCGTTCCAAAACTCGGTTATCGGGTTTCGGTAACCAACCATTGAAAGAGGAGCCGGGCTGCCAGGTTTTTCGATACGTTACTTAATCGCGGTATTTTGTCGCGGTATTTTTCTGGAACTGTCGCGAAAGTAACGCGACATAATGGTAACCGGTATTCCCATCACTATCAAATGTTAATTTGGATTCACCTATCAGTCTTCGCAAGTGATACTTTGTACTCTTAACTGCCGCTTCCCAAAGACCACCCCAATGAGGACTCTTTGGTGGAATGAATTTCCAATCGATTTCCCTTGAACTTAAGAAATTTACAATACATTCATGACTGGATTGTACTCGGAAGAAGTCATATAATTCCTTAAGCTGATTTCTAGAACCTAAAAAATTCGTTGCATTGTCACTAAAAATAACTAAGGGATTTCCTCTACGAGAAATAAATCTTTTTAAAGTCATCAAGAAAGCGTTAGTACTTAAACTAGACACCAATTCGAGATGAACTGCTTTTGTAACCATGCATATAAACACTGCTATGTAACATTTTTCTATAGGAGCCTTTCTTAAAGAGGACGATTTTATTAGGAAGGGACCATCGAAATCTACACCTGTTTTAGAAAACGGTCTATCAGGGATTACTCTTTCTGCTGGTAGAGCAGACATTATTTGTTGACAAGTATGTGCCTTAAATCTATAACAAGTTACACATTCTCTTATTATTCTTTTGACTTCTACTAAACCATTTAAAGGCCAATATTTCGACCTAAGATTGGACAATACACACTGTGCGCCTGCATGACCTAATCTGACATGTTCGGCTCTTAGGATCAGAGTAGTAATAGGATGTTTAGATGGCAACAAGATAGGATGTTTATGAGTGTATGGTAAATCGGATTTAGATAACCGACCACCGATTCTTAATATTCCTGATCCATCTAGGAATGGAGCTAACGACATTAAGGATTTATTTGAAATGGGTTTATGGGAGCTTAATTCACTAATTTCTTTATAAAAAGAACGTTGGACGAATTTAATAATAAGAGTTTCAGAATTTACTAATTCTTCTATTTGTAATGGACCACACTTTCTTTGGGAATTTTCTTTAGAATTGTGAATAAATCTCAAACAATAGGCTAACACTCGCTTTAATTTTAATATGGAAGAAAATTTATTAAACAAGGAATTGTAAAATTCTTGGGACTCTTGTTTAATTGAATGTAGTACTGGCTTAGTTGTTCTCTCTTCCGGAACCTTTGCCACAACTATTGCCACGTATTTTAATGAATTTAATACAAAATCAAATTTAGAAAAATAAAGAAATTTAACTAAAGGAAATACAACTCCAGTTGAGTTCGGTAGTGGTCTCTCTACTGGCAAATTAGTGCCCAGCTCAGCCGTAGAGGTAAGTAAACAAATACTAGTGAGTCGCGCCACCGATTTAGACGGTCAAAATCGGAAACCCCTGTTGTTCCAGGCACTACTTTACCCACTGGAGATAATTAAATAAATTTTGAATATTTAACGGTTCTAATTGAATTACACAATAACAGAAAATAACGATAAGTGAGCTAAATAAAACTAAAATATCAACTAGACTCTTCTTTAATGAACAATTTCCTAGAATACAGACTGTCAAGCCTCGTGCCTGACAACACAATTGATATTTATAAAAAAAAAATTATGCGAATAAAAAAAGTAAATTTATCAATAGGTGTGATCACACGCAATACAAAAACAAGGAAAAATAGATTTTAACTAAAAACTAAAGCCCGACTTAAGACTAATATAGCTTATCTGTTAATCTAAATAAGTTTCCGCAGTCCTTGGCTTCTCCAATACTTAGGCCGGTACCAAAAATCAAGCCTGTTCTAGAACCAATAGGCTTGTACCAATCACAATAACTAAAGCTCGTACTAAGTATCAGGTCAGCAATCAAAATTCTGCCTATATCTAGGACCTATGCCTGTATCAAGGACTTATGCCCGTAACTAGGACCCTAAAATCGTAATATAAAATCAACGATAGCTTAAACAGATTTAAATGACTCCTTTAATTAGTTTGACTTGATTACTTTAATACAACTTGAATACATTAACTTAAATTTACACTGCAATGAAAGAACAAAGTGAATTTACATAAATAATACAACATTTAGCAAATGGCTTCTCTGAATTTACATTTAATAGGCAAAACTAATGATTGAAATGTACTCAACGAAACTAAATTTGACTTGCTAGTCCCAACAAAATTATAACAATAAATTAAATCAAAATTTAACATAAAATTAATTTGTAATAGTACAAAAATATCAATTTATAATAGTTAAAAAAAAACTAATAGGAGTCTAGTTATACAAAAATAAAACCTACATACAATACATAAAGAAATACACATGTAAAATAAAGATATTAACCGAGATTGCGATTAAATGGCGTTATTAATCTTATAGAAATAAAATTACGTGACTCACCTATCAAGATAGGGTTATTTTACTTCGTTAAACTCGATACCCCAGCTGGTAGTTGGGTAAAAACAATTTCCTCGTTGCTAACTGCAATGTTGAGCAAATTCCTACCTCGATTGCTGTCTAAGTGGTTTCAAAAATACCAGTCTCCCCTACTGTCTGTTTCATAAGGAACAAAAGGACCATAAAAATCGAATAATTACATGGTTAAAGAAGCATGTACTCACCAACAGAAAATTTTACCAAAAACCCGTACACAAAGCCGTATTTTCCACCGAATTTACCAAAATCCAGAAAAATACCTCCTACTCAATATTCGATGGAAACAGATTAAGCTTAATTACGCAAATCCAACCTGAGTTGTCCCCGATGTATAGGGATGCAAATTAAACTCTCAAAAATTTTCTCGTTAACACGCGTTCACTACAAAAGCTCGAGGTGAAAAGAGAGAAGCTCCCCCAATTATCAAACTTCACTTCGATTTGACAACTTCAAAAGAAATTGATGGCCTCTACTACGATACGGACAATAACCATAGCTTATTCAGCCAACAACTTACGAACAAACAGAGGTCATTTGATATGACTAATCTTGTTATTTATATAGACAACAACAAAAATCCCAACATTAACTAATTTCCCCATTTATTTTCGAATTTAATAATAAAGTTATAAATATGACCGAACACTGGCTGCGAAACCACATTATACAAGTTATCGACGAGAGGGTAGTTCAGATGTACTACTGTCAATGATTTCAAACGACAACACAAGAATAATAAACTTATTTACAAAACCAATTTTAGCAACAACTAAATATAATTTTATGGCCGAAAATAATAAACAACAGTTGGCGTTTTACTATTAACGAACCAAATCAGCCGGTTCTCGACCCAGTAAACCTTTAATAATAGGAATTTTCAAGGTAAGAATATAGCTGTTACTAAGGTAAATTTTAACCCGTGACACTATATTTAATGGAATATCATTTGAACTGAAAGTAGGACTTGCGAAGAAGTTAGTAATTCAGTTGAACCCATGCCCCTAGACACTAAATCCGCAGGATTCTCTTCGGATTGTATGTGAGCCCATTGAAAATTTGAAGTTAATTGCTGTATCTCAGCCACTCGATAAGACACAAACACTGACCACCGTGAAGGGTGTGAATAAAACCAGTACAAAACTATTTGTGAGTCTGTCCAACAGATCACCTTAAAAATGTTCATATCCTTGAAAATGGAAATAAATCTGGAAACCAATTTTGCTAATAATACTGCGCCACATAACTCAAGTCTAGGTAATGTAATCGTTTTGATTGGAGCTATTCTACTTTTGGAAGCGATTAGATTAGATGAAACGGAACCATCTGAATAAATTGCTCTTAAATATACTACACAACCATAATCTTTCAAACTGGCATCACTGAACGCATGGAATTCTATAAATAAAATTTGTCTATTTCGAATAATGCAACGTGGAATGGTTAACTTGGAAAGAGCAGTAATATTTGTAATGAATTTATCCCATTTGACCTGTATATCTTCTGGCAATGTGTCATCCCAACCTATTTTGGATAACCAAATTTGTTGCATAATCAATTTTGCAACAACAACCACTTGGGAAATAAACCCTAAAGGGTCAAACATCTTCGCTATTTGGGACAATACATTTCTTTTCGTAACTGGAACATTTTCTATTTGGTTAGGAAGTGTAATTGAAAAATTATCTGATTGTAAATTCCAAGCAATGCCTAAAATTTTACTAGAAATATTTTCAATTCTTATCTCTCTAATTTCTTGTGGCTTAGAAGGATTATCTCTACCAAAATTTATGGAATTAGAACACCATTTGTGTAATTGGAAATTTGCAGACCCTAAAAATTCTATCAGTTGCCTTTTGATTTCATACAATTCGTCTATGGAATTACTACCACACAAAATATCATCTACATAACACTGGGAAAGAAGGACTTTGGAAGCTAATGGAAATTTATCTCTATTTTGGATTGCCAACTCATTAAGAACACGTGTAGCTAAATATGGAGCACTTTTTGTACCATATGTTACCGTCTGAAGTTCAATACATTTTAACTCTTCATTTGGAGTATCTCTCCACAATATATTTTGAAGAAAAGTTTGAGATGGATTGATTCGAATTATCCTGTACATTTTTTGTATGTCACAGCTAAGTACAAAATTGAATGATCTGAATCGGGAAAGGATTTCAAACAATTCAGGTTGTACTCTATAACCTTTGTGCATTATATCATTTAACGATATGCCAGTAGAGGACTTCATACTTGCGTCAAACATCACACGCAATTTTGTAGAAGAACTGTCTTCCCGGAGTACACAGTGATGTGGAAGGAAATATTTCTGCTCAGAATGTTCGTTTAATAGGGAGAATGGAATGACTCTAGCATGTTTTAACTTTAAATATTCATCTATGAAACATTTGTACTGAGTAAACAAATCAGGATTTTTATTAAAACGTTTTTCTAAGTTAAAGAATCTATTCTTTGCTTGGGAATATGAGTCACCTAATTTTAAATGTTCGGTTGGACTCTTAACTGGCAAATTTACCTGAAAGGAACCTGTAGGAAGAATTTTTAAACTATTTTGGAAAGAGATTTCACCTGCTTCCTCATCCGGAGTAAGGATGTTAATTTCTGCGAATGGACTTTCTTCGACTTCCCAAAATTTTTGAAGCATGTCATTTTTAAAAGACTGCAAGTGGTAACATAAATCAGCAGTGGCATTAGTATTTGAATAAGAAATAGCATCATTTGGAATTGGACCGCCAAGAATATAACCTAGTTTTGTATTTAGTAAAGTCAGAGAATTTCTACCATTTTGAATAATCTGTCCTGTGATAAGCTCATAGTATATATCTGCACCTAATAAAATCTCAATTTGTGATGGAATGTGGAAAGTAGGATCGGCTTAATCAATATGTTCTGGAATAGAGATCTGTTCCCGTCTTAACACAAACGGAGGCAGTTTTTCTGTAATTTTCTTTATGACACAGCAAGAAGTATAGAAAAAACTATTGTTTACATTGGAATAGAATTTGATAGGAACTGTTTTTGTAGAACTTGTCACCACACCATTTACACCACTAATTTGAATCATTTTGTCTTTTGGGAGGAATTGTAACTTATTCACTAAACTTTCTGTGATTAAGGATGTTGTACTACAGGGATCTAAAATGGCTTTCGCTTGAACTGGACAATTATTAGAATCATAAATTATTATCATTGCAGTAGACAATAACACTTCACCACTTGATGACAATGTTGACATTACGGTCCTGGAAATTTGAGACTTTGGCTCTTGACCTTGTTCTGTATCATTTGTGAAATTAGATTGAGATGAATTGTGATTATTTTGTCTGAAATTGTTGGAACTTGAAGCATGACTTTGAGAATTGTACCTCTGATTACAATTTTGTACTGGACTATGAGAACTACTTGGCTGATTATTTAAATAATGTTGGTTTCTGCTTTGGAACGTAGGACTGAAATTCTGCCTATTTTGAAAATTGTAATTTGATCGTTTCTGGACATTTGGACTAAGGTTTCTATTGGAACGATTTGAAAATTCTTGTGAATCCCTTAAACGATACGATTGAGAATTGTTGTGAAGTAAAGAATGACGGCGTTTGTTGCATTTTGAGCATCCATGGGACTTACAATCTTTTACCATGTGATTATAAACTAAACAATTAAAGCATAATTTGTTATTTTTAACAAAGGAAATCTTTTCATTGTAAGAAATACCATCAAATTTTAAACAATTGTAAATTCTATGATTATCTGAGTTACAAAACAAACAGTTTAATTTTTCATCTGAACGCGAACTAAACCCTGTATTAGTGTGATGTACAAATTTCTGAACTGGTTTGGAAACAGAAAGTACCTGGGGAATCACTCGTCTTTCTAATACCTCACACCTATTTTCTAAGAAATCAAAAACCAATTTAAAATTCGGTAAAGTTTTGGGTGGAATTTGATACTCAAATGCATCTCTTGTTTTGGAATTTTTAAGAAAAAATATACACAAGAATTAATTCAGACTCTATATTCACCTGTAAGTTTTTTAAACCTTCTAAATTCTGTTTTAAAGTAGTAACAAATTTTCTAAGTGCACCTGTATCTTATTTTGTAATACTTGGAATGTCTACTAAATTTTTTACATAAGCATAAATACCATTTAACTGATTTTCATATCTATTTTTTAAAGTATCAAAGGCTATTTTGAAATTATCACTAGTTAATTGCAAATTATTAATTAGATTCAGTGGTTCACCCTGTAAATATGACTTAAGGTATACAAATTTTTCAATCTCTGTCAAACCGGAATCTTTTTCAATTAAATTTACAAATAACTCTTTAAATGCATTCCATCCTGTAATATCACCTGAAAAGTTAGGAATCTGAATTGCGGGTTTATTCATTCTAGAATTTGAATTTTGTCCTTGACTGAAATTATTAGAAATTGAAGTACGAGACTCATCTTTCGCTATTGACAAAAGGTCAATTTTTTGTGCCAAACGTGCTGCTAAATAATTGTAATTCGTTTCAAATAAATCTCTATCTTCCATATCTATAGACTCCTCATTGCTTAACATTTCAATCTCATCTTGAACTAACATATATTCTGGTAAAATTTGTTTTACTGATTCTAACTTTATCATGAATTCTTGAACAATTATAGAATCTTCATTGGCGTTGTACCAATGCTGTGCTATAGTTAATTTGCCCTTAATAATGGTACTTTTCTTTACTAACCTTTCCATTATAAATAATTTGAACTGTTAGATGAGTTTGAAAAGTCTTTACAAATTTGAAAAATATAACTATCTATACTTATGAACTAAATTGAACTAAATGAAACAATGTTTATTTTATTAAGAATGGTTGAAACTTTGAAAATGTTTTTGAAATGGAAACTTTTTATCTAGACGGATGTCACTAATGTCTGTTTCTTTCACCTGGACTTTCTGGAACTGGTTAAGCTGGAACTGGTTTAGCTGGAAACGGAAAACTGGAACTCTATTTTATCTCTGGAACTGCAACTCTTACTTTTCTCTGGAACTTTATTTATATGGAAATGGAACTTTGCTTCTTTATTTCTATTAATCCGGCTCGAAGGACCAACAGCTATGTAGGGGTTTTTATGTTATGGATGATGGTAGTTAGGATTTGTTCCCCCACAAAGTCGAACCCTTCGATTAGGTACTGGTAAAAAAAACAGCGACCTAACTACTTAATCTTTTATTTCACCTGAAGGACCACCGTGACTTTTTATAGTGGTTACGGTTCCACTAACTACAACTCTTTCACAATAGCTTATACCAGTATCTTGTTAAATAATTCATTTACATTTATGTAATTTTATACAATGAGAAGTCTACCAGAAACTTTTGCTGTCTGTATGTGTTATAATAAACGATGCATTGTTTATTGCCTAAGAAACAACTTGCATTTGTTACGGTATAAAAAACTTTACACATGGATACAGAATACAGGGTGCAATTAATAAATTTACAACGGGTGTTGTGTATACTCAATAAGAACACTGAAGATTTTTGTTTGTCTAATTATTTTTAATTTTTTATAAACTTTATAACATCAAATTTTTAATTTAAAAGAGAGAGTTTTTATATTTTAATAACACAAGTAAAAGCAATCGAATGTATAGTGAACTCTCAAGGCTACTTCCACTACCGGGCGCACACTCATCCGACGTTGCCGGTGCTTTTTATATTTAGTTGCTAGACATGCCGCCCGCCTTGGAACCATTGCGCTCCAACAAGATTAATTTTCGTTGGGTAAGATACAAAGCTTGACAGCGGGTCGCCTTAAAACACCAGCTGCTGTTTTAACTGTAGCAGCTCTGACCACACCATCTGGCCCAGGATGAACTTCTAAGACCAGTCCCATTCGCCAACTTAATGGAGGAACGCCATCTTCTTTCAGAAGTACCACAACATCAGGTTTGAGCAAATTGGGACAATTGAGCTTCCATTTGGACCTTTGCTGCAGCTCTGAAACATAATCCTTTGACCAACGTGACCAGAATTGCTGAACCAGCCTTTGGAGACGTTTAAACTTTGACAATCGATTTTCTTGAACATCTAAATAGTTTTCTTCTGGGAGCTTGGTAAGTCGCTCACCTATCAAGAAATGCGCAGGAGTCAAAGGTAATGGATCGGAGGGATCATGGCTTATGGGAGAAATAGGTCTTGAATTCAGACATGCTTCCACCTGGGTGAGAACCGTAGCATACTCTTCAAAGGTTAATATTGTATTCCCGATAACTCGCTTTGGATGAAATTTAGTAGACTTTACTCCGGCCTCCCAGATACCTCCAAAATGTGGGGCCCTGGGAGGAATTAAGTGCCACTTAACACCGTTACAACTCAGTTCAGACGCGATTTCTGGCTGAAACTTAGCAAAAAGTTTTTCTATTTCATTTTTTGCTCCAATAAAATTTGTTCCGTGATCAGAAAATATATCAGAACTTACACCGCGTCTTGCAAAGAAACGATGTAAAGCAGCTAAAAAGGATTTCGAGGATAAAATCACTCACCAGTTCTAAGTGAATAGCCCGAGTTGATAAACATACAAATAGACATATCCATCCCTTTCCCCTTTTGTAATTTCTTGTTAACCGGTCCCTTACGAAAACAGGACCCATATAGTCAATACCTGTTGATAGAAAGGGTCTACTAGGCGTCAAACGATGCCTAGGTAAGTCACCCATTATATGTGCCGTTCCTGCGGCATCAAATCGAAAACATTTAATACAGGAACGTACAACTTTTCGACATAAATTCCTACCTCCAAGAGGCCAGAATTGCTCTCTGATTGATGACAAAATATGTTGAGGACCTGCATGAAGCAATTTAATATGCTCATTTTTTACAATTAAAAGTGTCTGTGTTTAGCTGGTAATATAATTGGAAATTTGTTCTCATAAGAAAAATCAGAGTGTCTCCAACGTCCTCCTACTCGCAAGATCCCTTCTTTATCTAAGAAGGGGTTAAGACTAAGTATTCCATTACCCTTTAACGTAATTTTAGTATTTTTATTTAAATCCGCAATTTCATTTTTAAATACATCACCTTGAACTAATTTTATAACATTTAATAAGCTAGTTTTGAGTTCACTTGCTGTTAAGTAACCTTTCTTTCTTTCAGAGACCATACTTCTGCAATTATAAATAAATCGGTAGCAGAAAGCGTAAACCCTTTGCAATTTTCCTAGAGTGGAGAAACTTTCTACCAATTCTAACTTATTATTATTAATAGTGGTAGATAAAGAAACATTAGTTGACTTTATATCAGGTAAATTAGCAAGCTTAGCAGGAGCAAAAGACTTTGGCCACTGATTTTCAGGCAATGACAACCATGCTGGTCCCTTCCACCATAACTGGTTAGCTGGGCAGAGTGGTGTCCCGTCTTGAGCAGGTAGTATTTTTATAGGTCGAATTGTCTCCCATCATAGGTCGAGTTGTCTCCCAAGGTAATATACATTAAAAGGTATTAATTTTCACAAATTACACCGTTGTTGCCAAATCAAAATTGTTATTTATAAAAGTACGTTAAACTATTGATACCTTTTTCTTTTTATAAAATGTCTCTCAGGATATAAGAATCATTTAACTACCTTGAAATAGAAAAGTAAGAAAATAATCCTTAGATTTATTTAAACGATAACCTGCAGTTTCACCTTAAATTTTCATTAACAAATAACTAAATAAAATTCCTTATATGATTTTAATGATAATCTGCATTTAAATCTACTTTAATCTTAAACGTTAAAAGTAATTTATATTGAATCTTTGTTACAAGTTATTAATATCAACTACATTAAAATAATATTAAGTTAATCCATTAACATTTTACAAATCCAAAAACAGGTAGGTACCATTAATTTGACATTATCCTTTGAAACTACTTTCCCTCCTTCGTCTTATAAAGGGAGGTATTAAAAATAGTAAACCATATTTCATATATTCTTCACAAGTTTCAGAGGTTGTAAAGTTTGTTTACGAAATTGTTGAATATTAAAAGTGCTACAGTGAAACTATACGTATAATGGAGGCTATAATAATTAAAAGTGAGAAAGGCAAAGATTTGTTAGTGATCGATGGGTTTAAATTTTCATTCCACAAGTTATTAGCAAGAGACACTCTAAAAAGATGGCTTTGTGCGTCCAGGAAAACGCAGTGCAAAGCTTTTGTTAAAACAAAATTGGACCGTCCAGAAGTGATAGAATCTTCTTTAAACCACAACCATGAGAAATTATCAGAAGAACTTCTAAATAGGCAGACTCTAAGCAATGCTGTAAAAATTAAAGCAATAGAAGATGTTTCGGCAAAACCAATGGGCTTGATTGTCACGGGCGAATTTTTCGTTAACACTGAGATATTTAAATCAATAAACACCGTGTATTCTTACCTTGAAAGCTCGTATTATTTAAGGTCTACTGGGTCGAGAACTGGCTGATTTAAGCTCGATTATAGTTAATCGTTGATTTATAAATATATTCTGGCCATAAATTTCCCAATGTTGTTAAAATTTCTGTAAGTAATTTATTTTGTAGGTTATAAACTATTTTTAGGTTTATTGTTCTGTCATCAGTCATTAGTTCATTTGTTACATCTTCTCTCCTTTTGATGATAACTCCGGTATTGAGATTCGATAGCCAGTCTTCTTTTATATTATATAATGTTTAAAAATAAAACCGAAAATAAATGGGGAAATTAGGTAATGTTGGGATTTTTGTTGTCGCCTATATAAATATTAGGATTGGTCGTGTCAAATGATCCCTGTTTGTTCGTAAGGGGTTGGCTGAATAAGCTACGGTTTGTCCCTATAGTAGAGGCCATATCTTATTTCGACGTGCGTCAAATGATTGTGAACCGAGTGATGTGGGAAATTGTCCTTCTTTTCGTTACCTGCTTTTGAAGAAGGAAGTTGTGGAACACAATCCAGAAGATTCCTTGGGTTAAGTTTTAAATCGCGGTGAATCCGTAACAAGTAATATTGGATTTTTTTAAACTAAACCCCATTTTCCAATTGAATCGTTGTTGAGTTAGATTCTGTGGTTATTTTTGGACGAGAATTGGAAACCGCGTGTCGGATTTTGTTGGTTCTTCTGTGGTAAGTCACACACCTTTTATTCATGTGGTTTGTTCAATCCTAATTTCTTGTTTTATTTCGGTCGAAATGTAGATAGATCAGGAAACAAACAGTAGGTAGATTTGGAGATTTAAAACCGTTCAGACGGTGAGCTGTGGTGAGTTACCTGCAATTAGCAACGAAGAGATTGATTTACCCGTCTACCACCTGGGTGTCACGAGTTTATCGAGAAAAGTAACCCTATATTAAATAGGTGAGTCACGTATTTATATTTTACTAGATTAATAACGCCATATAAACGCAAATTTTAATTTGAAAATCTTTATTTTTATGGGTATTTATTCGTGTATTGTATTTAGGTATTATTTATGTGTAACTGGACTCCTTTTAATTCTTTGTACTATTATGAATTAATATTTTTGTACTATTATAAATTAATATTGCGTTTAATCTTGATTTAGGTTATCGTTATAATTTTGTAGTGACTAGCCAGTCAAAATTAAGTTTGTTAAGCACATTTTAATTATTAGTCTGATCATTAATTATAAATTCAGAAAAATCAGCTTCTAAATGTTGTAATACTCATTTAAATTCACTTTTATTCTTTCATTGTTATACAAATATCAGTCAATGTGTTTAAATTGTATTTAAGTCAGTAAAGTAGAGTAATGTTATTAAATCAGATTAATTCAAGGAGTCATTCAAATCTTTTTAACCTAATGTTAATGCTTAATTACGATTTTAGGGTTTTAGTTACCGGCTACAGTTTTAGTTACCGGCTAAAAGTCCTAGAAACAGGCATAAGTCTTGGATACAGGCTTCTTTTGTAAGCAGGCCTGATACTTGGTTCGAGCATACGTTTTGTGTTTGGTGTAGCCTTTTTGGTTTTGGATAAGGCTTGATGTTGGAACCGACCCAAGTATAAGACCAGCCAAGGACTGCGGAAACTTATCAATTTAACAGATAAGCTAACTAGAATTTAAGTCGTTAGTTAAGAGTTATTTTTCTTATATTTATTTTGTTGTATTGAGTGTGATCACACAGATTGGTAAATTTATCTTTAATATTATTAATATATTCATTTTGTTTTATATATAAATTTTGATAGCGTTGTTAAGCACGAGGCTTGACAGTCTGTATTCTAGCATTTTCATTAAAGAAGGGTCTAGTTGACATTTTGGTTTTTTTTAGCTCACTTTATCGTTTTTTTTTTGTACAATTTAAATAGTTCTGGGTAAAATTTTGAATTTACTTGATTATCTCCAGTGGGTGAAGTGGTGCCTGGGACATCAGGGGTTTCCGATTTTAACCGTCTAAATCGGTGGCGCGACTCACTAGTATTTATTTACTTACCTCTACGGCTGAGCTGGGCACTAATTTGCCAGTAGAGAGACCACTACCGAACTCAGCTGGAGTTGTATTTCTTTTAGTTAAATTTATTTGATTTTGTTTTAATTCATTAAAATACGTGGCAAATTTTTGGCGCCCAACGTGGGGCTATTTTGTTTATTGGGGCCTTTTGTTATATGGGGCCGATTTTGTTGATTGTGGCCGTTTTGTTAATTGGGGCCGTTTTGTTAATTGGGGCCGTTTTGTTAATTGGGGCCATGTCGTTTATTGGGGCTAATTTTTGTAATTATGCCAATTTCGTAATTTGTAACGTAATTTTGTTTTGGGTGGATTTAAATCCCGGTAGTTGTAATTTTTGTAATCGCGTTTATATAAGTGAGCTAGGTAATAACTGTATTTTTAATATTTGTAATCTGGCGATATTAACTTTTGATCACACCAATCGCGGAATAACTTTTATATTGAGTATGGATTTTAATACTTTTGGTAAGTTTATTTAACATTGTCCATCGTTGCTAATTGTTACTGAACCACAAGTTGTGGCCTATTTGTTGAAAGGTTCGTAGTTGTCACTTTTTTTTTACGCCTTGTGGCTGGAGGCGTAAGAATTTCACCACCCGGGGATACTCCAGGCGGGGCGGGTAGAAGTCCCCCAACCTAACCACTTTCTGGATCCAAATTTCGTTCTACCTTTAGTGAAACTTATCTTTACCTTATCTTATTTAGTAACATCGTTTTTCTGCTCCGTTGGCTTTGAATTACCCTCATGGTTTGGGCCTTTTTTTTTTGGCCGTGGTGCTATTTCACGTTTTGTGTGGATTTCGAGGCCAAACCTTTGATTTTCCGACCGGGCTATTGGTTGTTGAGTGTTCGGTGGAAAAACCATTTGTTGGGATTTGTAGAGGAATTTTTCGGAGTTAATTTAGTAGGAACTTAGGTATTGTTAACTATAGGTTTCTTTCGTTGCTTGGATTCAGACCCTTGTTCAGCATAACCATCGTTGACTCTTTTGGCCTTGTGGCTGGAGGCCTAAGAATTTCACCACCCGAGGATACTCCAGGCGGAGTGGGTAAGAGTCCCCTAACCTTAACACTTCTGGATTCAAGTAATTTCCTTATCTTTGCCTTGACTTCCCTTACCTTTATCTTACCTTATTTTACCTTTTATGTTGTTGCTTGCTTCGTCGACTTTAATTACCCTCATGGTTTGGGTCTCTTTTTTTGGCCGTGGTGCTATTTTCACGTTTTGTGTGGATTTTGGAGGCCAAACCTTTTGTTTTCCGACCGGGCCATTGGTTGTTGAGTGCCCGGTGGAAAAAACCACGTGGTGGGATTTGTCGAGGAGTTTTGGTCGACTTAGTGAGTAACATGTGTTCGTTACCTTCTCTACCCTTTGTACATTACTTGAATCCAGCCAACTTATCAACAACCATCGTTGATACCCCTTTTGTGTTTTTCTTTTGTTTGTTTGTTTGTTTGTTCTCTTTCTGGTTGTCTCTTTGTTAGTTGTTGTTGTTAGTTCGTATTCTTTACGAAATGGTATATGGCGTTTTATTGGCTTGGCTGCTACAGCAATTTGTCGTTAGCTATCGTATGGGCTTGTTGTCCCTTTCATCGTGACTGTTGGCTCATTTAGCACTATTGCGTTATCGTCGAAAATCTTCGGTAGATTTTCTCCTTTCTTAGGGGAGGGGATGTTGTCACGGGCGAATTTTTCGTTAACACTGAGATATTTAAATCAATAAACACCGTGTATTCTTACCTTGAAAGCTCGTATTATTTAAGGTCTACTGGGTCGAGAACTGGCTGATTTAAGCTCGATTATAGTTAATCGTTGATTTATAAATATATTCTGGCCATAAATTTCCCAATGTTGTTAAAATTTCTGTAAGTAATTTATTTTGTAGGTTATAAACTATTTTTAGGTTTATTGTTCTGTCATCAGTCATTAGTTCATTTGTTACATCTTCTCTCCGTTTGATGATAACTCCGGTATTGAGATTCGATAGCCAGTCTTTTTTTATATTATATAATGTTTAAAAATAAAACCGAAAATAAATGGGGAAATTAGGTAATGTTGGGATTTTTGTTGTCGCCTATATAAATATTAGGATTGGTCGTGTCAAATGATCCCTGTTTGTTCGTAAGGGGTTGGCTGAATAAGCTACGGTTTGTCCCTATAGTAGAGGCCATATCTTATTTCGACGTGCGTCAAATGATTGTGAACCGAGTGATGTGGGAAATTGTCCTTCTTTTCGTTACCTGCTTTTGAAGAAGGAAGTTGTGGAACACAATCCAGAAGATTCCTTGGGTTAAGTTTTAAATCGCGGTGAATCCGTAACAAGTAATATTGGATTTTTTTAAACTAAACCCCATTTTCCAATTGAATCTTTGTTGAGTTAGATTCTGTGGTTATTTTTGGACGAGAATTGGAAACCGCGTGTCGGATTTTGTTGGTTCTTCTGTGGTAAGTCACACACCTTTTATTCATGTGGTTTGTTCAATCCTAATTTCTTGTTTTATTTCGGTCGAAATGTAGATAGATCAGGAAACAAATAGTAGGTAGATTTGGAGATTTAAAACCGTTGAGACGGTGAGCTGTGGTGAGTTACCTGCAATTAGCAACGAAGAGATTGATTTACCCGTCTACCACCTGGGTGTCACGAGTTTATCGAGAAAAGTAACCCTATATTAAATAGGTGAGTCACGTATTTATATTTTACTAGATTAATAACGCCATATAAACGCAAATTTTAATTTGAAAATCTTTATTTTTATGGGTATTTATTCGTGTATTGTATTTAGGTATTATTTATGTGTAACTGGACTCCTTTTAATTCTTTGTACTATTATGAATTAATATTTTTGTACTATTATAAATTAATATTGCGTTTAATCTTGATTTAGGTTATCGTTATAATTTTGTAGTGACTAGCCAGTCAAAATTAAGTTTGTTAAGCACATTTTAATTATTAGTCTGATCATTAATTATAAATTCAGAAAAATCAGCTTCTAAATGTTGTAATACTCATTTAAATTCACTTTTATTCTTTCATTGTTATACAAATATCAGTCAATGTGTTTAAATTGTATTTAAGTCAGTAAAGTAGAGTAATGTTATTAAATCAGATTAATTCAAGGAGTCATTCAAATCTTTTTAACCTAATGTTAATGCTTAATTACGATTTTAGGGTTTTAGTTACCGGCTACAGTTTTAGTTACCGGCTAAAAGTCCTAGAAACAGGCATAAGTCTTGGATACAGGCTTCTTTTGTAAGCAGGCCTGATACTTGGTTCGAGCATACGTTTTGTGTTTGGTGTAGCCTTTTTGGTTTTGGATAAGGCTTGATGTTGGAACCGACCCAAGTATAAGACCAGCCAAGGACTGCGGAAACTTATCAATTTAACAGATAAGCTAACTAGAATTTAAGTCGTTAGTTAAGAGTTATTTTTCTTATATTTATTTTGTTGTATTGAGTGTGATCACACAGATTGGTAAATTTATCTTAAATATTATTAATATATTCATTTTGTTTTATATATAAATTTTGATAGCGTTGTTAAGCACGAGGCTTGACAGTCTGTATTCTAGCATTTTCATTAAAGAAGGGTCTAGTTGACATTTTGGTTTTATTTAGCTCACTTTATCGTTTTTTTTTTGTACAATTTAAATAGTTCTGGGTAAAATTTTGAATTTACTTGATTATCTCCAGTGGGTGAAGTGGTGCCTGGGACATCAGGGGTTTCCGATTTTAACCGTCTAAATCGGTGGCGCGACTCACTAGTATTTATTTACTTACCTCTACGGCTGAGCTGGGCACTAATTTGCCAGTAGAGAGACCACTACCGAACTCAGCTGGAGTTGTATTTCTTTTAGTTAAATTTATTTATTTTTCCAAATTTGATTTTGTTTTAATTCATTAAAATACGTGGCATGATTAGAAAAGAGGTAAGAGAATCCCATTGTGAAACTATTACCACTCATGACGTTAAGAGGATGAGAAAAAATATGTATACTGCTAGGTCCAAAATTGCATCAAAACTTCCAACTAATATAGTTGAATTTCATAGTTAATTAAATTCTGTTACATTAAAAACTAATAGGGACGAATATTTTATTCTTAAAAATGATGAAATAAATAATATAGTCATGTTTTCATGTAAAACAAATCTTTTTGCGCTAAAAGAAATTAGTGAATTATATGTTGATGGCACTTTCGATTATTGCCCTAATTTTTTTTTACAATTGTTTACCATTCATGGCTTTAAAAATAATCATTATATTCCTCTAGTTTTTTTTCTTTTAAAAAATAAAAATACATTATTATATAAATTAGCTTTACAATATTTAAAAGAAATATATCTATCTACAACCGGTCACGACTTTCTTCCAAAAACCATAACTTCAGATTTTGAATTAGCAATACACAAAGCAATTCGCGAAATTTTTCCAAAAACACAAATTAAGGGATGTCTATTTCACCTAGGTCAAAGTTGGTATAGAAAAATTCAAACTTTAGGACTTTCTACCGAGTATCAGTTAAAAGACAATTTAGAAACAGATATAACTAAATACCTTACTTATATTTTTGGTTTACCATTCCTTAAAGCAGAAGACGTTGGCGATTGCTTTGTTCTTGATCTCGTTTCAATTCAACCAGATGATGAGAGGGTGATTAAATTTAATGACTATTTAGTTGAAACTTACATAGATGAAATTTCTACCTTTCCTCCTAACATTTGGGCTGAAAACTCTTCTTCTTTAAAAAGGACAACAAACGCATGCGAATCTTTTCATTCGCGTTATAATGCTTCATTTTATAATACACACCCAAATTTTAACCAGTTTATAAAAGTTCTTCTAGATTTTCAAATAGATACCTATATTAAGCTTCAAAGTATTGATACCGTGGTCAAAGTATATGATCGAAAAGTATTAATGAAAAAAAAGTTTTTGGACGATAATTTAAAAAAATTAGAAGACGGCAGCATTACCAATTTTCAATTTTTAAAAAATATTTCTTTTAAATGCAGAATTTAATTTGTATTATAAGTGTGTACAGTGAAAAAGTTTTTATATCATTTTTGTAAACATTATTGTCTTGAAATACAATATATCCGTTAATATAAAAGATACGAAATGAAATAATTTTACATTAATAATTTTTATTGACTAGGTATTGTACTTTATTAACGTTTAAGTATATCGTATGTTAACCCGCTACCTGTATAAGCAAACCATTGTATAATTTCCTTTGTTTTATTATTACCTATAAAGAGGATACCTATGTAACGAACTTAATTTTTTATTGTTTACTTATTTGTATCGAGTATATTTTGTTTTATATTATATAATAAAATAATTATAATTTCCTACGTACTGTTTTATTTTAACAAAATTAGGAAATACCATTCCAAATATTTCGTCAAGATATAAGAAAGATCGATTTGGCAACAACGTTTAGATTTTAAGGTATTATAAGTACTTATGCTAATTACGGATTCAAATCATCCGGGAGACAATTCGACCCTCACCTTTTTGAGAGCAGGTAATATTTTTATTTTGGGAGACAACTCGACTCCGCCGGGTTAGCTATTAAATGACTAGGGGAAACCCCTCTAGAAAGGACATCAGCAGGGTTTTCATCTGTTTTAACATATTGCCAGTCATCGGCCTAGATAGGGTCTGTATTTTAGAAATTCTGTTACCAACAAAGATTTTAAATTGGTGAGATTGAGATTTTATCCATGCTAATACTATGGTTGAGTCACACCAATAAAATGTCCGATTGAAAGAGACATTAAATGACTGTTTAACTGTGTCCATAAGTTCGGCTAACAGCAGAGCTCCACAGAGCTCTAATCTAGGGATGGTTGTCGTTTTCAATGGAGAAACACGAGTCTTTGCGCAGAGCAAAGCAGTGTGCCAGTTTCCTGCAGAGTTAATAGAACGCAAATAAAGACAGGCACCATACCCTTGCTCACTAGCATCCGAAAAACCATGGAGCTCAATATATACAGGATTATCTATTAAAACAGTTCTAGGTATGCTTAAATCATTAAGGTCTGTTAATTGCTTATAGAAAGTTCGCCACTTGAAATGTAGATCTAGTGGTAATGATTCGTCCCACGTTAGTTTAGATTGCCACAACCGTTGAATGAATATTTTACCAATAATAGTAACAGGAGCAATAAGACCCAATGGGTCGAAAATCTGAGCAATACAGGATAATATACTTCTCTTAGTAAATTGATTTATGTTTAGTGTTTGAATAGAATAGTTTAAAGTGTCTTGCCTGGCATTCCAGTAAAGACCCAAAGTTTTTGATTGTGAGGTATCACCGAAATGACAATGTTCTTCAGAAACTTCGACTTGACTGTCAGACAAGACCCTTGACTCATTAGAATTGAATTTTCGTAACTCAAAACCAGCTGATGAAAGAATATTAGATACTTTCATTTTTATGCCCTTTACTTCATCAACAGAAGAACCATCAGTGCAAAGATCATCTACATAAAAATCCTCTGCAATTATTTTACTTATTATGGGATTAGATTCTTTATTTTTTAAAGAAAGCTCCTTCAGGCATCTTGTAGCCAAGTAAGCGGCAGGGGCGGTCCCATAAGTGACGGTATTAAGAATATAAGGTTGAATTTCTGCACTAGGATTAGGACGCCAAAGTATAACCTGTAAATGTCGTTGGTCATCTTTGACTAGAACCTGCCTATACATTTTAGCAATATCCCCAGTCAATAAAATAGTATGCTTTCTAGCCCTTAAAAGTATAGAGAAAAGAGTCTCTTGAATAGTTGGCCCAACATACAGAATATCGTTCAAAGAGAAACCACTCTTGGATTTACACGAACCATCGAACACCACACGCAACTTTGTTGTGGAGCTGTTCTCGTTTACAACTCCGTGATGAGGAAGAAAAAACGCAGTCTTATTCTCTAGACTATTAAAAGTAACCCCTTTCATATGACCAAGCGATTGATATTCCTCTATAAAATTTGTATAATCCTCTTTAAGTTTTGCATTTTTTGAGAATTTTCGTTCTAGGTTTAAAAGACGCTTGGTTGCAATTTCCCGAGAATCGCCCAATATATCACTAGGATATTTTAGCGGTAATTCCACTATAAATCGTCCCTCAGAATTTTGAGTAGTTGTTGATTGAAATAACTCTTCACATTTTTTATTTTGGAAAATGTTTTTCCTCTATTTCCCAGAATTTAGTTAAACTATCCTCTAGAGATTGAGTTGTGCTTAGATTGCATGAAATTTCATTATTAGAATAGTATTGTGGCTGTAATACCTTTCCAGCTGTTATCCAACCAAGCTGAGTCTTCTGAGCTATAGGCAAATTTTGTCCAAGCTTAATTTGACCAGTGCACAAAAGATCCCAAAAGCTATCACAACCAATTAAAATATCTATAATTCCAGGTTCATTAAACCCTGGATCAGCTAATATTATATGGGGAGGTAATTTTAAGTTAGGAACTGAAATAGGTGTAGAAGGAATCTTGCTAGTAATTTTAGGCAAAATCAAACAACTCAATTTTGTTTCATATGAACTATGTCGTGCTTGAATTAAAACATTTGTTTGTTTTAAAACACTAGAAGTAGTTTGACCTATACCTGATATAGAAATGTTGGTATACTTTACTGAAAGCCCTAATTTATTACACATTGTTTCTGTGATGAAGGAAGATTCACTGCCATTGTCTAATAATACTCTACACATATGCACTTGCCCATCTTTATCAAAAACATTTACAATTGCAGTGGACAATATTACACGCGTAAAATCATTAGAAGATGAATAGGACCCTATTTTCCAAGAATTACCCATCTCTGGCGAATTGGTAAAGCCTGGCAACATCGCCGTCGGCGTCACTGTACTCATAGTTTCTACGGCTAGCACCGGCAGCGCATTGGCTGTGGATGCCGGCTGAAATGGTGGATGTTCAGGGTTTAAAGTAGGTAGAGTACTATTGGAATTTTTTACCCTAGCCGAATTATTATTCTCTTGTGACTTATGTAATAAAGTATTATGCCTTTTTGAGCATTTGCGACAAGGTGGTGACCTACATTGATTTGTTTTATGATTAATTCTTAGACAGTTTAGACACCAATCTCTTTTAGTAGCCTCAGCAAATCTTTTATCTAAATCAAATGATAAAAATTTTGTGCAATTATATACAGTATGATCCTTTTCACAATAAGAGCATATTGGCTTATGAGTGACTGATTAAAAGGAATGTCTTTTACTTTTGAAACTGTTTACTTGCAGGGTTTCTAAGACACCACATTTATTATGCAAAAAGTCAGTAAAAATTTTTAAAGTCAAATTATCATGCTTAGAATACTCTGATTCCCACTCTCTTCGAGTAGTTTGGTCAATCTTAAGGGACATCATATGAATAATTAAGGAATCCCATGATTCTACCGGTTGTTTAAGAACCTTTAATGCCCTTAAATGTTTATTTAAACCGTCTAAGAGTCTTCTTAAACTTAAATGACACTCCACCTTCACAGTTTCAAGGTCAAAGAGCGCCTTTATATGATTTTTAAGCAACATTTGTGTATTTTCATAGCGATCTGTCAATAAGTCCCAAGCTACAGAATAATTGCTCGCTGAGCTCTCAAGAGATCTTAGTAACTCAGAAGCACTGCCCTTTAGAGAAAGCCTTAAATAATGGAATTTTTGGACATCAGGTATTGACTCATTGTCATTTATTAACGAATGGAACGTATCCTTAAAAAATAGCCATTGGTCGTATGAACCATCAAAAGAAGGCAAAGGTATGGATGGTAGCTTGACATTTGGTCTAGCTGTAGAAGATTCACTTGACTGATTACTAGCTGGTAATGACTGATTATCGACATCCTCGCTTGTTGGTTCGTTTTCCAACAAGTTCTTAGATTTGGAGACGCAATCAAAGTATACATTTTCAAAATCATTTGTTTCCGCCTCAAAAGTATCTTCAGTTGTATCGGTGTCGAGTAACTCAAGCTTGCTTTGAATGTCATGAAATGATTCTAGCAAACCACTTACACTATTAATTCTAAGTTCTAATTCTTTATATTGAATTTCTACATTTACCAAATTTTCAACATAATTTTTGAAACGAGTTAATCGGGCTTTAATACCCTTTTTAGAGTTTTTTAGTGTGGCTAATTCAGCCATTTTATTTTTACCTCACACAAGTGAAATCAAGTTACATTTAGAAAAGTTATTGGGTAGAAAAGGAATAATAATTATAGTTGGAACATGGAACGCACTTACTTGATTCCAATGACCATCAGTTGCTTCTCTACACCATATAATAGTCAAATAGTCGTCTTCTATCGTCGCGTCACTTCCAAGGATTTGTCTTCATGAAAGTCGGACACAAACAACGAAAATAATACTTGATTTTTTGGTTAAATTCGGCATCGAAGGACCATTTTATGTTGTGTATACTCAATAAGAACACTGAAGATTTTTGTTTGTCTAATTATTTTTAATTTTTTATAAACTTTATAACATCAAATTTTTAATTTAAAAGAGAGAGTTTTTATATTTTAACAACACAAGTAAAAGCAATCGAATGTATAGTTAACTCTCAAGGCTACTTCCACTACCGGGCGCACACTCATCCGACCTTGCCGGTGCTTTTTATATTTAGTTGCTAGACAACGGGTACGATTAATAAATTTACAACAAAATTGTTCAGGAGGTTTTTTGTCCGTTTTTCTTTACGCCCTGTGATCTAGAAAATATGTATGTTTTATTGTATTCATTACCCTAATTCAGCAGTTTATACTTACTCCATTTTTTTAATTGAAGAATATTTACGTTCTTACTTCAAACTTTTTAGGTTATTATTTTGACATTATAAATATGTCTGAAGTTAAAACCTATAAGCTAAAGATATAAACAGCCGTACTTTACTATACAAGCCGTGAACAACCACTTGGCAACGCCGCAACCAGCAATAGTTTCAGATCTATTTCAAGCGTAAAGATCGCATAAATAGTATTGATATTTCGTTTAAAATAATTAAATCAGTATAATAATTGGAACAATGAATATTTATATATAATATTTAAACTCTAAACCAAATTACTTTATGTGCATAGGTGAATATGATGATGTTGTAAAAGGAAACAAGTGTAATTTAACATTTAGTTAGTAATTGTACTTACTTAGTTTTAGTTTCGTTAAATTATTTATTAAATGTGTCTAGTTTCCTTTTTACATATATTATCCGCAATAAAAACTTTTTGAAGCTCAAAATTGTTGGGATAAACTGTTTTTTTAGATAAATGAAATTACATTTTCGTTACCCTTTATATTGTGAACTAGTAGTAGCTTAACTATTTCAGATCCGTTTCCAAAAGCAAAAACTATCATAAAAGCGAGAACGGTAGTGGCCAAAAACTGTCATTCGAAGCTACACCTACAAGATTTTTCCCCTGTAATCCAACCTTTTGGATATATAAATTTCATCAATTAATAGATTTACATCGAAACATTTTAATCGACAAGTACAAGGATTTTTCATGCTACGGGCTGAAACTTCTTTTATAGACTTTGATAAAGATGTATAACCTTTCCCAGTGTTTCGCAATTTCTTTGTGATATTCTGCTTCCAAGTAGCTGGATTACGTTGCCGTTTTCTGCTCTTGTGTGTGGGGGTATAGACCTCGTGCCACGTCTTTGAAGTACCCGCCGCCGCCGCAACCCCCTTTCGGCATAGGTAGCGGCCGCCGCTTGGTGTCGGCAACGGCGTCAACAAAGCAAAGCGCGCAAACAATTTGACAGGACGAACTGTATGTACAATAACTATTACCTCCTTCTTCTCTATTTGAAACTCCTTTTCCTTGTCCTTTACTTTTTTTAAGGCATTAGACATTATAATGTCGTTTCTTCGTTTCATTTTACAATCTGAAATAGACTTAATGTAAATTATTTGGGTTATTTTTATAAAGAAGTAATCATAAATCGACACATTCAAGAAACAGACTTGTAACCCAGATAGCACAATGACATCTATAAGACGTCTTTAAGATATATTTCTTAGACGTTGACTACGTCTTAAAGACGTCCATGTACGCCTTAAATACGTCTGAAAGACGTCCCTTAGAGGCTGTATGTTAAAAATAAGGCCGCCTTTGAGACATATTCATAAGATCCATTTTTGGTCTCATACAGACCTACAAAAGGCATGAAAAAGACGTCATGGGTAACTGGGTTTGGGGATACCTATCTATAGTAGGTATTAAAATAAAAAGCACCTACTCCTAATTCTTATTTATATATTGGGCATTATTTTATAATAATAATTTGATTAGTTTATTTCTTATTCAAAACACTATTCTTCCGGTCAGTTGCCCGTTTGAGCCACGTTTGTATGGCCACTTCCGTGTCCGTTCTATTTTTGGCTATTTCAGCTTTTTCTGCAGCATCTAGAAAATATATAACCATCAATCATCAAATACTATGAAGAAATTGAATTTTTTTAAACGTACTTATTATAACTCTTGCCAAATTCATTTTTGAAAAACTGATCTTCCCTTTTCTCCCCAGCCAACTATATTTCAGTGCCATTTCATTGATCATGCTGGAAGAGAGAACCCCCAATTTTTGCAAAATCAAGGACCTGAAATAGTTTAATAATCAACTCAACATATATTGCATGATAAAAAATTTCACCTGATACACATTAGTTTGGATTTAATTTTTTGGAATTTTAATGAGACGATGGCAAAGTTTTTTTCTCAAGATTAAATTTCGAAGTACTGAAGGTATTGATTTAAAAACAGTAACAGTTATACTACCAATAGTTGGAAATCGTCCTCGCTGTCTAAAATACTCTCTAAAGCAGCAAGCTCATCCTCAGTGTTCAATGGGAATTTAATATTTACATTCTTTGTGTAAAATGTGTGTTTATTGTCAGGAATATCATTCTTCTTCATGTTCTTATTTATTGCCTTCACTTCAGATAGAATATCAATTGTGATTCCACGGATTATATGTATTTGTTCAGTTAATGTCTTAAATCTCTTATCTGAAATGAATGAGTTCCGTCATTAGATAATATGGCCCCAAGCACATAGTTCACTTGGTATATCTGCAATATTTTAATGCTCAAAATAATACCTGCCTTTTTCAATACAAGCACTGCAGACTGGAGCAATATTTTCTCTCTCAGCAATATTGAGCTCTATCCTCATAGGGTCCTCATTTTTATCTTCAATTCGTTCCTCAATCTGATCTTTGGATAGATCTAAAAAAGAGCAGTACATATTAACAAATCTTAGCTGACACAGCATAGAATCCATATTAATGTAATTGAATAAATCAGTGTTTAAGAGTAATTCATAATGTATTGCTTAAGATCAATGTTTTTCAGAACTAACCATATCATCATGTTACTTTACCTATTTGTACTTGTTGTTTATCTTGATTTTTTCTACTCACTGTTTTCTTAATGATTGCATCATCTGAAACAAATAATAGAATATAGTTTTGTCTATTTGGTTACTATTTAAATAAGTATGTACCTTTGCATGTTTTTTTTTTTAATTTTTGGTGTTGGTGGTAGGATACTAAAGCTTGAGTCTGATTCACTGCTGGAGAGAATTATTTGTACTTTCTTTCTTTTCACTTCATCACAATCAGTGTTCAAGTCACTGGTCTCTTCTGCAACTTTGGCCTTTACTCTTGCTCTTCCATAGTCATCTAAATATAAATAAATATTTCCAATGATAAGTATATATTTTAGCTCTTCAAATTGACAATAAATAATATCTTACCAAATGTTGCGTTACGGAAAATTTTGATATTATGGGAAGGCCAACAAGTGTTCACTGGTTCACATTTTTTTATGGCATGTTGCAATTTTTCTGTAGCCAGTGATGGCCAATAACACAACTGCCCCTGTATCCAGTTTGACGGAATAGCCTCTACAGTTTTGTCATCGATAAACAAAACCACTGTCCAGCTCTTGTCTTCCATATTGAGTAGTTTTGGCTAGAAACTCAGAATGTTTTTGAATAAGTAGTAATTTGGTAAATTTATTTAAATAAAAAAAATATATATTCAAAGGATATCAACAAAAAAAGTGTCAGCTACTAGAAATAGTTAAGTGTTCCAACATATAAATGTGATCCATTTTTTTTGTAAAAAGAATAGGCTATTCAAGCATTATAGTTTTTTATTTAATTTATCCAAGTGCTTTTGCCCACACTAGATCATCATCTGAGATGTCGTCAGAAAAGTGGCACCCCACATAAAAAACTAGGAATAAAATTTGTTTAAGCAAGCAGATGATAACATTTTATATTGAAGTGCGAAAGCTATTAGACATATTAAATAAAAAACTATACTCAAATAACCTCTTTTTTCTACAAGCATGCGTAACACAACACTTTCCCGCACGCATTTCAATTCAGAAAATATCTCTTTCCCGCACGGAGTGCGGGAAATACTTTTTCCCGCACGGCGTGCGGGAAAGAATTTTTCCCGCACGCATTTTTTTTTATTAATTAGAGATGTTTGCCGATAACCTTTTTGACAAATTATTGTATTATTATCTTTATCTTGTTGGACTACATACAAATAGTAAAAAAAATTAAGATTTTACATGAAAATAGGGGTTTTTAAAATGTTTGTTTTTAAATTTTTTTTAAAAAATCATAATTTATTAAATCACCCCTGTTAACCTTACTCAAAGCAACAACAAACTCACCTATTTATTGACACTATGAAAGATTTAATTGTCACAATCGCATCTTTTCAAATATCTAAATAATTTTCGAGGTGATTTTGCTTGTAGAAAAAATATTGATCCTAACTCTTGCGGAAATTAACTTTCCCGCACTTAACTGCTTGCCCGAACTCCGCTTCGCGTCGTTCGGGCATCGGCAGTTCGCGTGCGGGAAAGTATAACTTTCCGCACTTGTTAGGATAATAACTATATCCTTGTAGATGGGAAACAAATTATTGGAGGAGTTCAAATTTACACTCTGCTTTTCTGAATGTCTTTTAACTATTTGTTGCAAAGGTTTATCACTTTTTCGAACTGATTTTAAAATGCTTTGGAGAAAGTTTTCAAAAGGAAACGCACTAAAATTATCAAGTGGACCATGATTGATCACATCTTGGGATAAATGTAGAAGATTATGTATATTATGTGATACCTGTTCAGAACCATATAAAATATCAAATGTTTTTACAAAATAAATCAATAATTCAGAAGCATACTGAATTTTTGTTGAATACCGTGGATGGGATAAGATGGTTAGAGCAACATGTAACACAAGAAAATTTGTGTACCTGTCCTTGTTAACATTACTTTTAAGAACCAATGGTCCAATATAAAACAGAAACTGACGAAACTCAGTAGCTTTCCATCTTTTTAATTCATTTAGATCTCTTGGTTTTCTATTGAATTCTTTAGGTATACATGTAGATACTTTAATTAATGAAGAAGAAATAGCTGATACTTTTTGAAATACAATTTTTGTTGATGGTTTGCCACAACACCAAAGTATTAAAAGTTTTTTCATCACACCCAAACACACCAAGTGCATATAGTCCAAAGGAAAGCTACTAATCATATCTACTCCTGGTATATCTTTAATTAATGATTTGCCATTGTGATGACTTTCATCTGCAACAGATCTAAATTCTGTATCAGTTCTCAATTTAATATCTCTTCTTGTGCCAGGAAAACAAACCCTGTTATTTATGTAATCACCTTCTATACACCATTTACTACAAGATGAATATCCGGTATGATTTTTGGTACATTTAACAAATGACTTTGCAGGTGCATCACATATAAATGTTTTCACTTTAACATTATAAAAGATGCCCTTTATATGAATACCATTATTGACAATATTTATTGCATCTCTCACAAATTCTTTTAAAAATTCATTTGAATCTTTTGGCTTTTCATTGCCATGGTAGATTCCAACCATGTCAACTAAATTGGTGCCAACAACCTTGCAAAGTATTGGATATACTTGGCTACTTGAGCTTTTTGCAAGTGGTAAACCATCAATATTTATGCTCAGTTCTATCACTCCAAGATTTTTAGATTGATGTAATTTATGATCTAATTTATTTACAAGATTTTCCACACAATTCCGCAGACCAAAATGATAATAAATTCCTGGTTCTACATTCTTAGTGTTTACTACTCTTGCTGTACCTAACAAAGTTCTAGCATCTGAAGGCAAATCCTTAGGTATTGATGAGGTTTTCAAAATTTGCAATAGGTCATTAAGAGCAATATGAGTGATGTTGTGGCCTAATGCCCAATTGATTAATTCTGTTTTGAGGTTATCTCCTTTATTATCATTATTTGATTCAACAGGCACATTAGATATGTCTAATAAATTATCTTGTATATTGTCAGAGATATTGTCATCTCCACTGTCATTAGAATCTGAGGATATGTTTACACTATTGTTAGGCCTGATGGTGGTTTCACTTTCAGCACAACATTTTGGTTGAACAGTTTGACTAGTTTGTGAAGTAGTAGGCAGATCTAGACTAGCATCAAGACATATTCTTTTAGCACGCATATAATATTTATGAATACCTTTGGACCTTTCCATATTTTATGTGAACAAATTCAATCAAGCAAATCGATCATAGAAAAAGAAGCATTAGACTTACCTTCGAAATTAATAAC
The DNA here is from genome assembly GCA_964028335.1 of Altica lythri. Taxonomy (NCBI): domain Eukaryota; kingdom Metazoa; phylum Arthropoda; class Insecta; order Coleoptera; family Chrysomelidae; genus Altica; species Altica lythri. The sequence continues at coordinate 10,203,381 of OZ034806.1, read as the reverse complement.
AACGATCCACAAATTCACAAATCAATGGAAACAATGAAACAAAGTCAAAGTCAATTTCAAAATTCCAAATAGAGTAAATGTGCTAATTTCACTTGTCACTTGTCACCAGAGCGCAAAGACATGTCATAGAAACAGAGTTGCCAACCGAAAGTTGATGAAATCCTTACTATACGTACCAACCCAAAGAAATTCACATAATCTTATTTTTATTGATGTATTTTCATAATTAAAATGTAAAAAGTATATTATCGTACATAAACTGCCTTTTAATATAGATTACCTTTTTATTTCAAACAAATTTTAAATATAGCTATTATTTTATTAGTTGGCCAGTTAACCACAAATATGAAATACGCTTCAGAATATTTATTATTACATAGAATACTATACTTTTTTTTAAATTTTATTTATATACACACTTACGATGTCTTTAAGACGTATTTAGGATGTAAGAATCAGATATCTTTAAGACGTCTTAAGAAAAACATCTTTAAGACGTCTTATTCAGGGACTAAGACGTTCAGACTTAGATAGGGTATAAAACGAACATCTTAAAGAAGTCTTGTGCTATCTGGGAAATTACTCAGTCACAAACGTTGACACTTAAATAAATAAAGTAATGACAAAATTATAAATGAGTCACATTGTTACGCCACATGTAACTTCACAAATAATAATTTAACGTTACAAGTAAAAATAAGTCATAAAATCATCTAAGTGTTATATTAAACTGACATAAATCTTAATAAGACATCAAAATTTTATGTAATTACGGAAATGAAGAGTCACAAAATTAAATACGCCGGTTTTAGATCGAAATAAATAATTGAACTAACTGCTTAAATCGGAATGAAAACGACTCAATCGGTTTTCGGTCACCACTATTTTTTCTGCGTAACGTGTTTACCACAGCTGCTTCAACGGAACACTGAATGCGGCGCCACAGCCGTACTTTACTTTAAAGTAAAGTTCGGCTGTGATATATAACTTTGTCCCCCACAGATTTGGTTTCAGAATAGCATATATTACAAATCTGTAAAAGTTCAACCCATACCTTACAGATTCTGTAGCTTATAGGTTAAATCTCAGAATTCTACCATAAGTGTAAAAAAATAATGTTGATAGCAGCGACCTATTGTCCTGGGGCCTGTGTGCGCCGCACACGAAACAATAGTTATGGAACAACAAACATTTTAATTGTCGTTGAACAATAGACAAATCTAAAAAGCAGATTTGAATCAAATTCACCAAACCACACCAATAACAATTAATATAATTGAAAGTTTGTATAATTTAAATATAAACACACTCAAAGGGTTGTCACTTTTTAGTATATTTTATATATTTAAATTTTATTTTAATTATAAGTACCGTTTATCAGTATGAAATGATGAAAAGACAAAAACCGGTAGTGATATCAGCAAGGACATTAAAAACGATAATCTAGTGTATAAAGAAAAATGCTTTAAAGGTCCATTTACGGTTATAGTTGAAGGTATTAATCAAAACCATAAAATAGGGAAATATAATCAAATCAAAATTTCTAAAGATATTTTTAATTTGAAATTGAATGATATAAGAGAAGTAAAAGTTAAAGGACAGAATAAGTTAGGAGTATATTTTATTTCAGCTATCGCAGCCAATAAATTTGTAAAAAATAACAACCTAGATAAAAACGAATACAAAGTATATGTACCCAGAAATATGGTCACATGTAAAGCTATCATTAAAAATGTTAACCCTTTATATTCAGAAGAAGAAATTCTGATGTATTCCAATTCGATCATAGAAATTATTAGTCTCAAAAGATTAAATAGAAAAGTTATAAAACAGGATAACACGGTCGAATTTATTCCTACGGGAACCATACTAATACAGCGATGCCGAAAGAAATTAAAATCTATAATTTAACGTTTACAATCCAACCCTATGTTACCAGAGTGACACAATGTTTTGGTTGTTTAAGGTATGGTCATACCAAAACATAATGCCGTAGTAAAGCCAGATGCCATAATTGCGGAAAAGAACATGACGAAAAAGATGACAATAATTTAATCCTCTAATCATAATTCCCTAGATTAAACATGTCCAGAATTTGAAAGACAGAAAGTAATCAAACATACGATGGCTTTCGAATACTTGTCATATTATGATGCCCGACAAAACTTTCCTAAAATCATATCTAATAAACAATTTCACAGTCACCCAGCGGATTTTCCGAAACTAACTAACAAACAGTTGGAAGAAAATAGACTAATTAATGTCAATCAAAGAAGGAGTCACGCGGTTAGCCAAAGTGTTAAAGCTAGAGATACTTTGCTAATACAACTAAAAGTCACAACAATATTAGAAAAACAAATACGGGATATGATAAAAAAGAACATGATAAATGGCTCATCAACAAAAATGGAAGAAGTGAATGTAATCCTACACCATCAAAAATTTTTAATTTTTCAACGAAGAACATGATTTCCTCAACAACTAATGAAAATGATAATATGATAAACTTAAATAAATTTAACTCGCCAATATGTGCATCGCAAAATTTTAATGTAATATACAAAACACTGGCAGAACATATACAGGATAAGAAAAAACTGGATGAAATTATGCACCTGATACATAAATTTAGCGGGGATCCATTCGACTCACAAAACATGGAGTCGGAAGATTCCTCTTATTAATCCTATAAAGTATTTTTATTATTAAAAAAATATATATAGTATTAAAAATAATATTAAAATAAAATCAATAAAACAGACATTAATATAATAACTTTGATTAAAATAAAATCTCAATTCACTTAGGATTGATATCATACTTAAAATGATATTCAAGATAATACAGTGGAATATATGTGAAATGAATTCCAATAAATGTAATTTAATAAAGGGTGGTATTTAACAGGCTACCAAATTTTCCCAATCTTTTTGTACAAAAAAATACTTTTATTTACCAAAAATACTAAATGCTCACCAAAATTAAGATAATACATAATCTAAAAATGGCAGTCAAATATTTACATCATGCTAATCTCTTATATTATTTTTGTTCCTAAAAATAACTTTTCTTTGGTAAAAATGCTACTTATTCACCAAATTTGATTTCACATTTAATTCTAACGCGACACCCAGATATTTAATTTTTGTCATTATTTTATTTAGTTAAGCAGTTAAAAATTCTGTTTGTCTAGCAAAAATACAGAATTTTTACTATATTTTATACCACACAAAAACACAAAATCACTTGTTTGTTCAGCGGTTGTAACAGCAAGACCAAAGGGGTGAAAAATCTTTATTTCTATCCGTGGTTCCAGCTATGAGTACTGGAAACCCCTGCCAAATAAGTTTATAGGTCGCGTCAGCATGAATAATGTTGCATTGACGCGATAGACCAATTAAATATTTGGTCGATAATAAAAATCTGAATCTTGGATTTGAGTCATCTTTAGAAACTTCGTATCCAGCAACAAAAACTTGATGATCATCAGATGGTATTTCTAAGTTGGTCCTTAACCAGGATTCTAGTTGTCCTAAACTGATTACTGCAGATCCGTACTTTTTTTACGTAAAATTGTGAGATAATTGTTCAACTGTTTCATAGACGGTAGAGTCAATCCATGTATTTTGTTCAAATTGCTCATAATAGATTTGGGCTTTTGTCTATTTCTTTTTTTGTCTCATTGCTCAACCCACATTTCGACTGAGACTCCAAATTTTGATGAGCGTGATCTTTTTCAGTTCGGAATAATAGTATTTCATCGCAAGATGCACCAAACAACAAAGTACAGCTGAACATTGAATTGCCTGACTTTTGGCTTTATTACAGCGATAATATCGCTTTACACCTTTTTCCGTACTATGGCATTTGTGGAAAGACCACCATTTTTTATTTCTAATAAATTCTTCGGCATTTTTAATGTTTAAAAATTTTCTTTCAAACACAAAATTCTACCTTGCTTGCGCCGTCTTTTAGGCTGTACCGTGTCAGCTTCTCCATCCGACTCCGAAGCAGAACGAAATAGTGGAACTTTTGTGTGAAACACTACTTGGCCCCTGTAAACTATCGTTGGCCAATCATATGGCAATACATTGGTTACACTCACTATAAAGTTTATCTGGAAGCGAAAAGCAAACATGCGCGAACATATTTCATTTTTAAGTAACAGAATAAATTATTTAATGCACAAGTATTTTTTTGAGAAAGACTACATATAAATGGATATCGTGAATATTTATTATGTGCAGCACGGACACATAACTTAAGCGCTCTAAATTTGGTGAACATTTAGTAAAATCGGTAAACATAATAAATTTAAAATTTAAGAAATAATAAAACAATTTAACATAGCTATTTAAGTGGTGCTAATTATTTGGGTTTCATTAAATTTTTTTAATGTCTATTAAATTTTTTGGCGGACATTGTTAGGGATGTATAGTTTAATTTGGTCTACATTATATTTGATCCCTTTAATAAATTTAAACAATGACGAAAATCCTGACATAATAATATTAAATGAAACGAAACTTAAACCTAAGCACTATTTCAATATAAAACATTACAACATTTTTAGAAAGGATTTAGACAATGGTGCTGCGGGAATTGCAACACTAATAAAGAAATCTTTGAATTGCGATGAAATTAATTTTGATAACAGATGGCAATCTAATAAATTTCGATACCTAATAATTAAAATAGGCGAATTATCCGTAGTCAATATATATTCCAATCTGGTAAACAGGCTTGCTCCGAGATTTTTTTCAAAATTATGCAGTACCATAATTAAACCATGGATCATCATGGGTGATTTAAATGCTCACAGTAGTATATAGTTGGGAGAGGATCAGGACTTCCGGTCTAAAACTAGGTCAGGACTTCCGGTCTGAAACTAGGTCAGATATTGTTCTTAATTATGTAAGGACTTCCGGTCTAAAAATAGGTTAGACAGGTCTCGACAAGTCAGACAGGACTTTCGGTAGGTCTGACAGGTTACAACAAGTTAGATATTATGAATGAGATTGCGTAATATTCTAAAATATTCTATAATATCGTACTTGACAAGCCATATATTGCGTAATAGTGTGAAAAATTATATAATATTAAGCACGTTTATTCCGTGTTTATATATGCAGTTATGTAAATTATAATTCATAACTGAATTAGCAATGAAAGTAGTCGTGTTTTTATTTGTGCTCTACACAGTATCTGGTTTTAATAAAGATGATGCAAAACATTTTTTGGAGCAATATGGCTATATAAAAAACAATACACTAGTAGATTTTTCTTCTAGTATCACAAATTTTCAAGAACAATATAATTTACACGTTGACGGTGATTTAAATAATGAAACCATAGCTCTTATGCAAAAACCTCGATGCATTATTGGGGAGGATGATAATGCATTTACAGTCAAACGAAAATAGAATAAAACACATTTATTATGGTATTTTCCTTTAGCAACAAATGATCAACTAAGATTGGCCCAAAAAGCTTTTAATATGTGGGCTAATGCATCTACGTTTGAACAGATACACAAAGCAATTCCTAAACCTGATATAACAATACAAATGACACCTATAACACATCATTACAGAGTTGATTGTATGGGGCAAGGAAAATGCTTATATGATTTTGATGGGCCTGGAAAACAATTAGCTCATGCATTTTTTCCAAATGATCACTGTGTAGAAATCCATTTAGATAAAGAAGAAAATTGGTGTTGCGGGGATGGAAAAACACCGGATGGACAATACAATTTTTTTATGTTTTTATTACATGAAATGGGCCACAGTCTAGGAGTTGGACATGCCAATCAAGAAAAAACTGTAATGTTTCCAGGGTATCAAGAAGAAAATTTTGACTTGCAAGATGATGATAAAAATGCTATTGAATATCTCTATGGTAAAAAAATTCAGTATGTGCGTATACCACCATACATAAAAAAAATGTACACGCCACCCATTACAACACCTACATTGCGTACTAAAACAACACTCCGTACAATATCACCTCAAACAAAAACTACAGAATTTAGACAAAAGTTGGCATCATCTCCTCGAGAAAAAAAAAACAAAATTTATGTGAAATGGTTCCTAAAGTAATGTTTCTAGCTTATGATAACACTTTTTCAAGCTATCGTCCATACATTATAAAAAATAAGCTTTTATGGAAAATTGATTTAGCAACACTAAGAATTCCATCAGCTGAAAATCTTACAGACTACCTATCAGGCGATATAATGAGTGTATCAAGCATTTTCCAAAAATCAACTGGTGATTTATTAGTCTATAGTGGAAATCAGTTGTACGAGGTAGCATTTCCTGGATTAGAAATTTCACAGGCGTTAGAAACTGGAATACCAAAACATGCAAAAATAAATTCTGCTTTCCAAAACGATGCTGAAAAAATATATATATTATTTAATGAAGGTTACATAGAATTTATTTATTTATTTATTTATTAAACGGAAATATCCTTTTTCACAATAATTATTAATAAACAATATAGATATAGCAAGCATTGGTTTAAAACTTAACACTTAACAAAATACATATGTATAAAAGATATAAAAGTATAAGAAACAAAAGGTACATATATACACAGTCTAACAAAACTAACATATAGGTATATACACAAATATAGACTATAGAATGAACGAGTACTACAAGTTGTTGCATAAAAGGCGTAAACATTGGTTTTTAAAACTATTAGTCGACGAACCTATTATATCACAGCTCTTATAATTATTATTACATAGACGCATGCATCTTCGTAAGGGATTGTTGTAACTAAAATTAGATGTACAAGTGGGTATTTCAAATAAAACTATATTGCGAGTAGATCTTAAAGGTACCTTAAAATATATATGGAAGATAGAATATCGGGACAATTCACAGTGCCATTTATTATCCTATGTAATGTCATCAAATCTAACAAATCACGCCTAATTTGTAGTTTCGGTAAGGCCAATTGGATTCTTAATTGGTCATAGCTTTTATTAACACCAAGTTTAAATGCACATAATCTTATAAATTTATTTTGGACTGATTCTATTTTGCTGATATGAACGTTATAATAAGGGGACCAAATAACAGATGCATACTCCAGAATTGATCTAACGAATGATAAGTATATTAATCGCATTGAATAAGTTGTAAAATCGGCACAGTGTCGATTTATGAAACCAAGCATTTTTAAAGACTTGTTAACTATAAAATTAATATGAGGAATAAATGATAATGAACTGTCAAATATGACCCCGAGGTCTCTGATTTCTTGTACCCTATTAATAATTTTATTGTTTACACTATAATTATATTCAAGAGTTGTCATACGTTTAGTGAACGATATACATAAACACTTGGAAGAATTTAATATCATATCATTATGAGTACACCAAATAAATATTGAGCCAGATATATCAAAGAATGTAAATACAGGAATGATAAAAGACAGTTTTCCAAAGGTACCTGTATACCCCGACTTTGTCTATAAGCATACTGATGGAAAATTGTATTAGATTCATGATGGAATGTACTATAAATACAGCGAATTTACGCGCCGAGTTTTAGAAATGGGTCCCTTTAATTGGAACATTTTTGGAGATCCTTGTCCTTCCAAAACTTTACTAGATGAATTAAAAGATTTATTGTTTAAATTTATTAATATATTTCAATAATAAAATGTTAAAATAAATGTTTTGCCCAACATATTTTCTTTTATTTAAAAGGTCATTGCTCTTTTTTTCGGTCTTTTGAAATTGCATCCCAAAATAGGCAGGTAGAAAATTTCATACATAAATTGCATCCGGGGTACAACAAAATTGCATCCGCGGATTAAATTTCATTCATAGGGTAAAATCGTGGTATATAATGATATTAGAGACACAGTGTTGCCAAACTTCAAGCATGATAATAAGAATTTGGAAACTCCACAAACGATTTTTTTTTTCGGAATTGATATTATAAATTTGTTGTTCCCTAAATAAAGATTATATCCTCTTTATTTGTAATTTTGTTTGATGACCCTTTAACAAATATTCCATGAAATTAGAAATGGGTTTTTCCTAATAAGACGCTATCAGGACAATTTAATATTAAGATACTATTATATTTAGTAATCTACAACAAGACTGTATTTCTAATTATTTCAAATATCAATTTAACATTTTACCTGGTTGGATTTATTATTTGATCTACCGTTTCGTCAGTAAACATTTGTAAGTGTTAAGACAAGTACCTGTCAAAATGGAAGAAACGTTTTGTATTAGTGAAAAAGGAAAATCCATGTTAGTGATTGACGGATATAGTTTTAGTTTTCATAAAATGTTAGTTAAAAACACAGTGAAAAGGTGGCAGTGCAGCAAACGAACATGCAAGGCTTTTGTAAAAACTCAAAGTGCTGAAGATGTAGTAGTAGAATCGGTTTTGGACCATAATCATGAAAAGTTAGAAACAGATGTTTTAAATAGGAAATTTTTAAGTAATTCAGTTAAACGCAAGGCAGTAAGTGACATTTGTGAAAAGCCCCTCAAACTCATTAGAAGTGAAATTAAAAACACTGGTATTGATACTTTCACTACAAAGGACATTGTGAGGGTTAGACAAAATATATATAATGCTAGAGCTTCTGTATTACTTAAACTGCCAAAAAATATATCCGATTTTCATGCTGCAATTGAATCGGCCTCTATCCTGACGAATACAAATGAATCTTTCCTACTTAAAAATGACGCAGAAAATAATATTGTTATTTTTTTGAGTTTTTCGAATTTACAATTTTTATCTACTACTTCATATTGGTATGTAGATGGTACATTTGAATACTGTCCTAGGTTTTTTACACAATTGTTCACCATTCTGGGTCTTAAAAATGGCTATTATATACCTCTAGTATTTTGTCTTCTTCCCAATAAAACTTCCTTTTCATATTATAATGCCTTCAAATATATTAAAGAAGAATGTGTTAAAATTAATCTTACAATTTCGCCGAAAATCATAACTGCAGATTTTGAAACTGCCATTCACAAAAGTATTCACCAAGCTTTTCCAGATGTGGTTGTTCGGGGTTGTAGGTTTCACCTGGGACAGTCATGGTATCGAAAAATACAGCAATTAGGTCTATCTGTGGAGTACCACAAAAAGAACGAAAATGAAACAGAAATTACTAAGTTCTTAAGATACATATTTGGATTACCATCACTTCATCCTGAAGATGTAGGAGAAGTGTCTGCGTTTGAATTAGCAGAAATTAAACCGGAAAATGCAAAATTGACGGAATTTTGTGACTATCTTGTGGACAATTATATTAGCGAAAATTCCAATTTCCCCCCATATATTTGGGCCGAACATTCTACGTCTATAGAAAGAACAACAAACTGTTGCGAATCTTTTCATGCAAAATATAATTCTTCATTTTATTCTGCACATCCCAACATAAACGTGTTTCTTAACGTGTTGTTACAATTTCAAATTGATACAACTATAAAAATAAATAGTGTTTTTTAACACCCAGGGCAATTGATTCTCGTAGTTTAATAAAAAAGAAATTTCTGAACGAAAAACTGCTAGAATTAAAAAATCAAACAATAACTAAATTTGAATTTGTACAAGCGGTTTCACATAGATTTAGGCCCGTAATATAAATATTTGTATATTATTAAGCTGTATTTTATACTTTCTTCGTAAAGCCGTAAATAAATAAATAAAATAGTTATTTCTTAAGATTTTTAACAAATTGATCCACTTCTTCTCAAAACCCTGTAGGATTTGTTTTGTTTAATATTTTTATAAATAGTGATTTTTGACTAAATAAATATTATATATTATTATCATTATGAATGGTTATTTTAAGAGATATTATCATTTATGAATTTTTTAATAAATACTTATTGTGATTTGTTTAATATTATTTCACTAAACAAATTTTTCAAACACTTGGCAACCTTGCCTTAATTATATGGTCATTGCGTACCTTCGACTCATAACAGAACGTTATCTAGTAGGGATGCAATTTCGTTGTGACCTTTTTCGGTACAGGTAATAATGCAATTTCGAATGGTCCCTTTTGGTTGCCCAGTATATTTTCTTTTATTTAAAAGGTCATTGCTCTTTTTTATTGATTTGAAACTAAAAAAAAATGTTTAACTTCCCTTGATTAACACCTATCGCAAAAGTGGGTTGTAATCCTAAAATGTAAATGTTTGATTTCCTTGATTAACAAAAAACCATTAAAATTAAAAGGTTAATGACCTATGTTGTGCTTAGTGCATTTTGATAAAATTAATTTGAAAAATAATTTTGATTAACAAAAGATCAAAATATAAGATATTTGATCGCCCACAAAATACAATGCATATAAAAAAAAATGGTTAAGATAAAACTTCCCTTGATTAACACCTATCGCAAAAGTGGGTTGTAATCCTAAAATGTAAATATTTGATTTCCTTGATTAACAAAAAAACATTAAAATTAAAAGGTTAGTGACCTATGTTGTGCTTAGTGTATTTTGAAAAAATTAATTTGCAAAATAATTTTGATTAACAAAAGATCAAAATATAAGATATTTAATCGCCCACAAAATAAAATGCATATAAATAAGTCCGTAAATTATTTGAAATTATAGTTTGTAAAGTGTAACATAATTTAAAAAAATGAAGTGTAAAAAATTTGCTGTACCAAGCAGCAGCAGAAAATCAATAATGCTGCTAATGCACCTAAAAAAGAAAAATGTGCTTCAAATTTTACACAAGTGAATTTAGATAAAAGCTCCGATTCAATCGTCTTTTTAGATGATATATCAAAAATAAAACCTATCGGGTATGCAAAATTTACACCATCACTAAACTCGACACCTATGGTGAAAGAAGAAAGTGAAGGTGTAGATTTCACTGGGGAAGATAATGAATTTCCTGTCAAATCAACAGAAATAAGGGAGCACGAAGAAATACAAAATAATGGTGGTAATGGTAATGACTCCCCAGCATCAGAAGTGATGGAAGGTGAAGAAATGTTAAATAATGATGGTAATAATAATAATAATAACTATTGTGATGACGTCAGAGCTAATGATAATGATGAAGATGATGATGATGATAATGATGTGGATGATGATGTTAAATATCAAAATGAAGTTAAAAAATTTGTTGACTATAATTCAAATTTATTAAAAAAAGAATATAAAAAAAGAAATACTTTACTGAAAAAACTTGAAAAAATTACTAAAAAACAAAAAAAAAAATTGAAAAGGCACTAGTTAACAGTAATCAACGAATTGCAAGAGTAAATAGAATTTTAACTTTCCTGTCGTAAATAAATTTCTGTTCACATTTATTCATAGTTGTTTTTTTTAACCTAATCTATATATATAAAACTCAAAGGTGACTGACTGACTGATATAGTGATCTATCAACGCAGAGCCCAAACCGCTGGACAGATGGGGCTGAAATTTGGCATGCAGGTAGATGTTATAACGTAGGCATGCGCTAAGAAAGGATTTTGATTAATTCCACCCGCAAGGGCATAAAATAGAGGATGAAAGTTTGTATAAAACTTTGTCAATTTTAAACCGTTCGGGCTAAAACTTTGCATGCATATAGTTACTATGACGAGGGCATTCCCTAAGAAAGGATTTTCATTAATTCCACCCCTAAGGGGATAAAATAGGGGATGAAAGTTTTTATGAAACTCTGTCAATTTTAAACCAATCGGGCTAAAATTTTGCATGCATATAGCTACTATAACGTAGGCATCCCCTAAGACAGGATTCTGATAAATTCCACCCCTAACGGGATAAACTAGGCGATAACAGTTTGTATGATAGTTTGTCAATTTTAAACCGATCGAGCTGAGATTCCACATGCATATAGCTACTATGACGTAGGCATTTCCTAGAAAAGGATTTCGATTAATTCCATCTTTACGGGGATAAAATAGGGGATGAAAGTTTGTAATGAACTTTGTTAATTTTAAACCGTTTAGGCTGAGATTTTGCATGCATGTAGCTACTATGACGTAGGCATCCCATAAGAAAGGATTTTGATAAATCCGCCCCTAAGGGGATAAAATAGGGAATGAAATTTTAAACCGATCAGGCTGAGATTTTGCAAGCATATAGCTACTATGACGTAGGCATCCCGTTAAAAAGAATTTTGAATAATTTCACCCCTATTTGAATAAAATAGTGGATAAAAGTTTGTAAGAAAGTATTTTGATAATTTCCACCCCTAAGGGGATAAAAAAGGGAATGAAATTTTGTATAAAACTTTGTCAATTTTAAACCGATCGGGCTGAGATTTTGCATGAATGTAGCTACTATGACGTAGGCATCCCTTAGAAAAAGGATTTTGATTTATTCCACCCCTAAGGGGATGAAAGTTGGTATGAAACTGTGTCAGTTTTAAACCGATCGGGCTGAGATTTTGCATGCATATAGCTACTATGGCTTACGCATTCCCTAAGAAAGGATTTTGATAAACTCTACCCCTAAGGGATAAAATAGGGATGAAAGTTTGTATGAAACTTTGTCAATTTCAAACCGATCTGGCTGAGATTTTGCATGCATATAGCATGCAAGTTTTTAAAGTTTTAAAATAATAATAGTCTAATACCACTCGCGCTTTACTGAGCGGGGTGTGTGGAGCGGTGAGACGATAGCACGCTGCTTCTGGCCGACATGACACTGTCGATAGACGCGTAGAGTCTTGAAAATTCAAAAATAAATTTGTTTTATTACGTAGTGGTGTACTAAGAAATTACTTTTTTAAATTCCATCCCCAAGGATTTAAAATAGGGGTTGCAAATTTGTATGAAACTCGGTGGCAAAAAACTAAAATCCACGCGGATGAAGTCGCGGGCGGCCGCTAGTTATATATAAAAGGGGCTAATTAGTTGACTTACTATTAAAATAGTTATTAATTGTGTATAAAACACTATCACATATAATCCGGTTTAGTGTAAAATTGGAAGCTGTAAAAACTCAAACATCACGAAACACAAAAAACTAAAAAAAAACTTTCAAAATTAAACAAAACCACTTAAAACTACAAAACACTTAGGGCTACGAAACACGTATTAAAACTGACCAAAATCCAAATCTGGTTTATCAATTTCAATTAGATTATCTAACCGATTAATCAAAATCAGTAGGTATATTATTTATAATTAAATTTTGAATACTATCGCCATCTATATAGTAATATTAGAAAGTATTTATATTTAACAGGGATCTATAAATAAAAAACAGTGGTTTTAATATAACATTTTTATTTTAAAATTTACAAATTAATAAGGAAAAACATTTTCCTTGCAATTTTTTAATATTTGTTGCTTAAGTTCTCTTAAACAATATATGTTTAAGTGTAAATTTGATGGTATAACGAACTCGTATGTGCACCATTGTGATTCGTTGTAACATAACCAAAGTTCAATTGCTCCACTGTTGTCTTTAATATACCAGTACCTACACTTGATTTGCAGCTATCTGTCTGTTGTAATGTTGGAGGAGCATACTTTATTCTATATGCAGATTTGTCCGTAAGAGAGGAAGGGTTAACATATACCAATAGTTTAATTTCAGGTGTAACACATCTGCTAAAATTCATTGCAAAAAAACTTTAATTTACGTCTTCGCTTTGGTGTACAAACTCGGTGTATTGTTATTGGAGAAGATAATTTATCATTAAGCCATTAAAAAGAATATAAGGGTCTTAACTGATTACATAAGCGGTTACAGTTTCCTAGCGTAATCGATGTTTTAACAGTGATTACAGATAATTTTTTTACATAAATTTGTTTAAGACTATGGTACAAATACATAATTCAATATTATAATGTTTTAATGTTGGTGAAGAATACACAATTTGATATGAAGATTCGTGTGTTATAGAAAAAGGATCAACATATTGACCATTTACCAAAAATTTAATTTCAGGTATAACAGATCTGCTAAAGTTCATTACAAAATATACAATATCTTGTCATCAGAGAAAGAAAAACTGGCACTTCGCATTCCTCGCAAAGTAAACATTTTTGATGTGAAACATCTATAGCCGCACGTAAATCAGATTTCTGGCGTGGCGACGGTGACGTATGATGTAAAAAACCTAACGCATAGATAATATATAATAAAAAGATGTACTGATACCTTATATGAAATTGGTCTCATGTTTTGAGCGACAATGGCGCGCCAACAATAGGGGGAAGAAGCTCATCGATTCAAAAATTTGGCGGGACAGGGTATGAATTGTTTCATATAGAAATACACTTTTAAAGCTCATATTTTAATTTTTAATATTTTTACTGATGTGTAAAAATATTAAAAATTGAAATATAGACTTAAAAGTGCATATTATCTTATAGTCTAGTCGAGAAGTTGATTTCCTGCGAAAAATAATTACCAGTCTCTTAAAAATATGAGTGATAGCTCAAACGATCCAGAATGGCATTTAGAGTAAGACCATTTTTCGATTTTTTTCTGGAGATAAAAATTACAATTGTTATTAACAAAAAACTGAAAAAAAATAGTCCTTTCGGTTTTTGTTAATATCTTAAAAAGTATAAGTGATAGCTGAAATATTATAAAAGTTTCTGAAAGAGCAGGAAATTTCAGCTAGGATGTTCTGAAATCCCCAAATTGTAGCACCAATATTTATAATTTTAATTTAACGTTGAAAATCGGCTTCCGCGCGGCAATTTTGGCATGCGCGCGTGGCCTCTATAATGACCGCAACTTTTCAATAATTTTTTTATGCCACTAAATAATATTATAAAAATTAGAAAAAATTCAGATGTCATCTAAACACTTTAAATAAAATGGTCACGCGATAAAAATTGTTGTATCATCATTTTTTAAACAGTTATTTAATTGTTAATTAAGAATTTTTTACGGATTTCCGTTATTATAAAAGGCGGTATAAAAGTTTTATTAATTGTTCTAAAAATTTTTCCTTTCTTGGAGCCCTTATTATCAATGTTTTTAACAAGATGACATCATAAAAGTTTTAAAAATTGCTTTAATTCATTAATTATTAATTTGTTAATTGACAAAAACAATTAAAAATGAAAGTAATGTTGTTTAAATATATAGTTTTTTAATTTAAAGCTATTGCTGGTTTTATGTTCATGCTAGACATTATATAAATTACCTTTATAATTTTTTCATGCCATTTGTTTATAAATTTTTTATAAACAAATGGATTAATTAAATATTTTCGAAAAATTTTTTTTCACCATATTATTAGCGTAAAAAAATAATGATTTTTAAATAAAAAAAAATTGTTAATAACAATATTTAATTGTTTATAATCGTTTTTTAGATATTTAATGTTTAAATCAATTATTAAGGAATCTTTTTTTTTTAATCATTATTTATACTTCTAAATATACCTAATTGCTAAAAAAAACTTTTGTTAACAATTTAGTTATTTATTTATTTAACAATTTGTTATAAACAATTTTTTTATTTGCAATAATTTTTTTCTAGAACATAAAAAAATAACAAAAACAACTATTTACAACAGAATGCCAAAAAAAAAAATTAAATTTTTTACGGAACTTTGTAATTTTAGAGTACCGCTGAGTCCAAACGCTGTCTCGATTTGTCAACAAAAAAATTGCTGCAACTTTGCAACTATTGCAGATACAGTCTTTGACCATCAAGTCGTTTTTATAAAGCTTTGGTTAATCTTTGTTATAAAATTTAAATAATATTATAATACGTAGACAAAACTCAAACTGTATACAATATCAAAACAATAATAATTCTGTGTTCTGATATATATAATAAACAATTATGTTGACATTAAATACGAGATTAAATATTTTATAATATATAAAAATGAGAAATTTTGATTACTATGCACTTAAAACATTTAAAAACGCACATTGAATAATAAATAAATTAAAAAACTCCAAACTTTTATAAACAAATAAAGTTAAAAATATAGATTTGAATAGTTCATTAATCAAGTAACAAAAAAGCCTTTCATTATTTGTTTATACAGGGTGTCCCATAACTAATGGACAATATAAGAACTGTAGAAAGGGGTGATAAAAATAAGTCGTTTGATACAAACATGCACTAGTAAAATGTTAATAGTAAGCGAGATATGGGGCGTTAAAGTTGACAAAATATTTTAGAAAATTCGTAATATTTAGAAAACAACTGAATGTATTGGTCTCAAAATTGGTACACTATGGTTTTTAATGGTAATAAGCATGATATTGCATTAATTTTTAATAATACTTCTAGATGGCGCTGGTTACACAGTTAAAATTTGATAGATCAGTGGTATTTTTTTTACCCCCTGTATAATGTGCATTTTATTACAAAATAATAAAAACTGCATCATTTTGAAACAAAAAAGGTATACTTGTTCAATTCCCATATTTTAAGTCGTTTTCAAGATATTGCTATTTTAATACTGCTTGCCACGCCGGCATTTAAAAATTATTACCTAAATAAAACATTGGTTGTGTACTCTAGTCAACATCTTCAAAAACGTGAAAAATTAAAATAAAGGTCCTAAAAATATGAGCGACAGCTCATTGGATTCTGAATCACCTGTAGAAAAATGTTTTTGAAGGAAAAGTGTGCAGGCAAAAAATTGCAATTGTTATTAACAAAATAAGATGAAAAAAAACAGATGTTTATGTTTTTGTTAATAACTCGAAAAATATTAATATTTTAGCAATTTTGAAAAAAGCTCGTTAAAGAGGAGGAAATTTCCAAAAAAAAAGTTCGTCCTCCCGGAACTCTATCTACATTATTTATAATTTTAATTTGACGTTGAAAATGGGGCTTTGAGCGGGTTTTAAGGCATGCGCGCGCTACCGCTAAACGGTGTTTATCAGATAAAATATTTTTTTTATGACATAAAATGTTATTTAAAAAATTTGAAAAAATTCCAGTATTTTCCTAATACTTCAAAGAATCTAAATCAGTTGGAAAAAACATTTTATCACTGCTTTTCAAAAAGTTATTCAATTGTTAACTAACAAATTTTTTCTTAATCTCTGTTAACATAAACAATGGGATAAAAGGTATAAATAATTGGCCTAAAAATTTGAAACTTCGTGTAGCTCTTTTCATATGTATACTTTACAAGATTCTGCGATAAATCTTTATAAAAGTTTATTAATTTGTTAATAATACTTTCTAATATCATACGTCACGTAACTGTAGCGCCAAATAACTTGCCAATTAAAAAAATTATATATCTTTTAAACTATTGGAGATATGATAAAGGATATTCAGGAGTTTTTTATAGAAAATAAGTTTCTCTTTCAAATAATTCTAAGACCAAATTCGTATTTATTGTTTATTAGATACTACATGAATTTATTTGGAAAAACTCTATATTTTTCTTTACTTTTTCGCAATATTTTGCAATAGTTATGAAAAATCATAATTAACAAATTAATAAACTGTTATAAACATTCATCACAGAATCTTGTAAAGTATACATATGAAAAGGGCTCCACAAAGTTTCAAATTTTTAGGCCAATTATGTATACCTTTTATCCCATTGTTTATGTCAACAGATATTAGGAAAAAATTTGTTAGTTAACAATTGAATAACTTTTTGAAAAACAGTGATAAAATGTTTTTTCCAACTGATTTAGATTCTTTCAAGTGTTAGGAAAATACTGGAATTTTTTCAAATTTTTAAAATAACATTTTATGTCATAAAAAAAATATTTTATCTGATAAACACCGTTTAGCGGTAGCGCGCGTATGCCGTAAAAGCCGCTCAAAGCCCCATTTTCAACGTCAAATTAATGTTATAAATAATGGAGATAGAGTTCCGGGAGGACGGACTTTTTTTTCGGAAATTTCCTCCTCTTTAACGAGCTTTTTCCAAAATTGCTTAAATATTAATATTTTTCGAGTTATTAACAGAAACATAAACATCTGTTTTTTTTCATCTTATTTTGTTAATAACAATTGCAATTTTTTGCCTGCACACTTTTTCTTTAAAAACATTTTTCTAGAGGTGATTCCGAATCCAATGAGCTATCGCTCATATTTTTAGGACATTTATTTTAATTTTTCACGTTTTTGAAGATGTTGACTAGAGTAGTTCAGAGAATACAATTTAATTGGAAAAAGAAAAGAAAAAAAACAATAATTACATTTATTTCATTAAATGTTGAAAGTGACCACCGTTTACTTCAATACATTTTCGTAAACTTTTTTGTAAATGTTGTCTTACTTTAAAAAACATCGCGTTGCCATTTTTTAAAGTATTTGCGGCTTCATGAATTTTTGCTAATAGTTCGTTTTGATTATGAATTTCACTATTGTAGACTAACGATTTTAGATATCCCCATACATAAAAGTCCAAAGGAATAAATTCTGGGGAACGAGGCGGCCAAGGAAACTCACTGCCCCGTCCAATCCAACGATGCGGAAAATTGTTATTTAAATGCTCCCGGACTATAAGTGGATAATGTGGGGGAGCACCGTCCTGCATAAACCACATATTCTGCCTTACAATTAAAGGAACTTCATCAAGTAAAATGCCTAAATCATTTTGCAAAAATTCTAAATAATTTACCGGATTTAATCTGTTAGGGACTTCAAATGGACCAATGAAATTATCGCCAATGATTCCACACCAGATGTTGATTGAAAACTCATGCTGAAAATGAGTTTCTTTGTATTGATGAGGATTAGCAAAATCGTAATAGTGGTTATTTCTCCAATTAAATACTCCTCTGCGTGTGAATGTAGCCTCGTCCGTAAACAGTACCTTTTTTAAAAATATTGGATCTTGATTGATCTTACCGAGCATTGATTGACAAAATTGTAGTCTCCTTGGTAAGTCATTGGGTAATAAATTTTGTACAGGCGTGAAATGATATGGGTACAATTTTTCTGTATGTAAAATTCTTGACACACTTGATTTACACCAGTAGCTGCCTGCCAGCGCCGAGTACTCAATTCAGGATTTTCTATAATTCTTGTTAAAATTTCATCTTCCATATCAGCTGTAATTATTTTAGGTCGACCACCAGAATTTTTCCTAAGAAAAGAGCCGATTTCACCTAAATTGGAGTACAATCTTTGAAATTTTTTACGACTGGGTACAATTCGGTTTGGATATAACTGCACATATCGTCTAACTGCAGCAGATGCATTATAATTTACTTGTGCATAAACACAAATCATATCCCTTAGTTCATTATTTGTAAATTCATTGCCTCTAGGCATTTTTATTGAAAGCCGTATTTTTAGTTCAGAAGTTAAAAACACAGTAATGACAACTTTTCGCTTTTAACTAGTAAATTAATGACAGTTCTTTTAATAGTCACAGCCCTCTTTAAAATATTCTAGTAATTAAGTTGCAGTGTAATGATATGCACTGCAATATTAAAATAGCAATATCTTGAAAACGACTTAAAATATGGGAATTGAACAAGTATACCTTTTTTGTTTCAAAATGATGCAGTTTTTATTATTTTGTAATAAAATGCACATTATACAGGGGGTAAAAAAAATACCGCTGATCTATCAAATTTTAACTGTGTAACCAGCGCCATCTAGAAGTATTATTAAAAATTAAGGCAATATCATGCTTATTACCATTAAAAACCATAGTGTACCAATTTTGAGACCAATACATTCAGTTGTTTTCTAAATATTACGAATTTTCTAAAATATTTTGTCAACTTTAACGCCCCATATCTCGCTTACTATTAACATTTTACTAGTGCATGTTTGTATCAAACGACTTATTTTTATCCCCCCTTTCTACAGTTCTTATATTGTCCATTAGTTATGGGACACCCTGTATAAGTATTATAATGAATCGAAAATGTGATTTTTTTATAAATATTTGTGTCTAGGTAATAAACGACTTGATGGTCGAAGACTGTATCTGCAATAGTTGTAAAGTTGCAGCAATTTGTTTGTTGACAAATCGAGACACCGTTTGGACTCAGCGGTACTCTAAAATTACAAAGTTTCGTAAAAAATTTAAATTATTTTTTTTGCATTTTGTTGTAAATAGTTTTTTTTTGTTATTTTTTTATGTTCTAAAAAAAAATTATTGCAAATAAAAAAATTGTTTATAACAAATTATTATTAATGAATTAAAGAAATTTTTAAAACTTTTATGATGTCATCTTGTTAAACCCATTAATAATAAGAGCTCCAAGAAAGGAAAAATTTTTAGAACAATTAATAAAACTTTTATACCGCCTTTTATAATAACAGAAATCCGTAAAAAATTCTTAATTAACAATTAAATAACTGTTTAAAAAATGATGATACAACAATTTTTATCGCGTGACCATTTTATTTGAAGTGTTTAGATGACATCTGAATTTTTTCTAATTTTTATAATATTATTTAGTGGCATAAAAAAATTATTGAAAAGTTGCGGTTATTATAGAGGCCACGCGCGCATGCCAAAATTGCCGCGCGGAAGCCGATTTTCAACGTTAAATTAAAAATATAAATATTGGTGCTACAATTTCGGGAATCCAGAATATCCTAGCTGAAATTTCCTGCTCTTTCAGAAACGTTTATAATATTTCAGCTATCACTTAAACTTTTTAAGATATTAACAAAAACCGAAAGGCCTATTTATTTTTTCAGTTTTTTGTTAATAACAATTATAATTTTTATCTCCAGAAAAAAATCGAAAAATGGTCTTTCTCTAAATGTCAATCTGGATCGTTTGAGCTATCACTCATATTTTTAAGAGACTGGTAATTATTTTTCGCAGGAAATCAACTTCTCGACTAGACTATTATAATATTTAGGTAAATAAATATAAAAACTAAATAATAAACAAATTTTGATGTGAAACATCTATAGCCGCACGTAAATCAGATTTCTGGCGTGGCGACGGTGACGCAAAAACCTAACACGACTCTGCATACTATCTATTCTACAGGGTGTCTCATTATATTCTGACTGTTTTTAAGAGTTTATATCTTCGTAACGGTTTTAGATCATACGATGCGGTTTTTACAGTTAGGTTTAAAATTACCGTAAGTTTTGTTGTGACACATTTATATAAATGGCCTACTTCCGGTTTACCCGCTAGAAAAGTGGCGTATTTTCAGAAAACAGTAGATGTAATTTTTTATGTGAAACATCTATAGCCGCACGTAAATCAGATTTCTGGCGTGGCGACGGTGACGTATGACGTAAAAAACGTAACACGCAGAGATAATATATAATAAAGAGATGTACTGATACCTTATATAAAATTGGTCTCATGTTTTGAGCGACGGTGGCGCGCCAACAATAGGGGGAAGAAGCTCATCGATTCAAAAATTTGGCGGGACGGTATGGATTGTTTCATATAGAAATACACTTTTAAAGCTCATATTTTAATTTTTAATATTTTTACTGATGTGTAAAAATATTAAAAATTGATATATAGACTTAAAAGTGCATATTATCTTATAATATTTAGGTAAATAAATATAAAAACTAAATAATAAACAAATTTTGATGTGAAACATCTATAGCCGCACGTAAATCAGATTTCTGGCGTGGCGACGGTGACGCAAAAACATAACACGGCTCCGCATACTATCTATTCTATAAAAATGAATGTTTGTCTGTATGTTATCGATGAACTCAAAAACTACTGGACCGATTATTATGAAAATTGGTATATATATATATATATATATATATATATATATATAAGAAAAGATTAATTGTTAATAGCTGATCAAATAGTTACAAACAGAGGAAAATAATTGGGTATACAGCTAAATGATTAAGAGTACTCTTTATACTAAAATCCAATATATTTCTTCGATTTTCATCGATATCATCAGGGAAAAGCTACAATAGTGTGAGTTAGGTTTTTTTATAATATACGGTGATGTGTAGTTTACTTACTATGTGAGATTGACATCATTGTTATTAGATACATTATATATATAAATACGAGTTATAATAAACAATTTTACAATTTTTTTAAAATTTGGAATTACAATTAGAACGATCTTAAATATTTAATTAATTTGGTTATTAAAATTATAAAAATTATTAAGTTTAAAATTTTTTACTTGACATTGAGATTATTATAATATAATGAGTTGGCATTTTATAGGTCAGATTGTAGAATTAACTTAGTAAAAGTGACTAAATCGCTGTATTAACTAAAAATACTAGTTTTAGAAAAACCGTTATAAGATGTTTTACTATTGTTTTTTTGTCTAACAAAAGCAAATATGAATAAATCTCACTTAAGTGTTGAATATCTGATCTCTTGTTGATGCAATTATCACTCTCAGATATAAATGCCATTTCAAGAAAGTTTCTTTTTATACGGTTTCTTTCAACATCTAGAATTTTAAAAGATTTAAAATCCATTTGATGATTATTTGAATGAACATGTGTAGCCAGTGAACATCTTTCAGGGTACAATCTACAGTCACTTTTGTGGGAGGTGATCCGATCTTTAATCGATCTTGAACTCTGTCCGATGTATTCTTTGTTGCAGTTACTACAAGGTATACTATAGACTATATTTGTAGTTAATTCTTTAGGGTGTTTATCTTTTAGTTTCGAAAATATGTTATTTATTGTAAGTACTGTTTTATTTGCAATTTTAATATTAACAACATTATTCAAAATTCTTGAAATAGCTGGAGTTATTTCTTTGATATAAGGTAGTGATACATAAGTAACAATATCTTGAGGTCTGTTGTGATCTAATGGGTTATTTACTTCTTGAATTTTGATTGGACAAGTAGATAAAGTATTAAATAATATTCTTTTTAACAATGTAGGTGGATAGGAATTATCAATAAACAGGTTGTATAATATGTTAAGGTTCTTTTGGTGAAATGATTTGTCTGAAATTTTAATAACTCTGTCTTTCATTAGTTTTACTAAGTTTACCTTAATGGAATGTTTATGATATGAAAAATAGTTCAGGTATCTACCTGAGCACATTGGTTTTCTATACCAATCAATTATTATTTTGTTATTGGTAGAGCGAATGAGTCTTGTATCTAAAAAGGGAACAGAATGTTCATTGTCTTCAGTTTCTACTGTGAATTGTATAAATGGATCATAACTATTAAATGTAAAGATTAATTCATCCACTCCATCTTTGGGAACTGCTAATATAATATCATCTACATATTTTTTTATAAAAGGAAGTTTAAACGATAGGACAGGTATCACTATGTCCAATAAATTATCCATAACATATGTAGCTAGTATAGGACTTATTTTAGCTCCCATTGGTGTTCCAAAAGTTTGTTTATAAATTTTGTTGTCAAAACTGAAAAAAGTATTACAAAACAAAAACCTAATCATATCACAAAACATGTCTTTGTTAATTTTACAGTATTTAGTTATTTCAGACAAATCATTTCACCAAAAGAACCTTAACATATTATACAACCTGTTTATTGATAATTCCTATCCACCTACATTGTTAAAAAGAATATTATTTAATACTTTATCTACTTGTCCAATCAAAATTCAAGAAGTAAATAACCCATTAGATCACAACAGACCTCAAGATATTGTTACTTATGTATCACTACCTTATATCAAAGAAATAACTCCAGCTATTTCAAGAATTTTGAATAATGTTGTTAATATTAAAATTGCAAATAAAACAGTACTTACAATAAATAACATATTTTCCAAACTAAAAGATAAACACCCTAAAGAATTAACTACAAATATAGTCTATAGTATACCTTGTAGTAACTGCAACAAAGAATACATCGGACAGAGTTCAAGATCGATTAAAGATCGGATCACCTCCCACAAAAGTGACTGTAGATTGTACCCTGAAAGATGTTTACTGGCTACACATGTTCATTCAAATAATCATCAAATGGATTTTAAATCTTTTAAAATTCTAGATGTTGAAAGGAACCGTATAAAAAGAAACTTTCTTGAAATGGCATTTATATCTGAGAGTGATAATTGCATCAACAAGAGATCAGATATTCAACACTTAAGTGAGATTTATTCATATTTGCTTTTGTTAGACAAAAAACAATAGTAAAACATCTTATAACGGTTTTTCTAAAACTAGTATTTTTAGTTAATACAGCGATTTAGTCACTTTTACTAAGTTAATTCTACAATCTGACCTATAAAATGCCAAATCATTATATTATAATAATCTCAATGTCAAGTAAAAAATTTTAAACTTATGTTATGTAATTGTTATCATATAGTGGATTGGTTGTACCAAGCTATATTATTGTTGGACACTGTATATTAAACAGACAATATTTGGATTTCAATTATGGTTCAATTATTAATATTTGTTTGTGGTTTATTAAATGATATAAATCCGTTTGTTCTGCTAATTAAATAAGCTAATGGAAAATATTTAAATGTAAGCGATGTATGGTATTTTTATAAAAACGAGTATGACTAAACTCGTATCAATTCGATACCTTGTTAAGAAATATAGATTGCATTCCCCACTGTATATTATATAACATTATTGAAGTCCGCTTATCACGCTGCACTGGAAGATTCCGCAGAATCCGCACATTATGCATTTTTTATCTACTATTAATATACACTTTTATTATTATTTAGTTCAGTTATAATTTATTATTCTTGACTTTAACATTGTCAATAAAATTGTAGCTCACAATTTTGGGTTTGATTTTTGAAAATAAAAAGTAATTTTTTTAAAAACCAACTTTAATACCCATAAAACTTATCTGGCGCAGTCAGTGACGGATGATTTTTCGGTTTTCGCGTACAAAAATCGACGCAAAATCAATAGTTATCCGTGTCGAACCTCCGGAAGATTTCGAAAAATCCGAAGTTATTTCCACTTAGCGATAGGAAATTGTGAAAAGTGAACCTTAAAATATAAAATTTTAAAGAACTAAAACTTTGTGAAAATAATTAACAAACTTTAATAAAAATATTTCGAACTGTTTAAAAGTTTTGGACTTTGGAATAACTTATTTGAAGACTACGAGGACTACCATGAGGACCTTGCTACTAATGTAAGTGATACTCATTTTCCTTTTTCCTAATATATTTTTCCATTTATATATTTTACTCTATGAATGATATTGACAATTTAACCCAACAAATATTAAATATACATATTAGTGATTCAGAATCTGAAATTTCTGACCCAGAATTCGATCCCGATAATTTTGACCCCTATTTATTTCCAAGAGGCAATAATATGGCATTTCAAAATTCTTATCTTGACGTTATTCCTAAATACGATGGAGAGCCAGCCGAATTAGCTGATTTTATCGAAGCCGGTGACCTTATTGTCAACCAATTTTTTAATCATGAAAACCCTAATGCTTTTATCAACAAATTTTTAATAACATCAATCAAAAATAAGTTAACAGGGCGTGCTAAATTAATTGCTGGTTCAAGAGATATACAGACATGGCAAAGCTTAAAAAATATTCTGCAACAAAACTTTGCTGATCAGAGGGACGAAAATTCGTTACTAAGAGATTTAATGTTACTTCGACAAGAACCTAATGAATCGCCACAACAATACTGTACAAGATGTCAAAATATAAGAAGTTTATTACTCTCAAATTTGGCAGTTAACGAAGGTAATGCGCAAGTCCGTTTTGTTAAAACTGGAATGTATGATAATCTTACTCTAAAAGCTTTTATAAGTGGACTAAAAGAACCATTGGGATCCATCATTCGTTCTAGAGATCCCGATTCAATTGAAACTGCTCTAAATCAAGTTCTAAGTGAAGAAAATATTAATTATGCTAGAAATAGGACCAGTAACTTGATTCAAGATCAAAGAAGAAACAATCAACCGCAGTCATCTACTAGTGCTTAACAGAGATTTGTCAGACACCGACCACAATTTAACCAACAAAATTATTATCAGTCAAATATGGTGCCAAGACCAGTAAAACCAATGATTCCACACCAACAAGGACCATCAAATGTGAATAATTTTCCGAGACAACAATTTAGACCTGGTTGGAACCCAAATCAAACACAATGTGTGCAGTACAACAGACCCCAACAAAGAAACGTTTTTCAACCTAATCCAAATAGACAGTTGCCACGACCTACACCAATGGATTTAGCATCAGGAAATTCATTAAGACCTGTGCAAGCTCAACCACGACCTAGACCAAATTTTACATCGGAAGAACTTTTCTATCATGACGATGGAAATACTGCAAACGATTATTTCTATGATGACTTCAATGAATACGAACAATATTATGAAGTGGAAAATCCATGTGTTGATTATCAACAAATAGAAAACAGCGTTGAAACATCTGAAAACAACAATGCTCCGGAATCCACTGAAAATACATTTAAAAATTTTCGGCTTGGTCAGAAAGAAACAAAAATAACATAGTAGAAATCAATTCTACTTCTGTTTCAAACTTACCCTATATTATTCTACCAGAATTTAATGCTAAGTTTATGATTGATACAGGGTCCACAAAAACAATAATTAATCTCAATTTAGCATATGAAAAATACCCAGAATTAATAGAAGAAGATTACTTCCAAATACAATCAGCTCATAATACTTCGTTTCATAATAGTAGTGTCACAATACCGTTATCAAAAATTTTCAAAAACTCGGACATTACCCAAAAATTTTATCTTTTCGATTTTAATCCAAAATATGGAGGATTAATAGGAATAAATTTACTTAAAAAATTAAATGCTAATATAGATATCGGAAATAAAAGCCTAATTACCGATAAAACTATTATACCTTTATATTTTGACGGAGAAGAAAATTTTCAAAATTCTAATAATGTTGAAAAAAGAAGCCCAATCTTTTCAATAGAATTACTTCCCAGAAATGAACAAATAGTTGAAATACCCGTGGACAAAGATATTTCTGAAGGAATTATAAACTACATAAAGTTTGAAATAGTTCAAATACCCAACGCATTAGTATCGGTAAAAAATAAAAAAGCAATAACAACAATTTTAAATCCAACAGAACAAACACTAATTTTTGAATTATTTGAGCCAATTAAAATTATACCAGTTGAAGAATTTGAATTAAATACATATCGAGAACCACCGGACAAACAAACAACGATGAACACTAAAGAACAAATGAATTATTTTGATAAACTGCAGAAATTAAGTCTCCAAAACCTTCGACTAGATCACATGAATCAAGAAGAAAAAACTCAAATAAAAAATCTCTGTACCCAATATCGAGACATATTTCATTGTGAAGGAATTCCATTAACCTTCAATAACCAAATAAAACATAGTATTAATTTAACCGACGAAAAACCAATATTTACCAAGTCATATAGATATCCGCAAGTGCATCAACAGGAAGTTCGAACACAAATTAAATCTATGTTGGACCAAGGGATAATACAACCCTCAATATCTCCATGGAGCTCACCTTTATGGATCGTCCCAAAGAAAATGGATGCATCGGGAAAGAAGAAATGGAGACTGGTAATTGACTATAGGAAATTAAACCAAAACACCATAGACGATAAATATCCGTTGCCAAATATTCATGATATATTAGACAAATTAGGGCGAAGCCAGTATTTCACAACCTTAGACCTTGCTTCTGGCTTCCATCAAGTCCAAATGAATCCAAAAGACATAGAGAAAACGGCATTTAGTACAGAAAATGGACATTATGAGTATAAAAGGATGCCGTTTGGCTTAAAAAACGCTCCAGCCACGTTTCAACGTGTGATGGATAATATATTACGCGGAATCCAAAATGAGAAATGTCTAGTCTATCTTGACGATATAATTATTTTCTCAACTTCCCTACAAGAGCATATTGAAAATCTAAAAGAAGTCTTTGAAAGATTGAGAAAATCTAATTTTAAAATCCAATTGGATAAAAGCGAATTCTTGAGAAAAGAAGTAGCCTATCTAGGGCACATAATCACCCCAGATGGAGTGCGACCAAATCCGGACAAGATCAAGGCTATAATAAAATATCCAATCCCTAAAACCCAAAAAGAAATAAAATCATTCCTTGGATTAATTGGATATTACAGAAGATTCATTCCAGATTTCGCAAAACTAACTAAACCAATAACCAAATGTCTTAAGAAAAATGCAAAAATCATTCATTCACAAGAGTTTATTGATAGTTTTGAAAAAGCTAAGAAAATTTTAACCAACGATCCAATACTGCAATTTCCAGACTTCTCAAGACCATTCATTCTAACGACCGACGCTAGTAATGTTGCCTTAGGAGGCGTATTATCACAAGGTAAACTCGGAGAAGACAAACCGATTGCTTTTGCATCAAGAACACTCAATGAGACAGAGCAAAAGTACTCGACAATAGAAAAAGAACTCCTTGCCATCATCTGGGCAACGAAATACTTTCGACCATATCTCTACGGTCGGAAATTCACCATATACACAGACCACAGACCATTACAGTGGTTGGCCTCTTTAAACGAACCCAACTCCAAACTCGTTAGATGGCGTCTACGTCTTGAAGAGTATGATTTCGACGTAATTTATAAAAAAGGTAAACATAACACTAATGCTGACGCTCTCTCTAGAATTCAATTAAATCCTGTAGAAATCGACGCTAAATCAACACAAGTCGAGAGAGACCCCGAACTTGACGAATTATTAGAAGATTTAGTCAATTACGAAGCAGAACGACTTACAACACCTGGACCACGAATTCTGACAGTAGAAGATCCACCAATTATACAAGATCTAGACTTACCAATAGATCTACCACAAATAAATAATCCACCAGAAGCTGAACAAAACTTAACTATTATACCGATCCTTGAAGATGCTATAGATAAAAAGGAAAAACAGTTTATAATCACAACTGTTTTTAACAATCCTTTGCCACCAAAAGTGAGCAAAAAAGGAAAACAAACCATCGTTCAAGCTCAAATTGGTCAAGAAAATAATGAAAACGATATTAGAAATCTTTTAATACAATATTGTGAACCTAGGAAAAAATACTTTATATATTTTAACAGAGACAAAATGTATAGAGACTTTTGTAAAGTATTCTCCACCACATTCAATAATGACCAACCATTTTTGACAAGATGTTTAAACAGAATAATTACGGTAGATGAAAAAGATGAACAAATTCAACTAATAAAAAATCACCATGAAGGAAAGACCAATCACCGAGGAATAAACGAAACCTATAAATATTTAAAAAAAAGATATTTTTGGACCAATATGAAAAAATCGATAGAAAATTATATAAATTCATGTCTTGTTTGCAAAACAACAAAATACGAAAGACATCCACCAAACATACCTCTCAGAATCACAAGTACTGCGACTAAACCATTTGAAAAATTAAATGCAGATCTTTTCACTATTGAAGGAAATACGTTTTTTACAATAATAGACGAATTTTCCAAATTGGGACAAGCATATCATGTGGCAAGTAAAGCAGCTATAGAAATATCAGACCAACTGATATTATTTTTCCAACATTACGGAGTGCCCCACTCAATCACCTTTGATCCAGGTACAGAATTCGAAAATGAAATTGTTACGGCACTATTACAAATGCACAAAGTTAATGTGCATATAACAACCCCACATCATCCACAATCTAATGGATTAATCGAAAGACTACACAGCACCCTTACAGAACATTATCGAATTATTAAAGAAAATAATAATGACATCCCTAAAAGATTAATGACTTATGCAGTAATAGGGTACAATAATTCAATACACTCATCAACTGGTTATACTCCGTTAGAACTTGTATATGGACATACAGCAACAAGAAATCCATATGATATATTCTACGAAAAAGAATATTTTCAACAATATGTTAATGAT
Source organism: Altica lythri (assembly GCA_964028335.1). Classification (NCBI taxonomy): domain Eukaryota; kingdom Metazoa; phylum Arthropoda; class Insecta; order Coleoptera; family Chrysomelidae; genus Altica; species Altica lythri. The sequence goes on along the minus strand of OZ034806.1, from coordinate 10,173,609 downwards.
CATAAACAACTAATACAAAAAACATATGACAAAATAAAAGAGAAAATGCAACAGGATAAAGAAAGAATAACAAAATCGCGGAATGATAACCAAAAAGAACAAAATACTTTTAAAGTAGGTGATCAAGTCCTTGAAAGAAACCCTGACGCTGACAGAAATAAATCAAAAAATAGATATATAGGCCCACATAAAATAATCAAAATTAATAATGACAATACCTGTATTGTTACAACATCAAATAACCAAAATAAAAGAATTCATTTAGACAACTTAAGACATCCTATTGTTGCAGATCAATCTGCTGGTCCATTGGAGAGGCCGAATTAATAAAAAAACCAATAATAACGAAAATTGAAGAGAATGCAGGTATATTACCTCAAAAATTAGGAACAGCTCAAAATATCATTGACAATTGGACTTTTATTAGAACATTTGACCTCACTCCAATAATTAAAGAATATCATCAAATTGGAAAAAATAGTGTTGAATTAAGAAGAGCTCTAAATCAAACAAAACATGGGCTTGGATATTCAGAAGAATCAAATAATTATCAATTCATCCTAAATCACCTTCTAGAGGAAATAAAAAATAAATTAAATCAATTGTCTCCTAGAGAAAAAAGACAGAAACGAGGTTTAATAAATGCCGTTGGAGGTATAATTAAAGTTATAACAGGTAATCTTGATGCTGAAGACGGTCAACGTTTCGAAGAAGCTATACAAAAATTAGAAGCTCAAGAAGCCAAACAAAAAATTATTATAGAAAAACAAGTTTCTTTAACAGTATCAGCTATTGAAAAATTCAACAATACAATAAGGAAGATAGCAACGAACCAAGAAATCTTAAAAGCTAAAATCATGGAAATAGAAACAACGGCAAATGTTCGAGCGATACAAACTGACGATCATTTCGCATTAATAAATTTGCACACAATTTACATCCAACTAATTTCTATAGCAAATACCATATTGAGAGTAATTGAAGATATGGAAACTGCCATTACATTCGCAAAAATATCCGTACTCCATCCATCAATAATACAACCAGATGACCTTCTTGAAGAAATGCTTAACATTAAAAGGCATATTAAAAATGCAGCCCTTCCTTATAAAATTGATATGAAAAACATGCTTCTCTTTGAAAAAATTATTAATATCAAAGCTTATCTAAAACCCTCAAAATTAATTTTCATTCTAGAAGTGCCAATTGTAGAATCATTATTCTACACATATTATCATTTATATTCCTTTCCTATCCTGGCAAAGAATAATCTTTTCCAAATAATAATTCCAAAATCAAAATTCCTTTACCTAAATGAGTATCACTATATGTTATCAAATAATGAATGTCAAGAAACCACACCTGGAAATTTTATGTGTTCAATGCCCGAAGTATCCTCGTCAGAACTTGAAACACCATGCGAAGTTCAACTAGTTCAATTTTCACAAAAATATAATGAATGTCATCCGAACCTTATTAAAATGGAGAAAAAGAAAATCCAAAAAATTAGCCCAAATCAATGGATCGCTATATTTCCAAATGAAACAACTGTACTGAAAATTTGCCAAAATGAAGAAGAAAGAGAAATATTAAAAGGAAGTTACCTATTGGAATTACCCAAAACTTGCCAGATGAAAATTGATACTACTACCTTACAAGTTTATGAAAATCCAAATGTTCAGACAAAAATAATTAAAGTACCAGAACTTAAAATTAATATTCATGAAGCCGAACTTCAATACGATGCTGTAAAACCAATTAACCTAGAATCCACAGACTTGGACGACCTAAATTCTCTTAAGGACAACATGGTTAATTCCTTAAGAGATCTTCGAGAAGAAACTCCAATAATAAGTCATCATACAAGCTATTGGACCATACTCTTATATATATTAATTACAATTTTTGGAGTTTTTGCAATTAAGAAACTCTATATCGAGAAGAAGAAGAATGCAACCAATACTTCATATGCTAGAGAAGACCCTTTACCTATTGAAGAACTACAAATTAGAAATTAGTGATTCAAAGTATTTTCATCCCTAATTTCTAAACAACGAGGGGAGGTGTTAAGAAATATAGATTGCATTCCCCACTGTATATTATATAACATTATTGAAGTCCGCTTATCACGCTGCACTGGAAGATTCCGCAGAATCCGCACATTATGCATTTTTTATCTACTATTAATATACACTTTTATTATTATTTAGTTCAGTTATAATTTATTATTCTTGACTTTAACATTGTCAATAAAATTGTAGCTCACAATTTTGGGTTTGATTTTTGAAAATAAAAAGTAATTTTTTTAAAAATCAACTTTAATACCCATAAAACTTATCTACCTACCGTTGAGTGATGAATCACTCAACGTACCTACTAAATATATTTTTAAGCGGACATTCTTCGATAAAATTGCGACGAGAGTCAATGTTAATATTTTAAGTAAAATATATAGTGGTTTTTGGGAAGTAGTAGTATTATTTCAACACCCTTGTAATAATTCAGAAGTGGGATATACAGTACAGTTTTCTTTGTGTTTTTTTTTGTTTTACAATTCAACAACAAAAGAAAAATGAGTGAAATTGGAGAAATTGACGAAGAAGTGTGCCGAAACCAAGTATATGATGATTTGATCGAGAAACATATACAAAAACAAATTTCAGCAGCTTTAAAAAGAAAATTCGACTCAAATCTAAGACTACCAATTGCAGACTTAAACCTGGAACAAAATGATGTCGCCACTATGGATGTTAACGCTGGTAAATTAACTGTTAAAGGAGACATAATTCCACCTTTCGATCCCGACGATCGCCATCATACAGTGGTTTCGTGGTTAAATAAAATTGACCAATTATCCCAAATTCACGGATGGACTGATTATGAAAAATCGGGATACATGCAAATGAAACTAAAGGGCGCTGCTCGTGAGTGGTTCTTTCGTTTAGACAACTACGACAAGACTTGGGCAGAATGGAAAACGGCCCTATCTAGAGCGTTTCCCAGGTGTGTAGATTATGCCACACTTTTGGAAGAATTGGTGGAACGGAAAAAGAAACCAGACGAAAGCATGACACATTATTACCATGCCAAGTTGAATTTAACCCAACAATGCAGGCTTGACAACGAAGCTACGATTTCCTGCATAATTCGGGGGCTTCCACAGGAATTGCAGCCCAACGCCCGTGCATTTCAATGTTCCACACCGGATGAGCTGTATGCTGGATTTATTGCACCCATGGACAATTATCAAAGCCCCTCAAAAAACACAGTGCAGTCTCAGCTAGAGAAGCGACCAAAGATTGAGTGCTACGTCTGTGGAAAGTTAGGACACTTTGCTAAGGACTGTTGGAGCCGGAGTAAACCAGGCACGTCAAGACAGGGAGGATCGTCTGGACCATCACGATGTGCAATATGCCGCCTTACGAATCATGTCACCAAGGACTGCTTCAAACGGCAAAGTGGATCAAACCAAAGAAAATACCTGAAGCAATGCGATGTGTGCAAAAAAACGGGACACCGTGCAGAAGATTGTTGGCATAAGAATAAAAACGTCGAAGAAGTCAATACGCTAGGGCAAGTACACAATAATTTATATAGAATATGCATTAAAATAAATAATATACCATTTAGAGGGTATTTAGATACAGGAAGTTCAGTAAATGTTGCAAATATAAAAGTTTTAAATAAAACGAAACTAAAATTAAAGCCCTCTAATATGGTTATTAAAGGTTTTGGTGGGTCTTTAGTTATGCCGAAAGGCACGATAAAAACTGAGGTTGTAATTAATGATAACATAAGAATTTTTTCAGAAATAATAATAGTAAATACACCTATGAATGACATTGATATTATTATAGGACAACCTATATTAAGTCAACCAAATTTAATGCTAGAAATAAAGTCCAATCAGGTTACTATATCAAAATACGAAAATAAAAATAATTGTGAAATCAAAGAACTAAATAATATTGAGTCATATCTTATAAAACATGGTGATCTAACTACCGAAAATTTTAATAAATTATGTCAACTACTAAACTTAAAACAATCATGCTTTGCTCAATCTCCTACCGAACTAGGTAGAATAAATAACACTGAATTTTCCATAACTTTAAATTCAAAACAAACAATATACTATAAACCGTATAGATTATCAGAAAAAGAAAAAACGATAATGCGAAACCAAGTAAATGAATTATTAACTGCAGGTATTATACAAAATTCCAGTTCGTCATACGCTAGCCCAGCCATTTTAGTAAAAAAACCAAATGGAGATTATCGACTTTGTATTGACTACAGAAAATTAAACTCAATCACTGTAAAAGACCGCTATCCGTTGCCAAATATTGAAGATCTTATAAATAAATTAGGGGGAAATAAGTATTTTTGTAGTCTAGATATGAAACAGGGCTATTATCAAATCCCATTGACAAAAGACTCTATTGATAAAACCGCATTTATAACTCCAGATGGACAATACGAATTCCTTCGTCTACCATTTGGTTTATGTAATGCACCCGCAGCTTTTCAAAGGTTGGTAAATAATATTATGGGTTCACTCCGTCATTCAGAAATTTTAGTTTACCTTGATGACATTTTAATACCATCAAAATCAATATCTCAAGGCATGGAAAAACTTAACACTATCTTAAAAAAATGCGAAGAAAATAATTTGAAATTAAACTTAGAAAAATGCTATTTTTTTAAAACTAAAATTGATTTTCTGGGGTATGAAATTAGCGAAAATGAAATAAAACCGGGTTCCAAAAAAGTAAAAGCTATAGAAAATTTTAAAACACCTTCAAATATTCATGAAATAAGACAATTCCTGGGTCTAAGTTCATATTTTAGAAAGTTTATTAATAATCATGCAGAAATAGTTGCACCATTAACAAAATTACTTAGAAAAGACGTAAATTGGGAATGGGGTGAAAGTCAAAATAAGGCGGTCTCAAAAATAAAATTCATTTTAACAAACGAACCTGTTTTAACGATTTACAATCCGGAAACAAAAAAAGAATTACACACTGATGCTAGTTCAAAAGGCATTGCAGGTATCCTATTTCAAGAATTAAATGACGAATTAAAGCCAATAGCATATTATAGTAGAACAACAACCGCGGATGAATACTTTTACCATTCATTTGAATTGGAAACTTTAGCTGTGGTAGAATCAATAAAACGTTTTAGAATTTACCTTCATGGTACTCATTTTAAAATAATTACAGATTGTAGTGCTGTGCGAAGCACATTTGTAAAAAAAGAATTGGTGCCAAGAATAGCTCGTTGGTGGTTAGCTATTCAAGATTATGATTTTGAGATTGAACATCGTCCAGGGTGTAAAATGTCACATGTAGACGCTTTAAGTCGAAACCCTGAAAATATTTTAAAAATTGAAATTGATGACTGGGCATTAACGGTACAAATGCAAGACGAACAAATTCGAATAATTCGCGAAAAATTAAAATCGAACACTGCGGACCAGCAAATAAAATCCACATATTGTCTAAAAAATGACAGGGTTTATAGGAAAATATTAAAAAATGAATTAAGACTTGTAATTCCAAAAATTTGTAGGTTTAATATAATGAGAAAATACCATGACGAAATAGGCCATATTGGCTTAAAACGGTGTGAAAATTTAAAAAAAGTAAGTTTTGGTTTCCTAAAATGACGAGATTTATAAAAAAATATGTTAACGCATGTATTGACTGCGCTTATAAAAAAAGTCAATATGGTAAAAAGGAAGGTTTCCTTCACCCTATACCTAAATCGAAGGAACCCCTTTGTACATGGCATATTGATCATTTAGGACCTTTCTGTAAAACCAACAAAAATTTTGCATATATTTTTATGATTGTCGATTCATTTTCTAAATACTTGTTTGCCAGACCAACTAAAACGACAAATTCAAAAGAAGTTATTTATTGTTTAAAAGATTTATTTAGCATGTTTGGAGTACCAAAACGAATTATTGCAGATCGTGGCAAAGCCTTTAAATCTAAAACATTTAAAGAGTTTTGCGACGAAAGAAAAATTAAACTAGTTTTAAATGCAGTATCTTCACCTCGTTGAAATGGTCAAGTCGAACGTTATAATCGTACTCTTTTAGATGGTATAAATACAAGTATAGAAAATGAAAATGAATGGAATGATGCACTACCCGATGTTGTCTGGGGAATGAATAATACTATAAGTGAAAGCACGGGGTACACCCCTCATACACTAATGTTTGGTTTTAATAAAGATCGTCATGGAAATTTAGATCAAGATGACATAATTCCCGAAAATAGGGAACAAATTGCTGAAAATGCTAAACAAAAAATGGACTTACAAAGTAAGGAAATGAAAAAGCGGTTTGATAAAAAACGAAAAGAAAGTACTAAATACAATATAGGAGATTTGGTTCTTTGGCGCGGAGCTAAAAAAGACCCCAAAGATGCCAGTCGTAAGACAGGGGTAAAATATGGAGGGCCTTACAAAATATCGAAAGTTTTTGAAAACGATCGATATGAAATTGTAGCCCTCAAAGGAATGAAAGGTTACCGACGATACTCAGCAGTAGTGGCTGCAGATACAATAAAAAAAAAATTTAAATCCGGCGCTATAATCGAATCTGATACATCTTCAGATTCTGATGTAAATAGCACGGATGAATTAATTGATTTATTAGAGTCGTAATAAATGAAAAATAAAATAAAAATAATAAATAAATAAAACTAGAAAAATGGAACACCATGTTAACCAAGAGAACTGGTTTAAAAAGTATGGAACACCATATCGAAGCATTTTACGAGTAATATTATATAAGCCTGGTGAATAATTATTACTTGTGAGTAATTTATCAAAAAAAAAAAGAAGAAAAGAAAAATATATACAACTACCAACTATTTGATGTAGGTAGTTGATAAAGGATCACCTTACAAATAAAATTGTTAAAAAAAAAATAATAATAAAAAAAAATAAAATAAAAATATATTAAATTAAATATTTTGTATGGACTTTTTATACCTACACAATTTTCTATATTCCAGAACCAAGAAGAAACAATAAAAAGGTTAAGGTCTCACCCACCAAATGGATTCGCGAGGACGCTCAGTAAATAGGATGGCCGAATGTTATGTAATTGTTATCATATAGTGGATTGGTTGTACCAAGCTATATTATTGTTGGACACTGTATATTAAACAGACAATATTTGTATTTCAATTATGGTTCAATTATTAATATTTGTTTGTGGTTTATTAAATGATATAAATCCGTTTGTTCTGCTAATTAAATAAGTTAATGGAAAATATTTAAATGTAAGCGATGTATGGTATTTTTATAAAAACGAGTATGACTAAACTCGTATCAATTCGATACCTACCGTTGAGTGATGAATCACTCAACGTACCTACTAAATATATTTTTAAGCGGACATTCTTCGATAAAATTGCGACGAGAGTCAATGTTAATATTTTAAGTAAAATATATAGTGGTTTTTGGGAAGTGGTAGTATTATTTCAACACCCTTGTAATACTTAATAATTTTTATAATTTTAATAACCAAATTAATTAAATATTTAAGATTGTTCTAATTGTAATTCCAAATTTTAAAAAAATTGTAAAATTGTTTATTATAACTCGTATTTATATATATAATGTATCTAATAACAATGATGTCAATCTCACATAGTAAGTAAACTACACATCACCGTATATTATAAAAAAACCTAACTCACACTATTGTAGCTTTTCCCCGATGATATCGATGAAAATCGAAGAAATATATTGGATTTTAGTATAAAGAGTACTCTTAATCATTTAGCTGTATACCCAATTATTTTCCTCTGTTTGTATATATATATATATATATATATATATATATATATATATATATGTATTTTTCCACGGAAAAGGTATTTTTAAAATTTTCAACATTTTTAGAATTTTCAAAATTTTGAAAATTTTCAAATTTTTCAAAATATTTTAAAATTTCCAAAATTGTGAAGATTTTTAGAATTTTTAAATTTTTAAAATTTTTCATAAAATTTGAAAATCATGATAAGTTTTTAAATTTTTCAATGTTTACTTTAATCGCGCGTAAAGTTACACGCACATTTTTTTTATTGAATACTGCATTTATACTTTTACAAAATAATGTTGATGTTTCACATCTGCCAGGCGTCCCGTGACGGCTCACATTTTTTCTATTACACTAGGAGTACCACCAGTGAAATGTCCTGTTATATGTATACCAGTATTATTGGGATTTTCCAATAATTTTTGATAAAAACAAAGCACACAATAATTTGTATTATCTAATTTAAAGTAATCATGTACACTGGCCAGCAAAATTAACGCACCACTAAATTATTTCGAATTATTTGTGGAAATACTTGTAAAAATAAAAATATTTATTTTTATATTAAACTTCAATAGTACGCACATACTAAATTTATACAGTTGTTTTTTTTTTGTCGAAGTATGTTTATCTTATCTTTATTTTTTTGGAATTCAGATAAATCTTTAATTAACCTACCTCTTTTTTTTGAAAGGTTTTGTTGCTAAAATTTATCATTTGCACTGAAAATTTACATTTGTGAGATACAGTGAAGTAAAGTGTTTATTATGGAACGCCAATCTAGAAATTTGACCGCCGAAGAGTGTGCTTAGGCAGTCATTTTACTGGAAGAGGCATGGAGCTGTCAAAGGATTGGACAGAGATTTGGTGTATCGCATACATTCATTTCCCGTATGATCGAACGTTATAGGGAGACAGGTCAGCACTTAAGAAGACATGATGAACGCAGACATCGCATAACTACGCAAGTTCAAGACCATTTTCTAAGAGTCTCTGCTTTAAGACAACGGTTTGTGACAGGAAGATTGTTGCATACATAGCTACAGGAAGCAGATGGACTCAGAATTTCAACTGATACTATTCGTCGACGCCTAGCTGAATCTGATCTGAGACCAACAATCCCAGCGAGAGGACCAGCTTTGACCCCAGAGCATCGTACAGCAAGGTTAAATTTTGCTAAAGAACACATTGATTGGGCTGATGAAGATTGGGAAAGAGTTCTTTGGTCAGATGAATGCAGATTTTGTCTTTACAACTCAGATATACGTATAAGAGTTTATTGAAGACCAAATGAAAGATATGCCCGCTGTAACTTTCGAAACACCAGATTATTTGGTGGAGGGTCAGTTATTTTTTGGGAAGGAATCTCTTTAACTGCTCGCACTGAGTTGGTGGTTATTAATAATGGCAGTTTAACAGCAGATAGGTACATAAGGGAGATCCTGCAAGAACATGTAATACCATTTGCCCCTTACATTGGTGAGAATTTCTTGTTTCAGTCCGATAATGCTAGACCGCATAAACGTATAATTACAGAAAACTGTATCATTGTCATATTTAATAAAGCGTGTTTGTCAATAGATGGCAAAGAATAATATAATTTCATTCTGAACGCTTTACAAGTTTTTGAAAAAACATTTTCAAAGACAATGACCGTTCAACTAAGAAGAAACAACTACCTCCTGGGCTATATGCCCCAACGGATATTGGATTATACTTCAAAGTCAAACGGGGTTGGGATATCTACAAGATAACTTAAACCAACCATTCCAGTTTGCAGTTAGAAGGGACAACATAACTTATAGACCGGTTTCGGTGTATTTGTACCTCGTCAGTATAAGGTATATGTTATCCGTCAGCGAGCTTAAAGCATAATCACTGACTAAAGATGGAACTAAAATCGTAATCCTTATATATCTTTAGTCAGTGATTATGCTTTAAGCTCGCTGACGGATAACATATACCTTATACTGACGAGGTGCAAATACACCGAAAACGGTCTATAAGTTATGTTGTCCCCTCTAACTGCAAACTGGAATGGTTGGTTTAAGTTATCTTGTAGATATCCCAACCCCGTTTGACTTTGAAGTATAATCCAATATCCGTTGGGGCATATAGCCCAGGAGGTAGTTGTTTCTTCTTAGTTGAACGGTCATTGTCTTTGAAAATGTTTTTTCAAAAACTTGTAAAGCGTTCAGAATGAAATTATATTATTCTTTGCCATCTATTGACAAACACGCTTTATTAAATATGACAATGATACAGTTTTCTGTAATTATACGTTTATAGTATCAAGACTAAAGTCTTGTTGTTAAGTCGAATTTTAGTTTGCAGTTAGAGGTAAGGATGTCACTACTATCGTGTCCTTTAAACTTTCTTTATTGAAAGATATATAAGGATTACGATTTTAGTTCCATCTTTAGTCAGTGATTATGCTTTAAGCTCGCTGACGGATAACATATACCTTATACTGACGAGGTGCAAATACACCGAAACCGGTCTATAAGTTATGTTGTCCCTTCTAAGTGCAAACTGGAATGGTTGGTTTAAGTTATCTTGTAGATATCTCAACCCCGTTTGACTTTGAAGTATAATCCAATATCCGTTGGGGCATATAGCCCAGGAGGTAGTTGTTTCTTCTTAGTTGAACGGTCATTGTCTTTGAAAATGTTTTTTCGAAAACTTGTAAAGCGTTCAGAATGAAATTATATTATTCTTTGCCAGCTAGACCGCATGTTGCTCAGATTGTGCAAAATTATTTTAATGAGGTTGGAATTAAAACTAGGGATTGGCCAGCAAACAGTCCCGATCTTAACCCAATTGAGAATGTTTGGGACATGATCTACCGCCGTTTTCAAGAACTTCTTAACCCTCTTAACACTTTGAATGAGCTTACTGGAGATATTGTAAAAATATGGAATATAATTTCGATTTCTTTAAATTTAAATGTTAATTGTTTATAATTTCAATTGTATTAAAACAAATTTATATTAACTTTCTTTCATGTTCCAACGTCGCTTACTTACTAACTTTAACATACGAAATTTTCTTTTAATTAATTTAATTAATTTTTAATATTAACATTCTTTTTTCGTTACAATTCACAACATCTATCAACAGCTTGTCTTATTGAACATAATTTGTATTACTTTGAATTACTTTGTCACCTCTCACTTTAATTTAATTTTTTAAACATTCTTTGTAACTCTCATGTTAATATTATTATTGATTTTCTCTCTTTGTTAAGTAACTTATAATTAATGTTTTCACAATTTGAATTAATTCTTTTTTAACTATAATGTATTTCATGTTTTATGTATCACTTTTATTATGTTTCATGGTTCTATGTTTTCTTCACTCTATGTCATAATTTGATCATGTTTTCCGGGTTCTTGTTTCCGCTCAAGCGCAGTATCCTTCATCCTTCCTTTACATTACATTTGCCACGTAGCTTCCTTCGTTATCATACAGTGCTTAATAAGTTTCACTATACAAAATCCGCGATCATCTCATATTTGTTATATATTTTCTTGTGTGTTAGTGCGGCGTTATAGACTTTATTTGATCTGGAGCCGTTTCATCGACAATGATGATCTTTTTTATAACTTATGGCATATTAGTTGTCCATCTTTTCATAGACTCTCTCCTCACTTGCCGATGTGTATTGGTGGACCAATCACATTTCCACTCCTCATCACTTTGCTTTATCACTCATTACATCATATTTGGTGATCTAAGATCCCCTCTTTTTCTGTGGACTTATTCTCCGCATTTTGTTGAACCACTTCTACTTCCATATAAAAGCCTAAGTACCTTTTACCTATGGTCATTATACAAGAACTCATTTACTGTTAATCACTTTGGTTCACATACCAAACATCTCTCTTTTAATCTCTGTAATGAGCTTTTTTCGAAGTCCCTCTTTGGGGTTACTTTATTTTGACGTTAGTCCACCTAACAACAAATATTTTTGGGATCTTTAGTCACCTTTATTAACCTTTGATGCTGCAGTTGACTCCGTATTTTCCTTTTATGACTATTTGTTATTGTGTTCAGTTTATTTTTTACATTACTACTATAGTAATGTTCTTAAGATAGAATTTTTCGTACCAACTTGGCTTATTTAGTCTATTTTACCTCTTTACTTTTCCACTACACACTTTAATCTACCACCGATGGACTTTTGTGTTGATTACATAAGAACCTTTTCGTCTCATTCCAATAATGTTTTTATATAATTAATTTTGTTTACTTTTGTTTTATATTTGGTAAGTTGTTTAAACCTTATTTTATTATTACCTTTCTATCGTTCCATATTTTTACAGACCTGATGATGACCGTTACGGTCGAAACTAGTTGTCAATAAATTTCATTTTACAATAAATTACTGTGTGGTACAGACTTTGTGTTTTCTATGGTATTAAATATGGAATAATTTGGACGAAAACAAGATAAGGCCCGTAATTTTAAGTATGAATAATCGCTGCCGCGCTGTTATTCAAAATAGAGAAGGAAATACCCGTTATTAATTATTTTTAGCTGAAGTTAATAATTTTCTTATTTTTTAATTTTCTTGTTTTTTTTTCTTTATTTTTTTCTTACCTACTTTTGGAATTTTATTTTTTGTTAATACCCTTATTAAGTTAGAATAGGAATATACTTAATTGAAACATAAAAATATTTGATCAATATTATGAAATAAAAAATATTTTTCAAAATATAGTAGTGGTGCGTTAATTTTGCTGGCCAGTGTATAATACAAATTACTTCGTAAGATTCTTCAGCCAACCAACGTTCACTATTAATTAATTTGACTTTCTCAAACTTCAGTTCAGTTTCTAATTTATTACTTTCTATACCTTCATCCATAGTAAATGTTAAAATTTCAGGCTGGCTTTAAATAATTTTTTAGGCTCACACTTTCTTTTATTTTATGACTTCGTTTTAGTGTCCCAATATACTTTGTAATTCCTTGATTTTGTGATTTCCTATTTAGACTTTTAGATCTAAAAATAAATTTAGGACTTTCTTTTAGTAACCTAATAAACTTTGTACTTCCTGGATTTTGTGATTTCCTATTTGGACTTTCAGATCTAAAAATAAATTTAGGACTTCCTTTTAGTAACCTAATAAACTTTGTACTTCCTGGATTTTCTGTTTGGACTTTTAGATCTAAAAATAAATTTAGGACTTCCTTTTAGTAACCTAATAAAATTGGTACTTCCTGGATTTTCTGTTTGGACTTTTAGATGTTAAGTGTCTAGTATTATTATACTTTTTTACAATATCTGGTAAAATTTTAACCCACTTATATGATCCTTGCATACTTAATTTTTTCCATAACAATGATTTTATAGTTCTAATTACTCTTTCTGCGATACTTGCTTTCAAATTTGAGAATGTACTATAGTGATTAATCTATACTAATATTATAAAGAGGAAAGGTTTGATTTTTTGTTTGTTTGTTTGTTTGTTTGTTTGAAATGAATAGGCTCCGAAACTACTGGACCGACTTCAAAAATTCTTTCACCGTTGGCAAGCTACACTATTCCCGAGTGACATAGGCTATGTTTCATTTAAAAAAAATGGGAATCCTTACTAAAATGCCATTAATGTAACCAAAAATGACCTTAAAACCCTTACATCGCGTGTGCTGAGAATACTAGCCTCAAGTTCAAACCTTCCAATTGGTAGGGATCGGTTTTTCTCATGGCCAACCGCCTAAGGCGGGTCGAGCACCTGAAAATCAATTTATTTTGTTGCCAGAAAATAAAACAATATGTAATATTGTTTACAGGGAAGCGTTGACCCAATATATTTAGTGGCGAGGAAATGTTTGTTTGTTTGTTTGTTTGAAATGAATAGGCTCCGAAACTACTAGACCGATTTCAAAAATTCTTTTACCGTTGGCAAGCTATACTATTCCCGAGTGACATAGGCTATGTTTTATTTTCAAAAAAATAGGGATCCTTACTAAAATGCCATTAATGTAACATGTAACCAAAAATGACCTTAAAACCCTTACATCGCGTGCGCTAAGAATACTAGCCTCAAGGTCAAACCTTCCAATTAGTAGGAATCGGTTTTTCTCATGGCCAACCGCCCAAGGCGGGTCGAGCACCTGAAAATCAATTTATTTTGTTGCCAGAAAATAAAACAACATGGAATATTGTTTACAGGGAAGCGTTGATCCAATATATTTAGTGGCAAAGAAAGGTTTGTTTGTTTGTTTGTTTGTTTGAAATGAATAGGCTCCGAAATTACTGGACCGATTTCAAAAGTTCTTTTACCGTTGGCAAGCTACACTATTCCCGAGTGACATAGGATATGTTTTATTTTCAAAAAAATAGGGATCCTTACTAAAATGCCATTAATGTAACCAAAAATGACCTTATAACCCTTACATCGCTTGCGCTAAGAATACTAGCCTCAAGGTCAAACCTTCTAATTAGTAGGGATCGGTTTTTCTCATGGCCAACCGCCTAAGGTGGGTCGAGCACATGAAAATCAATTTATTTTGTTGCCAGAAAATAAAACAACATGTAATATTGTTTACAGGGAAGCGTTGACCCAATATATTTAGTGGCGAGGAAAGGTTTGTTTGTTTGTTTGTTTGAAATGAATAGGCTCCGAAATTACTGGGCCGATTTCAAAAATTCTTTTACCGTTGGCAAGCTACACTATTCCCGAGTGACATAGGCTATGATTTATTTTCAAAAAAATTGGGATATTACTAAAATGCCATTAATGTAACCAAAAATGACCTTTAAACCCTTACATCGTGTGCGCTAAGAATACTAGCCTCAAGGTCAAACCTTCCAATTAGTAGGGATCGGTTTTTCTCATGGCCAACCGCCTAAGGCGGGTCGAGCACCTAAAAATCAATTTATTTTGTTGCCAGAAAATAAAACAATATGTAATACTGTTTACAGGGAAGCGTTGACTCAATATATTTAGTGGCGAGAAAAGGTTTGTTTGTTTGAAATGAATAGGCTCCGAAACTACTGGACCGATTTCAAAAATTCTTTTACCGTTGGCAAGCTATACTATTCCCGAGTGACATAGGCTATGTTTTATTTTCAAAAAAATAGGGATCCTTACTAAAATGCCATTAATGTAACATGTAACCAAAAATGACCTTAACACCCTTACATCGCGTGCGCTAAGAATACTAGCCTCAAGGTCAAACCTTCCAATTAGTAGGGATCGGTTTTTCTCATGGCCAATTGCCTACGGCGGGTCGAGCACCTGAAAATCAATTTATTTTGTTGCCAGAAAATAAAACAACATGTAATATTGTTTACAGGAAAGCGTTGACCCAATATATTTAGTGGCTTTTGTTATTTTCCTTTAATCCCCGTGCAAAGCCAGGGCGGGCTGCTGGTATTATATAGACGCATAAGTTCTTTGAATTTTGAATTGTAAAATTCAGTTCCATTATCAGTTTGCAAATTTGAAGTTATAGACATTTTGCTTAGAATTTTTTTCATTGCGCCAGTAACTTTACTACCAGTTTTTGTTTTAAGAGGTTTTACCCAAACATATTTGCTGAAGGCGTTAGTTACTACCAGAATATAACGGTATCCATTATTTAATTTATCATAATTTTTCAGTACAGCTAAGTCAGCTTGAATTAAATTATTTAAGTTTTTAATGATTACATGACGTCTTTTGTAACGTTTTTTTTGCTGGTTTGTGTAATTCATTGACAATTTGATCTTTTATATCAGACATTTTTTTCTAAAGGACACTGCAGTGTAATGTGTACTAAAACGTTTGGATGCGTGTTTAATTTAAAGGAAATCTTATCCCCTTTATTCACAGAAAGACCACTAAGCTCATGGTATTTATATTCTGTCGAGTTTATCATAACAGCTCCATTAAAACCATAATGCTGTACTGACTCAATGGTACTACTTACAGAAAACATTTATGTTATACCTCCGTGTTCTAAGACATAATAATCCTTGTTATGACTTTTCTTTTTTTCTCCTCATAAAATAAATATTAATTTACTATGGAATGATGATGGTTCAGATACAAAATACAAGGGTGAAAAGGGGTACATTCGGTGGTGTCACAGACACTTTTTAAAAAATTACTACCAAATTTATTGATGGGCATTATAGCAGTGTTGTGTAACAACTAAATATTTTATTTTACTTTGCTTCTATTTATGCAATAATACCACCTTCTCGGAGTTCTTCTATAATTGGAATAATTTCGTTATTGTGTCCATTGTTTCCAACAGATTTTGAAGCCAAAAGTGGACGTAATCTTTCTATGAGTTCATTAAAATCATCAAAGTATTTATACTTTATGGGATTTTTTGAATATTTCAACAAAGTTAAACCTTCACCTTTTTGTTCTAAAATCTTTTTTTTTATTTCTTGTAACAGTACCAAGTACACCAATATCACCAAATGAACCTATTCTATTTAAACCAGGTCTGCTTTCTAATCTGGGTTTTATAACATAATTATATTTATCTTTGATTTTAGCCTCTAGTTTTCTGAGTGGTAATTCTGGATTGTTATATTTATGTAGAGCATTTGTTCTACGTAAAATATCTACATATTTGTCAGCTTCTTTAGGTGTAAATATATTAGTGTTGGCCTTAAAGAGTCACTCGTAAAGTCCTGGAGTGCCTTTATATTAGATTCCCTTGATTTTTATATCAGGTCCAATAAAATCTATTTTAGAATCACCAACAGATATTTTATCAGTAATAAGGTCATGATGAACCCCTAAGGTATTATCAAAGTTTCCTACAACATCCTCTATATTTCCCATAATATAATCTCGTGGGAGAGGGGCCGTAAAAGCTGAATAATAATCTTCTATTATGGCTGGATTTTCAATTATTTGACTAAATTCGCGCACTGTTTCATTATAATTATGTGTAAAATCGTCATCGTCTTGTGGTACATGTTCAAATACCTCTTCTGGGCCTGATGTAAGGTCTTCTTCTTGTGGTACATGTTCGAATACCTCCTCTGGGCCTGATGTAAGGTCTTTTGCACTGGGCTTTGCAGGAGTTAAGTCATTGTCAGGAAACGTTAACTTATAAATAGATTTTCGTGGTTTGTATCTACGTTTTTCAGGGAAATGAATTGGTTCTGCTTTTGGAGAAAGTAGTTCTTGTTTAACCGGTGCATTTTTTTTCCAAACTATCTATTAAATGTTTTAAAGGTTGGGTTATGGGCTGATAATTTTTTTCTAGATCTGTTTGTGATTAAGAGTTTTAAATTTTTTCTTTAAAGCCTGTCTTGATTTAACCAACTGCTTAGCCAGTCGATGATCCATATTGACTATGGATGCAGAAAGCAGAATCTACTATTTATATGGTTATAAATTGATCAAACCCAATACGGTATTTACCCGACGATAGTGGCAAGTCCTTATCTACCACAAGAAATTAATGTTTTTGTTTCCAGCACAGAGAACACATATATTTTAATTTTTGGAAAATCAATATTTGTGTGGTCATCGTAAATATGCCTTAAATTTGTCATATCTTGCTAGAAGGTTTGCATTATCTATATATATATATATATATATATTTGTTTTAGAATTTTGTTATGTTATTGTTACATTTTATTTATATATTTGTTTTAGTATTTTGTTATGTTATTTTTATGTTACATTTTCTTATACCAGCATACGCTGTCTGGAAATGTAAATTTTGTTAACTAAATAAAATAAAAAAAAAAGTCTTATTTTTGGGATAGAACTATACGTTTGGCATAAATAAAAACTATCTGTATGCTTATGTCGACCAAATGAGAAATAATTTTTAATAACATCCTGATTACCAGAGCCTACGTCATCCAAGATTACTAAAGAATTTTCTTTAATTTCTTCAGGTAATGGCACATCTTCGAATTTATCGTATTCATTATATCCAATTTCAGTAATTGGTTCAAGTAGTTACCGTAAATATTGATATTTCGGTTGATACAATGACTTTGAGAAAATGTATAAGTTTTAAAATCTTAGCCCGTTAGGATGCTCTATCAAAGACACCATAACATTTGTTTTTCCACAACCTAATGGTCCTACTATTCAACATCGTTTGCTGTCACCTCCAAATAAACAACTGTGCTTTCCCATCTTCTGAACTTCTGAAATTCTGTCGTGATTTGTAATCGGAAGAACAAATTTTTGTTTTTCAATCTTCATTGTTGATTAGTTAATGAATCAATGGAGTTATATATAAGCAGGTTTCTATATAAAGAAAAATATGAAGGGCATTAGTTCACGTTTAGCAATCAAAAAGAAACGTTGTGGGTTACTAAACTCAGCAATAAATAAATTGCCATTTGAATTACATTTTCCTGATTATCAATATTGTGGACCTGGTACAAAATTAAACACGAGGATTGCTCGAGGGGATTCTGGTATAAACTTACTAGACAAAGACAAAGCTTGTAAAGAGCATGATCTGTCATATTTAGTTAACAGCAGTTTAGAAGATAGAAATAAAGCAGATCAAGTATTAGAAAATAAAGCGTGAGATCTGGTGGGGTCTAAAAAAACACCATTAGGTCAAAAAGCACTTGCATGGTTGGTGACAAATGCAATGAAAGCTAAACGGAAACTAGGAATGGGGGTTAAAAACAAAAAAGGTACAAGAAAGGTTGGAATGGGTATAAAAACCAAGAAAGGTAAAAAGAAAAGGAGTAAAAAAAGGGTTATTAAAATACCTAAGAAGGGCGTTTTTTTGCCTCTTTTACCAGCCCTTTTAGGGGCGCTAGGTGCGTTAGGGGCTGTAGGCAGTGGTGCTGCAGGGATAGCCAAAGCAATTAACGATGCAAAATCCAATCGCCTTCAGTTAGAGGAACAAAAGCGACATGACTTGGCAATGGAACAAAAAGGAAAAGGTTTAAAATTGCGAAAAGGATCTGGCATGTATCTTAAACCCTATTCAAAAAAGTAGTATTACCTCGCCATGCATTAACAAATTTGGATCTAATTAAATATTCAAAATTGTTAAAAATTCCATATTTTCGAGGTGTTTTTATGAGGGATTCGCTTCCAAAACGTATTCGTCACAAAGAAAGTGGTATTATAAATATGGATTCAAAACATGGCAAAGGTACGCACTGGACAGGATATATTAGGAATAATAACCCAATAATATATTTTGATTCGTATGGTGATCTACCTCCTCCAAAAAGTGTAATAAAATATTTTCAAAGTAATGGACCTGCAAATATAATCTACAACCATGAGCGTATTTAGCCATTTGATTCATACAAATGTGGTCACCATTCTTTAAATTTTTTATATAACCATTATAAGAATAATAAACTGATTAGTTGAAATAAAGTATTTGTCGAATATGTCGTATAGTTTTACATTCTCAGGAAATTCTCCCATTTTAAGTTATAATTTTAATCCACCAATATATTTAAAATATGATGTTGATTATGAAATTGGATTAACAAACTTTTATACTTTTAACAACATTCCCAATATAGATGATAGAAACAATGTTTTTCAATGGGGTGATCAGCTGAATATTCAAACATACTATTTACCAGTAGGCTCGTATGAACTAATTGAACAAAAGTTAAAACGATATATGGCTGACGTTGATGTGGGTGCTGTTATTAATATAATTCCAGATATAAATACAGGAAAGGTATTTGTAAAATCTAATCGCATTATCTCCTTTAATAACCCAAATTCAATTGGTAAAATATTAGGTTTTACAAATACAGTAAGACTTTATCCCGGAATAAATTATTCATCCGACGAAGCTGTTAAAATTAATCCTACTAATTCTATTTGCATTGATTGTAACATAGCTTCAGGTGCTTATTTAAACGGAAGTCCTGTTCACATTATTCATCAATTCTTTCCAACGGTTCCTAGCGGCTATAAAATTGTAGAAGCACCCCAGACTATTTTGTATTTCCCCTTGAGCGTTAAAACGATCAACAACATAACTATAAAAATTATAGATCAAGCTAGCAATCTAATAAACCTTCAAAACGAAGAAATAACCGTTTGCATACATTTAAGAAAACGAATATAATGGTTCTCATTTTTTCGATCCATCCGATAACTATAAAAGTTTATATAAGAGACCTAGATCTGTTAGTCCCAAAAATACTATTAATTGGATAACATCTGCTAATCGTCTCTTCTTAGAAACACTAGGTTTTAAAGTATTAGTATAATGGAAACCCTTCACGTAACTGGTCAACCATTAAATGATAACACCATTCAAGACTATCAATTTCACATTTATCAACCTTATATCCCAGGAAAATTAAATTATAACAATGAGATAAGAATTCCTATTTAAGACCTCGATGCCTACACTTTACCATCTAATAGCTACCTTTACATTGAAGGAAAACTGCTAACACATGAAGACAAGGTTCCAAGTAAATTAAAATTTGTTAATAATGGTGTAACATTTCTGTTTCGGAAACTCCGTTATGAATTAGGCGGTGTCATAATTGATTCAGTAAGGGGTGTAGGTCTTGTCTCAACTATAAAAAATTATCTTAGTTTAAGTGAAAATGAGAGTATACTTCTACAAAATGCTGGTTGGTTTCCAAAAAGGGAAAATGAAAGCATTTTGGTAGATTCCTAAGGTTCGTTCAATGTGTGTATTCCATTAAGAATATTGTCTGGCTTTTTTGAAGATTTAAAAAAAAATATAATCAATATGAAACAGGAATTAATATTAATCCGAGCTAACGATGACGTAGATTGTATTATAAGCACTGATGAGACAGAGAAACCTAAAATTGAATTGTCTAAAGTTTATTGGTATGTCCCACACGTCACACCAAGTCTAAGTCAACAATTAAGATTAAATAAAATTGCACACAGTAATACTGAGCTTCCATTAAAGTTCAGATCATGGGAATGAATAGAATATCCTTCATTAAATAATACAACACGCCACACTTGGACAGTAAAAACAACCACGAAGTTGGAAAGTCCTCGTCACGTAATTCTAGCATTTTAAAATGGTAGAAAATCTGAAATTCAACAAGATAGAAGTAAATTTGATCATTGTTATTTGAAAAATATTACAGTTTTTTTAAATAGTGAACGCTACCCATATAGTGATTTAAATTTAGATTTTGCCAAAAATAGATTTGCTACGCTTTATGAAATGTATGCTAATTTTCAACAAAGTTATTATCATCTTTTAATAAATCAACCTATATTTAATCCTAAAGAATTTAAAGATAAAAGTCTTTTAATTCACATTGATTGTGCAAGACAAAAAGAAGTTATACAGTCTGGATCGGTTGTACTAGCTTCAGGTGCTTATTTAAACGGAAGTCCTGTTCACTTCACATTATTCATCAATTCTTTCCAACGGTTCCTAGCGGCTATAAAATTGTAGAAGCACCCCAGACTATTTTGTATTTCCCCTTGAGCGTTAAAACGATCAACAACATAACTATAAAAATTATAGATCAAGCTAGCAATCTAATAAACCTTTAAAACGATGAAATAACCGTTTGCATACATTTAAGAAAACGAATATAATGGTTCTTATTTTTTCGATCCATCCGATGACTATAAAAGATTATATAAGAGACCTATGGGTCGATTCTGTGCACGTCTGTAAGCTAATCTGTAACTTTACAGGATTATTGGTATTCTGCGCACATCAGTAAGTTACAGAAACCCGTAAATTCGTTACAGATTGGATAAATATTTACGTGTGAGGTTAGAGCTGTCGTAATTGTTACAAAATTATAAGAAATAGTTGTTTGACAATGAATAATCAAGTTTTGCCGATTTTTATTGGAATTTTAATAGAAGAGGACTATAATAGGTAAGTACGAAATATTTGTTTGCTTATGAAAAACACAATTAAGAAATATTATTATCCATATTTTATTATTCTAGAAATTTTATGAAATTCAACGAAAACGTCTGAGGGACCAAATGGATCCTTTTGATATGCCTAACAGGGCGTTTAATCAAATGTTTAGGCTGAATCAACAAAGTGTAATAGATTTAATTAATACCCTACAACCGCATGTGAGAATTGGAAACAATAATTCAAATTCACTTGTAAAAAAAGTAGGTAGTGTATTTAAAACTTGGGTAAAGTTATTCAATTTTGGACTACATTTTCAGGTGCTTATAACTCTTAACTTTCTAAGTGTAGGATCTTACCAAAATTCAGTTGGAACAAGTGCTTGGCTCTCTGCAAGTCAAAGTACAGTAAGCAGATCAATAGCTGAAATTTGTTCAGCAATTGTTCAACATTTATTACCGATATGGGTACAATTTCCTACTGATAATGAACACATTTTGGCTGTTAAACAAGATCCTATGTTATATTTTAATTTTAGGTTTTTTCGAAAATATGGATTTAGAGGTGTAATAGGAGCTGTTAATGGTACACATGTAGAGATTCTTGCTCCTCCTGAAACTGATGTGAATCATCCACCTTTCACATACATAAATAGAAAAGGAAAACATTCTATAAATGTCATGCTTGTAAATAAAAGAAGACAACAATATATATATATATATATATATATATATATATATATATATATATATATATATATATATATATATATATATATATATATATATATATATATATATATATATATATATATATATATATTTAATAACTAATATTTAAAATTTTAGATATCAGATGCTAGTAATAGAATTTTCCTGGTTCTGTGCATGATTCCGCAGTGTGGCAAGTCAGTGCCATAAGAAACAATTTACAAATAAACTATGATAATGGGGATCATAATAGTCATTTAATAGGTACTTTTGGATATTAAAAAGAATACATATTCTCATTAAAAAATTAATTTTTAGGAGATAGTGGCTATCCGTTGGAACCATGGTTATTTACCCCATTTTTAAATCCCAGGAATCGACCGGAGGAAGCATTTAACAATACATTGACATCTGCACGTAACGTTATAGAAAGGACAAATGGCATTTTAAAAGGAAGGTTTCGCTGTTTGTCTAGACATCGAACACTTATATATCACCCAGTAAAGTCAGCTAACATTATTTATACATGCTGTGTGTTGCATAATATTGCTTTAAATGCAGGTTTACATTTAGAGGAAGAGGAAATCGAGTATCCAGCAGAAGAAAACATTGATATTATTGGTACTTACTCTAAGTACTTTGTTTTATTAAAATACTTAACTTTATTATTTTAGATGTACCTGCACATAATAGATTGATTTTTCAATTAGGAACAGCTGCAAGAGATGCTTATGTTAGAAATAATTACTAAATTGTATAAATAAAAATAAATATATTAACTTTTATTTACCACTTTTTCAACTTAAACAAATTACAAATACACTTACAGTTATTTTCTAACTAAATATATAAGAAAAGAACCTATATCTTAAAATCGGGATGTAAAAATTGAAATTTTTTAATTTTAAAATCTAATTTCTTCTTTTCTAATTTATGTTTTTTTTCTTCTATATTTATGTATGATTCTGAAAACTCTTTAAGTTGAGTAATTAATTTTTCTGAAACAATGTTATTATTTTTAGTCACGTCCATTAAGTTCTCTGCCAGCATCGACAAAGGTTTGGGTCTAATTCTTTTTCTTAGTGTAGTTGGGGTAGAATTTTCAACACTAATTATAAATGTCTCTGAAGGCTCTTCTTTCTCCTCCTCGTCTTCTTGAATATTAGAGGCTACCTCTTTTTGTGGAACTGCTTCATGTTGAATAGTTTCGTCTATTTCATTATTTAAGGGGATACCCTCATAGGGGGTAACCATGGTATTTCCCTCGACAGTTATCATACCCTTTCTTCCAGAGGGGATACTTTTATATCTATAGCAGTGCCCCCACCTGTTTTAATTCTATCGGTATAAATTTTTCTGTATTTACCCTTTGTGGCATAACGCCAGTCTGCAAATCTCTATAATATAAAAAATATATAAGCAACAATTTTATAATTTACACAGGATCCTTACTTTTTTCCATTCATCTGCAGACAAAGCAGGCCCTTGACCAATTGCGTTTAACTTAATAGTTAATTCTTCCCATTTGTTTTTTAAATAATTTGGCCCCAAAGTAGGTTTAATAGTGTTGCTTTTCAACGCAAAATCATTCTCGATGGCCTCCAAATACATTTCGTATTGTTGTGCTGTGGTATTTTTTAATCGTCTCCTTTTTTGCTCATTAGTACTGAAACATGATTTAAAACAGTATAGATTTCACCAAAAGAAAATATATACATTATGCATTACCTCATTGTAAATATCTTTCTCAGTTGTTTCTCAGTGATGATGGTGATGGAGTGAATACTTTCTAGGTTAGAATCATAATAAACTGAAGTTGCAACACGTTGAAGTAGGTCATATGTAACATTCTTAAATTAATATTAATTATTTTTTTATAGTTTACAGGAATGCAATTGGATAAATTTCAATTTAAAAAGAAAATCTTAATACCTACCTCTATTTTTTTATTAGTTAATCAACAACTGGTATTTTGGTGTTCTTTTTCCATTTCCGTACTTTTGTTGGGGTTGCCTTCGTCGTTGGTTTTGATTTTGTTGTCGCGAAGAGCATTTATTTTTTCTTTTGGCTGGTGTGGAAAT
Organism: Altica lythri; assembly: GCA_964028335.1. Taxonomy (NCBI): domain Eukaryota; kingdom Metazoa; phylum Arthropoda; class Insecta; order Coleoptera; family Chrysomelidae; genus Altica; species Altica lythri. The sequence goes on along the minus strand of OZ034806.1, from coordinate 10,149,168 downwards.
GAATATATATATATATATATATATATATATATATATATATATATATATATACGACAAGTTTTTAACTATTGGGAAAGCGTCAGGGAATTAGTCAAAGATGGAATAGACTACGATGTTGAAGAAAACTTTATTTCTATTTGCGAAATTTTCGGTCTGATTTTAGACCTTCATCAGCGCCTGGGAAAAATATAGAGATTGTTGGTAAGTCAGTTAGTTACAAAATTACAAACACTTACAGAGAAATTTTGTTTTAGGTTTCCCTTTTTATAACATCTATAAGGACATTACTATACATTAAACAATTTTTGTTAAAACCAAAATTAAAATTAATAAAATTTAAACACTGTTGAAATCTTTAAAAATACACAGACATTAAAATACTTTTCGAAAAAACAAACGTTGTTTTTTTTAAATTAAAAACAGATTGAAACTACCTACAATGTCATTTCGTCATAGCCGAAAAATATCACGAGAAAAGGAATCTTCTTTTTAATTCCTCAGGTATAACCATAGACAAATTAAGAGACTTTTTGAAACATAGCCCAAAGGCGCCAACATGTTTGTGCGCACTCCTGGAGGCGCAATCGCATTCTGTAGTGGTGAAAATTGGAACTAAACCAGCAAAATATGAAATATGATCAGCTGGTAGCCCGAAACAGCAGTTATGGCGGCATAGTGATAGGTTAAGTGTTAATAATTTTAGTTTAAAATAAATTTAAGGTAGTTTTACCATAAAAAAGGTGTAAAAGTATAGTGAATAGTTTTGAACATGTCACTACCAGGTTATTTTGGATATAAATGCTGTGTTGTAGATTGTAAAAGTAAGTATTTTTATCCTGTATATGAAACATATTTTTATTATTAGAAGTTTCAAATATTTCTTTCAAATTCCTCACTCAGGGTAAAAAGGTTAACTGATTAAAATTGAATAATAGAAAACTAATATGTTTAAGTAAATTTATTGATTTTGATTTGTTTATGTGCCAAGAGCATAAATCTTAGTTCTTTGTATAATAAGGAAATATAGAGATCTTTTTAGATCGAGAGCAATCATTAAAGTTTATGTATTAGAAGTACTGCTCGTTTTTTTTTTTGTTTTAGATGCTATTCAGAAGAAAGACCACTTTTTTGAGAAATGGTAAGAAAGAACTAGTCATCGGAACCATCTTTTTTCAATTTGTGTAAAAACCCTATACCTATTAAAATATCTGTTAAACATATGTTATTTATTATAAAGACTTAAATACATAACTTGTGCAATATTGTATTTATTTTTTATGTTTTTGTGATCAAATAAAAATAGTAATTATTAAAACTTGATTTTCGTTGATTTTATTTTTACTAGTAAGAAAATATATACCTTATATTTTAAAATTTATATATTCTTGTTTTAAATCACAGTAAGAATATAAAATTTTAAAATATAAGTGTATCTATTCCAATATAACGTTTAAACTAGATATGCTGTATATCCCGCCAATTTTTAAATCGATGAGCTTCTTCCAGGAGACCATGGCGCGCTGATGTCGGAACTTGTTGCCAACTTTATGTTAGGTACCAACATATCTGTTCTATTATCTCTGGGTATAACTGTTGAAATGTCAGTTGGACTTTTGACTTTCCAATATAAACAAAACATAACCTTTATTTTTAGTTACCATGATCACAAAACTTTGTTAAATTTTGGCTAAAAAGGAAGGTATAAATAGAACTCAGCCCATCGACATCTTTCTTGAAATTTAAACAGTTAGTACATCCATTTATATAACACATCTCTATGAAATTTCGTTTAAATTGATTGTCAACTCTCTTTAAGATTTTTATACTATCGTAGTCCACATTATGAGAAGAAGTGTTTACATGTTGGCTAAGGGCTGTAGCCATAGGTTTTTTTGTATTATCACTTTTATGCAATGCTAACCGTTTTGAGAGTTTCTGACTTGTTTGTCCGATATAAACCTTTTGACACCCACCACACTTTAACGAGTATACAACACTGTTATTTTCTAACACAGGGGTCTTATCTTTGAGGTAAGTGAAATATATACCAAGTCTTTTGTAAGTGGAGTTGGCCATAATGATATTGAACTGTCGAAACAGGCTAGCGATCTGCTTAGAGAGTCCTTCTATATATGGAAGTTTAGTATAGAAGATTTCTACAGGTTCTTCATCAGATGGTCTTATTGGAGGTGAAGTACGAGGAGGTAAGTCGTGATGTAGTAATTTGTTTAGTAACTTGATAGGATAGTGGTTTTTTCGAAGTATACCAAACAATGACTTAATATTGTTGTTGTAATAGGATGGATGACAAATCTTACGAATCCTATTTTTTAGTGCCAGGATGATGTTAATCTTCTGCTCATCTGGATGGTATGAGTGGAAAGGAACATATCTTCCTGAGAAGGTCTTTTTTCTATACCAATCTAACCTTATCGTATTGTCTTCATGCCTGGTAACATTGGTGTCTAAAAACGGAACTGCCCTGTTTGTTTCTAATTCAAAAGTAAATTTTAAGTGAGTATTGTAAGAATTAAAGATGTTCAATGTGTACACAACTTTGTTTTCAGGTACTGCACAAATTACGTCATCTACGTACTGATATATGAAGGGGAATTCGAAGTCCACTTTTTCCGTGCAGTAGTGTAGCAAGGAGTTCATAACAATTTCTGCTAATGATGGAGATATAGATCCGCCCATTGGAGCACCTTTCATTTGTAAATAGAATTCGTTTTGAAAACAAAAGTAGGTATGCTTATAAAGAAATGTGATGATTTCTAAGAATTTCTCTTTCGGAATAGTGCAATTCCTTTCTATCAGGTGGTAGTTACTAGAAAGGATAGACATTACCAATTCCAGTGTGATGTTGGTGAACAGTGACGTTACATCGAAACTCACCAAAACATACCCCGGAGGCAATGAAGTTCCGTTAATCTTGGAGGCAAATTCAAAAGAGTCTTTGATTTTAAAGATGTTGTGTAAACAGAAAGAAACATCGATGATGCTAGCAAAATGTGCAGCTAAAGATTGTGTGGGCGAGTTGTTACAGGATATTATAGGACGAAGCGGACATCCTTCTTTGTGGATTTTGGGTAATCCATAATACTTTGGTATTGTTCCAGTGTAACATGTTAACTCTTTTTTTATTTCAGATGTTATATGTCCTGTATCGCAGAGTTCCTTAACAATTGCATTATTTTTCCGTTCCACTGTGGGAGTAAGATCTTTTGGAATTCTTTTATATGTTTCTTCATCATTTAAGAGTTCCATTGATTTAGAGATGTAATCAGTTTTTTCTAGGATTACCGTGGTATTCCCCTTGTCAGCTTTCGTTATTACGATGTTGGGATTTTCCTTAAGAAACCTTTTCGTTTTGGATTCAATTGTGCTTGAGGGACTAGTGTAATGTCTATTTGTCTTAATAAAGTTAGTAATCATATTGGTTATTTTAGTGCGTTGTAAGTTCTGTGAATCCGTCGGGAGTCTTCTTATACAGAATTCTATATCTGCCAAATAAGAATACATATCGATGTCTTTAACCGCCACAGGTAAAGCAAATTTGGGTCCAAGAGATAAAAGGGATTTAACATCATCTGGGATGGTTATGTTAGATTGGTTGACTAGCCAAGTTTTGTCATTTGGTGTTGTTAAGGAAGAGAGAGGATCTTTTAGTTTTTCAAGTTTTTTCATGTTGTTTTGTTTTATTTTATTAAAGATGTAATTGTATCGTTTTTCTTGTTTCATTTCAAATTCAGTTATCATATCTCGGGGGAGGTTTTTTTCTAAGAATTCTTTAGAATTGTTTATCTTCCTTTGTAAGACTCTAATTTTTTTATTGGTGTCATTAATAGATAAGTTTAAAATTCTTTTAGTGACTAACCTTCTGAGGTAGGAGATTTTTCTTATGTTTTTTCTGTCAGTGTTTTCTGGAATGGTTAAGAGTGTTCTATAGGCTTTCATTTACTAGGTTCCTGCTAACTTTTTTATTAATTAACTAATTAAAATTTGGTTTTCACCAAAATATAGAGAAAAAAATCTAGTATTATGGATGCTAAAAATATATATTTTTTATTCAATTTACATATTTTTTCTTTGATATTTAAGTGCAAGTTTTTAAAAATTTTAAGTTTCCACATTTCTAGATAACATTTTAAAATTTTTGATCAAAAAAATTTTTTTTTAATCTGCTGTAACTAACATTTAAAAGGGATTTAAGAAAAATGCATAAAGTGCTTCATTATGTGCTGCCGCCAGTAGTAATCAGTTCGAACTATTAGAGTTGCATCTAAAGGGTTCAGAGGCGTCGGGCCGGCTTTGCTTAAAAAGTGGAAGGGCGATGCAACTCCGATCCTTTTTACAGCGAAAGAACGCTCTTCAGATTCTTTGAGTCCCATGTTGTAACTAGTAACTACCACCTGATAGAAAGGAATTGCACTATTCTGAAAGAGAAATTCTTAGAAATCATCACATTTCTTTATAAGCATACCTACTTTTGTTTTCAAACCGAATTCTATTTACAAATAAAAGGTGCTCCAATGGGCGGATCTATATCTCCATCATTAGCAGAAATTGTTATGAACTCCTTGCTACACTACTGCACGGAAAAAGTGGACTTCGAATTCCCCTTTATATATCAGTACGTAGATGACGTAATTTGTGCAGTACCTGAAAACAAAGTTGTGTACACATTGAACATCTTTAATTCTTACAATACTCACTTAAAATTTACTTTTGAATTAGAAACAAACAGGGCAGTTCCGTTTTTAGACACCAATGTTACCAGGCATGAAGACAATACGATAAGGTTAGATTGGTATAGAAAAAAGACCTTCTCAGGAAGATATGTTCCTTTCCACTCATACCATCCAGATGAGCAGAAGATTAACATCATCCTGGCACTAAAAAATAGGATTCGTAAGATTTGTCATCCATCCTATTACAACAACAATATTAAGTCATTGTTTGGTATACTTCGAAAAAACCACTATCCTATCAAGTTACTAAACAAATTACTACATCACGACTTACCTCCTCGTACTTCACCTCCAATAAGACCATCTGATGAAGAACCTGTAGAAATCTTCTATACTAAACTTCCATATATAGAAGGACTCTCTAAGCAGATCGCTAGCCTGTTTCGACAGTTCAATATCATTATGGCCAACTCCACTTACAAAAGACTTGGTATATATTTCACTTACCTCAAAGATAAGACCCCTGTGTTAGAAAATAACAGTGTTGTATACTCGTTAAAGTGTGGTGGGTGTCAAAAGGTTTATATCGGACAAACAAGTCAGAAACTCTCAAAACGGTTAGCATTGCATAAAAGTGATAATACAAAAAAACCTATGGTTACAGCCCTTAGCCAACATGTAAACACTTCTTCTCATAATGTGGACTACGATAGTATAAAAATCTTAAAGAGAGTTGACAATCAATTTAAACGAAATTTCATAGAGATGTGTTATATAAATGGATGTACTAACTGTTTAGATTTCAAGAAAGATGTCGATGGGCTGAGTTCTATTTATACCTTCCTTTTAAGCCAAAATTTAACAAAGTTTTGTGATCATGGTACCTAAAAATAAAGGTTATGTTTTGTTTATATTGGAAAGTCAAATGTCCAACTGACATTTCAACAGTTATACCTGAGGAATTAAAAAGAAGATTCCTTTTCTCGTGATATTTTTCGGCTATGACGAAATGACATTGTAGGTAGTTTCAATCTGTTTTTAATTTAAAAAAAACAACGTTTGTTTTTTCGAAAAGTATTTTAATGTCTGTGTATTTTTAAAGATTTCAACAGTGTTTAAATTTTATTAATTTTAATTTTGGTTTTAACAAAAATTGTTTAATGTATAGTAATGTCCTTATAGATGTTATAAAAAAGGAAACCTAAAACAAAATTTCTCTGTAAGTGTTTGTAATTTTGTAACTAACTGACTTACCAACAATCTCTATATTTTTCCCAGGCGCTGATGAAGGTCTAAAATCAGACCGAAAATTTCGCAAATAGAAATAAAGTTTTCTTCAACATCGTAGTCTATTCCATCTTTGACTAATTCCCTGACGCTTTCCCAATAGTTAACAACTTGTCGATTTTAATTTTCGCGTCGTTATTCACTTCAGATTTATATATATATATATATATATATATATATATATATATATATATATATATATTATAACATATATGAAAATGTAAATGTATATTATTAATTGTTTATAATTTTGTGTTGTTTATCTGATTATATGTTATATTTAAAATGATGTAAATTTAAAATAATTATATTTAACTTTAAAATTTGATGTGAATTGAATTATTGTTTATAAATTTTTTTATCAACGACTCTATCTCAGGGCAGAATCCAATGTTTTATTTTATTAATTTGATATTGTCTTGAAATTATATGCATAATAACTATTATGTACCAAATGATACCTATGGATGTTTAAATTAAAAAGAAGAAGATCTGTAACCTATCTTCTCGTCAATGTGAGATTCTATGATTACTAATTATGTGAGTAAAATGATATGAAAAGATTAATAAATGGTGGTATTATACATATCAAAAAATTCTTAAAACTAATAAAATATGTGAATAGAGTAAAAGTGAAAATGAGGAAATTAATTGTTCATCCAATTATATATATAAAACACAAGAAAGTTCTTTATTAAGGTGAATAGTGCAATATTAATACCGTGACTCCAGGATCTATGAATTCTCTCAGCTAGTCTGCTACAGGATTATCAAAAGAAACCATAAACTCGTTCAAGAAAAAGGTCTTCTAACTGCTTAATGAACTCTGCAACGCTGGTATGTACTTATTCCTTCTTTCTATTTAACACGTACTTGGAAATTCAAGATTACATTCATAGCACCATTTGCTATCACGTTCTCATCTTCTGATTTCTTTTATTTATATAAAAATTAACTTTCTGCTTACCAATATACTTTAGTTTTCTTCTTATAGACGTTTATAATAATATTCAATTACTCAAGACTGATTTATATTGAAATTTTTTAATAAAAATCGTAAAAAATTACAAGAGCAAATTTAACACGTCTTTTCTCTTTCTGAACAAAAAACAAGAGAGCGTCGTTTAAAATCAACAACTTCCAAAACAAAAATAACAAAAAACAACTATCCTAACAATTCTTATTAGTATCTATCTGATGCCTACTTGATAATAACTTAATTTATGACATCCGTGCACTTGATTAATTTCTATTTACAATTTATCTTATACCTAGGATTCTTATACAAATTTATGTTTTTTATTTATTACTATTAATATTAAAACTTTTCATTTCATTCTTTTAATAAATTTTTTCATTTAAAATTTAAACCATAATAATAACTTTTAAATACTCATAGGCATTAGTTAATACAGCATATAATTCTACATTTAATTTATATTTGAACTTATTCTTTGCATAAAAAAAAATATTATTTCTAGCATACTTTCTCAGACAAATTTCTTGTTTTATAGAAAGAAAATTACATGATTCCTTTTATTTATAATTATGAATATATCATGGTACTCCTTATATTTTATTTTTAAATTTATGTTTCCTTTTTTAGGAACGAAGAAAAAATTAAAACAACACTAAAACTAAGGAACTTGAAGAAAATTAATACTATTTATATACAACCTAAACTTTGTATTCTGCCCAGGATCAAGAATATTCCTTTTTTTTAATGAATTTATTAATAACTTAATTTGATCTGTTCTTTAATTTATAACATATAATAGGATAATATCACAAATCCCCCAATTAAAATTTTTACATCAAACATTTCATTGATGTTGGATTAAAAATTATAATTTTAATCTATTTTTTTTTTGTTATAAATAAACACTCATTTAACAAAAACTTTAGCCTCAATTAAAATTATTTGCACAGATTGTATAAACCTTTTTTCAATAAAACCATTCAATCTTAATTTAATATTTACATCTTAATACTATTATTTACAAAACTTTGCTATTAATATCATCTACCCATGCATTTTCTTTATAAATTTCTTTATTTCTATTTTTTTTTTAATATCACATTTATTCTTTCTTTCTAACATTTATTCAAATATACTTTATTTATTATCTTTATAAACTTGTTTTTTTTTTTTATGAAATATTAATACCTATACATTAAATTTTCCTATACACCTAAATATCTTGCCTCTTTCCTGATAATTCCAAATATACCCAATACCTACTATATTTTTAAATTTCTTCCCCCTTTCTTGGTATTTTCCTATATACCTAAAACTATCTCTAAATTTACATTTCTTCCCCCTTTCTTGATAATTCCCTTTATACCTATAACTTTCTTTAAATTTACAATTCTTCCCCCTTTCATGATATTTACAAATAGACAATTTTTCTCGAAGTGCTTGTTTTATCTTCCCCAAGAAATCACTACAGAACTGCTTATCATCCACATACAAAATTTGATTTTTCTTGTTACTGAACCATAATAAAGGATGTCCCGTTAGCATATTACGTATTAATAATTTTTGTTCAATAAAATCTGTTGTATATTTTATTTTGCTTTTTATTATGTTGATAAACACCTTAGGATGAATATTGTTAATGTTTCCGTCAAATTTGATTCCATTATTGTTGTAATTTGATATAATATTAGGCATAACTCCCCATGCATTTCCTCTAACATCCTTCTCCATAACTTCTTGTAACTTCTTCTGTATATCCTCCATTTCTTTATTCAAATTTAACCCTGTTAATTCTAAATTTTTACTACAAGTTTCTTTTTGATTCTGTATTTCTCCTTCTATCCTTTCAAATTCCTTACCTAAGTTAATTTTTAAATTGTCTACAACTTCTTCATTAATTTGCTCTTGCAACTTTATCTGTCCTATTTCTTTTTTTATTTGTTCTGTTTGTTTACTCACTTCTACTATTTTCTCTTCTACAATTTTAATTTCCCCCTTAATTTTAATCCCTGTCTCCTGGATTTCATTCCTTAATTTAATATTTTGCTGTTCCATATTCTTGTCACAGTCTATCTTCATAATTTTCATTTCTTCCTTGATCTTCAAATTATCTTCTTTAATACTACTAATTTCTCTTTTAAAAATCTTATTATCTTCTTTTATTTCATCTAATTTTTTATTAATATCTTCTTTTTGCTGATCCAATTTCTTGTCCATGTTTTCTTTTTGCTGATCTAATTTATAATTCATATCTTCTCTCATTTTTACATTATCTTCTTTTTGTTGATCAAACCTCTTGTCCATAGTCATCATGATCCTTTGTAACATGCTGAGCATGTCTAATTGACTTTCTTCCTTTGATTGTGTTTGTACCTCCTGTTCTTCTTTTTCATCTCCACCACCAGTTACATCTGTCTCCATTTCAACCATAGTTTGATCATTCTCTTCCCCTATCTCCATTAAATTATCACCTTCTTCTGATTCTGCTCCTTCCTGTTGTCCAGTTTGGATCAATTCCTCCACTCGATAATCTCCTGCTCCCAATACTCTCTCTTCATGTACTTGTACCGCAACACTCTCTACCTCAATCTCTCCTCCATCACTACTCTCGCTATCCTCTCCTACTACTTTACCATCTCTCAATCTCATTTTTCTATCCATTCTTACAATTTAAAATACCCAGATAAATACAAGTAATGTGCAAATTTCTAAAGAAATACCTTTATACCAATAAATATTTTATAAGCTATTACCTTTGTATTTAGCTTATAACTAATACGGAATCACAAAAAAAAATTTTCAAATGAAGTTTTCAAAAAAAAAATATTTTAAATATTAATTATTTAAATAGGCTCTAGTTTGTATTATTTAGAGCCCCACGTTGGGCGCCAATTTTATAACATATATGAAAATGTAAATGTATATTATTAATTGTTTATAATTTTGTGTTGTTTATCTGATTATATGTTATATTTAAAATGATGTAAATTTAAAATAATTATATTTAACTTTAAAATTTGATGTGAATTGAATTATTGTTTATAAATTTTTTTATCAACGACTCTATCTCAGGGCAGAATCCAATGTTTTATTTTATTAATTTGATATTGTCTTGAAATTATATGCATAATAACTATTATGTACCAAATGATACCTATGGATGTTTAAATTAAAAAGAAGAAGATCTGTAACCTATCTTCTCGTCAATGTGAGATTCTATGATTACTAATTATGTGAGTAAAATGATATGAAAAGATTAATAAATGGTGGTATTATACATATCAAAAAATTCTTAAAACTAATAAAATATGTGAATAGAGTAAAAGTGAAAATGAGGAAATTAATTGTTCATCCAATTATATATATAAAACACAAGAAAGTTCTTTATTAAGGTGAATAGTGCAATATTAATACCGTGACTCCAGGATCTATGAATTCTCTCAGCTAGTCTGCTACAGGATTATCAAAAGAAACCATAAACTCGTTCAAGAAAAAGGTCTTCTAACTGCTTAATGAACTATGCAACGCTGGTATGTACTTATTCCTTCTTTCCATTTAACACGTACTTGGAAATTCAAGATTACATTCATAGCACCATTTGCTATCACGTTCTCATCTTCTGATTTCTTTTATTTATATAAAAATTAACTTTCTGCTTACCAATATACTTTAGTTTTCTTCTTACAGACGTTTATAATAATATTCAATTACTCAAGACTGATTTATATTGAAATTTTTTAATAAAAATCGTAAAAAATTACAAGAGCAAATTTAACACGTCTTTTCTCTTTCTGAACAAAAAACAAGAGAGCGTCGTTTAAAATCAACAACTTCCAAAACAAAAATAACAAAAAACAACTATCCTAACAATTCTTATTAGTATCTATCTGATGCCTACTTGATAATAACTTAATTTATGACATCCGTGCACTTGATTAATTTCTATTTACAATTTATCTTATACCTAGGATTCTTATACAAATTTATGTTTTTTATTTATTACTATTAATATTAAAACTTTTCATTTCATTCTTTTAATAAATTTTTTCATTTAAAATTTAAACCATAATAATAACTTTTAAATACTCATAGGCATTAGTTAATACAGCATATAATTCTACATTTAATTTATATTTGAACTTATTCTTTGCATAAAAAAAAATATTATTTCTAGCATACTTTCTCAGACAAATTTCTTGTTTTATAGAAAGAAAATTACATGATTCCTTTTATTTATAATTATGAATATATCATGGTACTCCTTATATTTTATTTTTAAATTTATGTTTCCTTTTTTAGGAACGAAGAAAAAATTAAAACAACACTAAAACTAAGGAACTTGAAGAAAATTAATACTATTTATATACAACCTAAACTTTGTATTCTGCCCAGGATCAAGAATATTTCTTTTTTTTAATGAATTTATTAATAACTTAATTTGATCTGTTCTTTAATTTATAACATATAATAGGATAATATCACAATATATATATATAACGAACAGAGCGTTTTGTGACAGTCTAAGAATGTCCAAAGATGATACATAAAGTATCTAGTGCCTTACTGTCAAAAGTAATAATTTCAGTTTTGAACTGAAATGGTGTCGGTTAGAAATTTCTAACACTTTAAAAGACACCTTGGATGCTGCGATATAAATAGATATAAATATCATTCAACCTATATCAGGGCAAAACCAAACTACAGACACGTGTTTCGCTCTTAGTTTGAGCTCGTCAGTGTAGTACAGGCTATGTCTCTCAAGTCACTAATCAAGAGACATCCCTGCTATAAATTGAACGATATCTATAGATGTCAAATTGCAAAACTGATAAACAGTCGCAAGTGGTTCCATCTTCACTCCAAAAATGGTATTTCAGTGGTAGCTTTGCATCTTGTATATAACCTTAGGCAAGGTAAAATGATAAAACGAACAGAGCGTTTTGTGACAGTCTAAGAATGTCCAAAGATGATACATAAAGTATCTAGTGCCTTACTGTCAAAAGTAATAATTTCAGTTTTGAACTGAAATGGTGTCGGTTAGAAATTTCTAACACTTTAAAAGACACCTTGGATGCTGCGATATAAATAGATATAAATATCATTTAACCTATTTTAGGGCAAAACCAAACTACAGACACGTGTTTCGCTCTTAGTTTGAGCTCGTCAGTGTAGTACAGGCTATGTCTCTCAAGTCACTAATCAAGAGACATCCCTGCTATAAATTGAACGATATCTATAGATGTCAAATTGAATAATCACAGGTAAATACAAGAAGGAGACACTGAAACTAGAAATTCTATATTTACAGTAACTCTTCGGTGGAAGGAGTTTTCAGATCAAAGATAAAATAAATGTTGTTCTTGATTAGATATGGATTTTTCTTCAAGGCAGTTTGACAGAATTTACTTACATCTAATTCAAGCAATGTATCAAATTACATCAGGCCAAGCCGTTTTGCAACATCAAAAATGTAAATTCTAGATCTCAACTAAAACGTGCTTAACACGATAAAATAACCCTTGTGAACCTATTAAAAAAAATACAGGTTTATTCAACTGAAAACATATTGACCCACAGAAAACATTATTACATCTAGAAACTAGGGCTCGGAATTTCTGAAATTTTTGTATTCGATTAGTCGTTTTTCGAATTATTCGAATAGTCGAATAATTTGAATAGTCGAATAATTCGAATAGTCGAATAATTCGAATAGTCGAATAATTCGAATATTCGAAAAATTCAAATAATTAGAATATTCGAATAATTCAAATAATTCAAATAATCGACTATTCGAATAATTTTATATATATATTACATATATATATATATATATATATATATATATATATATATATATATATATATATATATATATATAACGTGAAGTCAATCGTGGAGTTGCAGTCAACGTTTGGCCAAGGTAAGTAAAGAAAACTCTTTGATTTCAGTCAAGCTTTCGAATTTATTCAATTCTTCTTCAGGACATCTGTGGTGAAGAACAATTTTTATATAATAAAGAAATATTGTTACAAATGTGATGACTTACTAATCGTGAGGTTATAAGAGAAGCGACGAATTCCGTTTGACAACATTACACTAATAAAACATTTTAAAAATCAGGTACATCACTATTAAAATACATAAAAATATATACATTTACACCATAAAACTTATAATTTTGTTATTTTTAGCATGGAGGTTTGTCTGTAAATGATTGAATTTTAATGTGTCTTCAATTTCCTTTTTTTTAACTGTGTGTTTTTTATATACTTATGGTTTTTATTTTAACACAGTAGGAGAGCAAAACATTTAGATAATTTATTTATTTAGATTTAATTATTATATCAAGTAAAATTCTGTAGTCATGAAATGCGGGATTTTAATTTTAAAAATGTATTTGTTAAATTTTATGAACGTTGTTGTGTTTTTATTTTTATTTATTTTAGTGTTATATTAATCTTTATGTTTGTAATCATGTTTTAATTTATTATAACTGTTTATTTATCTTTATATTTATATATTAATTTTTTTTTTATTTATATTTATTTTTGAAACGACAGAATGTGACAATAAATATTACTCAGCCCTTCTATATCCGATTTTCTATTAATACATGTTTCCCTTCTGTCAATGTGTGTCATTTCTAAGAATAATCGTTTCTTAAGGTTCCTTTCCCTTTCTAAAATTTTTGTTTCTTCAAATTTAAAACTATGACCATTTTTAATTGCATGTTCAGTTAGTGCGCATGCTTTATATTTATTATTTTTAATGTGACTTTTATGCGAGATGTTCCTGCTGTGTACAGTTCGGCATGTTTCCCCAATATACACCCTTTCACAATCCGAGCAAGTGATTTCATATACTACATTTGAACTTTCTAAATTACTAAGCGGATCTTTGGTTCGGGTGTATAATCTAGAAATGGTTTTGATATTTTTCGTGCCTATTTTAAAATTTTCATAATTTTTGAATAGTTTTAAAAGTTTAGGAGTGAGTTGTGGGATATAAGGTAAAGAACCAAAAATTGGCTGTGAAATTTCATTAGACAAGACCCCTCTCTCAATGTCAAATGTTTGTTGTTGATTGAAATTATTGTTGTCACTTATTCTTGCAATGCACGTGGTACTAAAAATTAATTTATTTAATAATCCCCAAGGGTATGAATTATTTAACAGTATTCCTTTTAATTTAAGTAAACCTTGGTTTTTAAATTTTGGGTGTGATAGTTTTAAAACCCTGTCTTTTAATCCCAGAATTAGGTTAATCTTAGTTCTTGGATTCTGGGATTAAAAGACAGGGTTTTAAAACTATCACACCCAAAATTTAAAAACCAAGGTTTACTTAAATTAAAAGGAATACTGTTAAATAATTCATACCCTTTGGGATTATTAAATAAATTAATTTTTAGTACCACGTGCATTGCAAGAATAAGTGACAACAATAATTTCAATCAACAACAAACATTTGACATTGAGAGAGGGGTCTTGTCTAATGAAATTTCACAGCCAATTTTTGGTTCTTTACCTTATATCCCACAACTCACTCCTAAACTTTTAAAACTATTCAAAAATTATGAAAATTTTAAAATAGGCACGAAAAATATCAAAACCATTTCTAGATTATACACCCGAACCAAAGATCCGCTTAGTAATTTAGAAAGTTCAAATGTAGTATATGAAATCACTTGCTCGGATTGTGAAAGGGTGTATATTGGGGAAACATGCCGAACTGTACACAGCAGGAACATCTCGCATAAAAGTCACATTAAAAATAATAAATATAAAGCATGCGCACTAACTGAACATGCAATTAAAAATGGTCATAGTTTTAAATTTGAAGAAACAAAAATTTTAGAAAGGGAAAGGAACCTTAAGAAACGATTATTCTTAGAAATGACACACATTGACAGAAGGGAAACATGTATTAATAGAAAATCGGATATAGAAGGGCTGAGTAATATTTATTGTCACATTCTGTCGTTTCAAAAATAAATATAAATAAAAAAAAAATTAATATATAAATATAAAGATAAATAAACAGTTATAATAAATTAAAACATGATTACAAACATAAAGATTAATATAACACTAAAATAAATAAAAATAAAAACACAACAACGTTCATAAAATTTAACAAATACATTTTTAAAATTAAAATCCCGCATTTCATGACTACAGAATTTTACTTGATATAATAATTAAATCTAAATAAATAAATTATCTAAATGTTTTGCTCTCCTACTGTGTTAAAATAAAAACCATAAGTATATAAAAAACACACAGTTAAAAAAAAGGAAATTGAAGACACATTAAAATTCAATCATTTACAGACAAACCTCCATGCTAAAAATAACAAAATTATAAGTTTTATGGTGTAAATGTATATATTTTTATGTATTTTAATAGTGATGTACCTGATTTTTAAAATGTTTTATTAGTGTAATGTTGTCAAACGGAATTCGTCGCTTCTCTTATAACCTCACGATTAGTAAGTCATCACATTTGTAACAATATTTCTTTATTATATAAAAATTGTTCTTCACCACAGATGTCCTGAAGAAGAATTGAATAAATTCGAAAGCTTGACTGAAATCAAAGAGTTTTCTTTACTTACCTTGGCCAAACGTTGACTGCAACTCCACGATTGACTTCACGTTATATTGAACCAGTCACTATACCATTATTCGTATATATATATATATATATATATATATATATATATATATATACAGTGTGACCCATTTCGAATGGAAACACCCCTGTAGAATTCTTATTTATTAACCGATTGGAATAATTTTTTTTTCTATTTTTAAGTTAAAAAAAGTTTTACTCAAAGACCTAATTTGACATCGTTAATTTCGTTTTCAAGGCCTACTATGCCACTTTTTTGTTGTCAAAAATGAAGAATTTTTATTAGCGATTTTTTTTATAAAAAAATGACGACACCACTGGATTTAGAGTGGCTTTTAATAGCTCTGATTAAAATTTCATGAATAAATATTAATAAATAAAAAAGTTATGACAACCTAAAATTTGAAAACTCGTCAACCTAAGAGTTACAAAATAACACACTGTATCAACATTTAGCGACACAAATTGTGATTTTTTTTATTAATTTAAACAATAAACCACTTTTTTACAAAGTAAGTATTTTAGTCTTATAATTGTTTTTGTTTTTGTTTATTTTAGATCCTGGTCGCCTCTACCAATCTACCATTTAGTTAAACACATTTGTCGTAGCGCTTGCGAATATTTTTAGTGACACAATAAACAAAAACAATTATAAGACTTAAGATACTTAATATGTGAAAAAGTGGTTTATTGTTTAAATTAATAAAAAGAATCACAATTTGTGTGGCTAAATGTTGATACAGTGTGTTATTTTGTAACTCTTAGGTTGACGAGTTTTCAAATTTTAGGTTGTCATAACTTTTTTATTTATGAATATTTATTCATGAAATTTTAATCAGAGCTATTTAAAGCCACTCTTAATCCAGTGGTGTCATCATTTTTTAATAAAAAAAATTGCTAATAAAAATTCTTCATTTTTGACAACAAAAAAGTGGCATAGTAGGCATTGAAAACGAAATTAAAGATGTCAAATTAGGTCTTCGAGTAAAACTTTTTTTAACTTAAAAATAGAAATAAAAACTATTCCAATCGGTTAATAAATAAGAATTCTACAGGGGTGTTTCCATTCGAAATGGGTCACACTGTATATATATATATATATATATATATATATATATATATATATATATATATATATATACATTATTAGATTAATTATTAACAATAATTCAAATTAAATTTTTGAATAATTCGATTATTCGAATATTCCAATAATCAATTATGTTGTTAAAATCAAATCAAATATTTGAACAGCCGTTTATTTAAATAACGAAAACGTCGTTTCAAATAGGTACCTTCATATTCTTGTATACCTACATAATTATTACATACCCCATGTACAGTACAGTATGTCCCCAGATAGACAGCCAAGAGGACAAATGCGTTAAATTAAAAATGCGCAAAGGGGTTTAGGATTTTGTGAATTTTATATAGAGTGCTTGAAAACCACGAAAACAGGACTTTCGTCATGTTCAAATGAGCAAGTAACACAATTAGTAAGAGTTAAACTTAATTTCTGAGCAAAAAAACTTTTACGAAAAACACGAATATTGAGTAGTCAATTAAAGTTGAATGATTCGAATAGTCGAGAATTTTTCGAATAGTCAAATTATATGAATACTCGAATAGTCAATATTCGAATAATCGAATTATTCGAATAATCGAATTATTCGAATAATCAAATTATTCGAATAATCGAATTATTCGAATAATTGAATTATTCGAATAATCGAATTATTCGAATAATCGAATTATTCGAATAATCGAATTATTCGAATAGTCAAACTATTTGAATATTCGATTAATCGAATTATTCGAATAGTCGAATTTTTTTAATAAGAAAAAATTCGAATTTAGAATAGTCGAATATTCGAATTATTCGAATAAAACTCCGAGCCCTACTAGAAACTGATTAAATTTGATATATATATATATATATATATATATATATATATATATATATATATATATATATATATATATATATATATATATATATATAAGAGTCAATAATAACTATGGGAATAACCCTTTAAGACTAGGAAGCGATAATAAAAACAGTTGCTTCAATGTGAGTGTCTTTTATTTCCAGCTAAGCTTTCGCCAAACAATTTTTTGGCTTCATCAGAACTTGCTACAAAATGAGAAGCATCTCTTACAATAAGAAAATATAAAAATACTGGTTATCTTACCGAAATGTTGACACTATAGTCTATAATTTATACAATTACACATATTAGTTGAAATATTAGATAAAATGTGTGATAAAACACGGCATTAAAAGCTAAATTTGATCAAGAACCACGTTGGCAGTTTTTTTTTAAACTTATTTGACATATGTCAGTTAAATCGTAAATGTCTTGCGTTCTTCTTTTTTTAGCGAACAAATTATTAAAATATGTATTATTAAAACATTAGTTATTTATCTACCAAAAATCCATTGTTTTTTCTAAAAAGAATTGTTACGTCAACATTTTTGTAAGAATTTACAAAGTGAGTGACTTTCTATCCTCAAACTTACTAAGGTACTATTTTGTGCTGTGAACCTTGTAGAAACTAGATTCGGTGTGGAATGAAAAACGAAGAATTGAGGTTATGTTAACATATTTGTTATTATTTAGTTTCTAAAAGGGACAAGCAAATAGTTACAAGTTGTGTTGTTAAATATTGACAAACAATTGATAGATATATTACAAGTAAATAAAAGTATTTGTATTTGTATCGGTAATGTTATAAAGTTAGTTGTTTTTGATGGTGAAATGTGGAAATGCTGAGACAGATTAAAAAACTATTGTGGAAAAAGACATTTTAAACATGTTATTAATGAGACAATCTCTCATAAAATTGAGGCAACTTTTTAGTTTTTGTATAATTTTGGGTAAGTAAATACGCATAAATAGAACTTAAGTTATCTACATTTTTTTGTGATTTAAGGAGTTGGAGCAGTTGGTAATGTAACACATTTCAAGCACCTTGCGCTGGTTGTCTTTTTTAGATTTATCAAGGATCACTGCCTCATTATATAGGACACGATGGTCATTATTATTAATGTGTATACTAAGACTAGTCGCTAAGGGCTTATGTATGCAATCACTCTTGTGTAGTGCTAACCGTTTGTTCAGCCGTTGACAAGTCTGACCAATGTAGAGTTTACCACACTCACAAGGGATGCCATAAATGATGTTACTAGTTTTATCAGGAGGTATAGGGTCTTTGAGTTTAGAGTAGAATAAATTAAGTTTTTTATACCCATAAGTAGCAATTTTGATATTATACTGCCTAAACAATCTTTTGAGAGGTTGTGTGAGACTATCTATGTAGGGTAACACACCATATTTCACTTCTATTTCATTATTGTTGTTATTATGTTCGTTATTAGATGTTAAGTTTATTATGTTTTGTTGTGTGTCTGTGTACAATAGTTTGTTTAACAGTTTCTTAGGATAGTTATTATTAATAAACGTATCGAAAAGCAGTTTTAAGTTTTTTTCTTTAAATGTAGGATGTGAAATTTTTTGGACTCTATTTTTCATTGCTAGAACTGTATTTACTTTTTGCTTAAGTGGATGATATGAGTTAAAAGGTATGTATCTCCCAGAGTTAGTACTCTTAGTATACCAATCTAAACAAATAATGTTATTATCAGTTCTAACAACCCTTGTATCTAGGAACGGTACCGAAGAGTTTGACTCTTCCTCTACAGTAAACTGTAGGTGAGAATTGAATGAATTAAAAACAAAGAGAGTACTTTGAACCTGATCATGTGGTACAGCTGTTATTAGATCATCTACATATTGGTAGAGAAATGGGAATTCAAAAGAAACGCTTTTTTGCACAAAATACAATACTTTGTTCATTACAATCTCAGCTAGCACTGGAGAGGTTGCTCCACCCATCGGTAATCCTAGTTTTTGTCTATAAAACTGGTTTTCAAACGAAAAATACGTATGGTTATATAGAAACGTAATAATTTTTACAAACATTGTTTTAGGTATAGTACAGTTAGGCTGTATAAGATCAAAGTGTTCATTTATGATGGAATTAATAAGATTTAATGGTATGTTGGTAAACAAAGACACTACATCAAACGACACAACTACGAAGCCTTGTGGTATACTACGATTATTAATTTTTTGTGAAAAATCAAACGTATCTTTAATCCTAAATTTGTTAAAGTCCTCAAAGGAAACTGCCATAATATCTGAGATCATTTTTGCTAAAGGTTGTGTAGGTGAATTAATACAAGAAACTATTGGCCTGAGGGGCACTTCAGGTTTATGTACCTTTGGGAGTCCGTAGTATTTTGGGCATACTCCATTATAAGTTGTCATTAATTTTGCTTGTTGAGGTGAAATGTGGTTTTTTCCTTTCAGTTCTTTAACTAACTTATGTACAGCGTTCTCCATTAACGTAGTTGGATCTCTATTTACCAAGACATAGGTTTCACGATCGTTCAAGAGTTCAAGAGATTTCTGAATATACGAGTCTTTATTCATTAAAACAGTAACATTTCCTTTATCAGACTTAGTAACAAGAAGATTTGGGTTATTTCTTAGGAATGTTTTAGTTTCTATTTCTATATTAGTGAAGTAGAATCCATTGTCACTTTGATACCTGAAACCGACCAAAACCACATTAGAAGTTTGGCGACTAACCACATCACAAATTACATTCATCATAATAGAAATGTCAAATCCCCCTCACTTCCTATAGAAATAGAAACTAAAACATTCCTAAGAAATAACCCAAATCTTCTTGTTACTAAGTCTGATAAAGGAAATGTTACTGTTTTAATGAATAAAGACTCGTATATTCAGAAATCTCTTGAACTCTTGAACGATCGTGAAACCTATGTCTTGGTAAATAGAGATCCAACTACGTTAATGGAGAACGCTGTACATAAGTTAGTTAAAGAACTGAAAGGAAAAAACCACATTTCACCTCAACAAGCAAAATTAATGACAACTTATAATGGAGTATGCCCAAAATACTACGGACTCCCAAAGGTACATAAACCTGAAGTGCCCCTCAGGCCAATAGTTTCTTGTATTAATTCACCTACACAACCTTTAGCAAAAATGATCTCAGATATTATGGCAGTTTCCTTTGAGGACTTTAACAAATTTAGGATTAAAGATACGTTTGATTTTTCACAAAAAATTAATAATCGTAGTATACCACAAGGCTTCGTAGTTGTGTCGTTTGATGTAGTGTCTTTGTTTACCAACATACCATTAAATCTTATTAATTCCATCATAAATGAACACTTTGATCTTATACAGCCTAACTGTACTATACCTAAAACAATGTTTGTAAAAATTATTACGTTTCTATATAACCATACGTATTTTTCGTTTGAAAACCAGTTTTATAGACAAAAACTAGGATTACCGATGGGTGGAGCAGCCTCTCCAGTGCTAGCTGAGATTGTAATGAACAAAGTATTGTATTTTGTGCAAAAAAGCGTTTCTTTTGAATTCCCATTTCTCTACCAATATGTAGATGATCTAATAACAGCTGTACCACATGATCAGGTTCAAAGTACTCTCTTTGTTTTTAATTCATTCAATTCTCACCTACAGTTTACTGTAGAGGAAGAGTCAAACTCTTCGGTACCGTCCCTAGATACAAGGGTTGTTAGAACTGATAATAACATTATTTGTTTAGATTGGTATACTAAGAGTACTAACTCTGGGAGATACATACCTTTTAACTCATATCATCCACTTAAGCAAAAAGTAAATACAGTTCTAGCAATGAAAAATAGAGTCCAAAAAATTTCACATCCTACATTTAAAGAAAAAAACTTAAAACTGCTTTTCGATACGTTTATTAATAATAACTATCCTAAGAAACTGTTAAACAAACTATTGTACACAGACACACAACAAAACATAATAAACTTAACATCTAATAACGAACATAATAACAACAATAATGAAATAGAAGTGAAATATGGAGTGTTACCCTACATAGATAGTCTCACACAACCTCTCAAAAGATTGTTTAGGCAGTATAATATCAAAATTGCTACTTATGGGTATAAAAAACTTAATTTATTCTACTCTAAACTCAAAGACCCTATACCTCCTGATAAAACTAGTAACATCATTTATGGCATCCCTTGTGAGTGTGGTAAACTCTACATTGGTCAGACTTGTCAACGGCTGAACAAACGGTTAGCACTACACAAGAGTGATTGCATACATAAGCCCTTAGCGACTAGTCTTAGTATACACATTAATAATAATGACCATCGTGTCCTATATAATGAGGCAGTGATCCTTGATAAATCTAAAAAAGACAACCAGCGCAAGGTGCTTGAAATGTGTTACATTACCAACTGCTCCAACTCCTTAAATCACAAAAAAGATGTAGATAACTTAAGTTCTATTTATGCGTATTTACTTACCCAAAATTATACAAAAACTAAAAAGTTGCCTCAATTTTATGAGAGATTGTCTCATTAATAACATGTTTAAAATGTCTTTTTCCACAATAGTTTTTTAATCTGTCTCAGCATTTCCACATTTCACCATCAAAAACAACTAACTTTATAACATTACCGATACAAATACAAATACTTTTGGAATAATAAAAGTAATAAAAAACTCTATGTTTTTTACATATAACTTTCACTTTAATTAAAAAAATTTTAAAATGACATGATGCTAGTTCAGCGAAACATGTCATTTTAAAAATTTTTTAATTAAAGTGAAAGTTATATGTAAAAAACATAGAGTTTTTTATTACTTTTATTATTCCAAATAAAAATGAACTTTCAAGTAGTAAGGGTCGGTACAATTAATTTAACAAATACTTTTATTTACTTGTAATATATCTATCAATTGTTTGTCAATATTTAACAACACAACTTGTAACTATTTGCTTGTCCCTTTTAGAAACTAAATAATAACAAATATGTTAACATAACCTCAATTCTTCGTTTTTCATTCCACACCGAATCTAGTTTCTACAAGGTTCACAGCACAAAATAGTACCTTAGTAAGTTTGGGGATAGAAAGTCACTCACTTTGTAAATTCTTACAAAAATGTTGACGTAACAATTCTTTTTAGAAAAAACAATGGATTTTTGGTAGATAAATAACTAATGTTTTAATAATACATATTTTAATAATTTGTTCGCTAAAAAAAGAAGAACGCAAGACATTTACGATTTAACTGACATATGTCAAATAAGTTTTAAAAAAAACTGCCAACGTGGTTCTTGATCAAATTTAGCTTTTAATGCCGTGTTTTATCACACATTTTATCTAATATTTCAACTAATATGTGTAATTGTATAAATTATAGACTATAGTGTCAACATTTCGGTAAGATAACCAGTATTTTTATATTTTCTTATTGTAAGAGATGCTTCTCATTTTGTAGCAAGTTCTGATGAAGCCAAAAAATTGTTTGGCGAAAGCTTAGCTGGAAATAAAAGACACTCACATTGAAGCAACTGTTTTTATTATCGCTTCCTAGTCTTAAAGGGTTATTCCCATAGTTATTATTGACTCTTTTATTTACTAGTAAACCCGTTACTACCCTTTCAACTTCTATATATATATATATATATATTAGACAGGAAGGAATGGAAAATATCTTATACCAAGCTCTAAGCCTACCACTGACTGAGGTATGGACGCACACACAGCCGTAACCGCTGATAGTAGAAACGTGAAGTTTGGACAGATGTTTATTTTCATAATGTGAAAACCCACTAAGAAGGAATTTTGAAAAAAATTACCCCGAACGGGTACAATAGAGGTTGAAAGTTTGTATGTATATCAGTTACCTACCAATGTTTATAAAAATTGAAATTCAGACTCTTAAAAATAGTTCATTGAATCCACCCCCAAGGATATTTAAAAATTACTCCGTTTTCTATGAAAATTATTATGCGGACCCCTAAAAACAAGTTATTTAAAAATACTAATTTCCTACTAATAAAACACTTAGGTACAAATTGTTGGAAATAAAAAAAAGAGTGTGCGTGTAACCTTTACGCGCGATTAAAGTAAAACTTGTTGACGTACGTATCGGAAAATAAATATTTAATTACAATTCAATCATATTTATTGTCTATATACTTTACAAAAAATGAGATGTTATATTTATATTATTCATTAGAAATAGGAATTTGAAAGTTATCATTATTTTTTATATATGAAATAATAGGTTTATGATAACTAAAATGTGAAACATAGATTTTACTCTCTAAATACCATTAATGTATTTGAAACCGTTTGAAAATTTTGAAAATTTCATAAATAAATTTTGACAATTTAAGCTCCTCCCATAGCTGAAATTACACAGTTACTTCCATCACAATCTTTCGTTAGAATCTAACGTTACAGTTACCCCTAGTCGCGCCTAAATAAGTTTTGCTTCAATAATAGGTAAACAATATTACAAATATACACACATTACGTTTAGAATGTGTGATTTTGTAGCTGTATCTACCTTATTGTAATACAACACAAGAGCCTTCGATAGTTAGATAACCATTTCATTTTGTAGCATTTTATAGCATATTCCATAAAATTTAAAATCCTGAGTGAAGTTTGTTTCCTTCACGTCTACGAAGGATCTGTTATTGCTGGTAAAAGATCAGCCATCCTGACTAGTGGTTTTATGGCCTTTATGGCTACCTAACCAAACCTAAAATAAGTATAAGAAAGTGTTAAAACATTTCGAATATTATTATTTTATGAACAAAAACGTGCAACATGCTTCTTTACTTAACGTAAAGCTTCCGTATAAACAATTATTTACTATCATAATATGTATGTATGTATATAAACTTACTTAATCCAATCATAATGAATGTAGCTGTCTCGTCATTTTTTTCATTTTTGTCATTTTTCTTCAAATCTCTCTGGCGCTTATAATATGCCCTTTGACGTTCACATTTTCTTTTTCGTTTTAGCTCTTTAAGTCTATAAAACGAAAATAGCTAGGTATAAATAATAGGTATAAATAATTAGGTATAAATAGTGTAATTACTCACCAAAAATAAAATGTATGCATATAGAGTACTCACTATTTTCATCCAATATTTGTTCATCATTTTCTTCATTAATAAATCCACTTTGTTTATTCATATTTAATACAAGCACTTTATACACAAAAAACTATTTATCAGCAATGTATTTTGGTTGACAAGATTACAAGCTGTCAATTCATACAATTACAGATTTAATTTTATTTAATATAGTAGGCAGAATCGCATGAGCGCCGCCAGGATTATTTTCAGGGAGGTGCATCTGCATCTACACACTATTATGATCTAATATATATAGAATGTAGAATGATTTGGACAGCAACCGCGACGCCTTTAGTTTTTATTCAAACAATAATTTAATAAAAAAATTAAAAAAATATATAATTTTCTGGTAAATTCAGGTATTTTCTTTCATAGCAGGGGGGTGCAAGCGCACCCTCTTGCACCCTGCTGCCGGCGCCCATGCAGAATCGTGTTAGGTATTTTGTATTAGGTTTTGTTTCCGGTTTCTGTTATTATAATGACGTCACGTCCGTTAGAATAACTTTTTTACTCCTAGTCTCGCTAAAGAAGTTTTACTTCAAAAATAATATTTATTGCATTTTGAATGTGTCATACAAGTAAAATACGTTTGTTAAAGCACAAATACTTAAATTATTACTATGGTAAAAACATCTAGGAGTAGTTTTCTTCAACGGTGGATGCTCTTCCAGTTCAATAATTGGTGCAAAGAATACTTCCTCAAGTAACATGCCTTCTCAGCACCTTTCACGTACACAGCACTTTTGTCTTTTGTAATCTCTTCCATAATGCTTTTAAAATTATGTAAGGGCATATATCCAGAGTTACAGTTTATAGCATGATGATTATGCATTAACCACACTGCTTGTTTGTGAAAATCTGGGTGAAGCATTCTTAACGGAAACGGAGGCTTGAAAACATAATGTGTAATTCGTTTTCCATCAAAGGCAGCCATCTTCTTGACAATCATTTTATTATTTTCTATATTAAAACACTGTACGTCGATTACTAACATAATTACACAATGTTTTATTGAAAATAAGTTGCGTTATTTATATTAAAATCCCACCACTGTACCGAAGTTTAAACATGTTATTTAAAAGTTATTGATAAATAATTAGGTTAACAGATGTTATTTAGAGATGATTATCTAAAGGTTATCTAGAGGTTACCTAAAAGTTATTTATAAATTAAAGTATTTTTACAGAAAACTGTATCATTGTCATATTTAATAAAGCGTGTTATCAATAGATAGCAAAGAATAATATTATTCTAACGCTTTATAAGTTTTTAAAAAAACATTTTCAAAGACAATGACCGTTCAACTTGTAGATATGCCAACCCCGTTTGACTTTGAAGTATAATCCAATATCCGTTGGGGCATATAGCCCAGGAGGTAGTTGTTTCTTCTTAGTTGAACGGTCATTGTCTTTGAAAATGTTTTTTCAAAAACTTATAAAGCGTTAGAATAATATTATTCTTTGCTATCTATTAATTTATAAATATTTTAGGGTAACAAAAGTTATTTAGAGATTATCTAAAGGTTATCTAGAGGTTCCCTAAAAGTTATTTATAAATATTTAGGGCAACAAAAGTTATTTAGAGATTATCTAAAGGTTATCTAGAGGTCCAAACATGTTTTTAATTATCTATACCCCTTTTTAAACTTATAAAATATAAGTAACCTGAAATTTTTAATTAATTAACAATGAAGTGCGATCAGTGTAAAGACAACTTTGCAAACAAGAGCAATCTCGCTAGACACAAACGGAAAAATTGTCGTCAAAGTAATCTACCTTTAAAAAAAGTAGATTAGAAATGTCTGTTTTGAAAAATTTGGAAAACGGTGTAGAGATGCTTTAGTGTGCATTTAAGTGTCGTATTTCTACTTATCGTTTTTCTATCAAATATATTTGCAACGATCCATCAAAGTTTATGGATGAAGTACAACCAAATGTTATTGGTGTAATTTTTAAACATGTACATATTAGTATAAAAACTAACTTTGAATTGTTTGAATTATATATCATACCAGAAAAAGATGTATCAGAAATTAAATCGTTCAATACAAAAAACAAAGTTGTAAACTTGTCAACGGATCTCCTGAAGATGTTCAAGGAGGTCAAGGACGAGATTGTGTCAAAAGCCTATGAATTTCATGAAGGACAATCTGGCTGGACTCTACAGCAAATAATATACTTGCATGTTAATATTAATAAACATAACCCTTTAAAAGGTGGCTGCTACACAAAATTACCCAATGCTATAATCCGTAAACAAGCTGTTTTAAATATTGAAAGTAATGACGATAAATGTTTTATATGGTGTGTAAATGCAGCATTGTTTCCATCAAATGGACCCTGCCAACTACCCTCATCTTATCCACCAATTGACACGTTATTAAACTTTGAAGGTATGGAATTTCCGGTAAAATTAAAAGATATAAATAAATTTGAGAAAATGAAAAATATATCTATTAACGTTTTTGGATTTGAAACCTATTTTGAAAAGAATAAAATAAAAACTGAAATTGTGGGACCACTCTATTTTTCATCGTGTGGGAAACAAACACATATCAATCTTTTGCTGACTGATGATGGTCATTACTGTCTTATTACTGACTTGTCAAGATTGATACGTAGTCAAAAGACAAAACATAATGGACATGTTTTTATTTGCGATGGTTGTTTACAGTTCTTTAACACAAAAAACCATTTGGATAGACATCAAGAGTATGATTGCAATCATGTAAGAACAGAGGTACCAACAACTAATTTACGATTAAATGAATATGGACAGTTTCTTCCTGAAAATATTTTAAAATTTATCCATATCGAAAGACAGTTAAAAGTTCCTTTTGTGATATACGCGGATTTTGAAAGTATTCTCAAACCTATTGCTTGTACGGAACCTAACAATGATAGATCATTAAATGATCAGTAAATTTTACTGTCAAAACTTATGAACACCAGCCATATTCATTTGCTTTTTACGTAAAATGTAGTTTTAATGATAACTATTCAAAATTTTACCAGTTTCGAGGCAATGATGCAGCCGAGGTATTTATAAATATGTTGGAAAAGGTAGTGGTAAAATTATACCATAAACATGTGAAAGTTGTTAAGCCTATGATACCTCTTACTACGGAAGAAAATAATAGAATTTTATCTGCAACTTCATGTCACATTTGTGGTAATGTTTTTGAGTCACGGAATGAAAAAGTACGAGATCATTGCCATTTATCAGGTAGATTTACAAATACTGCACACTCAAAATGTAACTTACATTATATAATACCAAAATTTATACCTATATTTTTTTACAATTAGAGTAATTACGATAGTCATCTTTTTATCAAAAAACTAGCTCCAAACAATGAAAGAATTAGTGTAAATGCACAAAATAAAGAAAAATTACCAGATCCTCTCAAAAACCAACAGCTTATATTGTTCGTTCATTCAGATTTTTAAATAGATCTTTAGAAAAATTAAGCGACACTTTAATCTCACACCAGTGTAATGAAATACGAAAATATTTCCCAGTGACAGAGAATTTAGTTTAATTAGAAAAAAAGGCGTCTTTCCGTATACATACATAGTTTTGAAAAGTTGGAAGAAAGCCGTTTACCTTCACAACAGTGTTTTTTCGATCATTTGAAAGGTGAATCAGTATCAGATGATTATTATAATAGGGCATTTGAGGTGTGGAAAACCTTTAACTGTAAAAATCTCGGATCATATTCAGATATTTATTTAAAGTCTGACGTTCTATTATTAGCAGATATATTTGAAAATTTTAGAAAAAAAAAGTTAGACCCAGCTCACTACGTAACAGCACCATCATTAAGTTGGGATGCTATGTTAAAGTACACTCAAATTGAACTTGAATATACTACTACTTGAATAACTACTAATCTTTATGGTGCTGCAATGAGTAACTATTTACCAACAGGTAATTTTAAATGTGTAGACCCTAATGATAATTGTTTATCTGTTGAAGATAATTCTGAAAAAGGATATGTTTTAGAAGTAGATTTAGAATACCCCCTAAGTCTTCATAATGAACACAATGATTTACCGTTTTGTCCTGAAAATTACACACCTCCCAATAGCAAATTTCCTAAATTAATTCCAAATTTAAATAATAAAAACAGATACGTTATTCATTATCGTAATTTAAAACAGTGTTTAAAGTATGGATTAAAGCTTATCAAAATTTATAGTCTTAAAAGGTTAAAAAAGTACATTGATTTAAACACAAATTTAAGAAATTTGTCTAAAAATGATTTTAAGAAGGGTCTTTTCAAACTACTAATTAATTTAATATTTGGTAAAACAATGGAACATGTAGATAAACGTCAAGATATAAAATTATGTACTCACTGGGAAAATATTAAACAGAAAAAGGGAGCTAAATCATATATTGACAAACCTTCATTTAAAACATGTTCAATATTCGATGAAAACTTGGTTGCTGTTCATATGGAGAGAACCAAAATTGTGTACGATAAACCACTTTATGTTGGATTTTCAATTTTGGACATCTCTAAAACTATTATGTATGAATTTTTTTATGGATATATCAAACCTATGTATAAAGATAAAGCTACTTTATTGTATAAAGATACCGATTCGAATATCCTAGAGATAAATACAGATAACGTTTACATTGGTTATTTTGACACATTCAATTACAAGGTAGATAACATTTACGGTATCCCAAAAACACCTTCAGTAATAGGGAGAATGAAAGATGAATTCGCAGGTACATCTATACAATCATTTTACGGTACAGCTGCCAAGGCTTATTGTGTTAAAACTGTAGATGACGTTTTGAAAAAAGCTAAGGGGGTATCAAAAAATGTTATTTAAAATAAAATAAGTGTATCTGATTACGTAAATGTTTTAGAATCACAAGGGTGTATATTTAGAAAAATGTATATATTTATATCACATTTACATACCATTTATACAGAATTAAAAAATAAAGTGACGCTGTCCTCATCTGACAATAAAAGGTACGTGTTACCAGATAATATTCCTAACCTGGCTTGGGGACATTTACTAACCAGACAAAAAAGTATAGAACTTTTTAATGCAGATAATAATATACAGTTAGAAAATTTGGGTATTATAGATAATGTACAATTAGAAGATTTAGATAAGTTAGATAATTTATATTTTAATGAAAATGTAGATTTAAGTGAATATGAATAAAATGCTGAAATAGTAATATGGAGTTTTCTTTCAATAAATACACATTAAAAACTGTATACATTTATTAAGCAAACCCAATTACAACTTTATTTACTCATTATACCTTCACTGCTGTATAACTTTACTTTAGACAGTTTTTCATTTACAAACTTGAAATCCTCGTAAGTAGTAATATCTCTACGTAATTTCTGAATATCTGCTAAATGGTTATTAATTTGTTTGATCTCTAAACACATGATCCCATTTTTTCTTAGTTTCGTCGGATTTTTCAGCATTGTACAAAAAATTGGAATTAGGTTGATTCCATTTTTTTTGTGTTGTGCTGTGCATGACGATAAATTATGAATCAAACCGTACACCACACTAATTAATATAATAATAAAATTTAACTCACCAAAAACTGTTAATATTAACCGATAGAATTATCTCTGACACTAATCGTTTAAAGTTACACAATATTTCAGAATATTACGCAATCTCATTCATAATATCTAACTTGTTGTAACCTGTCAGACCTACCGAAAGTCCTGTCTGACTTGTCGAGACCTGTCTAACCTATTTTTAGACCGGAAGTCCTTACATAATTAAGAACAATATCTGACCTAGTTTCAGACCGGAAGTCCTGACCTAGTTTTAGACCGGAAGTCCTGATCCTCTCCCAACTATATACTACTGCTCACCATCAGGCTTGGGGTAGTGAAGTTAATAACTGTAATGGGAGAATCCTAATGGATATTATGGATGAACATGTGCTAATTTTCATTAATGACGGTAGTCCGACCCGTATACCAATTCCAGGCCAAAGACCCAGCCCTACAGGTTGAATGGAAAGTACTTCAAGATAACGGTTTTAGTGACCATTACCCCACCCAGGTCATCTTGCATATACGCAATCCAAATTTATGGTATAAAAGATACGAAGTAAATGATAGAATTAATTGGATATACGACAAAGCCAATTGGGATCTCTTTGAAGAACATATTAATACATCACTCTAAAATGTAAAATGTAATTATGAGATATGGGAGAAGGTAATCACAGAGGCTGCTAAGTTACACATACCAACTAAAACAATAAAGATGTCAACTAATAGGAATGTTAAAATAAAAAACATTTGGTGGGATGAGGAATGTAATATTAAAAATATGAAAAGGAAAAAAAGCCTAAAACATTTTAAAAATAATTTTAACATAGAAATTTTTTTAAGTTAAAACAAACTATGGCGCAAACCAGAAGATTTCTAAAAAACAAAAAGAAAAGGAAATTCTAAGAATTCTCTGCGACCCTTAATAGAAAATCAGATACTAAATATATTTGGAATACAATTAAGAAATTAAAAGCCATAGTTAACACATACTCTCCCAGTCCTCTAGCCGATGAATATATGAGCAAAGAAATTCTAAATAAACTAGCGAAATGTAATATAGACCCAGATCTTCGTATAATGCCTGTGCAAAATACTTCAGTGGAATTCAATATCATTGAACTTAAAAATGTGTTATGGTCGTCAAAGAATAAAACTACAGGCCTTGACAATATACCAAATAGATTATTAAAAAAGATCCCTGCTATTGGACTTGACTCCCTGTTGCAGTTATTTAATCTCTTTCTAAAAGGCTCAAGTATTCCCAATTTCTGGAAAGAGTATATAATATTAGCTTTCCTTAAATCAAATAAAGACAAAAATATAATTAATAATTACTAGCAGCCCGCCCCGGCTTTGCACGGGGATTAAAGAAAAATAACAAAAGCCATTAAATTTATTGGGTCAACGCTTCCCTGTAAACAATATTACATGTTGTTTTATTTTCTGGCAGCAAAATAAATTGATTTTCAGGTGCACCGACGCGCCTTAGGCGGTTGGCCTTGAGGAAAACCGATCCCTACTAATTGGAAGGTTTGGCCTTGAGACTGAAAGCGAAAGATGTTTTGATAGGAAATTGAAGCGGTTTAAATGGATTTGGTAGGTCAGTTGGGATTATCGGTATCCTCAGTGTATGAGCTAGTTGACCAGCTGGTGGTTCAGTTATAATGGTTGCTACAACTTAATTAATTGTCCTTTAATTGCTTTGTAAGTAGCCTCGTCCCATTGCACATGCTAAATTTGTGATATCGTGATTATGAAATAAGTTATTTTGATAAGGATTAATACCAAGATAAAATTTTTTAAAAAATTAAAATATAGTTATTGTGATGTAACTATAACAGTTAGACATATGCTATCGCGGCATTTTTTGTAGATATTTATATATTCTTCAAAATCGTAGTACATTATTTTATTCTATAATGAATAGTATTCTCAGCGCACGCGATGTAAGGATTTAAAGGTCATTTTTGGTTACATTAATGGCATTTTAGTAAGGATCCCTATTTTTTTTAATGAAACATAGCCTTTGTCACTCGGGAATAGTGTAGCTTGCCGACGGTGAACGAATTTTTGAAATCGGTCCAGTAGTTTCGGAGCCTATTTATTTCAAACAAACAAACAAACAAAAATCAAACCTTTCCTCTTTATAATATTAGTATAGATAGACTCATAGCTCTAACATCGTGTGTTGGAAAAATACTAGAAAAAATGATTAAGGAATGATTAAACTGGCACATAGAAAATAAAGATTTACTACATAAGTATTAAATAGGTTTTAGAACAGGGATGGGTATTGTAACGGGATAACCGTAAAGGAAGGGACCTTAATTTAACAATTTTGTAAATAAATTGTGTAAAAAGCCCCCATACGTGTTTCAGTATTAATGACAATTTGTGTCTCGTGCAATCGTATCTGCACCTTGCCTCAATACAAAAGAGATAGTTGGTGCTACCTTTTTAGATATTAAAGCTGCTCACGATAATGTCAATTTATATATTTTATATAACAAATTATTACATATATAACTTTTAGTTTTAATATTAAATAGAACAATAAAAAAAGAAATTAATATTTTTTCTGCAAAGCAATTTGGATTTTTTTTTATTTCGATCTAAGTTCCTTGGCGAAAGTTGTTTAGTTTCATGAGTAGAACACGTGGTATGAAAATGAAAAACATAATAATAATTGGACCCACCCCACCTGCAACTAAAAATCAACTGAAAAGACTGAAACAAGACGAAAATTCAATGACTATTTAAAAAAAATCAATGATTAGGTACTTAGAACTAAAAACATAAATTAAAAACAGTACTACACCTACGCACCTACGTATTGTACAAATAGAAATATCAGCACGGTAGTCATTCAATTTTTTGCATCATTATAAACAGAATTACAGTCGGAGGCATGAAAGTGTATGCTATGTTAAATTATTATCCTTTTGTGCATGCCTCCGACTGTAATTCTGTTTATAATGTTGCAAAAAATTGAATGACTACCGTGCTGATATTTCTATTTGTACAATACGTAGGTGTGGTACTGTTTCAATTTATGTTTTAAGTTCTAAGTACCTAATCATTGATTTTTTTTTAAATACCTAGTCATTGAATTTTCGTCTTGTTTCAGTCTTTTCAGTTGATTTTTAGTTGCAGGTGGGTTTTTTGTTATTTTTTTCTTATTTTTTTACTATATTTCTTTTATCCAAATTATACCATTACACCATGTGATGTCAAATCCAGTCTTTTCAACGGCAGATACTGACAACAAATTGGCCCTTAAATCTGGTACACAGTAGACCTCCTTAAGATTGATTGGAACAGCTTTGCTATCAACTGATTCTGCGATCACCACAACATATGGAATTTATTGTTTTCCCAATTTTAGCTAACTGTATGGGTTTCGGTTCATCAAATCTTCTAACATTTTCCAGAATATTATTATCGTTTACATAATGATGGGTGGGACATGAGACAACATATCACAATATACTAAAATCATTATATATTGATGTCATAAATGCAATACGTCGAAACCGGTCTACAAGTGATATCCTTTCGAATTGCAAACTAAAATGGTTAGTTCTATCTTGCAGATATACTAACCCCGTTTAACTTTGAACTGTAATTCAATGTCCGTCGTGGCATATAGCCAGGGAAGTAGTTGTTGGTTCTTATTAAACGGTCTATATGTTCTTTGATTTTCAAAGACTCTGTAAAACGTCATAATAGTATTAGATATACTATTATTATCTTTGACATCATAAATGCAACTTAATCTTCAGCACGATTAATATTTAAATTTTGGGAATAACTTGCTTTCTGGACTTTTTCTTGTTTGATCTTACAATTGGTAGCTTGATGAGCAAGCTTTTTGCAGATAAAGCATTTCACTCCACATACATCTTTTAAATGACCCAACTTTCCACAACGTTGACATCTTTTCGGCTTGTTGCTCATAAACGCAAGTAAAGGGGCTGCAAGAGAACGAGCCCAAAACCGATTATTTTTACATGTAAATCTCCATAAGAAAATCTAAGGTCCATTCTGGTCATTTTTGGCTAATTTAGCCCCGCCCATATCACGTGACCGCCGACCATGTGACACGATTTTAGTACCCATTCCCTCGACTGAGCCGTTGATTGCTTGGCCTCGTTTAACAATACACGTAGCCAATATGCTAATTCTTTTTTTTTTTCGTATGGTCTTCGACGCATATTTTCGAATTTTGTACGGTTCGTCTTTCAACTGTCATCTGTCAACTTAAGAGTGGTTTATATAATTTAAGTAAAAAACGCTCCGTAGAAGGTATTAATCTTTATTTCTTTACCGGCTACATATATTTAATTACAGAAACGAAACAAATTCTCTTACGTTAAAATTAATTCTATTAACTTAGCTTTGTTAAATCATCATTATAAAATATAAAAAATATTTTGTAATAAACAGTGTGTTAGAATTAGCATAGTAGATAGATAGATAGATATTTTTTGGGTTGGCTGTTAGCCTATATCACTGCGACTTTTGCAGATCTATTGTGAACACCCATTATCTGTGGAATAGGTTTAGAGCACCTTGTCCAGCTCTGTCCTCTTAATGAGACTTAATAGCCTTGACAGTGGCCACTCCGCATAACTTGGAGCAGCCGGTTTCTCCTCTCTCAGTACTAGATACCGCGTCCTTGCAAGGCCTTCACATTGGCAAAGGACATGAAATGCAGTTTCCTCTTCCTCTTGGCAGTATCGACAAATGTTTTCATCTGCTAAGTTCAGCTGACTCATGTGTTTTCTGAGCCTACAATGTCCTGTCAAGAGACTGACAATCATTCTGACATCATTTCGCCTTTGTGATAGCAGCTCTGCAGTAAACTTCGCCGAGTATCCCTTTATGAAGAGTTTGGCTTGTCGCTTGCCCGGTGATGTTTCCCACCACTCCTGGGCCTTTTCTAGCCTCCATTTCTCAATGGCTGCCTTTCTGAATGTATTAGCAACTCCGCCGAATGGTTCCGGGCCAATCATTGGAGTGTTAGCTCCCGCACGGGCCAATTCATCAGCCTTCTCATTGCCCCGAAACCCTGAGTGTCCTGGTATCCATGCCAGTGTCAGAGAATTTTGAGTAGCGGCATGTGTCAGGGCCCCAACGCAGTCCCACACCAGCTGTGAGCTTATTTGTGCTGAGACTATCGCTTTTAGAGCTGCTTGGCTGTCCGAGTATATGACTACGGTTTTAACCGTTATACCCTGACTTACGATCTCCGTTGCACAGTGTTGTATGGCCGTTACTTCAGCCTGAAACACTGTGGCATACGCACCTAGACTTAGTTGGATTTTTATCCTGTGTCCTCTACT
Source organism: Altica lythri (assembly GCA_964028335.1). NCBI lineage: Eukaryota > Metazoa > Arthropoda > Insecta > Coleoptera > Chrysomelidae > Altica > Altica lythri. Next base: position 10,113,621 of record OZ034806.1, on the reverse strand, counting down.
GTAGATACCTGACCCTGTGCTTTTCTCAGTCTTTGAGCCATCGGTATACCAAATTGACTCCCCTTGGATTGGGGGGCCATTGTTCCATGAGTCCCTTTCCAGTATTTCTACTCGAAAGTTTCTCACAAAGTTATACCTGGGTACTATCCTGTCCTGAGGCATACCCATTATTTGATCTGCCTTAACCCTATTATGCTTGCTTTTTGCCTTTTAATAAGGTAATAGGGGCCTGGCCTTGTAGCAGTCTGTGAGCAGTTGCCATAGCCTCGCCCTGAATGTAAATGTGCAATGGTGGTAGGTTAAGTATAACCTGTATTGCGTCCGTTGGGGCGGTTCCCATGGCACCTGTAACATTCAGACATGCCTGCCTTTGAATGCTTTCCAGCTGCCTGATCACCCCGGACTGCTGCGTTCTACTCTACCACACCACCGAACCATAGGTTTACATTGGTCTAATGACTTGTGTATACAACCATAGGTTCATTTTGGGGTTCAATCCCCAGTTCTTGCTCACACTTGTCTACACCTACCAAGGGCTATTGTAGCTTTATGTGTGACCTTTTGAATGTGTTGCTTCCATGATAGCCTCTGGTCAATTACCACACCCAGGTATTTGGCATCTGTGGCCATTGGAACCAGCACGTCATTAAGCGTTATTGGCTGTAAGCCTTGTAACGCTCTTTTATTAGTGAATGGGACAATTGATGCTTTTTGTGGATTGACTGTTAGGCCTTCATCCTTGCACCACTTGTATACCATATTCATTGCGGACTGCATCCGCTCTGAGACTGTACCCAGAAACTTCCCCTGAATGATTATGGCCATATCATCAGCGAAGCCTAGGCAGTGAAGGCCTTCATTGAGGAGTTTTTTAAGAAGGTTATCCACAAGTGCTGACCACAGCAGAGGTGACAGTACCCCTCCCTGCGGACAGCCCCTTCCCACTGTTGCCTTAATGGACGCCTTACCTAACTTGAACACTACGATCCTATTCGTTAGGTTGGCATACACCCATTGGCATAATAGTGGGGGGACTCCCCTCCTTGAAAGTGCGTCGGTTACTGACTCGGGTCCCACATTACTGAAGGCTCCTTCCATGTCAATAAACGCCGCTAGGGCTACTTCTTTGTCCTCAATTGACTTTGACAATAGCCTGTTCAAGTCATCCAGCGCTAGGTCTGTGGATTTTCCCGGCTGGTATGCATATTGACGATCACTTAATGGGTTCTCCGTTAAGATTTCGTCCCTTATATATCTATCGACCAGTTTTTCCAGCGTTTTTGCTACGAATGACGATAGACTTATTGGTCTGTATGACTTGGTCGTTTGGTCCGTCATCCTCCCCACTTTAGGGAGATATAAGACTTCCACCTTTTGCCAAACAGATGGTATAACTCTATAGGCCAAACAAGCCTTAAAGATTTTATACAGTTGTGTTATAATTACATCCAGCCCTTTCTGTAGTAGGGCTGGGTATATTCCATCCGTTCCTGGTGTTTTGAATGGACGGAATGTGCGGATAGCCCATCTGATTTTTGCAGGTCTGGTTATTTCAGTAGCTAGCTTCCAGTCATCCCTTGAGAGCCTTACCGGCCTTTGACCGTGGCCTGCGCTATCCGATCCTGCTTCCATAAACCGTGAGCCAGGAAAGTATGCCAATGTTAGCATTCTTAAACTTTCCTCCAACGTTTTGGTTTATGATCCGTCCTCCTTTTTGAGGAGGCCGATCTCTTTCGCTGTACCATCCTTAGCCAGGACCTTGTGGATTCTTGAGCATGCGGGGGTCGTTTGGACTTCCTCGCAGAACCTCCTCCAGGAGTCTCTTTTGGCTTTTCGGATTTCTTTATTGTACAGCGTTAACTTTTGTCTGTACTCTTCACAGTTATAAACGATTTTGGCCTTGTTAAACAGCCTTCTCACCTGAGCCCGAAGCTTCTGTAGGTGTTCGTTCCACCAGGGAGTGTTTCTCGTGTACTTTCTTATCTGTTCCGGGCAGTTTTCACGATAAGCCGACCCAATAGCCTTTCTTACCCTGTCTACCTCCCAGTCCAAACTGTACACATCTCTTATTGACACCATTCTGTCCTCGAGATTTTCATTGAGAGAATTTACATAGTCCTCCCAATTCGTTCTCCGTGGATTTCTGAACGTGGTCTCAATAATTTTAGGGGTGACAATATTAAACCTTACATGCCTGTGATCCGACCCAAACGGCTCGTCCGAGACATGCCAGTTTTCAATCTTGTCGTAAATGTTATTTGTGCAGAGGGTCATATCAAGAACCTCCCTGCGCGTAACTGTTACAAACGTTGGCTTATTGCCTCTGTTTAATATCTGTAAACTATTACTAAGTATAAATTGTAATAGATACTCACCTCTAGGGTTGACGTCCGTACTACCCCACGCTATGTGAAGAGTATTGGCGTCGGCCCCCACGATCAACGGTAGGTTTTCCCTCCGGCTGTAGCTAATGATGTCCATTAGGTGGCCTGGAGGACATACCTTGTCCTCTCCAGGAAAGTACGCCGAGCAGACCATTAGCCTTCTGATGCCTTCTTCCGTGGATATTGACAGTATGGCTGCAACAAAATCCCCAGTGCATAGCACCGGAATCAGCTTACATCCAACTGCCTTAGAAAACAATATAGAGGCACGGGGCTTTATAGCCTTGGTGTCATATATCAACTCGCAATGGTGCGGTTTTAAGCCTGCAACCCTACCTCCGTACAGCCATGGCTCCTGCAGGAGGGCTACCTCCACGCCTTCTCTCTCAAATCTCCGACACACTATGGCCGATGCAGCCTTTGCATGTTGGAGATTTGCCTGCAGGATCCTGACTGTACCTACGTCTTTATAAGGATCCATACGAGTCCCACGAGAAGCTAGGGAAGCATGGTCCACCTGGTCAGAGCCCCGCATGACCAGGTAAGGCTAATTACAAGGGGGTTTTGCCCGGTGCCCCCAGGGGACCGTTCGCGACCAACTTAACCAGTTGGCCATTCAGTACATCGGCACGGTACCTCACACCGTCACTTGGGGTTGCTTGTGTAATTATTAGCCGTAAGATGAGGAAGGGACAGAAGGCCCTCTCCCAGCTTGCCGTTGCCCGGGGTGTGCCTCTGCGAGGATATTACACCAGGGTCCTGCCGATTCGGGAGGTGGATCCAGAAGCCTAGTAGTGGTCAGCCACCCAAGCTTCTGCATCCATTCCACCCTTCACTGCACCACCCCACCGCCCCATTAGCATAGTAGCTACGAGTATTGTTAAACGAGGCCAAGCTATCAACGGATCAGTTGAGGGAGTGGGTACTAAAATCGTGTCAGATGGTCGGCAGTCACGTGATATGGGCGGGGCTAAATTAGCCAAAAATGACCAGAATGGACCTTTGATTTTTTTAAGGAGATTTACATGTAAAAATGATCGATTTTGTGCTCGTTCTCTTGCAGTCCCTTTACTAACGCAGCTTCAACTTTAGAAACTCCTCCTTCTGATGGTTTATACTTCAATAGTTTATTTTTGACTGATGATAGCTTTAAATTTTCATCGGAAATAGTTTTTGTCGCTGTTACAACACTTTCATATTTAATTGGCATAGATAATAGTAGGAAACATGCTATATCCGATTCTTGAAAACCGGCTTCTAAGCTCTTTAATTCACGAGCTGTCTTATCATATTTAGTAAAATTTTCTTGTAAATTATCTCTATTATTATATTTTAGACTAACTAATTCTTTAAGTAAGTAAAATTTTGAGCATGTACCTTTTTTAGCATATATAATATCCAATTTACTCATCATGTCTGCTGCGTCGTCAATATCTTTAATATGTTTTAAATGCGAATCACTTACATTTTGTACGATCAAATATCTTGCTTTATTGTTCCTTCTTAACCAGGATTAATTTTTCGAAGTGGCAGCAATTGGATGTAATACATCATGTACCTCAGCAGCTTTTAGAGCGGATTTCATCCGAAATTTCCAATTATCGAAATTTGCACCATTGAAAGGAACAATTCCAAATTTGTTGGTCTCTTTTTGTTTACATGCCATGGTTGCAAATACAATAAAATCTCTTGTTGCTACAATACTCAAATGTGGTCACCGGCTTTTTGGTTATAATCGTATATCTTTCTTTAGCACACGAAATCTAAGCCCATAACCTTTTGTTAGGTTAAATAAATAAATGTTCGGGCAAGAACGTTTCTTACCACAAAATAACAAACGATGTAAACAATATTTAAAGAATTAAATGAACAAAAATGGGCATATGTATAATGCCATCAAAACCAACGTATGTCAATGTCAAAAGTGACTTTTTGTACACTCGTACCAACATAAACTTAAATAATAATTATTAGGATTGCTAGGCAACCAAATTAACATAATTAAACATTTAGTACCATTATTTAATTAACATTTTTCTGGAATTTACAAAATCTAATATACCTCTCTACCCTTTTTAAGATAGTATATATGTATATTTACGCAGAGCGTTTTGTGACAGTCTGATGTAACAAAATGCCATACTGTCAAAAATAATAATTCCAGTTTTAAACTGGAATGGTGTCGGTTATACGTTATACGGTTATACGTCACACTAGACATATACACGACACCAAAGCCATTATGTCCCTCTATAACTGTCTGGTAAGAAGTATTCTTGAATACTGTGCTGTAATCTGGATGCCAATATACACATGTGTAATCAACAAAATCGAACGAGTACAATGAAAGTTTGTAAAATATCTCCTGTTCAAGTATCGATTCCCATACCAGGACATATCGTACGAAACACGACTATTGTTATGTGGCATGCAGACTCTTGAAAAACGAAGAAAACATTCCCTCCTCTTGTTCCTCTTCAAACTGCTCAACGGAGTAATTACGTGTGACAGTCTTTTGGAAAAGATCAACTTCCTGGCCACTACGCGGAGAACACGGCACACCTCTCTTTTCTTCATTAGGCAGCATCGAACAAACTCTGGACAAAGGGCTTTTTCTGATAGAATTTGCCAAAATTATAATACATTTTTCTCTGAATGTGACTTATTTAATATAAATCTACCAAGCCTAAAAAGGACTTTAAAATTCGGCTGTGAATGAGTTTGTGCAACTTTATCTTTTTTTTTAGTCAACGAAATTTAATTATTTTTAAAGTGTTTGATGTTTTCTGTTCTTTTTAGTATTTTTTTTAAATTGTCAATTATTTAATTTTAAAATAAATATGTAAGTTTCCGTGCAATTGTGCTACCTATATAACTTTTTACTGTTAATGTATTATACCTAATAGTTTGTATTGTATTGTTTGTACTGTACATTTATTTCATATTAGGATTGTATATTACGTCTAAGTTTCCATACTATTTAGGATCTATAAATCCTGTAATGTATGCCCATTAGTAAATAAATAAATAAATAGATAAATGATTAAAATTTCTAACATTTTAAAAAACACCTGGATGTTGCGATATAAATACATTTTTTATAAAAACTAACCGTACGATTTACTGCGCTAGTTGACATTTTGGATAATATTTCAAGTTCACCACCAGCCGCTGAGACAACCGCGTCATCCGCGAAGGCGCCCACATAATCGTAAGGAAATTCATCCATGATACTATCAAAAAATACAATAAATAAAAGAGGTCCCAGAATGCTTCCTTGAGGTACGCCCATACTGCCGTCCCAACAAGAAAGGTTCTATCTGCAATATTTAAGTTTTGAGAAAACCAGGTTTTTGTTTTATTTTATTGTAAAACACATGGTATTTTAAGAAACTTTTCAAATTTTATTTTATATATTATGTCGGAAAATAGAATCTAATTGCTAGTCATAATTTTGATTTACATTTTCCCGATTAGGAGATATTTGATAATACTGTCAGTTAGGACAATATAGTTTAGTATATGCAATTAGTTTGTTTCCAATTTTACTTACTGAATTTGTCCTAAATGAAACTAATAGTTTAATACTGAACACTTTAATTAAATTGTAATATATAAAAACTAAACATATTATTATTTATATAAGTAATAATATAAATGATAGGAACAGAAAAGAAAAAAAAGGCGATAATAGGGATATTAATCATTTTCCTCATCAAAACCATCTTCGTTAACTACTGGCAAGTCTTCCCAAAATTTCATACGATTTTGAGGAATGTGCGCTTTTAATTTGGATATAAGATTATTTTTTCGATCTAAAGACACACCGCGACATGTGTTACGAGTCTGCGGCTTCGTTAGCGTGCCCTTAACGTACTTCATTATAAAAATATCATTTAAATCAATAAATTCGTTATCAAATTCTGTTTTGTAAGAAAAAAAATAATTTCCTCTTTTAAAATGAAGACAAACCATGTCTTTTAAATAAACGCGAGAAGTAAGTTTTTGTAACTGGTATTTAGAAGTGTAGTCTGTGAAGGAGAAAAATTGTGAAATTTGCATTTTTATTAAGTTAACTTTTGACGAATTGGCTTGTTGTACCACATCACAAAAATCGTCAAAATCATATACCTTTTTCTTTCTCTTTAGGGCAAGTTCAACTTGATGATGAAAAGAGTCAGCTGCCATAAAAGTATGGCCTGGCTCGAAAAATTTGATTGATAAATTTTCTATAGCGACTTCTGAACTGTTAACTAGATACATAAAGAAACTAAATAGTGACCAATTTTTATTTTGGCTCGAACAGTTATCAAGCCAAATTGTTATGTTTTTAATGTCCCTATTTGCCTTAAAAAATGCATAAAACGTCGAAATAATGTCATCTTTGGATCTGCCAGCAACTCCCTCATGCCACAACACAGCCCAAGGGTATGTTTTAGACTTCTTTCCAAGCGAGACGAAACCCTCATTGTATGCTACGATACGTGGCGTAAATATAATTTCTTTAAACGTTTCTAAACGAGGCAGCATAATCACCTAAAAATTAAAAAAATTGTGTTAATGATGCGTAAAAGCTAAAACGTTTCCTAAAAAAAAGTATGTAGTTAAACTTTATCTATCTTTTACCTTTTGCAAATCGACAGCTACAAAAATCTCATCATCTTGATTTATTTTCTCTGCATCTTCCTGATAATTTTTTCTGGCGTTGGTTACTTTTAGCTTATGAATTTTCCAATTTTTAAACACATCACAGTTAGCAATGTTTTCTATATTAGCTTCATGAAAAGTGGCTTTTTTATGTATTTCAAACTCTTCGCATTCCCAGCATTCTTCATTTCCTAGATTTGCAAAGCTGATATTTCGATCATTAGTTACAATTCTTCTGTATAATTCGTATGAAAAGTCTGTATTTGGATATTTTAGTAAAAAATCTTTGTACATAAGTGTTATGTTTATATCACTTGGTAAGTATTTCCTATTAGGAGCGTGCTCTCTTCTATAATGGGATATCATAGGGTTAAATGAATTAACATGTTCAATTATTGTGTTTCTGTCTACTTTGCGTGGGTAGGAACGCATTCTTCTATCTTTTTTAGGTACTATTAATTTCGGATTTGTGTTACGTATATTTTTTAACATTCTGTCATTTCCTTTTTCATACCCTAATGTCGCTAGAAAAAAGTTCTTACAAACGAGTACCTCTCCGACTATCTCAGATGTTAAATAGTATTTATAGGAATACACTCTTGATGATGTTTGATTTTTGGTTGTACTTCTTTTTTTATTACTCTGTTTTATCCTCTCCAAAACAAACTGTTTTTGTTGTTCCTTTGGTAATAGCCAGTACTGTTTATTAAGGTCTCTTTGTCTAGTATACGAAATGTTTTGGGTGCAATTGAGTTTGCATTTACAAGATTTTTTAACTTGATGAGCCCTTATGTAACTCATAATCTTTTGTTTCTTCCTTTCACCTAGTGGTTCCTCAAATCTTTTTCTTTTTCTTATTTCTCCAGTTTTTGTGTACAGTTTACTTTCTGCTTTTTCAACAGAATTCTCTATAATATCTTTTAAAATATTTTCTCGAATGAAGACCTCGATTTCTTCTGGTTCTATTATTATATTAGATAAATTTTCCTGAGGATTCTCTTTGCAGTCTTCTTGTTTAATATTCGCATAATTTGAATTATTTAAGGCTACCTGATTATCATTTTCAGGGACTAATATTACATTGGACAAGATGTGTATTTGTTTACTAGGTGGAGTAATTTGGTTACATTCGTAACTAGAATCCGACTCATTTCCACTTATATTGCCTAATTCATTGGGCAGCCCTGGTACATAATCTGGATCTTTATTATTTTTGACTTTATTAGTTTGCTTAGAGCTTCTTCTAATAACGTTTAGTTTTTCTTTGAGTTGTAGATTTAGAGCAATAAATACCATACGTTTGCTTCGGCTACTACTGTGCCGGCTGACTGATGCACTACAAGATATAAATTACAATCAGATTGTTTAAAAATAAGGAAACATTATTAAACTTACCTTGGATCCATTACTCACAATATTTATTCACTTGAAAATGCAAAAAACACCGGATAACTAACAATAACAAAACACGCTTCATATCACTTATTGAGGTTATGTGACACATTACCGTTCTGTCATGCTACGCTTAATTGTCCCAACTGATGTTGCTCAGCAGAAAATGCTAGGTTAAATTGTCCTAATTGCATTTTTGAAAGCAGAACGGACTATTTATCTTAGTAATGTTTGATTGGACAATTTATGTTAGCAAACGTGGCTTTTTTTCACTTAGGACAAAATCTCAATTTACCAAATTTTGCAGATAGGACCTTTCTTGTTAGCACGGCAGCTTAGTGACCGCCAGAAAACTAGAGAAAACCGTATTATTATTACACTTAAGAGTAGTTTTTTGATCCACCCAGTTAGGTAAGACGTAATCCACAGGTGAGCAAGATACTAATTATGTTAAATGCCCTTTTTAGATGGAAAAATAGACATAACGATTTATATTTTGTTCAAAATTATTTAATATATGTGAACATAATGATAAATGGCATCCTGGTAGAGCAGCCCTTCCTGAAACCGAATTGATACCTACTGAAAAAATTTCTTTTTGAAGAAATAACTCCAAACTCCAAAACAAATTTTCAAAACTTTTGGAAAAAACTTTCAAAAGTGATATACCGCGATAATTAGGCATTAAGTGTTAATCACCTTTTTTATGAATTAGGACTACCAAGGAACTTTTAATCTGGTTGGTAATGATCCTTCCTAAAACGATAGGTTCACAAGATATGTCATTGGGACTACCAATAAATCAGCAACATGCCTAATAAGAGAACAAGGTATTCCATCGTCACCGACAGAATTTTTTTTTGCTGTTAAAATAATTTCACGCATTTCACATTCATGATAACAACGTAAACAAAGTGAGTTCGATATTATTTTACTTTTATAATTTATTGGTAATTCCCTAGGTAATTCATTTTTATTTATTATTTTTTTCACGAACTCTAAAAAAAGGTTGTTAAAATTTTCAGCGGCCTCCTACATATGATAAAATTGATTATTCTTATAGTCAAAATCGGTATAAATAGTCAGATGTAAATTAAGCTCCGCATTTATAGGTAGAGCATAGATTTTGCGCGTTTAAAAATACCACTCTTGGTCAACACACTCATCACACACACTATTGAGTCAACGATCCTGCCGAGTGGCCAACTGAGGGGTGTTAGGTTTAGCTCTTTAACTAAAACCATTGTTCCAACATATAGTGGGGGGTTATTAGATTGTCATTTTATTCGTTGTTGCAATTCCTTGGTCCACCTTGACCAAAGATGTTGGACTATTTGTTGAGTAAGGTGATATCTTCTGATATAATTAGATTTCACATCAATCAAATTACTTTGTGGAATAGCAGTCAAAACTCGACCGATGAGGAAATGTCCTGGTGTCAGGGCTTCTAAGTCGAGGGGATCGTTGGACAACGGGGTGATAGGACGTGAATTTAGGACTGCTTCCACTTGAGTTAATATAGAATAAAACTCTTCATACGTTAAATGCCGGTAATTTAAAACCCGTTTCAGGTGATGTTTCGTAGATTTCTCCGCGGCCTCCCAAAGCCCAGCAAAGTTGGGCGATCGAGGAGGAATAAAATGAAATTTGATTTGATTGTTAGTTAAATAACTTCGTACGACATTATCATTAGTTAGTTTCTGAATAGCTAACACCTCGTTATTTGCGCCTACAAAGTTTGTAGCGTTATCACAATATAAATGCGTGCATAAACCTAGCCTAGAAACAAACCTTTTAATGACATTCAAAAAACCGTCACTTGTTAAGTCGGAAATGAGCTTTAGATGTACAGCCTTTGTAGACATACAGACAAAGACGAAAATGTATGATTTAATGATTCTACGATTTTTTAATTTTCCGTCTTTCAATGCATACGGTCCAGCAAGGTCAACCGATGACGTCAGAAACGGAGAAGTGGGAATCACTCGCGGAGCTGGTAGTTGGCCCATTTTGTCAATTAAAACTTCTGGTTTTGATTTAAAGCATGTGATGCAATTTCGTATGCATTTCTTGACTGAATTTTTGCTATTTAAAGGCCAAAACGTTTGTCTTATAAATGAAAGAGTAGTTTGCGCCCAGCATGCAGACTATTGCAGACTGCGTGCATGCTCGTGTTCAATAATCAGGCGTGAAAAGGTATGTGACTGTGGGAGAATAATTGGGTGTTTTGAGTTATAAGAAATATGAGCATTTTCAATCCTACCTTCAAATCAAACCATTTTGAAGAATAGGAGGTAACGAACTTACATTGCTCTTAATACTGACAGAACCAGATTCTTGAAGTGATCTCAAACCCGAGGGAAACGTGGTTGATTGGACCATTTTAGAAAGCGACTCAATACTATTATTAATCTCGGAAGGAGATAAAAAACTAGAGCACACTCAATTCCCTTTATTTAATTTTAAGTTATTAATAAATCTTAAGCAATAACCAAACACGCGAATTAACTTATTATAATTAGAATATTTTTGAAATACATATATCAAGCACTTTATCATTGATATTTTAAAATGTTACTGTTTCGGGTTTAAACTCCGGAGTCTTATCCGAGCTTCTTGCAAAGTTAACAATATTACAGTCGGTGGGCCAGCCTTCCTCAGAATTTCGAAGAAAGTCAGGTCCGTGCCACCGTAAACTCGAATGTTTTAAATCGTGTAGAGTACAGCCACGAGAAATAATATCTGCGGGGTTAAAGGACGAAGCTATGTAATTCAATTTTTTACTGTTGTGATTGGATTTCTGAAACCCTATTACTAACAAAGGTTTTCCACATTCGGGGTTGTAACCATAAAAGTACTCTAGGCTAGCTCCTGAGGGTCGTAGCTTCCTTCTGTGTTTTACTAGATTCTCTCCAGACTTTAATTTAAAGGGTGCCAAGTACAGACACACAATAAAATACGGAAGATCAGTTTAAAATGGTTTATTACTTTAAAATTGGTTAGTTATGTAATGAAAATTTGGAAAATTAATTAAATCTCTTAACTTGGTTTGGACCTGCGGCTTTTGACGGAGATTGATCCTGAAGAGCGTGCTGTAAGAAGGATGGGTTCCTTTCGAGGGACTTCTTGACTGAATTTTCCACGCTTCTACGCAGTGGATTTGGAACAGCAACGAAAATGGAATTCCCCTGTAGAGTTTTCTTTTCGGCTTTACTTACAACGAGGGATCGGAACTGCAACGGAATGGTATATTCCTGTAGGAAACTCTTGTCGAAATCTTCTAACGAAGTGGGATCGGAACTGTAACGGAATGGAATATCCCTGTAGGAACTATTTGGGAACCGCAGAAGACTTTAATTCAATAGATTCCCAAAAAAGAATCACCATAGGTTGGTTCCAGCACCTTTCTGGTAGCACGAATTAAATTGGTTTGAATTCAATGAGATCTGGACAAGGATGTTTTGTATTGATTGAATAAGAAGGGTTTTTTTTTGTAAAACAACTATATATTGAACTTATTTCGACATACAAGGACAAAATATGAAAATTTTAACTTTGACAACGACTTCTCATTTATGACATTTAATAATAATTTACATTCCGCCTTTTTATATACATATATTGCTATACAACGTTAAGCAAAAAGGGTTTGAGAATTTGAATTTAGTGTTTAGTTTTTAAACAGGAACCTCTTGTCGAAATATTCTAACGAAGTGGGATCGGAACTGTAACGGAATGAAATATCCCAGTAGGAACCTTTTGTCGAAATCTTCTAACGAAGTGGGATCGGAACTGCAACGGAATGGAATATCCCTGAAGGAACCTCTTGCCGAAATCTTCTAACGAAGTGGGATCGGAACTGCAACGGAATGGAATATCCCTGAAAGATCCTCTTGCCGAAATCTTCTAACGAAGAGGAAAGGTACAGCAAAATGGCGTCCGCCTCACCGGAAGATGTCGAAACGTGTAGTTTTTATATAGCAATTTGTAGTCCTTAATAGGGCCCTTCTTCTAGTTGGCAATAACCCTATCAATAAAATTGGAATCAAAACTCAAATACTATTTTTCGAACACAATCGCTATAAGTCTCTCCAAATTTCGAGAAAAAATTAATTACCTTTCATGTATAAATAATAAAATACCACAAAAACTGACCGTGAATTAGCAATTGTATTCGAAAATTTAAAATTTTAGTAAAATAGATAAAATATTATATTCACTGCATTTTGGATTAATTTAACTATTAAACTTAAAACCAAGGCAAAATGGAACTCACCAGAAACAGAAGGGCAAAGATAGTCGGAAACTCTGAATTACTTAAAATTCAACGATAAAATGGACGAAATAAAATTAAAAACTCACTACGAAACTAATTCTCTGCTTCCAACTAGCAGTCCCCACTTGTATCAACGCGGTAACATTAGATAATTTAAAAATATTTATAGTCCGGAAGGATTGCTCGAAAACTAACGATACAATCGGTACAGGGTTCACCTGCTATCCATGACAGAACCATAGTAGAATCTGTTCAAATTAATGTATCATTAATAGGTAAATCTAGAATCGATAAACATTTCGATAAAAGTCGCGACATTAATAACGCTCCACCGAGCTCTAAACGAGAAAGAGACATGGAGTTCAGAGGCGCTACACGAGATTTTGCACAAAATAAATGACATTGGATGTGACCTTGATCATTCATAGAACGTATATAGATCGTGCACCCATACGATTTTTCGCTGGAATCGGAGAAGGCATAAATTTGTATATTACGCAGCTTGGTGACCAAAATACCTCTAGGTATCTGTAAAGATTGAATATCTGACAAATCAGCTTAAAAATGAAACCATTGAGTATAAAGATCTGTAGAAATTGGCTCGTCCCACTCGAGCTGGAGCTGCCACAATTTTTGCATGAGAAGTTTTGCGCGTTTTAAAATAGGACCCAAAAGAGAAAGGTGGTCAAATATTTTAGCGATAAAGGAACAAATTGTCCTTTGAATAACCTCATCGGGGTTAAAGTAAAAATATTGACCTTTATATCGAAAAACATCTAAAGAAGGAATCCAATGTTTTAGTAGCTCAGTCATCCGTGATCATGTACTGCGTTTCCGAAGTCGATGTATTTCATTTAAAAAATTTGTATCGTTCGATTGATATTTTCGTATTTCAAATCCATAATTTGACAAAAGATAAGATAGGGTTTCGCAAGTTTTCAATATTTTACCTCATCTTGAGGGTTATCGCGCCAAAGTATCCTTTGTAAGTTTTGATGTTCGGGATGTAATAATATCTGACGGTACATTTTTGTTAAATCGTCAACAAAGACCACCTTGTGCTTACGAAACCTTAACAAAATGGAAAAAAAGGTCGTTTTGTAAGGTTGGACCGTCCATTAAAACATCATTAAGTGACAAATTTGAGGAAGTTTTGGCGCTAGCGTCAAACACCACTCTTAACTTAGTTGTAACGCTATCCATTTTAATGGCGCTGTGATGGGGTAAGTAATAGTTTGGAGTTAATGAATTTTGATCTTGCGAAATTTGCCTTATATGATCGAGAATTTCATATTCGTGCATAAAATTGTTGTATTGAATTTTTAAATTTTCGTTTTTGGACAGTCTTTGTTCCATTGAGTATAATCGATTAAACGCGCGGTTTTTTGAAACACCGAGATTCAGAAAATTACCCTTTAATGGTAGTTTGAGGACAAATTTACCCTGTTCATTTCTAGAAAATGTATTAACGAAGTGTTGTTCGCATTTACGTTCTTTAGAAGTCCAAGACTTCTCCGAGATCTGAGAAACTATCTTGATTTTCCAAAACCGTTTTATTTGAGAATTTAAATTAAAATCGTTGTCGTTACTGTGAGTATTTAAGAAAAAATATTTCGACGGTCGCTGATTTATGGGTATGTTACCGGCTACTACCCAGCCCAGAACGCTATTTTGTAGTACAGGCAACCCTTTACCTAACTGGATTTGACCCTTGCCAAGTAAGTTGTAGAACAACGAAGAACCAATAAGCATATCGATGCTTGACGCGATGTTAAAATCGGGATGAGCAAGAGAAAGGTCGGGTTACTTTAAACTCGATATATCAAATGACGCCTGTGGTGTAAAGTCACTTATTTTATCAATAACTAAGCAGGCAACATCGGACTTTTATGGAGCGTGAATAGATAAAATCGTTACTCTAACTTGTTCGTTAACTGTTGTCTTGATTTGGTTTATTCCAGAAACCGGTATATTAACCTTTTGGGTAGTTTAATCGCGTTACCATATCTCGTGTAATAAAGTTAGATTGTGAGCCGCTGTCGAGTAAAACGCGGCACGACAATGGAGTGTGATTTTAGTCAAAAACATGAACGAGCGCGATCGATAACAAAACAAACGGTTCGGAATACTTCGGAGTATAACTTGACAACATTTTACAATTTTGAGTTTCGTTTAGGTGTGACACATTTTGGGTATCATCGAAAGTGTTATCGTGACTTGTAAAAGGAAGTACCTGCAAAATATTAACATTTGTTTGAGGACAAGTTTTTGAATTATAGTTGTTGGGTGTTCCGACGCCCGTAGGAGTAGAGATTCCCGGTTGATGTAAAAGAGTAGAGTGTGCATTGCAAGTTCTGCAAGCTGAAGACCTAAAATCCGAATTTCTATGCCCTTTTCGCAAGCAATTAGTACACAGAGATAATTGTTTTACCTCCTCAAAGCGAGACGACACTGAAAGTGCCCTAAATTTTGCACAAACATAAATAAAATGTCTATCACTGCAAGAAGGACAAACAGTACCAGATTGTTCGAAAGCTTGAAAACTTTTGTTTTTGGCGATACCCGGAGTTACCAGTTGATTTTGTGTCTAATGACTCCAAGACTTGACAACTTTGCGTTAGAAATTTAGAAAAATCATCGAGTTTAGGCTTACTAATATCCTTGCTAAAGTTTTCCCACTCGCGTTTTGTAGAAAAATCTAGTTTTGTGTTTAAAAGATAAATTAAAATCTTGCTAAAACCATCAATCGGTTCTCTTAAGCTTTCCAAAGCGCGTAAATTTTTTAAACATGTATCGAGAAATTTAGTAAGGTGACATGAGATTCTTTATGTAGAGCCGGTAATTCAAAAATTTCTTTAAGATGTGCGTTAATTACAGCGTTCTTGTTATCAAATCTTTCGGTTAATAAATTAATGGCGGTAATGTAATTAGCGTCCGAGAGGGGTAGTGGCGCGATTACTTGCGCGGCCTCAACTTTCAAACATTGACGATGATAAAATTTTTCGATATTTTGCAATGCATTATTGTTATCTACCAAAGCGGTGAACGTGTCTCTGAACCTTTGCCATTCCGAATATTGTCCTGAAAAGTCGGGTATTTTTATGGCTTGCAATTTTGTATTCAGCTGCGACGGGGTTAACAATGGGAGTTCGAGAATTAAGGCGGGATATTAAATCTTTCGCAGAGGAAATGGCCTTGAAATATATATTTTTTGAAAATCTTCTCGTTCCGTGCCTGCTTGCTTTTGATTTAAGTTACCTATTTCGAGCATGACATCCTTGAGCTCACCCTGCTTAATATTAAATTCGGTTAAAATATCCTTTGTGGTCTCATAACGGGTTTCGATTTCTGTAAGCGTATATTTTCCGGTACTATACTTGTCTAAAAAGGTTTGAAACCGAGTGAGTTCAGCTTTAATTTGGCCGCGACAAGCTATCAACTGTTTTTCTTCGTTTGCCCTTTCCTCCATTTTGACGTTAAAGAGTTAACAAGATAAGTAAGTAAATTAGAATACGAGAAAACGAGAATTTGAATGTTAAGATAAACTTTATTGAGCCGAGTTGTATCTATACTTACTTTTAATACTTATTTTCATTCAGTCGAGAACTGGCGGTATTATGTGTCTATAAGGACAGACTTTGTTTACATGCCGTAAAATGTACGAAATAGGCACCTTATTATAATTAAAATCGATGTTAGTTTGAAATATTGTAAAACAATAGAATAGATAATATTAAAACAAGTGGGACGAGAAAGGGAAACAAAAAGGTATCATGTAAATAGATTAAAATGAATAAGGATGGATTTTAGCTGACCTCGAATCAATATCACCGTTCAGGCCATAATGAGCATTGTGGAAAACATAGTCGAGGGTTTTGAAAGGGGAAATACATATTTAATAACAATGTGTGATCTTTCCAAGGCCTTCGACTGTGTTTCCCACAATCTACTTTTAACAAAGTTGGAATTCTATGGTGTCAGAGGAATACCTCTACAGACTTTTAAATCTTATTTAATCGATAGAAAAAAGGCTGTTTATTTCAACGGGGAGTTATCCCATTTTCAAACAGTTGCCCATGGGGTACCGCAAGGTTCGGTATTGGGGCCATTATTTTTCATTATTTACGTTAATGATATTTTCCACCATCTTTATCCTAATGCTTGCATCCTATTCGCAGACGACTCGATGCTTCTTGATTCTTACAAAGATATTAGTATCCTTAAAAATGTTAA
Source organism: Altica lythri (assembly GCA_964028335.1). Taxonomy (NCBI): domain Eukaryota; kingdom Metazoa; phylum Arthropoda; class Insecta; order Coleoptera; family Chrysomelidae; genus Altica; species Altica lythri. Next base: position 10,096,689 of record OZ034806.1, on the reverse strand, counting down.
CAAGTCTACTATAAGTAAAGCTGAAGAATGGTTCACCACTAACAAATTGAAATTAAACCACGATAAAACGAAATCGGTAATTTTCTCTACCAGAACCGACAGCAGCAGCAGCGAGAAGTCAGCATCTCTTTTAGGGATAACTCTCGATAGTGGCCTAAAGTGGGATACCCACATCAACAATCTTGCAAAAAAACTAAGCTCCCAAATTTTCTTACTGCGTAATTTAAAAAAATGCCTCAATCCGGAAACCTTGCTGATGGCCTATCATTCATTATTTAACTCCCATATTACCTACGGTATAACATTATGGGGAAATGCGGCCAACGCGATTCGCATTTTTCGCCTGCAAAAACGAGCAGTAAGGGTCATGTCAAATTTTCAATTTAACGAGTCTTGCAGACCGTTTTTCCCAAGACTTAAAATCTTACCACTTCCTTGTCAATATATTCTGCATACCGTTCTAGAAATCCATAAAAACAACAAGGCTCTTGCCCATAATTCTGATTATCACAACTACTCTACAAGGGGTGGTGACTTGATAAGAAGTACACGCTTCCGTCTTGAAATCTCGAGGCGAAATTCTTTGGACATTCGCTTATATAACAAGATTCCTAGTTCGGTAAGATCTGAAAAATTTCTTGTTTTTAAACGCATTGACAAATGTTTTTTAATAACACACTGTTTTTACAGTATCGAAGAGTATCTTAACTGTAATCATGCCATTAATGAATAGGCACATTTTCAACTTGTTTTAATATATTGTTTTTTTCTTTGTAGGTAATTATATAGGTTATATATTTTTTTCTTTTTTTAATGTTCTCTGTGTTTGACCCACAACATGTTTATATGGCATATTTACGTGTATTATGTACTTTACATTTATATTTTTAAGTATGTATTTTATATTTACATTTATGTATTTCTTTACTTAATGGACCTGCTATAAACTTACTGTAATAAGTTACATAGTCAAATAAATCTATCTATCAAGTGCTTGGTCGATCTTGTATAAGAGTCTTTCTGCTAAATATTTCGGAATACTGCGTGGGTTTGTTTGCTTCGAGATGCCGTGAAATTAGACATTTGTGGAACAAACTGATGCGGCGATGCTTACTTTGTTCAATTATCCAGATACGAAGGACCAACTTATGTTCATTTGTCCGTTATCTTCTCCATTGAATTTGTTCGAACATGAACTTCGAGATTCAAGATATATACGTACTTAGAAAACAACACCACTGCTTGCAGTTTTATAAAATATATTTTATTTATTTTGAGGTGTCACATATTCACAAAAAAAAGGCAAGCAACTGCTCGTTACAAAGGCAGGTAGACTACTACTGATAGGGAGCAGGAACCAGCAGAGGCGCACAGGCCGGTCAAAAATGCGAGGTTGCCGCTAACATAAAAAAATCCAAAATTACAAATTAACTTAGAAACATCAAAGTAATACTAAACAGGTACATCTTTTGTACACTCGGGTACAGGCTGGGCAGCAGGTAAATTTAAGGAGTTCATTTTTAGAGCATGTGACAATGTGCAATTATTAAATAAACCTCCATCTGAAATTCTTTCATAATTTCCAATGTCAACATATATAAACGTATAAGTTGCGTCAACTAATGCCATTAAAACCATACTATTAAAGCCCTTATAATCATAATATAAACTGCCACTGTGTGCAGGTGCTTTCATCGCTATGTGTTTTCCATCTAATGCTTCAACACAATGTGGAAACTGCCAGTGTTTTTCAAACAACTTTGCATGTGTCTCTCACTTCATAGTTGTTTGAGGAACCTAAAAACCAATCTTATATTGTTGAATGCACCTAAATTTAATTATTAAACTGAAATTTTCGCAGGAGGCAACGATATCCGAATATCTTGAAAATCAACCAGAAAATACCAACAGTGAACACGACAATAGTCAAATCGAAAATGTTTTTAGAGCATGTGACAATGTGCAATTATTAAATACACCTCCATCTGAAATTCTTCCATAATTTCCAATGTCAACATTTATAAACTTGTAAGTTGCGTCAACTAATGCCATTAACACCTTACTATTAAAGCCCTTATAATTATAATGTAAACTGCCACTGTGTGCAGGTGCTTTCATCGCTATGTGTTTTCCATCCAATGCTCCAACACAATGTGGAAACTGCCAGTGTTTTTCAAATAACTTTGCATGTGTCTCTCACTCCATAGTTGTTTGAGGAACCTAAAAACCAATCTTATATTTTTGAATGCACCTAAATTTAATTATTAAACTGAAATTTTTGCAGGAGGCAACGATATTCGAATACCTTGAAAATCAACCAGAAAATACCAACAGTGAACACGACAATAGTCAAATCGAAAATGTTGATTCAGATGTTAGGTCAACAAAAGACATGATTAAAAACAAGAAAAGAAAAAAAAACACTGATGCCAAAGAAAACGACATATTAAAAAAAGCAATGGAAGTTCTTGATAAGCCGTTTGACAATTGCCAAATTTTCGGAGATTTCGTAGCAGCAGAATGAAGAAATTTAGGGTCCAGAGAGAAACAAAAAAAAACTGAAAATTAAAATCTAAAGAGCAATTTTAGAAATGACAGAAAGTAAGGAGGTCACATCTGCATCTTCGCGAAATACAAGACCTTCTTCGACTTCATCAACATTTTTCCAATTATGATGTTACTTCATCACAACAAGGTATATTATAATGCGTAGCTATATAATTTGTCATCTGTTTAAACTTAATTAAGATCTGATTTATTTCATTTTTGTTAATTTGGCAACGCTGTGTCTAGCGGTAGGTTTTGGAACTACTAAAACCAATCTTAGCCCTGAAAAGGACATTTTTTACATATTTTAAAATTGTAACTAGAACCTAGAACGATATACAAGAAAATAAAGCGTTATAAACGACACCATATTTTATCACAATACAAGTTTTTTGCTATTACTATTCAAGTAAAATACAGTCCACATACAGGAATTCCGAAAATATACATGAGCGAATGATAGGAGTTACCAAAAAAAAACAAGAAATTTAAATAATTTTATTTGTCTTAAGTTTTTAAAATATATTGTTCTTATCAAACATTTTTTATTATGTATAGTACACACACCTGTCGCCAAAAACGTTAAGGTAATAATTAAACGTTTTTTTGTTAAAATAGAACGACGCATTTTTGGAAGTCCCAATTCCAAAAGATAATTAAAATCTTCAATATTCATACGAAGGAAATTTGTAAGCGCTTTAGGATCTTCATCTCTTAATTCATTTAGCAATGTTTCACAAACACCTAGAGTGCATCGTCTAAGATCCAATTTTGGTATCACACTTTTCTTTTTCTTTGTTTTTTTTAGGACACAATTAATAGAGTAGCAGCAGCACACCTAACTGTTGCAGCCGACATTTTTACTAAACATTTTCGCTTGCAGAAAAATATTTCACATTTCTAATGTATACATACCTCATAGTTATTGCGACAGAACAGGAGAGACTTCCCTCGCAGATACTTGTAGAGAGTAACTCAATTGGAAATTCTATTGGATTAGAAATATTTTCATTGACAGAGTCACAGACAACTTGAGATTCATTCTTGGAATTAAAAATAGTATAACCAAAACTTTCAAATGTGCTTTTAAATTTATCTGGATCGATTGGACAAATTCCAGCAGACTTAAAGCCATTCACAGCTTTGTCAACACTTGTGGTTCTTTTAAAAGCCTTTGTATAAAGGCCTACACATCATATACCGTAATTTTAGTGCCTGGATGAAGGATTTACATTCTCTATTATATGCTGTTTTTAGAGGGCCATGGAAAGTTAAATCTAAAGGCTGCATTTTATAGGATGCGTGAGGTGGCAAAGTTAAAACATGAATAAAATTCCTGCGACAATATTCGTGAGCTCTTAAACTAATGTGGCTTTTATGGTTGTCCATTATTAGTAAAATATGATCATACGCAAATGGTTTTGCAAATATTTTGAAATGCTGAAGCCAATCAACAAAAATTGATTTAGTTATCCAGCCTGTCAGAAACACAATCCACCATGTTACTATTACTGTCCTTCATAAGCAATGTATTCATTCGCTTTCTTTTAAATATGAAAAAAGAGGGATACTATGTGCCTTCAGCATTAAAGCAATTTATAACTGTGGTCAAGGAACCACATTCTGCGCTGGTGCATTTTCCTACTTGTTTTAATCCTTTTGGAGCAAGAATCCTGGAGTTTCGTTGTACAGTACCAATCCCTGTTTTATCAACATTGTAGATTGAATTCGACTTAAATTGTTATTTTATTATAAGTGGTTTTAAATTCTCAAAAAATATCTCTGTTTTTTCTTAAATAAATGCTGTGATTTTATTAATTGAAGTAGCTTCTGGCCTTTGAAGTGATATATTGGGGTGTCTAGTCATAAAATTATAATACCAATCCATACCTGCCATTTTGGTATCTCTCTTGAAGTAATTTGCTATGTTTTTTGAAGTAGCAAAGTCAAATGCTATTTCCTTCGGGTAGGAATTGTTATCCCAAAGAAGGCTCTGCAAGATTTTAAAATGGATTCGACCAGTTCATTTTCATGAGATTCATTAAAAACTGTCTTCTTACCACTTTTTGGCAAGGTACTAACCCAGACTTTGTTTACTTGATTAAAAAGGGTCGCTCTGGGGATGCCATGCTTTTCTGCCACCTGTCAAAAAGGAAGTCTTTTTCTCTTTAATTTCTTGCACAGCCCTTTGTAATGTTTCAATAGTATAAGCTAATTGTTTTTTCTTAATATATTTTCGAGGCATCTGGAATAAAGAAATATTGCTATAGGTTTTGATAAATAATAACAACAGACTATTTGTCCGCAATTGACCCCGGTACGCGAAAACTCGGCGATGCAAACCCGGCGACGGTAAACTTGGCGATGCCTATTCGGCGATACCTATTCGGCGATGGTAAACTCAGCGATGAGCAACTCGGCGAAAAGGAATACAATATTATTATTATAATCCAAAGGGGCACCCATAAATCTGAGTGTTCAGAATGAATAAAACCTAACTGGTTTAATCTTCTGTCTTAAAAATGGAGAACTCAAAAAATTATACTTTCTGACTTTTTTATTTATAAGAGTGACATTAATTATTTATTATTTTACATAGAAACCAAAAACAAAAATTAACACTATAAACTATATAATAGGACCATACTCTTCATTTTCAACATCCTCCCACCTTGAGGCTTTTAATACAAAGACTCAATCAGACAGTTGAAACCTTTCAGGAGCTTTAAGTGGTCTACCATAACGACTAAACTTAAGGTTAGATGTATGGTCAATAGTTTCCTTATTTTTCTCTTTATCCTTATCTTTCACGATATTTTCTTTAACACTTTTTTGTTCTAAATCTTTTCTAAAATCATTTCTTTCTATATCAGAACGTACTTCTAAAGGATACAATCTTTTAATAGGTCTGGTCATAAAACCGGATGACGTTTTTAATCGTACAACTCTAATATTACCATCTTTTCCAAGAAACGTTTCTGTAACCATTCCCAAAGGCCAATCCATTCGCTTAATACCATCATTACCTATAAGTACAACATCTCCAATTCTAATATTTTGGGCAGAACATCTTTTGTTTCTGAGAACTAATTGACCCAAATATTCTTTACGAAATCTTCGTTTAAAATCAGTTTTTAACTTCACTCTATATTGAAGATGTTTGTTTAAACTTTGGGTTTCTATCTTATCGATATCAGGAGTACCTGTCTCTTTTATTTCTTGTAAGAACATCTGAGGAGTTAATGGAACCAGATCTTTAACATCATCAGAAATGTAAGTAAGAGGTCTTGAATTCATAACAGCCTCACATTCGTATAAAATTGTGCAAAGTTCATCAAACGATAACGAGGTAGTACCTAGAGTTTTACGAAGCAGTTGTTTTAACAATCGAATTAATCTCTCCCACCAACCACCCCACCAGGCTGCAGTTGGTGGTGAAAATATCCATCTAATTCGTTGTGCAGTACTATATTCTAAAATTTTATCAAAATCAATTCGTTTAAAAGCATTCTCAACACCTACAAAATTTGTTCCATTATCACTGTATACAATATTAGGTCTTCCCCTTCTACTAATAAATTTTCTAAAAGCCTGCAAGAAACTTTCTGTTGATAAACTTGGAACTAATTCGAGATGGACAGCTGTATAAACAGCGCAAGTAAAAATACAGATCCAAACCTTTTCCCCACTCTTAATGAATAATGGTCCAGCCATATCCACACCAATAATTTCGAAAATAGCTACATTTTTAACACGGTTTTCAGGTAAGGAAATAGGATCCGTTTCACATCTCTTAGAATCATACCTACGACATTTTGAAACGACACTTTTAATTGTCCTTCTGCCCTTCAAAATCCAATAATTTTCCCTCATTTGACTGAGTAAAGCTTGAACGCCCATATGAGAGTAATCAACATGAGTTTTAAAAATTAACCTACAAACCACAGGATGACGAGAAGGGAGAATTACTGGGTGTCTAAAATCAAATGAATCATTTCGCTCAGAAATTTTAGTTCGAAGACGTAATAATCCATCTTCGTCTCTAAAAGGAATAAAAGAAGAAAAACTTTTATCATAAATGTCAGTAAAAGCTTCCTGCTGAACTAACTTTAATACCACAATTTCAGCATTTTTTACTTCATCTAATGTAAGAACACTACCTACAACATTTTCTTTACGACGACAATTGTTAATAAACCTATAAATCCAACCCACTAAATTGACAATTTGACTATATTTTGAAAAATATCTGTAATACCAAGAAAAGTCGCGGTGAAAATTTATACAAGATGTAATAGAACGATTTATCTTCTCTTCAGACACTCTTTGTTCGTCAACCTCATAGTGTTCACTTGGCCAAAATTGTTTTTCCTGACGTAACCAAACAGGACCCTCCCACCATCGAGACTGCAGCAACTGTTTAGAAGAGCACCCTCGGGAAGGTAAATCTGCCGGATTCAAACGACCCGGTATAAAAAACCAATCTTCTTTTTGGGTTAACGACTGAATTTCTTGTACCCTATTCCCCACAAACGGTTTCCATTGATCCTCTCTACGAATCCAAGCCAACACCGTACTAGAGTCTGACCAACAATAAATAGGCCCTTCAAACTCAAGAGTAAATAAAACAGAAGATAAAAGTCTAGCGCCAATGGTAGCTGCTAATAACTCCAGCCGTGGTATGGACATCTTATTCCGAACTGGAGCTAATCTACTTTTTGCTTGAATAAGCTGAACAGCACACCCATTTATATCTTCGGTTCTCAAAAAAACTACTGCTGCATAAGACGTTTGGCTGGCATCGGTAAAAAGATGAATACTTTTCGAGGTGTTTGCTAAAACAGTGGACAATGGATAGGAAAGATATCTAGGAATTTTAAAATTGACTAAAACACTAAAACTTTTGACCCACTCGACAAATGTTTTCTTAATATCCACAGGTACCTCTGAGTCCCATCCTATTTTCAGAGACCACAACTTTTGAAGTAAACTTTTTACAACCAAAATAACGGGACATAAAAAACCAAGAGGATCAAAGACTCTATTAGCAAAAGATAAAATTGTGCGTTTCGAAATTTGTTTTAAATCAACCGTTGTAAACCAATCAAAACAAATTTCTAAGGTATCCTCTAAACGATTCCATTTCAACCCCAAAACTTTTGACACGAACGTGTCAAGATTATTATCTACTACAGTAGACTCCCATAGACGTAAATCAAATTTGGCCTCACTCATAACTTTAGTTGAATGCTCAATAAATTCTCTCAACTCATCTTCAGAATCCACACTTGACACACAATTGTCTACATAAAAACTTTTACTAAGCTTATCAATAACTGAAGAAGAATATTGAGATTTACCTTCATGACAATCAACTAAAATACGATTTAAATGTAACTGAATAACAGCATTAAGATGAAACGGACTACAAGTTACACCAAAAACAACTCTAGCGTGTCTAAAATAAATAAGATTACCTTCTTTATCATACCATAAAAAACGCAGGAAGTCTCTATCACCTTCCGAAATACCAATTTGAAGAAAAGCTCGTTTAATATCAGCTATTACTCCAATTCTTAAAAGTCGAAATTTTAATAAAAAAGAAGGTATTAGTTCTAAGAGATTAATTCCTGTTTCTAAACATTGATTAATAGAAGGAGAACCTTTTTCTCGTGCCGAAGCATCAAAAACAGGTCTAACTTTTGTTGTAACACTATCTAGTTTTACCACATGTCGATGAGGTAGATAATGGACATTTACTTTTAGTTCTTCTCCTCTGGGTACAACCTCAATAATCTTCTCAGCTAGCCATTCACATAAAACTTTGTTATACTCATCATAATATCCATCTTTCTACAACTTTACTATTAAATTATCTAGGCGTCGTTTTGCTAAAAAAAAATTACTAGGAATTGGGGCATGACCTTCTATCCAAGGTAAGGCAACTTCATATCTTCCATCATCAATTTTAACTGTATCATAAAAATGTTGTATCACGGCCTTTTCCAATTCTTTTTTGGATTATTTATCACCAGGATCGGATATTCCAATAAGATCAAAATTCCATAAGTTTGATATCTGATCATTTTTACACAAGAGCGATGTTATGACGTTTAAACTTGTAGAAGTAGAAGTATTTAAGAGAGCATTAGAAATTTTCCCTAAAAGAGTCCATCCTAGTTGGGTTTCCATTGCAACCAAGCCACTGGGTAAATTGTATTTTTTACCAGTAAATAGTTTGCCAGCGATGTCAGCACCTATTAAAACATCAATTGGAGCATCTTTTTTTGATATCAAATTATTTTATTCCTAGATCAACTAATTCATCTATCCAAGGACCTCTAGGGATGGAGTTGATATTCGAACATATTATGGGTTGATCTAACACTTGGAAATTACATGCATATCTGTTATCTAAACTATCTAATCTAATTTTATATACATTATGGGTCACAACTTCTGATTGACCACCAAAAAGTGCATGCATTAACGTTTCTTGTCCAAGTGGTTGCAATTTCATTTCAGATGCAAGGAATTTATTAATATAAGAGCGCTGAGAGCCTGTATCTATGATACATCTGATGTTTCTGGAACTAGTACCATTCTGCAATTTGACCATAATAGTTTGTAAAAATATATGATGATAAGTATTGTTTGAAAGAGATTCTACATTTTCTGGAGCTTTCAAACTATTGATTATAGTTTCTTTTTTACCAGCTTGTTCCGGACACATTAACGTTACATGGCTCTTTTTACAATGTGAACAGTGCAATCTGACTCGACATCTTCGTGCTATATGTCCATACTTTAAACAGAGATGACAACACCCTGCAGTCGACAAAATTTGTTTCTTTTCTTCCAAACTTTTTTCTTTAATTTCACTACAGTCGACATTCTTATGGTTACCCTTGCAAAAAACACATTTAAAATTTTTCTGGTAATTGATTAATTCAGCAGCCGTAGAAACAGAAATATTTTGTCTCATTATAGATTTCTTACTTTTTATATCAAAACTGGATGTAGCAAGGCTAATTTTTTCTTCACCTTCAACTTCTTTCTTTAAAAATAACATAAGTTTGTTTAATCTCAAGTCTGTAGAATTAGAAATATTATTAGAAGTTGAATCAAATTCGGTATTGCTTTGACTTCTTTGCCACACTCTCAATAGTTCTTCAGGAAGACACGACTCAACTAAGGGGAATAACATCGCGGCATATTTATCAGAAGTTACCCCTAATGTCTCCAAAGACTGAAGTTGACTTTCAAGCCGATCATAAAGTGTGGAAGGACTAGTTTTCTCTCTTAAATTATTAAGCACCAACTTTAACAATTCACGAACATAAAATTCAATCAATAGTTCGTCATTTCCAAATCGTGTTTTTAAATTGGTAATAACTTTATCATAATTTTTTGCACTAGGCGGGTAACTTTCAATTAATTGTCGAGCTCGTGATTTCGGTATTGTCGCTTAAAGTAAATATTGGAATTTGTCTTCGTTTGGAATATTGTCATCTTCGTGAATCCTCTTAAATTGACTCCAAAAATGAATCCATTCTTTCAAATCTCCACCATATTTTGTAAATTCTATTCGTGGGAGTTTTAAATTAGATTTACAAGTAATATAGTGACTGGAATGACTACCGCAAACACTTTGAGCAGAAAATTTAGCACAAACTTCTTCAACTTGAAACTTTAGTCGATTATATTTAGAATTAAGATCATCAGATTTTCTTATTTCATGTTGTATGGCATTTTCTTGTGTTTCTGGATTATCTAGTAAAAAATCAATAAGTTCCTTACTGAGAACATTGATATCTTCAATTTTATTGTCCAATACACAAAGTCGACCTTTAATAGTGGTGATGTCAGGTAAAGATAAATTCAAAGCACCAACTATATCGTCATACATTTCAATAAATGCCTTTCGTTGACTCTCTAAAAGCCTCTCAATTTTCTCCATGTCGTAGAAGAACTGGAAAGTCCTGTCACGGTCGCCAAAAATGTTCAGAATGAATAAAACCTAACTGGTTTAATCTTCTGTCTTAAAAATGGAGAACTCAAAAAATTATACTTTCTGACTTTTTTATTTATAAGAGTGACATTAATTATTTATTATTTTACATAGAAACCAAAAACAAAAATTAACACTATAAACTATATAATAGGACCATACTCTTCATTTTCAACACTGAGTGAAAGAAATGTATTTTTCTTTATTTATGGTTAGCAAACTAATTTTGCCCATCTTTGCAAGATCTCTAATTATAAAATGGCTATAAAACCACTTAAATTATGAAACACTACGGGTACGACAAATTGTTTTTTGAAATTTAAGTTACTTGAGCCGTTTCCTATTTCAAATTTGTTATTAAATATTAAACGCAACCAGTGAAATAGATAATTTAGTTTATAAAAATTTTGTTTTCTATATAAGTCAGTCTACTATTGATATATTAACGTGCAGCACAAAACATTAAATTTGGTGTGATCACGAATTATGTAACTTAAGGGTGAAATGTTATTCCGTTGAAACTGATAAAATTTAACATACGAATTTAATCCAACTTAGTCCACACATTCTTATTCTAAGCCCACAAATACAGAAAAATATCTCAATAACGGTTAGTAAAAGAACAACAAAATTTTAACATTAAAATTTATTTATACCTAAACTGACCATTTAAGTGGGTCACTGTGATGAGAAATTTTGTGCGTATGTATTTAAAATAAATAAAAATAAACACCTTACCTAAACTTTTTACTAGATGCACTAAACTGTAATGAACTCTGTTATCAGATGCACTAAACGTTAATAGTGGCTTAAGTCAGTATTATTACTGATTAATGTATAAAATTTACAAATTTAAACGAGATCGTTTATACTTTTTACATGCGCCGATAAAGACAGACTATGTGAAATTATCAAACGACAGCACATGTGGTTATCTCGCTTCATCGAGTTTGAGATTCCTATAAACAAGAACGTCCACCTTGTTTCAGATTCGAAATTTTTGATCTTTAGTATTTTTGTTACTAAGAACACTTATGATGTAGCAGGTAGAACATATAGTTTGTTGTTATTTATATAATTTGTGTTTTTAATAAAATTTGTTATTGTAGATATTTCAACTAAATTAAACAAATTATAATATATATTCCAAATAATATTGTTTGGTTCAATCATCTTTTTTTGTTATTTACAGAAATATGACCTCTATCTGATTTGCTAGTATATGTGTAATAAATACAGGTAGGTTAATTACTTTTCAGGTTTAGCATAGTAATAAAAACGCATTATTCTCCAGGATATGACGGTTTTGTGCTAGCAATTCTTTTTATATGCATGGATTTATTTAAAATTTTGACAGTAGGCAGAAAATAGCTCAAAAATTAAAATCTACCCTATGCCAATATCTGCTTTTCCTCTAGGGGTGGTTACCACCCCAACTCGGGGGTGGAAAATATTTATAAAAAAAACATGGTAATCTATAGAATAGTAAATTTTAAGACAAAAATGTTCTTTAGAGTTTTTTCGAAAAGTAAATATTTTGGTAACTGAAAATTTACAAATTAAACGGCAAACAAGCATGTTTTTAAAAGATTTTTCGGGAATAATTTAGAAAATTTACATTTTATCGGGAAAGCTGTCATAATATAAAATAAAGCTTATATAAAAAAAGAAAGATTTGATTTTTGTATAATTATCCCAAACTTAATATTAACAAAGTTATAACTGTTCGAAAGTAGACGTTTATACATCCAATACAAAAATCCAAACATATGACGTTGAATAACCGGAAAACGATAAGTTTTTCATATAACTTATAAGAACTTTTTTAAAGATTTTGAAAAATGCGTTTAAACGATTACTAGTAAATCTCATTTGCATGAAAATTAAGGTAATTTATAACTAAAACAAAGTCCACTTCAAAATTCTAAAAAAAAATTGATTGGTTTTCTATTCATAACTCCTTTAGTTTTTAAGCTAAGATCTCCGTAAAATAACCATCCGTAAAATAACCATCTTGTAACAAATCTTTCTTTTTTTATATTAGCTTTATTTTATATTATGACAGCTTTTTCGATAAAATGTAAATTTTGTGAGTTATTCCCGAAAAATCGTTTAAATACATGCTTGTTTGCCGTTTAATTTGTGAACTTATAGTTACGCATAACTCCAAAAGTGTTGACTTTTCGAAAAAACTCTAAAGAACATTTTTGTCTTAAATTTCAGTATTCTATCGATTACCATTTTTTTTTGATAAATATTTTCCACCCCTGGGTTGTGGTTGTAACCACCCTCAGAGGAAAAGCACAAATTGGCATAGGGTAGATTTTCAAGTGAAGGATATATTGAGCTTACTTACAAATTTTCATGCAAATCGATGCATATAAAAAAAATGCAAGGTTTCCCATTAATTTTACCGTCACATCTTGGACTATTAATGTTTATAACTTAAATTGTATAGTATATTCTGTAACAAGGTTAGAATGAAAATTCGATACGAGTGAAGAATTCCGAACGCGAGCATAGCGAGCGAGAGGAACCACGAGTTATCGAATTTTCATTCTAACCGTGTAACAGACTGTATTTTCTCCACGACCATGTAATAATTCTGTTTATTTAAATTGAAATATGTAGCAAAACAATTAGAACGTCGCACTGACAAACTGAGTGACAGTTTTGAAATTCGCAGGGCAATCTATGTTTTTTGTTGAACAATTACAGAATGTTATTCCGTCACTAGTTATAGAATGGAAATACATGCAAAACACATAAGAAGCAAGTGTTTCAGAATGAATATTCTATCTCAAGAGTGAGAATGAACACTTTCTATTATTAAAAATGAAGTCGGAATTATTACATTCATTAATGGTCGTGGAGAATAGTATATTCTGTAACAAGGTTAGAATGAAAATTCGATACGAGTGGAGAATTACGAACGCGAGCGTAGCGAGCGCGAGGAACCACGAGTTATCGAATTTTCATTCTAATCGTGTAACAGACTGTATTTTCTCCACGACCATGTAATAATTCTGTTTATTTAAATTGAAATACTTACGTAGCAAAACAATTAGAACGTCGCACTGACAAACTAAGTGACAGTTTAAAAATTCGCAGGGCAATCTATGTTTTTTGTTGAGCAATTACAGAATGTTATTCCGTCACTAGTTATAGAATGGAAATACATGCAAAACACATAAGAAGCAAGTGTTTCAGAATGAATATTCTTTCTCAAGAGTGAGAATGAACACTTTCTATTATTAAAAATGAAGTCGGAATTATTACATTCATTAATGGTCGTGGAGAAAAAATATTCTGATTGTGTTTTTGACAGTTTTAAGTATTTATATCTATAGGATAATGTAAATTTGTTTAAAGTCATCTCGTATTTTTATTAGAAATTTCGGAGTCGGACAGTACGACCACGGGCCAGGTACCTGTTTTAAGTACACCGATTAGTTGGACCACGACCGCTCTTCGAACGGGTTAACGTTGTATTCTAAGAATTAACACAATCACTATTGACTTAACATATTATTTATTATTGATGTGAATTATAATAAGACATAATTTTTACAAAATCTTTTTGTGATAACAGGCCATTTCTATATTTTGATATCTTAGATTTAATAAAACCATTTTTTTTTCTGTGTTGCACTTTTTAGTTTTTTGGTAACAAATTTTACGAAATTTATTTTAATATATGTTTTTGCTTAAAAGTTTATTAAAATATTTACAAAATTAAACAAAATTGGGTGAGAACTATAAGAATTAGAATTACAATGAGAATGAAATGATTCACACGCGTTTGTGGTTCTGTAAATACTATCTGTAGTACAAGCTCACATACTTGAGGGAAATTACTTTCTCCATCTATATAAGTTTCCACGATATAGTCGCAGAATTTCGAAAGACTTGGATTACTGGGCATTATTGAATGAATTTCTTTAGAAAAAAAGTTTCCTGCTTCATGAGCGTCTAAAAATTGAAGTTCAAAAAATTGTTTAAGAAAATTGCATCAAATCCATTTTTGGTGCAGTTACACTTCTTAAACAAACTAAATTAACTAGGTACATATAAAGGATAATGGTGCTTACTAGAACGTTGCTGGATTTAAACTAATATTTTAAAATTTGATAGAAATTTGTGTCGCAAACTCTATTACTACTCTGCTACTACTCTAATGATATTGTAATTGTTTTTGAAGAATCCCATTAAATCGATTAGAAAATAAAATTTTATCCAAGTCGAACTGAAGGGTGGGCTTAACTTGACCCCAGGGTTTTAGAAAAATTTACATGCGCACTGAAGTCAACTAATTTCTATAAATTAAAGGAAATGTTTGACAAAGTTCAGTTGTAAACTTTATTATATACATATAATGGAAGCTGTTCTGGCATGTATTGATCGTGAGAAGAAGTTAAGTGATTTTAGTGTTGATGAATTAAAATGTTTTACCATACGCTATGCAAGAATTTATGTCAAACCGGAAGAAATATTACGTGTTTTGGCATAAATTACCATCAGAATGTAAATAAGATTTTGAGTTACGAATACGTCTTCCTTGTTTTGCACAATAGACCAGACTCTCGAACTATAATAGATGGATTTCCAGAATCTCAAGGAAATTGTCATATATGTAGATTAGGGTTAAAGAAATGTAAAGAACTTGTAGAAACTAGTAATTTAAATGAATAATTAATTTTAATTCTAAACGATTTTACTTCTTTGAAATAAAAAACAATAATACTTTTAATTTTTTCTTTTGTTTTTTTAATATGAATCATACATGTTTATCATATCTTTTATAACCTGCTGCTTTCTTTCTTGATGTTTTCTTTTGTTTTCAATTAGAGCTTGTCTTTCCGTTTTAAGTTGGCGCGTTTGTCTATTAATTTGCGATAGTTTTTTATCAATTCCTTCGTCTTGTAATTTATCTATAGAAAATTTATTAATGTTTAGCATTATTGCTTGGTAATGTTCATAAAAAATGTATAATTTTGTTGCAAATGTGTTGCAAACGATGACATTGTTTCCACCGTCCAGTCAACAGATGATACGTTCTTTAATGGCGGAAGAGTGGTTGCTCTGGATGTAGAATATCCCATTGAGGCTGCTGTATTTGATGTTGAATATACGGTTGGTGATGCTGTTATCGGTGCTGTTTCCATTGATGCTGATGAAGAACTCGCAATTTGGTTTTTATTGTAATAACCCTTACTTTTTGGAAGTCCATCCTATTAAGGATAATAAAAAACTCTTTTTTTAACGCAACTTCCACGTTTAATTAAAAATTTTTATGTTTATAATTATAATGACAGCTGTCATTATAATTAAAAACAACGTTAAACTATACGGAAAACCACGTGGTATTCTAAAATATATACTTTTTTAAATAAATAATTCTTTGTAAATCATTTTCTTTGTAATCCAATATTAAAAAATAGATTCGATAAACTTGTTTTAATTTTCAAACTTAGGCATATTACGAAATAATATTAATTATGTCTTATATAAGTAATTTTCTGAAGACCCTTTTCTAGTGATAGGCTTTGAACATAAATCCACCTAGCGGTTAAATTGAACGTTAAAGTGTTTTACAAAAAATGAGGTACCTGTTCTAATATAGCTATCATATTGTGGTTTTTTAGGATCAGGCAGTTTTCGGGAGTTGTCAACAGACACAGGCATAACTAACCTGAGATTCGTAATCAGCGACCCCGAAAACCTCCTGATATGTAAATTCTAGCCATATAGGATGTTTTTTAATTTTTTCGTCGGCCATCTTGGGTCAGCCATCCAAAATTTTTAAAAACTAACCTCAAACTCTTAATCAGCGACCCCAAAAACCCCCTGACATGACGGTTTTTATGTCAGTTGAAGAAAATGTTCTAAACGTGTTCTTTTAGAACTTAATGGATTAATTTGGGCCTTCATATTACCTTTAGGGGATCTTTAGATTGGAAATATCATCAAGCTCATTTTGATGTGTCAAAAACCATAGCAGTCTACTGATTGGAGATCATTAAAGACCTTAATTTTTTTAAATCAATTAACAAAAACCTTACTAAGCCTTACTCAGACCTACAGCTAATATCACATATTACGTCCTCTATATCTTGAAAACTATACATAGGATCATGTTGGGCCCATGATAACTTTTAATCAGAAAGTCGAGAACTACAACATACTAAATTTTCAGGAAATTCGACCGGGACCCAAAATCCATTTAGTTAGTGCGGGGTCCTTTATATTTAAGAAACAGAACAAGGTATCAACAGAGCCGCTACAGCACAAATCAAAATCACGTGGTTTTCTACGAACCCTTAATACAGGGTCGCATTAAAAATCGGAAAAATAATGGTCTGACTGCTGAAATTTTCAAGTAATAGAAAATTATTTGTCAGGCAATAAAACATTGTTTAAAAATAAATATTATATTATTTATTTTACAAATAAAATTATGTATGTAATAAGCTCATAACAAATGTAGAATCGTTAAGATTAATAAATATAGTTTAAAAAAAACTAAAAAACACGCTTTTATAGCATATGAAACTAACAAGTAAAAAAATAAATGTAATTAAGGAAAACTAAAAAGCATGTTTCTGAAAAACATCGAACTAAAAAGTTAAAAATAATTTTCAAAATAAAATTAAAACAAAAATAAATGAAAAATACTAGTATTATTGTGAAAAAAGCGTGGGCGCTTGACATTCGAAAAATATGGTATGCAGCGCCCACGCTTTTTTCACAATAATACTAGTATTTTTCATTTATTTTTGTTTTAATTTTATTTTGAAAATTATTTTTAACTTTTTAGTTCGATGTTTTTCAGAAACATGTTTTTTAGTTTTCCTTAATTACATTTATTTTTTTACTTGTTAGTTTCATATGCTATAAAAGCGTGTTTTTTAGTTTTTTTAAACTATATTTATTTGTTACTTTTTAGTCCAATTTATTTTATTTCAATAGATTCTTTAATTTGCTGTGACGATTACAAGACCCTCACTCAATCATTATTCGTTTATTTAGTTGGCGCACAAACTACCCACTCCCGGCACGGGGAGGTAGTGACTAAAAATAACGATACGGGACCAGCGTTGCCATGCCATAAGAAAATTTTTCACCACATCTATTGAAAACAAAATCCCCACTTTTCCCCACTTCGTAAAAAAATGGCGGCAAATTTAATATAACAGTAACATAAATAAAACTATTGACTTTATTTAAATATATTTCTTTTAATATAATCACAATAAGCATAAACCCAGTTGCAGAAACATCAATACAAACATAATATGAAACGAAAAAAAAAAAATTACTAAAAAAAAAAAAATTAAAAAACAACATACAATTATTCATAAATATTGGTATATTTATCGAAAAAGTAATGTAATTTGCACCTAATAACTATTTAAAATTTATTTATAGTTATTTTTTTTTTAATTACCAATAGAAAGTATCTTCTGGTAATAAAGCCAAACTAGCTTACATTATTATTGGTGATACTGTAAACAATGTTATCTTTACATTTCCCGTCAATACTCAATAGAGTGCACGTGCAACATTTAGGATTTTACAGAATAGTTTCAGTCAGCGCGTCAGCGAATAGCGACCATAATTAATAGTAGCTATACATCCAATATATTAATTTAAGATTTTAGAATTATTAATATTTTTTTGTATTGAACAATTATTTTCAATACTTAATATACTGTCAATCAAAAGTATTGTAATGTAGGTAAATTGTAACAAAGCACTAATCAAAGTTTTGTAAGTTTTATTATCACCACAAATTAATTATAAATACACTTTCAAGTTTATAAACTTAGAAATAGTAAATTATATGAAGTTTACTTGTTGGATTCTGAATTATGTCTAACATCTTAGAATATATTTCTGGTCCGTTTTATACATCGATATCACAAAACAGATACATAGTTAAGGAAATCTCGTCACTTTATCTTATGAAATATATACTTTAAATATATTTTCAGCTGGAGAAATATTTATGTATCCAAAAATCCCTAAGTGTGGAAGATATTAATTATAGTTAACGTCAACTCAAATAACATAAAACATCTGACAGGGTGTGTGTGGTACATTACCCTTGATAACCAACGAAGCATTATTATTGAATATTGATAACAAAAATGGTATTTCACCATTGGAAATATATGTATTGGAATCTTAAAATTATTAATATCTAATTAAAAGAACATTGTATTCTCTAAATATTTGCTTAATTAAATAAAAATAGTAAAAATAATATACAGGGCGCTCGGTACATTACAGTATTTTATCATCGTATAATTGTACAATGTTATTCGGGTGCTTACAAGAAAGAGTAATGCCTCGTAATTTAACTTTTTCAATCTTCAGATACTGTTTTGGAAGAAAGTATTCGCGTATCACATAATTGCTGACTTTGAATTTTAGCGGAACTAAATAGAAGTTGTGTTTCACATATAGGTCTTGTATGGGTGTTAAATATAGGGTTATTTGACTGACATATGAACTTTTCATTGGGAATTTGTTTGCAGTTTTCGTGAGATTTCAAGGTTACATATGAATTTTTATCATCTGATAAGGCTAAATAATTTATTGAGTGCAAAATAAATAATAAGGTGGCTGCATGTTTTAGCACAGGTAGAGGAATTAAGTTATATAATTTATACTGATAGTTACTTATTAAAGGGTTGGAAATGATATAAATTATTCGATTATTTTGGAGGTAACTGTAAACTTTAACGTTTCCATAAATTTTGTACGCATAAGGTAATATATAAGATGTTGAACTTGGAAGAAAAGGTAAATGGTTATACTGAAACAAATGCCTTCTTTAAAAGGTTTGAATGAACTGTTTTGTGTTTATTCCCTATTAAAATTGTATAATTAGGATATTTAACTTCTATAATTTTATAAGGTCCATTATAATGTGGGTTTAGTTTTTTTGATTTTCCTACTTTCTTTTGTTCATTTAGTAAAAATACATTGTCTCCTATTTCGAAATTGGTTCGATTTACATTACGATCATAATATAACTTGTTGGAGTTTTTTGATTTTATTAAGTTATTCCTAGCCAATTCTTGTGTCTTTTGTAGTTTTATGGTTAACTCGTCTAAGTAATCGTCATAGGTATATTTGTATTCTGGTGGTTTCGTGATAGAGCTGGGTTAGTTTGCCTTACAGCCGAAAACTAATTCAAAAGGAGAGAATTTAGTTGATGTATGAGTTGTTACATTGTAGGAAAACATAGCAAAGTCGAGCCAACTATCCCAATCTAATTGAGAATCGTTGATATAATGTTTTAAATAATCAACTAAGGTAGCATGTGAACGTTCTAAAGCTCCATTTGATTGAGGGTGATAGATACTGCAATTAATCTTTTTAATTTTGAACAATTTAGTGACGTTTTTGAATAAATTTGACATAAAATCGGGTCCCTGATCGGTGACGATCGACTGGGGAATACCAAAGGTACAAATGAAATTTTGGGTGAAATGTTGAGCAATCGTTTGAGATTCATGATTAGGGACGGCGTATGCACAAGAAAATTTTGTAAGATCGTCTTAGAGGTTATGATAAATCGATTTACTGATTCGGTTAACGTTAGGGGTCCTACGATGTCTATAAATATTTTTTCAAAAGGTTGAGAACTGGTACTTGTGATTTCCATGGGTTGTTTGTTCTTTTTCCTGACTAATTTATTTCGCTGAGGATAAGGTATCACCGTCTAAATAGAATATTTGATTATAGTCTAAGCAGAGTTGTGTCAATGAGTCTTTTTCTTCTTTGTTGAGATGGTCAGTTCTTAATAATTCTTTAATTTTTTGTAGTCTGTCGCTATTCGAGTTTTGATTAGAATTAATATTAGATATCATTTTAGTGTTACTTGGTAACGGATCTAGATTTATTTTTAACGGATTAATTGTTACAGCACTTTCACTAGTGTTCAGAATTGAAGTTAATGCGTATTGGTTGTTAATTACTCTAACTATACTAGGGCATAGACGTACGCCATCCGAGATGGAAACGTCTGTACAGATGCCTTCTTGTATGGTAGGGTTAATGATGCCAATCTTAACTATTATTTCTGATCTAGCGGCTAAAGTAATTGTGTCAATATTTGCGGTTGAATTAGAAGGATTAAGTGTAGATTCGTTTTGATTATCTGAATTCGAATTATAATTTATATTTTTATCTGGATTTTTGTTTGATTCGATTGGGTTTAAAGAGATTTTATGATTTTGAATTTCGAAATAATTAAATTTATAGTTAATGTTACATAAATATTTCCTCATGAAATCGTTTCCGATTAGTCCTTCAAAAGGAATTGAAAAGTTGTTTGGTACAACATGGAAACAGTGATTCGTGATGAATTTATTTTCGATAAACAAGTCTAGGAATACATAACACATTGTGGAAATAGGATTTGATAAATTTTCTATACCTTTTAGAGTTATGGGGTTATCTTCGTGACACAAAACGTCGGGTTTGAGGAATTTTAGTTTGATTAATGAAATATCTGCACCAGTGTCTACTAAGAAAGAAGTTAAATTTGAAGATAATTGAGTGCAGTTGAATTTGATATATGTCGTGACCCCGGTATTTATTGTGGAAATTCGGCTTCGGCTTGTATTAAATGGGCATTTCCCGACAACCCAGATGAATTGCGAATTATCTGTTTGAGAAGTGTTTCGAAAATTATTATTTGGATTGGAATTTGAACGATGGGGGTTGTTATCTTTTTGATCATTGAATTTCTTTTTACTACATTCGTCTATTATATGTCCCTTATGTTTGCAATATCTACAAAATTTTGGAGGTTGATTTTGGTTTATAAAATTATTTGGAGGATTTGATTGTGCACCTTGTTGGAATTTTCTAACATAATGTTCGTTCTTTTTAAAATTTTGTTGTTTATTATTATTATTATTATTATTATTATTATATCTGCAATTAAAATTTGTGAGACCTGATTTTTGGCATATATGACAGTATTTAAATGAAGATGATGCTTGTGAAAATTTTAAAATTTCATGTTTCGATTTAGTTTCCTGTTCTTCTGCTAAGGTTAATGCGATGGCACTTTCAAGACTTTCAGGTTTTTGTGACATAACAATTAATGAAATTTCTTTAGTTAAACCTGTTGTGAAAACGTGCAAAGCTTGATTTTTAATTACTTGTAAGACTGCATTTTTTGATTCTCCAGTTAAGCTAGGATCTAATGAATTTATTACTTTAACATACAAATTTTCGACTTGATTTGCATAAGATACGACTGATTCATTTTGGTTTTGTCTACATGAACTTAACTCTAATTGCCATTGAGATAAGGTTCTTTTTTCTGAATAGATCTCGATTAAATGTCTTTTTAATTCTGCCCAGTTTTCAAATTCTCTTGTATTAGTTAGGGCTGCAGCGTTATCAGTTAATTTGGTCAGAATAATTGAAAATAAAAGTTCTTTCAATTCAGGTTTAATTAATTTATTTGCTATATCGCAATTTCTAATAAATTCGTTTAGTTTGTGCTTAGAACCATCGAATTTTACTAACATTTTTTCGGAAACTTCGATTGAAATTGACATTGTTTCGGTTTTGATATTAGCTTTTGAATCGGATATTGAATTTTCTTTAAATTCGTCGAGATTAGGATAGAGTGACATAAATTAAGAATTAGAGACGACTTACATGAAAAATGCTCCTAAACGCATTTCTTGATCCTTGAGATTGTACTGGCTTCTTTGGATTGGACTGGTTTCTTTGAATAACTGTTCTTCTGGTCGGATTCAGTTGATTCTGGATACTGGTTCGATTCTTGCTTTTTGTTTTGAGTGGCTTCTTTGGTTTGGACTGGTTTCTTTGAATAACTGTTCTTCTGATCGGATTCAGTTAATTCTGGATACTGGTTCGATTCTTGCTTTTGTTTTGAGTGGCTTCTTTGGTTTGGATTTCCTTTGATTGGATGCTTATTTAACAATTGATTACTTTGATTGTCTAGCTTGGAAGTAATAACTGTACCTTCTGGTTTATAAACGGTTATTATCTGGCTTCACTTGCTTCAAATCAATCCCACTTCTGACACCAATTTGTAATGTAGGTAAATTGTAACAAAACACTAATCAAAGTTTTGTAAGTTTTATTATCACCACAAATTAATTGAAGACATAAGTGGATAATGGTGTCATGTCGCATTTTTAAAGTTTTGACTAAATTTAAAAAACGCGTTATGAATTGGAACTTTTTTATTTTGATTATGATTTTAAAGAGTAATAACTCATAAAATAGATAATTTTAGACCATTTTATTTCATCTTCTATAATATTGAAAAAAAACAATGGATTTTTGTAAAATTGGATTTTTGTGTACATAACACCTTTATCCACTAACTTTAAAATCAAACTGTGTATGTTTTGTCGTTGATAAAGAAGTCACGTAGCTTTTAAAAAATTTTTTATTGAAATGCAAAAGAAACATTAACTGAAACAATGAAGAAAATTTACTAATACGTTGTTTTGTTTAATCTTAACCAAGCAGCAGTATACAAAACAGCAATATATTAATGTGTTCTCCTCTTTTTCTGTTTTGGATTTTCAGCATTTTGTTCTAATATCTCGTTATAGAACCATCTATAGTCGGGGTCAATAAATTTCAGCTGCTCTCTTAAGTTCGACATTTTTTCAACTGTCAAACCACCACATTTGGGTAGCACACTTGGGGTAATTTCCTCAGCGTGAACCTCTCTAGCACCTCTTTTGTGTAAATCAACTTGTAAAAATGGGGAAAAAGGATCTAGGTTAGTTTTATAACTATAAAATCCAAATTGCTCAACTCTAATCCATCGGACGTTATCTCGTAAATTAATTTTTTCATTAAGAGTGTTAGTCACCTTCTTGTACGAGTGAAGTTTAGCTGGAAGCTCTTCAAAGTTATAAAAGTAATGTTCCATATTTAAACATAAACTATTTTTACTACTTGCATTTCTTATGATTTCTCTATATTGGTCTGGAATATAAATGTTTTGGTGTTTTCTGAGTACTTTTTCAATTCGTCCGAAGTCTCGGTCCGAATCCAGAAAACTGTGTCCAACCACGGGAAATTTGTGCTCAACTATTTTAAAAATATTGTTTAGAATCAAGTATTGATAAAGGCAGAGCATATAAAAGTTTTTATTTTGCCCTGCACATGAATCGGACCAAACTATTAAATGGTCAACTTCAGGATCCTCTTCTTTGAGTAACTTGCAAAATCGTAGGAGACAGCTACCTATTTCATTACTACCTCTATTGGCAATGTCTTCTGTCCAGTTAAAAAAATAAGACTTGTGTCCTGAATGTTTGACACAGTGGATACCAACATTATAAAACCACATTTGCCTTAAATAAAAAGCCTTAGATGTGGACAACTTCGGCAATGGCATAGTCTGTTGTAAATCCAACGTCACATAACATGTTTTCTTGTCAACGGAGGGTATTTGTCTATCTATTCTTTGGGAATTAAAAGCAAATTTCCAGTTTTCGTTATGCTCTTCCGAATTATCCCCAGCATCGCAAACAGTGCATGTATCACTTTTCGGTTGTCCAAAAGACAAATTGAACTTTGTTTTGAAAATATGCCGGTAGAAAGACACCTTAATCATGTATTTCGCATCCAGATTTTTCTCTTTACACTGCTCTATATAAAGGCGGTGAAGTATATTTACATTAAGTAAGGGAGACATGTATTTCTTGTTATGATTTTTGTTCCTTGAATAGTGAGACGTTTCTGCAGGAAAATGATTAATATGGCTCACAATGCAGTTGATAACTTCATCACTTATCTTATGCGGCCGATTTTTGTGAGGTGATGGAAGTGACTGACCAAGTTTTAATAATTTTTGCGTTAGTTCAACCTTTTTCCGGCCAATTCCATATAGAGAACAAAAAGCATCCCTACACACCGGTATCACTTGTTTATCATACGTGATTGTGTATTTAAACGTGTATCTTTTTGTGGATCTCCTATTGGGTCTATGACGACAAACTGGTAGAATTTGAATACTTTTAAAAATTAAGGTATTTTTAGCATTAACATCTAGTGAATAAAATTTCTTTAAGAGCATTTCTCTTGCTTCGTTATTAAATTTGTCGGCACACTTTATCCGGCAATTCTCCTTGCACAGCACTCCAGTCTTTACCATTTTCTTTTTCATAACTTTTCCCGTTTGTGATAGATATTCCTCTCCTTTGCTCCCTAATATTGCAGCTTTCTTACGTTTCCACTCGTCTGGCTTTCGTGATCGTTTTTTAGACACTTTAGGTTCGCATTCTAATATTTTACGTTTTCGTATATTTACACCTTCAGCAGTAATATGACTTACAGGAAGATCATTTTCATTGCTGCTATCCAGATGGTCCCATTCTGCCTCAATAGCCTCATTTTCTCCTTTATTATTTTCTATTACTGTCTCTTCCTGGAAATTTTCCCTAACATTGTCTGCCTTTTCGGAAAACACTTTGCGCTTCACCTTTTCAATATCTTCGTTGTAAGCGATTTGCTGGTAGCTAACTGACCCATCAGGATCTTCACCTTCACTAGAAGGATAATATTCGCTTCCTGATGTCACATCTTCATTACTACTACTCTCTACAAAGCCTGAAAAAAAAAATCATTATGGTCAGAAATTTGCCAAATATCATTACAAAATGCAAAATTTCTGGAAATCCTAACTTATGCAACAAATCTAAGTTTTGAGAAAGGTTTAAATGTGCAATATCAATGACATATGAATAGTAGGTAGTTCATAGTGTAAAATCCTAAAATTCCTTACTCGTTCGCCTTTGGGGCTTCCCGGTACTAATGGGAGGAGTAATGTCTTGAATTACATTAGCATTTTGAGAATTCTGTTGAGCTGAGAACGGTACATCTTTATCCGTTTGCCTTTTACTGTTTGCGATTATGACTTGGCTTGAAATGGGGTATGATAACACTTCTGGAAAGAAAAACCTTATTAAGTGCATGCACTTATACCCTTAATCTTAAAACAAAAATATAATCAAAGTTACTTACCTTGTTTGGAGCAGAATGGCCTCTCATCTTTTAACACTAGTTTTAGAATCCGTTTACCTCTAGATTCCATAATGATTTATTATTATTTTTATACTAAAACCGTCTTTTAATGGAATAACCACAATAACCACTGCACATTTGGTTGAAACATAACCTCAAAATGTAACATAGCATTTGCGTGACAACAAAACTTGTGAACGCCTTGGTGGATAAAAGTGTCATGTATCAAAAATGTAACATAACACCTTTATCCACTAAAAATATACAGTATATGTGTGACATGGCGCCTTTATCATCAAAAAATTTCTCTAAAATATTACAAATCGCAAATTTTCCATAGTTGGGGTGTTAAATCTATGTCAGGGAAGCACAAAAAAGGCAAAATGTCATTTTTTCAAAAAATGCGACATGACACCTTTATCCACTTACGTCTTCAATTATAAATACACTTTCAAATTTATAAACTTAGAAATAGTAAATTATATGAAGTTTACTTGTTGGATTCTGAATTATGTCTAACATCTTAGAATATATTTCTGGTCCCTTTTATACATCGATATCACAAAACAGATACATAGTTAAGGGACTCTCGTCGCTTTATCTTATGAAATATATACTTTTAATATATTTTCTGCTGGAGAAATATTTATGTATCCAAAAATCCCTAAGTGTGGAAGATATTAATTATAGTTAACGTCAACTCAAATAACATAAAACATCTGACAGGGTGTGTGTGGTACATTACCCTTGATAACCAACGAAGCATTATTATTGAATATTGATAACAAAAATGGAATTTCACCATTGGAAATATATGTATTGGAATCTTAAAATTATTAATATCTAATTAAAAGAACATTGTATTCTATAAATATTTGCTTAATTAAATAAAAATAGTAAAAATAATATACAGGGTGCTCGGTACATTACAGTATTTTATCATCGTATAATTGTACAATGTTATTCGGGTGCTTACAAGAAAGAGTAATGCCTCGTAATTTAACTTTTTTAATCTTCAGATACTGTTTTTGATTGTGTTCAATGAAGTCAATCAGTGTCCCATAAGTACATTCACATAAATTACTTTTATTTTTTATTTTAACATGATCAGCAGACTCTAATTTATTCAATCGGTTTGCAATCTGGGTGAGAGGTTTGTATGATTTTTTCGTACGTAATTCACACTGCTTGTTTGGATAAACACGTTTAAGATTTGCAGTAGTGCCTTCTATGGTGCATCTTTCACAAGCAAAAAAACCATTTGCACCTTTTACAGTTTTTATGAAAGCTCGAGCCGGAGAGTCAGCAGTTATACAAGAAATTTTAAATAAATACTTAGTTTCATTTAAAATAATTCCATTTGAAATGAATTCATTCGCTTCTTTAACAAGATCTTTTAAATAATCATTTGCTGACTTTGGCTTTGAATCGCCACAATACAGTGCAACGACGACGGGTTTCGTTTCATAATTAGGATTATTAACTTTTAACACAATAGGCCATACTTGAATCAGCGAATTGTTATAAATCGAAATTCCGTCAATATGTATTTGAACCGATATAGTTTTTTCCTTGTAGATATCTGGAGAAATAACTTTTTGTATTAAATAACTGTTGAGATGTCTTAGGTAGATCCTCGTGTCCTTCATCTCGTAGGATTATTAATAATTGTGTTACCACATTTAAAGTCAATATATTAATATTATCCAATGTCCAATCGCGAAGTTTTTCGGTTAATGTTTTATTCGGCATAATATTTTCATTATTCTGGTCATATAAATTATTACAAATATTACCTGAAAATTTGTCATCGTTGTAAATTTTTATATTAGTTTCACTGCTACTATCGAAATTACCATTATCACTTATATCCAAATCATTTCTATACACTTGTGAATCACATGGTTTTATATCACCAGAGTCATTACTTTTACTCGCACAACTGATAATATTTTGATCACTTAAGCCTTGTTCGTTATCGCCTGAATTAATTTGATCTATTAAAACTTTTGATTTTTTATTCAATGCACGCCATTTTTTGACTCGCAAATAAGAGTCACACATGGTTATTATATTTGTTGCACCAAACTAGAGCACTTTAACAAAATAATGACAACTATACACATCGAAAATTTCTTTATTACTGCTGCGCAGCTGTCATGAGTTTTTACTTGTACTTTCTTGAGCGCCATCTAGATTAGAATTCAAGATATGGCCGAACTTAGACTCGTCAGTCTTGGGTTGAGACTGGGAAACCAAAGGTATGGCCAATGCTCGGCGGGCCTATCTTGGCCCAGAGTGGAGGAGACATTGAATGGCCGAGCTTAGGCTCCCCAGTCTTAAGTCGAGGCTGGGAAACTACAGGTATGGCCAATACTCGGCAGGCCTGTCTTGCACCAAGGCTGGGAAACCACAGTCATGGCCAATGCTCGGCTGGCCTATCTTAGCCCAGAGTTGAGTAGCCATTGAATGGCCGAGCTTAGGTTCGTCAGTCTTGGGTCGAGACTGGGAAACCAAAGGTATGGCCAATGCTCGGCGGGCCTATCTTGGCCCAGAGTTGAGTAGCCATTGAATTGCCGAGCTTAGGCTCCCCAGTCTTAAGTCGAGGCTGGGAAACTACAGGTATGGCCAATACTCGGCAGGCCTGTCTTGGACCAAGGCTGGGAAACCACAGTCATGGCCAATGCTCGGCTGATTTTAAAATTACTTTAAATTGCAGATTGTGCAACTGGCTAGTTCAGATGCAAGAACTTCAATTTCAATTTTGTAATTTTTATTATATTTTTATCGTAAAGTACTATAGAAATTAGTAAATAATATTAAATGGAAAGAGTTAAATAAAAAAAATTACCATTACTAATTTAAATATATTTAAGAAAACGATTATTTTTAAATAATGCTAACAAACAACCAAAATTAAAAAAAAATAACGATGAACTAAACTAATATACAAAAGAACAAAAATGTAATTAAATCACAAAAGCATTCACCTATTTTTTTTGCTGGCCATAAATTTAATATATTGTCGGAATCAATATTCACTTCCCAGTGAACAGACATTAAAGTTAACGCACTCAGTCTATCGTTGCCGATCTTATTTCTAGTTAAAGATTTTACTCTTTTTAAAGTGGAAAAAGATCGCTCAACACTTGCAGTTGTGATTGGCATTGTAGCAAAGATTACTAAAAGCTTGTGAATATTTGGAAATAATGTTTGATTGCACTCATCTAAAACTTCCAATAGCTCCAAATCCTGCTTCAAGCTTTTAATCTTACTGCACCATGTCAAATACTCCGACTCAACATTTACCAATGAGATTTCATTTTCAAAATATGGTGATAGATTTTTGATTTTCTTCACATTTTCAGCTGAAGCAAATCGTGGCAGTATTATCTGGAAGGATTTGATGATACATTCGTTGCCTGTAAACCTTTCCTTTAAATTTGAAATTAATTGATCAAGACATGGCACAAAAACCGTTATTCTATAATAATCCTCCACTGAATTAGTTTGCGGATTTGATCGATTTTTTGTTTTTTGGTTAGTCTTGGTACCTTCAATTCGGATTCGAAGCTATCTTTAAAAATTTTAGTAGCTCGTTCAAATAAATTATGAAATGCTTCTTCTGCATCATCTCTAAGATTTTGTAAGGAAGTAATAACATGATATGCATGGTCTATAGCGGATGATAAATCGTTAGTGGGATTTTGAAGGTAAACAGACAGCGGTTAAGTAAAACTAAAAAGTTTTTCACAGACTAGTAGTGAAACTAAATATTCACTTCTTTCTAAAGAATGCATATGAGAAGCAGCTGTTGATGACATTGCTCTTGTCTCTTGAGAAATTTTCTGCAGGCTTTGGACAATAGGAGCAAGCAATTCAAGAAATACTGATACACTGTCTTGTCTTTCAATGAATCTTGTTTCACAAAGTCGTAAGAGCCTGGTTTTTCCAGAGTCTGGTATAATCTCTTCAACTGATAATTTTAAAGTTTGATTTACATGAGCCTGAATTCTAAAAAAGTTGGAAACTTCTGCTACCATTCCTAGAGAGTTCCTTATCACCGGAATAGACATCGAATTCGATAATGCCAAGTTTACATATACTGCATTTGAATACTCAGATTTGATTCTTGCCTGGACTCCACTGATATGACCAGCCATGTTGGCGGCTCCATCATATCCTTGTCCAACACAGTTACGCATATCCAACCCAAGTTTTTTGCACTGATCTAATATTATTTTATATAAGTTTTCCGCAGTTTGGTCAAATACAGGCACAAAGGCTAGGAAATCTTCTCGCAAAAAATACTTAAAATCAGTATTTTTCCATACATATCTTATACAAAAAGACATTTGTTCAATTCCGGACACATCACAAGTTTCATCTACCAATATGCTAAAATAATTTGATTCTTTTATTTTATTAACAAGATTTTGCTGAATTAACGAAGCTGCAATGT
The DNA here is from genome assembly GCA_964028335.1 of Altica lythri. NCBI lineage: Eukaryota > Metazoa > Arthropoda > Insecta > Coleoptera > Chrysomelidae > Altica > Altica lythri. Next base: position 10,066,621 of record OZ034806.1, on the reverse strand, counting down.
CAATTATTTCATTTTGGATGTCTGGACTCACGTAAGTAGCATTTTTGCTACTATTTAAAAGGTGGTTTTTAAGAAATTCGTCTCCAGAATTAACTCTAAATCGCAATAGAGCACGAAATTTGCCATCCCTTTTTTTGGTTTATCTAAAGATATTGGTCCACTATCATCATCTCCTCTCAGTGGCAATTCTTGTTCACCACAAAATAAAATTGTTTCTATGATTGGCTTTAAAGCAGCTCGGTTTTCTTGGCGCTGCTTCTCTCGCTGATGATCCAGTTGAGAGGCGACATCAAGTATTATTCTTTTTGAAACTTTCATAAAAAGATCTGCTCGAACTACCGAGTTCTTATGATAAATTAATTTATCATGATTTTGAAATTTTTTAATGGCATTCTTCCATTTTCGAAATGGAAATTTTATCAATGATTTTTGTTGCCCGTGGAATCCCTTTCCAACAGTTTCAGAAGAAAACAATACACATATTTTACAAAAAACACCGTTCTCGCTTGTTGAATAAGCCAACCAAGGCCATCTGTCTACCCATTGTGGCTGGAATTTAAGATTTCTCTTTCTCTTATTATCAAAATCAAATGGTTGTTTTGGAAGTAAAAGTGAAGTCAAAATACTTATTTTCAAATTGTCTTCAATTTTTTCACTATTTATTAAAGTTGAAATGTCAAATAATTCAGCTGAAAAGAGTGTGTTTGGTCTTGGTGTATTTTGTAATTGACGCGATGTGCTAGCCACAGCACCATCTCCATCTCCACCACCAACATTATCTTTATCGCAGTTATCAGTATCAGATATCTTGATCTTGGATATGGATTCACTAATGGGCAGTCTCGCCTTGTTAATAATGGTTTCAGGTTCTAAAAGAAAGAGTGTAATATTATATTTCCTGTTAAAGAATTACACATCACATAAGTTACAAACACAAGACGAGAAATATTAAAAAATTTAAGATGTCAGTCTTTATTTTTTTAATTTTAAATTTTCTTGTCGCCCTTGGCCAAATTTTTCTACTGTTTTTGCTTAAAGTTATTGCAGGAATAGTTTTAATTCATGAGTTTTTTAAAGAAAATAAAAAAAAATCTGTAAACATTTTAGTTTCATAATAATATGTTTTACCTACCTGATTTATCTGATTTTGCACCAAAAAATTTTGTAATTTTCGTCTGTCCTGCCTGTCCACCAGTGGAATCTGGCTGACTTCGCTTCACATTAAAAAATTCAAATTATATTTATATAATATAATAAAGAGCAGCACTAGCTTATACGTACATCTGTAAAGACGACTGAAGTGCATTTGACAAGAAAAGACAAGTCACAAGTCTCGAGTCTCGAGACAAGTAAGGAACTAGGAAGTAGGGGTACAGAGCCTCTGCGCAGCTGCTGCGATGCGATGCGACTGCAGCCGAGGAGTGCAGCACTTGCATTTCCTAGCACTTGCTACCGAATCGAAAACAAACAATAAAACTTAATATAATGTTTATACCTTTAAAAACGGGCATTCTACTATTTCTGAAATTAATTTTTTTTTTCATAAGTGTCGTGCCCTTATTTAAACTGCAATAAAAAACTTAAAGGACCGGGGACGGGGTACGTTTAAAAAAAATATTTCAGGATTTCGGGGGGGGGTTTGGACCTGGAAACCCCCCCTGGCTACGTGCCTGTGGCCTATCTTAGCCCAGAGTTGAGTAGCCATTGAATGGCCGAGCTTAGGCTCGCCAGGCTTTGGCCGAGGCTGGCAAACCACAGGTATGGCCAATGCTCGTCTGACCTATCTTGGCCCAGAGTTGAGTAGCCATTGAATGGCCGAACTTAGGCTCGCCAGTCTTGGGCCGAGGCTGGGAAACCACAGGTATGGCCAATACTCGGCTGACCTATCTTGGCCCAGAGTTGAGTAGCCATTGAATGGCCGTTCTTTGGCTCGCCAGTCTTGGGTCGGGGCTGGGAAACCACAGTTATGGCCAATACTCGGTTGGCCTGTTTTAGACCAAGACTGGGTAACCACAGGTATGGCCAATACTCGGCTGGCCTGTCTTGGACCAAGGCTGGGAAATCACAGTCATGGCCAACACTCGGCTGACCTGACTTGGGCCAAGACTGGCGCGCCAAACTTCGGCTTCCCAATGCTGGTCCAGGCTTGGCCCCGTTGTCCATGTCTGGGGGTTCCTGTATGGGCTCCTACTCTAAGAACGCCTTTATCGTCTATGATTGAGTTCAACGCTGCGATCTGGCTTTTATGCGAAATGTTTAACCCCTTTTTTAAATGTCTAATTTCGTGGTAAAATGTTTTCAATTGTGACAATTTGATTAAAACTGTAGTAGCGATTTCGAATTCTGCTAATGTGAGTTGAGTTGTGGGAAATTTTTGTTTGTCGATAAAAATGTACTTCACTCTTAAACAAAAAGCGGTTACTCTCTTTAAAATTGTTAGATTTAAATACTTGTTAACTAAATCTAATTGGTTACTCTTATTAATATTAAATACTGTCAAATTGTCAATTTTAAGTTCGGGTAGCTCCTTAGTGAGAGCTAATTCGAGTTGCTTTGAAGGCTCATTCGGGTCCACTCCACCAAATTTTTAAATTCATCAGTGCAATTGGCTCTGCATCTCGTGAAATTATGTCCGCTGGATTGTGTTCAGACGTGACATGTCTCCATTTATTAATGTCCGGTATTTCTGAAATTCTTGCAACTCTGTTCGCTACGAAGGTTTTTAGTCTACTCGGATCAATTCTTAACCAAGCTAACCCGATTTGTGCATTTATCTCTTTATACTTGTATTGTGAATCAAAGCTAAATGTGTCTGCAACAGGATTGCAAGTTATACCAAGGGTTTAAATTTTCCTTTTGTGACTTTCTATTAAATTTTCTATACCTTGAGGTGATTCGTTTATTATTGTTTTCAATATATTTTCTTCATTTGAACTCCATTTTCGTAACTGTAGACCTGCCGAGTTGAATATAGTAGACAATTCATGATAAATTCGTATTGCTTCCGGAATCGATTGAACGCTTTTTAGTAGATCGTCCATGTAGAAATTGTTTCGTATAACGTGACATGTGTTAGGAAATTGTGCTTTAAATTCTTCTGCTAATTCGTATAACACCTTTGTTGCTAAAAAGGAAGCTGAAGATGTTCCATATGTTACCGTGTTTAACCTATATATCTTTATTCTTTGTGTATCTTCGTCTTTCCAAAGTATCAATTGAAAATTACGATCATCGGGGTGAACCAGTATTTCGCGGAACATTTTTTCTATATCTGCTGTTATGACGTACCTACTTAAAAAGTTTTAAGTTTAGTACTATGTAAACTAATTCCCGTTGTAAGGATGGCCCTAATATAAGTACATCATTTAGGGACTTTCCATTGCTTGATTTCACTGACGCGACTTAAAGGTTTTGTTTACGAAAAAAGGTTTTTAAAAATAATTTTTATTATTTAACAAAGTATAAAATATAAAATAAAATATGTTTTTTCTTTAGTATAAATCAAGTCAGAATGAATCTATAATAATCAAAATATAAAATGTAAAGTCTGTTTTGAGATAAACTTGAAAACGCTGAATTTGCAACTTCTAGGGCCGTTTGCACCACCTTCAGTTAAAACTTGAGTGACACTTAAATCGCTAGAGGGTAACCTAACTCTTTGCACCAAACGGTAAGTGTCACTTATCTGCCAGTAAGTTTCCCTTAATTTGAGCGGTAGTTAGACCTGCCCTCAAATGTATTTAAGTGACACTTAACCTTACATTTTTGGATAACACAAGCGAAAAGCGAGGTAAAGCGAAGTCTGAGTGTGACAGTATGGAGTTATTACGATTAATACGTGACTTTGACGCGGTTGATGACGATATTGAGGTCCTAGAAATAATTGAGTATGGACTACCTCGTCAAATTCGTACTCGTCCTGACCATTTTCATGATTTTGACGATCTCTCGTTTTACAAAAGATTCCGTCTCACGAAACATACTGTTTTACAGTTATTAATATTGATTGAAAACCAATTAGAATATCCATATGATCGGTAAGTTGAGAAAATCTATAGACTAGGTACACATTGATGTTTATAATCATTTGTAGGAACAACTGCGTTTCCCCAATGAATCAGCTATTGATGACACTCAGATTTTATTCTACAGGTACCCATTTACAGTGTATTGCTGATTTTGGTGGTGTAGATGTATCGACTGCTTGTAGAATAATAAAAAGAGTCTCAGAAAGTATTGCCGCACTACGGCCACAGTATATAAAATTTCCATTAACCATTGGGGAGGTACATAAAGCACAAAATGATTTCCACAATATTGCAAGATTTCCAAGAGTAAGTGGTGCTATTGATGGCACTCACATAAGAATTCAATCACCAGGTATAAAATTGTTTATGTTATATATGTAAGATTCATATAACAAGTTGCTTTTTAGGAGGTTATGATGCAGAAGTTTTCCGTAATAGAAAAAACTACTTCTCTATAAATGTGCAAGTGATATGTAAATGCAGAAATGAAGATCATTGATTTAGTTGCAAGATGGCCAGGATCAACTCACGATGCCACAATATTCAATAATTGCAATAAAAAATTTGATTTTGAGGAAAATATGTACCCAAATTGTTTGATCTTAGGTTATATTTCAGGCTAACTACTTGTGAACAGTTTTAACAAATTATTTTGTAGGAGATAGTGCATACAGTATGAGACCATATTTATTTACCCCTCTTCATAATCCAGCAAGGGAAGGAGAACGTTTATATAATGAATCCCACATCCGCACTCGTGGAATTATTGAAAAAACTTTCGGAGTTTGGAAAAGAAGGTTTCCTATACTGGCATACGGTTGCAGATTACGTGTCCCCAAATTATTAACAATTATTGTGGCAACAGCTGTACTTCACAATATAGCAAGAAGTATGGGAGAAGAAGAACCACCTCTACCAGCAGATATTGAAGAACACATTTTACAACAATTAATAAAGAATGGTCAAATTCCTGAAGTTGGTATTAATTATAATGAAAATGCAGGACCTGATGTGAGAAGAATATTGATAAATAATTACTTTGCTCAGTTATAAATATTGTATGTATGTATTGAAATTAAAAAAAAATTGTACAAAATTATTTTTTATTTATAATTCCAGGACCAAAATGTTAAAATATATCCTTTGGAGACAATGCTTCAACTTTTTTCAAAATTTCCTCGTTAATTTGTACATCTAGCTCCAAAGAAAGTTTTCGTAGTAAAAACTCTACTTCTTCTCTCTCCTCCTTTTTGTTGGTTGTCTTTTTCAAAGCCTGTACCTCCAGGTTGGCAATTTCCAGCTTTGCTTGTGATAATTCGTTGTATTGTTTTGTAATTGAGCTGCTTGGGAGATAACTGGATGTGGGTCTTCTTCGAGAAGTCCACTTTCCAAACGCAGCGTTTGGTGATGTCATGTCATTAGTGCTCATAGTAAATTCAGCTCCAGATGTTTCTACATGAGGTGGGACTGGGTTTACCACTTGCAACTTTGGATTTACTGGCTTCTTCAGCATCGTTGGTGTGTAAGTTGCTCATGATTTATCACTGTGATCCTAAAAATAATCAGTCAGTTAGATTCATATGGCAAAAAATCAATTTTATTACCTCTGTTTCTTCACATGGTTCTTCAACTTCAATTATTATTCTTTCAGGTTCACATGTTTCTTCAGTTTGAAGTGGAACATTTGATTGCATATATTCTGCGGTTTCAAGTGCAACATTATTTGATTGAACATATTCTAGGGTTTCCAGTGGAACATTTGATTGAGCATCACAGTCAAAATTGTTTTTCAACCCGAGTACCGTTTTTTTATTCATTATGGCCAATGTTAACTCTGTTGAGGGATCTTTCACAACATACCCTTCACCACCTCCTGTTCGGGTAAAGGAAGCTTTTTCTTTCGCAACATCCTTTCGCACTTGCTTCTTTTGATTCTCATACAGTTTCTTTAGAGAATCCATATTGCGAAGGTTTTGATTTGGGGATATGGAATTAAAAGAGGACGTGATTCTCTTCCAGCTTGCTTCCTTTTCTCTCCACGTCACCGCATCAGTTTTCTTGCATTCAATTACATGCTTTTCTTGGAAAACTAAATTGAGCAGCAGTTGTTTTTCTTGCTCACTGTAGTTCACACCTCGCTGCCTCTTTGCAGAATGGCCTCCATGTGGTTCAAATATTTACAGTTATTTTAAGAATAGAAGAATTAATTATAGTTAAGTACTCACTATTTTCCATATCTATATTTTTAAAAGCATGTTTCTTTTTTTCTAGTTCCATAATCGTTTTGTTATTCAGACAATCTACTATTATAATAATAAAAAAATACCGCAAACCATGAACTAACCTAACTTTATTACTAATAAATCTTCAAAACATGGCCAGTGCCAATACAAGAATAAAAAAATAACTATACAATTCCAACGATGCCACGTCTTCTTTAGTTTAAGTATTACTTAGTTAAACCAGGTTAAAATCTGAATGATGCAAAAGAACATAAATATAAGTGACCCTTATATTTAAGTGATACTTTGCTAAGTATCAGTTTTAGGGATAGATGGTGCAAATGGGTTCTAGTAACTTAGCAGATGTTAGCATCTTCTTGCTGTAAAAGTCTACCAGTGGCGTGGCTATAACTAGCGTCAAAAACCACTCTGCATTTTGTTGTACTACTGAAGTCCTTCAATACAGGAAAGAAGAATGATGGTTGTTAAATGGGATCTTCAGTGTTTAAGTCCCTGATTCATGTGTTCAGATCTTCGTATTCTTTAATAAAATTTCTATAATCGTGCGCCAGTTATGGGTCTCTTATGAATCGTTTTTGTAATAGATTTAGTCGCTTTACTGCATTTACCAACGAGTCACCTAAATTGTTGGGTTTTTTAAGGAACGGTAATCGTACCACAAATCTACCATCTTTTGCTCGTGTGGTTGTCTCTTTAAAATATGTTTCACATTTACTTTTTTCAATGCTAAGAAATTTTCTGTTAGGAATATTTTTTTATTGCCAAAATTTCGTTAAAGTATCGTCTAGCTGCTCGTTTGTTAATTTTGTCGTAACTGTGCATATTGTTTGTTTTTTGGTGTTGGTAGATGTATTAAACCTGTAAATATCCAACCCAGGAGAGTTTCCTGCAGATTTGGCATGTTTTTCCCTAATTTTATGCGCCGTGGTCCTATGAGATCATAGAATATTTCCTTAGACAATAGACCGTCAACTGGTCGAGAATTGTTGAAACTTGTATCGGCTAAATTATGCTTGTCGAAATCGTTAGGAAAAGAGTGATGAGAATTATCAAACGTGATAGGTGGGATTTTTTCTGAGATATTATCCAAAACCAGAAATCTTGAATTAGTTCGATACGAGTTAAAACGTGAAGCAACTGTTGCTTCTGATGTGTATGCGATTGATAGAGGTTGTTAATTAATACCAGATATTCGTAAATTTTCGTAGTTTAGTAAATAATTTTTTCATTATTAAATTTCTTTGACTGCCTGAGTCTAATAAGGCACGACATATGTATATGTTTATTTCCTTGAGAGTCAAAAATAAAAACTTTTGCGGTCCACAGTAAAACGAATGTTTGATCGTGTGAATTGACTTTTGCATTTGAGTTTACCGTGCACATGGTATGTGACACAGCTGTTTCTTGTTCATTTAGCGTGTTTTTGCGTGATATTTACCAAATGAGAGTCGCGCGCAGTAGACGAGAGCGAGGTTGATGGAGCTGCTAAAGCGCGGTTAGAATAGATAGAGATAGATCGGTGTTTGTTGCATTGGACACAAAAAAAACACGTAATAGAGTATTGGGCCCTTACACTTTTTGCATTTGCTTGATCGACAGAGAGCTTTGTCATGGCCCGCTCTCACAATACAGTTTATGCATAATCTCGTTTTTCGTACTTGGTTGTATTTTTCGACGTGAGTTAAATTTAGAAACGATGGACACTTATACATAGATAAATGATATATCTTGACTAATCAAATATTATAAACAATTTTTAATTTATTGGGGATTGCAGTCAATAATTAAGAAAAACTCTTATATAATTTCCAAGCTTTCGAAATTTATTTAATTTCTTTTTCAAGGAATCTACAAATACCTAATCAAAATGTTATATAATGGGAAACAGAAAAAATATAAATGTATATTATTAAACTTACTACGTTGTCATTAATTTAAAACAGAAAACCAGCACAATATAAGAAAGATTATTCATATAGGTATTATTTTTGACAATCTTATAATTTAAAAAGTTTTCTTGACATTAAATATTATTTCCATTATCAGGTAGATTAACATCCCATCGTAGTAATATAAAATTAAAAAAAGCCTCTTGCGGATTAGCTGAACATGTAATTAATAAAAAACATCAAATGGATTTTGAAAACACTAAAATAATAATATCAGAGTCTAATTCAACTAAAAGATTATTCTTAGAAATGGTTCATATCACAAACTGTAAAGATAATTTAAACAAAAAAAGCTGAAATTAGTACTCTTAGTAGCATTTATAATTACATCCTAACTTTCGATAATAAATTAAAAAATCAATTATATAGATAAACACTATTTTTCACTTTTCTATTTTATTTTCATTTTATTTATTACATATGTAATGGTGTTTCAATCTTATCTTTAAATAATAGTAATTGTGTTACACTAAAACAGAGTTTTATTTAGACTAACAAAATTAATAATAAATTATAAAATTACCTAAAACAGAGAAACAACAATTCAAGCTATTATTTAGTCTTTTTGAAATTAATTAAAACTTCACTAAATAACATAAAAAAAATAAACTGACATGTTTAAGAAAATCTTCATAATCAAGTTCACTTTTAGATTTTCTTTACATCTCCATCCTCCAGGAAAAAAAAACAATCACAACAATTGATAGTTTTTTTTTATTCTTCATATGGAGTCAACTTTGTGATGTGGAAAAAATTTGATTCTTCTTTTTTGTGACCTGTATGTATTTCGTAAATTGAGTTTAAAATTTTCTTCGTTATTGTAAAGGGTCCAATTCGTAGTTCTTCCAATTTTCTTTTGTTTAGTTTGTTTAAATTTTCTATATACACCTTGTCTCCGGTTTTGAAGGTTTTTCCTATACGATGTTTATCAAATATTCTTTTGTTATATTCATGTGACCTAATCGTATTTTTTAAAGCCAGTTTTCTATCTTTACTTAACTTTTCGTTCGTGCCTAAGGGTTTTATTACTTCTGGTAAAATATCTGTGTTTTGACCTTCTAATAAATGTTTCAGCGTAAATTTCGTAATTAGATGTTCAGTTGTATTATATGCTTCTACACATTTTTGTGCAATAGTGGTCCATGCAATCTTTTCTTTTGTTTCATTTATTTTACATCGTATCTTATTTACGAGGGTTTGATTTACCCTTTCGTTTAACCCATTGGAGAATGGTGCATCTACAGCTTGGAAAATTAATTTATTATTTTTATCCTTAAGAAAATTTTTGTATTCTCTAGATTTTATTCCAGAATATTGATTTGTTAGTATGATATTAAGCTGGTGATCCTTTAATACCATCTTTGTTAATTTTATAAAATCATTTGAATTTTGGTTTTTTGATGTATGAAAATATACATACCTTGTAAAATGATCAATTAATATATGCAGGTATTTCTTTGTTGATCGGCATCCCCCGAATCCTCCAACTGTATCAATCGAAACTATTTCAAATGGTCGTTTTGCTTGTCCTAAGTGTGACATCAATCCATATTTTGACCCTTATGTAGATTTATTCTTTAAACAAACATTACAGTTTTCACATAGCTATTTTATGTTATTCACAAGAATTTTTGCTGTATAAAATGGTGTTATTTTATTTATCATTTGGTTTATTTCTAAATGGCAAAATGTTTGATGAATTCTTTTATTAGAATAACACTTAAATCTTCTGATATTAATATTCTTACTTTTCTTTTTACTTTTTTGTAAAAGGTATTATTTTTCAAAATAAAATTTTGTATGGTTTTTAAATTTTCTTCCTGATCTTTTTTTATTTTTGCCATATCTATGATATTCACTTTTCTTGTATTTTCTATTTTAAAATCACCATTGGTGAAGTTTACAAACTTAATAAAATCATCCTTATTTTCATATGCTTTCAGAACTAGATTTCTGCTTAAACAGTCCGCTTCTTGATTTGTTCGTCCTGGATTATATCTCATTTTAAAATTGTATTGCGACAAATAGTAGGTTAAATCCCCCAATTCCTCATCCGTTCTAGATTTAATGTTCATGTTCTCTAACGGCTTATGATCTGAATATACAATAAATTCTTTATTTATCAACCAATGTATTTCTTTTGTGCCTCGTTTATTTTTTTTGAAAAGTAGGCTACCGGTTTCCTAACTCCATTTCCATCTTTTTGTTTTCATACTCCCTACTCCGATCTGGCATGCATTAGTGTAAATATCAATTGGTTCGTTTGGGTCAAATATTTTTAATACAGGTTCTAAACACAACTAAGTTTTTAAATTGTGTAATGGGTCAAGTATAATGGCATTATGTGGTATAAATTTATGTATAAAATTTATTTTACCTAAAAATTGGCGAATATTTTTTTTTGTCTGTGGTTTCGGAAATGTTTTATGGCAGTTAGATAATCATTTAATGGTGTGATTGTATTATTTTCAATAATATGTCCTAAATATTTTGCACTTGTTTTCGCAAAAAAACATTTTGAGAACTTTAATTTAAAACCTTCTTTTAAGATAGCTTCTAACAGATTTGAAATATGTGTAATATGTTCTTGAAATGTTTTTAAAAATATTATAATATCTATAAAATTTACTGCAAAATCTGTCATTTTGTATTTTTTTATTATGCTACTCAAAATTCTTTGAAAAATGGCTGGTGACGTTTTTAGTCCAAATGGTAGGCAGATCCATTGGAAATGTCTTTCTTGGGTAACAAACGCTGTTTTATGTCTATCCTGAATTCTTAGAGGAATTGACCAAAAAGCAGAATTTACATCCAAAGTAGTAAAGTATTTGCAGTTAACGGTTTTTAATATTAAATCTTTATAAGTGGGATAGGTTGTGATTGAGGTGTGACTAATTTATTTAATTCTCTAAAATCTATGCACAACCTTGATTTTTTTCCTTCTTCTTTCTTATAAGCTAAAGTGACAGGAGCTGCAAATGGGCTGTATGATTTTTCAATTAAACCTCTTTCCAGTAATTTTGCAACTTGATCTTCAATTTCCTTTCTGTCCTCTGCTGTACATCTATCCGGACGTTAAAAACAATATTTGTCAACTATTAAATCAATGTGAGCTTCATAGCCTCTCACTGTATCAATGTCATATTTATCTTGGGCAAATACATTTCTGTATTTTTAATATTAAATCTTTATAAGTGGGATAGGTTGTGATTGAGGTGTGACTAATTTATTTAATTCTCTAAAATCTATGCACAACCTTGATTTTTTTCCTTCTTCTTTCTTATAAGCTAAAGTGACAGGAGCTGCAAATGGGCTGTATGATTTTTCAATTAAACCTCTTTCCAGTAATTTTGCAACTTGATCTTCAATTTCCTTTCTGTCCTCTGCTGTACATCTATCCGGACGTTAAAAACAATATTTGTCAACTATTAAATCAATGTGAGCTTCATAGCCTCTCACTGTATCAATGTCATATTTATCTTGGGCAAATACATTTCTGTATTTCTCTAACAATTTATCAACTTCTATCTATTTATTTTCATCTAAATGATTTTTCTCTATCTCCAACACTTTAATATTTAAATTTTCATTAAAATTTATCTTATATTCTTTATGTTTTTCCATATTATCTAGTTCACCAGAACTGTTGTAATTTTTATTTTCATTTATCCCTTTGTTTTTACTAAAAGCTTTGTTCTGTACTATTTTAAAATTTTCATTATGGTTTATATTAAATGTTTTACAAAAAACATTTAGTATATCATTTAACTTTAATTTAAAAACAATTAATGGTAGGATTTTTAGTTTTTTGGTTCTTCATCGCTTAGTTCTACCTCTATGGCATTATTTTGGAATCCTCTTGATTTACTTGTTTTTTCTTTACTTTCTTTCTTTTCCTTAAACCAGTAATCTTCTTGAGCATGGTAACGTGTTCCTTTGTTTGCTTTTTCACAAATTTCACACGGCTTTTTGTCTTCTGTACCTTTATATTTATTTTCATTAAAATTTTTCTTCTTTATTTGCATTTTTGTTACCATATCTTCTAATTTACATAATTCATTGTATAAATCATGTGTTTCTTCTAATATTTCTCTATTAGTTTTGTCCATTATGTGGTTTGGTAAACCCATTGCTATTAGATCTATTAATGTATTTTTATCAATAGATTTCCTTACTTGTAGTAGTAACTTTTCTTTTTTTAAAGCGTACTCCAGCAGAGAACGAGCTTGATACTTAAACATGTATTGCGTATGTTATTGGAGACCATCCTTTGTTTCCAAATGTCTCACAGATTTTTTTTCCAAACCTCCCAATTTGAGTTTACTGTAAATTTAAGTATCATACAACTGTACCAATCTAATCCAGCTTTTTCTAAAAAGAATTTGAGAATTTCTATTATTTTTCTCTCATCTTGTACCATACATCTTTCGCATTCTTTTTCAAAATCCATGAGCCATTGAATTGCGTTTAAATTCTTTACATTAAATTTTTCAATCAAAAAATCTTTTGCGACTTGGCTTAAATTTTGTACTTCTGATCTTTGTTGTTTTTCTTCTAGCAATTTCTCCATTAATTTTTGTACCGTTTCATTTTCTACGCTTGTTGTTAGTTGTTCTTTATTTTTAATAGGCATGTTGACAGTAGTTGTAAATCCATGTAAAGCTAAATTTAAATGGTTAATGGTAATATTTAAATACCTAAAATCATATTTATTAAACGTAATTAATAATATTTTATTAATTAAAATTAATTCAAAAAACTTTATTTAATACACATTATCACGTGACTGTGAACGCCAATCACAGCGCATGACGTCATGAACCGATAAACAACTTAGCGTCGCTTGGTGTCACTGTGTGAACGAGTTGTTTCTTTGATTTCTCTGGCTAATTACTCGGTATTAGTATTTGTAACTCACTTGTTATTATAAACCGAATTGTGTTTACATTATAGAGACTGGATTCATCAAAGAAAACCGTTCTAATTTGCCGAGAATCGATTGTTTGATGGTGGCGAATTTCTTTGCTACAAAGATTTTTGTGCAGCGGAACTTAACATAAATTTTTTATAGCCTGTTTTTCTTCGTAATTACAATGTTCAACTCGTATATTATTTAGATTAGATTTTATAATCTTATTTCAATACCTAAAATTTATATCTGCGATATCTAATTTTTCAATTTTAAAAGGTTTATTAATATTAAATTTATTGGTTCTTCTCTTGAATTAGTAATGGTGGTTGCAAAAAATTTATTTACGTTTACAACTGCACAGGGTGATTCTATTTGATTGCCAAAATTAATATAATTTACAAGTCCTGTTCCACTTTCTATGTCAACGGGTAATTTTACAATTTGGGATGTCCTAGCGGGAATATTAATAGAATAATTTTTTACTTTAAATTTCTTTTTTAGTTGTGTTAATTCTTCTAATTCGTATATTATTAGTATTTCTGTATAAGGAGTTTTTTCTCTAAATTTACAGTTGATTTTAATTGTTTTAATAAATCAATACCAATACTTATGTCGATGGTTAACTTTAAAAAATTTAAAAACAGGTATATTTATAACTTCATTGTGGTTAGAAATACTGTGGGCTGATTGAATATTAAATCTTCATTTTTTACATGTACATCTACATACACACACACTTTGTATTTATTATTAACTAGTATTAAAGCCTAAAAAGAATTATTTCTCAAGAAAACTTTCAAGTTCCTTAGAGTTTGACAGATCGCGAGCATTGTTTATCGGTTCGTGACGTAATCAAAGTCACATTACAGTTTTGGGCGTTTTAGCGGGAAATTTTAAATCTATTCTAATTTATCACTTTTTTCTTAAAAATAAAACCATTTTTATTATTAAAATATTTTTTTCGCGGTTATTAAGAGTTTGTCTATAAAATAAAAGCAGATCCGGAAATTAGTCAACATCCCTATTCTTCTAGATATTGATCCTTAAAAATTAAATTTTCATCTTCATCTAAATACTTGTCTCTGTTGATGCCTCTTCTTCAGAGTGTTTTTTATCCTAGCAGTTACTTGGGTTTTTTCTAATTCTTTGTGTTGATTTATATTTTGATATTCATCTGGTATTATGAAAGTTCTATTATCGAGTGTATCAAAGGAGGTAATGCACAATATATTTGCTTTTCCATCCGAAGAACCTCTTACTTCAAAATGAAATCTTAACTTTTCCATTTTATTATTAATAACGAAATTGTTGTTTTTTAATGGTGTTTCAGTCTTTTCTATAAATATTAGTAATTGTGTTGCACTAAAACAGAGTTTTATTTAGACTAACAAAATTAATAATTAATTATAAAATTACCTAAAACAGAGAAACAACAATTCAAGCTATTATTTAGTCTTTTTGAAATTAATTAAAACTTCACTAAATAACATAACAAAAATAAAGTGACATGTTTAAGAAAATCTTTATAATCAAGTTCACTTTTAGATTTTCTTTACACATATATATTTTTTTTTCTGTATCTAGATTTATTTGTCCTACACTGGAAATAATATTTAATGTCAAGACAAATTTTTTAAATTACAAGATTGTCAAAAATAATACCTATATGAATAATCTTTATTATATTTTGCTGGTTTTTTGTTTTAAATTAATCTCAACGTAGTAAGTTTAAGAATATACATTTATATTTTTTCTGTTTCCCATTATATTCCATTTTGATTATTTGTAGATTCCTTGAAAAAGAAATTAAATAAATTTCGAAAGCTTGAAAATTATATAATAGTTTTTCTTAATTATTGAGTGCAATCCCCAATAAATAAAAAATTGTTTATATATATATATATATATATATATATATATATATATATATATATATATATACAAAAGGGGAAAATTATTGGGCATGTACGCAAAAAGGATCAATAAGGCCACGAGTAGGAATGGTAACCGCAGACATGCATGTTTCTGGCTCATTAGCCGTCATCAGTGCGGCATAACCAAGTAGGGTATTGCACTTGGCTAGCAAAAGTGTTGGGTACTTGGGAGCAAAGGATGTTGGGGAAACATGTGTAAAGAAACATAAAAACACAAAAACAACGAAAGCTCACACAGGAGTCCTATCGCCATTTTGTGCTTTCGGCCAGCTGTGCCAATGGGTTTTCGGCTAGCAACCAGCGTCGCAACGTTGGCGAAACGGACTCATTGTGTTTGAGTCGTTCTAAGCCCAGGATATGAAATAAACAAGGTGCCAAGATAACGCGTATTAATATCAACAAAAGGGGAAAATTATTGGGCATGTACGCAAAAAGGATCAATAAGGCCACGAGTAGGAATAGTAACCGCAGACATGCATGTTTCTGGCTCATTAGCCGTCATCAGTGCGGCATAACCAAGTAGGGTATTGCACTTGGCTAGCAAAAGTGTTGGGTACTTGGGAGCAAAGGATGTTGGGGAAACATGTGTAAAGAAACATAAAAACACAAAAACAACGAAAGCTCACACAGGAGTCCTATCGCCATTTTGTGCTTTCGGCCAGCTGTGCGAATGGGTTTTCGGCTAGCAACCAGCGTCGCAACGTTGGCGAAACGGACTCATTGTGTTTGAGTCGTTCTAAGCACTGATGACGGCTAATGAGCCAGAAACATGCATGTCTGCGGTTACCATTCCTACTCGTGGCCTTATTGATCCTTTTTGCGTACATGCCCAATAATTATCCCCTTTTGTTGATATTAATACGCGTTATCTTGGCACTTTGTTTATTTCATAATAGAACGACTCAAACACAATGAGTCCGTTTCGCCAACGTTGCGACGCTGGTTGCTAGCCGAAAACCCATTGGCACAGCTGGCCGAAAGCACAAAATGGCGATAGGACTCCTGTGTGAGCTTTCGTTGTTTTTGTGTTTTTATGTTTCTTTACACATGTTTCCCCAACATCCTTTGCTCCCAAGTACCCAACACTTTTGCTAGCCAAGTGCAATACCCTACTTGGTTATGCCGCACTGATGACGGCTAATGAGCCAGAAACATGCATGTCTGCGGTTACCATTCCTACTAGTGGCCTTATTGATCCTTTTTGCGTACATGCCCAATAATTTTCCCCTTTTGTTGATATTAATACGCGTTATCTTGGCACTTTGTTTATATATATATATATATATATATATATATATATATATATATATATATATACAGTGTAGAGATAATCCTAGGAAATACCCTTTATATGCAATGAGGAAGCAAAAAAAACTCAGGTGCTTCTAAGAGAGTGCCTTTTTATTGTGATCTTAGCTTTCATCTATGCTTATAGATTCTTTAAAGGAAAACTACAAATATTAGAAACATATATATGACAATATGGAAACAAAAAATTACAAAAGAAGTTATCTTACCCAAATAGTAGCATCAAAAAACTCAAAGTGATTTGGGCTTTGAACAAAGAAAGTGCTGACATACAGGTACGTAAATTATCATAATTAACACCTAACAAACTAAGCACAATATAGTATGTTATTTTAATATTATTTCTTATGAAAAAGAACAATTTGAGCCAAACTAACTGAGGTGAAAAAAGAAAAATTAAACAGCGAAAATATGACATTTGTCGACTAAGTGTCACAAGTAAGGTGTACCAACCTCAAATTAGCAAAGTAAAGTTTAAAAATTTTTCAAATATTATATGTTAAAAACAGCCAACAATTGGTTAAAAAGATATACAATTATTATTTTATATAAATAATTGTTTGAAAAGAACAGTTGTTTATAAATAAGGTTTATATATATTGAAACACTTATGGGGGCTTTTTACACAATTTATTTACAAAATTGTTAAGATACACTGAACTCTGCTGGATAACGTCTAACTACTTGACAATACAATGAACTCTTGTGAACACTTGACTCGAACTGACGTAAACTGCCCATTCATCCCCTTATATACAACATTATTTAATCTAGTCAGTGTGTTTAGAAGTTTCTAGAATTTTCTAGAAACATTATGTCACGGGTCAAAATGTACTATAGTAACTAACGAAATTGCTTACCTTAATTTGTTATCATTGTAGTGTTTATTCAAGTAAGAAATCGGTTGATTTAAGTCGTTTATAGTTAGTTATCAATTTATAAATATATTCAGTAGTTGCTAAAATCGATTTTATTTGTTATTATGGTTTGAATTATTGACATTTCATTTACATCTGTCTTGTAAGCGCAACTTCGTTCTTTTGTCAATAGTCCGACGGTAGTGTATTGCAGCCAATGATCAGTCGCATTTTTAACTTTATTGTTAGTATCAAAAATAAATAGGGAAACTAAGTAATGTTGGGTTATTTATTGTTAGTTAATTAAAATAATAAGATTAAATGTATCAGATAACCTCTGTTTGTTCATGAGTGGCTGGCTGAATTAACCATGGTTATTGTCAGTATCGTAGTAGAGGCCATCATGTTTCGTACTGAAGTGTGTCAAAAAGTGAAGTTTGATAACCGAGGACGCTCTTTCCTTTTGACTTCTGTCTCTCGTAGTGAACGCGTGTTAATTAGAAAATTTTTGGGAACTTGATTGCATCTCTGTACATCAGGGGCGACGTAGGTTGGATTTGTGTAATTAAGTTCCATCAGTCTCCATCGAAAACTGTGTAGAAGGTATTTTGCTGGATTTTGGTGAATTTGTTGGAGATTTCGGCTTGTCCGGATTTTTATTGAGATTTTCTATTGGTAAGTAAGTCATGCTTCAGTATCCATGTGATTATTTGATCTTTATGTTCCTTTTTGTCCCTTATGAAACAGACAGTAGCGGGGTCTGGTATTTTTGGAACCTTTCCTTTTTTTTTTTGGATAACCATCGTGGTTGGAGATTGTACGACATTGCATTTAGCAGCGAGGAAATTGTTTTCTTACCCAACTATCAATTGGGATATCGTCTCACGAAAATAAGAACCCTATTTTGTTTTAAATAGGTAAGTTATATAATTACGTTTTAATAATTTAATGACGCCATATAATCAATTTTGGTTAAAAATTCCTATTTTATATGAATATTTCTTTTGTATCGTCCACAGGGTTTTATTTTGTTTAACTGGACTCCTTTTTAGTTTTTTTTACTATCGAAATTGATTTTTGTACTATTACGAATTAATTTTATGTGAATTTTGATTTAAAGTTTTAGTTATAATTTTTGTAAGGACTAGCCAGTAAAAATTAAGTTTGTTAAGCACATTTTGATTATTAGTTTTGACCATTAATTATAAATTCAGGAAAATCAGCTTCTAAAATGTTGTAAAATTCATTTAAATTCACTTTTATTCTTTCATTGTTATACAAGTATCAGTCAATGTGTTTAATTGTATTTAAGTCAGTAAAGTAGAGTAGTGTAATTAATTCAGATTAATTCAAGGAGTCATTCAAATCGTTTTAACCGAATGTTAATGCTTAATTACGATTTTAGGGTTTTTAGTTACCGGCTACAGTTTTTAGTTACCGGCTACATTTTTGGTTACGGGCATAAGTCCCTGAGTCAGGCAGAATTCTGGTTGCTGACCTAATACTTGGTACGAGCTTTGGTTATTGTGTTTGGAGCAAGCCTTTTGGTTTTGGATAAGGCTTAAATTTTGGAACTGACCCAAGTATTGGTGAAGCCTAGGACTGCGGCAAATCATTAAACTACAGATAAGCTATTAGTTTTAAGTCGGGCATAGTTTTAGTTAAAGCTATTTTTCCTTGTTTTTGTTGCGTGTGATCACACCTTTTTGATAAATTTATCTTTTTCTTTATTATTGTTCATATAATTTATTTTATAAATATCAATTGTGTGTCAGGCACGAGGCTTGACAATTTGTATCCTATTGTGAAAATTTTCAATTACTTAAATTTGTTCATTAAAGAAGAGTCTAGTTGACATTTTAGTTTTATTTAGCTCACTTAACGTTATTTTTAGTTGTTGTGTAAATTCAATTAGAACCGTTAAATATTCTAAATTTACTTGATTATCTCCAGTGGGTGAAGTGGTGCCTGGGACATCAGGGGTTTCCGATTTTAACCGTCTAAATCGGTGGCGCGACTCACTAGTATTTGTTACTGACCTCTACGGCTGAGCTGGGCACTAATTTGCCAGTAGAGAGACCACTACCGAACTCAGCTGGAGTTGTATTGCTTTTAGTTCAATTTCTTAATTTTTCTAAATTTGATTTTTGTGTTTAATTCATTAAAATACGTGGCAAATTTTTGGCGCCCAACGTGGGGCTGATTTTGTTAATTGGGGCCGATTTTGTTGATTGGGGCCATTTTGTTAATTGGGGCCGGTTTTGTTAATTGGGGCCGTTTTGTTAATTGGGGCCATGTTGTTTATTGGGGCTAATTTTTGTAATTGTGCCAATTTTGTATTTTGGGTGGATTTAAATTCCGGTAGTTGTAATTTTTGTAATCGCGTTTATATAAGTGAGCTAGGTAATAACTGTATTTTTAATATTTATAATCTGGCGATATTAACTTTTGATCACACCAATCGCGGAATAACTTTTATATTGAGTATGGATTTTAATACTTTTGGTAAGTTTATTTAACATTTTCCATCGTTGCTAATTGTTACTGAACCACAAGTTGTGGCCTATTTGTTGAAAGGTTCGTAGTTGTCACTTATACGTTTGTTGTTGAATTCGTTACGTTGTGTGAGTTTTATGATGGATTTTGTTTGTTGTGATTTATTGTATCTTTTAGGTTATCGTAATTTACCGTATATCAACTGTGATATTTTTTTATAGTTATCTTTGTTGGGATATAACTCACACGTTGCGAGTTCAGAACCTGTTTGTCTTTGAAGTTTGTTGTACGTTCTTTTACACTTTTATTGTTGTATCTTTTTGATGTTTGTTTTTTTTTCACGCCTTGTGGCTGGAGGCGTAAGAATTTCACCACCCGAGGATACTCCAGGCGGGGTGGGTAAGAGTCCCCCAACCTAACCACTTTCTGGATCCAAGTTTCGTTCGACCCTTAGTAACTTATCGTTACCTTATCTATATTATTTTCTATCGTTTCCTGCTCCGTTGGCTTTGAATTACCCTCATGGTTTGGGCCTTTTTTTTGGCCGTGGTGCTATTTCACGTTTTGTGTGGATTTCGAGGCCAAACCTTTTATTTTCCGACCGGGCCATTGGTTGTTGAGTGTCCGGTGGAAAAACCATTTGTTGGGATTTGTAGAGGAATTTTTCGGAGTTAATTTAGTAGGAACTTAGGTATTGTTAACTATAGGTATCGTTCGTTGCTTGGATTCAGACTTGTTCAGCATAACCATCGTTGACCCTTTTGTGCCTTGTGGCTGGAGGCCAGAGAATTTCACCACCCGAGGATACTCCAGGCGGGGAGGTAGAAGTCCTCCAACCTTAACACTTCTGGATTCAAGTAATTTCCTTATCTTTACCTTTATCTTTTCCTTATCTTCCTTATCTTACCTTTTATGTTGTTGCTTGCTTCGTCGACTTTAATTACCCTCATGGTTTGGGTCTCTTTTTTTGGCCGTGGTGCTATTTTCACGTTTTGTGTGGATTTTGGAGGCCAAACCTTTTGTTTTCCGACCGGGCCATTGGTTGTTGAGTGCTCGGTGGAAAAAACCACATGGTGGGATTTGTCGAGGAGTTTTGGTCGACTTAGTGAGTAACATGTGTTCGTTACCTTCTCTACCCTTTGTTAAGTTACTTGAATCCAGCCAAATTATCAACTACCATCGTTGATTACTTTTGTGTTCTGTGTTGCTTTTCTTTCTTTTTGTTTGTCTTTCGTTTTGTTTTAGCACCCAGTGCAGTGCTGTTGTTCCCGAGTATTACTCAAAATTTTTGTTTTTTTTTCCTTCTTTGGGTTTTGAGGTGTAGTTAGTTCGTATTTTCTTACGAAATGGTATATGGCGTTTTATTAGTTTTATTGTTAGGCTTGTTGTCCCTTTTTATCGTGATTGTTGGCTCATTTAGCACTATTGCGTTATCGTCGAAAATCTTTGGTAGATTTTCTCCTTTCTTAGGGGAGGGGATGTTGTCACGGGTCAAAATGTACTATAGTAACTAACGAAATTGCTTACCTTAATTTGTTATCATTGTAGTGTTTATTCAAGTAAGAAATCGGTTGATTTAAGTCGTTTATAGTTAGTTATCAATTTATAAATATATTCAGTAGTTGCTAAAATCGATTTTATTTGTTATTATGGTTTGAATTATTGACATTTCATTTACATCTGTCTTGTAAGCGCAACTTCGTTCTTTTGTCAATAGTCCGACGGTAGTGTATTGCAGCCAATGATCAGTCGCATTTTTAACTTTATTGTTAGTATCAAAAATAAATAGGGAAACTAAGTAATGTTGGGTTATTTATTGTTAGTTAATTAAAATAATAAGATTAAATGTATCAGATAACCTCTGTTTGTTCATGAGTGGCTGGCTGAATTAACCATGGTTATTGTCAGTATCGTAGTAGAGGCCATCATGTTTCGTACTGAAGTGTGTCAAAAAGTGAAGTTTGATAACCGAGGACGCTCTTTCCTTTTGACTTCTGTCTCTCGTAGTGAACGCGTGTTAATTAGAAAATTTTTGGGAACTTGATTGCATCTCTGTACATCAGGGGCGACGTAGGTTGGATTTGTGTAATTAAGTTCCATCAGTCTCCATCGAAAACTGTGTAGAAGGTATTTTGCTGGATTTTGGTGAATTTGTTGGAGATTTCGGCTTGTCCGGATTTTTATTGAGATTTTCTATTGGTAAGTAAGTCATGCTTCAGTATCCATGTGATTATTTGATCTTTATGTTCCTTTTTGTCCCTTATGAAACAGACAGTAGCGGGGTCTGGTATTTTTGGAACCTTTCCTTTTTTTTTTTTTGGATAACCATCGTGGTTGGAGATTGTACGACATTGCATTTAGCAGCGAGGAAATTGTTTTCTTACCCAACTATCAATTGGGATATCGTCTCACGAAAATAAGAACCCTATTTTGTTTTAAATAGGTAAGTTATATAATTACGTTTTAATAATTTAATGACGCCATATAATCAATTTTGGTTAAAAATTCCTATTTTATATGATTATTTCTTTTGTATCGTCCACAGGGTTTTATTTTGTTTAACTGGACTCCTTTTTAGTTTTTTTTACTATCGAAATTGATTTTTGTACTATTACGAATTAATTTTATGTGAATTTTGATTTAAAGTTTTAGTTATAATTTTTGTAAGGACTAGCCAGTAAAAATTAAGTTTGTTAAGCACATTTTGATTATTAGTTTTGACCATTAATTATAAATTCAGGAAAATCAGCTTCTAAAATGTTGTAAAATTCATTTAAATTCACTTTTATTCTTTCATTGTTATACAAGTATCAGTCAATGTGTTTAATTGTATTTAAGTCAGTAAAGTAGAGTAGTGTAATTAATTCAGATTAATTCAAGGAGTCATTCAAATCGTTTTAACCGAATGTTAATGCTTAATTACGATTTTAGGGTTTTTAGTTACCGGCTACAGTTTTTAGTTACCGGCTACATTTTTGGTTACGGGCATAAGTCCCTGAGTCAGGCAGAATTCTGGTTGCTGACCTAATACTTGGTACGAGCTTTGGTTATTGTGTTTGGAGCAAGCCTTTTGGTTTTGGATAAGGCTTAAATTTTGGAACTGACCCAAGTATTGGTGAAGCCTAGGACTGCGGCAAATCATTAAACTACAGATAAGCTATTAGTTTTAAGTCGGGCATAGTTTTAGTTAAAGCTATTTTTCCTTGTTTTTGTTGCGTGTGATCACACCTTTTTGATAAATTTATCTTTTTCTTTATTATTGTTCATATAATTTATTTTATAAATATCAATTGTGTGTCAGGCACGAGGCTTGACAATTTGTATCCTATTGTGAAAATTTTCAATTACTTAAATTTGTTCATTAAAGAAGAGTCTAGTTGACATTTTAGTTTTATTTAGCTCACTTAACGTTATTTTTAGTTGTTGTGTAAATTCAATTAGAACCGTTAAATATTCTAAATTTACTTGATTATCTCCAGTGGGTGAAGTGGTGCCTGGGACATCAGGGGTTTCCGATTTTAACCGTCTAAATCGGTGGCGCGACTCACTAGTATTTGTTACTGACCTCTACGGCTGAGCTGGGCACTAATTTGCCAGTAGAGAGACCACTACCGAACTCAGCTGGAGTTGTATTGCTTTTAGTTCAATTTCTTAATTTTTCTAAATTTGATTTTTGTGTTTAATTCATTAAAATACGTGGCAATTATTTAAAATGGTTAGTTGATTTTTTTACAAACTTCTAAAAATCAACTGTCAACAACAATCTTTCAAATTAAGGTCCCTTCTTTTACGGTTATCCCGTTACACTGCCCCCTCCTTAGATTCATTCCTCCTGGAATGTTATTTCCTACATCGGAATCCCGCACACTCCCTGAGCCAGCCAAACCATCTTCTTGGAGTTGCTGCGCATCTCCACTGTGGTTTCCCTGGTAAGGCGCCAAACGATCATGATGGACCACGACGGGTTTCCCTCTGGGAATTTTCACGATCCGATAAATGACATCGTTAATCTTCTTCTTGATGGTGTAAGGACCTTCCCAGTTCTTCTGTAATTTGGGACAAATACCTCGACGCCGTCGGGGGTTATAGAGCCAGACTAAATCTCCAACTTGGTAACTCTTTTCCATTGTCCGTGTGTCATAGTACCTCTTCATCCGATCACTAGATAATTGTAGTTTTCCACGCACCAGGTTGTGTATATTTTCCATTCGATTCTGAAGGTCGGTGACATATTGTTCACGTGCCATTTCTTCGCCAGGTTTACAACCAAACACCAAGTCACATGGTAGCCTCAATTCTCTACCGAACAGGACCTTCGCAGGCGTTTGGCCAGTTGATTCGTTGATGGCCGATCGAATTGCCATTAGAAATAGTGGAATATGTCGATCCCAATCCCTCTGACAATCTGACACCACTTTTGACAGATAGTTGGTTATAGTCCGGTTCATTCGTTCCACCATTCCATCAGACTGAGGGTGCATCGCTGTGGTTCTCGTTTTGTGGATGCCTAATCTTTGGCAAACTTCTTGAAACAGCTTGCTCTCAAAATTTCTTCCTTGGTCTGAATGTAATTCTAATGGTACCCCAAATCGGCTTACGAATTCTTCAACCAATATATCTGTTAAAGTGGTAGCTTCCTGATTGGGAACTGCATATGCTTCAACCCATTTAGTGAAGTAGTCCATTACAACAAAGATGTACTTGTTTCCTACATCGGTCTGTGGAAGTGGCCCCAATACATCTACTGCGATTTTTCAAAAGGACTTCCAACCAGGTATTGCTGCATTTCCGCCTTCGGTTTTCGGTGCGGACCGTTACTGGCAGCACATGTAGTGCATTTACGACACCAATCTTTAACATCATTAGTGCAATTTACCCAGTAAAATCTATCTCGGATCTTTTGCAGCGTTTTCGTGATACCCAGATGTCCTCCAGAACTATCATTATGCATCTGTTTTAAAATTTCCGGTACAGCATTTCTTGGGACCACTATTTGTTTCCTTGTTTCTGTGCCCTCGGAATTTTCTACAAGTCTTTTAACGAGCCCTCCGTCCAAAATTAAAGAGTTCCATTGGGACCAGTATGCTTTTAAAGCAGGAGAGGATGAGGATATCTCTCTCCACAACGGACGACGGTCCATTCGCTTCCACTCCCTAATTTTTCTCAGAACGGGATCGTTTTTTTGTTGCTCCTCCAGCATAGAGCTCTCGTCTTCTGGCACAACCTTAACTAAGGCAAGTTTTTCCTCGTTCTGCTCCATACGGGTACAATGGGGGCAATCAGGTCGACATGGTCTTCTGGAAAGTGCATCAGCATTACGATGTCTGGTTCCAGGTCTGTGCTCGATTTCAACATCATATTCCTGCAGTTTTTCGAGCCATCTTGCTATCTGTCCTTCTGGGTTCCTACAGCTAAGTAGCCACTTTAAACTAGCATGGTCTGTTCTGACCAGGACTTTTCTGCCATACAGATATCTATAAAAGTGTTCGACGGATTTTACAACTGCTAACAGTTCCCTCCGAGTTACACAGTAGTTCTTTTCAGCTTTCGATAAAGTTTTGCTGAAGTAACCAACCACTCTTTCCTTACCGTCTTGTAGCTGTGACAAGACGGCTCCAATTCCCACATTGCTGGCGTCGGTGTCCAGAATAAGCTTACCATCAGGAAGAGGATAAGCAAGAACAGGTGCTGACGTAAGCTGTTTCTTCAATATTTCAAACGCCTTTTGACATTCCTGATCCCAACAGAAGGACTTATCTTGTTCTGTCAAACGTGTCAAGGGTTTGGCGATGTCTCCAAAATTCTTGACATATCGTCGGTAATAGGAACAAAGACCCAAGAAACTCCGGAGCTGATGTTTGTCGATAGGGATTGGCCATTCCTGGACGGCTTGTGTCTTAGCGGGGTCAACAACAACGCCATCCTTGCTTACGTTATGTCCTAAATAGTTGACCTGTCTCTGGAACAAGTGGCATTTCTTAAGATTCAATGTTAGATTAGCGTTCTGTAATCTTTTAAAAACTTCTTCCAGGTTAGATAAATGTTCCTTAAAGGTCTTACCCATTATGATGATGTCGTCTAGATAAACTAGACAAGTTTCCCATGACAAACCCCGCAGGATGTTCTCCATTAGTCGTTCAAACGTCGCAGGAGCATTACAGAGGCCAAATGGAAGGACCGTGAATTGCCATAACCCTGATCCACTGGTAAAGGCTGTCTTTTCTTTGTCTGCAGGATTCATTTTAACTTGCCAGTATCCGCTTTTAAGGTCCAAGGTAAAAAACAGAGTAGAACCCGCCAAAGCGTCGAGGGCATCATCAATCCTTGGCAGAGGATAACTGTCCTTCTTAGTGACATCATTTAGCTTTCGATAGTCGACACAAAACCGCATTGATCCGTCTTTCTTTCTCACTAATACCACAGGAGAAGCCCACGGACTACTGGATGGTTCGACTATGCCATTTTGAATCATTTCTTTAAGGGCTCTGTCTGCTTCTTCCTTTTTAACTTGAGGCATCCTTCGGGGTACCTGTCGAATCGGACGTGCATCACCAGTGTCAATTCTATGTTGTACAACATCAGTTCTTCCCAGTTTACTTTTAGAACCAAATACAGGTTTATAACGGTAAAGTAGATCTCTTACCTGTTTCTTTTCTAATTTTGACAAAGAGGGGTCTAAATTTGTCATTAATTGTTTAATTTCGTTGGTGTCATCTGTTTCCGTAACATTTATCTTGTGAATTATGGAAATTACTGGTTCTAAACTTCCCATTTCCGTGTCCTTTCGGAGAAGAACTGGATGATCGTTCAAGTTGATAACTCGGATGGGTACCTCTTTGGCGGATCTAACAAGAGTCTTACCCACAAGGAGTCCTTTTCCCAATTCATGGTCATGGTTCTTCGGCTCTATCATGGCTGGGGCACCATCTGGCTCCAGTCCATCCAACCGCGCTGTGACGACACATTCGCAGCTTGCCGGAAGTTCGATATCATCGATTAGCTTAATCGAGGCATTGTCAACTTGTTTTCGGTGCAGGAATATTTCTTTATTACCAGTACGAAGGATACGTTGGCGAAGATCCAAATGAAAACCACAGTGGAGCATAACATCCATGCCCAGAACAACATCTTCATCAACGTCAGCCACCAGCACTGAGTGAACAAGACAGGTTGAACCAAACTGTAGCGTCACCTGTATCTCACCGTAGACTCTAGCAGAATCTCCGGTAGCGGTACGCAATCTCCAACTGGTAGTCAACATCTTATTTCGCATAATGATGGTTGGTCGGACGATAGTTTTTGTAGCTCCAGTGTCTACCAGCATGCTAATATTCTTCCCATCAAGGAGGCCATCTACATATAAGCTGTCCACGTGATGTCGCAGAGTTGCCAATTTAATGGTGTGAGGGGCTTCGGGAATGTTTGGGGTCGATTTCGCCCTCCAGGAGTCGACCCGTTCTAGTTTTCCTGCTGCTGGGGTACTTCAGCAGAAGATTTTTCTTTTTGGGGGCAAGTATTTCTTATATGGCCTAGTTCTCCGCAGTTCCAGCATCTCACTTGGCGCCTTCTTCTTGGAGATAACTTCATTAATCTCTCTACTACCGCTTCAACGTCGCTAACGGAATGAACGGCATGGTCGTAGTTACCGGTGATTTCCCTTAGTCGAGCAACTCCACGTGAGGCCTCCGTCGCCGCCTCAAACTCCAGGGCAATGGTCAAGGCGTCCACAAGAGTCTTCGGCCGCGCCAACCGTACAGCGCGCTGCAACTCGACGTCTCGAAGACCATCGGTGAAGGTTTGGACTGCTAGGCACTCCAGGAAATCCTCCGCTGCATTTGAATACGCAAGTCGTACCATTCTTGCTACATCCGCTTCAAATTCCTGGATAGTTTTTCCATTTTTCTGTTTTCGGCTCTTTAACTGCATTCGGTACACCGGTTGTAGATGAGTTTGACCATAACGCATCTCTAGACGATTCACCAATAACTCGAAGTTGTCAGCTTCATCCGGTGTCAATGATTGCAAGACGTCTAAAGCTTCGCCTCGCAGAGCTACGGTTAGGGACAATGCTTTCTCCTGGGATGACCATCCATTAGCTCTGGTCGCTGCGTCGAATTGTTTCAGGTAATTTGGCCAGGAAGTCTTCCCGTCGAAGGTCGGGGGTTTCATTGTCGTTCGCACCTGGGTCGTCTCCTCGTTTCTTCGTCGTTCGACGTCTGCGTGGCAGGTTTCCATCCTTCCTGCATCTCCGTCGCCGTGGTGGATGGGCTGGTTTCGACGACCAGCTTCCTGTTCTTGTTGAAGCTTCCTTATTTCGGACTGCATTTGCTGGTTGATCTCGTCTCGCAAGTTGGCAACTTGCTGATTTTGCTCGTCTCGTATGTTGGTCACTTGTTGATTCATGTTGTCCACTTGCTGATTCAAGTTGTCTACTTGCTGATTCAAGTTATCTACTTGCTGATTCAAGTTGGCTACTTGCTGATTTTGCTCGTCACGAAGATGTGATATTTGCTGGGAGAACGAACTGGATAACTCATCTGTTAGGGTAGACATCCGTTGTGATAGCTCCTCTTGTTGGCTCTTCATCTGACTGGATAACTGGGAAAGTTGTTGAGTTTGTTCTTCTTGTTGGCTCGTCATTCGTTGGGACAGCTGGGACATATCTTCGCGCTGGCTGCTTATCTGACTGGACAACTGGGACAGTTGTTGAGCTTGTTCTTCTTGCAGCCGGGAAAGTTGTTGAGCTAGTTCAGAATTGGCTTTTTGAACTGGGTCTTCGAACTCCACAGCGTCAGGGTCCAAATCATTATTTACATAGTATTCACGGAGCCTTCTTAACAATACGGATTTGCTTCCAGTAGTTTCCAACTCCAATTCTTCGAGCTCTCTTCTGAGCTCAGCCACCAATAGTTCATTTATCTTTTTTCCAGGCATTCTTGTATCTTCACCCCACACCTGACACCAATTTGAAACACTTATGGGGGCTTTTTACACAATTTATTTACAAAATTGTTAAGATACACTGAACTCTGCTGGATAACGTCTAACTACTTGACAATACAATGAACTCTTGTGAACACTTGACTCGAACTGACGTAAACTGCCCATGCATCCCCTTATATACAACATTATTTAATCTAGTCAGTGTGTTTAGAAGTTTCTAGAATTTTCTAGAAACATTATTTAAAATGGTTAGTTGATTTTTTTACAAACTTCTAAAAATCAACTGTCAACAACAATCTTTCAAATTAAGGTCCCTTCTTTTACGGTTATCCCGTTACAATATATATATATATATATATATATATATATATATATATATATATATATATATATATATATATATATATATATATATATATATATATATATATATATATATATATATATATATATATATATATATATATTGTTATGATTCTCCTTTGGCTCCGGCTATTGGGTCTGGGTTCCTTGCAATTTTTCTTTATTTAAATAAGATTTTATTCATTTAAAGCATCAATATTTTATTTAAACTTTTAACTTCAATTATATTTATTTCCATTTAATACACTTCCAT
The DNA here is from genome assembly GCA_964028335.1 of Altica lythri. Taxonomy (NCBI): domain Eukaryota; kingdom Metazoa; phylum Arthropoda; class Insecta; order Coleoptera; family Chrysomelidae; genus Altica; species Altica lythri. Next base: position 10,037,335 of record OZ034806.1, on the reverse strand, counting down.
CTCTTTAAATAAAAATTCTAAATTTTAAAATTCAAACTATCTTTCAACATAAATTATAAAGTCAAAACTCAAATTCAAAAATTCATAATCAACTATCTCTATGGCATTTCACCGTTTTTTATATACATTAAAAAAAATTATAGTCACTGGTCTATGTCGTCACACTATACAGTAAGATATTTTATTTACATAATAGACACAGTGATATCATAACAAATCCCCACAATTAAAAAAAATTAAAATTTTCTCCAAAGATATATTTTAATTTTTGAAATTTACTTTTATAAATTAAAAAAAAAAATAATAATTTAAAATTTAAAACATAACAATTAACATTTTATAACAAATTCTGAATACTTTAAGTTTCTTCAAAATACCTATACAGGCTCTCAATATTAAATATTCCTCTAACATTTCTTGTTATCAGATCTTCAACAATATAACTTTTAACACCTTTTTCATTTACTACCCTATAAGGTCCTTCAAATATAGCTTTTAATTTTCCTGATTCATTTTTCTTTAAATTTCCACTTATATAAGCTTTTATTATCACCAATTCTCCTTTCCTAAACTTTACAGGATATCTCACTTTTTTCTTAATTTTTTTATAATATTTTTCCCATACATCCATTAATCTTTTTCTTACTTTTTCAATAATTTCGTCGTATCTTTTTCTTTCTTCATCTTCTTCCCAATTTCGTTTCGGTTTTCGACCTAACATTAAATATGTTGGTGTTTCTTCTGTTATTACATTTGGAATATCATTTATATACATTTCTACTTTATTAATATAATTTTCCCAATCTTTATGTTCCCTTCCATTTAAACTTATTCTTAAAAATTTTATCACCTCTTTAATATATTTTTCTGCAGGATTTGCTGCAGGATGTCTTATACTAATACAATTCTTTTTAATTCCCTTCCTTTCTAAAAATTTTTCTAAATTTTGTCCTTGAAAATACGTTGCATTGTCCATTACACATGTCTTTGGCATACCTATTTCTTCTATAAATTTTTCTAAACAATTTTTAATGCTTTTATAATTTGTCCTTCTACATGGATATAATTTTATAAATTTTGTAAAAACATCAACAATTACTAATATATGCTTATTATTATTCTTACTTTTTATTAGATTACTAATTAAATCTATTGCTATTACTTCCAATTTTTTTATTGCTGTAACACTTTTCCCAATATTTTTATTCACTTTATTCTTATTTTTATTCAATTGACATATCTTACATGTTCTTGTTATTTCTTTTGCTATCTTTTGATCTTTTTTCATTATAAAATTTTCTCTAAATAATAACCACAATTTTCTTGAACTTATATGTCCATATGTTACATGCAAATTTTTTAATATTTGTTTCCTAAATAACTTTCAATTACATAAACTTCTTCGTTTCCTAATTCCTTGATATAATATCCATCCTTGATTAGTGTATTTTGTTTTTCTTTTTCCGTTAAATTTTGTTGACTTTTTATTATTTCTTCTTCTGAAAATATACCTTCATCTTCTATTAATTTATTCATTCCAATTTGTACTATTCTTCCTTTATCCTTATTTTCACTACTTTCTCTTGATAATGTATCTGCAATAAGATTTTCCTTTCCTGATAAATATCTAATTTCAAAATCATATTCTTGTAATAACAAACTCCATCGATATATCCTATTATTATTAAGACGATTAACCATTACATTCTTCAACGCCATGTGATCGGTTTTAATTATAAACTTTTTTCCAATTAAATAAAATCGACATTTTTGCACACAAAAAACTATACTTGCAAATTCCAACTCTGATACACTATAATTTCTTTCATATATTTTTGTGACTCGAGACATAAAACATATTGGTACTTCTATTCCATTTTGTATTTGTATTAAAACCCCTGCTAACTTATTAATTGATGCATCTGTTCTTAATATAAATTCTAATTCATAGTTTGGATGATATACTTTCAAATTATTGGTAAACATTTTTTTCAAATCATTAAACGCTTGTTCTCTTTCTTCATTCCATTCCCATTTTACATTTTTCTTTAATAATTCTACTAATGGAATCTGTTTTTCTGATAGATTTGGTATTAACTTTTTGTAATAATTCATCATTCCCAAAAATCCCCTTATTTGCTTTAAACTTTTTGGTTTCTCAAATTTTACAATTTTATCTACTCTTTCCGTATCCATCTCTACTCCATTTTTATTAATTTTAAATCCTAAATATATCACTTCCTTTAAAAAAAATTGACATTTTTCTTTATTTATTTTTAATCCAGCTGAATCCAATTCTTTTAATTTTAAAACAATATTTAAATGTTTTTTATGCTCTTCTTCATTTTTTGAATAAATTAATATATTATCCACATAATGCATAACAAAATTTTCATACTTGTTCAAAATTTTATGTAATGCTTTAACCAAAGCGGCACATGCACTTTGTATACCAAATGGTACTACTTTAAATTGATATACTACACCATCAATACTAAAACCAGTATATTTCCTACTACTTTTATGTAGAGGTATTAACCAAAAACTATGTTTTAAATCTATTTTACTGAAAATTTCAATTCCTGTTATTCTACCAAATATTGCTTCAATATGCATAGGTTTTTCATATTGTGGTATTGAAAATTTATTAAAATTAAGTTATTTGCTCAATAAAATAACTTTTTAAAAATTGTATTTTTTACAATAAATGATAATAAAAGATTACAATATAATGAATTTAACATAAGTAACAAATAACAAATATAACTGTAACTAAAATTGTTAAATGAATGTCTTCTGCACAGCGGTCCCTTATTATTTATAGGAGCGATAAGCTTGGTCTCTTAATGATAGTTTTACGACTGCGGATTCCTTAACTCCCCCCCTCTCAAGACTGAAGTTAGGGACTCCTTGGTAGGACGTGGCTTCAGGAACAGAGTTTGAATCCTCTTCCTTTTATATAAGCATAAACTGAAAGTAATTATAATAACCAAACATATTAAAATCAATGAAAACCATGATATATATCCGTGGGTAGGAATTGACATCTCGTCCTCCAGTAAGTCTATATTGTGTCCTTCTGGAATTGAAATATTTTTGATGGTTAATCTGTATTGTGGCTCAATCATTGTTCTTCCTATCTGTGGTGAATTGATCTCTTGAGTTTGTAGACAGTCCACAGGCATTATATAAAAGTGGCATAATTTTGCGGGACTAGGACAACTCTCCGTTCGAGGATCATTTGTAGTTATTATAGTCTGCTTTAACGAACTATAAGAAAAGTTTCGTATGTCTGTTTTGGCAAAGGTACAGGTATCTAGGCTGGATAGGCTGCATAAACTTGTTTTCGGATCTTTACATATGTATCTTTGCTCTTCTAAATACCAACAGTAACTGTACCATTTTTCCTCACAATAAAAACCCGTAGGTGCTAAGAGTAGTGTACCATTTTCATTTGGGATTGGGAATATCTGGTAAAGTTTAGAACTGAATTTATTTAAAATTGGTATTTTTACTATTATTTTCAAATCAGATCGTTGGATATATGTAATCATTTCAGAGTATTGTAATAATTTAAGAGGATGTTGACTCGAGTATATAATCTGATTTTTATCATATTTCTGATGTAATTTGTTTTTAAAATAGTTAACTTGGTAAATATCAAAGAATTCGATGTTAATTATGTTTGCCCTTGATAAGGTGATAGTCATTACTATTTTTCTGATAAAAGCTAATATTAGTTCTAATTGACTATTTAATATTTGATAGTTGATAATTGCATTTTGATTGTCTGTAATATTTGAAATTGATTCTATTATTTGATTTAGATTATAATTATATTCGGAAATAGTTTGATGTAATTGTTTTTCTATATCCTTAGCAATACTGAATGTTTTTAAATTAATTTCTTTGTTATTTAAAATATTTGCATTGATTATTTTTAAATCATCATTATCTGGATTTCCTGTAATGAATTTTATTATACTTCCAAGTCCATTTACGAGACCTCGTTTATAGCGGTTTTGGTTAATTATGGAAAACTGTGTTTTTATATTTTGTAACAAACTTTGATACTGTTTTTCTAAGATATTATGTTTTATATCTACACTGACCATATTTATTAAATTTTGAATATGAGTTAAATTAACTGAAAGTAAAAATCTATGTTTTTGAATTATTTCCGATTGTACTCCTGTTTCTTCTTGGAAATATCCATGTAGATTGTTAAAACACTGAATTTGCGTTTGGCCGATATGTAACAATGAGATAAGGAGAATGAATCTGAAAAAGAAAATTCCTTTTTTCTATTTTCGTATTCGTTTAATATGTTTTATATTAGCATTAATTTTTCGATTAGCTGGAGTTAACCCAGTGACTTGAGTGTCTTTTTGTTGAATTACTTTAATACTTTCGTATGGTAGATCTTTGTTAAATTGTTTTTTGTTTCTATAAATAATGGTATCGGGGTTAATTTCAGGAATGGGCTCTTGTCTATTTTGATTGGCATTTGTTAAATTTTTTGTCATTCTTGTTTTGGTGTTTGTGTATACATATTCTAAAAATGGTTGTATTTCGTTTTTTCTGTTTTGATTATAATTCTCATATAAGGTTAAGTCATTATCAAATAGTACATCAGTTTCATATGGACCATATAATAATGTAAATGGAGCAAAGTTAGTTGTGGAGTGAATACTTTGATTATAAATAGTGATTGCAGTAGTCATTAAATTATCTATTCTTTCTTTCGGATTTTGAATTTGTAAAACTCGTAATATTTCTAACAATGTAGAATGAAATCTCTCAACTGGAGAATTGCTGGTTGAGTTTGCAGCAGTGGTTACGTGTTTTTCTATTTTATATAGGTCTAAATATTCCGATATCGCATTTGAAGTAAAGGTAGTGGCATTGTCGAATACGATTCTTTTTGGGAAATTATGGTGTGAAAAGAAATGTCTTAATATATTTAAAATTGTAACAGCGGTTCTGTCTTCTATTAACCCTTTAACGGCGAAATTTGCTTTCTTGAGTTTTATCACGAAACGGTATTTATTGTGCAACTATAAGTAGATATTTAACAAAAACAAAAAGATACTTTTGAAAAAAATTGTATATTTTGAGAAAAAATTACCGTTACCTTAACGTAACGCTAGCGTAATGTGACATAAAATTAGTTAGTGTGGAAAATTTCGTTACATTCTATACATAAGCCTACATCACACTTTCGGCATTTTGTTATTACACTGGAGCTACAGCCCTCACCGGCGCATCTTCTTCTTTTCCTTCCATCATTCGGCACAAGCAAGTGGTTGAGACCATCATACCTCAAATCATCTGATACCCTGTTCAGACTTATACTGGACCGTGATGTTGCGGGCCTTCCTGCTCCCTTCGGCGGAACTGAATATTTAGTAAGATATGTTTGCACTATCTGCCTTCTAAATACCAACTGTGGAATATTTTCGTGCTGTCTATAAATGTTCCATGCATTCACCACTGAAACATCCAATAACCAAGTGAAAATTGCCCACCACCACTTTTTGCGCCTAATACTTATTCTATATCTGGCAGTATTCTCATCCATCAAATCAGTACCACCCATAAAACGATTATATTCCGTTATAAGTGATGGACGACTGACATAGATCTTCTTCTTTTCCACTCGAGAAAATCGTTTTACGATTGTAGTTGGATTTGTACCATGACACGTGGAAGCTACAGCGACGACATTATTATCCACCCATTTTGCAACAATAATACCATCGTCTTTATCAATGACAGAGCAGTAATCGCCTCTATTGCTTTGCTTCTGAAAAACTTTATTTTTCGCCAATGGACAACACTTAGGTATACGGTTTTCTCGAATTGTTCCCGTACCATCATATCCATTCTGCTTCAAATAATATAAAACATTGAAACCAGTAAACAAATTGTCGAAATAAAATTTAAATGGCAATTTTCTCATAGCTTCCGGAAACTCGTGAATCATGACTATCATTGGTGCAATGTTTATTCCAAATTCCTTTTCGAAAGTGCCCTGCCCTTTTGGATTTTTTCCTTGATATAAGTCAAAGTTAACTAAATAACCTGATGGTGTATTTAGACACCACATCTTGTATCCGAACCTAATGGGTTTCCCGCGAATGAAATGTTTACAGGAATGGCGTCCAAAATATTTTATCATTGACTCATCAAAGTCTAGGTGTTCCTCGGGGATCCAGTTTTCCAGAAATTTTTGCTTAACCATATCCATAAAAGTTCTGAGTTTCCATAGTTTATCTGATTGATCAGGTTTTGTATTATCTGCGCAGTGTAAATATTTTATTATTTGTCGAAATCTATCCCTTCGCATAGCTTGGCTCACCATATGATTTCTCATATCATCGTTGACATCCCAATAGAAATCTCTACCGGGTAGTTCAGCATAGCCTGATAAAATAAAAATAGCTAGGCAACATTTCATTTCATCACATGTTATTTTTGGATAGGTTTCATTCAAAAATAATGCATATTTATTTGATTGGTCGACAAGAAATTCAACAATTTGGTCGTCAATAAAATTTTCAAACATTTTAACAGGCGACAAATGGACATTAGAAAATATATTTGATTGTTTTGGAAATTCTCTTGGAGATGGAATTAGGTCTCCGTCAATCCAACTTATTTTGATTTTACCTGGTCGCTCCGCAATCTTTTGTGAGGCACTAGCTGCAGCTTCAATTTGATCTGCAGCTTCAATTTGATTATTTTCCTCTCCATTATGAATTCTCACTTCAACATGAGCTGAGAATTGTTGCCTGTTGAGATTGTCGATCATGCCGCCATCATCCTCTTCACCAGAGTCCTCATCTGTGAGGACATTTGAGTCTGGAGGTTCTATAAAAATATCTCTAACATCAATATCATTCTCATAAACCACATTCAACGCCTCTTCAAGAGTAAAACCGCGCCTAGAATAAAAATAATATTTTTTAATATTTTGCCCCCGCCACTGGCTAGCGTTACGATAACGTAACGGTGAAAAAAAATCAACAGAATAACAAAACCGTGCCAGTTAACTAGAAGTTTACTATTCGGTTATAAATTTCAAACATTCTTTTAGTATTATTTACTACTACCATGAATGTTATCATAAAAACAAAAATCTGTGAGTACTTACTCTAACCGAAAGTCCATTATCTGATCACTCATACTATATATTCAACTTGAACACTTTATAAAACAGAAATTAAAAGTAAAATCAAAAAATCTCTTACTGTCACCGATTGTATGACTATCTGACAACTGATTACCATAACCTAAAATCTTGTTTACCGCTAAAGTTGGGACAGAACCATAAAAATAGAGTTAGGTGCGGCCGTTACATAAACGTAACACTAGCCGTTGATGGGTTAAATAGGCTTGAGCGTATTTGGAAAAAGGATCTATAATGGTTAGAAATTGTTTTGATTTCATGTGAAATATATCTACGTGTAATGTATATAGAGGTTTTGTAGGTAACATAGGACCTTGAAATGGTATTTTGTATGGACGTCTTTCATACTTCGCTTTTAAACAAATGTCACAATTGTTTATAATTTTAATAATAGTTTCTTTTAAATTTGGGAAGTAAATGGATTTCTTTAAATATAAATAGGTTTGATTAATTCCATTATGATTTAGGCTATGATAATTTTTTATATAATTTGTTTGTTCGTTTTCCTCTTCTATGTCTAATAATTTGACTAAACAAAGGCATATGTTTATTGACATAAATTTTTCCTGTATTAATTCTTCTAGTATAGGTCTTAAGATTTCTTTTTGATTTAAAAAGATTCCATATGTTTTAGTGGGGTCTATTATTTCAATTAATTGATTAGTAATTTGGTCCTTTAAGTTTTCCTTAGATAAATGAATCAAATATACATTTTTATTAAACCGTTGTATAAATTCGTATCGAGGAACTGAAGTTATATTAAGAAATATCTGGTTTTTAAATAAGTTTATGGGTTTTTCAGAAATAAATAGTCCGGCAGAAATATTTTCTTCTTGAGAGTGAACTGTGTTACTTGTAGAAGGTTGTGGTGATCTAAAGTTTAGAAACTCGGATAAGAAATCTTTTGGTTCCGTAATAGTCATAGGGGCCATGGAACTATTTTCATCATCTATTTCTTGTTCGTGCATATTTATTTCAATTCGTGATAAAGCATCAGCGACAACGTTACTAGAACCCTTTAGATATTTAATATCAAACTGATATTCATCTAATTTAATTTTCCATCGTATTAAGCGGCTATTAGGGGTTTTTAATTTTGATAACCATACTAAAGGATTATGGTCTGTGAAAATCGTAAAGTGTCTCATATACAGAAAAGGTCTAAAATGATTTACGGAATTTACAATAGACAATAATTCCTTTTCAATAGTTGAATAGTTACGTTCAGCGGAATTTAAAGTTCTGGAATAAAATGCAATTGGTTTATTTTCTTGCGATAATACGGACCCTATTGAATCTGAAGCGTCAGTAGTTAGAGTAAAAGGCTTAGAAAAGTCGGGATGCGTTAATATAGGGGAATTAATGAGTAGTTCTTTACATTTTTCAAATGCTTCTTTATATTGTGGACAATCTAAATTTATTTTTTCCTTTTTTCTTGTAAATTTATTTATTGCGAAAGATACTCGTGCAAAGTCAGGGATAAAGCGTCTGTAATAACCCATGAGGCCAAGAAAAGACTTAATTTCTTTTACGGTTTTTGGTAGAGGATATTTCTCTATAGATTCTATTTTTAAAGGATTTGGACTTATTCCTTCAGGTGTTACTACATGACCTAAAAATTCGACCCTTTTTGTAAGAAATTCGCTCTTATCTATTTGGATCTTCAAATTGGCTAGTGTTAGTGATTCAAATATTAGTTTTAAGTCTATAAGATGTTCGTGTAAACTTTTAGAAAAAATTATAATATCATCCATATATACAAAACATCTCTTGTTTATATGGGGTGCTAAGACTTCATTCATTAATCTTTGGAAAGAGCTAGGTGCATTTTTTAACCAAAAGGCATTCTCAAGTACTCGAAATGTCCTTGAGGAACAGTAAATGCTGTTTTTTGTATTGAATCTGGGTGCATTTTAATTTGATGAAAACCCTGTGATAAGTCCAAACAGGTGAAATACGTCGCTTTTCCTAAGTTATCAAGAATTTCGTCTATCCGCGGAAGAGGATATTTGTCTTTAATAGTTTTTTCGTTTAATTTACGAAAATCTACTACCATGCGATTATCTTTTCGCCAGAAGCATCAGCCTCTTTTGGAACTATCCAAACTGGGCTGGAATATGGTGAGATACTGGGGCGAAAAATTTTTTGGTCTAACAGTTTCTCAATTTGTTTCTGTATTTCCTGTCTCATCATTTGAGGATGTCTAAAGCTTTTACTATATATTGGAAACTCATCTTGGGTTCTAATAAAATGTTGTGTATGAGTGGTGGCTGATAAATTTTTAATATTATCATGGAACAACCTAGGAAATTTTTTACATAAAGAAATTAATTTTTCTTTCTCTTCGTGATTTAAATGGCAGGTTCTTAAAATGTTAGGGTCAAAATTTTGTTTGTTATTTTTTATTGTGTTATGAACATTAAACTTATTTAAATTTTGAACATTTAGTGGTTTTGTTATTGAATTCTTTATAATTAAATTAGGAATTTCTATATGGCCATTTATAATTTGGTGGATTGATGGCGGAATAGTTACACCATCACTTAATTTTGTTTCAGGCAAATAAGCATGTCCGTTTATTTGGTTTACTGGAATTAAATTACTTTTCTTTTCTCCTAATTGAAATGGTATAATTACATTATTTAATTTGATTGTATTATTTTTGTAGTTTATTTGTGCATTTAAATTTTCTAAATCTTTTGAACCTATTAAAGCATCAAATTTATCGTGCCACTTAAGAATTCGAAATTTTATCGGATTGTCTATATTATATTCACCAAATATTGGAATTTTTATATTCTTATTACTAGTAAATGTTGCAAATACAGATTTAATAGTATAATTTTCTTTAAACAATAGTGCTTTAGGAAATTTTTGTGCAAATTCTGGATTAACGATAGAGTCAGATGCTCCAGAATCTATTAAAATTTTTAATTTGATTTTTGGTAATATAATATAGGGTAATTTAACATCGTTTAGATTATTTAATTCTATTATATGGGGTCCCTTGCGTAGGTATCTACTGGAAAATTTTCCTCTTTTTCTTGTTCTCTCCTATTCCTCCAAGCTAAAAATTCTTGAAACTCTGCTTGTGAAGAATTAGTTTCAAAATTTTCCGCATAATTATTTTCCAAAGGTTCTTCAGTTTGTGAAGGTTCATTAGGATAATTAACAGAATAATTACCTTCATTTATGGAATCTTCGCCATGATATGAAATTGGTAAATAATTATTTTCGAGTGACGTATTGGATTCTAAGTTGTGGAAATTTTGACGAATATTTTGCCTATTTGAAGTTGTCCTTGTGGACATTGGTTCCCAAGATTGATTATTTTTGATTTGTTGTACAGTGTCACGTTGATGAGGTGTTAATTGTTTAGGAATGTAATTTCTTTGAAAATTGTTATTAGTATTATTATTATTATTGTAATTGGGTTTAATGTTATTTGTATTAGGATTAGGTCTATATTTATTGTGGTTAAAAGAATTGAAGGGCCTGTAGTTGTTTTGCGAGAAAGATCTTTGAGTACTTTGAGAATTTGAGTGATATGTTCGAGACATAAGATTAGAATATCTTTCACATTGTGCTAGGCATTCATGTAATGTGGTAGGATTTGTGTAGTACACAGTTTCTCTATATGGAGACTGCAGTCCGGAGATGAAAGTTTTTAATGCTTCCGTGTAATATATTTCTTTTAAAGTTTTAATTTTTTGTTGGTCTGTATGTATTAATTTTACATGTTTCATTAAAATATTAAACTTAGTATTTATTCTTAAGTCAAAGTCTCTATAATGTTCGTTTGGTTTTTGTCTTTCATTTTGCAATTCGTTAAATAAGGTATCTTCCGACTTAAATTGACCAAATTGTTCTAAAAGGGCCTTACGAATATTTTTCCAGGTATTAAAAGAATCAGGAATAAAATCGTGATAATTATTTGAAGTAATATACGTGTGGGCAGTATCTTTTAGTTTACTCACTATGTGGAGGTTTAACAAATGGACTTGTACATTAGAGCACATCGAAAAAGTACCAGATTCAAACAATTTAATAATATCATCTACGGTTATAATAAATGTAGAAAGGGTTTCATTTTGTTCCGGTGTAAAATACGGAATAGTTTGACAAAAACTTTTTAATTGTTCATCAGTAATAACTGGAGGACTCATTTTTGTAGTTAATAAATTATTTGTTAATTGAGTTTTAGATTTATTTTCTATTGAAATCAGACTAAATTCGAGAAGTAATTCTCCTATATCACTATTCATAAAATTTGAATAATATTTCTAGTAAAATAGGGGAATATATAAAATATATTTAACACTAGAATATTACAAGAGGTGAAAAAGCAAAAGAAATCCAGATATTCCAAATAACCAAAATAAAAATATGTAACTTACTCAAATAGCAGCTTCATACTAGGTTTTCGGCAGGAACTTCTTAAAACTTCTTCGGGTCGTCAAATTGTCAGCAAAGTATTGAAATACAAGGTATACTGGATTTACCTCTGACAATCCTGTTCGCAGCGCCAATTAAGTTATTTGCTCAATAAAATAACTTTTTAAAAATTATATTTTTTTCAATAAATGATAATAAAAGATTACAATATAATGAATTTAACATAAGTAACAAATAACAAATATAACTGTAACTAAAATTGTAAAATGAATGTCTTCTGCACAGCGGTCCCTTATTATTTATAGGAGCGATAAGCTTGGTCTCTTAATGATAGTTTTACGACTGCGGATTCCTTAACTGACTTTACAATTAAAGATATACAAAATATCCGGAAAAGTATTTACAGATCAAGAAGAAGTCTTTTACCACCTCTACCTCGCTCTAAAGAAGATGTTCACGATGCTCTCGAGTCCTGCCCCTGCACAACCAACAAAGGCGAAAACTTCTTGTTAGTCAATAACCGAGAGCAAAATATTTTATTTTCGTGCCTATCAAATTTAAGGTATTTATGTTCCCGTCAAAAAATCTACGTTGATGGTACTTTTGAGTACCGTCTAAAGTTTTTTATACAGTTATTTACTATACATACAGTGGAAAATGGACACTACATTTCGCTGATATTTATATTGCTGTCGAATAAGAATGCGGAGACTTATTTTGAGGCCTTTAAATTGTTGGACAATTACTAAAATTTAGTCAATTTAGGTTTGAAGCCAACAGAAATTTTTTGCGACTTCGAAAAAGCGATACACGTTGAATGTGGCCGGAAATAAAAATTATTAGATGCATATTTCACTTAACCCAGTCATGGTTTAGGAAAATACAAAATTTAGGGCTGGTTGCAGAATACAAAAATAAGGAATCGGAAATAGGCCGGTGGTTACGAAGGACCTTTGGAATGCTATTTTTAGATCCCAGTGAAGTAGAAGATTGTTTTGTTGAAGATTTGTATTTAGAAATTCCACAAAATGAGTCTGTCATAAAATACGCTGATTACTTGGTTGACAATTATATATCCAGTAATTCTTCGTTTACGCCAAATATTTGGGCATTTTGTTCTAGCACTACGGAACAAAGCACGAATGCGTGCGAGTCATTTCACAGCAAATTTAACGCAAGTTTTTACAACTCTCATCCAGATATTTTTAAATTTATTAATGTTCTAAAAGATGTACAATTAAACACGTATATAAAGATAAACAGCGTTCATTTGCCAATAACTGTTAGGAACATTAATTACAAAAAACGGAATGAATACGTTAGAATTTAATTAATTTATACAGAAATGGACGTATTACTAGATATAATTTTGTAAAATCTATTTCATACCAATATGTTAAAAAATAAAATCTTAAATGAAACTATGAGTGTATTATTTCCTTTAAATTTAAATTGAATAAATTTTAATATTAACGAGCAGGTAATCGGCGCGCAACCGTCCTATACCCCAAAGGGATCTGGCGCGCAAGTGTCCTATGAAGATTAGGACTACCTCAATATTTTTCTGACCGCGGCGCGCTAGTGACCCATGCCGCTTCTATTAATGTTATTTATTTCAAAATAATTTATATCATCTTCTTTATATGTTTTATGTTTAAACTTCTTTTTATTCTTATAATTGTAATTTAAATTAGTTTTATGTTTAATTTTATTGTCATTATCATAATCTAATCTATTTTTATATTTATTATCACCCTCATATACATTATTTTCACATTTTGCTTCTTCATTTGTAAAATAATTATCTTTATCTTTCTTCTTATCATAGTAATATTCATCATTTAATTTTAATTTCATAATTTCATATTCTTGTTTCATTTTGTCTTTATATGTAACATATTCTTTATAATAGTTATTTTTATTTTTTCTATTCTGTAAAATGACTTCGTAAATATATTCTTCTTTATATCGTCTCATAGGTATATTTTTATTTATATTTGTTTCATACATTTCTATTAATTCAGAATTATCTTCATTTTTAAGTTTATTTTCCCCCATATCTTTTTCTTCAGGAGATTTAGTTTCATAGTCCTTATTAATTACAGATTTGTCATAAATTATTTTTATATCTTTTATTGTTTCTCTATACATTTGCATTTGCTTCCTCATTTCATCTTTGAATGCTTCCATATTTTTGTTCATTTCTTGTTTTATTTCTTCTTTATTTTCTTGTAAATTCTTCTTCAAATCTTCTTTTAAATTATTATTCATTTTTTCTAACAATTTAAACATTCTTTCCATATCACTTTCTTCATGTTTGTTACCATTGCTTTCAATAATTGCTTCAATAATTGTGATATTCTCTTTTTAACACGCTTTTATTAACTTCACCTGTATGTATGTTTGTTTGTTTGTAACTCTCCACTCCGCGGCTGCTGCCTCAGATGAGTCCCGTACAGGGTTGCCATTAGTGGGGATTTTTCACCACATGTGGGGAAAAGTTCAACAAATGAAATCAGTGTGGTGAAAAAGTGGGGAAGTGGTGATATTTATTGAAAAATACTATAAAAGTGGGGAATAATTATGGTATTTAATTAACACGCTTTTATTAACTTCACCTGTATGTTTGTATGTTTGTTTGTTTGTAACTCTCCACTCCGCGGCTGCTGCCTCGGATGAGTCCCGTACAGGGTTGCCATTAGTGGGGATTTTTCACCACATGTGGGGAAAAGTTCAACAAATGAAAGCAGTGTGGTGAAAAAGTGGGGAAGTGGTGATATTTATTGAAAAATACTATAAAAGTGGGGAATAATTATGGTATTTAAATAAATTATGCCTTTACAGCAAAAATATACGTATATTATAATTATTCTAAAACCTTAAATTAATATATTGGATGTATAGCTACTATTAATAATGGTCGCTATTCGCTGACGCGCTGACTGAAACTATTCTGTAAAATCCTAAATGTTGCACGTGCACTCTATTAAGTATTGACGGGAAATGTAAAGATAACATTGTTTACAGTATCACAAATAATAATGTAAGCTAGTTTGGCTTTATTACCAGAAGATACTTTCTATTGGTAATTTAAAAAAAAATAACTATAAATAAATTACATTACTTTTTCAATAAATATACCAATATTTATAAATAATTGTATGTTGTTTTTTAATTTAGTTCTGTTTTAGTAATTTTTTTTTTTCGTTTCATATTATGTTTGTATTGATGTTTCTGCAACTGTGTTTATGCTTATTTTCATTATATTAAAAGAAATATATTTAAATAAAGTCAATAGTTTTATTTATGTTACTGTTATATTAAATTTGCCGCCATTTTTTACGAAGTGGGGAAAAGTGGGGATTTTGTCTTCAATAGATGTGGTGAAAAATTTTCTTATGGCATGGCAACGCTGGTCCCGTATCGTTATTTTTAGTCACTACCTCCCCGTGCCGGGAGTGGGTAATTTGTGCGCCAACTAAATAAACGAATAATGATTGAGTGAGGGTCTTGTAATCGTCACAGCAAATTAACGAATCTATTGAAATAAAATAAATTGGACTAAAAAGTAAAAAATAAATATGGTTTAAAAAAACTAAAAAACACGCTTTTAAAGCATATGAAACTAACAAGTAAAAAAATAAATGTAATTAAGGAAAACTAAAAAGCATGTTTCTGAAAAACATCGAACTAAAAAGTTAAAAATAATTTTCTGCATACCATATTTTTCGAATGTCAAGCGCCCACGCTTTTTTCACAATAATACTAGTATTTTTCATTTATTTTTGTTTTAATTTTATTGAATTGAAATTAAAGGTGTTTTCGAAAAAAATGATGAGTCGAGAATCGCGACCTCTATAGGGCCCTTCTTCAAAGTGGCAATAGACCTAATGAATAAAAAAAAACAATCAAACTCCGACCATTAATCCTTAATTTCGTACACAATCGCTAAAGGTTTCTCCAAAGTTCTAGAAACAAGTTAATCACTTAATATGTTTATATATTTTTAACTCAATAAAAAAATGATTCTTGACAAGCGATTGTGAACGAAATTTTATATGTTAGTAAAAATATAAACTTAAATATCAAATAAAATATTCACCAAATTTTGGATTATTACAAACTAAAATTATAATAATTAAATTCTTACTGACCAGAACGAAGGGTGCAGAAAGTGAGGAGACAACTTAAGCTTTACGAATTACAAAATGAAATGAAAGAATTCCAAATCGAATCTCAAAAGGTAGCAAAATTTCCTTCCGAAATCAGATAACTGCTCGCGTCGACGCGATTAACAATAGATATTTTTAAAGTTAAATAGTCAAGGAGCTAGGCTCACACCGAACGTTACAACTGTTCTCCACAACTTTCTTTAGAAACCTCTTCAATGGGTGACAAAATTTTTAACACTTTTTCTATCAGTTCCATTTCAGTTGCTTTAATCATACGAGGAGATTTAGGATTTCTAAATAAAATAAGAACAAGGTAATCATACAGTTTTGTAAAACGTAACATATAGAACGTTGAGTTCCATCTTGTTGGTACAGACTGGATTAACTTTAATACATTATCAGAAGGTTGAGCCTTTCTCAGCTCATCTGCTACAACTACACTTTGTTTTGAGAATGTTACTATTGATTTGACACAAGTAATAACAGTTTTAACTTCAGGTACATCCTCTATTATCTTTGTTGCTACCAGATCTAAGGTATGGGCAAAACAAGGCAAATGCTTACTTACCCCAAAAAGTTTATGGCAAGCTTTTACTATATTGCTTCCATTGTCTGTAATTATGGCAGTGACATGTTCATTTGGAATATTCCATTCACATAAAATATTTAATACATTCTTTTAAATATTCTGCGGTATGCTTATCATGAAGCTCTGTTAATCCAATTGTCATACTATTTATTTGAGA
Organism: Altica lythri; assembly: GCA_964028335.1. Taxonomy (NCBI): domain Eukaryota; kingdom Metazoa; phylum Arthropoda; class Insecta; order Coleoptera; family Chrysomelidae; genus Altica; species Altica lythri. The sequence goes on along the minus strand of OZ034806.1, from coordinate 10,020,830 downwards.
ATTATGTTCAAAATGACCAAGAAATAATTTTGTATTCAAAGTCTCTGTCCATATATCAGTTGTTAATGTGATGTTGGTTATTTTCGACAAACGCTCCTTAATTACCAAAGATAAACTTCATATTTTCTATTTATCAAAGATACAACTGTTTTCTTTCTAGGCGGTGTATAAAGAGGCACCGCCGTTTTTAAAAAATGCCTAAACCCCTCTTTTCCTGTTGTGTTTAGTGGTAAATCATCTTTTGTTATTAGATATACCAAAGCATTTGTTATTTGATCAGACTTACTACCACTGCTTTTAAATGACATTACTTCTAAAAGTTTGTCATCTATACGAGGTTGACTAGGTTAAATTTGTGTATCTGGTACTGGTTCCGATCTGGAAAAGGAAAAGGCCGATAAGGGTAATGGTAACATGCTCTTGGATGTTGACGCCATTTCATTATGTTTTTTTTTCACCAGCTTTCTATATAAGCAAAAAACAACAATATTAGATACTTACAACGATTTTTAAACATAAACATAAGTACTTACATCGGATGATATTTTGGTAGAGCCCAGTAGTTCGCAGACTGTCAACCAGGAAGCAACTTCTGAAGATGCCAACCGCTCGTGTTGGCGAAACGTCAAGTCAGCAAGACAATCGACGCCGGCCTAACAGCCCAAAAACCATTGATACATTATGTTATGTTCATTATAGTGAATGTAATTCGTTACTATATTTGTTATTTGGGAAGTTCTTTTTTTTTGCTTCATTAACGTCCATTAAAGCATATTCAACATCTGCTGACAGATTCCTAAAGGAAATGTCTTTAGCTGTAGGAGGTAGACTGAATTTAGGACCTTAAGATAATATTTTCTTTACTTCTATTGGAATTTCTATGTTGGTTAGATTTTTAAACTATTTTTTTATTATGATTTTTTAATTTTTTTTTATTTAATTAATTTTTTTTTTGATATTAGTTAGTTTGATTTTATAGACATTTTTATTATAATTTATATGTTGTTTTCTTTTGAATTCTCTGTAGATATCTTTAGGTAGAACTTCCTTAGCTAGAGACATTTTCTTTTCCAAAGTAATTTCAAGTTTTTTATAGTATTGTTAACAATTTGAATTTCTAAATTTAAGATTTTGGAATTCAATCTGTGATTGAAGTTTTTAATATCCTGTCCTAGTTTTCCCTCTTGATATTGGAAATGATAAGCTATTTGTTTGGTGTTGTCAGTGACGTGGTTAGGTAGCAATCCTTGTTTTCTACACGTGAGTAGGAAAATTCTGCGTTTTTTTGCAGCCAGCTTTGTGACGGTAGTGGCCCAAGTTGTAGTGTAAGGCCCAATCCACACATAAGTGGCGTATGGTGCTGGCGTGGCACTGGTGTGGTGCTGGTTTGTGCCACTTCTTTGTTACCTTACGGTTTAATGTACACTAGCATGGCGTGGTGGAGGCGTGGCTTTTGGCGCCGAGACCACCCCACTTATTCACCACGCGTGGCCTATTGAAGTGGCATGCCCAATCCAAACCATTTAGTTCTCTTCTTTGTTTTAAACAAGTTAATTTTTTTTACTTGAGTGACATTTTTTAAATACCTTTTTCTGGTTAATTTTTAATTTTATTAATATTAATAAAGTGAATATGCGCGACGACATGGAAAGTAACATTCAATTTTGTGAAGAAGTGGAGAAATTTCCTGTTTTGTACGACTATAAACGTTTAGATTACTCCAACAGAAGTGCTGAAGACTAGGCATGGTTAACAATTGCTGAAAAAAATTGTGCAACGGGTAAGCAAATGTATATTATTCACATAATTAACTGTATTTATTTAAATAAAAAAATACCAAAAATTATTTTTGAATAGGTAGGTACATACAAGATTAGTGCTTATTGTGAATGTATTTCAAATGTTCACACAATATCTATCTTGATGTGGAATTGGAGAGCGGTGGGCGAAATAGTTGCTGAGATACATTCTTATATTTTTTATGTTATTAGTAGGTAAGTTGATTGGAGTAGAAATCGTGGCATTTTCGTACCTTGGCCTTGAGAATGTCCCATCGCATATCCTGATGGCATTGTGTAACACGTACATTGCTTGAACAATAGTATTAACCCTAGAAGGGTGACATCGAACAACTGAGTACAATAGTTCGAATTTTGTTGCTAGTATTCCAAAAGAGCATTCCACTGCATCAGTTACGGCTAACAGAACAACCGAAAAGTAACCTTTGTAATTAATGTTGGCTGAACCCGACCGTGGTGGTGGTTTAATTCTGATATGCTTGCCATCAACACTACCAATACAGTTTGGCATATTCCAAAGGTCAAAATAACGTTCGGCTATTTGTTTCCATTTAGCTGCTGAAAGCTGTGGTGAGTACAATGGTTGTAATTTCTTTCATATGACCTCGGCAGTGTGATGCACAACTTGTTGTATTGTTGAATGACCTTTCAGGAAGTAGAATGAGAGTGCTTTGAATGAACTACCAGTCGCAAAGTACCTAAAAAAAATTGATAATTGAAGAGGCGAGTGGATGAAGGTGTTATGTCACAAAACCATTGTTTGGAGATAATTGATATTATGCAAAAAGTTTTGTATATTTTTAATCACACACACACACACACACACACAAATCCACACACACACATACACATAAACACAAAAATAACGTACGTGCCAAATAAGCGAGTGAGACTTGATTGGGTGTCCCAAATACTTGATTGCTTTATATTTTATTAACCTAAATAGTTTTGTATTGATTGTATATTGTTTTAAAAATTATTAAATCCTCTTCACCTAAATGATATTCTTCGACTTTAAATGAGTATAGTAGATACTATAAACTTAATAAACACTGATTTGGAAGATACAAAGGTAGTTGAAAACGCTGACGAATATTTACATTCCGTCAAGGGTAATAACTCGAACGCCCAATTTAATATTGTACATTTGAATATTCGTAGTCTTCAAAAAAATTTTAACGAACTTTTAATATTATTAGAACAATTTCAGCGGGACAATATAGATATAATTATTCTTACAGAAACTTTTATACTAGCCGATATCAAATACTTCCAAATTCCAGGTTACTGTGCATTTTATAATGAAGCAAACTTTAATTTTCACGACGGAGTGGTGATGTATATCAAAGATTCCGTTAGCGCCTCTGTAACAAATCATAAACTAAGAGAAGTCACAATTCTTAGAGCCACATTTCATTATAACGGAAGTATTCATGGCGTCTCTAGTTTCTACAGACTACCATCTACAAGTACTGACGTCTTTATAAGTGACCTTGAACGATACTTAAAGGACATTGATAAACAAGACTTAGAAATTTTCGCTGGGGACGTAAATATTGACCTCGTTTCAGATACAAATAAAACTACTCATGATTACCTCTTAACTGCTGGTAGTCTTGGATATATTTCTTATATAAACCGACCTACTAGAGTCACAGAGACGTCAAGCACCTGCATTGATCATATTTTTGTAAGAAATATCTTAAATAAAAGTAAAATCAACATTACGGGATACATTTTACAAAACAGTATATCAAACCATTATACAACATTGCTCAATCTACAATATTGTCTTAAATTGTCAAGATAGCATAAGTGCTACGGAAACATTTTTAAATATATTTAACAACTTTTTAGATCAATGCAAAAGTAAAATTAATTTTAATAAAATAAAAAAAATAAAACCCTGGATTACTACAGGTATTATTATTTCTATTAATAATAGAGATCAAATGAAAAAAAAAATGCTAAAAAATCAATATACCTTAGTAGAATTTAAAAACTATCGAAATCGACTAAATAAAATTATTCAAAAAGCGAAAAATGACTATTACAAACAAAAACTTTTAAATTCTGACAATAACCTTAAATCAGCATGGAATGTTATAAATGAAGCATCTAAACAAAATAAACAAAATAATATAAATTGTATAAAATCTGACGATAAAATTGAATATGAGCGACAGAAAATTGCAGAGTGTTTTAACAATTATTTTACAGAAATTGGTGTAAGCATGTCAAACAAAATTAAGAATGAAAATAACAATACCAATCTCACTGAAAATAAAATAAATTAACAAAATTCTCTGTTCATACCACCTATTTTAACAAACGATATTATTACTCTTATCAGCAATCTAAAAAATAATAGTGCCCCTGGCATTGACGGAATTCAAGCTACAACTATTAAACAAGTACATATTTACTTAACTGTTCCCTTGAAACACGTCATCAATTTAATAATAACTTCAGGTGTTATTCCAACATATTTCAAAACAGCAGTTGTTTCTCCCATTTTCAAATCAGGCGATAAAACACAAATAAGTAATTACAGGCCTATAAGCCAAATTAACTGTTTCTCGAAAATTCTCGAAATGTACATAAAAAAGTGTCTTATATCTTTTATTGAAAAGAATAAATTAATTTCCAACAAGCAGTATGGGTTTCTCAAAGGCCTTAATACAGAATGCGCTATTACTAGACTAGTGGGTGAAGTTTTAAATGATATAAACAGTGACAGGTGTACGATAGCAGTTTTCTTAGATTTAGCAAAGGCTTTTGATACCATACCACATGAGAGATTATTAGTTAAACTAGAGGCAATGGGTATCAGGGGTTTGGCGTTGCAACTTTTTAAGAATTATTTATCAAATCGTATTCAGTTGGTAAAAATCAATGATGTGTTGAGTGAACCTAAACACGTTAAAATTGGCATTCCACAGGGTACTGTATTAGGCCCTATATTATTTCTTTTATATATAAACGATATGTATAATGCATGTGACAGAGCTGACATTATTTCTTATGCAGATGACACTGTCATTCTTCATACTGCTTCTAACTGGTCAGATGCAAAGAAGGGTGTTGAAAGATGCTTAAGAAGTATAAAACAATGGTTGGATGTTAACCTGCTCACTCTAAATATAAATAAAACAAAATTCATTGCCTTTTCTATAACTCAGAGTACCCAGCCAGTTTTCAGAAGTATAAAATTGAATGAAAATGAAAAGATAGAGAAAGTAAATGAAATAAAATATCTAGGTATAATAATCGATCAACACTTGCGGTGGAATATTCATGCTGACTATATATCTAAAAAACTCAGGAAACTTACTTACATTTTCTACACCCTCCGTAATGTTTTAAATCAAAATTTACTTCGATTAGTTTACACTGCATTAGTCGAATCCATTTTGCGATATGGCATTGTAGTATGGGGCAGCCTTCTACCTACTAATCAAGCTAAGTTACAAAGTTCTCAAAATATGCTTCTGAAAGTCATGTTGGTACTTGATAGGCAATATCCGACAAACTTATTATATTCCAATAATAGATTTCTTAATCTCAGAGGCCTCTACATACACACGGCTATTTGTAATATTCACAAAAATATAGAAAAAAAAACTACAATCAGTCACAATTACCCTACACGAGCCAACATCCAGGGCTATCTCACATGTGAGAGATACAACAAACGAATTTGTCAGAGACAGTTAAATTACGACGGTCCGAGATTCTATAACACGCTTCCAGCACACCTTAAAACAGTACGCAATTTTAAAAAATTTTCGATTGCTGTTAAAAATAATATTATAGGAAACGCAAACATATATAACCTTTATTAAGTTTGGATATTATGATAACCTGCACCTTTGTATCATAGAAATAGCTTTCAAGTATCTACAAAAAAAAAAAAAAAAATTGCAGTTCCCAAGGCGACCTTGGGTCTCACTCAAGCACACCACTCGTTTATGCATTCATACACACACACACACACACACACACTCACACACACACACACACACACACACACACACACACACACACACACACACACACACACACACACACACACACAAAACCGCGTGAGCGTACGCATAATTATACCTATTAACACACTCACAAGCATAACACTCAACACACACACATATTTGATACAAGACAACCCTTACTGTCTGTAGGGTTAGGTATCATACATGTAGTATTAGTTCTTAGGTCAAAAACATTGTATTAAAAACATTGTATTGTATTAAACATTGTATATATTGTATTGTATTTAAATAAATAAATAAATAAAATAAATAAATAAAATTTAAAATTATTTCACAGGCTTTATGGGCTGTATGTTTAAAGCCTGTTTTAAATTGATAATCTAGCACGAATATTACTGAATTTTTTTTTATTTCGCTTAATATTCTGGCTTTGTTTGTACATATCACCTTCTTCCAGTAAGGACACTTCAACAAGGTAAGGTTATTTGAGTGAAAGAAGGTGTTAAATTTTTTTGAAAATTTAATGTTAATATTTTAAATACAAATTTCTGTTAAATACAATAATTAATTCGTTCTTCTTCGCTTTTCTGCTTCTTCTTGGCCAAGAACTTCTTCGTAAAACCAACGGTATTCTTTCTTAACAAATTGCAGCTGCTCTCTTAAATTCGCAATTTTCTTCTCTGACAACTTTCCGGTTTTTCCATTAACTCTTCTGAACTGAACGCGTTCTGTATCGGGTTTTCTTTTTTTATTTTGTAGAAGCGAAACTTTTTTGAATGGTGTACAAGGGTCGTAGTTTTCCTTATACAAATAAGATCCAAATTCCTTTACTCTTAACCATTTTATGCCATCTGGAAACGCAATTTTTTCATTCAGCACATTTTTCTTTTTTTGGGCTACTTTTAGTTGAGACTGTAGATTATCGATATCACGAAAATGATTTGTCATATCAGTAACATGATTATTTTTGGAAGCTGTTCTGATAATGTCACGGTATTGATGTGGCACATAAATCGTTTCTTGTTTTCTTAATACCTTTTCGATCCTTCCAAAGTCACGGTCTGAATCTAAGTAGGAATGCCCTACTTCCGGAAATTTGTGATCTATAGTAGAGAACATTCCCTTGAGGACTAAATATTGATAGAGACATATTGTTTGAAAATTCTTGTTCTGACCTGCGCAAGAATCTGACAAAACGATTAAATGGTTTTTGTCTTTGCAAAGTTCTTCATTAAACTCCATAAAAGTGCATAACGCACTTGAAACTTCTCGGGAACCTCTGCCTGCGACATCTTCTGTCCATGTAAAAAAATAACCTTTTTCGCCGCTTGTAGAAACTGAATGAATACCCAGATTGTAGAACCACATCTGTCTGAGATAAAATGCCTTCGATGTGATTAACCTTGGTAAAGGCATGGTCTGTTGTAAATCGACTGTTATGTAAAGTACCTCAGAATTTTCGGCAGCGTTCTTTCTATCAAGCCGTTGAAGTTGAAATGCTGCTTCGTAATTTTCTTTGTGTTCGACGTTTGCTTTACCAGAGTCACATGTACTACAAGTATCACTGCGTGGCAATCCAAATGAATAATTGAAAATAGTAGAAAAAATTTTGACGTATGAACATTTTTTTATTTTATAATTTTGTGGTTTCTTATCTTCTGCACATTTTTCAAGATACAGACTGTACATTTTGGAAATATTTAGCGTTGGCGATAAAAGCAGGTTGTGTGGATTTTTATGGCGGGAATAGTGAGATTCTTCTGCAGGAAATGATGCAATATGTGCTTTCACAAAGTCTACTACTTCATCTGCAATCTTGTGAGGTCTACTAGTATGTTTACCTCGTGCATCAGGAGGTGGTGCTGACGTTCCCATCTTAATTTGTTTTTGGATTAAATCAACTTTCTTTCTTCCAACACCATATAGAGAGCAAAACGCAGTTTTACAAATCTGGTAGGTACTAGCATTTCAGGTAATTTTAAATTTGTACGAAACAGTTTTGTGAGTTTTTGCATTAGTACGTTGGCGCTGTACTGTGCACAGTTCAATACTTTTAAACAATAGTGAAATTTTAGCATTCACGTCTAACTTATAAAATCGGGAATATATTTCCCTACGAGTGTCGACAATAAACTTTTCACTGCATTTTAGCCTGCAGCTTTCAGTACACAATAGTGCAACCTTTATTTTTTTTGCTGGAACCACCGTTCCTTTGTATAAAACATATTCCTCACCCCTTTCACGTGCTACAGCTGCTTTTTTCTTTTTCCAACTATTTTCATCTCTAATTCTTTTTCTTGATTGTTTTTTATATACCTGAATGTTTTCTGCATTTTCTACTCTGCCTTCTGCGGTGGCATGAGTTGAAACCATTTCTTCATTTTCTATGCTGCCTTCCGCGGTGACATGAGTTGAAACCATGCTGCTGCCTTTTTTGTCATTTTCCTCTTTAGTTTTGTTTTTATTTCTGAACGTATGTGCTTTCACCGTCTTGATTTTTGAAATTTCCACTTGATCCCCTTCACTGGAGCTTGAAACATCATCCTTTGAAGGAATGTATTCATCAAAGTCATCATCTGAAATGAGTTTACCTAAGCATTACCTAAGGAATATATGAAATATGTATATTTTAATAAAATTTATTAACATTGGTGGAATGATTTAGTTTTTTGTTAATAAAAGCTTGTATACATGTAATAATAATAATAAGTGATCCATTTTAAAGTCAGAAATTAATGTTTACCTTTATACTGCTCAGGTTCGGATTCACTATCTGAGTTTTCAAAAAATTCCACATCATTTTGTCCCTGGGTACTACTGCCTTCACCAACACTCCGTAAAACACTTAGAACCATTTTTTGGCCTCTGGATAACATTTTTCTCAATTATTATTAGTAAAACCACTTTTAAAATCACTGCAATTTCTATAACTAAATGCGCTTTGAACTTTATTTTAAAGGTTATGTTGTTAACTTCTATGGCACTTCAATGAATGAAGGTGTTATGTGCACATAGCACTTTCATTCAGTGACAGTAAGATCTGGCAATATGTACATAACTCCTTCATGTACACCTATCTTTTTAAATATGCGTAGATAAGGATTGAATGAAAGATATATGTTAAAACTGAGCCTTGCCACCTTCTTCCACCAAATATCCCAAAAGTGGCAAAAATTTTACATAACACCTTCATCCACTTGCCTCTTCAATTATAAAAATAATATTTCGCTTTTGTTTAATACAGTTTTGTTGTTTTGTTTTATCACACGAATGCAGAGAACGATGGAAAAATATCAGGGGAAGCTACTCAAAATACAGAGGTAAACTGAAAACAAAATCAGGGCAATCAAGAAAAATTGTCAAAAAATATTATTTGGCACCGCACCTCCATTTCTTGGACTCTTTCATAAAATCTCGTAAAAGCAAAGGCAACATAGATGATGATACTGAAGATTTTGATGACTCAACATTGACAGAAAATACTGAGGACACTGATTCTGAATCGGTGGAGCTTAATGAACCTGTCGCTAGTTCTGCAACATCATCCTGTTCCTCGGTAAATGATAATCACAATTTTATTAAGCCCGGCTCCTCCACTGAAAATGATTATAGAAAAAGACAGAAAAGCTCAACGATTAAGTCGATCAATGATGTCAGTCGTATATAGTTGGGAGAGGATCAGGACTTCCGGTCTAAAACTAGGTCATGACTTCCGGTCTGAAACTAGGTCAGGACTTCCGGTCTGAAACTAGGTCAGGACTTCCGGTCTGAAACTAGGTCAGATATTGGTCTTAATTATGTAAGGACTTCCGGTCTAAAAATAGGTTAGACAGGTCTCGACAAGTCAGATAGGACTTTCGGTAGGTCTGACAGGTTACAACAAGTTAGATATTATGAATGATATTGCGTAATATTGTGAAATATTGTGTAACTTTAAACGATTAGTGTCAGAGATAATTCTATCGGTTAATATTGACAGTTTTTGGTGAGTTGAATTTTATTATTATATTAATTAGTGTGGTGTACAGTTTGATTCATAATTTATCGTCATGCACAGCACAACACAAAAAAACCTAATTCCAATTTTTTGTACAATGCGGAAATATCCGACGAAACTAAGAAAAAATGGGATCATGTGTTTAGAGATGCCAACCGATTTAACAAACAAATTAATAACCATTTAGCAGATATTCAGAAATTACCAGATATTACTACTTACGAGGATTTCAAGTTTGTAAATGAAAAACTGTCTAAAGTAAAGTTATACAGCAGTGAAGGTATAATGAGTAAATAAAATTGTAATTGGGTTTGCTTAATAAATGTATACAGTTTTTAATGTGTATTTATTGAAAGAAAACTCCATATTACTATTTTAGCATTTTATTCATATTCACTTAAATCTACATTTTCATTAAAATATAAATTATCTAACTTATCTAAATCTTCTAATTGTACATTATCTATAATACCCAAATTTTCTAACTGTATATTATTATCTGCATTAAAAAGTTCTATACTTTTTTGTCTGGTTAGTAAATGTCCCCAAGCCAGGGTAGGAATATTATCTGGTAACACGTACCTTTTATTGTCAGATGAGGACAACGCCAGTTTATTTTTTAATTCTGTATAAATGGTATGTAAATGTGATATAAATATATACATTTTTCTAAATATACACCCTTGTGATTCTAAAACATTTACGTAATCAGATACACTTATTTTATTTTTAATAACATTTTTTGATACCCCCTTAGCTTTTTTCAAAACGTCATCTACAGTTTTAACACAATAAGCCTTGGCAGCTGTACCGTAAAATGATTGTATAGGTGTACCTGCGAATTCATCTTTCATTCTCCCTATTACTGAAGGTGTTTTTGGGATACCGTAAATGTTATCTACCTTGTAATTGAATGTGTCAAAATAACCAATGTTATTTTTTATATCATCGTAAACGTTATCTGTATTTATCTATAGGATATTCGAATCGGTATCTTTATACAATAGAGTAGCTTTATCTTTATACATAGGTTTGATATATCCATAAAAAAAGTCATACATAATAGTTTTAGAGATTTCCAAAATTGAAAATCCAACATAAAGTGGTTTATTGTACATAATTTTGGTTCTTTCCATATGAACAGCAACCAAGTTTTCATCAAATATTGAACATGTTTTAAATGATGTTTTGTCAATATATGATTCAGCTCCCTTTTTCTGTTTAATATTTTCCCAGTGAGTACATAATTTTATATCTTGACGTTTATCTACATTTTCCATTGTTTTACCAAATATTGAATTAATTAGTAGTTTGAAAAGATCCTTCTCAAAATCATTTTTAGATAAATTTCTTAAATTTGTGTTCAAATCAATGTACTTTTTTAACCACTGTGAATGTGAAAATTCTAAGACTCTATGAATTTTGATAAGCTTTAATCCATACTTTAAACACTGTTTTAAATTACGATAATGAATAACGTATCTGTTTTTATTATTTAAATTTGGAATTAATTTAGGAAATTTGCTATTGGGAGGTGTGTAATTTTCAGGACAAAACGGTAAATCATTGTGTTCATTATGAAGACTTAGGAGGTATTCTAAATCTACTTCTAAAACATATCCTTTTTCAGAATCATCTTCAACAGATAAACAATTATCATTAGGGTCTACCCATTTAAAATTACCTGTTGGTAAATAATTACTCATTGCAGCACCGTAAAGATTAGTTGCATCAATATATAAAATATACGATGTTGATTTTAGGGAATCATATTCTGTTAGAAGTTTATTGTTAGCTACAGACATTCTCTTAGAGCATTGGCAAACGCCACCTCGTATACCCTTCTTAAAGAAATGAACCATGTCTGTATCTGTCAACAATTCAAGTTCAATTTGAGTGTAATGGCAATGATCTCGTACTTTGTCATTCCATGACTCAAAAACATTACCACAAATGTGACATGAAGTTGCAGATAAAAATCTATTATTTTCTTCCGTAGTAAGAGGTAAGTAAAGGTGCTATGACAGTTCGGGACCAAAATCGATCATTTTTACATGTAAATCTCCATAAGAAAATCTAAGGTCGATTCTGGTCATTTTTGGCTAATTTACCCCCCACCACTCCAAACATGTGACTAGACACTAGAGTCGTATCATTATAATGATTCAATAGGGTAACAGGGTCGTAACTGCCAAAAGGGCTTTAACGTTGTATCTCGTAAACGGCCGAACGGATTTTGACGTATGACGTATCATTGAAAAGGGGTTGCTGTATAGGGTAAGATAAAGCTCACCTCCACTCACCTGTCCTACAAGAACTTACCTTTGATTTACCTGTAATTTTACCTTTTTTTTTTTTCACCGTACCTTGACTACCCCTCATCACTATCCCCAATGTCATTTTAGTCATCCTACCACCCCTCATCATCATCCCCAGTGCCCAAATAGAACTTAGAATAATTTTTTGGATGAGAATAAATGTAGAAAAAAAATTCTGTGTGATGGCTGCTGTTGTATTCGAACCCACAAACTCATGTGTACAAACTTGACGCCTTAACCAACGGGGCTATCAAGTGACTTGTAAAATAAAGTTGAAATGTGTTAGACAAACAGCTCCGTATACGTCACATACGGTTGTAGATGATAATAAGTTAGCAAAGGCGTACTGTCGATTTTTAGATGTGTAATTAAGACTTTTTAATTTGTTTACCGGTTACATATATTTAATTACAGTTGTATTTCGTGGACGATTAAACAGATTTCAGAGTGTGATGTATTATTGTAAAGGAAATAAACAATAGGGTAAGATGCGATGCCAAAAAGACCTTAAATAAAGTGCCAAAAAGGCATTATAGCTATATCCCATAAACAGCTAATCAGATTTCAGCGTGTGACATATCTTTATAAAGGGAAGGAGCTATCGGGTAAGATGCGATGCCAAAAAGACCTAACATGAAGTACTAAACTAGCATTTTAGCTATATGTACTAATTTTATAGTAAATTAATAAAAGTAATAAGCATACACCTACATAATTAGACAGTTCTTAACTTTTTATATCCAAAAGGTTCAGACGTATAATCTCCCAAAAATTTTCGTTTAGTGGAATTTGGTCTATAAATTTTCTTAACGTTAACAGTGAGTACTTCATGGGCTTGTGTACGCCTTATCTGTTTACCAACAACATATATGGGTTCAGATTTTTCAAGAATCATTTCTTTTATTTTATTAAAATTTATTATTTGACTTGCGGCGTAATTAAGCGAAATACCCTTCACTTTGCATACTATATTGTCTTTATCATTAATAATGAAATTATAAGCGTAATTTTTGGGGCCGCCAGAAACGAACTCTGTAATATACCCACCATCAAGTTCATCGGTTAACTCTCCTAAGAAATCACCTAAAGGGGGATCGTATTCTCCTTCTTTAAGGGTGTAAATACAACTGTCTGTATCGAGATATTTTACCCTTTCTCCTAAGGGTTGCAAAAGGTCGTTGTATAATTTTAGTCTTGCATGTGTCGTTGTAAATGCTGCTACAGGTACTGAGACAGTTGATAAGGTGTTATATTCCTCTTCTTTGAATTCCCAGTTAACTATCAATGTTTCTTCGTTAACGGGAAGTATAGAATTAACGTTTATTGAAGGGTTGGTAAGCATGTCGAATAATTCGTAAGGCTGGTTTACTATAGAAGTCCTGGGTTTGTTTTCTTTCATTCCAAAATATCCCCAAAAACTTGTGATAACGTTTTTTCCCAACAGCCTTTTACCGGGGTTCTTTTCGATAGATAGAGGGTTTAGCGTGACACCTTCTCTTTCAAAGTAGTCACTTATATATTGTTCTTTCTTCTGCTCCGTATCGCAACCGGGAGGCCAACCACTTGCCTCTTGTTTAATTCCCAAAAATTTACTGATATAACCATTAAACAGGCCCCCAGATTTCGTGACGGGGCTGTATTTGGATTTCTTTTCATAATCCCAAATTTCATAAATTTCTAGAATTTCATACCCCATTTCAAGAGCCTTTTCAACTTCTAGACTTACCCAAGTCCCAATTAGAGCACGCTCATCAACCGAATGTGTGCAGGCTGTAGAGTTGCTTTCTTGTGCACAACTTCTGCAAAGCGTAAATAGTAACTTTTTGTTTATACGAACCGGTAACACAGGATGAAAGAGATTGGTAGGTGGTAGGATTTTGCATTTTACAAATCCGAAAGTACCCTCGAATTTGCATTCGGACCCCACGTAGATTTTGGGATGTCCTTCAGGATACTCTGCATACTTATTCACATATGGATAAAGCGACGTAAAGTCTACGTATTTAATCACTTCACCTTCCTGACACTTGTAGTATTCGACAATGTTTTCTGTTCGACCACCCATAAATGCGTCTCTCGGGTTTAGCGGAATGTAATTAAGGAGCGGGTGGTTCTCCGTATATTTTTTAATTTCATCCGTCACATCGCATTCCCACATTTCCACTACCTCGTATCCTAGGTTTCTTAATCTTTCTATCTTCGCTATAGTTCTTTCATAACGGTTTTCCAAACAATCTGTGGGGTCATCGTGTAACGGTTGTGTACGATTATGTGTAAAACATCTAGTACAACCGTGATATAGACACCCTTGAAATTCAAATATTTGCTTGGTTTCTTCACAGAACCCGTCAACTTTACATCCTCCGACAAGAGCTTCCGAACCTCTTGCTGCGTGCTGGATTGTTATACCTCTTTGGTATTCCTCCCAAAGTAACCATTGTATAGCTATTTTACTTTGGTTATCCCTCCATCTATACCCTTTTTTTGGGATTATTCCTATAGTGTCCGGTTTAAGAAAGTTACGCCTGTAGATTTTATTGCACGCAGACGGTAGAGTGCTTGCCTCTGTGAAAGGACAGACATTGCCTTCTTTCATCATTAGCTCTCTGAATTTAAGACAGGCTTCAGCTAGAATTTGTACATCGGAGATACAGTATTCAATTATCTCTTTCTGAAAATCGAAAAGATAATTTTCGGCAATTTTCTGATTATACCAACAAATTAACTGTTCTCTATCTTCGTCTTTAAAGTTATCAGGATCGTAAAAACTCAAAGCAGGCAACGGTCCTACATAATTCTCGTTTTCTGTACGGTTAAATAGGTGAGGAAAATAACCTTTCTTTAACTCGTTTAGGCCAAAAGCTTTTGGTAGTTTACTTAGTGCCATTGGGAAATAGTTTAGAGAATCTAAAAATTTTACATTTCCCACACTCATTAAAACTAATCTGGTGCCACGCATGATTAATTCAGGTTTTAAATCCGTCTTTATCAGAATATGATTTAAAATAAATTGGTGGTCAAAACCCCCTCCGTTGTGGGCAATGACAATTACTTTTTTAAATATTTTTCGTTGATTCAAAATGAACTCCACGAAACGGGTGATGGGTTGTGTTTGTAAAACGTGCAGACGTACACCACACTTCTTACATATTTTTACATCTGTATTTAAGCATACGTCGCAACATTGTTTAAACACACACAAACTCGGTTCTTGTTGTAAGGAACCATCGGATAGAACCTTTTCCTGTCGAGTCTCGAGATCGTAAAAAACAAAGAGAATATCAGAAGTTTTTAAAGAACCCGTGTCTGGTTGCATAAAGCATAAGTGACCAGCTAATTGGTGTTTATCACAAATCTTGCAAAAAATTTCACCGCAGTTGTGCTCTCTTTCCCGCTTTACTGTTTTAAAACACTCAGGGCATTTTCTGATTTTACTGCAAATGTTTGGTAAGTGTATTTTAAAACACTCCTCACCGTAAAAGTCTCGATTACAATCAGTACACCTCTTCTTTAATACATCTTTTGCGCAAGCCGGTGAACGCTGACACCCAGGACAGGTTCCTCCACACCTGTGTGCATTTTTGTGATTATAAGGTATGTGACAGTCTTCGCAATAATAACCACAACAGAATGCCGCTGTAAGAGAGGTTATGGGGTTGTAATGACCCTCGTGGTAAAGTAAATTTAAAGAAGGACCATTACCGTAACCACTAAAAACTACATCTCGCCCTTTGCAACCATAGGAATACACTGTTATCTTATAATTTTGTAGGTGAGCCTGTAATTTTTGTAGTACGGGAATACTTCCCCCTTCTTTTGGTATCGTAACACCTGAAGATGTCAACAGCTGGTGAGCTCTTTGGTCCTGAATTTTTCCTGTGTCTTTTCTTATTTTGTTGTACTCAGGATCTTTTTCTTTGTGGGCTAAGGCTACCACGAGTGCGCGAGGAAGACAGAGATTATCTTTGTTGTTGATTGTAACGATTCCTTTTCTTTTCGCGCACTCCTCATCAAAGTCATTATATAACATTCCTCTGCCCTTCCCTGTAGGCATCTTAACAGTTGTTACACCGAGACAAAATGTCTCTGTGTTAAGGCCAGTGGAGTTGGATTGATAAATCGATGAGATTTTAGACCAAACATCCTTATAGGTCACTTCACTTGCGGGTTTAAATGCTATCCAACCCTCACCTCTCGCAAAATCCTTTGAACAAAACGTAAAACCAACTTGATCAGTCGGTTTTATTCCTTCAGTTCCTTTTGCAATAATACCCTCAATAGCTTCTTTAATCCACCCAATGGGCTCTTCCTTTGGTGGTACGGGTTTAACTTTAAATTCGAGAGTTCGCCCCTTGAGACCGAATTTACGGATTTGTTTTAAATGGTCTTTAATTATAAAAAACTTTTCCATTTTAATAACGCAATAACAAAATGAACACAAAACAAGTCAAAGTTTTCAAAAATTTAACTCACCAATTATTTTTTGAAGACGCACGTCTGATCACTTAGACTGACTAATTCAGAATGAATCGGGAAGACTCTGTTTTTAATTTTATAACATTCAAAAGGGGCGTGGCTTAAAATTTTCATGGAAAAAAATTGGAAAAGTATATGCTAACTAGATTAATTCCAATAATATACAAGTGAAAACAGTTTCCGAAAAATTTACAAAAACACGGTTGATACCTAATTTCGAAATATTCCAAAATTACACAGTAAAATATAAAATTAATTTTTAACATATTAAAGAATGAACACAGGATCTTAAGAAACGTCAGCAGCTCCTTAGTAATACTTCACAAGAGGCCATAGGTGGTTCTTTAATAGCCGACAGGCGACAATTTTCCCTGATCATGTTTTATTTTAAACATACAAAAATACTATACGTACTTAACTCATTAGGTGACAACTCGTTTTGTAAGCGAGAATTACAGACACCCTGAGTTTATAGTACTTCTCCCACAGTGTGGTACCTTTCGTATTTCTGTGCGGAAAAAAGTCGACCACCCTTTTTATACCCGAAGGAACCTCCGATATCTTCTTACTAAATAATTTATAACCTTTAAAGGTCCCTCGAAATTCATAGGCACTACTCAGGAGGCTCGAGGTAAGTAAGTAAGATATCTAGACATTGATGATAAGAAACGTCAGCAGCTCCTTAGTAATACTTCACAAGAGGCCATAGGTGGTTCTTTAATAGCCGACAGGCGACAATTTTCCCTGATCATGTTTTATTTTAAACATACAAAAATACTATACGTACTTAACTCATTAGGTGACAACTCGTTTTGTAAGCGAGAATTACAGACACCCTGAGTTTATAGTACTTCTCCCACAGTGTGGTACCTGTCGTATTTCTGTGCGGAAAAAAGTCGACCACCCTTTTTATACCCGAAGGAACCTCCGATATCTTCTTACTAAATAATTTATAACCTTTAAAGGTCCCTCGAAATTCATAGGCACTACTCAGGAGGCTCGAGGTAAGTAAGTAAGATATACGTTACATTTATCCAAAAAAAAGTGTACTTTTGTTTATCACATTTGACATGGTGATCTGTCAAATCTGTAGCTTCCACATCAGTCCTAAAACAAACAAAAAAATATTAATTATACAAAAATTGTAACCCTAACCTAACCAGTTGATGTTTAGAAGAGACCTTTGCTGTTAATCGTTGAATATATTCTCAAAACTTATACAATAATATAAAATTATGATATCTAAAAACTACATGTAGAAATGGTATAGATCCTTTAAATTGATAACTGACCACAAAAGACGAAATTAACTAAAAATAATATCGAAATACAAAATAATATTTTAATAACACATAAGATTCTTTAGATTAACCAATTTTAATATCAAAAATCTAAATCAAATAACTAAAAAGTTACAAGGTTTTTTTTTTTTTGAATTAACCCCAAATAGTAGGTTTCCAAAGATACTTCCATAAATAATACTTTCAAACTAAAGAATGTATGTTGTAGGTATATGACAATTTTAAATGGATAATATATATATTTCTGTCATGTTTTTATATTAATCTAATTTTATTTTTTTTCTACAAATCCACCGACATCACAGCAGGGATGAAACTTTTGTTTAATTTTTATTTAAATCAATACCTTAAACACTTAACATTGTTATAAAATAAATATTTTTTTTTTGTTTCAATTCGCAAATAACTCTAATGACCAGTAATATTTCTACTCTTCAAACCTTTATATAATATAAATATCAAAAATCACAACAGAAGGTCTAACACTTAAAATTACTAATAACTAATAAATACTTTGAATTTTTGAAATATATTTAAGATCCATAATACAAAGTCCAAAAAAAAGTAATACATTTTAATTCTTTCATATTGAAAAAGACCAAAATTAATCAAAATTATTCCACTTACCAAAGTGAGAGAGCTCTGAACACTGCAACATAATACCACATACTAAAATAAAATTTTTATTTTATAGTTTAAATATAATTCTTCACAATTCAAGTCTGGACAGGTTAAAAGTGACGTCACCTTAATTAGATTTTCGCCTACACCGGAAACTCTTATCAACTAATTTTATTAAAAAACATGTATTTTTAAAACGTTATCACATCAAAAGTTATATAATTATCGGTGACATATAATAAATTATATTCACTATATTAAAAATAAAATAAAAAATACGAATTATATTTATTTGAACTTGTGTAAAAAATGAACTAGCGAAGAGATATTTTGAAGTAAATTATTGTAAAATGAGGTACATATCTAAAATTGCAATATTTAGATAAGCCTCTGATTTATGTGGAAAAGGAATTTGCTTTCTCATCAACTTTGTGAATATATACCGGTGGTATCGAAAGTAAGTGTCTCTTGTAGATTATTGTTATAATTTTATCTTATTATTCTGAATGATGCAATACTTTTTTAAAATTACGCAATATTACATGTCAACAGTTTAAAATACTCTTATTAGATGAAAAACTTAGTGGTTTTCGGTAATGGAACTCCCTCCCTCCTCCCTCCACCACAATTTTATTATATCTATTCGCGTGTTAGTCGACAGGTGCAGAGACAAGTTTGAACAAGTCTGAACAAGTCGAACCGATGGGTTGGAATAGAAAATATTAATGCGGTATATTAAACTTAAACAATAGCAAATTTTGGGGATTTTGTTAGTAAAAATGTTGTTTTATCGAGGCAAAATTTATGCATGTCACAGTTCTAAAATGTGAAACGTCAAAACGTTAAAACAGCGTTAAAATTTGCCGCAATAACGTTTTAAAAAATAGGTAAGAAGAAATTTTCGATTTACATGTATTTCTTTTCAAAGTGGCAAAAAAAGCATCAGATTTCGCTATTTTTTTTGTTACTAAATTCATGTCCGTTGAAACGACCAAAATAACGTTCAAATTCGTCGTTTCAACGGACATGAATTTAGTAACAAAAAAAATAGCGAAATCTGATGCTTTTTTTGTCACTTTGAAAAGAAATACATGTAAATCGAAAATTTCTTCTTACCTATTTTTTAAAACGTTATTGCGGCAAATTTTAACGCTGTTTTAACGTTTTGACGTTTCACATTTTAGAACTGTGACATGCATAAATTTTGCCTCGATAAAACAACATTTTTACTAACAAAATCCCCAAAATTTGCTATTGTTTAAGTTTAATATACCGCATTAATATTTTCTATTCCAACCCATCGGTTCGACTTGTTCAGACTTGTTCAAACTTGTCTCTGCACCTGTCGACTAACACGCGAATAGATATAATAAAATTGTGGTGGAGGGAGGAGGGAGGGAGTTCCATTACCGAAAACCACTAAGTTTTTCATCTAATAAGAGTATTTTAAACTGTTGACATGTAATATTGCGTAATTTTAAAAAAGTATTGCATCATTCAGAATAATAAGATAAAATTATAACAATAATCTACAAGAGACACTTACTTTCGATACCACCGGTATATATTCACAAAGTTGATGAGAAAGCAAATTCCTTTTCCACATAAATCAGAGGCTTATCTAAATATTGCAATTTTAGATATGTACCTCATTTTACAATAATTTACTTCAAAATATCTCTTCGCTAGTTCATTTTTTACACAAGTTCAAATAAATATAATTCGTATTTTTTATTTTATTTTTAATATAGTGAATATAATTTATTATATGTCACCGATAATTATATAACTTTTGATGTGATAACGTTTTAAAAATACATGTTTTTTAATAAAATTAGTTGATAAGAGTTTCCGGTGTAGGCGAAAATCTAATTAAGGTGACGTCACTTTTAACCTGTCCAGACTTGAATTGTGAAGAATTATATTTAAACTATAAAATAAAAATTTTATTTTAGTATGTGGTATTATGTTGCAGTGTTCAGAGCTCTCTCACTTTGGTAAGTGGAATAATTTTGATTAATTTTGGTCTTTTTCAATATGAAAGAATTAAAATGTATTACTTTTTTTTGGACTTTGTATTATGGATCTTAAATATATTTCAAAAATTCAAAGTATTTATTAGTTATTAGTAATTTTAAGTGTTAGACCTTCTGTTGTGATTTTTGATATTTATATTATATAAAGGTTTGAAGAGTAGAAATATTACTGGTCATTAGAGTTATTTGCGAATTGAAACAAAAAAAAAATATTTATTTTATAACAATGTTAAGTGTTTAAGGTATTGATTTAAATAAAAATTAAACAAAAGTTTCATCCCTGCTGTGATGTCGGTGGATTTGTAGAAAAAAAATAAAATTAGATTAATATAAAAACATGACAGAAATATATATATTATCCATTTAAAATTGTCATATACCTACAACATACATTCTTTAGTTTGAAAGTATTATTTATGGAAGTATCTTTGGAAACCTACTATTTGGGGTTAATTCAAAAAAAAAAAAACCTTGTAACTTTTTAGTTATTTGATTTAGATTTTTGATATTAAAATTGGTTAATCTAAAGAATCTTATGTGTTATTAAAATATTATTTTGTATTTCGATATTATTTTTAGTTAATTTCGTCTTTTGTGGTCAGTTATCAATTTAAAGGATCTATACCATTTCTACATGTAGTTTTTAGATATCATAATTTTATATTATTGTATAAGTTTTGAGAATATATTCAACGATTAACAGCAAAGGTCTCTTCTAAACATCAACTGGTTAGGTTAGGGTTACAATTTTTGTATAATTAATATTTTTTTGTTTGTTTTAGGACTGATGTGGAAGCTACAGATTTGACAGATCACCATGTCAAATGTGATAAACAAAAGTACACTTTTTTTTGGATAAATGTAACGTATATCTTACTTACTTACCTCGAGCCTCCTGAGTAGTGCCTATGAATTTCGAGGGACCTTTAAAGGTTATAAATTATTTAGTAAGAAGATATCGGAGGTTCCTTCGGGTATAAAAAGGGTGGTCGACTTTTTTCCGCACAGAAATACGACAGGTACCACACTGTGGGAGAAGTACTATAAACTCAGGGTGTCTGTAATTCTCGCTTACAAAACGAGTTGTCACCTAATGAGTTAAGTACGTATAGTATTTTTGTATGTTTAAAATAAAACATGATCAGGGAAAATTGTCGCCTGTCGGCTATTAAAGAACCACCTATGGCCTCTTGTGAAGTATTACTAAGGAGCTGCTGACGTTTCTTATCATCAATGTCTAGATATCTTACTTACTTACCTCGAGCCTCCTGAGTAGTGCCTATGAATTTCGAGGGACCTTTAAAGGTTATAAATTATTTAGTAAGAAGATATCGGAGGTTCCTTCGGGTATAAAAAGGGTGGTCGACTTTTTTCCGCACAGAAATACGAAAGGTACCACACTGTGGGAGAAGTACTATAAACTCAGGGTGTCTGTAATTCTCGCTTACAAAACGAGTTGTCACCTAATGAGTTAAGTACGTATAGTATTTTTGTATGTTTAAAATAAAACATGATCAGGGAAAATTGTCGCCTGTCGGCTATTAAAGAACCACCTATGGCCTCTTGTGAAGTATTACTAAGGAGCTGCTGACGTTTCTTAAGATCCTGTGTTCATTCTTTAATATGTTAAAAATTAATTTTATATTTTACTGTGTAATTTTGGAATATTTCGAAATTAGGTATCAACCGTGTTTTTGTAAATTTTTCGGAAACTGTTTTCACTTGTATATTATTGGAATTAATCTAGTTAGCATATACTTTTCCAATTTTTTTCCATGAAAATTTTAAGCCACGCCCCTTTTGAATGTTATAAAATTAAAAACAGAGTCTTCCCGATTCATTCTGAATTAGTCAGTCTAAGTGATCAGACGTGCGTCTTCAAAAAATAATTGGTGAGTTAAATTTTTGAAAACTTTGACTTGTTTTGTGTTCATTTTGTTATTGCGTTATTAAAATGGAAAAGTTTTTTATAATTAAAGACCATTTAAAACAAATCCGTAAATTCGGTCTCAAGGGGCGAACTCTCGAATTTAAAGTTAAACCCGTACCACCAAAGGAAGAGCCCATTGGGTGGATTAAAGAAGCTATTGAGGGTATTATTGCAAAAGGAACTGAAGGAATAAAACCGACTGATCAAGTTGGTTTTACGTTTTGTTCAAAGGATTTTGCGAGAGGTGAGGGTTGGATAGCATTTAAACCCGCAAGTGAAGTGACCTATAAGGATGTTTGGTCTAAAATCTCATCGATTTATCAATCCAACTCCACTGGCCTTAACACAGAGACATTTTGTCTCGGTGTAACAACTGTTAAGATGCCTACAGGGAAGGGCAGAGGAATGTTATATAATGACTTTGATGAGGAGTGCGCGAAAAGAAAAGGAATCGTTACAATCAACAACAAAGATAATCTCTGTCTTCCTCGCGCACTCGTGGTAGCCTTAGCCCACAAAGAAAAAGATCCTGAGTACAACAAAATAAGAAAAGACACAGGAAAAATTCAGGAGCAAAGAGCTCACCAGCTGTTGACATCTTCAGGTGTTACGATACCAAAAGAAGGGGGAAGTATTCCCGTACTACAAAAATTACAGGCTCACCTACAAAATTATAAGATAACAGTGTATTCCTATGGTTGCAAAGGGCGAGATGTAGTTTTTAGTGGTTACGGTAATGGTCCTTCTTTAAATTTACTTTACCACGAGGGTCATTACAACCCCATAACCTCTCTTACAGCGGCATTCTGTTGTGGTTATTATTGCGAAGACTGTCACATACCTTATAATCACAAAAATGCACACAGGTGTGGAGGAACCTGTCCTGGGTGTCAGCGTTCACCGGCTTGCGCAAAAGATGTATTAAAGAAGAGGTGTACTGATTGTAATCGAGACTTTTACGGTGAGGAGTGTTTTAAAATACACTTACCAAACATTTGCAGTAAAATCAGAAAATGCCCTGAGTGTTTTAAAACAGTAAAGCGGGAAAGAGAGCACAACTGCGGTGAAATTTTTTGCAAGATTTGTGATAAACACCAATTAGCTGGTCACTTATGCTTTATGCAACCAGACACGGGTTCTTTAAAAACTTCTGATATTCTCTTTGTTTTTTACGATCTCGAGACTCGACAGGAAAAGGTTCTATCCGATGGTTCCTTACAACAAGAACCGAGTTTGTGTGTGTTTAAACAATGTTGCGACGTATGCTTAAATACAGATGTAAAAATATGTAAGAAGTGTGGTGTACGTCTGCACGTTTTACAAACACAACCCATCACCCGTTTCGTGGAGTTCATTTTGAATCAACGAAAAATATTTAAAAAAGTAATTGTCATTGCCCACAACGGAGGGGGTTTTGACCACCAATTTATTTTAAATCATATTCTGATAAAGACGGATTTAAAACCTGAATTAATCATGCGTGGCACCAGATTAGTTTTAATGAGTGTGGGAAATGTAAAATTTTTAGATTCTCTAAACTATTTCCCAATGGCACTAAGTAAACTACCAAAAGCTTTTGGCCTAAACGAGTTAAAGAAAGGTTATTTTCCTCACCTATTTAACCGTACAGAAAACGAGAATTATGTAGGACCGTTGCCTGCTTTGAGTTTTTACGATCCTGATAACTTTAAAGACGAAGATAGAGAACAGTTAATTTGTTGGTATAATCAGAAAATTGCCGAAAATTATCTTTTCGATTTTCAGAAAGAGATAATTGAATACTGTATCTCCGATGTACAAATTCTAGCTGAAGCCTGTCTTAAATTCAGAGAGCTAATGATGAAAGAAGGCAATGTCTGTCCTTTCACAGAGGCAAGCACTCTACCGTCTGCGTGCAATAAAATCTACAGGCGTAACTTTCTTAAACCGGACACTATAGGAATAATCCCAAAAAAAGGGTATAGATGGAGGGATAACCAAAGTAAAATAGCTATACAATGGTTACTTTGGGAGGAATACCAAAGAGGTATAACAATCCAGCACGCAGCAAGAGGTTCGGAAGCTCTTGTCGGAGGATGTAAAGTTGACGGGTTCTGTGAAGAAACCAAGCAAATATTTGAATTTCAAGGGTGTCTATATCACGGTTGTACTAGATGTTTTACACATAATCGTACACAACCGTTACACGATGACCCCACAGATTGTTTGGAAAACCGTTATGAAAGAACTATAGCGAAGATAGAAAGATTAAGAAACCTAGGATACGAGGTAGTGGAAATGTGGGAATGCGGTGTGACGGATGAAATTAAAAAATATACGGAGAACCACCCGCTCCTTAATTACATTCCGCTAAACCCGAGAGACGCATTTATGGGTGGTCGAACAGAAAACATTGTCGAATACTACAAGTGTCAGGAAGGTGAAGTGATTAAATACGTAGACTTTACGTCGCTTTATCCATATGTGAATAAGTATGCAGAGTATCCTGAAGGACATCCCAAAATCTACGTGGGGTCTGAATGCAAATTCGAGGGTACTTTCGGATTTGTAAAATGCAAAATCCTACCACCTACCAATCTCTTTCATCCTGTGTTACCGGCTCGTATAAACAAAAAGTTACTATTTACGCTTTGCAGAAGTTGTGCACAAGAAAGCAACTCTACAGCCTGCACACATTCGGTTGATGAGCGTGCTCTAATTGGGACTTGGGTAAGTCTAGAAGTTGAAAAGGCTCTTGAAATGGGGTATGAAATTCTAGAAATTTATGAAATTTGGGATTATGAAAAGAAATCCAAATACAGCCCCGTCACGAAATCTGGGGGCCTGTTTAATGGTTATATCAGTAAATTTTTGGGAATTAAACAAGAGGCAAGTGGTTGGCCTCCCGGTTGCGATACGGAGCAGAAGAAAGAACAATATATAAGTGACTACTTTGAAAGAGAAGGTGTCACGCTAAACCCTCTATCTATCGAAAAGAACCCCGGTAAAAGGCTGTTGGGAAAAAACGTTATCACAAGTTTTTGGGGATATTTTGGAATGAAAGAAAACAAACCCAGGACTTCTATAGTAAACCAGCCTTACGAATTATTCGACATGCTTACCAACCCTTCAATAAACGTTAATTCTATACTTCCCGTTAACGAAGAAACATTGATAGTTAACTGGGAATTCAAAGAAGAGGAATATAACACCTTATCAACTGTCTCAGTACCTGTAGCAGCATTTACAACGACACATGCAAGACTAAAATTATACAACGACCTTTTGCAACCCTTAGGAGAAAGGGTTAAATATCTCGATACAGACAGTTGTATTTACACCCTTAAAGAAGGAGAATACGATCCCCCTTTAGGTGATTTCTTAGGAGAGTTAACCGATGAACTTGATGGTGGGTATATTACAGAGTTCGTTTCTGGCGGCCCCAAAAATTACGCTTATAATTTCATTATTAATGATAAAGACAATATAGTATGCAAAGTGAAGGGTATTTCGCTTAATTACGCCGCAAGTCAAATAATAAATTTTAATAAAATAAAAGAAATGATTCTTGAAAAATCTGAACCCATATATGTTGTTGGTAAACAGATAAGGCGTACACAAGCCCATGAAGTACTCACTGTTAACGTTAAGAAAATTTATAGACCAAATTCCACTAAACGAAAATTTTTGGGAGATTATACGTCTGAACCTTTTGGATATAAAAAGTTAAGAACTGTCTAATTATGTAGGTGTATGCTTATTACTTTTATTAATTTACTATAAAATTAGTACATATAGCTAAAATGCTAGTTTAGTACTTCATGTTAGGTCTTTTTGGCATCGCATCTTACCCGATAGCTCCTTCCCTTTATAAAGATATGTCACACGCTGAAATCTGATTAGCTGTTTATGGGATATAGCTATAATGCCTTTTTGGCACTTTATTTAAGGTCTTTTTGGCATCGCATCTTACCCTATTGTTTATTTCCTTTACAATAATACATCACACTCTGAAATCTGTTTAATCGTCCACGAAATACAACTGTAATTAAATATATGTAACCGGTAAAGAAATAAAAAAGTCTTAATTACACATCTAAAAATCGACAGTACGCCTTTGCTAACTTATTATCATCTACAACCGTATGTGACGTATACGGAGCTGTTTGTCTAACACATTTCAACTTTATTTTACAAGTCACTTGATAGCCCCGTTGGTTAAGGCGTCAAGTTTGTACACATGAGTTTGTGGGTTCGAATACAACAGCAGCCATCACACAGAATTTTTTTTCTACATTTATTCTCATCCAAAAAATTATTCTAAGTTCTATTTGGGCACTGGGGATGATGATGAGGGGTGGTAGGATGACTAAAATGACATTGGGGATAGTGATGAGGGGTAGTCAAGGTACGGTGAAAAAAAAAAAAAGGTAAAATTACAGGTAAATCAAAGGTAAGTTCTTGTAGGACAGGTGAGTGGAGGTGAGCTTTATCTTACCCTATACAGCAACCCCTTTTCAATGATACGTCATACGTCAAAATCCGTTCGGCCGTTTACGAGATACAACGTTAAAGCCCTTTTGGCAGTTACGACCCTGTTACCCTATTGAATCATTATAATGATACGACTCTAGTGTCTAGTCACATGTTTGGAGTGGTGGGGGGTAAATTAGCCAAAAATGACCAGAATCGACCTTAGATTTTCTTATGGAGATTTACATGTAAAAATGATCGATTTTGGTCCCGAACTGTCATAGCACCTTTACTGAGGTATCATAGGCTTAACAACTTTCAAATGTTTATGGTATAATTTTACCACTACTTTTCCAACATATTTATAAATACCTCGGCTGCATTATTGCCTCGAAACTGGTAAAATTTTAAATAGTTATCATTAAAACTACATTTTACGTAAAAAGCAAATGAATATGGCTGGTGTTCATAAGTTTTGACAGTAAATGATCTATCATTGTTAGGTTCCGTACAAGCAATAGGTTTGAGAATACTTTCAAAATCCGCGTATATCACAGAAGGAACTTTTAACTGTCTTTCGATATGGATAAATTTTAAAATATTTTCAGGAAGAAACTGTCCATATTTATTTAATCGTAAATTAGTTGTTGGTACCTCTGTTCTTACATGATTGCAATCATACTCTTGATGTCTATCCAAATGGTTTTTTGTGTTAAAGAACTGTAAACAAACATCGCAAATAAAAACATGTCCATTATGTTTTGTCTTTTTACTACGTATCAATCTTGACAAGTCAGTGATAAGACAGTAATGACCATCATCAGTCAGCAAAAGATTGATATGTGTTTGTTTCCGACACGATGAAAAATAGAGTGGTCGCACAATTTCAGTTTTTATTTTATTCTTTTTAAAATAGGTTTCAAATCCAAAAACGTTAATAGATATATCGTTCATTTTCTCAAATTTATTTATATTTTTTAATTTTACCGGAAATTCCATACCTTCAAAGTTTAATAACGTGTCAATTGGTGGATAAGATAAGGGTAGTTGGCAGGGTCCATTTGATGGAAACAATGCTGCGCTTACACACCATATAAAACATTTATCGTCATTACTTTCAATATTTAAAACAGCTTGTTTACGGATTATAGCATTGGGTAATTTTGTGTAGCAACCACCTTTTAAAGGGTTATGTTTATTAATATTAACATGCAAGTATATTATTTGCTGTAGAGTCCAGCCAGATTGTCCTTCATGAAATTCATAGGCTTTTGACATAATCTCGTCCTTGAACTCCTTGAACATCTTCAGGAGATCCGTTGACAAGTTGACAACTTTGTTTTTTGTATTGAACGATTTAATTTCTGATTCATCTTTTTCTGGTAGATATATAATCCAAACAATTCAAAGTTAGTTTTTATACTAATATGTTTCTGTACATGTTTAAAAATTACACCAATAACATTTGGTTGTACTTCATCCATAAACTTTGATGGATCGTTGCAAATATCTTTGATAGAAAAACAATAAGTAGAAATACGACACTTAAATGCACACTGAAGCATCTCTACACCGTTTTCCAAATTTTTTAAAACATACATTTCTAATCTATTTTTTTTTTAAAGGTACATTACTTTGACGACAATTTTTCCGTTTGTGTCTAGCGAGCTTGCTCTTGTTTGCAAAGTTGTGTTTACACTGATCGCACTTCATTGTTACTTAATTAAAAATTTCAGATTACTTATATTTTATAACTTTAAAAAAGGGTATAGATTAAAAACATGTTTGGACCTCTAGATAACCTTTAGATAACCTCTAAATAACTTTTGTTGCCCTAAATATTTATAATAGTTATTTACGTAACGAGTTATGAAAAGTCCAATTTTGTTTAACGAGTGTGATGTTGCAGCAAGAGCGTAGCGAGTGCTGCAAATGAACACGAGTTAAACAAAATGGCGTTTTATAACGAGTTCCGTACAAGATTTTTTATAATTTTGACGATATTCCATAATTAAAAAAAATCATAATTATCTAATAATAATTAAAAACAATACATCTAGTTCTCGTGTTTATTTTGCAGTGACACCTTTCTAATGACAATTCTATTTAATACAGATATAATTAAAAGGTAAGTTTCTGATTTAAATATTAAGTATACTTATTTAATTTTTTGTTTAAAAATGTCTGCTTTTAAATATTTCTTTAATAAAGTTAGTATAAAATAGTTATTAGTTGTTTATATTTGCTTTATATTTTTCGTAACTTGTTTTGAAATGAAGTTTTCAAAACTAGTTACGTAAAGTTTTACTTTTCAAAACTAGTTATGAAAAGTAATGACTTTTCAAACTGACAGCAGTTTTGAAAAATGTCACTTTACTTGTCAAAATTATAAAAATAACTTTTAGGTAACCTCTAGATAACCTTTAGATAATCTCTAAATAACTTTTGTTGCCCTAAATATTTATCAATAACTTTTAGGTAACCTCTAGATTACCTTTAGATAATCATCTCTAAAGAACATCTGTTGACCTAAATATTTATCAATAACTTTTAAATAACATGTTTAAACTTCGATACAGTGGTGGGATTTTAATATAAATAACGCAACTTATTTTCAATAAAACAATAAAACATTGTGTAATTATGTTAGTAATCGACGTACAGTGTTTTAATATAGAAAATAATAACATCATTGTCAAGGAGATGGCAGCCCTTGATGGAAAACGAATAACACATTATGTTTTCAAGCCTCCGTTTCCGTTAAGAATCTGCTTCACCCAGATTTCCACAAACAAGCAGTGTGGTTAATGCATAATCATCATGCTATAAACTGGAACGCTGGATATACGCCCTTACATAATTTTAAAAGCATTATGAAAGAGATCACAAAAGACAAAAGTGCTGTGTACGTGAAAGGTGCTGAGAAGGCATGTTACTTGAGGAAGTATTCTTTGGTACCAATTATTGAACTGGAAGAGCATCCACCGTTAAAGAAATCTACTCCTAAATGTTTTTACCATAGTAATAATTTAAGTATTTGTGCTTTAACAAACGTATTTTACCTGTATGACACATTTAAAATGCAATAAATATTATTTTTTAAATGTTTTTTATACTTTTTTCCTAAATATTGAAATTCTGAATATTTGGAGAGGAGTCTTAATTAAGAACAAAAAATTTAAAAAAATATTTTATTAACAAATTAGTACTGTTTTACAATTTTGGTTAAGGGGCTGTATGAAACTTCTTTTTCATGAAGGATTAAACAATAAGCTGATACACTTGTTGATAGTACAACCGTTTCAGACTGTATAACTTCTTTTTGTCTTGCACAATCAATGTGGATTAAAGGACTTTTCTCTTTAAATTCTTTAGGATTAAATATAGGTTGATTTATTAAAAGATGATAATAACTTTGTTGAAAATTGGCATACATTTCATAAAGCGTAGCAAATCTATTTTTGGCAAAATCTAAATTTAAATCAATATATGGGTAGCGTTCACTATTTAAAAAAACTGTAATATTTTTCAAATAACAATGATCAAATTTACTTCTATTTTGTTGAATTTCAGATTTTCTACCATTTTGAAATGCTAGAATTACGTGACGAGGACTTTCCAACTTTGTGGTTGTTTTTACCGCCCAAGTGTGGCGTGTTGTATTATTTAATGATGGATATTCTATTAATTCCCATGATCTGAACTTTAATGGAAGCTCAGTATTACTGTGTGCAATTTTATTTAACCTTAATTGTTGACTTAGACTTGGTGTGACGTGTGGGACATACCAATAAACTTTAGACAATTCAATTTTAGGTTTCTCTGTCTCATCAGTGCTTATAATACAATCTACATCATCGTTAGCTCGGATTAATATTAATTCCTGTTTCATATTCATTATAATTTTTTTTTAAATCTTCAAAAAAGCCAGACAATATTCTTAATGGAATACACACATTGAACGAACCTTCGGAATCTACCAAAATGCTTTCATTTTCCCTTTTTGGAAACCAACCAGCATTTTGTAGAAGTATACTCTCATTTTCACTTAAACTAAGATAATTTTTTATAGTTGAGACAAGACCTACACCCCTTACTGAATCAATTATGACACCACCCAATTCATAACGAAGTTCCCGAAACAAAAATGTTACACCATAATTAACAAATTTTAATTTACTTGGAACCTTGTCTTCATGTGTTATCAGTTTTCCTTCAATGTAAAGGTAGCTATTAGATGGTAAAGTGTAGGCATCGAGGTCTTGAATAGGAATTCTTATCTCATCGTTATAATTCAATTTTCCTGAGATATAAGGTTGATAAATGTGAAATTGATAGTCTTGAATGGTGTTATCATTTAATGGTTGACCAGTTACGTGAAGGGTTTCCATTATACTAATACTTTAAAACCTAGTGTTTCTAAGAAGAGACTATTAGCAGATGTTATCCAATTAATAGTATTTTTGGCACTAACAGATCTGGGTCTTTTATATAATCTTTTATAGTCATTGGATGGGATCGAAAAAATGAGAACTACACAGAGAAAAAAAATGTTTTGAATTTACCAAATTTTTTTTGATTTAAAAAAAATTATTGTTTCAATATGGCGAACCAAACCTATTTATTGAAACAAAACTTTGGTTTCTTTGAATATATTTATTTGATTTTAATAAAATATTTATTTATTTATATTCATTTGTTTTTTATATAATATTTATTTGAAAAGATTTGTTTACTGTTAATTAAATATTTATTTGAATATATTTATTTCATTTTATTATGATATTTGTTTGATTATATTTTTATAGTGAATGTAATATTTATGTCATTTTAAATGTATATGTTTTTAACAAATTAAAATATTTAGTTGTTTTTTTAATACTATTTATTCGTTTAGACTAGAATTATATTTTCAATCCTAGTATTTCATTTATTTGGGTACTGTATACCATTTAATTATATTTATTTAGAGTAAATGTAATATTTGTTTGTTTTTAAATAAATATATTTTTAATAGATTATATATATTTTTTTGATTTTAAAAAATATTTATTCGCATAGAACTTTTAATTATATTATTTCAAAAATATATTCTTTCAATATAAGTATTTCATTTATTTGACAATATCATACCATTTTTAGATATTTCAAAGCACAGTTTTAAATTTATACTATTAATTTATCAGTATTAGACAGTTACTTGTTCAGAATAAAGATATTGTTTTGTTTTCAGATAAATATTTTTTTACACAAAAAGTTAAATGTAATTAAAACAAATTTGCTTACATTAGAAAATTTATTTACGAAATTCAAAAAAAGTAAAATTAAACAATATTTCAATATTTTTTTCATAACAGACATATAATAAAAATATACAATCTTATTAAACGAGACAAAACTTTAAAAACACGAATAATAAAAAAAAATACTGGTAAGTACTTTAAACACTTTCTAAATCTAAAAATATAAAGTGCAGCATAATATAAAACTAAAAAATGTTGGTAATACATTGGTTTCTACTGCATAGTATCACACATTTTTTATTAACCGAAGTATCACTATATAATTCGAATACATTACAACAATAAAAGTACTGATCAGTAATAGAGATCACAAATATCACTCAAAACAATAAAAATGCAAAATAGGGCAGCAAATATTTTTAAAAAACAGAGCACTTGGATCAACATATTATTCCAACATAACGTTTGATTTAAAATTTAATGAGAATAGTATGTGAGAGATTTATTTATTTCATTGTAATGCAACTGTTATATTCAAAAAATAAATTTGAATTCTAACTTTTTTAGAGCATTTAATACCTATTTAAAATTTGTAAAGATAAAAAAAATTAAACTTTAATCATCTCACCTACTTTTCTCGTAAATTTTTACAACAAATCTTGTAAATAAGGTATATTTTTATCGTATTTAGTATCTATATTGTACATTTTATTTTGAATTAATTGCCACAAATTCTCAGTCTCAATAGAATATTTAGCATTTAGAACCATATAACATTTAAAGCATAAATCTAAGGCTTCTAACACACAATTAGTTTTATACACTGTTTCATTAACTACTACATAAGACCCTACAACATTATCGAGAGATGATCCTAACAAAATAATGAATGGTTGTACTGTTAATCCTTTCCCAAAATAAAAATCCACTCGATTCTGTTTTACTTTATTAATATCCGCAGGGTTACTTACACAAATGAAAAACCCATCTCGGCATTCACTTGTTGATGGCTTCCATTCAGACTTATTAAATCTGAATCTACTTTTTGATGGTACCATGCACGTTAATAAATATAACTGTACAGCAGTCTTAGAATCTAAAATATTAAAATTAAACTCAGATTAAGTATGAAATGGTGCTATAAACATTAATTTACCTGTTGTAATATCTCCTTCTAATAAATTGTAGAAGACTCCAGCTTCTGCATTTCGTCTAATTTCGTAAATTTTTGAAAAAAATCTCTCAAACTCTTTATCTAGGTTAAACTCACTTCTATGAGCAAAAAATTTATTCTTGAAATCAATGTTAATCTAAAAAAGACATACATTTTAAAATGATTTAATTTTAAAATTCAATAATTCTCGTAAGTGTTATCAAAACGTACACGTTTTATTATATAAAACTTACGAGCTCGGGTCCTAGCGGGGATAATAGTATTGGCCATTCATTAAAAAATTCAGCGATAGTATTTACAGTTTGATTATTTCTAAAGTCTGCTGTCAATTTCCATTTATTGATCATTTCATCATAAGGCTCAAAATTATTTTTTAACCAAATTTTTCCGTCTTTTACTTCTTGAGAATAATCTAAAACACAATTTTCTCTTCATACTTCTCAAATGAAAAATAAAAACTGTCAATAGTAAATAAGTATCTAATAATGTCAATTGAAATATAAACCTAATATAATTACCTTCATTACCATCATGTTTTGGTTTTTCTTTTTCGGTTTCCTCATTTAATTGTAAACATTTCTTTAAGGCAGAAAGTTTATTTCTATGTTTGTCCACCAGCTTGCCTTTGGCTACTTCTGGTCTATTATACCTGGATTTCTTTTTGGCTATAGGACTTACATAATATGTGGCACGCTTTTCTCCAGGAAAAGTTAAAGTTATTTTATCAGCAATTATTGATAAATAAATATTGTTCAGTTTTAGCCCTTTATTTAAAAAGTGTGATATTATAATATCCACAATTTGATTCCGTTCTTTTGAATCCAATTTATTACTTTTATTATATTTTATTAAAATAGATTTTCCTAATATGTTCTCCGTTAAAATCTTTAGTATATCTAAATTAGCAAATACATCAAAATCTGTTGTAACCAGTGCTGTTGAGTTTGAGTATTGGGTTGAAGTGGACGATAATGATATGGTAGATGTAGATGACGTAGATGGATTCGGGGACAGCGGCAAATTTTCAACGAAACTTATTAAACTATCTGACCCACATCCAGTGAAAGACGTTTCTTCATTTATTAACTAAATTAAAAATAACAGACAAATTAAAGATGTGAATATATAATACTGGAAAAAATGATATGTAAAAAATAAAGACAGGTGGTAAATATTAGATATTCCAAATTTGTCAAAACTGGTTTTATTACAAAAAGTTCCCAAGGGATCAAATTAGTTAAGTTATTATGGATTAAGTATTTACCTTTGTTTTGAACTCTCGAATTCCCTTTTTTAATTTTATTCTATCCCCTACAAGGGGTACTAAAGATTTCAAATCTTCTTCAGTTATATCCTGAAGCATATCAAGTGAACCCACATTTTGTTCTATAATAAATGAATGTTTCAGAAATACTAAAGTTTGAATATAAACGGTAAATCAATTACTTAAGTTAATATTTGTGAATTAACTTTAACAATATGAAATATTTCATTTCAAAATGATCTAAAAATCGATTAATAACTTAGCGGAGGTTATCAAAGTATAAATAATCTATACCTATTGTCGAGGAGTGCGACAGGCAGTGAATTTTTAGTGGACTGTATAAATGTTGGGTAGTTGGTTGTTGACATCTAACTATATACTAACCTGTCTCCACTGACCACGAAAGGGTAAACTAACTACCACGATGCCAATAAATAGTCAGTCTATGCAAAAATTGATTTTTATTGAATGTAAATTCAAAAGATCACAAACAAAGTACAAAATATTACAATTTTCAAGAAAGAGTTTATACCACTACGTGGCAACACTGTATTGTTGGCGTTTCGCGCCTACTATTCTATAATAAATACAACAAAAGAAATAGTACATATATGCAGAACAAAATATAGCCTGAACTTATGTTAGTTGCGTTTTGAATGAGTGAAGAGACAATTAATAACTTTCCATTGTAATGAAGATAATTTTAATTAGAGAGAGCGGGAGAGAGAAATCTGTACCGGCTTTTTGTAGAAAGACCACGGCACTATTGAACATACTCGGGTGTCGGTATATTAGAGCACATACACTGTTTTAACGCCCCGAACATAACATACGAGTTTTCACAAAACTTAACTAGAACATAACATTAGTTTTTTACATGGGTAGACACAACAGTAAACCACTCTCGGCTTACTACTTGCCACTTATTGCTTGTTGGGTGTTCTTCGTGATACTACTCTACTGCAACTGTCAGAAGGAGGCGTTGGAGCGCGCCAAATTCAACTATTCGCCGAGAAGCGATACCAATTACGCGGGAATGTGTACGAGTGTTTAAATTTAATATTTCGCGCGGTTGGAATTGTCGTTCAAATTCCAACATCCTGCCGCGCGACGGTGTGAAAGGCTTTGCTAGGAAAGCGAACTCAACAAGGGAGATTAGTAATTCGTTATTAATCAACGTGGGAACAACAAGAAGAAAAACTATCAAGAAAAATAGGGTGTTTACACGTGTGTAAAGTCGGGGGGGGGGGGTTGAATTCACGCAGTATGATCTACTTTAGGGTCAGAGGGGAGAGGGCACAACTTGGCAATGGGCCTAGTTACCTCACCGTCCTGAGTTTTAAGTCGTGCCAGCCGCACTTTACCATCTTTACCTGTGATTACCTCAATAATCCGTGCTAAGGGCCATTTTAATGGGGGTGTATCTTCACCTTTGATTAATACCACTTGATCAACTTCTAGGTTAGCTGAGGGACGTGACCATTTAGGTCGTTGCTGTAATCTGTGGAGGTAGTCTACCGTCCACCTTTTCCAAAAGACTTGTTGTATTTTGGAGCAGATTTTCCAAAATGAGAGCTTGTTATCCGGAGTTTGGGTTAAGTCTCTTTCCGGGTAAGCGGTTAAGGAAAATCCTATCAAAAAATGCCCTGGCGTGAGCGATTAGAGATCCGAGGGGTCATTAGAAAGGGCACACAAAGGCCTAGAGTTTAAAATTGCCTCCACTTGAGCAAGAATCGTTGAGAACTCTTCGTAATTGACTCGAGTGTCACCTAAAATTCGTACGAGATGATATTTGGTGCTTTTGATCGCAGCCTCCCACAAACCTCCCCAATGGGGTGAGCGGGGTGGTATGAAACACCATTCAGTCTCATTTTGCGACAAAAACTCACGAATCGTGTCGTAGTTACTTTGGGCCTGAAAGAAATCATAAAGTTCCTATAAGTTATTACGTGCGCCGAAAAAATTCGTGCCATTATCACTGTAGATTCGAGTAGGATTTCCGCGTCTGGAAATAAATCTTTTTAGGGTTCCCAAAAAGGCTTCTGAAGATAACCCGGTTACACATTCGATGTGCACCGCTTTGGTGACCATACAAACAAAAAGAGCCACATAACCTTTAATAAGTGGAGATTTACGCAACCTAGAGGATTTTATTATGAAGGGTCCAGCAAAGTCCACGCCCACTATCTGGAAGGGACGGGCTGCACAAACGCGGTCCTGTGGGAGGTCCGCTATTATTTGTTCAGCTGCTATTGCGTTGAAACGATGACAAGTAACACAAGAGTGTATTATCCGTTTGACTTCTCTGAGTCCATTTAACGGCCAAAATCGTAATCTAAAATTCCAGAGTGTATTTTGTGCGCCTGCGTGACCTAACCTAAGATGTTCTTGGCGAAGCATAAGTAAAACCACATGCGTCTGAGAGGGGAGTAGAATGGGGTATTTATGCGCTTCGGGAATGTCTGCGTATGTGAGCCTACCTCCTATATGCAGAAAACCGTACTTGTCAACAAAGGGTTTAAAAGAAAGAATTTTACTATTCTTCAGGGGACGATCCGTCAAGAGGGCATTTATTTCAGTGTGGAAATGCTTTTTTTGGATAACTTTAATTATAAAATCTAACGCAGAAGACAGCTCGGACACCGAGAGCGGTCCGACTTTCCTATCAGAATTCTTTAAATTATGGGTAAAGCGCAATAAGTACGCCACTGTTCTTTGTAATTTTGAGAAATTGGAAAATTTCGAAAAAAGAGATGACCAAAAGTCGATTGGTTGGGTCTCTAGAGTGAGGGCTACTTTCTTTTCCTCTGGAGGGTGGGTTACAATATTGTCTGTAACTTTGAAAAGAGATAAATTCAAATTGGGGTTTCGTAAGAACTCTGGACCATGAAACCATGTGTCCCAGATTTTACAGTTGAACATTCCTCTAGACAAGGCATCTGCCGCGTTGTTCTGAGAGGAAGTGTGAGGCCATTGGAAATTTTGCGAAAGAGATTGTATTTGGGATACGCGATTGGACACAAACGTGGTCCACCTACTTGAAGGGCTTCTGATCCAACAAAGAGCTATTGAGGAGTCGGTCCAAAGATTAAAAGAATTGAACGAAATTTTATTTTTAAAAATTTGTGAAACTAATTTTGAGAGTAGAAGCATAGCACAAAGTTCTAATCGGGGTATTGTGATAGTTTTCTTGAGAGGGGCCACACGAGACTTAGCTGAGACAAGTGAGCAAGAAATAGTGTAGTCTGAATATTGAACTCTCAGATATACAACGGCTCCGTACGCCAATGTGCTGGCGTCCGCGAATCCGTGTAACTCGATGTTGGAGATTTCTTTGTTCAAGAACAAATTCCTAGGGATAGTCAAATTTTTTAATTGCAATAAATTTTTTACAAATTCTTGCCACAGATCTAAAAGAGTTTCATCTAGAATTTGCATATCCCAGTCAAGCCGGGACATCCAAATTTTCTGCATCAAAACCTTACTGCTACTATAACAGGATTAGCCAAACCTAATGGGTCGAAACATGAGCTGATAACTGATAAAACTTTTCTTTTTGTAAGAGGGTGAATATCTAATTCTGAGGGTGCTAATATTCTGAACTCATCAAGCGAGGGGTTCCACTTAAGACCCAAAATTTTGCATGCGGATTCATTTAAATTCAAATCTTTTTCCAATGCGTTAGTATGAGCTATATCTTGTAAAAATTCTGTAGAGTTGGATTGCCATTTATGCAATTTGAAACCAGAGTTGTTTAAAGCTGTATTAAGCTGCAGATATAGAGTTTTCAAATCAGAAAGGGTTTGTGCACCCGAAAGAATGTCGTCAATGTAAGTTTGAGACAATAAGGCTTCTGACGCCAAAGAGAGGTCAGTGTTTTTGTCGGCAATATCTTTGATCACCCGACAAGCTAAAAAAGGGGCGAAAGTTTGTCCAAAGGAAACCGTTTGCAACTCGATGCATTGGAGAGATTCTTGGGGAGAATTTCTCCACAATATGTTTTGTAAGAAATTTTGATTGGGGTTTGTTTTAATCTGGCAGAACATTTGTCTGATGTCTGCAGTTAAAACAAATTTGGGAATTCGAAAGCGACACAAAATGTCATACAGATCAGGCTGTACAGTGCAGCCCTTGTACGATATACAATTTAGAGAAAGAGAGGATGATGTCTTGCACGAGAAATCGAAGACCACCCTAATTTTGGTGGATGCGCTGTCAGGGCGGACAACGCAGAGATGTGGAACAAAATATTTATTAAAACCTTGTCTACTTGACAGCGAAGGTACTGTCCCTTGGGCAGGACTTAGAGAGGGGGTATGCGAAATGGCTAAGGGTGTCACTTGGGCATGACCTAGAGAAATATATTCGTCAATAAACTTTTTATATTCTGCAAACAATTCAGGGTTTTTGTGAAGCCTTTTTTCCAGTGAGAGAAATCTGCGTTATGCAGTAATAAAAGAATCGCCTAGCCTTGCAAATTCAAAGGGGGTGCGAAGGGGCATGTCTACCTGATAAGTACCGTTTTCTAAAATCTTGGTGGTGGATAAAAATAGATTTTCGACGTAATCGTCTTCAGGTGAGCGTGAAGAGTGCTCTGTATCAGAAATTTCTTCCTGATTCCAAAATTTGTTAAGAAGCAAGTCTAGAGTTGGTGGTTTATCTAGTCATAAACCGTTTGTAGAGCCGCAACAAGTATCTGTTGAGCAAAGGCATTGTGATTGTGAAAGGGTTTGTTTTACATTTTCTTGAGCATACGACGGTATTTGCCCTGCAATTACCCATCCTAAGTGACTATTAAAGAGAACAGGGAGACCTCTACCTAAATGCAAGGAACCCTGCGTGAGTAGCGAGTAAAACAAATCTGCCCCCACTAAAATATCTGGTAGAGAGGGAGTGGAAAACGAAGGATCTGCGAGCTGATTCAAAATGTCTTGGGGTATTTTTAACTTATGGGGGTTTATAGGAATCTGAGGAATGCTTTTTGTTATATTTTCCAACACAGAGCATGAAAGAGAAAAACATTTATCAGGATTTACTTTTGAGTGAACAATTAAATTGGTGTATTCCTTAGAAACAACGGAATCTTGAGCTGATATACCTGAGATGTGCAAATTCTGTTTCCTAGTAGTCAAATTTAAGCGCTGAACACAATCGCGAGAAATAAAGCTGCTCTGGGAGCCTGAATCCAAAATGGCTTTAGCCACACAAGGGTTGCCGTCAGAGTCGTAGATTGCAACTTGAGCAGTTGCTAGTAATGTATACGAATTACCGTGTGAAAGAGCGTTCAAACTTTGAGATTGTGTACTTGACGCTTGCGCAGTGGGAAGGTCATGGCTTGAGGAGTGCGAGCGAGAAGTACTCGAAGTCGCCACATTTTGACGAGGGTTCAAATCATTCCTGGTTCGAGAGAAATTAGTATATTGATTTTGTTGACGAGTATCCCTATTGTATTGAGTAATGGCTCTATCAGAATTTGCATTGTTTTGCGAAATTAGTCGGTTATTGTTAGAACGCGAATCTAAATGCAATAAACTATGGTGCATACCTTGACATGTGCCACAACGATGCGCAGAAGGGCAATTGGATACTACGTGTTTACTTCCTAAACAATTGAAACAGAAGGATTTGTTTTTTATAAATTTGTGCCTTTCTTGCGGGGAGAGAGTACCGAATGTCGGACAAGAATAAATTCTATGTGATTGCTGACAATAAACACAACTACTTTTCAGATTTGGTGAACCTGGAGGAGAAAACCGACGGTTAGATTCATTATTGGCGTGTAAATTTACTCGAGAGTGCGGGGGAGACGAATGTTTCCTATCCTGAAAAGAAGGTTTCCGATCTTGCAGAGCATCAAAACTAGCTAAATTTTCCAAAACAACGCTCCTCCGTTCGGTGAAAGTAATAAAATCTTTTAGTGTAGGGATATCGTTATTAATTCTCTCTTCTTCAAATATTTTGCGAGAAAGAGGGTCCAATTTTCTTTCAAACATAAAAACTATGAGTGCTTCAGTAAGCACTTTTTCACTAATACCTAAGTTATTCAGACACTCTAGCTCTTTAGTAAGGGAATTAGTCAAATCTCTTAAATTGGTTGCGTTAGGTTTAACAATGTTGGGGCAACTGAACAGGTTGGCTAAGTGCTCATTAAAAACAATAGATCTATTTTCTTTAGAGTATTTATAGCTATATCATAATTTGAATCAATTACTTTTAAATTGTCTATTAGCTGAAGAGCTGAACCTTTAAGCAGAGTGCGCAAATAATACAATTTTTCAGCCTGTCTTAGTTTGGGGTTTGAACCGATTAGGGCTTCAAATATTTCATAAAAAGAAGCAAAATCCGAAGGCTTAGATCCATCAAAATAGGATATTTTAATTTCTGGCAGTTTGACATTAGATTTGTCACCAGAAAAGGGGCCTGAACCATTGCCAGCGCTGGAGGAAGTAGGGGTACCTGTAATATTTTGAATACAATCTTTGTAATCTGCAAGAGTGGAGTAAAACTTTTCCTCAAACGCTGCTCGGTCTTCAGTGTCAATAAAAGTGGGGTTAGATGAAATTAAATCTTCAATTTGGTCTTGTACCGTAGAATAATTATCAAAAATTTTGTGAAGGGTTTTTTCCCTTGATGTGAGTTCAGAGACTCGCCTAACAGTGTCAAAATGACCTGTAATCCAATCAGATAACCTGTTCAATTGACCCACGCATGAGTTACGTTTTTTAATTAAATCAGCAAATTGTTTTGCAGCCATTATAAATAACAATATAGCGTATAAAAAATAAACAAGCGGTAATCTAAAATAATAAAATACACAATAATAAAATGTACGTGATACGCCAATGAACTTATTTACTAATATATCAGGCGTCAAAAAGATCAATAATTGTTCAAATAGGAAATTAAAAAACAATACTAAACATTTACAGACAAAATGTTAAATAAATTCTTCCAAGTATTATAAAAATAAAAATCAATAAACATTGTCTAAATAAACCCAAACCATTATAATAATATGGGCCGGAATAGAATCAACGATTACAAAGAACAACCGAATAGCAAAAACATTCGACGAAATTTTTTAAATTTAAACAACACGTGTTTAAGTTTCGTCGTTAAATAAAAAATCAATAACTTAAAACCTTACTCGTCCGTAGAAACAGCTGAGATCCGAGACAGCTGGCTATATGCTTGAACCAGCGCTGTAGAGAAAGACGCTAAAAGCTTACGTCTTTTAAACTGCAAACGATGGACTGGCCTCTCTGCGTTGTTGCCAAGTCGCTGCAACTTCTTGTCGATGGGGAAATGTGAAATGTGTTGGTTTTTCGTGAACAACTAAATAGTTTTTTATTGCGATGCACTTATGGGATTTTAACAGTACAGCACACTCATTAATGGTACAGCACACACGGCGAAAACCGAGAACACTTGAGAGAAACCGTTTACTTAATAACTGGAGAGTTTGAGAAAGTACTAGAAGAAGGGAAACTTCACATCCGTAGGATCAAATCCGACTCGAAGGACCATGTCGAGGAGTGCGACAGGCAGTGAATTTTTAGTGGACTGTATAAATGTTGGGTAGTTGGTTGTTGACATCTAACTATATACTAACCTGTCTCCACTGACCACGAAAGGGTAAACTAACTACCACGATGCCAATAAATAGTCAGTCTATGCTAAAATTGATCTTTATTGAATGTAAATTCAAAAGATCACAACCAAAGTACAAAATATTACAATTTTCACAAAAGAGTTTATACCACTACGTGGCAACACTGTAATGTTGGCGTTTCGCGCCTACTATTCTATAATAAATACAACAAAGGAAATAATACATATATGCAGAACAAAACATAGTCTGAACTTATGTTAGTTTCGTTTTGAATGAGTGAAGAGACAATTAATAACTTTCAATTGTAATGAAGATAATTTTAATTAGAGAGAGCGGGAGAGAGAAATCTGTACCGGCTTTTTGTAGAAAGACCACGGCACTATTGAACATACTCGGGTGTCGGTATATTAGAGCACATACACTGTTTTAACGCCCCGAACATAACATACGAGTTTTCACAAAACTTAACTAGAACATAACATTAGTTTTTTACATGGGTAGACACAACAGTAAACCACTCTCGGCTTACTACTTGCCACTTGTTGCTTGTTGGGTGTTCTTCGTGATACTACTCTACTGCATCTGTCAGAAGGAGGCGTTGGGGCGCGCCAAATTCAACTATTCGCCGAGAAGCGATACCGATTACGCGAGAATGTGTACGAGTGTTTAAATTTAATATTTCGCGCGGTTGGAATTGTCGTTCAAATTCCAACACCTATATTTTTAAATAAAGTTACAACTTTAAAATATAAAAAATAAGTTACGTATTTACATTTTCTATTCGTTTTAACATATAGAAAATTAAAGAAAACATTATTTGGGTAATTCAAGTCAATTAAATTAAATTTAGATTTAAATAAATATTATTGAGATTTAAATAAATGAAATTCTTAAAACAAAATTAATATATTAAAAGTGAAGAAATGAATTTTTTGTTATAACCAGTTAACGGAAAGTTTGTAGGTAACTACCTACGTATCATCTACGTATACAAAAATTTTATATCTCCCTACCTAATAATTTTTACTCAAGTCCTAAGAATTAGAAATAAGGTGTTTTAACGCTTTTACCTGTATTTGCAATTATTGGTTCAAAGTACCTATCTACTTTTATTTTATTATAACTAATGAACTAAACTTAAGAAATCTTTAAAATTATTGTAATTATAATTTCCTTACCTTTAAATAAATCACTTAGGTGCTCTAGTTTATACTGTTTAAAAAATTCACTAATTTCCATTTTCAAACACTAATCCAACCACGGTGTGCGACGAAACAAAGACACATGAACTAATAAACTAAAATAACGTAAAACGTACGTATACCGAAAGAGATGTCTGATATGGGAGATGGGGTGATCGGTGATCGTTTAACCCCGTAGCTCTGTTGCCATTTTCATTTCAAATAGCAATAAATAAGTAAATGCATCTCCAAAAATTCAAAGGTTCCTGCCAAATTTTAGTAGGTTTTACTTTCTGGTAAAAGTTTTGGTGGATATCCTTAGCTATTGTAATAATTTATGGTTGTTTACAAACACTAAATTAGATACAGTTAAATTTATAGACAATATATACATGCAATACATATAAATTTAAAAATTGGCAATGCTACACGAATATGTTTTAGATAGGTGAGAAAGGTACGAGCTTTCTCGTTGGCAATTGTGCATAACTTCTATTTTTTTTTAAATTTTAATGCAATTATTATAAAATTATAGAATTAGTTTTATTTCGATTTGTTGAAAAAATGAATAAAATCTTTATATTATATACATACATAATATACCTATTGTTCTAAAAAGAATAGATTATTTGTAAGCAAAATAAAAGTGACCTAATTATTAACT
This sequence comes from Altica lythri, assembly GCA_964028335.1. Taxonomy (NCBI): domain Eukaryota; kingdom Metazoa; phylum Arthropoda; class Insecta; order Coleoptera; family Chrysomelidae; genus Altica; species Altica lythri. The sequence continues at coordinate 9,976,770 of OZ034806.1, read as the reverse complement.
AAAAATCACAAATTATAACAAATGTTAAACTATCTCATACCTATGTCATCAGTGAAATATGTACCTACCTAGTTACCTACTATGTTATTTTGGCATTCTTTTATGCTAAAAACCAATATATATTTCTAATAAGTATCAAATTAATAATAATTCTTCACAACAAAGAATAAACAAATGTTTTATTTATTTCAAATAAAAATTTTGTTTAATTTTGTAGGTGTGCTAAGAGTACTGATCCAATAAATATTTTATTCATTTCAAATAAACATTGTCTTGGCCTCTGTAATAGTATAGGTACCTAATATTTATTTCAAATTTCTAAATATTTTATTGCTTTTGTACACAATTATTAGTTTCAAATATTTTAAATAAATATATTTTTGCTTTTTTCTTAGTCAGTTTTAAACATTAAATAAATATTTTATTTACAGAAAATATTTTTTGTCACTATTCACATTAGTTGGCTCAGAGCAGTAGTCAACAAATATTTTATTTATTTTAATTAAAAATTTCTTTGGCCTTTTTTGCAATGATGGACTTCTTAGCATGAAAATAATATATTATAAATATTTTTTTGTATTTTCTTACAACAAATAATTTCGCATCTATAAACAAATATTTCATTTATTTAGAATAAATATTTTATTTAGCATTTTTTACAACATTAGGCACCACAGTATTAAACAATTTTTTTATTTAATTTAAGTACTTTTTTTAGATAATAATTTTTTCGCGGTAATAAACAAATATTTTATTAATTCCAAATAAATCCAGACAAATAAATGATATTCTTAAAACAAATACGTAAATCCAAATAAATATAATTAGGCCAAATAAATCTTACGTATTTCAAACAAATACTTTTCAAACAAACGAATTTTCTTAATTTAAATAACAGACTTTTCTCTGTGCATTATATTCGTTTTCTTAAATGTATGCAAACGGTTATTTCTTCGTTTTGAAGGTTTATTACATTGCTAGCTTGATCTATAATTTTTATAGTTATGTTGTTGATCGTTTTAACGCTCAAGGGGAAATACAAAATAGTCTGTGGTGCTTCTACAATTTTAAAGCCGCTAGGAACCGTTGGAAAGAATTGATGAATAATGTGAACAGGGCTTCCGTTTAAATAAGCACCCGAAGCTATGTTACAATCAATGCAAATAGAATTAGTAGGATTAATTTTAACAGGTTCGTCGGATGAATAAGTTATTCCGGGATTAAGTCTTACTGTATTTGTAAAACCTAATATTTTACCAATTGAATTTGGGTTATTAAAAGAGATAATGCGATTAGATTTTACAAATACCTTTCCCGTATTTATATCTGGAATTATATTAATAACAGCACCCACATCAACGTCAGCCATATATCGTTTTAACTTTTGTTCAATGTCTATTAGTTCATACGAGCCTACTGGTAAATAGTATGTTTGAATATTCAGTTTATCACCCCATTGAAAAACATTGTTTCTATCATCTATATTGGGAATGTTGTTAAAAGTATAAAAGTTTGTTAATCCAATTTCATAATCAACATCATCTTTTAAATATATTGGTGGATTAAAATTATAACTTAAAATGGAAGAATTTCCTGAGAATGTAAAACTATACGACATATTCGACAAATACTTTATTTCAACTAATCAGTTTATTATTTTTATAATGGTTATATAGAAAATTTAAAGAATGGTGACCACATTTGTAGGAATTGAATGGCTGAATACGCTCATAGTTGTAGATTATATTTGCAGGTCCATTACTTTGAAAATATTTTATTACACTTTTTGGAGGAGGTAGATCACCATACGAATCAAAATATATTATTGTATTATTATTCCTAATATATCCTGTCCAGTGCGTACCTTTGCCATGTTTTGAATCCATATTTATAATACCACTTTCTTTGTGACGAATACGTTTTGGAAGCGAATCCCTTATAAAAACACCTCGAAAATATGGAATTTTCAACAATTTTGAATATTTAATTAGATCCAAATTTGTTAATGCATGGCGAGGTAATACTAGTTTTTTGAATAGGGTTTAAGATACATGCCAGATCCTTTTCGCAATCTTAAACCTTTTCCTTTTTGTTCCATTGCCAAGTCATGTCGCTTTTGTTCCTCTAACTGAAGGCGATTGGATTTTGCATCGTTAATTGCTTTGGCTATCCCTGCAGCACCACTGCCTACAGCCCCTAATGCACCTAGCGCCCCTAAAAGGGCTGGTAAAAGAGGCAAAAAACCGCCTTTCTTAGGTATTTTAATAACCCTTTTTTAATCCTTTTCTTTTCACCTTTCTTGGTTTTTAGACCCATTCCAACCTTACTTGTACCTTTTTGTTTTTAACCCCCATTCCTAGTTTCCGTTTAGCTTTCATTGCATTTGTCACCAACCATGCAAATGCTTTTTGACCTAATGGTGTTTTTTTAGACCCCACCAGATCCCACGCTTTATTTTCTAATACTTGATCTGCTTTATGTCTATCTTCTAAACTGCTGTTAACTGAATATGACAGATCATGCTCTTTACAAGCTTTGTCTAGTAAGTTTATACCAGAATCCCCTCGAGCAATCCTCTTGTTTAATTTTGTACCAGGTCCACAATATTGATAACCAGGAAAATGTAATTTAAATGGCAATTTATTAATTGCAGAGTTTAGTAACACACAACCTTTCTTTTTGATTGCTAAACGTGAACTAATGCCCTTCATATTCTTCTTTATATAGTAACCTGCTTATATATATAACTCCATTGAATCATTAACTAATCAACAATGAAGATTGAAAAACAGAAATTTGTTCTTTCGATTACAAATCACAACAGAATTTCAGAAGTTCAGAAGATTGGAAAGCACGGTTGTTTATTTGAAGGTGACAGCAAACGATGTTTAATAGTAGGGCCATTAGGTTGTGGAAAAACAAATGTTATGCTGTCTTTGATAGAGCATCCTAACGGGCTAAGATTTAAAAACTTATACATTTTCTCGAAGTCATTGTATCAACCGAAATATCAATATTTACGGTTACTACTTGAACCAATTACTGAAATTGGATATAATGAATACGATAAATTGGAAGAGGTGCCATTACCTGAAGAAATAAAAGAAAATTCTTTGGTAATCTTTGATGACGTAGGCTCTGGTAATCAGGATGTTATTAAAAATTATTTCTCATTTGGTCGACATAAGCAAACAGATACTTTTTATTTATGCCAAACATATAGTTCTATCCCAAAAATAAGACTTAAGGGCCCCCTAAACGTAACAACAAATTTGTTCAATTTGTTTGTGCAGTTAAGTTTGACATACAAGTTGGTTCCCTACACAGTTCATTTTGCCATAAAACATGTAGTGTAACATAATGTTTGCAAACGAAGTTTGAACGTGTAGGGATGACTACTTGACACACTTGTTTGAAATACAAATTAAGATTTTTAAACGTAACAATAAGTATGTGCTGACAAGATTGAGTGAAATGTTTGTGCTGATATGTATGATAGTGTAGCGTAACAATTTGTACACATTTTTGGATTCAAACAGAAAACATTATCAGTAGGAAGTTGAGTGTCTAGACGTGCAAAACGTGAAAACATGTTGTCTCTAAAAAAAAAATGTGCGGCCATTATAATTGTAGACGAGCTAACTAAAAAAAGAAAACCGTTGTGGTCAAAAGAGTGGTACAAGAAAAGGAGTCAATTTTCGCATTTGAATTTGTTAGCCGAATTAAGGGTTTCCGAAAAGTCCCATTTAAAAAATTATCTACGTATGGATGATGATCAATTTAGATTTATTCTGAAATCGATCGAGCCACTAATTAAAAAACAAAATACTGTAATGAGAGAAGCAATTACTACCGAGGAACGATTAACAGCTACGTTACGTTTTCTTGCAACAGGAAGATCTTATGAAGATTTGAAATTTAGTTGTGCAATATCACCACAGTCGTTAAGAATAATTATTCCGGAAACCTGTCGAGCAATTTACCAGTCACTGAAAAATAAATATTTACAGGTAAAATTCAAAAATACTTTATTAGTTGTACCTATTTATAACAAAAAATAAGAAAATGAACTAGGATGTAGAATTAAGATTAAAGTTTACAGCAAAACCAAAAAAAAATATTTATAAAGCCCATAAGTGGGTATCGTCTTCGCTTAGCGTAGGTGTATTTGAAGAGGATGGTCTTGTACTATAATTATTACGTGAACTGCCTCCAAATAAAATCCCATTCGGATTTTGAATAAAATTGCCAAATTGTGTGGTTGCTTCTATATTAAGTTGGCCCAGTTCTCCAAAAAACAATGTTTCGTATATTATTTTTTTTGCCAAGGTTTGCTGGTTTTTAGCCATAGATCTTAACTGATGAGCAATGTTGTTTCCAAAGGCCATATACTCGTCATCAGGTTGGTTTATAACTTCATCAGCCTTCTGTAAAATTGAATTTTGTTTCTTTGATTCTATTTTTCGTTTTTTAATAGCTGGTGTTTGTGGTTCTCGGACAACATCCTAAAAGTAAAATTTGTATCAGTTCCCTAAATGTCAACAAGACTGGATTACTATTGCAAGAGATTTTCAACAATCCTGGAACTTTCCTAATTGTTGCGGAGCATTAGATGGAAAACACATACAAATTGTTCCGCCACCTGGTTGTGGGAGTTATTACTTTAATTTTAAAGGGTGTCATAGCATTGTTATGCTGGCAATAGCTAATGCTAATTATGAATTTATTATGGTACATGTAGGAACAAACGGAAGGGTATCTGATGGTGGTGTTATGGAAAACACCACATTTAACAGAAAATTACAATCAGGAGCACTTAATTTTCCAACGAACCAGCCATTACTTGGATGCAGGGATGAAACTCCGATTCCGTATGTCTTTGTGGCAGATGATGCGTTTGCCCTGTCAAAGAACATAATGAAACCGTTTTCTACAAACAATTTGAGTAGGGCAGAACGTATTTTTAATTATCGTCTGAGCCGTGCGAGGAGAATAATAGAAAACTCATTTGGAATATTAGCTGCAAGATTTAGAATTTTCCATACAGCAATAAATACTAAACCTGCCATTGTGGAAGATATCGTTTTAGCAGCTTGCGTTTTGCATAATTTTTTACGTAGAAATGCAAGACAAACGTACACTCCGCCTCATAGTTTGGATATTGAAGATACTGAAAATGGAACTATAACCCAAGGTGATTGGCGAAATTCTGGAGAATCATTTTTACCATTACAAATAAATCATAATAGGAATTATGGAAGAGAAGCTAAAGATATACGGGAACATTTCAAAAATTATTTCAACAACGACGGAAAAGTATTATGGCAAGATAGGATGATAGGATGAATGTATGAAATAATAAATAATTATATCGTTGTCATAAGTACAGGGTGATTGGTTATAAAAAAACCAGTGGCATCCCGTCTGATTTTTTATCACTCCTGTATCAAATATTTTTTTTATGTCACAGAATAAAAGATAGGGATATGTAAGCTGTTTTTCTCTATTTTCAACCGTTTGGCTACTACAGCCTCCTAAACTCAAAAAAATGTGATTTTCACATGGCTGTAGATAGTGTAGATCCTTTACTATACATAGGTACAGACATCAAGTATGTAGTACATCGTTGAAATCAGCTCGTCGAGAGGATTTAAAAAATGTAAAAATTTACAGGGTGTCCCATTTCAAAAAATAAATTACTACCTATATCACGTGACTTACGCACGCCACTGTTTTTTTATTGTCTCACAAAAATTCAAGTATATTCCTACAACTTTTATTTACTGAAAACTTTTTTTGAATCTTTAGTAATAAAAGAGTTAAAGGGGTGGTCAATTTATAACCAATCACCCTGTACAATATAATATTTACATATTTTATCTTACCTGACTCCTAATGTTCTCATCATCATTTGGAGGTTCTGTGTCTTCCTCAAAAAAGTCCATATTATCTTTACCATCTCTAGGCATTTCCTGATCTTCAGTGAAGAGTAATAATTTAAAATACCACAAATGTGGATCATACACATCGTCCGTTCCAGTACCAGACATTTTTGATTCTTTTACCTTTTTCAATTCCCTTCTGAACGCTGTTCTTAAGGAATTAATTTTTTTTACCACCATATCTTTGTCGGCATCTGGCTCTATTTCTTTTAATTTATCAATCATCTTTTCATAAGCACTATATCTTATATGTTTATTGCTGTACTCTTTACTTTTAACTTTCCAGAGACATGGCAACTCTCTATATAATTCAATAAATTCCGTTATAAATTGTTTGGAATAATTTCGTATGTCACTCATTTTGTCAACCACCAAATCACTAAAATCGTACAACTACATGCACGGACTTGTTTATTCGAACTGTCGTTCCAACAAAATATAAAAGTCTGCAGATTCTATTTCTTGGGTTTGAATGATTAGTGTGTACAATCAAATTGTTTTACTACACGGGTGCTCAGCTATGCGCAAACGCGAACATTACATTCAAACTATATGCATAATCTAGGGTTAAATTATGTTTGTACGGATATGTTTAATTAAACATGTTTTATATGACTAGTATGACTGTGTAGTTTTAAAACATGTTGTTGTGTTATTTGTATGTACAAACAAATTGAACAAATTTGTTGTTACGTTTAGGGGGCCCTTTAGAGATAACGCAAACCTTCTAGTTATTTTAAATATATGTGTTCTCTGTGCTGGAAACAAAAACATCAATTTCTTGTGGTAGATAAGGACTCGCCACTCTCGTCGGGTAAATACCGTATTGGGTTTGATCAATTTATAACCGTATGTTATGTTGTGTATATGAAAGACACAGTATTTCATATATTGGAGTTGTAATAAATGTAATACATAGATAACAGTTTAACATATTAAAATAACATAATGTAATGACAACGTCAGGAATGTAGTATGACAAATGTAGAAGATCAACTTATCTAATTTTCAACAATGCCAAATAACGAACAATACTACATTCCTCCCGTTCAATATAAGAACACTTAAACACAAGAAAAAACACAAATATCAGTCTGGAAACCGTTGCGGTTTCCTGCGTTCCCTGGTACTCCTGCGCGTAATAGAAGGTTCTACCTGATCAAAAGCAACTGTTTCTTGTTCTTCACTCGAAACTCCAGGTGAAACTGTTATTTGGGTTGAGTCATCAAACGGTGTCGTTAGATCGGACTGTGGTAGATCCGAAAGATATGGATCATTCATCTCTTCTCTGGAAAGTAATGGTGTCTGAAACTCAAAACATTGATTAGTACTGAAACCGTGGTCGTTTTGTAGCCTTATATCATCCGCATGACGTCTTCTTTCTACTCCATCATCCATAACCACTTTATAAGAATATTTGTTTGTGCGCTCTACAATTTTGGCTGGTAACCACTTCTTTTCCAAGCCTGTACGTACATAGACATTCTCACCCCGAGTAAATGTGCGTTTACTATGGTCTTTTTCTTCTTGCTCCAGCTGCTGCTTCACATTTAAAAACGCTAAGGAATCCCTGACATTTGGCTTAATGTTGTCAAGTAATATACGAAGTCTTCTTCCGAAAACCATCTCATTTGGACATTTACCAGTGGTGCTATGTGGTGTGTTACGATAATGGAAAAGAAAGTTCTGAAGATTTTGTGTTTGTGTTGATGAACTTGATTGACTAGCTTTCATTCTACATTTAAAAGTTCTCACAAAGCGTTCCGCCAACCCATTGGTTTTTGGATGATAAGGTGTAGATGTTATGTGATGATTCCTTTCGTGTTACAATATTCCTTGAAGACATGTGAAGTAAATTGGGTACCATTATCTGATACAATAATTCGTGGTAAGCCAAAATAACAAAATATCGCATCCAATGCTCTACATAGTATCTGTGTTGTAATTGTTTTAAGAGGTATGACATCAGCCCATTTGGATAAAGCATCTATGACTATTAACCAGTAAACTCCTCGAAAGGACCAGCAAAGTCAAGATAGATTCGTTCCCAGATAGTTTCTGGTATTGACCATGAATACAATGGCATTTCTGGTTGGCGAGGCCTAGTTTGTTAGCAGCTTCTACACTTTTTAATATAGTTTTTAATGTCTTTATCGATATTTCGCCACCATAGGTAATAACGTGACAAATCCCGCATTGCTACGATACCAGGGTGACCACTGTGTAGCACTTTTAGTACATGATCTTGAAGTGCCTTTGGCACGACAATTCTTCCTTGCCACATTACAACTCCCCTTTCTACGGATAGTTCCTGTCGTTTTGAATAGAAATGGGCAACTTCACTATTCTGATCATTATTCCATGTCTGTGTTTGCAAACATTGTATAACGTTGCGTAGTAAATTATCTTCTTTTGTATATTTTCTAAGGTTTTCCTGCGATAGTAGAATATCTTTAAACTTACTTGTACGTTCATCTTCAAATATTTTAAAAATCCTTTTTTCATCTCCTATTGCTTTTTCTGTCCTATCTGGCATTCTTGATAGAAAATCAGCTGTTGTGTTTAACTTACCGTTGCGATAAACGATATCATAATTGTATTCACTAATGTATAAAGCCCAACGTGATTCGGTTATTAACTAGCTTTGGAAGTTGTCGGTTTGGTCCAAAAAGATGCTCTAAAGGTTTGTGATCTGTTACAAGAGTGAATTTATTACCTTGCAGGTATTGTTCAAATTTTCTTATTCCAAAATAGATAGCAAGTGCTTTACGATCAATTACAGAATATTTTTTTTCTGCGTCGGTAAGTTTGCGAGAAGCGAAAGCGATATGTCTCTCTCTGTTTCTTTCGTCGATGTGATATAATACAGCTCCAACTCCTTTCTCACTAGCGTCCGTAGCTAAAAATAATGGCTTATCCTCATTATAGGCAATTAATGAATTTGAATTAATGATTTCTTGTTTTACTCTGTTGAATATCCTCTCTTCATGTTTGGTCCAGGACCACTTAACTCCTTTTCTCGATAAGTTATGTAAGTCTGCACAGATAGCCTGTAAATGTGGAATAAAACGTTCATAAAAATTTACAAGTCCAAGAAATGATTTTAACTCTGTAATATTTGTAGGGGGTAAGGCATTGCTAATGGCATCTACTTTCTTTTTTGTAGGTAAAATTCCATCTTTACTAAATTTATGACCCAAATATTCTATCGTGGGTTGTAAAAATGAACATTTCTCAAGTGAAATTCTCATCCCCGCTTCATTTAGTCTTTTAAACACACGTTCTAAACTATCGAGATGTTCGTTATTATCTTTACCTGTTACTGCAATATCGTCGAAATAAACAGCTACATTAGGTATGTCTTCCAATAATTTTTCGATAAACCTGCAAAAAAGTGATGGTGCGTTGACAATACCAAAAGGAAGCCTATTATATTGGAAATACCCTTTATGAGTCGATATCGTTAAATACTTTCTAGATTCTGGACTAACTTCAAACTGTAGATACGCATCTTTAAGATCCAATTTGGTATATGAGTACCCTCCAGCCAATTGTCTGCGAAGATGATCAAAAAGAGGTATTGGGTATTTTTCTGTAATGAGCACAGGATTTATAGTGCTACGGAAATCGCCACAAATTCTAATTCTACCATCTTTCTTGGTTACATTTACAGTTGGTGTAGCCCATTCCAATGGTTCATCGTTTGGGTCAACAGGGGATATTATACCTGTTTCCACTAAGCGTTTTAGTTCTATTTCAACATTCTTCTTTATTCCAAAATTAATGGGACGTGCTGCAATATGTTTTGGTTTTGCATCAGCCTTAATATGTAATTTAACAGTATAATTTTTAATCTTACCTAAAGAAAGGTCAAAAAGTTGAGTGTTCTTTTCGATGAGAGTCTGCAGACGTCGTTGATAGACTTTATCACCGGATTCTGGCATGTTACTTGATTTTATCGAATAGACACTACTCGGAAAAGGCATGTTAAATGCTTTATGCCATGGTAAGCCAAAAAGCATTGGGTTTGCATCTGGTATAACGACAACTGGTAAACGTTTGGTACAATGTTCCAGTGTAACATTAACTTCTGCTGTTCCTATTGGGTTTAGGTTGAAATTTCCGTATGCTCGCAACTTTGGTGGTCTTGCTAAAACTGGACTGCCTAACTTTTTCCACATTTTCTTATTTATAATTGAGTGTGCCGCCCCTGGATCCCACTCCATAGTACAGCGTACTTTGTTAATTTTAACGTCAATACGTTTACTATATGTGTTTTTTGAATTTGTTTTGAAAATTTTATCGATTTGTTCTGAATTAGACGTGCTAACGGAATATGTGTCTTCAGATTCGGATTCTGATTCTGACTCTGTCATTTTGTGTATTTTTTTTTCTTTATGTTTATTAGTATTCGTTGTGTTAGTATGTAATCTCGCTCTTCCTGTCTTTAGACAAACTCGTTCATAATGTCCTATCAATCCACATGCATGACATTTGACATTACCAGCAGAACACTTGTTGTTTTTGTGTTTCTCATTTCCACACCGTCTGCATTCGCCTCTTTTTAAGTATTTTACTTTTATATTGCTACTGGTTTCTTTTGCTACATTTATTTTATTTTTACTTGTTTTATGTTGTATAATTACCTGTATTTTGTCACCACTGGTATTGTCGTAATCGTACTCGGCGGCTTCTCTAGCTTGAGCAACCTCGAAGACCTGGTTGAATGTCACTTCACTGCCATCTGGATTTAAAAGATCAGGCCACTTTTGTTTTAGTTTGATTTCAAGTCCTTTATGAGACAGACCTGTTGCAAAACGATCCCGTAATTGGTGATCTAACATATTTCCTTCATATTTACAGTGAATAGCAATTTCTTTAAGAGCATTGGCATATTGTTCGAAGGATTGGCCAGAAGAACGTATACAATTCCAAAAGTTGTTCAGTGCTTTAAATCGTGTAACCCTAGGTTGAAATAATGTAAGAAATTTTCTTGATATATCTAAATATGACTGTTCTTCAAATTTAGGATCTGAATTTGTAAAAGCGATCTTAAGTTGTTTATATGTTTCAGGTTTTAAGCTGGATAAAAATAACTCACGTTTTGTATTAGTGTATTCTACATCGTTAGGTTTCTTGTCCAATCCCCACATGCGACACTGGGCTTCAAAATATTCTATGAATGTTTCGGCAGGAACATGGTTTTCGTATTTTTCACACTTAAAATTTTTTAGAATATTGATAATTTCTGTTTGTGGTGGTACAGTAGTGGCTGGCTGATGCTGTGTGGTTATAGTCAAAGCTTGTAATAATTGTGTGATTTGTTGTTGTTGCTTGTTTTGTATTTCTAAGAATTGCTTAAATTGGGCTGCGTCCATGTCCTATATTTTTATGGATACTTATACAATGAAATAAACAATTTCTTTTTTATCCTCGTCGCCAGTATGTTATGTTGTGTATATTAAAGACACAGTATTTCATATATTGGAGTTGTAATAAATGTAATACATAGATAACAGTTTAACATATTAAAATAACATAATGTAATGACAACGTCAGGAATGTAGTATGACAAATGTAGAAGATCAACTTATCTTATTTTCAACAATGCCAAATAAGGAACAATACTACACCGTATAAATAGTAGATTCTGCTTTCTACATCCATAGTCAATATGGATCATCGACTGGCTAAGCAGTTGGTTAAATCAACACAGGCTTTAAAGAAATAATTTAAAACTCTTAAAAGAGATATACTTCAATCACAAACAGATCTGGAAAAAATTATCAGCCCATAACCCAACCTTTAAAACATTTAATAGATACTTTGGAAAAAAATGCACCGGTTAAACAAGAACTACTTTCTCCAAAAGCAGAACCAATTCATTTCCCTGAAAAACGTAGATACAAACCACGAAAATCTATTTATAAGTTAACGTTTCCTGACAATGACTTAACTCCTGCAAAGTCCGGTGCAGAAGACCTTACATCAGGCCCAGAGGAGGTATTCGAACATGTACCACAAGAAGAAGACCTTACATCAGGTCCAGAAGAGGTATTCGAGCATGTACCACAAGACGATGACGATTTTACACATAATTATAATGAAACAGTGCGTGAATTTAGTCAAATAATTAAAAATCCAGCCGTAATGGAAGATTATTATTCAGCTTTTACGGCCTCTCTCCCACGAGATTATATTATGGGAAATATAGAGGATGTTGTAGGAAACTTTGATAATACCTTAGGGGTTCATCATGACCTTATTACTGATAAAATATCTATTGGTGATTCTTACATAGATTTTATTGGACCTGATATAAAAATCAAGGGAATCCAATATAAAGGCACTTCAGGACTTTACGAGTTACTCTTTAAGGCTAACACTAATATATTTACACCTAAAGATGCTGACGAATATGTAGATATTTTACGTAGGACAAATGCTCTACATAAAGATAACAATCCAGAATTACCACTCAGAAAAATAGAGGCTAAAATCAAAGATAAATATAATTATGTTATAAAACCCAGATTAGAAAGCAGACCTGATTTAAATAGATATAGAATAGGTTTAGCTGGTGATATTGGTGTTCTTGGTACTGTTACAAGAAATAAAAAAAAAGATTTTAGAACAAAAAGGTAAAGGTTTAACTTGGTTGAAATATTCGAAAAATCAGATAGAGTATAAATACTTTGATGATTTTAATAAACTCATAGAAAGATTACGTCTACTTTTGGCTTCAAAATCTGTAGGAAACAATGGACACAATAACGTAATTATTTCAATTATAGAAGAACTCCGAGAAGTTGGTAGTATTGCATAAATAGAAGCATAGTAAAATAAAATATTTAGTTGTTACACAACACTGCTATAATGCCCATCAATAAATTTGGTAGTCATTTTTTAAAAAGTGTCTGTGACACTACCGAAAGTACCCCTTCACCCTTGTATTTTGTATCTGAACCATCATCATTCCATAGTAAATTAATATTTACTTTACGAGGAGAAAAAAAGAAAAGTCATAACAAGGATTATTATGTCTTAGAACACGGAGGTATAACATATGTGTTTTCTGTAAGTGGTACCATTGAGTCAGTACAGCATTATGGTTTTAATGGAGCTGTTATGATAAACTCGACAGAATATAAATACCATGAGCTTAGTGGTCTTTCTGTGAATAAAGGAGATAAGATTTTCTTTAAATTAAACACGCATCCAAACGTTTTAGTACACATTACACTGCAGTGTCCTTTAGAAAGAAATGTCTGATATAAAAGATCAAATTGTCAATGAATTACAAACCAGCAAAAAAAGTTACAAAAGACGTTCATTAAAAACTTAAATGATTTAATTCAAGCTGTACTGACAAATTATGCTAAATTAAATAATGGATACCGTTATATTCTGGTAGTAATTAACGCCTTCAGCAAATATGTTTGGGTAGAACCTCTTAAAACAAAAACTGGTAGTAAAGTTACTGGCGCAATGAAAAAAATTCTAAGCAAAATGTCTATACCTTCAAATTTGCAAACTGATAATGGAACTGAATTTTACAATTCAAAATCCAAAGAACTTATGCGTCTATATAATATTAATCACTATAGTACATTCTCAAATTTAAAAGCAAGTATCGCAGAAAGAGTAATTAGAACTATAAAATCATTGTTATGGAAAAAATTTAGTATGCAAGGATCATATAAGTGGGTTAAAATTTTACCAGATATTGTAAAAAAGTATAATAATACTAGACACTCAACAACCGGTGATATTCCCAGTCAAGTCAATAAGAAAAATTCTGAATACATAATAGCTTTTAAATACCTAAAAACTGTGGATAAAAGAACAAGGAAATTTAAAAAAGGAGATTTTGTTAGGATTAGCAAATATAGACATGCATTTTCCAAAGGTTACACCCCATCGTGGATAAATGAAATTTTTAAAATACGTAAAGTTCAAAACACAAATCCAATCACGTACTTGTTAGAAGATTCCAAGAATAATGAAATCCAAGGCGGTTTTTACACTGAAGAATTACAAAAAGTTATGTACCCAAATGACTACTTAATTGAAAGAATAGTAAAAAAACGGGGAGGAAAGGCTTTGGTGAAGTGGCTTGGAATGAACGAAACATCGTGGATTGATATAAAAAACTTAATTATATAAAATCTTTTTGAAATAAAAATACATTATCATATTACATTTTTATTTATTTGAGCTAACATTTTATTTCTATGCTCTATGGATAGTATTGGCGTGATAATTTTATCAAATTCCTTAATTTTTTGTTGAAATCGAAAACGATCCAAAGCTTTTAGTTCCCAGTAAATCTTCCTAGATGATCGATATGCAAAACTCCAGGTTATGAGATAGTAAATTTTGTTATTTTGTTCATTGAATCGTACTGTCTTCATTGCAAGATCTCGGGATACTTGTAAATAATTTCCATTAATTAAGTATATTTGAAAGGACTCATCTTCTTTATTGGTTCCACAACATCCAGAGCAGTATCTATTACATTATCAGAGCCTTTGACACCCGCCTGTAGTATTTTTAAGCATGTAATAAACTGCTGGTTTTTTAATATCTTTAACGAATGGTTTATTAAAGGCAACAGTATCCATAGCTCCGTTAAAGAAGCGGCTCCCAAACATATTGATGATTGGGGGGTTAGTATTTCTAAAACTTTGTTCTGTTCAAACTGTTTAAAATGTAATATAAAATTTCCTGCATCTACTGTTTCTTGATGTGCTATCGATTTTAAGAAATTATTAATTTTTTCTTCATAAGCCATGAACTCTTTCCAATCTTTCTCTGTAAAGACAATTGACCTGTTTTTACTGCCTGAAAATACAACACATGGAGCAAAATTTAACTGATAGGATAAACAGGTTGTCACTTGTTTTGACTTTGATTTGTTTAAATAAGAAGTAAGTTTACCCACAAAAATATCTTGACAAGCCATTTTACTTTCTGGTGAAGAGAAATTAGAAATCGTATTTTATATAAATTTAAAAAGTCCAAAGGTTAGTAGGTTACTAAAAGGAAGTCCTAAATTTATTTTTAGATCTAAAAGTCTAAATAGGAAATCACAAAATCCAGGAAGTACAAAGTTTATTAGGCCATTGAAAGGAAGTCCTAAATTTATTTTTAGATCTAAAAGTCCAAACAGAAAATCCAGGAAGTACAAAGTTTATTAGGTTACTAAAAGGAAGTCCTTAATTTATTTTTAGATCTAAAAGTCTAAATAGGAAATCACAAAATCAAGGAAGTACAAAGTATATTGGGACACTAAAACGAAGTCATAAAATAAAAGAAAGTGTGAGTCTAAAAATTATTTAAGGCCAGCCTGAAATTTTAACATTTACTATGGATGAGGGTATAGAAAGTGATAAATTAGAAACTGAACTGAAGTTTGAGAAAGTCAATTTAATTAATAGTGAACGTTGGTTGGCTGAAGAATCTTACGAAGTAATTTGTATTATACATGATTACTTTAAATTAAATAATACAAATTATTGTGTGCTATGTTTTTATCAAAAATTATTGGAAAATCCCAATAATACTGGTATACATATAACAGGACACTTCACTGGTGGTACTCCTAGTGTAATAGAAAAGTGTTTACTTTGTGATGAATGCGAAGTGCCGGTTTTTCTTTCTTTGATGACAAGATATTGTATATTTTGTAATGGACTTTAGCAGATCTGTTACACCTGAAATTAAATTTTTGGTAAATGGTCAATATGTTGATCCTTTTTCTATAACAGACGAATCTTCATATCAAATTGTGTATTCTTCACCAACATTAAAACATTATAATATTATTGAATTATGTATTTGTACCATCTGTCATAAACAAATTTATGTAAAAAAATTATCTGTAATTACTGTTAAAACATCGATTACGCTAGGAAACTGTAACCGCTTATGTAATCAGTTAAGACCCTTATATTCTTTTCAATGGCTTAATGATAAATTATCTTCTCCAATAACAATACACCGATTTTGTACACAATTTTTACCAAAGCGAAGACGTAAATTAAAGTTTTTTTGCAATAAATTTTAGCAGATGTATTACACCTGAAATTAAACTATTGGTAAATGGTGAATATGTTAACCCTTCCTCTCTAACAGACAAATCTGCATATAGAATTACGTATTCTCCTCCAACATTACAACAGATAGCTGCAAATCAAGTGTACTGGTATATTGAAGACAACAGTGGAGCAATTGGACTTCGGTTATGTCACAACGAACCACAATGGTGCACATACGAGTTCGTTATACCATCAAATTTACACTTGAACATATATTGTTTAAGAGAACTTAAGCAACAAATATTAAAAAATTGCAAGGAAAATGTTCATTCCTTATCAATTTGTAAATTTTAAAATAAAAATGTTATATTAAAACAACTGTTTTTTATTTATAGATCCCTGTTAAATATAAATACTTTCTATTATTACTATATAGATGGCGATTGTATTCAAAATTTAATTATAAATAATATACCTACTGATTTTGATTAATCTGTTAGATAATCTAACTGAAATTGATAAACCAGATTTGGATTTTGTTCAGTTTTAATACGTGTTTTGTAGCACTAAGTGTTTTGTAGTTTTAAGTGGTTTTGTTTAATTTTGAAAGTTTTTTTTTAGTTTTAAGTGTTTCGTGATGTTTGAGTCTTTTACAGATTCCAATTTTACACCAAACCGGATTATATGTGATAGTGTTTTCAATAGTAAGTCAACTAATTAGCCCCTTTTATATATAATTAGGTTAAAAAAACAACTATGAATAAATGTAAACAGAAATTTATTTACGATAGGAAAGTTAAAATTCTATTTACTTTTCCAATTCGTTGATTACTGTTTACGAGTGCCTTTTCAATTTTTTTTTGTTTTTTAGTAATTTTTTCAAGTTTTTTCAGTAAAGTATTTCTTTTTTTATATTCTTTTTTCAATAAATTTGAATTATAGTCAACAAATTTTTTAACTTCATTTTGATATTTAACATCATCATCCACATCATTATCATCCTCATCATTATCTTCATCATTATCATCATTATCATCTTCATAATCTTCATCATTATCATTAGCTCTGATGCCATCAAAATAGTTATTATTATTATTACCATCATTATTTAACATTTCTTCACCTTCCCTCACTTCTGATGCGGGGGAGTCATTACCATTACCACCATTATTTTGTATTTCTTCGTGCTCCCTCATTTCTGTTGATTTGACAGGAAATTCATCATCTTCCCCAGTGAAATCTACACCTTCACTTTCTTCTTTCACCATAGGTGTAGATTTCAGTAATGGTTTAAATTTTGCATAACCAATAGGTTTTATTTTTGATATATCGTCTAAAGAGACGATTGAATCGGTGCTTGTATCTAAATTTACTTGTGTAAAATTTGACGCACCTTTTTCTTTTTTTAGGTGCATTAGCAGCTTTATTGATTTTCTGCTGCTGCTTGGTACAGCAAATTTTTCACACTTCATTTTTTTAAATTATGTTACACTTTACAAACTATAATTTCAAATAATTTACGGACTCTTATTTATATGCATTTTATTTTGTGGGCGATCAAATATCTTATATTTTGATCTTCTGTTAATCAAAATTATTTTGCAAATTAATTTTATCAAAATACACTAAGCAGAACATATAGGTCACTAACCTTTTAATTTTAATGTTTTTTTGTTAATCAAGGAAATCAAATATTTACATTTTAGGATTGCAACCCACTTTTGCGATAGGTGTTAATCAGGGGAAGTTTTATCTTAACCATTTATCTTTTTATTTATATGCATTGTATTTTGTGGGCGATCAAATATCTTATATTTTGATCTTTTGTTAATCAAAATTATTTTGCAAATTAATTTTATTAAAATGCACTAAGCACAACATAGGTCATTAACCTTTTAATTTTGGTGGTTTTTTGTTAATCAAGGAAATCAAACATTTACATTTTAGGATTACAACCCACTTTTGCGATAGGTGTTAATCAAGGGAAGTTTTATCTTAAACATTTTTTTAGTTTCAAATCAATAAAAAAGAGCAATGACCTTTTAAATAAAAGAAAATATGTTGGGCAAAACATTTATTTTAACATTTTATTATTGAAAAATATTAATAATTTTAAACAATAAATCTTTTAATTCATCTAGTAAAGTTTTGGAAGGACAAGGAACTCCAAAAATGTTCCAATTAAAGGGACCCATTTCTAAAACTCGGCGCGTAAATTCGCTGTATTTATAGTACATTTCAGCATAAATCCAATACAATTTTCCATCAGTATGCTTATACACAAAGTCGGGGTTTACAGGTACCTTTGGAAACATGTCTTTTATCATTCCTCTATTTACAATCTTTGATATATCTGGCTCAAATTGTATGTAACCTTCATTAAATAATATATATATTTTTCCAGCATCGTTTTGGAAAGCAGAATTTATTTTTGCATGTTTTGGTATTCCAGTTTCTAACGCCTGTGAAATTTCTAATCCAGGAAACGCTACCTCGTACAACTGATTTCCACTATAGACTAATAAATCACCAGTTGATTTTTGGAAAATGCTTGATAGGGGAGATAGGGTGTTCACAATAGATCTGCAAAGGTCGCAGTGATATAGGCTAACAGCCAACCCAAAAATATCTATCTATCTAGGGTAAAAATGATCCCTCTAAGGTTTAATGCTATATAACTTCTTCCAAATGATCCCTAAAAATATGTAAATTACACTTTGTCAGGTACAACGTATATACTTTATCATACGTTATTCTCTAAAATGTATTTCTAATTCTGTGGGACATATCACGGTCATTGAAAAGTACTGCAAAGGGATCATTTTAACCTAGTGGGTGGGGTAAAATGATTACCGCAATAGAGGTAAAATGATGCCCTAATTTCATGCTAGCTTTATTAGTAAAAAATAAAATAATTTCCTTAAAAAAGGTCAACAAGTTTATTTGGTTTAAAATAAAACAAAATTCTAAAAAAACTTTCAGAAAACAAAATAAATGCAATATAAAATCTAACTTATAGACTTGTTAACAATTTTTTTTTTAAACGAAAACCCTGACTACATAAATCGCAAATATGGTTATCTTCATTGTCAATAACTTCAGCGCATTTATCATGTGCCCAGTTCAAGCACTTTAGGCATTTTATCCAGCCTTTACCAGCAGCAGAATTTGAATACACTTCTCCACAAAATATGCACTCGTCTTCTTCATTCTCCTTGTCATCCTCAGAAGAACTTTGTTCTATCACCGTCTTTTTTAATTTTTGTTTTCCTTTTGATTTATTAATTTTTGATTTACCCTTAACCTGACGATTTCCTCCATGGTCTTTCTTTTTCTCTAGTTTCCTGCGTTTCGCTTCCAGTATCTTTTCCTGCTTTAATTTTTCTTCCTCTAACATGTTCTTGTAGGGACTAGAAGTTAAAAGTACTGTTGTTCCTTTTTTTCTTCCACTTTTTTTTGTAATGAGTTGCTTCTTAGGTAATGGGCAAATATCTTTAGGAAATATTAAAAACGCTTGATCTGTGAATGGTTTACTGGGTCCGGGCAAGGATTGAATGTCTCTTTCATCAGTAAAACTTTCAGAAAGTACTTGATCTTCACTAGCAACGTGTTCTGTTTGGATAGTATCTTGTCCTATTTGACTGTTATCTTCTTCCATTTGGTTTGCCTCTTCTAATTGAATGTTACTCTCAAGAGTCTCCATTTGATTGATTCTTTCCTCAGAATCGATTCTTTCTAATCGATTTACGATAGCTTCTAGGGGCTGGTCTGTAACTGTAGCAGCAGAAAATTCGAAATCTTGAAATAGACCATCATCAAATGGATATATACCACATTTCCTAAATGCTTTAATTGCATTTTCTGCTGTACATGATTTCAGATAGGCCTGACAGAACAAGTTGCTAATTTGAAATACTGTAATGACACGGCCAGGGTGGTTATTTAGCCAGTTCTCCAGAGCGTTATCGAGATATCGACTTAATGGAAACATGACTCCTACATCAAGTGGTTGCAACTTGTGGGAGGTATGTGGGGGAATACACAAAATTGAAACGTTGTTCTCTCTAGCTTTTATAATAACTTCTAAATTTTTGGTGTGTGATGAATGGCCATCTAATATTAATAAAATGGGGTCATCTGAAGTTGGTTTTGTATGGTTTAAGAAATGATCAAACCATGTATGAAACACATTTACATTCATCCACCCAGACTCATTACATGCAAAAATGGAACTAGGGGGTGCTCCCTCCTTAAGCTCCTCTTTCATTCTTTTTCGTGCAAATATCATCAATGGAGGGACAAAATTTCCCCCCGCCGATGCACATATGACAGCAGTTGTGCAAATGCCACGATCAGCAGACGTAATCCTCGCAATTTGTTTGCGTCCCTTTTGCGCCATAATTTTTGAATTCTTCCCAGGAACAGTGCATAATGATGTCTTATCCACGTTAAAAATGCAATGTTGGGGAAATTTATGTTTCTTTGTTTCGTTTTTAAGGAGTTTATAAAATTTTTCTACAATTGGTTTATTAAAACCGCCAGCCCGAGCAATGGACGTCGATTCTGGACTTCTCAGAGTTAACTCAGGAAATCTACGACGAAAATTAGCTAACCAGTCCTTTCCTGCAGCTTGTTTATTTTTTGAAAATGGATGATTTATTCTATTTCTTTCAGCAAGCTGAAAAGCTAAACAGCGGACATCCTGTGTTGTCAATCCTTACATTTTTGATTCCATATCCAAATCGGAACAGCAAATTGCCTTGCTGCAGATTTTTTAGGCAACCCTCCATTTACTGCATTAATGGCTGCCACCATATTTTCGTAGTTCCAATTTTGTTTTTGAGTTTTTCCAGTGTATATTCTTGGCATGACGTCTGTAAAAACTAAAATACCTACTTACTAAAACACTTAAATAATTTAAGCAGCAAAAATGTAGAATAATAGAAAAATATAACGGGGTAAAATGATCCCGGATCATTTTACCCATATTTATGGGGATCGTTTTACCTAAAACAGCGTTTTGCTATTTAAACACAAATTAACATATCACACATCAATCAATTTAAAAGTTACGGCACTTAATATATTCTTTAAAGTCCGTACTTTGTGAATATATAAAAAAATATTTACCTTAAGGTATCTCTGTTCACACTACAAACAAAACAAAAACGATCTATTTTAGATTATACTGGCAGTTAACACAAAAAATTAAGTATACGTCTTATCGTCACAACTGCTCAATCCAGACTGCGAATACAATACCAGGCAAGTGCAAAGCAGATATTTTCAAGGTTATATATTTGTTGTCATCCATTTTATGTGCGTACGTCACAGGGATCATTTTACCTGCAGGGATCATTTTTACCTGATCTCCCCAACTCATTATATCGCCTGGTAGGTAGTCTGTAAGATTTTCAGCTGATGGAATTCTTAGTGTTGCTAATTCAATTTTCCATAAAAGCTTATTTTTTATAATGTATAAACGATAGCTTGGAAAAGTGCTATAATAAGCTAGAAACATTACTTCAGGAACTATTTCACATAAATTTTGTTTTTTTTCTCGAGGAGATGATGCCAACTTTTGTCTAAATTCTGTAGTTTTTGTTTGAGGTGATATTGTACGGAGTGTTGTTGTAGTACGCAATGTAGGTGTTTTAATGGGTGGCGTGTACATTTTTTTTTATGTATGGTGGTATAGGCACATACTGATTTTTTTACCATAGAGATATTCAATAGCATTTTTATCATCATCTTGCAAGTCAAAATTTTCTTCTTGATACCATGGAAACATTACAGTTTTTTCTTGATTGGCATGTCCAACTCCTAGACTGTGGCCCATTTCGTGTAATAAAACCATAAAAAAATTGTATTGTCCATCCGGTGTTTTTCCATCCCCGTAATACCAATTTTCTTCTTTATCTAAATGAATTTCTACACAGTGATCATTTGGAAAAAATGCATGAGCTAATTGTTTTCCAGGCCCATCAAAATCATATAAGCATTTTCCTTGCCCCATACAATCAACTCTAAAATGATGTCTTATAGGTGTCATTTGTATTGTTATATCAGGTTTAGGAATTGCTTTGTGTATCTGTTCAAACGTTAACGTTGATGCATTAGCCCACATATTAAAAGCTTTTTGGGTCAATCTTAGTTGATCATTTGTTGCTAAAGGAAAATACCATAATAAGTGTGTTTTATTCCATTTTCGTTTGACTGTAAATGCGTTATCATCCTCCCCAATAATGCATCGAGGTTTTTGCATAAGAGCTATGGTTTCATTATTTAAATCACCGTCAACGTGTAAATTATATTGTTCTTGAAAATTTGTAATACTAGAAGAAAAATCTACTAGTGTATTGTTTTTTATATAGCCATATTGCTCCAAAAAATGTTTTGCATCATCTTTATTAAAACCAGAAACTGTGTAGAGCACAAATAAAAACAGGACTACTTTCATTGCTAATTCAATTATGAATTATAATTTACATATCTGCATATATAAACACGGAATAAACGTGCTTAATATTATATAATTTTTCACACTATTACGCAATATATGGCTTGTCAAGTACGATATTACACAATATTTCAGAATATTACGCAATCTCATTCATAATATCTAACTTGTTGTAACCTGTCAGACCTACCGAAAGTCCTATCTGACTTGTCGAGACCTGTCTAACCTATTTTTAGACCGGAAGTCCTTACATAATTAAGACCAATATCTGACCTAGTTTCAGACCGGAAGTCCTGACCTAGTTTCAGACCGGAAGTCATGACCTAGTTTTAGACCGGAAGTCCTGATCCTCTCCCAACTATATACTACTGATGTCAATACAAACGCTTTTCAGTACTTTGAAAAGAAGGAACAGTTAATGGAAATGAGAAACTCGTCAAACAAAATAACTTCTGAACCTCCTGACCTCGATATGGCGTTTTTTCAAAGTGTTCTGCCAGACATGAAACTTATGAACGACACTCAAAAACGACAATTTAAAATTGGTATTTTAAATTTGGCTAACGAAATTCTCAATTCGACACCAACCTTGACCTATAATAACAGTATATGCTCGCAATATAGTTTGGCTGCAAATTCTACTCCGAAACAAGATAGTAATATTTCAAGAGAGTTCAACATGAATGAATTCATCACATACAACCACTAAAACCACTAATCACTAATTGTAATAACTATACAATCTTGTTTTAATACTATCGTTTGTAAGTAATTTTTTTTCTTAAATAAATAATTCATAAATACAGTTATTTTAGTTTAACCTACCTCAACGTGATTAGTAATCTTTCCTCTGGGCTTACTGGCTCTCTTCAACGAGTATGTTTCTTTTGAAGGTTATCATGAGTTAAACTTAAAATGTTGTAAAAGCATTCTTGAGACATCCAATAAAAATTTTGGAATCGATCTGTGTACAAATTAAGCTCCCGCATAACGTTGAATGCCCCTCCACTTTTCCATTTCTCTAACCACATAGGATGGACCCAAAAATGTCTTTGGCTTTTGAATATTTACTACATTAATTAGATCCAACGCATCCGAGGAAGAAAACATTGTCCTGGACAGCATGTAGTAGTGGACTGAACCACCTGACCTCCAGAAATGTGTGAATTGAACGCGCCACGCCCGCACCACGCCAAAACCACACCAGTGCCACGCCAGCGCCATATACCATTTATGTGTGGATTGGACCTAAGAGTTGTGTTAATGCCATATGTATTTGTGATAGTGTTATAGAAACCCATTGTGTCTAAAAGAACAAAAAAGAGTATGATCGACTAATCAGTTGAAAACCAAAATTGTTTTAAGATATCGGGTAGCAGCCTTGTAAGGAAAAAAGTGAAACTCTTTTTATTTTGTCTTGAGAGCTTTTGAAATGTGTTTATTTCTTCATCAGTCAATACTGAAATTATTATACATATATTAGTGAAATTTGGCTAAATTATAATTTAAATACTTACAATAAGTGATATTATTCTTTATATTCTTATATATATTCCTTTGCACAAAAATTCATTAATAAGAAACATCAATTTTTCTTTAAAAATTGAAAATTATTTAGTTATTTTGACGCCATTTCTACGTCAACTAATTTATTTTAACAACTTTTTGATAAACATTTTATCTACTAAAAAAAAGGAAAAAAATAAAAGAAATTTAATAAAAAGAGTAGGGGAGAGTTGGACAAAACGGGATAGTTAATGTTATTTGAGACATAACTCTCTAAGTAAGCTGTTAATATTTACGATTTTTTAAGTGTATGGTCTCTATTCACACCTTTCCATGTTTTAGTGTAGTAACTCCAGAATATCCTGAGGCTAACATCGAAAAAGTCAATTTTTTTAAAAAATGTAAGGTATCCCGTTTTGCCCCCCTGGTCGGGTCGTGTCAGTGTAGGAACAGGAAGGTGTTGCTTTATCATAGAATTTGCTGCAAGAAATAGAATGGGGAGTTTTATGAGAATTTTTCTTATTTTCAAGCATCTGGGGATAATTTTCTGGTGTACAGTGTTCTGGGGGCAATGTTTTTGGAGTATTGTTATTTCCTGAATCGCCATCAAGTTGGTTCTGTGATAACCGCCGTAAAACAAGCATCTGCGATATTGGTAAAGGTGTCAGTGGTGGAGAACGCCTACTATTTTCTTCAACCGGACCAATCGTAGGATCGTTCATCGGCGTGTCTGTGGTTTCAGCTGGTTCAAACATCCAGTCTTCAAAAATGTCTGGATTGTAAAGTTGAATACCCGTCTTTCTAAACCCATTCACAGCTGTTTGGATGCTAGCAGCTTTCATATAAGCGTTTCCGAAAAGCTTTCCTATTTGGGATATTGTAACTGGTCGACCTGGATGTTGCTGCATCCATTTCTGAACTTCTGACGTATAATAATTGCTTAGTGGTGACATAAAACTAACGTCTAACGGTTGTAACCGATGCGTGGTATACGGTGTAAAACAGAGCATTACAATGCCGTTAACCCTAGCTTTCTCAATAACGTCTAAATTTTTTGTGTGAGTGGTATGTCCGTCCAAAAGTAAGAGGACAGGATGTTCTTTAGATGGATTGGAAAACTCAATGAATTGATCAAACAAATTCGAAAAGATCTCTTTTTGCATCCATCCTGACGAATGATAAAAAGCTTTACTTCCAGGAGGAGCATCATCTAGCAGCTCCGGCTTTGCTCTGGATCTGGGAAAAATGAACGTAGGTGGCATAAATACACCAGTAGCACTCATGCAAATTTCCACAGTGACAAGAACACCTCGTTCAGCTGAAGATATACACCCAACTTGCCTTTTCCCACGCAGTGATAAACATTTAGACCTTTTCTTTGGCACCGTCATTATACCCGTCTCGTCAACGTTATAAATTCGTTCTGGTGGTATTTTATATTTTTGAAGCACGTCAGAAAGCAATATTTTTGGACGGCAGGTCTATTAAAACCCATAGCTCTAGCAAGAGATGTTGGCTCAGGGGTGCGAAGTTTAACATTTGGATGTCTCTTTAGAAAATTGTATAGCCAAGCTTTACCAGCCATTTTTTTATCTTTATTAAATTGGTTAATCAAACCATTACGTTGAGCTAACTGAAAAGCCAAACTTCGAAAGTCGTTCAGAGAAAATCCAAATAAACGTGATTCCATTGATATAATACGCTGCACCAACTCCTCTTCTTGTTCCGCAGAGAAAACCGGTCTGTGACGCCCCAGTCCCTTTCTTGCCGAATTTTCTCGTTCGAGAGTCCCATTTTTAATTTTTTTTACTCGTGCTTCAATATATAGTTGTTCGAGGTACCCCAAATTCTTTTGAAGCCTTAAGGTACCCCCGGTGTGGCACCGTTCCCCTGATGGTCAGTGGGCCTACTTAATCCTATGGCATCTTTCCCCTGGTTGTCCCTAAAAGGTGATGGCACTTTTCCCCTGGTTTAAATTTTATTCTCATAATTAAATAGTCATTAGCTTTCTCCCTACAAAATTTGAGTTACTTGTTATTCTACTTAGTTTTCATTTATTAACTAATAAAAATATACGTTTATAAGATTTTTATTAAATACATGTACATACTTAAAAACACTTGTACACATACACTTAAAAATACTTGTATATACAGAAAATTATCTATAAAACATTACATAAAAACATTATATACATTTTCTATATCGGTACGAAACAGATTTAACAAAGTCAAATCTTTGTATTTGACCGCTTTGATACATAGGTACTTACTAAATTATTTACGTACTCTAGGCGTTCTTTGTAAAGTTTGTTATTAATTTTTACAGGCAGATGCATACTGTTTATTTTAATGTATGTGTCAATTTGAACATTACGCAGTACATCGATAAATTTATATATGTTAGGGTGAGAATCATAAAAATGGGCATTAAATTTTGCATGAAATGATTCACATGCATTTGTTGTGCGATCCGAAGTGGCGGCATTTGCAGCCCAAATCTTGGGGGGAAATAATGCATTTTCACTTATATATGTGTCCACTAAATAATCTGCAAATTCAACAACTTCAGCACAGTCCGGTTGCACAGCACAAAACTCAAACACAAAGCAGTCAGCAACTTCTTCGGGATTTAAAAGTGGTAGACCAAATATCCAAGTCAACCACTTGCCTACTTCGGAAGATTTGTCTTTGTAGACAGTTGATAAGCCAGTTTTTTGAATTTTTCGCCACCACGATTGCCCTACGTGGAATCTGCATCCAATTATTGTAGTTGATGGCCACATGCATCTAACTGCCGAATGGATAGCTCCTTCAAAATCAGCAACTATTTGGAATGGAGAAAACTTTAATCCAAGTTCCTCGCACTTACAGCATATTTTTTCCAGTGCGTATAAATACGTATTATGTTGCTTGTTGGGTAATACACAAAGAACCAATGGTATGTAGTTTAGAACGGCGAGCTTTATATATACACTTACGGACAATGTATATATCTTTGGTAGTCAAAGAAGTGACTGCTGTTAAGTGAGATTCTAATTCTCGGTGAATTATTTTAGATGGCTTCTCACAGAGATCTTCCGTTGCTTTTCTTTTGCAACCGTTTGATATTTCTTGACGAAGTGAATCGTTATCTTCTGAGTGATTATGTTCATCAACGGTTTTTAGAATAATAGCTTCGTCGTCACTCGTCACTCACGTATATTTTCGCTGTACATTTTTTGTTAACACACCGCCACTTTACACCATTTTGAGTATTGCTATCACGGTAAAATTTATGCTTTTCAACTACTAAAAGTTTGCGACCCCGTTTACTAAGAATGGAATACATAATTTATTTCTTGATGTTTCTCTAAGTGAAGTTGAGTGTAAACTAAATAACAACTACTAGATACTAATTAGAAGGTTTGTAAATTAAGGGTGGGTAGACACAAGTTTCTTATTGGCAGTTTCATTATTTACTTTTAAGATTCCTTGAAAATTCATCTTACAAACGATAACAGTAATAGAGTTCGGCCGCATTACCTGTCCTAATCGGCTAATCGGGAAAAACCGACCATCAGGGGAACGATGCCATTACCTTAATCCTACCCTTTGCGGCTAACCAGATTAAAAACTGACCATCAGGGGAACGGTGCCCTGTCCGGTACCCCATTCCTCTTTCGAGAACCTCTTCCACAGCTTGCCTCATACTCTCCTCGTTCCAGTTCTGCCTATCAGTTTTTCTTTTATATTTACCCATCTTTTATTAAACCTCTAAAAATTAAAATCAGAAATTAAAATCTACAACATTATGGTTGGACAAAACGGGACAGTATCCAGTTTTACCCAACCGCTTTATATCCCATTTTGCCAGACTAACATTCTAAAGTGATTTTTAAAATTTTCAACTAAAAAAAAACAGTTGTCATAATTTCAAATATCACAAATTAAAGTTAATTAATTACAGAAACATAAAAAATACTCACCGAGAATAAGTTTTGTTTGTTTAAACGTTTTTAAATGACCTAATTTTGTTTGCCACAAACGAGTGTTTCCAAAAGAAAAATTTTTGGTTTCTAAGGCTGCTAAGCATAGAATTATAGCAATTTTAACATGTTTTTGCCAAGATTCAATCTCAGGTAATGTGAAATTTAATTTTTTTCGTAAAAATTTTTAAACATTATATTAATATCACTAGCAAGGTTTCCGACATTTATAGTATAATCTATACCTAAATTTTTGACAAACTTAAACAAAGATGCTGGGTTTCCTTTTCCTGTGTCTTTTTCACCAATGAAAATCAGAGAGAAGTTGCCGTTCCCTAACTTAATTAAATGATCTTTGATGACTAGGGTAACTCGTTGTGGTAAAAATACAAGCTTGTCTGTCAATTCAACTAGAACTGTTTGTCTATGTTTAGAAGATACCAATCTTATACTTTTGATTTTATGAGGAATATTTATTGGTAAATATTTCAGCTTTCCGACTGTTTTTTTTTACATCTTCTAGAAGAAGATTAGAGTTGATTAAATCTAAATCCATTTTCTATAAAACAACATTCTAGTAAGAGGTATAATATAAAAAATAAAAATCAAGATTATTACCTGGACTATTTTTTCTATAACAAAAACTTTAAATACAATTTTTCACCTTTTGTAAGACTACTAATTTTAAGTAATGTATACTTCTTTATGTAATTTGTAAAACTCATCTCGGTCATTTATAGTGCGATTGCACACACATCCTTCATATAAATTACGTCATTTTTTATTTTTAGAATCTATTTTTGGAATCACTTTTTAGAATCTACTTTTAAAATCTATTTTTAGAATATGAAATCTATGTTTGGAATTAATAATCTCTTTTTAAGATGTATTTTTAATTGTTTAAAACTTTCAATTGTTTAACTGTCTTCATAACTACAAATACATTAACCCTCGTATATAACAATTCGAATAAAGGTTTTCTTATCTTTATAATTTATTTCCTATTTTTTATACAAATATTTCGACTAATTTTATATATCCTTAAATTAAATATTCCAACTAAAAACCATAGCTTTTAGATTTGCTAATTTTTCATAAGTTTTGTGTAAAAAACTATAAAAAGTATAACTTAAATAAAGCATTGTCTATATACATATTTAAAATTAATTTAATCTTAACACCTTAAATATGTTATCGATGAAATACCGGAAAATTATAATATTAATTTTTCCACATAGAAGTTAAAGTATTGAGTTTTAAATAGTGCAAGTTTTATGTTAGTGTACTTTTTAATTAGTATTACCTTAGACAGGATGTAACAAAACAAACATAAATATTTGTAAGTATATTTATTTTGATGTTGTAATAATAATAATAATAATACTAATAATAAAAATAATAATAACAATAAAAATAATAATAATATTTTAAACACCTGCCGCACCGTTAGACAATTTTTACAGATATGATATTGAAGCCCACCCCTTTGATAGGTACTTATATCCGGGGTGGGTATAAACTAATTATAACTATAAACTGTGATAAATACATCAAGAAGAAGAACCTAGTCTAGAAATTGCCACAGTTTTTACTTAGCTATCTGCTAAGGTTCATGTAGTGTAAGTTATGTATTAAAGAAAATAAAACCAAACAACTAGAATCTAGGTTCAATTACTTTTGCCAGCGGGCCGTATCCTTAAAATAGTATGACCTTTGCGGTCCGGAACGGAAACCGCCATCCCCTCGGATTTAAAATTGTAATACATTTAAGATAAATCTATCACTATAACTCAGCTGCATCATCCGCAGACCTGTCATCGAGATAAAAATATTATAATTGAATCAGTGAGAGGCGGTAATATCAGTCAGTAGGAACATATTTTCGCGCTATAATTGCTATGATTTTGATCATTTTATCTCGATCGTCGATCGATTACAGGTTTACTGAAAATGCAGCTGTGTTATACATTGCATTATTCAGTTTGTGTGTAACTTATGTAGCTAGGAATAATAAATGAAATAAAACACAGGATTTTATTTATTATTATTTATTAATAATGAACAAATATTACGAGAACAGAAAATACAGAAACTAAAATTATGTTACGAGTTAATGAGAAAAGTGACATTTTTTGCATTGGACTATCCCTCTGAAGTCTGGAATAAAGTTTGTGCAAGCTATTGCCATTAAATCTTGGAGATGTTCATTGGTAAGTCTGCTTCGGAATTTATTTTTAATGAAATTCATTTTAGAAAATGCTGCTTCACAGACATATGTTGACCCAAACAAAGTAAGGAGTTTTAAGGCCAGGATTTTTTAACTCAGGGTATTTATTATCACACACAAATTTTATCCAAAACTCATGACAAGAGATTTCTTGCTTTTGCTGTTTTAAAACAGTGTTTTCTTGAAAATCGATCACTTCAATCTGTAGAGCAGCTTTATTGCTTCCGAAAATATTTAAAGCTTCTTCGCTCCATTTACCGCTTGGATCCAGGGAGTACACGTTATGGAGAATGTCGACGACATTCTCAATTTTTTTAAAATCTGTGAATCTAGTTTCAAATTCTCTTTTTAAATCTATAATAAAAGATTTGTATTGGCCGACATTCAAGTTGTCACTACTAACTTTTTTTAAATTAGGGAAGTGCAGGCGTTCTTTTTCTACATCTCAAGCAAAAAGATCGAGTTTTTGTAAAAAACTCTTAACCTCTGTGAAAAGCTCCCATACCAGCTTTTCTTTCCCTTGGAGTTTGAGGTTCAAATCGTTGATGTGTTTAAAGATGTCGGATAAAAAAGCAATAGTTGTAACATTTTCTTCCTCGCTACGAAAACTATAGTAGGCGTTTGCGGATGTTTGATCGGTGTTGATTAGAAATATCTTCAAATGTTCTAAAATGGTAAAGAACCGTTGTAAAACGCAGCCTTTGCTTAACCATCTCACATTATTATGCAACAATAAATCGTCGTATTCAGCATCCACCTCGTCAAGAAATATTTTTAGTTCACGATGTTTAAGTGCGGATTTTCACGAAGTTTATTATTTTCATGACTTCTTGCATGATTTTCTCTAGATTAGGATTAAGTTCGCAACAAAGCACAGTTTGATGTATGCAATGGTATGAAATTAATTTTTCACTACACTTCTCATTCGTTCTTAATAAGTTTACTAGTCCCTTATTTGCTCCAACCATCGCTGGTGCACCATCAGTAGTTCCAGATAAAAGCTTTTTCAAGTCAATATCTTTTTCAGTGAAGTAATCCAGCACTGCTTCAATCATGTCTTCGCGGGTCCTCCCTTTTAACGGCAAAATAACTAATAGCTCCTCTACAAAAGTTTTTCTCATTTTGTCCAAGAAATGGACAAAAATGGCAAGTTGTGCCTGATCAGTAGTATCACATGATTCATCCATAGCCAAGGCATAATAGTCAGAATTATTTAATTTTTGTGTCACATCCATGTGATTCTTCTTGGCTAAAAGATGTGTGTTTCTTGTGTTAGTACTCGCAGATAACGGAATCCGTTGAATAGCTTCAATAACATCTTTTTTGTTTTCAAACAAAACATTCCCTGCCTCGAGCATGCATTCTTTAACTATGTCCGCATCTGTGAAGGGTTTCGTATGCTTAGCAAGAGTCCATGAAATGCGTAATAAAGCCTCGCCACATTTCTCCTATTCTGTCATTGAACGGCTCATAATTCGAGTTAAAGATGCGTAGCTTGATACTAAACTAGCAATTTTAGTTTTACGCAGGTTACTGCCAAGAGGAAAATTGTCTGCAAATGACTTGTGTTTCGTTTCATAATGTCTTTTTACATTCGAACTTTTAATTACCGCAACTGTTTGTTGACAAATCAAGCACATCGGTACTGATCCAGCACGATTTTGGAGTGTGAAACAATACAAATCAGTCCATTCTGGTAAAAACTGTCTGTTCTCAACTTCCACCTTTCTTCTTTTTAATTCCATCGTAATTATCTCGCGAACGTAACTAGGTAATTAGCGCGCAGTGTTTACATCCGTCACTCAACACGAAAACAAAACACTGGAGGCGTTGGAGGGAGGGATGCATCGGCGGGGTGGTGGCAGGCACGCGTCTGGTCGCCAACACATACCTCCCTCCCCCCATACCGCGTACTCACCACTTCTCACGCGCAAAATCACGCAACACAGTGAAGCGCGGGAATAATCAAATTTCATACGTATGAACTTTCAACTTTCTAGCTCTAGCTAGTTGATTTTAAGTATGTATCTACTTGTGAATAATTTGGTGCTCGCGGTCCGCACAAAATGGTCTCTCGGGCCGGATGCGGCTCGCGGTCCGCCATTTGGTGATGCCTAAACTAGATGAATTGCGTAAGGGTTGCTAGCGGTCACTCTACTGGCAAATTATGCCCGAGCTCAGCCGTAGAGGGATGATACACAAGTAAGCCGCGCCACCGACTTCGACGGTACAAGCCGGAAACCCCTAGATCTAATAGGCGCTAACAACTCTTACACAATCCCACGAAATAAAATAAAGTGAGGTAAATAAAACGAAATGTCTTCAAAACTAGACCCTCCTTTAATGATCAAAATTGTGGTCAATTTAAATTACAATTTCAATTAACACTAGCGCTAAACAACAAAATAAACATGAATAAAGATGGATAATCTTAAATGTTGTGTGATCACACGCTCGACTTAAAATTAAAATTTACAATCAACAATTTAAATTTACAATATACAAAGACTTATAGCTTATCTGTACTGGCGATGATAGCTTCCAATCTCAAAAATCCAACGTTGCTTGGTTCCAAACAGAACCCGGAACAGTTTCAAAACAAAATACTGCTAAAACTTTAAGTATTTAGCCAGCTCCAGTAACCCAGTAACCAGGTGATAAGCCTTCGTCAAATAAATAAGCCGGTACCAATGAATCAAGCTTGTATCGCAAATTTAAATCTGTGCCAGAGAATTTAAGCCTGTGCTAGGGACTTACAGCCTGTCCCAAGGACCCTAAAATCGTACACTAAATTACCAAAGTGTTTAATTAGTTTACCAATTTCGCGGCGGTTAAATTGGTACAAAAAAATTCAAAATACAACGGTTACAATATAACAATATCCTGATTCATCTTATAATAACACTGAATTCAATTTATTCTACAATAAAAGTGAGTAATGCTCGATTGCAATGAAACTAACCTACTAATTTAAGTTATGCTAAAACAACTAGCTTAAATACAACTTGATTAAATTGAATTTATCATTTAATTATAAAAAAAAAGAGATGAGCTATAGCAATTATATGAATTACAATGATTAAGTATAGAACAATATTTGAATCTACAGTTTCAATAATTGAGTAACACACTATAACATATTACAAAAATTTACATGATTTAATACAGTTACTAATCGAATTTAACAGATTAAATGATTGAACAAAAAAATAAGTATTGTTACTAGCTAATTTACTAATCCAAATGATTTAATACAGTTTAAATAATTTTGATGATAGAATATGTTAAGCATTGCAAATGGAGGAACAAAAGAAGGAAAATAAAAAAAAAATCTAATAAAACCCAGCAAATTTAGATTGTAATTGTATGGCGTTGTCAAATTAAAAGTAACACAATGTCATAAAATATAAAGTTACTCACCTAGATGGAAAAGGGTATATAACTCACTAATTCACAGCTTGGATTTAAGATTTAAACCACCTTATAACGATCCGCAGTTAAATCTATGAATCGATGGAAAGAAAAAGCTAATGAGAATCGGAATGCTACATTGAATAAAGTGTGTTCACTTACCAACGGAAAATTTTGTAATATATACCCACACGTGGCAATTTCCAATCGAACCGTAATCCACAAAATAATAACTAATCAAGATTAACCCAATAGTTCGGTTGGAAAAGAAAGGTTCAGTTTCAAATCCACGCATAAGTGCCATCGATAAACGACGAAAATAAAACTTCCCATTATTAATTTAGAGGTCGTGGCCTTGAATTACTTATAGGATGGTCTTTTACTAACACTACGTTCATGTAATGCGGCCTTGTTTGACCCACGGAATAGTTCTGATATAGTCCATTTCATCGTTTTTGGCTGATTTGATATTAGTCCAGTCACTTCGTACTTTCATAAATGCAAATGAATCTAGACACCTTATTTTTTGATATGTTGTAGAGGATACCTAGAAAAGCTTAACTTGAGTTTGTCGACCGAGGTTAGGGGGGGTGGAGAAGCCGCCATCTTGAAAAGAAGGGGTGAAATTTGTTTTTTGGCAATAACTCGGCTGTCCGATGAGATTCGAAATTTTTTGCAAGAAACTTTTTGTAGCTTTTTTTGTGCTCTACAATTAAGTCCTAACCAGTTTTAGCGTATCATGTACTGTTATCGAGATATCGATCGAGAAAGTCAAAAATTTAGGACAAAACTTTTGTTTTTTGCTATTCTTTTTTTTGGTCATAAGTATCGAAAAAACAGTTAGATGCAACGTGTAGAGGATATTCAGACCTACAATTTCCTTTTTTTTTTTTTTATTTTTTTTTTTTTGGACAAAAATTCCGAACTCCAGCACGCCGCAAAGTCAGTTAATGTGGATTCACCGACGCTCAGCGTCGAGCGAGCCGCTCCCTCGGTTGTATTTCCGCGTCGAAACTGATGGAAAGTTGTTCAGGGAATTAATGCGATAGAAAATAAATTGAGAAAGCAACAAATTAAGCATCACAAACAAGAAATTTATTTAACAAATAATTAGTTTATGCATTGCAAAAATGGTAGGTGGATTGAATAGTTCGTTAAGGTTGTACACTACATTGCAGCGAAAAAAAAAGTATAAAACACACGTGAAAATGAGTACAAGATTGTCTCAAGAAACTTCTGTAATATAAAGATGCGAACACACTCGTTACAACGGATGACCGGTTTTTCAATACATTTCTTCGATACAAAATAAACGTATATGAAATTTAAAAAATACATGGGATTTTTGTTCTTTTATTGGATCATGAGATTTTTATTCTTTCTTTTATTTCTTTCTTCGCTTTAATGGTCCAGGCTGAAGGTCTTTGTTTTCCGTATACTCTTCGAGTTGTTGCGTCTGTTGAGACGTTCCAAATGATGCTGATCCGTTGAAAGCATGGTAGAATTATTTAAAGAAGAAAAGATCGATCCGGAGGTTCTAACTTGCGCGGGAGAGCAATTCCTTATTGCCCTGTATGGCGGTAATAAGCAGGACAAGTCGATAAATATTTTGCGATTCCATCGCTTCGCAAAGTCAATGACTGCGAATAAAATTAATCACCTCGCATTACTCCCGCCAACGAAAAGCGCTGTGCGTCAACATATATTCCGGACATACCTGCAAGTGCAAACCTGGCTCGGATTTTTCAAAGATCCACATGGATGGGGTTGGCGACAGAATAATCACCAATCACCTGCACCGCCGAACCCGCTCCACCTGAACTCATGAAACTCATTTCCTGTAAATGCAAAGGAAATTGTGAGGCCGCCTGTGGGTGTAGAAAAGCAGGAATTAGTTGCTCGGTTCTTTGCTTCCACTGCAGTGGGCAAACATGCAGCAACGTTGCCAGAGTCGACGTTTTGCTTAACGACGACGATGTTAGTGACGATGATGATGATGACGATGCTTTCAACGGATCAGCAAAATTTGGAACGTCTCAACAGACGCAACAACTCGAAGAGTATACGGAGGACAAAGACCTTCAGCCTGGACCATTAAAGCGAAGAAAGAAATAAAAGAAAGAATAAAAATCTCATGATCCAATAAAAGAACAAAAATCCCATGTATTTTTTAAATTTCATATACGTTTATTTTGTATCGAAGAAATGTATTGAAAAACCGGTCATCCGTTGTAACGAGTGTGTTCGCATCTTTTTATTACAGAAGTTTCTTGAGACAATCTTGTACTCATTTTCACGTGTGTTTTATACTTTTTTTTCGCTGCAATGTAGTATACAACCTTAACGAAATATTCAATCCACCTACCATTTTTGCAATGCATAAACTAATTATTTGTTAAATAAATTTCTTGTTTGTGATGCTTAATTTGTTGCTTTCTCAATTTATTTTCTATCGCATTAATTCCCTGAACAACTTTCCATCAGTTTCGACGCGGAAATACAACCGAGGGAGCGGCTTGCTCGACGCTGAGCGTCGGTGAATCCACATTAACTGACTTTGCGGCGTGCTGGAGCTCGGAATTTTTGTCAAAAAAAAAATAAAAAAAAGGAAATTGTAGGTCTGAATATCCTCTACACGTTGCATCTAACTGTTTTTTCGATACTTATGACTAAAAAAAAGAATAGCAAAAAACAAAAGTTTTGTCCTAAATTTTTGACTTTCTCGATCGATATCTCGATAACAGTGCATGATACGCTAAAACTGGTCAGGACTTAATTGTAGAGCACAAAAAAAGCTACAAAAAGTTTCTTGCAAAAAATTTCGAATCTCATCGGACAGCCGAGTTATTGCCAAAAAACAAATTTCACCCCTTCTTTTCAAGATGGCGGCTTCTCCACCCCCCCTAACCTCGGTCGACAAACTCAAGTTAAGCTTTTCTAGGTATCCTCTACAACATATCAAAAAATTAGGTGTCTAGATTCATTTGCATTTATTTTACTTCGTTTCCGACGAAGTGACTGGACTATATTAGAAACCACTGAAATAAGATTAAACTGTCATCCAAGTTACCAATGGCGTAGAGTTTTTTTTTCTAAATTGGGTCGTAACTTTCTGAAACTATCCGTGTGGTTTGAGATCTACAAAAATATGACAATAATAATTATTAAATTCAACCCTTCAACAACGAGCCGTACATGACGGTTACTAGGAATGTGAATTAAGTCAAGACTTCCGTATTGAATACTTTTTATTTACCGGTGAAACAAGATGCAGTTACGTAAGTGTTGTATTAAAAAACAAACGTCCTCATTTAAATTTCTAACTTGCCTGTAGCTGAGAGAAATGTAACTTTAAATTTACTTCGAGTATGATTTCTGTCATCGGCCAAATTCGGTGAAATGGACTATACAACCGAATGAACAAAAAAAGAAGAAGAGATCCAGCGATCCATTTATAACCTCAAATCTTATTACTTGTCATAATAATACAATAATTCTAAATATGTACCCAAAAACAATAAATAGATGAAAACTTTTGATGAATGAAGAATCAAATTTGGCTATAACACTAAAAGTCGTTGTTGAGCCCTCAAATCTAGAGAAATTAGTAAGGTGAGTACTCAATTTATTACCGATTAAAAATAATTATTGCTAGTGAGAAATTAGCCCGTGACAAAATTGTTTTATTAAACTTCGTATAAGAATAGTTTTCTTAAGTTACGGTTAAAAAAATGTGTATCAGTTTTACATTATCATTTGTCGGTTATAACTATTCGTTAAATAGTTGGTTGATAAATATATTTATACAATATTTGATTAATATTTTATTAAAAATAAAACACACAACAAAAACACATGTTCATTAAAAAAACATGGATTTTTACAATAAAATTTTAGTATATTTTTTTTGTAAGTTTGAAAATTTTGTTATAGCACCGCTTTCGCTTGAGACAACTTTTCTTCGTTTGTTTTTTATTGCAACATATTCGTTCTCCATTTTATGTTTCCGGGACTTCAATTCGGCCTCTCGTTCCTCCAATTCACTCTCCCGTTTTAATAGATTATTTTTCTCTTCTTTAAGTTTAGCTTTATTCATATTTAGTTCATTTATTTTTTTATAAAGTTCATCCTTCTGACCTTGAATCCGTTTAAAATTTTTTCTTTAGTTGATACTTCCTTGGATACTTGTTTTAATGATTGATCAATTTTTTGGGCTTCCACTTCGTAACTTAAAATCTGTTCCAACATTCACATATGAAAGTTTACAAATTCTTTATATTTTGAAGTAAATGTTTCGTCTCTCTTTGATGTTCGCCAATAGAATCTTCTGACTTTAGATTTAGATTTTTATTATTTAAATCATTCGTTGGGGGAAAAGCAGGATTCAAAAACATTTGTTCCTAAAACAAATACATTAAATGTTAACATTTTCCTGTCATTTTATAAAATTAAATAAATACCAATACAACTGGTAAAATAAAAAAATCTTATTTTCATTGACAATTAATTTTTCTAGATCTTAAATAAAAAATGTAATACTTTTACTCACAATATCAAATTCTGGAAAAAAGTCTTTCGTATCTTCCAGATATTTTTAAAGATCACTTCGATTCGAGGAGTCTGATGGTACCACAACCACATCCGAAATTACGTTTATATTGGACATGTTAATATGATTTAATCTTATTATTAACCCTAGATTACTAACCTTTCATTATTTAAAAAAGCATAAAAAATTTCTAATCCAATTTTAATAGAAACTCGATGTTAAGCGCGCTTACAGTGACTACAAAAAAGTGTTGTCATTCTACGTTTCTTCGATGGGTAGATGGAACAAGTAGTGCGCTTTGACACAGTAGGTTCCCCTTGATCCTCTCGTAGTGGAATTTCAATTATTTCACTTATTATAAGTTTGAGTGAGCGTTGCAAAGTTGGAATTTTGAAGCGCTGCTGTAGCCATGGTTTTGTAAGTTGGTCCTGTAGTTAATTCATAAAGTCTTTCCTTGAGATAGTGGGTTTTCGCATTCTTTGTAAATTGTGATTTAAAATAATCCAAGAGTTTATACACGCCATGTTACGCATGCCGTAAAACATGCATATTGATCACCTTCGAGTTTTTCTTGAACAAATTCTATGTCCATACATCTGGTCAAACGCATCCACGCCGCCCTTGGTTTTATTATAGAAGACGACCATATCCGGCTTTCCAGTATCCGGGCAGATAGTTGATCCTTCATGCATTGTGGACAAAACTAGAACGCTTTTATTTTTTTTAGTTTTACATGAAACTAATGTCTTTTCTTTATCGTAACAAAATATTGTGTTTCCAACCTCCCTGTTCTTCAAGTTCATCAATTCAGGAGGCACTTCACGTTTGTTATGTCGCATGGTGCCAACCATTGTTAGGTTGTATGGTGGCTTCAAGAGATCGTCCGCCAGCGGTACCGAAGTAAACCAGTTATCCATAGTTATATTCGTATTACTTCCATGGATACTTCTAGTCAATTTTTTGACATAGTACTCTCCTAAGGGTAGTCCGTTAGTATCTGTATTTTTTCCAAGGTAAGGCTAAGCAGCAAACATGTATTTTGTTCCTACATCACAAGAAATGACAATCTTTATCCCATATTTTGAAGGCTTATTCGGGATGTACATTCTGAATGGGCAACGCCCTCTAAATCCTAACAGCTGCTCATCAATGGTTACATAACTACCAGATTTATAGGATTGATTGCAATTTAGAATGAACTTATCCCAGATCTCTCGAATGGGGGCAAAACGGTCTAGTCGCCTTCTGTCTATACTTGTATCTTTATTATCAAACCGCAGATTGTCTAATAAAAACTCTAATCTCTCACAGTTTATCGTAGCTCTGTAAATAGAACCGGACTTTTTATAATCGAACATCTCTCTGGTGCTCAAATGGTTGTCCTTTTGGGCTCCTGCAAATATTAGGAGGTCAATAAACGCATTTAATTCCTCTTGATTAGTATGGGAGACTGTGGACTTCGCAACTTTGTAGTTTTCAGCTTTAGTTGTAATCTCTCTATTGGTATGGATCAAAATTTTTTCATGAATAGACGCATTCAGTAAACAATGAAAAGCATCCAATGGTGTCTGGGCTTCTCCTGCTACTCCGGAACTTCCCTGTATAATATGCAGAACATTTGGTTTGGCAATTCTTTTGCGCACGGGGACAGCAGTAGTACACCAGCGGTGCCCGTTTTTACCCTTGAGACCCGGTTTAAGTTTTTGATTTTCAGTCATTGAACCATTTCCGACGTCAGTTTGGTTATTTTCTAAGTAATTTTGTTCATGTTCTTTGCCACTTTGCTCATTTTCTAAGACCTCCAATTGTTCAGTTTCCATCGGTGCTTCTACCTCACTTTGTTCATTTTCTAACACTTCCAAATGTTCATTTTCCATAGGTGCTTCAACCTCACTTTTTTTATTTTCTAACACTTGGAAATGTTCAGCTTCCACTAGTGTATTTTTTTGTTTGTAACTTTTTAGTTGCTGACGGAACTTTGTTCAGAATCGCTGCTTTCTTCGTCAGATCCAGCAGGTTCATATTCTGATCCAGACGGACTAAAATCATTCTCTAAGTTGTCTTCATCTTCCGAACCGCTACCTTGCTCTTCATTTTCATCATCGGAGAAGCCAAGAGGCACAGCTAGAGCTTCTAAAGGTGGGTTTACACGAGACGTGAGCCACGATCGTGGCTCACGAAAGCGTGGCTTACGGTTTGTGTAAACAATCAATTCGTATTTCACGATAGTGGAATTATCGTTCACGTATCTGTCACGACTGGTTCGTACAATATTAAACCATGTTGGATATTTCAGTCGTGAAAGCTCAGTCGTGATGTACACTGTATAATAAAAAGCATATTTGTTTGTTTGTAAAATATTAATTTATTATAATATATTATATAGAGGTTGATAATTATAGATTTATATACAGGGTGTCTCATTATATTCTGACTCTTTTTAAGAGCTTATATCTTCGTAACGGTTCCAGATCATACGATGCGGTTTTTAGTTAGGTTTAAAATTACCGTAAGTTTTGTTGTGACACATTTATATAAATGGCCTACTTCCGGTTTACCCGCTAGTAAAGTGGCGTATTTTCAGAAAACAGTAGATGTAATTTTTTAAATGGGAGACCCTGTATATTATACAATTTCCTAAAAGACGCATATTTTTACTTTATAACAATACCTTAAAGTTTAAAATCGGTGCGCAAAAAGGGAAGGTTAAATTAAAAAATTACATCTACTGTATTCTGAAAATACGCCATTTTTCTATCAGGTAAACCGGAATAAGGCCATTTTATATAAACGTGTCATGTTTTTAATT
The DNA here is from genome assembly GCA_964028335.1 of Altica lythri. Classification (NCBI taxonomy): domain Eukaryota; kingdom Metazoa; phylum Arthropoda; class Insecta; order Coleoptera; family Chrysomelidae; genus Altica; species Altica lythri. Next base: position 9,935,859 of record OZ034806.1, on the reverse strand, counting down.
TACACTTTTTTATGTTTCTCTTGTTGAAATAAAACAGCAAATTGTTACGAACGAAAAATGCTTTATTTCATTCTGATTCACACACACCATAAAAATGAATGATCAAGTTAACAACTAAAAACTCGAATGGTCAAAATAACATCTAAAACTCCAATGGTCAAGCTAACAGCTAAACGCACTTGACGTGACAGTTTACAATATTTTAACAATACTTTTAATAGGCAACCAGTAATTCACAAAACACAAATTGTTACGTGTTGCCAATGTTAGATTTCTTAAATAGATTTAAACATGCCCCCCGCCTTGAAACCTCGAGGGGTTCAAAAAAAAAAACAATTAGCACTTAACACGTATTAATCAAAACTTCCTATAAAGTTAATAAGTTACAAAAGGTTAAGATGACTGACACATTAAGTCAACTTAAACCTAAACAAGTTATAACTAAAATTAAACATTAAGCCTAACACCACTCTAGGTCTTAATTAGGAACGCCACTAGTGGATGACTCCTCGGGAGTATCCAACGGTAAAACACAAATAGTAAATGCTCTTTTTATCACTCCACGTTCAGTTTTTATAGTTGCGACTCTAGCCACTCCATCTTGCCCTGGATGCACCTTCTGGATACGACCCATACACCATTGAAGAGGAGGAATGTTGTTCTCCTTGACAATTACCAACATTGCTGGTTCCAAGCGTTGCTGATTGGTATGCCACTTCTGAAGAACTTGCAACTCGGACACATACTCAACTGCCCAACGGGACCAGAAGTGTTGTTGCATCTGTTGAATGCGCTGATACAACGAAAGTCTATTCGGAAGAGCCGTCATTTGTCGTCCAATTAAAAAATGTGAGGGAGTTAGGGCGGAATAATCACTAGGGTCATTGGACATGGGAGTTAGGGGTCGGGAATTTAAAATGGCTTCGATTTCACACAAAACCGTAGAAAAATCTTTGTATACCAAACACGCATTCGCCAAAACGCTTTTCAAATGCACCTTGCAAGACTTTACGCCAGCCTCCCACAATCCCCCGAAATGAGGTGAAAAGGCAGGTATGAAATTCCACTCAACTCCTTGATTAGCGATTACTTCGGTAAGACTTTCACTTGAATACTGAAGAAATTTGCCAAGTGCCTCTAGCTCACTCTTAGCCCCCACAAAGTTAGTTCCATTATCTGAGAACATTTTGTTGGGGTTACCACGTCGTGCTACAAATCGACGAAATGTCGCTATAAATGCTTCTTTGGTAAGTTCGGTCACTAACTCTAGGTGAATTGATTTTGTGGTGAAGCAAATAAAAACCGCGATATCTCCCTTTACTTTAACACTTCCCTTACCCCTTTTATTTTTAATCAGTACTGGACCTGCGTAGTCTACTCCACAGGAAGAAAATGGAGGAGCAGGTATTACACGATCAGCAGGTAACATTCCCATAATGACACTCCTTTCTCTAGGTTTAGCTCTAAAACACCTCACACATTTATACACTATTTTCCGAGCTAAAGTGCTGCCTCCTAAAGGCCAGTACCTTTCTCGTACTGAATACAAAAGCAACTGAGGCCCAGCATGACATAATCTAATACGTTCATGCTTGAATATTAACCCTGTAAGATAATGTTTACTATCTAGCACTAATGGGTGTTTTTTCTCAAATTCAAAATTAGATTGCTCTAACCTTCCACCTACTCTTAGGAATCCTTTGTCATCTAAGAACGGGTTTAGTCTCTTAATTTTACTACCTTTACTCACGTATTTGTTCTTAGATAAATCTGAAATTTCCTCATGTAAAGTTTCCTGTTGTGAAATTTTAATTAACACCAAAAGAGCTTCATTAAGCTCAGACACCGACAAGGAAGCACCACTGACATTAGAATCTTTCTCACTCACATTATTAGGTAATTTTCTTTTTCGACAGTTTTTAATAAATCTAAGGCAATAAGCACACACGCGCTGTAACTTAGACAAAGAAGAAAACCGCTTAAAAGAAAAGTGATTAATGTCCTCTAGTTTAAAAGACATCACTTGTCTCTTAAGCTCAGGCACTACTTCTGGAGGATTAAATTTGGATTTGGGCCAATCACTATTAGGATAAGAAAGCCAATGGGGACCTTTCCACCATAAATCAAGACTAATAAGTTTTTCTGAGCTAATTCCACGCGATAATACATCTGCAGGATTATCTTGCGACGAAATGTGATTCCATTGTTCGGGAGAACTCATTGACTGAATCTGACAAACCCTATTACCCTCAAAAGTTTGTAAAAGATTAGGTGGGGTTTTTATCCAACTCAAACACACACTAAAGTCTGTCCATAGATAACATTTGTCAAATTTTAAGTTCATTGAAGTTTTGAATTTATGCACTAAATTTGAAAATAGAAAGGCACCACATAGCTCTAACCTTGGTACAGTTAACACCTTCAAAGGAGCTACCCTTGACTTAGAGCATAACAATCGCATTTGAATGAATCCACTCTCATTCACACTGCGTAAATACACACACGCTCCATAAGCTTCCAATGAAGCATCAGCGAAACCGTGAATTTCAATTCTTACTGGGTAAGAACACAATACATGTCTGTGTATCTTTAAGTAATATAACTCTGGAAGTTTTTGTTTAAAATTACACCACATAGTATTAAGATCGGAGGGAAGAGACTCATCCCACGAGAGTTTATTTAACCATAATCTCTGAAGAATCACCTTTGCAATATTAACACACGGAGCTACCAGCCCTAAAGGGTCAAAAATTTGTGCTATGTCTGATAACACTGTTCTCTTTGTAATTCGATCCCTATTGTTAATATCTACACGAAACATTAAAACGTCCTGATCACAAGACGAATAAAGCCCTAAGGTTTTTGTTTTCTCTGTTTCACCGAACACCAAAACTGAGGATAAGGAATATTTGTCTCTTAGATGATCCAAAACTTCCTTGCTATTAGATGCCCACTTTTGTAATTCAAAGCCACCCGATTTTAACACTTCAGAGACATCATTACACAGATTAATGACTCCACGAACAGACTCCGCTCCTGATATCCAGTCGTCCATATAGAAGTCCTTGTCAATGACCTTGGGTGCCTCTGGATATTTGTCACGCGACTCACTTGCTAGTTGTTTTAGACATCGAACTGCCAAGTATGGCGCTGACGACATGCCATAAGTGACTGTTCGAAGCTTATATGTTAAAAGATCCTGCGACGGATCTGACCTCCACACAATTCTCTGCAAACTCAATTAACTAGGATGGATTAGTATCTGCCGATACATTTTAATTATGTCCGCACAGATAACCACATTGTGTTGCCTGAACCTTAAAATAATTTGAAATAACTCATCTTGCAGAGTAGGTCCTACTAATTGAATACTATTAAGAGACTCACCCCCTCAGAAACAGTTGACCCATCAAACACCACTCTCAATTTTGTAGTTGGGCTCTTATCGTTGGTTACACAATGATGGGGAAAATAAAAAGAAGGACTTGCATCTAACTCCTCAGGTGGGACCTTAACCATGTGCCCCAGACGCTTATATTCTTCCATGAAAGCTATATATTTTTCACATAATATTGGATTTTTCGACAACTTGGTTTCCAATGAATAAAACCTCCTCATGGCCTGTTGTCTCGAATCACCCAAACACTCAGACGAAACCTTCAATGGAATAAAAACTATAAAGCGCCCCGACTTATCACGACTCGTCGTTTTAGAAAATATCTCCTCACACTGCTGCTCCTCACTGGACAACAATTTTCCCTCTCTCTGGACCTCCTCTACCTCCCAAAACCTCTGCAACTGGTCTTGAATGTTCAATACATTTCCAGAAAAGTTACAACGAAAATTAGATGGTCGTACTCCTAACTTTATATTGTTGCACTCACCGCCAATAATCCACCCGAGCCTTGTTTTTTGTAAAATAGGTAAACCCTCCCCAAGACTGATTTGACCTATATACAACAGATTTAAATACACACCTCCACCAATCAGAATATCAATCTCACCTGGACTATTGAATCCTGGATCCGCTAAATGTATGTGGCTTGGAATTGACCAATTCACTGTACTAAAAGAACACGAAGGATAATTATTACTTAGACTAGGAATTACTAAACACGACAGCTCACTTTGAAAGTTAGTTTTAAGCCCTTGTAACTTAACCTTACAACGATATTTTAATTGATTGACAGTTTTTCCAACACCTGTTACCGTAGATGGTAACTCAATTTTATTTAGACCTAGCCTATCACTACACGTTCTTGAAATGAAATGACTGACTGCCACTATCTAGAAGGGCTCGACACACTTGAAAATCACCATTTACATCCAGTACCTGAACTAGGGCTGTTTGTCACAACACTTGCTCTTTATCAAAACATCCTTCACTAGACATATTTATTGTAGTGTTAACAAAGGAATTTTCCATTTGCCATTGACCTTCACTGTTTGACACCCTTTGAGCAACCCCACTACCTTCTCACACACCATGAAAATGAATGATCAAGTTAACAACTCAAAACTCGAATGGTCAAAATAACATCTAAAACTCCAATGGTCAAGCTAACAGCTAAACGCACTTGACGTGACAGTTTACAATATTTTAACAATACTTTTAATAGGCAACCACTAATTCACAAAACACAAATTGTTACGTGTTGCTAATGTTAGATTTCTTAAATAGATTTAAACATGTCACAACAAAACTTAAGATAATTATAAACCTAACTGTGAAAACCGCATCTTATTATCTACAACAGTTTCGAAGATATAAGCTTTTAAAAACAGTCAGAATATAATGAGACACCCTATTATTATATATTATAAATTAAATTATTATACCTACAACATTTTAAATTGTAAAAGTACAAAAAGTTGCAAACGATATGAGTGTAAAGAATGTTATGAAAATGAACGATGAACAAACCATGAATTTCATAGATTATTACGAAAAGGAAGAAGTTTTATGGAACACAAAGTTACGAGCATATAGAAATAGAGATGCTAGAGGCGAAGCTGTGAAATGCAGAGCCACCATTATTGTTCCGTCTTTGAATCCACTGCCTTACCCACCATCTTTTTTTCCCTCTTCTTTTTAACTTCAATTTGTCAATTTCTGTTAATCGTTGTTTTAGTTGTTGAGCTAATACACCGGACAAAACAGCACATGCTTCCGCTACTAACGATTCCATCTTACTGAATGAAAATCGCGTTCACGTGTAAACACCATCACGATTCGTATGATGCTTTTTGAAACCACGCTCGTGAGTCACAACTCTCAAGATCGTGAAATACGATCGTGGCTCACGTCTCGTGTAAACCCACCTTAACTCTTTCTGGGTTAACGATCTCATATCTTCCCAACGCTTTCGCTTCGCCATTCTATTACAATAATACCTAACTAAGAAAAAAAGCGTCTGAAATGTTTTTTTTTTGTAGATTCGTTTCCCGCAAGTAGATGCTTATATGCGAGATCTCACCCCGTTGGACAGTTTTTAGGCTCTCAAATGGGGTGGTGTCTAAAATAGTTATTTTGTAAAAGAATATTATAGGTAGCTTCTATTTTAATAACAAGTATTATAGTTTAAATGAGAACAATCGGATTATGGGTCTTAATTTTTAATATCAATAATTGCAATTTTGATCCCCATAATGTAGCGTTTATCAAAATAAGGGGGTTTAATAAAATAGTAATTTAAAACCAATTATTGAAATTTTAATCCTGATATTAAATTAGCTTTTAATATCCTTTTATATTATCATCTATCAATCCAAATCTCAATGCTTTCACTTTATTATCTTAACTTTAATTGAGAAAAAGTAAAAATATAAAATATAAATTTCTCGCGCCCAAGCGTACTCGCGCCCAAGCGTACTCGCGCCCAAACGACACCGCGCTCAAGTGTCTCTATGGACGGCTCCGATCATATCCACACCATATGTTTTCAATTATTGAAGTACCAGTATGATGTTTGTCTTGTAAACGGTTTCTAAAATCAGTGTCCAAACGAAGATTCAAATTTTTTATTTGGAAATCGATACTCCGGTCCATTCTGTGTAACACTTAGTGCAAGATGTGTATTCAGAATGACCTGTTATGCATTTTATAAATGATTTTGCTAGAGCGTCACAAATAAATCCCTTGATTTCAACAGAGTAATTTAAACCTTCATGAACAAACTTATTTTTTATCAAATTTAAAGCTTTATTTACAAAATCATTTAAAAATACATTAGAATCTTTGTTTTTTTTATTACCGTGAAATATATACCCACATTTCCCACATCATTGGCTCCATAAAGAATGCATAGTATAGGATAAAACTGACTGCTTAAACTAGTTGATAGAGGTAAACCATCAATGTTAATGATAATTTCAATTACATTTGTAGATTTTGTAGATTCAAATAACCAATTTTGTAGCAAACTTTTAACATACTAAGCCAAAATGATAATATTTCCCTGGTTCAACATCTCTTAACATAATAGACCGAGGAGTACACAATAAAGTTCTTGCATCAATAGAAAGTTCAGGATGGTTTGGTTTAAGAATTTTTAATAAATTATTTATAGCAACATGAGTAATATTAAAATTAAAAGCCTATTCTGACAGTTAAGATATTAAAGATTGACTTTGATTATAATGAAAAAACTCCATAGTATCAGATTCATGGAATGTTGTAAATGTTTCTTTATTGTCTTGATTCGAAAAATTATTCATTAAAAAATCTGATTTTATAGAACCTTCAACAAAACAGTTCTTGTCATCATTTGCAGTTTTTAATTCCATACTTGAGTCTGCACTAATATTATAAGCACTTTCAACCTCCCCTTTAACATTTTGAATTCTAATTTCAGGGAGCTGATGTTGAGAGTTAGATGCAATAAGGGACATTTGAAAACCTTCAACTTCAACAAATGGTGGCTTCTTGTTTGATATATTCAATTAGAAAATGTATTTTCCAAGAACTTACCTAAATTTGGACTTTAATTCTAACCTTGGATGCTGTTAGATTATATTATAATTAATTTGCACTCGCTTGACAGAGAATTTGAAAGTTTCTAAAAAAGCAAGGAAATGTAGTGAATAAACATTAAATATATTATTTTATTATAGTAATATTTCATATTACATATTTCATTTTCTTATTTTATTAATTGGTAATAATACTTAGTTGCAATTTTGATAGTTGAACGAACGAACAGTTCATTACACTTCCTTTCCACACTTTAAAATGAGGTGTGCTATTTTATTGCTGACACCAGCAACATGATTATTTTAAGTTTTCTTTTATTGTTAAAAATTGATTTTAATTCGAATTCAATAAATGAAGTTGAAGCATCAATGCCTTTATTTTCACTAATAATACGAGTTCAGTACATGGCGATCCTGCCAGTCCTGCGACAAATGTTTTAATATTGTTTGTGCAAAATCGTAGTAAAAAAACAAACAATCAACAAAATGGGACAACAAGCATCAAAAGAAGAGGTAATTATTGCTCAGGCGGGCAACAGTGGTGGTCTTACAAACAGCCCTAGTATAAAGGGGGATGATTCATTTTCTACAGCAGAGTTGTTGGGAATTATTGCATTCGTTGGATTTGTAGCGGTAGTAATTTATTTTTTGATCAGAAGATGTAAGAAATATTTTGAAAAGAAGATACAGCGTGAAATAACAAGAAGTCAAGAATTAGTGTAGTGAAAGTTAAAAGGTTAAAGAAATAATAGTGAAAAGTGAATAGTGCTAATAACGACAATTAAAATGGGACAAGGTATATGTAGCTATAAGTTTTTATTTTATGTTTCAAATGAGTAGTATAGATAGTTTTAATAATTTATATGAAACACTAAAGGCATTAAAAGTTAAGTTAAAGAAAGACAATCAACAAAGGCGTACCAATGTAGAAGTTTATAAACAATATAATTCTGAACTAACGAAATTAATAACATATTTTAAGGAATTAAGAAATGTATTTAATTTAAGTAGTCATAAGGTAGAAACAATTAATTCTGTTAAGGAAACTGTAGGGTATATTGAGGATATAATTATTGAATTGAAAGTAATTTTAGAGGAAAGGAAAAAATTGACAAATAAAGAAAATTTAGTCAATATGGGGGAAAAATTTGATTTAAAAGTAGCTTCAAGTTTAATTCCTACAATTAATAATACTGAAGACTCGGTCAAACAACTAATTGATGCCATCGAATTATATGATAGCATGTTAGATAACGACGGAAAAGATTTTCTAGTTAAATATGTTTTAAAAACGCGGTTATCACAAAGTGCAAAATTAAAATTAAAACAAAATTATAATTCTAACGCAGAGTTAATTAGGGACATTAAAAACCATTTATTAACAAAACAATCTGCAGCTTCGTTATCTTTAGAATTGCACACTCTAAAGCAAAATAATAAATCAATCGATGACTTTGGAAAATCAATCGAAGAGATAATGGTTAATCTAACATTGGCGCAAGCTGATGGTGACGAGAACGTGGCAAACGTGTTAAAGGCACCAAATGAAAAATTAGCAATAAATTCATTTTCAAATGGTTTACGGAATCACGATTTAAGAACAATAATAAAAGCACGAAATTATACATCATTAAACGACGCGATACGGGGAGCTAAAGATGAAGAAATAACGAGAAATTCAAACCCTCAAATTTTTAGCATGCGGGGTAAAACAAATTTTAGATCTTTCAATAGCGATAACCGATCACGAGGCCGAGGATTACGGAATTTTACTCGCAGTAGAGGATCACGCAATTATGCTCCAAATAGACCGAATTTTTCCGCAAATCAAACGTTTTTTAATAATTCTTATGGGAATCAGAATTCTAGGTTTCAAAATAGAGGGGGCCATCGAGGTACTAGAAGTAGCAGAAATAATTTTAATAGATATGGGAATGAAGGACGAGTACAGCGAAATTTCCTAATAAATAATAATGAACAAGTCTCGGAAACTAACGAAGACGTTTTTTTTCGTCCCTAATAATGATTTTAAAAATATTCACACGGTATTTGATATAAATGGACTAAATTATATAAACTTAAAATATGGAAATAAAAATTTAATATTTTTATTAGATAGCGGTGCATCTATTAGTGTAATTTTTTCGTCTAGTATAAACAAAAGTCAGTTCATCGACACTTCAAACAAGATAACAATTAAAGGCATTACAGGATCAACAGTTACCATTGGGTCAGCAAATATTTTATTAGAATATGATAATGTTAGGATAGGTCATAAGTTCCAGGTAGTAAATGATTTTGAGAGTAATATAAACGGGGTACTCGGATCAGATTTCTTTATTAAACATCAGGCTGTTTTAGATTATGAACAATTTATTTTTTATTTTTATGCAAACAATAAAAAATTAGCTATACCATTAGAGTCTGAACAAAGTAATTATACAATAATTCCTCCTCGTTGTGAAGTTATTCAATATTTTCAAGTTGGAAGTAAATATGATAGTTTGGTAGTTCCAGAAGAGATTTCACAAGGTGTTTTCGTAGCAGGAATTATAACAAGACCAAGCGGTAGTAAAGTACCAGTTAGAATATTAAATACTAATGATAGGGAGATTAAGTTAAAGAATTTTAAACCAACGCTCCAGAATATATCGGATTTTGACATACATCAATTTGGAAATATCCCCTTTTCAGTAGATCGGGTTGATAAATTATTAAAATTAATAGATATTAAAGGGTTAAATAAAGAAGAAAAAACGAGTATTCAAAAAATATGCGCAAAATATGCTGATGTTTTTTATTTAGATAATGAACCTTTCACTGTAACAAATATCTATAAACATAAAATTAAACTACAAAATGATGCAAATCCAGTTTATGTTAAACCATATCGATTACCTCATGCCCAAAAATCAGAAATCCATAAGCAAGTAGATAAGTTATTAGAGAACGGTATAATCGAACCGGCTAAGTCAGCATTTTCCAGCCCATTATTATTGGTAGAAAAACATCCCGTCAACGGTCAAAAACGTTATAGGGTTGTTATCGACTACCGACAATTAAATAAACAAATTATCGATGATAAATTTCCTTTGCCGTGCATAGATGAAATTTTAGATTCCTTATCGGGTGCAGTCTATTTTTCTCATTTAGATTTGTCTCAAGGTTATTACCAGGTGGAGTTGGAACAGGAATCGCGACCTTGTACAGCGTTTACTACAGACAGGGGACAATTTCAAATGACTAGACTACCGATGGGTCTAAAAATTAGCCCGAGTGCTTTTTCGAGAGCAATGACAATAGCAATGGCGGGTTTAAATTATGAAAATTGTTTTATTTATCTGGATGATCTTGTAGTTTTCGGAAACAACTTAACAGTACATAATCAAAATTTAGTAAAAGTTTTACATCGTTTACGAAAAGTTAATTTAAAATTGAATCCAATAAAATGCGAATTTTTGAAAAAAGAAATATTATATCTGGGTCACGTAATTTCAACAAAGGGTATTTTACCAGATCCGGAAAAAATTAAAGTAGTTCAATCCTATCCAGTGCCAAAAGATTCAAACGAAACTAAACGTTTCGTAGCGTTCGCGAATTACTACAGAAAATTTATAAAAAATTTTTCACATATTGCTGCACCACTAAATCGATTAAGTAAGAAAGGAGTAGTTTTCCAATGGACTACGGAATGTGGAAAAGCGTTTGAAACTTTAAAAAGTGCACTTCTTAACCCTCCAATATTAGCTTATCCTGATTTTTCCGATGAAAATAGATTTATTTTAAAAACAGATGCTTCTAACGTGGCAGTAGGAGCAGTTTTATCAAATAGCGACGATAAACCTGTAGCTTTTGCGAGTAGACAGTTAAATAAAGCCGAAAAAAATTACTGTACCATAGAAAAGGAATTATTAGCTATTTGCTGGGCAGTAAAAAAATTCAGACCTTACTTATTTGCTAAAAATTTTTTAATACAAACTGACCATAGACCATTAGTATATTTGTTTAGTATGACCAACCCCTCAAGTAGACTTACCAAATTTAGGCTAACATTAGAAGAATACGATTTTATAATAGAATACGTTAAGGGTCGAGAAAACGTAGTAGCTGATGCTTTATCTAGGGTAACTATAAGTTCAGATGACTTAAAGTCAATTTGTTCAAATAACACTGAAACTGTTAATGTAATAACAAGAGCGCGTAAAAAGAAAATGGAAAACAACGACAATTCTGTGAAGGATTTTAATGTTCCTTCTAACGAAAGGCTTGATCACCCAGGAGTTGTGGAATTATTAAAATCCCCATCAGAATGTGTCGAATTACGATTTGTTAATAATAAATATTTTAATGATAAAATTAGTCAGGGAACAAATAAAATATATAACGAAGGCGTAACAGTAGCTACTATATTTGATAAAGAATCGAAAATTATTTATGTAAACCAGGAAACTCTATCAGTGACTGGCTTAGGCACAGCATTGAGAGTCCTGAAAGAAATTTGTGACAATGAGAAAATTCCGGAATTAGTCATAATTAAAAATGAAAAATGCGCTTCAGTAGTTAATAAATTTTTAAAAGTTTCCGACAGTATAAGAAAGTTAGGTATTAAATTAAATATAATAAAGGGTACTCAAAATATTAACAACAAAGAAACACAACAATTAATAATTAACGACTATCACATGCTTCCAACGGGAGGCCATGCAGGCATTAAACGTACGTACAATAACATCAGAAAGTCATATTCTTGGCCAGGACTTCGAAAGCATGTAGAAGAATTTATTAAGCGTTGTGATGCATGTCAACGCTATAAATATTCTAAAAATATAAAACAACCGTTAACAATTACAAGTACTGCAACATCGGCTTTTCAAAAAATATTTCTTGACTTGGTGGGCCCCTTAGATCAAGACAATGATAATAATCGATACATTTTAACGTTGCAGTGCGATTTAACGAAATTCGTCGAGGCATATCCTATTAAAAACAAAGAGACAGTAACAGTTGCTAAAGCTTTTGTCCAAAATTTTGTTCTTCGATTTGGTATTCCAGAGCAAATATTAACCGATCAGGGTTCAGAGTTCATGTCTTCTACTTTTAACGAAATGTGTAATTTGTTAAATATCAAAAAACTTAACTCTACGGCATACCATCACGAAACCTTGGGTGCATTAGAAAATTCTCACAAAAATTTAGGTGCTTACTTGCGCATCTATTCTTCAAGTCATATTAATAATTGGAGTTCGTGGATTCCTTTTTGGTGTTTTGCGTATAACAATTCCGTCCATTCCGAAACATCTTATACACCGTATGAATTAGTTTTTGGAAAACAAAGTAGAATACCGTCAAACTTTTTAAATCAAACAGATCCTGTATACAACTTTGATGATTATCCTATTGAATTAAAGTATCGATTGCAAGTCGCATGGAATGACGCGAGAAATAATTTGCTGGCATCAAAGTTGAATCGAAAAGAAAAATGGGATAAAAATTTAAATATGGTTAATGTTAATATAGGCGATAAGGTTTTAATTAAAAATATGGGTAGTACTAGTAAATATGAGCCTCTATTTAAGGGACCGTATGAGGTCATAGATGTTAAGGATTCTAATGTAGTTTTAAGTATAGGAAATAAAGCTGTTGAAGTCCATAAAAACAGAATAAAAATCTATATAGAATAAATATTAGCATTTGACAATTAAAATATCCAGTTTAACATTTTACTTTTAAGTTAAAAAAAAAAATTGTTATTGTAATAAAATTTTTTTTTACTCAGCAAGGGAGGTGTAGTGAATAAACATTAAATATATTATTTTATTATAGTAATATTTCATATTACATATTTCATTTTCTTATTTTATTAATTGGTAATAATACTTAGTTGCAATTTTGATAGTTGAACGAACGAACAGTTCATTACACTTCCTTTCCACACTTTAAAATGAGGTGTGCTATTTTATTGCTGACACCAGCAACATGATTATTTTAAGTTTTCTTTTATTGTTAAAAATTGATTTTAATTCGAATTCAATAAATGAAGTTGAAGCATCAATGCCTTTATTTTCACTAATAATACGAGTTCAGTACAGAAATAAAAGTCCACAATTTTTTCAACATCATCTTAATTCATAGAGAAAAACTATTTAGGTACTTACCACCTTCAAACAAATACGGATCTCTACTCACAATTTCACAAAAAATATAAAAACCAGATTAAAACCAAATTCCAACCCGAAAACGACGCCAAGCTACCATAAATTTTGCAAACAGTACAAACTTGTTCTCGGTTCTCGGCGGGAAGGCGGAAGCAGAGCCGACCATTATGGGTTATGTCATGTCAAATGTTAATAATAAAAGTCAAGTGTCAGATCCGAAACTGTTTCTATTAGTCTGAAATGCTTGGCGCGAATTTGTATTCAAAATTTAGGACAATAGGATAGGCCAATACCACTATTTTATCATAAATTCCAATAATGCACCCGCAGAATAAATTTAGGATAAAGATGCATTTGTGTCATTCAATATACGTCTTATGTACGTACCTAAGACATACATTTAACTTCCTCTTAAATGTATGGATATTGAAAACTTCAATCACAGGTTGAATAGGGATGTTGACTAATTTCCAGATCTGCTTTTATTTTATAGATAAACTCTTAATAACCGCGAAAAAAATATTTTAATAATAAAAATGGTTTTATTTTAAAGAAAAAAGTGATAAATTAGCATAGATTTAAAATTTCCCGCTAAAACGCCCAAAACTGTCATGTGACTTTGATTACGTCACGAACCGATAAACAATGCTCGCGATCAGTCAAACTCTAAGGAACTTGAAAGTTTTCTTGAGAAATAATTATTTTTAGGCTTTAATACTAGTTAATAATAAATACAAAGTATATGTTTATTTAGATGTACATGCAAGAAATGAAGATTTTAATATTCAAACAGCCCACAGTATTTCTTACCACATAAATGAAGTTATAAATATACCTGTTTTTAAAAATTTTAAAGTTAACGAACGACATAAGTTCTATTTATTTAATTTTAGTCAAAAATATGACGGATTAATTGGTATTGATTTATTAAAACAATTAAAAGCAACTGTAAATTTAGAGAAAAAACTCCTTATACAGAAATACCAATAATATACGAATTAGAAGAATTAACACAACTAAAAAAGAAACTTAAAGTAAAAAATTATTCTATTAATATTCCCGCTAGGATATCCCAAATTGTAAAATTGCCCGTTGACATAGAAAGCGGAACAGGACTTGTAAATTATATTAATTTTGGCCAAGCAAATAGAATCACCCTGTGCAGTTGTAAACGTAAATAATTTTTTTGCAACAACCACCATTACTAATTCAAGAGAAGAACGAATAAAAATTAATATTAATAAACCTTTTAAAATTGAAAAATTAGATATCGCAGATATAAATTTGAATTAAACGAATACACCGATATTTTAAAATCTAATCTAAAAAATGTACGAGTTGAACATTGTAATTACGAAGAAAAACAGGCAATAAAAAATTTATGTTAAGTTCCGCTGCAAAAAAATCTTTATTTGTAGCAAAGAAATTCGCCACCACCAAACAATCGATTCTCGGCAAGTTAGAACTGTTTCCTTTGATAAATCCAGTCTCCATAATGTAAACACAATTCGGTTTATGATAAAAAGTGAGTTACAAATACTAATAGCGAGTAATTAGCGAGAGAAATCAAAGAAATAACTCGTTCACACAGTGACACCAGGCGACGCTAAGTTGTTTATCGGTTCATGACGTCATGGGCTGTGATTGGCGTTCACAGTCACGTTACAATGTATATTAAATAAAGTTTTTTGAATTAATTTTAATTAATAAAATATTAATAATTACGTTTAATAAATATGCTTTTAGGTATTTAAATATTACCATTAATCATTTAAATTTAACTTTACATGGATTTACAACTACTGTCAACATGCCTATTCCAAAATTATAATTGTTAAGAATACTATAAGAAAACTTGAAATTACTTTGGAAAAGAAAATGTCTCTAGCTGAGGAAGTTCTACCTGAAGATATCTATAAAGAATTCAAAAGAAAACAACATATAAATTATAATAAAAATTTCTATAAAATCAAAACAATTAATATCAAAAAAATAAATGAATTAATTCAATAAAAAAAAAATTCATAATAAAAAAAAATTGGTTTAAAAATCTAACCAACATAGAAATTCCAATAGAAGTAAAGAAAATATTATCTTTAGGTCCTAAATTCAGTCTACCTTCTACAGCTAAAGACATTTCCTTTAAGAATCTGTTAGCAGATATTTAATATGCTTTAATGGACGTCAATGAAGAAAAAAGAAAGAACTTATATACTTCCCAAATAAATATAGTAACGAATTACATTCACCATAATGAACATAAGTTATAAATTTTTAAATCATTACTACAATCTAACAAAAAAATTCTTAAAAGAAAACCCACAAATCATTATTACCAAATCTGACAAAGGAAATGTAACAACAGTAATGTGCAAGGAAGAATATAAGGCTCTTTCTTTGAATTTACTAAAAGAGAAAAAATACTACAAACAGATAAGATCATACCCAACTAGCACTATTCAAAAGAAAGCTTACAAATTAATTTCTAAATTAAACAAAAAAAAAAAGATATTGAAGGTTGTTGCTAAAAAACATCAAATATATAATGCAGTAGCTCCTAAGTTTTATGCATTACCCAAAAAACATAAAGCAGAACTAGCCAAGAGGCCAATCATTTCTTCAATAGATTCACCTATATCCAAGATAGCTAAACTAATAACAGATATTTTGAGTATATAATGCATACAACCAGGATAACGAATACTACATAAAAGATCCTTTTGAATTTGCTAACCAATTTAACAACTATCAGCTTCCACCAGGATATGAAATAATAAGTTTGGATGTTCAATCACTATTCACTAACATTCCATGGGATTTAGTAAAAACTAGTATTAATAAACATTGGCATAATATAAAAACACATTGCACAATGAATGAAAGTCACTTCCTAGAACTGATAGAATTTGTTTTTAATAATACCTATTTTACCTTTGATAAAGAGACAAATACATGGCTTCCCCATGGGTTCAACTTTCTGCCCAATTTTAGCACATTCATTATGGATGATTTGCTGGATTGTTGTCTACCTAAATTGTCTTTTAACATTCCTTTTTTAAAAATATGTCGATGACATTATTAGTAGTATCCCTGAAGACAAAAGTACAGAACTATTAGAAAGAATCATGCTTGAACATTTTTCAAGGTAATAATGTAATTTTATTGGGTGATTTTAATACCCCGGGTTATAATGATAACATAGATGATAGCAAGACTAACATAATAAGTAACTTCTCACAGTGTACGGCTCTTGTGTAACTTAATAAAGTATTAAACAAAAACAATAGGCTCCTGGATCTAATTTTCTCAAACATAAATTGTAACGTATGTTTGGAGGAACTTCCGCTTGTAAATGTAGATTCTTATCATCCTCCATTAAAAATTTTGCTTAAGTATCGATGTGTGCGGTATCATCAATTCGAAGTCTGTGACAAGTTCACCTCGATGTTCAATTTTAAAAAGGCTAACTTTCCTTTGCTATACAAATCTTTGCAAAATGGTGATTGGTCTCCAATTACTTAAATTGATGAAGTTAATTCTGCTTGTTCCCAATTTTACAACGTTCTTATGAACGTCTTTAAAACTTTAGTGCCATTACGAATAGTTCATAAAAGAAGATTTCCACCGTGGTATACTTCTGAAATAATCTCACTTATCAAAGAAAAAGATAAACTACGTAGTCAATTGAAAAAGAACCACTCCAATTATCATTGACAATAAGGGTCAAGTTGATGTATTATATACCGATATTAAAAAAACATTTGAACAAATTGATCACTATATACTTTTAAAAAAACTTGGCATGTTCGGTTTCTCTGAGTCACTGGTTAGGTTTTTCACTGCCTATTTAATTGGTCGTAAACAATTTGTTGAATGTGATGGGCATCAATCTCACGTTTATATTAGTACATCTGGTGTTCCTCAAGGGTCAAACTTAGGAATTTTACTTTTTCTAATATTTATTAACGATCTGGCAATAGAACTGAAGTGTAATAAGTTATTGTTTGCCGACGACCTTAAAATGTATAACGGTATTAATAATATTAAATTCACTATTAAGGAAGAAAGTGTGGACAAAGGTGTCACCTTTCTAGATACAAAGGTTATTAGAGACGATGATAACAGAATAAGATTAAATTGGTATAGAAAACCTTCTAGTTCTGGTAAGAAAATTATTACAAAAGAAACTTCTTAGAAATTGTACACATCAACAATGAACCATTGGCAATAAATAAAAGATCCGATATAAAAAAAGCATTATATATTCAAATATCTTAAATTAAGATTTCAACAAAAATATAAAACGAACGGATTTATCTAATACGATATAAATAATTTTAAAATCTCTTAAAAGTAAAAGGCATGTTCAAGGTTAACCCTTCTCGACATAAAAAGAACTGACAAGCAGATAAAATATTTAAAAAAAGTTGTTAAAATAAATTAATTGAAGTAGAAATGGCGTCGAAATAACTAAATAATTTTAAATTTTTAAAGAAAAATTGGTGTTTCGTAGCGATGAATTTTTGTGCAAAGTTTTATAAGGAATAATCTCACTTATTGTAAGTAGTTAAATTATAATTTAGCCACATTTCACTAATATGTTATAATTTCAGTATGGACTGATGAAAAAAAACATAATTCGAAAGCTTTCAAGATAAAATAAAAAGAGTTTCACTTTTTTCTTTATATAAATATATATATATATATATATATATATATATATATATATATATATATATATATATATATATAAAGGGGAAAATTATTGGGCATGTACGCAAAAAGGATCAATAAAGCCACGAGTAGGAATGGTAACCGCAGACATGCATGTTTCTGGCTCGTTAGCCAACATCAGTGCGGCATAACCAAGAAGAGTATTGCACTTAGCTAGCAAAAGTGTTGGGTAATTGGGAGCAAAGGATGTTGGGGAAACATGTCTAAAGAAACATAAAAACACAAAAACAACGAAAGCTCACACAGGAGTCCTATCGCCATTTTTTTGTGTTTTTATGTTTCTTTAGACATGTTTCCCCAACATCCTTTGCTCCCAAGTACCCAACACTTTTGCTAGCCAAGTGCAATACCCTACTTGGTTATGCCGCACTGATGACGGCTAATGAGCCAGAAACATGCATGTCTGCGGTTACCATTCCTACTCGTGGCTTTATTGATCCTTTTTGCGTACATGCCCAATAATTTTCCCCTTTTGTTTCTATTAATACGCATTTTCTTGGCACTTTGTTTATTATATATATATATATATATATATATATATATATATATATATATATATATATATAAAGCAGTAATTCTTTGTTAACGGCTGGCTATTTAAACAAGAAATAAAATATATACAAATATATATATATATATATAAACAAAATGCCAAGAAAACGCGTATTAATATAAAAAAAGGAGGATAACGGGAATGCAACGCAACAAGGATCATGGTTACAAGTAGGAATGGTAACCGCAAACATGCATGTTTCTGGCTCATTAGCCGTCATCAGTGCGGCATAACCAAGAAGAGTATTGCTCTTGGCTAGCAAAAGTGTTGGGTACTTGGGAGCAAAGGATGTTGGGGAAACATGTGTCAAGAAACACAAAACAACGAACGCTCACACAGGAGTCCTATCGCCATTTTGTGCTTTCGGCCAGCTGTGCCAATGGGTTTTCGGCTAGCAACCAGCGTCGCCACGTTGGCGAAACGGACTCATTGTGTTTGAGTCGTTCTAGCCCAGGAAATGAAATAAACAAAGTGCCAAGAAAACGCGTATTAATATAAAAAAAGGAGGATAACGGGAATGCAACGCAACAAGGATCATGGTTACAAGTAGGAATGGTAACCGCAGACATGCATGTTTCTGGCTCGTTAGCCAACATCAGTGCGACATAACCAAGAAGAGTATTGCACTTAGCTAGCAAAAGTGTTGGGTAATTGGGAGCAAAGAATGTTTGGGAAACATGTGTCAAGAAACACAAAAACAACGAACGCTCACACAGGAGTCCTATCGCCATTTTGTGCTTTCGGCCAGCTGTGTCAATGGTTTTTCGGCTAGCAACCAGCGTTGTTTTGTGTTTCTTGACACATGTTTCCCCAACATCCTTTGCTCTCAAGTACCCAACACTTTTGCTAGCCAAGTGCAATACTCTTCTTGGTTATGCCGCACTGATGACGGCTAACGAGCCAGAAACATGCATGTTTGCAGTTACCATTCCTACTTGTAACCATGATCCTTGTTGCGTTGCATTCCCGTTATCCTCCCTTTTTTTATATTAATACGCGTTTTCTTGGCACTTTGTTTATATATATATATATATATATATATATATATATATGAAGAGTAGTGGTGTTCCGGGTTTCAATCCGTTGGTTGTTTGTGTCTTCACGACGTTTCGCCAACATCTCAGCTGGCATTTTCAAGTGATGCTTCCTTTGCGGCTGCCAAGTTTAGCCCCAATGAACCCACCCTGAAGAGTCCAACAACAATATATATATATATATATATATATATATATATATATATATATATATATATATATATATTTGGTAATAGTAAATCATAACAAAAATTGTCGATCCAACGTGGGACAAGAAACGAAAAAAAAAACATATTCTATAACAAAATTGGCGCCCAACGTGGGGCCCAAGTAAAGCAGTTAAATAGAGTAGTCCAGTTTGCAGGAAGCAGTATATTGAGAGGGTGAAATAGACAAAAGTGTGATTAGCAGACTAGAGCAGTGACGCATTGAAATACAACATAATACAAATTATAATAGAAATAAGGGGATTAGGTAAGAATCTTAATAGTATTTATATATATATATACGTAAAGACCATTAAGTTAAAGAATTTATTTTTTTTTTAAATCTACATATAAATTAAATAAATAAAACAAATTGACATTTTAAATTAAAAATAAATTACTTAAAAATAATTAAATAAAATGGATACAAGACAAAATAGAAGAAATAGAAGGAGAGAAGATGGAATACAAGAATACAGTGCAAATAGGCATGAAACAAAAAGTAATGATGGTATAGGACAAGATGTAGATGAAACAATAGAAAATATTGGTATAAGGGAAAATGATGGATCTTCGGAAGGAGAAGAAAATACAACTATTCAGTTAGTAAATGTAGATGTGATAAGAGATGCGACTAGTTTAAAACCACATCAAGGAACAGAGATGGAGAGAATGTTTAAATTTTTGGAAAAAATGGAAAATAAAATGGATGAAAATAGTAGAAAATTGGAAAATAAAATGGATAAAAAATTAGATGAAACTAATAGAAAAATGGATGAAAATAGTAGAAAACAAGAAAATTATAGAAAAGAAGATAAGGAAGAGTTAAAGATTTTAAAAGAAAATATAGAAGGCATTAAATTAGATATTAATAATATGAAAGTAGATATTATAAATGAAATGAAAAATATTTTTAAAAAAGAAAATATTAAAATACCAAAAGAAGTAGACCAATTAAAAAATGAATTTAAGGAGGTAGATTATAATACAAATATAAATGAAAATAGAAATAAACCTACGGAAAAATATGAAGAATTTATTTGTCATAAAGACAATGTACAAGAAGAAAAAAATAAAAATAATGATTATAAAGGATATGTTACTTATAAAGACAAAATAAAAAAAGAATATGAAAATATAAGATTAAAATTAAATGATGAATATGACTATAATAAGAAGAATGATAAAGATAAATATTACAAAAATAAAAAAGCAAAATATGAAATTGAAATATATGAAGTTGATGAAAATAAATATAAAAATGAAGTATATTATTATATTAATAAAATTAAATATAAAACTGAAATTAATTATGATAATGAGAATAAAAGGAAGTCTAAGAAGAAAACATACGAAGATGAGGATATAAATTATTTTGAAATATGTAATAAGATTAAATTAAGATTAAAGAAGATTTGGAAGGATATAATGTATAATTATAAAAAAAAAGTTAAATAAAAGTAAAATAAGATTAAAATAAAATTAAAATCAAGATTAAAATAAAAATATGGAAGAAAATAAATAAAACAAAAATTTAAAGTAAATTTAAAAAATTAAAATTTGTCTTGGGAGTAAATTTTTTTTTTAATTGTGGGGAATTGTTATGGTTCAAAATAGTTGGTCTTTGTATATAGTGTAAATATGTTTAAGACTAACAACAAGATATAAAAATTTGATAGTGTTAATCTATGGAAATTATCACGGAATCATAAAAAAGTTGGTTGCTACGTTTCTAAGGGAATTTTGGATTATTATTGATTAGATTGTCAGAAAGTTAATTTTAAAAAATCAGATAAAAAGAAAATTGTAAAAATTAAATATTAAAATTTAAAATAAAATAAGAAGAGTTTATAAATGAAAAAATAAATGAATAAAAAGGTAATTGGAATTGGAAGAGGATTGATATTTTTGAGTCAAAGAAATTTTAGAAATGTCATATGAAGTATAATAAAAAAAATATATATATATAATACGTCAATGGTTATAAGTATTTAATTTGAACAAAGGTTATTGCAATTGTAGTGTTCTATTGTATTGTATGTTAAAATGTTACATTAAATGTTATATAAAAATGAAAATTAAAATTTTAGTTAATGCTAATCAATGAACCCACCCTGAAGAGTCCAACAACAACAATATATATATATATATATATATATATATATATATATATATATATATATTTGGTAATAGTAAATCATAACAAAATTTGTCGATCCAACGTGGGGCAAGAATCGAAGAAAAAACATATTCCATAACAAAATATATATATATATATATATATATATATATATATATATATATATATATATATACTAGCAGCCCTCCCTGGCTTTGCACGGGGATTAAAGAAAAATAACAAAAGCCATTAAAGTTATTGGGTCAACGCTTTCCTGTAAACGATATTACATGTTGTTTTATTTTCTGGCAGCAAAATAAATTGATTTTCAGGTGCTCCGACCCGCCTTAGGCGGTTGGCCATGAGGAAAACCGATCCCTACTAATTGGAAGGTTTGACCTTGAGACTTATTATTAGTAAAAGCGAAAGACGTTTTGATAGGAAATTGAAGCGGTTTAAATGGATTTGGTAGATCAGTTGGGATCATCGGTATCCTCAGTGTATGAGCTAGTTGACCAGCTAGTGGTTCAGTTATAATGGTTGCTACATTTTCATTGTCCTTTAATTCCTTTATAAGTAGCCTCGTCCCATTGCACATGCTAAATTCGTGATTATGATTATGAAATAAGTTATTTTGATAAGGATTAATACCAAGATAAAAACTTTTAAAAAATTAAAAAATAGTTATTGTGACGTAATTATAACAGTTAGACATATGCTGACGCAGCATTTTTTGTAGATATTTATATATTCTTCAAAATCGTAGTACATTATTTTATTCTATAATCAATAGTATTCTTAGCGCACGCAATGTAAGGATTTTAAGGTCATTTTTGGTTACACTAATGGCATTTTAGTAATGATCCACAATTTTTTTGAAAATAAAACATAGCCTATGTTACTCGGGAATAGTGTAGCTTGCAAACGGTGAAAGAATTTTTGAAATCGGTCCAGTAGTTTCGGAGCCTATTCATTTCAAACAAACAAACAAACAAACAAAAAATCAAACCTTTCTTTTTATAATATTAGTATATATATATATATATATATCCTTAGTAATAAGTGAGACACTTTCAAGTAAAAAGTGTGTTTTAAGTGAAGACCGTAATACGGACCTCATAGAGTGATGTGTTCCAGACTTTGTCAGTAAGGTCAAAACTGTAGTTACTTTTAATTAAACTAAAAAAATAAGTGTCCTCACTTCTGGTCAGAATTGAAATTCCGTGTATAGATAGTTCCAACGTTCGCCGCTGGTATGTACCCTGCTTTGAGTATATTTTTGTATATGCGTATACTTAAACCAGACAGAGTAGTAACCATTGACGTATAAAAAAAGAGAGACGTCTAATAGACCATATTTCGGCGGTCATTCATTAAACTTGTTA
Organism: Altica lythri; assembly: GCA_964028335.1. Classification (NCBI taxonomy): domain Eukaryota; kingdom Metazoa; phylum Arthropoda; class Insecta; order Coleoptera; family Chrysomelidae; genus Altica; species Altica lythri. Next base: position 9,912,701 of record OZ034806.1, on the reverse strand, counting down.
GTAAACAAGATATTACACCAGAAATTTACGCGGTTGCCGCATCGTTAAGACACGGCGCTCTCCATTGATAATTCTTTTTTGGTCATGAAAATATTAAAAATACCCCTTACTATGTTTGTTCTATTTTCATGATATTGTGTTTAAATAACCCCTATTTTTTAAATTTCACTTAGAAGAGAAAAATTTATTTCTTTATTAACCTACTCAAATATTTGAGAACGGACGTGACAATGGTGTTATAATATCGGACAGTCCCGTCTGCGTCCGTCGTTACGAGCGAGAGTATTCATTCGCGTTGTTGCCAGGATTGGTTGAACATCGCCTACTTCATATATCTGCCGATCTTAGCTAGCGGTGTTGCCACAACTGGTTGAACTTAAATTCTGAGATTTAAAGACTGACCGCCTTGGGTATATGGAATTGGCAATGCATTAGGTGACTCTCTTTTTTTATACGTCAATGGTAGTAACTGAGGACAATAAAATTGGCAACATTGTAAAATTGTAATATTGTCGGTTGGAATTATTGCGTACCAGTTAAAACAAATCTTCGAAGTGTATGAATTTCACAATGAGATTTTAATATTTTTATGATTATTAAAAGTGATTTTTTTAGTTATGAAAGACATGATGTCTCGATATGATAAGCGAGAATTGGGGCATGATTCTTTATAAAAATAAATGACCATATTTTAAAAAAAATCAAAACAGTTAACTAAAATATATTTAATTTTTTTTAATTCTGCTTCGATTTTCTTCAAAATTGATTAAGTACTTAAATATAATCTGTTATATCTTTTTTTAAATTTGATTTTAATTTTACAAAGGGTTTGTTTAAAGGTTTGCTTTTTTATGTTTATATATTTACAAATTTACTTCAGCATTTTATTTTTTTAAATTTAATTATTTTAGATGTATTCCTGTTTCTTGTTTAAAACTGAAATTAAATCTGCTTTTCAAAGCCTTTGACTAAAACATTTTTTGAAGTTCAGATATTTTACTTGGAATTAAAATGCAAATTTAATAAATGTCAAAAGCTTTAAATTTGTAGATAATTAACAAAATAAAAAACAAATAATAATTAACAAATTAAAATTTTTACTTTTATTGTATAAATTAACAATATATATTTTAATTTTTTTCCACGATTTGTTGTGAAGCAAATCTGCATATTGGTTTTTCACCGTACAACAATCCAGTTTTTTGGTGGTATTTTATTTTTCAAGTGTCCTTCGAAAAAACTTTGTACCACTTCCTTTTGTTCCTTTGTCCATGGTTTCAAAATTCTTTTTTATTTCCATTTTAAATAGCATATAATTCTTTAAACTTATAGAGAATAATGGATTCTTAGTATATTGTATTCCGGATACTGGTGAGCAATTTAAAAAAATGTCTTTAGAAAACATACAAACATTAAAACTTATTTTAATTTAATGGTTATTTTAAGTAAATTGATAATCCCTTAAAAATAACTGCTTACCTGTTGTTGTTGATAATTAATTTCTTCAGTGGTATCTACATCTATACGATTTTCCATTTCTTCTAATTTATTATCTTCTTCTACTTCCATATCAATATTAACCTCGTCCAACTGTTTTCCTTTATATTTTGCTAGTTGCCCCTTTTCGTATAATAACAAGAATTTTGATATTTGCGCTGTCTGGTATATATCGTTTGGAAGACTATAGTAAATCTTATGAATATCAGATGTAGAGTAGAGTGGGGCAGAAGTACGCACTTAATATTCTAGGAATTGTAGTTTATGTAGCACTATTAATATTCAAGTTGTATATCTAGTGTATGAAGTATTAGTGATCATAGTATTAAAAAAAGTTCTTAGATTCATTAAAATCCCGTGGATTTTTTTTTGAGTAACAAAAAATTAAGTGCCAGCAGAATCGTAGTTTTGCCCCACTATGGGGGCAAAAGTACGCATCATTTGGGGTAAAAGTTCGCAGTATTTTAGGTGATGTCAATGACAACTGAAAGACCTATCTAGCCCGTGTTCCTAAAAACTATGTTGTTTTTTTTGTGTATTACGTAGTTTATTGAATATACATGCATTACAAATCCTAGAAAAATCATCAAACGTAAAGTGCGTTAAGTACTTAGATAATATTAATTAACGACAAACAAAAATTATCAACAGTGGTCACATTTAAATGGTCCACTTCCTTCATAAGGAGAGCACTCCTCGTGCCACCATTCCTCACAGTAGCTGCATTGTATCCAATCGTCGTTGGGGGTTTCTAAAAAGGTCTCCGAACAACCAGGTCATATTACGTTTTCTTCTGATTCTTTTAAAACTTGTTTGGTTTCAATTTTCCTTTCAAACGGCGTTTTCTCATCTTTTTTCATCTTGCCTTTCGTACTGTTAGTGCTAGCAGACTTTTCATTTTTCTTGTCATTTTGGTCAATATTAAAACATTCCTTTTGCCCTGATTTTATTTTTTTTTTACTTTTTCTTTGAAGTTGTTCTTCCAATTCATCTTTTATCAGTGTACTGGTCAAAATTGTAGATTTTTTCCCTTTACCCTTTCTTAAAGATGTGTTAGTTTTCTTGGGAAATGGCAAAATTTGGGCAGGCGGAATACGTGCGGGTGAAACTTTTAGTGAAGAAGGCCCTGCGATAGCTGAGGATGTAGTATTAGTATACGAATCACCCTTCGGTTCGACTTCCTTTGATGTAGAAGGAATTGCAATGTCTTGACAAATTTCGGAATCCGAAATGATTGGTACGGAAGAGTTAGTTACACTCACATCTATCGGCTCAGTGGGGCTTATATTTTCAGGTTCTTTGTCAACATTTAGCCTAATGTGATCATTAAACACTTCGTGCTGATCAGTTACTGTTGAAGGTTAGAAGTCTTCTTCTGTAAAGACCAAGGGATTCATAGGAGAAATTCCGCATACCTTGAAGCTATTTACAGCCTTACGAATTGTTGCCGCCCGTTGATAAGCTTCTGAAAATAACGAAGCCACTTGGTACTAGGTAATTGTTCTTTCAGGATTATTTACTAACCAATTCTCGCAAGCCTGAGAATAGAAGTCTTTTAAAGGTTTAAAAAAAATCGATCTAAAGGATGTGTTTTGTGATAGCTATGTGGAGGTTATGAAAGTATATGTATATGATGCTCACGAGCAAACAGAATTGCTTGTAAAGACCCATGTGATGAGTGGTTATCTAAGATTAAAAACGCTGGGTCTGTTTCTGAAGATTTAAAGTGTGTTTGGAAATGAGTTAGCCATTCAAGGAACAAATCAGTGTTAATATAACCTGAATCTGATGTAAAAAGGATAGATCTCGGAGGTGCTCCATCGATAAGTTGAGCCTTTCTTTGTTTTCTTGGAAAAATTACCGCTGGAGGAAAATACGATCCAGCAGCGGACATGCAACAGACAATAGTAATAGTTTGGCCTCTTTCAGCCGACGATATTTTTCCAACAACTTTCTGACCTTTAACAGACACTGTTTTGGGCGAGAGTTCACTTTCGTCCATATTAAATATCCTTGTACTTGAAAACTGGTGCTTTTCTAATATAAGATTTGTGAAGTATACATCCACCTGCACTTTATTAAATGCCATGGCTCTGGCTACACCAGTCTTAGAAGGTGTTCGCGACGAAAGGTTGTGTCTTTTTAAAAAAGAGTATACCCAGTCTTTTCCGGCCATTTGTTTTTCTTTTGAAAAAGAATTTTTAATGCCATTTGCTTCAGCATAGTGATAAGCTAATATTTTCTTAAGCTCTTTAACGTCAAGCCATAAAACATTTTTGCCATATTTTTCGCATGTTCAGCTAACTCAAGATCTTCATCTCAGGGGACCCGGCTTTATATCGGCCTAATTTTTCAACTCCACATTTCAATTTCAACCGTTTTCTTAGTGCGCCTTCCAAAAATCCTAGTTCGCTAGCAACTTGACGCTGGGATAAGCCATTTTGCAGCAATTGTTTGGCTCTTTGAAATATCTCAGGTGTTATTGTGAACCGTTCAGTTTTGCGTTTATAATTTCTGTAACAAAAAAATAGAATTCACACCTAACATACAAAAGCACAAGCACAATAAATATCCTAACGGGGCAAAAGTACGCAGCGTACTTTTGCCCCTTCTAATGTGCGAACTTTTGCCCCGAAATACGTTTTAAATTTCGCGCTACATTTTAGAAGCAAATCACCTAATGTAGGTGCAAACTTTTGGTGTGACAATTTGTAGGCTAGAAATACATATACATATATATATATATATATATATATATATATATATATATATATATATATATATATCTGGTTTTTCTAATAATTATAACTAAAGGCTGGTGGCACACAAATTCAGACTGCCTAAAAATAATATTAATTGGTATTATAAAGAAACTTACCTCATTTTACAGGTTATTTTTGCCACAAAAGTCACGGTCTTGTTAACACATTATCGTATGTCAAGCAACTATCGAGAGCTTGACAGATGCCGATCTATGAAGAGTTGTTCGGGAAATATCGGCAGTGCGTACTTTTACCCGCCGCGAACTCTTACCCCACTCTACTCTATGTCCCATAAATAAAGCCAGCTGCTCTAGATCTTGTTGTGTTAAATTAATCACTTGCGACATTGCAACTAAATGTTTTCTTAGCTTTGTTGATATTAAAGCATATGGATCTTTTGTTTTGGCAAGACGTACATGTTTGTAAATAGCTTTTGATCCATCTACACTACTGTTTGATACAGTGTTTGCAAATAGGTACAAGTTTTCCCTAACTTTTCCCCTTTATTACAATTCGTTTGAAGGACCGCATTAAGACTTTCTCTTCCTCTGTAATACAGTTATCAAATTCACCTCAATTTTCATTATTAATATTCTTTTTGTATACCTGCATCGTTATATGTTGCAATTCTCCAACACAGGGTCTATTTAGTATAATGAACTGAACGTAAACAAGTTCTTGTAAAATTTTAAATGATTTTAAATCAAGCATGCTGGACTGAAGATTTGCTAGATATTTTGTAATTTCAGTGTTTAAATATTTTTAAGTCTTCAGCCAGCGGTATTAAGGAAGGCTTGTTCCACTTATTTTGTTGTAAGCTTTTTCAAGGAATCAATTTTGTTAGTTTTCTCAGAATTCATGTCAAATTTTTAAGAGCTAAAGTATATGCAACATCCAGACATTCTTTAAGTAATGTACCGATATTAGCAGCTAATGACGGTGCTCCAAAACTGTAGGTTTTTTCGTCAAACTTTGAAATTATTTTTGTACATTCTATTAAAAGATCAAACTTTTCAGGAACTAACACATTAAAAAGATTAGTCGGACCTGTATTTTTTTTTCCATTAATAATAAACTTAACTGTCTCATTTTTCTTGAAGCAACAACTTTGTACTGTTTATCTCTGTGACTTTTAAGATATCTAGAGGTTACTGCTCAGATTAACTGATCTTTCTTAGCTGTTAAAGAAATTGGATCTGCTCACAAACTAGGAAAAATTTCTGTTTTTAATATGTCACAGTTTCTAAAATTCGAAAGAAGAATTAAGTAAATTTTAACAATAATTGAATAAAATTAAAACACACCTTAGTTGATTTAATACACTTCTTTTGTGTTCGAGTATCTAAAGTAGTAAGGTGAATGCGGGTAAATGTGATAACGGGGCAATTGTAATAGCGAGTTATATATTTGTGTTGAATGTGTTTTTAAATCTGACTTTTAGCGTATAATCTTCTAAATACTATACTCCATCCGAACAACACTAGAAAATCCTACATTATCGACTCACGAGTGAACACGCCATTGTTATGTGAATGTCGTATACATAACCTGGAATACGAGTACGAACCGTTTGTTTCGAAAATTGTTTTTTCATAGTCCCAACTTGGTGAGTAACTGTTTTATTATGCCTACAAACGTATTGCATGCTGTTTAACAGATAGGTCATGAAGATTGGATGAAAGTTATCCTGTTGAAGGTTATTTTAGTTTACATCACATTTTCCCGAAAAAAACAAGTACGGGGCAAATGTGCGATATACTATCTGGGGTAATTGTCAAAGGAATAACACAATTGCCCCACTGTATTACATTTACACTGGCTTATACTCAAGTAGATATCTACAATTATTTTATTGTTCTAGTTGTGTTTATCATGGTTCGCAATTACAAAAAGAAAGGGACTGCTGACCCAAAGTATACAGAATATGATCTGCAAAATGCATTAGTCTCTGTCAGAGCAAGGAGGCACAGTATCTACGCTGCATCGAAAGCATACAATGTTCCGTATTCCTCACTGTATGCTCGTCTTACAGGACTGAGAGGTAAAATTTGTAAGAATAAAGGGCGCCCGACTACTATTCCACATGAAGAAGAGGTCAAATTAGCAAATGGCATTAGAGCACTTGAAAAATGGGGATTTGGATTGAGCAGACGTAAAGTTCTTGAACTAGTTGGGTCCTATATTACCGCTAATAATATTGGCAATAAATTTAAGGATGATACTCCAGGTGAAGAATGGTTCCTAGGATTTAAAAAGAGACACTCTTTAAGTCTAAAAGTTCCACAAAATGTCGAATATTCAAGAAAGAAAGCATTGGATCCTTTTATAATCCACAATTACTTTTCACTATTGAATACCACCCTGGACGACCTCAAACTACATGAAAAACCATCACAAATTTGGAATTTGGATGAGACAAGCTTATCTATAGACCCAAGAAGAAGTAAAGTGGTGGGTGCCATTGGAAAGCCTTCTTCTAGAACAATAAGTTCCCCTGGAAAAGAAAACACAACTATACTAGTAATGTGCAACGCTGCAGGTGGCAAAGCCCCACCATTAATTATTTTCAAGGGTCGACATCTCTGGGATAAATGGGTTGCTCCTGAAGAAGTAAGCTATCCAGGCACAGTTTATGCGGCTACTAAAAAAGGATGGATGGAGACTGATGTATTCCGCAATTACTTCATGAAAACTATCATTCCATCGTTAGGTGATAAAAGACCCGCCTTGATAGTCTACGATGGTCACAGCACTCACATAGATCCAATTATTATAGAAACTGCTATCAGAGAGAATATAACTGTGGTGCTCGGGCCTCTTTCGAGCACACAAAGTTTCTTTATTTAAAGATTTTTAGTTATATGCAATCGTTGGCGATCATTTGGTCTCTTCTTTTCTTTTTCAGTGATTTAATAATCACTGATTAAGATTCATTTTCTTTTTGAGAGGCTTTATGATATTATTCGTATGGATAGCAAAATAATCTCAACCTGTATAGAAAATATGGAAGATCACCGTTGCCAAGACAGTGAATCGTGGTTGATATAAAAAAGGCGAAACAAGTTGTTTGATGGATTATTATTTTTGATATTTCACAAAAAGTCAGATGTATTTATTTTGCTGCAGTAATACAAGTTGTTATATATTCATTTTATTTTATTTTAATTTTGGTGTAATGACCATTGCACTAAAATATTGGTGACCCCGAGCTGAACTCAAGCTGACCCCGAGTTGTACTCAAGCTGAACCCAATCTGAACTCAAGCTGACCCCGAGTTGAACTCAAGCTGAACCCAAGCTGAACTCAAGCTGAATCAGAGCATCACGACCAGAGTTTTCCGACCTGAGCATCCAGACCCAAACGTTTTGAGCTAAGCATACCGAATCGAAATCCTACAGATAATCGCGTGAAGCTTCTCCAAAAAGGATTTGATTAGGTGAGCCATTTGATTTGCCATTTTTTAGAAAGATTGCATATAACCATTTTAATATGACAGAGCCAAATATCTGTGTCACTGAGGGTATTGATTCTTTAGAAAACTTAAAAAATATTAGACTCCCAACTTTCTGGTCATCAAAACCAGAACTTTGGTTCAAACAATTAGAAAGTCAATTTTTTATTTAAAATGTCAAAGGTGACAAAAGTAAATATCACATTACTGTGGCCCATTTACCGCCAGAAATTTTTAGCGAGGTTTATGATGTAATTAGTAAACCTCCAGTAAATGATTTATATAATTTTCTAAAAGATACCATTCTGAGTCGGTTAACATTATCAGAGGAAGCTCGTTTAGATAAATTGCTGTCTAGCTCTGAATTAGGTGATAAAAAACCTTCTACATATTACAGAGAACTTTTGCAAATAGCAGGTGATAAAACAATCGATGAAAAATTATTAATTAAATTATGGAGAAGGCGGTTACCGGATGTAATTGAAATTGCTCTAACTTCTTCTAGTCAACATAATCTCTCTCATTTATTAAATCTTGCAGATAAAATTTGGGAAACACTTAGACAAAACTCGAAATCTGGCTTTGAAATTCAAAATTTTTCTAAATCAGACGAAATGTCTAGTTTGAACAAAACAATTACTAACTTTATAGATCATTTTCATAATATTTTTAAGAACATATTAGATAAACAAACTGAATTTGAAAGAGAAATTTCCTCTCTTAGAAATAATTTTTCAAAAAATAATTTTTCATCAGACGATTACCATAAATGTCAATGTCAAACTTAACGAAACAGATCAAAAAGCCGCGATTTATCAGTAAATTCAAGTAATCATCGGAATAGAAGTCGTGATAAATCAGGCAATTTATGTTATTATCATCAAAATTTTGGAAATAATGCCAAAAAATGTAACGGTCCACCATGTCTTTTATCAGACACTTTCAACAAAATTAATACAAATTCAAAAAACTAAATAGCTCAACCGTAAATAATTGTAAATCTACCAACAGTGTTCCTATGTCAAAACGTCTTTTTGTTTACGATAAAACTAATAAATTAAATTTTCTCGTTGATAGTGGAGCAGACATCAGCTGTCTTCCCTACAATATGTTTAGCAATCATAAAAAAGATAAAAATATATTACTGACTTCCGCTTCAGGCAATACTATTCTAACTTATAGAAAAAAATTTCTGAACGTAAACCTCGGTTTACGCCGAAAATTTCCTTTTCTTTTTACAATTGCAGATATAGCTAAACCCATAATAGGTGCAGATTTCTTATCTAATTTTGGATTGCTACTTGATTTAAAAAAACAAAAATTAATAGATAACGAAACTTTTATTATTTCCACTGGTAGATTACAAAATTTCAATCAGGAACTCCCAAAACTATTTACGGTTGAAAATCAGTATACAAATTATTTTAAAAAGTATTCTAGCATTTTTTCATCTCCCAATTTTCATTCTGAAGCAAAACATGATGTAAAACATCACATAGTTACCGAAGGGCATTTACCTTATAGTAAGCCAAGAAGGTTAGATCCCCTTAAATATAAAATTGCCAAAAAAAAATTTGAAGACATGGTCGACTTAGGTATTTGCAGGCCATCATCATCTTCAGTGACGTCACCATTGCATATGGTTCCTAAGAAGGACTCTGCAGATTGGCGTCCCTGCGGTGATTATCGTTTTCTTAACAAACAAACAATTCCAGAACGTTATCCATTAACGTTGATTTCTGACATTAATTTAAAAATTTACGGATCTCAAATTTTTTCAAAAATCGACTTAGTAAGAGCGTATCATCAAATACCCGTGGCTGAAGAAGATATTTACAAAACAGCAATTACTACTCCATTTGGTGCATTCGAATTTCTACGTACTCCTTTTGGATTACGTAATGCTGGTAATACATTTCAAAGATTTATTAATGAAGTCACCAGAGGATTAGATTTTTTGTTCGTTTACCTAGATGACATTTTAATTTTTAGCAAAAATGAACAAGAACATTTACATCATCTAGATATTTTATTTGAAAGGTTAGAAAAATTCGGCGTTAATGTCAAACCATTTAAATGTATTTTTGGAGTTACTAAGGTTAACTTTTTAGGTCATTCTATCACTCCAGAAGGAATTTTGCCATCTGATGAACGAGTTAAAGTTATCTCAGATTACGAAATTCCAAAAACTTGCAAACAATTACAAAGATTTGTAGGAATGGTTAATTTTTATCATAAATTTGCACCTCAATTCGCAAAAATCTTAAGTCCTTAAGTCCTTTACACGAATTCATTAATTATTTAAATGCAACCAAGATTAAAAATATTGAAATTTGGCCAAAAGAATGCCAAGAATGTTTTGAAAAAGCAAAAGAAATGTTAATTAAAGCATCTTTGCTTAATCATCCTAAAGAAGGAGCAAAATTGATCTTAACTACAGACGCTAGCTCAACAGCCATAGGTAGTACTTTAGAGCAAGTTATTCAAGAAGTTAGACAACCTTTAGCATATTTCTCTAAAAAATTAACCAAAAGTCAACAAAACTACAGTGTTTTTGACAAAGAACTTTTTGCTATTTATGAGTCCATTAAACATTTTCGTTACATGTTAGAATGCGTAGATTTCCATGTTTTTACAGATCACAAACCTATAGAAAAAGCAATTTTTTCGAAATCAGAAAAATCACCACGTCAATTTAGATATTTCGAATATATTCTACAATTTACTAACAAAATTAAATACGTAGGCAGCAAAAACGTTGAAGTTGCAGATTTTCTTAGCCGAATTGGGCACGATCAAATCGATAATATTAATTTCACTTTACAAGATATATTTAACGAACAAAATTCAGATATAGAATTAACTAGTCTTTTACAAAAACAAAATTCTTCAAACCAAAGAAGAAACAATAAGGTTTTCCTCAAACAAATTAAAGTTGAAACACATAATTTCAAAATTTGGTATGAAACTTCTACTAATAAACAACGTATATATATTCCTCGAAGTTTACGTTACAGTTCTTTTCTTAAAGTACATAACGTAGCTCATTTAGGCATTAAAGCCACAATCAAAGCAATTAAAAAAATATAATTCTGGCCTCATATGAATAAAAACATTAATCTTTGGACGAAATCATGTATTCAGTGCCAAAAATCAAAAATTTTCAAACACACCAAATCTGGTCTAGGAGATTTTAACGTCCCTGAAGGTAGATTTCAACATATTCACATTGACTTAGTAGGTCCATTGAAGCCTTCAAAAGGTTGCACTTACGTACTCACAGTCATTGATAGAGTTACTAGGTGGATAAAAGTTTACCCACTTCGGAATATTGAATCAGAAAATATTATTAGAACTCTAATAAATCAATATATTCCACGTTTCGGAATACCTCATAAAATTACACACGATCAAGGTACTCAATTCGAATCAAGTTTATTCAAAGAATTCAGTAAACAATTAGGTTTTCAAAGTTTACACACCACACCTTATCATCCACAAGGGAACGGCATGATTGAAAGAGTTCATCGGACTCTTAAATCAGCTCTTGTGTCAAAACTAACCTCAAATTCTTGGAAAGATGAATTGCCTTTGATTCTTTTAGGTTTGCGATCTGCAATCAGAGAGGACTTACAATGTTCACCCGCAGAACTTGTTTATGGACAAACGCTACGTATTCCTGGTGAATTCTTTAATACTTCTAAAGAAAATGTAGATATTTATCCTATTTTAATTAAACTTCGTGAAATTTTTAATAACATTAAACCATCTCAAGTACAAAGACATGGTTCAGCAAAAACATTTGTTTATCCAGAGTTAAAAAATTCAGAATTCGTTTTCTTAAAAGTTCCGGGTATTAAACCAAGCCTCACAGCACCGTACGACGGTCCTTTCAAAGTGGTTTCTAGAAGTGAAAAAGTTTTTAAAATTTTGAAAGGTAATCGCGAAATAAGTGTTAACATTGACATGACTAAACCAGCTTTTTTATTAAATGAGCAAATTGATAGCACCCAGGTGCCAACCAAGAAAAAGAAAGTCACTTTTTCTATTAATAATTTAAATAGTTTTTAGTTCAGTTTTTTAGTTATTTTTTAATCATAATTTTCATTGATTTATATATATCAATTTAATTTTTTTTAAGGAGGGAGTATTTGTGGTGCTCGTGCCTCTTTCGAGCACACAAAGTTTCTTTATTTAAAGATTTTCAGTTATATGCAATCGTTGGCGATCATTTGGTCTCTTCTTTTCTTTTTCAGTGATTTAATAATCACTGATTAAGATTCATTTTCTTTTTGAGAGGCTTTATGATATTATTCGTATGGATAGCAAAATAATCTCAACCTGTATAGAAAATATGGAAGATCACCGTTGCCAAGACAGTGAATCGTGGTTGATATAAAAAAGGCGAAACAAGTTGTTTGATGGATTATTATTTTTGATATTTCACAATAAGTCAGATGTATTTATTTTGCTGCAGTAATACAAGTTGTTATATATTCATTTTATTTTATTTTAATTTTGGTGTAATGACCATTGCACTAAAATAACTATTCTCAAACTCCCACCTCATAGTTCGCATCTACTACAGCCACTGGACTTGTCAGTGTTCAAGTCTTTCAAATGTAAATGGGATGCAAAACTCTTTGTGTGGCAAAGACAACATGTGGGACAAAAGCTGCCGAAAAATATTTTTTCGCAATTTCTATGTGAAACATGGCAATCCATAAGCCCTGAAGTAATTTCCAATGGTTTCAAGAAAGCAGGAATTCACCCATTGAATGAAGAAGTGATTTCTAAAGATTCATATGCTCCAGCTGCCTTGAAACGATTTGAGGAGCATATCAACAATATGCCAAACGATGAAAATAATTAAGAAGCGTCAACGTCGCAGGGAAATATCGTTAACAGGAATGAACCCCAGGCAAGTACGCCTTCATTCCAAACAAATGATACTTCAAACAATGTGACCAGAAATGAAGTTATTGCTGAAATACCTGTGCTTCGACTACCTCAAAACAATACTGTTTCCTTTGAGAATTTGTTATTAGCAACTATTCGACAAACTCCGACGGTTGGTACAAAACCAAAAAGGACAAGGGTTTGCTTTGGTTCAGAGTTGTTAACAACGAATGAAGTCTTGCAACGCTTGCAAGAAAAGCAACTCGACAGAAGTAGTTCAACTAGCCCGAAGAAACAAAAGAAACAAAAAGCCAAGAAAACACCAGATTCAAGTTCTAGTGATGAAGATGCACACCTTTCTCCAAATTACTAAGAATCCGATGGCGATGAGGAATTCTTGAATGATCTGCGGTCAGAGATACCAGAGGAAAGTTCAATAGATGATGTGATTGAAGTGGGTAAATGGATTTTGGTCAAATACTGTTCCAAGAAATATGTGAAACATTTCGTTGGTCAAATTATTGAGAAAGTTGATCTTGATTGGAATATAAAATTTACTAAGTTCTCTAACAATAAATTTGTTTGGCCACTTATAGACGATGTGGATACTATTCCTGAACAAGACATCGAGAAATTATTGCCAGATCCAGTTGTAGACAGGAGAGGCAGAGGTTTCACATTCAACGTGCAATTCCAAGGTTATAACCTATAATGCATAATTATTTTTTTATTACATTTTCATTACATTCCATGATGGCATTTTCTTTATTTGTTTGTTTTCTAAGATAATAATGTTTTTTATGTTAAATAAAGGAATAATAAATGTATTTTTCATATGAAGAAGTTACCTCTCGCGTGGTGAAATATTTCGTAACTTTTTAGTTTTCAATATTAAATCAATGAAACTCAGAGGATTTTTTGCGATAGAGATGGTTTTATTACATTTACCCTGGTCACTCGATAGTTATATTCTTATGAGGAGTTATAGTCAGTTATCACAATAGCCCCAAACCCCGGGGTAAATGTGAAATAGTGAGGTGTTTTTAAAAAATACTACACATTTTACATGAATTCTCAATTTTGGCCTCCAAAACCTATTTCTGCATGAGTAATGAACCTGTGAGTGTACTGTAATTTTTGGAAATTATTTCCTACAGTATGTCCAGTTGTAGAACGATTCAAAGTTGAACTATTAAGAAACTATCACACAATTACCCCTATTTACCTTACTAAATTTTTTTTTCTGTAAAAAATAATACTAACGATAAAAATGCATTTAAAGTATAGGAATATTTTGCTTACGTCGTTAAAATTTTCATGATCTAAATAAGAATCCGCTACACGAACAAATTTTTCTGGTATCTCTTGATAATCAGATCCGGAATCTGATTCTAAAGTAGACCCCGGACTATATGATGAATCTGTATCTTTTTTTACAAATTCGAAAGCTTCTTCCTTATAAGGATTTGATCTTAAAAAGCAATCCTCTTCTATAGGGGAATTACGTAATTGCTGTAAATTACTGACATCAATATTTTCCTTATCACTACTACATAATTTATTGAAAGTGTTCCTATTTACAGAAGAACCTAAAATATTCGGAGTAGTCTTAAATACTAACTAATTTATTAAATAAAATTACTTACCTTCAAGGGCTAGATTTAATATTCTTTTAGATCTATTTATTTTTAAGAAATTCACACTAACACATTAATCACGTATAAACAGGGTTCGAGTTTTTCTCTTACTAAATATTTATTGTTTAGAGTAATTTTAAAAGACGTAAAAGATCGATTAGTGGTTCACACAGACAGATTAAACTGAGTTTGTAACTAATAAAATGGCAACATCGGTGGTTCTTACTTTATCATTCATTTGAAAATGTATTTTATAATTGGGGCTTATGCTGTTATACACATAAAAAAGTATAATATAGTCTCATTAAGTAAGCTACTTAAACAATCCTCACTTTAACCACATATACAGTAACTATTCTTTTCTACTAATTTTGATAAAAAGATGAGTAGGTATATTGCAATACATAATATTTTTATTAGAGTTTTGTGGCAAAAATATGTTTATCTAATTCTTAAACTATTGTTTTTAGTGGCCCTCATGCCGTTCTTTGTTTATATGATTTCAGATAATCGATAAGGTTCGATATCACTGATAGATGTTTGAGTGTGTGAACGTGTCTCAGGCATGTTTGTAAGACTTAGTAAATATTAAAAAGAAGTAATAAAAACTTATATAGGTTAATATAATTAATTGGGAATTATCGACTTACTAATGTAAATTAATTTTCGCAAACATTACGAAATGATTTAATATTAAATGTAACTTACAATATTATCACTAGCTTCGGAGATGTCTTGTTCTTGACAGTTCTTGCTACCAGTGGCTTCACTACGTGTTCCTTCCATAGACTGCTATCAAGTAAGGACTTCTTGTAAAGGTTATTTCTTCGTTAAGGGATAGGTATCCGACGTTACTAATTGGTTTCCTTGTTCTAATAACGTTGACGAACCCTACTGACTGTGCCAAATGTTAAGTCTGAAATTTTTGATTTCACTTTTGAAAATCTTTTATTTATTTATAAAACACAATTTTCTTTTTACTACAAAAATAATAAGTAAAAAGATTAAATAATCTCATTTTGTTGAGGAAAAAGCTTTTTTATAATGTTTTTATGCTGATTAATATTTTATTTAATTATTTGAGTCTTTTGCTAACAAATGCCCGGTGTTGCGTAAGTCTAGTTCGCGTGTGAAAGTACACTGAGTTGAAGGTCATTGTTTTCTCATATAACATACATATATTATATTAACATCTTTCATGAACTATTCTGATTAAGTTGTAAGTTATATTATTCGTATAATTTATATTTTTACACTTACTTTATAATTATTGAAGATCCATGATCTATAAACATAGCCGAAAGATAGAAATAAATATTTAAAATAGTACACCTATCATAATTCCTGCAAACCCAATAAATATATATATATATATATATATATATATATATAACGAACAGAGCGTTTTGTGACAGTCTAAAAATGTCCAAAGATGATACATAACGTATCTAGTGCCATACTGTCAAAAGTAATAATTTCAGTTTTGAACTGAAATGGTGTCGGTTAGAAATTTCTAACACTTTAAAAGACACCTTGAATGCTGCGATATAAATAGATATAAATATCATTCAACCTATATCAGGGCAAAACCAAACTACAGACACTTGTTTCGCTCTCATTTTGAGCTCATCAGTGTAGTACAGGCTATGTCTCTCAAGTCACTAATCAAGAGACATCCCTGCTATAAATCGAACGATATCTATAGATGCCAAATTGCAAAACTGATAAACAGTCGCAAATGGTTCCATCTTCACTCCAAAAATGGTACTTCAGTGGTAGCTTTGCATCTTGTATATAACCTTAGGCAAGGTAAAATGATAAAACGAACAGAGCGTTTTGTGACAGTCTAAAAATGTCCAAAGATGATACATACATATAAATAGATATAAATATCATTCAACCTAGTAGTACAAAATGAGAGCGAAACACGTGTCTGTAGTTTGGTTTTGCCCTGATATAGGTTGAATGATATTTATATCTATTTATATCGCAGCATTCAAGGTGTCTTTTAAAGTGTTAGAAATTTCTAACCGACACCATTTCAGTTCAAAACTGAAATTATTACTTTTGACAGTATGGCACTAGATACGTTATGTATCATCTTTGGATATATATATATATATATATATATATATATATATATATATATATATATATATATATATATATATATATATACTAGCGGCCGCCCGCGACTTTATCCGCGTAAACTTTAGTTTTTTGCCACCCAATTTCATACAAATTTTCAACCCCTATTTTAAATCCTTAGGAGTTAAATTTAAAAAAGTCATTTCTTACTACACCACTACGTAATAGAAAAAAATTATTTTCGAATTTTCAAGATTCTACGCGTCTATCGACAGTGTCATGTCGGCCAGCAGCAGCGTGCTACCGCCTTACCGCTCCACACACCCCGCACATTAAAGCGCGAGTAGTATTAGACTATTATTATTTTAAAACTATTAAAACTTGCATGCTATATGCAATCAAAATCTCAGCCCGATCGGTTAGAAATTCACAAAGTTTCATACAAACTTTCATCCCCTATTTTATCCCTTAGGGGTGGAATTTATTAAAATCCTTTCTTAAGCAATGACTACGTCATAGTAGCTATATGCACGCAAAATCTCAGCCCGATCGGTTTGATATTGGCAAAGTTTCATACAAACTTTCATCCCCTATTTTATTGCCTTAGGGGTAGAATTAATTAAAATCCTTTATTCGAGGATGCCTACGCCATAGTAGCTATATGCATGCAAAATCTCAGCCCGATCGGTTTAAAATTGACAAACTTTCATCGCCTATTGGATCCCCTTAGGGATGATATTTATTAAAATCCCTTCTAAGGAATGCCTACGTGATAGTAGCTATATGCATGCAAGATCTCAGCCCAATCGGTTTTAAATTGAAAAAGTTTCATACAAACTTTCATCCTCTATTTTATCTCCTTGGGGGTGGAATTAATCAAAATCCTTTCTTAGGGGATGCCTACGTTAGATTAGCTATATGCATGCAAAAATCTCAGCCCGATCGGTTTAAAATTGACAAACTTTCATACAAACTTTCATCATCTATTTAATCCCTTTAGGAGTGTAATTTATCAAAAATCCTTTCTTGGGGGATGCCTACGTAATAGTAGCTATATTCATGCAAAATCTCAACCTGATCGGTTTAAAATTGACAAAGTTTCATACAAATTTTATCTCCAATTTTATCCCTTTGGGGGTGGAATTATTCAAAATCCTTTTTTAGCGGGTGCCTACGTCATAACATCTACCTGCGTGCCAAATTTCAGCCCCATCCGTCCAGCGGTTTGAGCTGTGCGTTGATAGATCATACAAACTTTCATCCCGTATTTTATCCCCTTGGGGGTGGAATTAATCAAAATCTTTTCTTAGCGGATGCCTACGTCATAATATCTACCTGCATGCCAAATTTCAGCACCATCCGTCCAGCGGTTTGGGCTCTGCGTTGATAGATCACTATGTCAGTCAGTCAATCAGTCAGTCAGTCACCTTTGAGTTTTATATATATAGATATATATATATATATATATATATATATACGTAAAGGTATTAGTGACTGTTTAAATCTAAGGATCAAAATTCTTGGAGATGCAGTCAAGTTAGGCTTTTATAAGAAAACTCTTTGAAGTATGTGTCTAGCTTTCGAATTTATTTAATTCATTATCAAGGCTTTCTACAAGATAAAAAATATTGTTAAATACAAATATTTTTTATAAAAATGAAAATTTAAACTTACTCTTCTTGAGGTTAACATTTTCTTAGCAATTTCTATTTTATATGAACACATTTATAGTTTATATTAAAATGACAGTTGTTAAAATTTAAATTTCAAAATTTCTAAGGTACTACACAAAATCTACATCACAGTAAGTACACTTTATGTAACAAAAAAAATATATATATATATTTAAATAGAAAATAATGTATACTCAATTTAGTTAAGTTTAATTTTTATATTTATCGTTGGTAGTGATTCGATTATTTTCAATTTATAGTGGTGGTAAATATGGTTGTTTGATATAAGAAAAGGTGTATAAATAATATGTTCTATTTTTATTTATTTTTTTGTTTAAAATTATTAATTGATTTTTTATAAATAGTTATTATTATGAGATAGGATGTAGCAATAAATATTACTTAATTTTTCTATATCTGATTTTCTATTTATTCAATTTTCAGTTTTTTGTATGTTTGTCATTTCTAAAAATAAACGTTTATGATAGTTTTTTTCTTTTTCTAATATTTTTGTTTCAGAAAATTGGAAACTATGTTTGAGGGTTATTGCATGATCCGCTAAAGCACAAGATTTAAATTTATTTGTGTTTATGTCACTTCTATGTGATTTGTTCCTACTGTATATAGTACGGGATGTCTCACCAATATAGACTTTATCACAATTAGAGCAGGGAATTAAATAAACTACATTAGAGTTTTCATTTGTTGTTAAAGGATCCTTTGTTTTAGTATATAATTTTGATATTGTTTTTACACTTTTTGTTGCGAAGTGTACTCTTTAAGATTTAATTTAAGTGCCAAAGTGATCCTTGTTGCGTTGATTCCCGTTATCCTCCTTTATTTTGTAACGTAATTACTACCCTTGGCTAGCTCCAGGGATCGTGGCTTCCTTCTGGTTTTCTTTAACTCCCCCCAAACAAATATATAAGGGCGCCAAAATACAGACAAGCAAATAAAAGAAATTTGAATCAGTGTTAAATTGTTTATTCAAACTTTAAAAAATTAAATTTGATGTTAAGCCAAAAAATATTGAAAAATTGTAATTAATTTAATCTTATCTTTTGTGGTTTTCGATGTCTTCTGTCGGAGCCTTAGTTGCCCAAGTAGTAAATTGTATTTCTAATGGGTAGTCCCCGGAACAAACAGTTTCAGATTGTTTAGACAAAATGGCGGTGGCTTCTGGAATATCGGTTTCTTTTATGGTAGAGTTGAAATGCTGATTTCAGGAAAAAAAATAGTTGTGTCGAGAAATCACACTCTTCCTAAGACCCTCTTCAAAAGTGGCAGCAGCCCTAATGAAATTAAAAAAGAGGCAATGAATCTCCGACCATAAAATCCTTAATTTCGTACACAATCGCTAAAGGTTTTCTCCAAAGATCGAGAAAAAATTAATTACTTACTATGTTTATATTTTTTACTCAATAAAAAACTGATTCTTGACAAGCGATTGTAAACGAAATAATTAAATATTAGTAAAAGAATAAACTTAAATATTAAATAAAATATTCACCAATTTTGGATTTTTACAACTAAAATTAAAATAATTAAATTCTTACTCACCGGAACGAGGGTAGTAGAAAGTGAAGAATCAACTGAATTTAATGAATTCTCAAAATAAAATGAAATTATTTAACGTCGAAACATACGAGCAAATGATCATTCTCCTACCATAACTGATGCGACGACGCACAATTAACAAGGAAATTCTAAATATTTTATAGTCAAGAGGCCAGGCCACAAATAACGTTTACAAACGTTACACCACGGTAACCTGGCAGAAAAAAAAAGAATCGAAGATTCCTTTTTTTTATTAAAAAGAGAAACTACTAAAATTTAAATTAAAAAAAAAATAATAATAATCCAAAACTGATGAATAGGTATAAAAAATACAACATTAGTATATTAAGGAAATTTTCTATCTTTTAATAGGTTATAACTTTTTGTATGTTAATTAATAAACAAGTTACGAGGGATTTACAAATTTTAACCAAAATTTGGTATTTCCCCCGTATATTGAAAACTATAAAAGATATAAAAAGACTAATTGGAAATTTGGATTGCTAAGAAAATTTCCTATCTTTTAATAGGTTATAACTTTTTGTACGTTAATTAATAAAAAAGTTACGAGGGATTTAAAAATTTTAACAAAAATTTTGTATTTCCCCCGTATATTGAAAACTATAAAAGATATAAAAAGACTAATTGGAAATTTGGTTTGCTAAAAAAAATTTCCTATCTTCTTATAGGTTATAACTTTTTGTACGGTAATTAATAAAAAAGTTACGAGGGAATTTCAAATTTTAACAAAAATTTTGTATTTCCCCCGTATATTGAAAACTACAAAAGATATAAAAAAACTAATTAAAAATTTAGATTCTTGAGAAAATTTTCTATCTTTTGATAGGTTATAACTTTTTGTACGGTAATTAATAAAAAAGTTACAAGGGAATTACAAATTTTAAAAAAAATTTGGTATTTCCCCCGTATATTGAAAACTATAAAAGACATAAAAAAAAATTATTGGAATTTTGGAGTTCTAAAAAAATTTCCTTTCTTTTGATAAGTTATAACTTTTTGTACGGTAATTAATAAAAAAGTTACGAGGGAATTACAAATTTTAACAAAAATTTTGTATTTCCCCCGTATATTGAAAACTATAAAAGATATAAAAAAACTAGTTGGAATTTTGAATTTTTAAGAAAATTTTCTATCTTCTAATAGGTTATAACTTTCTGTATGTTCATTAATAAACAAGTTACGAGGGATTTACAAATTTTAACAAAAATTTGGTATTTCCCCCGTATATTGAAAACTATAGAAGATATAAAAGAACTAATTGGAACTTTGGATTTCTAAAAATATTTCCTATCTTTTGATAGGTTTTACCTTTTTGTAAGTTAATTATTAAAAAAGTTACGAGGGATTTACAAATTTTAACAAAAATTTTGTATTTCCCCCGTATATTGAAAACTATAAAAGATATAAAAAGACAAATCGGAAATTTAGATTGCTAAGAAAATTTTCTATCTTTTAATAGGTTATAACTTTTTGTACGGTAATTAATAAAAAAGTTACGAGGGAATTACAAATTTTAACAAAAATTTTGTATTTCCCCCGTATATTGAAAACTATAAAAGATATGAAAAAACTAGTTGGAATTTTGAATTTTTAAGAAAATTTTCTATCTTTTAATAGGTTATAACTTTTTGTATGTTAATTAATAAACAAGTTACGAGGGATTTACAAATTTTAACCAAAATTTGGTATTTCCCCCGTATATTGAAAGCTATAAAAGATATAAAAAGACTAATTGGAAATTTGGATTGCTAAAAAAATTTCCTATCTTTTAATAGGTTATAACTTTTTGTACGTTAATTAAAAAAAAAGTTACGAGGGAATTTCAAATTTTAACAAAAATTTTGTATTTCCCCCGTATATTGAAAACTACAAAAGATATAAAAAAACTAATTAAAAATGTAGATTCTTAAGAAAATTTCCTATCTTTTGATAGGTTATAACTTTTAGTACGGTAATTAATAAAAAATTAAGAGGGAATTACAAATTTTAACAAAAATTTGGTATTTCCCCCGTATATTGAAAAGTATAAAAGATATAAAAAAAAATTATTGGAATTTTGGAGTTCTAAAAAAATTTCCTTTCTTTTGATAAGTTATAACTTTTTGTACGGTAATTAATAAAAAAGTTACGAGGGAATTACAAATTTTAACAAAAATTTTGTATTTCCCCCGTATATTGAAAACTATAAAAGATATGAAAAAACTAGTTGGAATTTTGAATTTTTAAGAAAATTTTCTATCTTCTAATAGGTTATAACTTTCTGTATGTTCATTAATAAACAAGTTACGAGGGATTTACAAATTTTAACAAAAATTTGGTATTTCTCCCGTATATTGAAAACTATAGAAGATATAAAAGAACTAATTGGAACTTTGGATTTTTAAAAATATTTCCTATCTTTTGATAGGTTGTATCTTTTTGTACGTTAATTATTAAAAAAGTTACGAGGGATTTACAAATTTTAACAAAAATTTTGTATTTCCCCCGTATATTGAAAACTATAAAAGATATAAAAAGACAAATCGGAAATTTGGATTGCTAAGAAAATTTCCTATCTTTTAATAGGTTATAACTTTTTGTACGGTGATTAATAAAAAAGTTACGAGGGAATTACAAATTTTAACAAAAATTTTGTATTTCCCCCGTATATTCAAAACTAGAAAAGATATAAAAAGACTAATCGAAAACTTGTGTTGCTGAGAAAATTTCCTATCTTTTGATAGGTTATAACTTTTTGTACGGTAATTAATAAAAAAGTTACGAGGGAATTACAAATTTTAACAAAAATTTTGGATTTCCCCTGTATATTGAAAACTATAAAAGATATAATAAAAATTAATTGAAAATTTGGATTCTTGAGAAAATTTTCTATCTTTTGATAGGTTATAACTTTTTGTACGGTGATTAATAAAAAAGTTACGAGGGAATTACAAATTTTAGCAAAAATTTGGTATTTCCCCCGTATATTGAAAACTATAGAAGATATGAAAGAACTAATTGAAATTTTAAAGTTCTAAAAAAATTTCCTTTCTTTTGATAAGTTATAACTTTTTGTACGGTAATTAATAAAAAAGTTACGAGGAAATTACAAATTTTAACAAAAATTTTGTATTTCCCCCGTATATTGAAAACTATAAAAGATATGAAAAAACTAGTTGGAATTTTGAATTTTTAAGGAAATTTTCTATCTTTTAATAGGTTATAACTTTTTGTATGTTAATTAATAAACAAGTTACGAGGGATTTACAAATTTTAACCAAAATTTAGTATTTCCCCCGTATATTGAAAGCTATAAAAGATATAAAAAGACTAATTGGAAATTTGGATTGCTAAGAAAATTTCCTATCTTTTAATAGGTTATAACTTTTTGTACGTTAATTAATAAAAAAGTTACGAGGGATTTAAAAATTTTAACAAAAATTTTGTATTTCCCCCGTATATTGAAAACTATAAAAGATATAAAAAGACTAATTAGAAATTTGGTTTGCTAAAAAAATTTCCTATCTTCTTATAGGTTATAACTTTTTGTACGGTAATTAATAAAAAAGTTACGAGGGAATTTCAAATTTTAACAAAAATTTTGTATTTTCCCCGTATATTGAAAACTACAAAAGATATAAAAAAAACTAATTAAAAATTTAGATTCTTGAGAAAATTTCCTATCTTCTGATAGGTTATAACTTTTTGTACGGTAATTAATAAAAAAGTTACGAGGGAATTACAAATTTTAACAAAAATTTGGTATTTCCCCCGTATATTGAAAACTATAAAAGACATAAAAAAAAATTATTGGAATTTTGGAGTTCTAAAAAAATTTCCTTTCTTTTGATAAGTTATAACTTTTTGTACGGTAATTAATAAAAAAGTTACGAGGGAATTACAAATTTTAACAAAAATTTTGTATTTCCCCCGTATATTGAAAACTATAAAAGATATGAAAAAACTAGTTGGAATTTTGAATTTTTAAGAAAATTTTCTATCTTCTAATAGGTTATAACTTTCTGTATGTTCATTAATAAACAAGTTACGAGGGATTTACAAATTTTAACAAAAATTTGGTATTTCCCCCGTATATTGAAAACTATAAAAGATATAAAAGAACTAATTGGAACTTTGGATTTTTAAAAATATTTCCTATCTTTTGATAGGTTTTACCTTTTTGTAAGTTAATTATTAAAAAAGTTACGAGGGATTTACAAATTTTAACAAAAATTTTGTATTTCCCCCGTATATTGAAAACTATAAAAGATATAAAAAGACAAATCGGAAATTTGGATTGCTAAGAAAATTTCCTATCTTTTAATAGGTTATAACTTTTTGTACGGTAATTAATAAAAAAGTTACGAGGGAATTACAAATTTTAACAAAAATTTTGTATTTCCCCCGTATATTAAAAACTAGAAAAGATATAAAAAGACTAATCGAAAATTTGTGTTGCTGAGAAAATTTCCTATCTTTTGATAGGTTATAACTTTTTGTACGGTAATTAATAAAAAAGTTACGAGGGAATTACAAATTTTAACAAAAATTTTGGATTTCCCCTGTATATTGAAAACTATAGAAGATATGAAAGAACTAATTGGAATTTTGAAGTTCTAAAAAAATTTCCTTTCTTTTGATAAGTTATAACTTTTTGTACGGTAATTAATAAAAAAGTTACGAGGGAATTACAAATTTTAACAAAAATTTTGTATTTCCCCCGTATATTGAAAACTATAAAAGATATGAAAAAACTAGTTGGAATTTTGCATTTTTAAGGAAATTTTCTATCTTCGAATAGGTTATAACTTTCTGTATGTTCATTAATAAACAAGTTTCGAGGGATTTACAAGTTTTAACAAAAATTTGGTATTTCCCCCGTATATTGAAAACTATAAAAGATATAAAAAGACTAATCGGAAATTTGTATTGCTGAGAAAATTTCCTATCTTTTGATAGGTTATAACTTTTTGTACGGTAATTAATAAAAAAGTTACGAGGGAATTACAAATTTTAACAAAAATTTTGTATTTCCCCCGTATATTGAAAACTATAAAAGATATGAAAAAACTAGTTGGAATTTTGAATTTTTAAGAAAATTTTCTATCTTCTAATAGGTTATAACTTTCTGTATGTTCATTAATAAACAAGTTACGAGGGATTTACAAATTTTAACAAAAATTTGGTATTTCCCCCGTATATTGAAAACTATAAAAGATATAAAAGAACTAATTGGAACTTTGGATTTTTAAAAATATTTCCTATCTTTTGATAGGTTTTACCTTTTTGTAAGTTAATTATTAAAAAAGTTACGAGGGATTTACAAATTTTAACAAAAATTTTGTATTTCCCCCGTATATTGAAAACTATAAAAGATATAAAAAGACAAATCGGAAATTTGGATTGCTAAGAAAATTTCCTATCTTTTAATAGGTTATAACTTTTTGTACGGTAATTAATAAAAAAGTTACGAGGGAATTACAAATTTTAACAAAAATTTTGTATTTCCCCCGTATATTAAAAACTAGAAAAGATATAAAAAGACTAATCGAAAATTTGTGTTGCTGAGAAAATTTCCTATCTTTTGATAGGTTATAACTTTTTGTACGGTAATTAATAAAAAAGTTACGAGGGAATTACAAATTTTAACAAAAATTTTGGATTTCCCCTGTATATTGAAAACTATAGAAGATATGAAAGAACTAATTGGAATTTTGAAGTTCTAAAAAAATTTCCTTTCTTTTGATAAGTTATAACTTTTTGTACGGTAATTAATAAAAAAGTTACGAGGGAATTACAAATTTTAACAAAAATTTTGTATTTCCCCCGTATATTGAAAACTATAAAAGATATGAAAAAACTAGTTGGAATTTTGCATTTTTAAGGAAATTTTCTATCTTCGAATAGGTTATAACTTTCTGTATGTTCATTAATAAACAAGTTTCGAGGGATTTACAAGTTTTAACAAAAATTTGGTATTTCCCCCGTATATTGAAAACTATAAAAGATATAAAAAGACTAATCGGAAATTTGTATTGCTGAGAAAATTTCCTATCTTTTGATAGGTTATAACTTTTTGTACGGTAATTAATAAAAAAGTTACGAGGGAATTACAAATTTTAACAAAAATTTTGTATTTCCCCCGTATATTGAAAACTATAAAAGATATGAAAAAACTAGTTGGAATTTTGAATTTTTAAGGAAATTTTCTATCTTTTAATAGGTTATAACTTTTTGTATGTTAATTAATAAACAAGTTACGAGGGATTTACAAATTTTAACCAAAATTTGGTATTTCCCCCGTATATTGAAAGCTATAAAAGATATAAAAAGACTAATCGGAAAATTGGATTGCTAAAAAAATTTCCTATCTTTTAATAGGTTATAACTTTTTGTACGTTAATTAATAAAAAAGTTACGAGGGATTTAAAAATTTTAACCAAAAATTGTGTATTTCCCCCGTATATTGAAAACTATAAAAGATATAAAAAGACAAATTGGAAATTTGGTTTGCTAAAAAAATTTCCTATCTTCTTATAGGTTATAACTTTTTGTACGGTAATTAATACAAAAGTTACGAGGGAATTTCAAATTTTAACAAAAATTTTGTATTTCCCCCGTATATTGAAAACTATAAAAGATATAAAAAAAAATTATTGGAATTTTGGAGTTCTAAAAAAATTTCCTTTCTTTTGATAAGTTATAACTTTTTGTACGGTAATTAATAAAAAAGTTACGAGGGAATTACAAATTTTAACAAAAATTTGGTATTTCCCCCGTATATTGAAAACTATAAAAGATATAAAAAAAAATTATTGGAATTTTGGAGTTCTAAAAAAATTTCCTTTCTTTTGATAAGTTATAACTTTTTGTACGGTAATTAATAAAAAAGTTACGAGGGAATTACAAATTTTAACAAAAATTTTGTATTTCCCCCGTATATTGAAAACTATAAAAGATATGAAAAAACTAGTTGGAATTTTGAATTTTTAAGAAAATTTTCTATCTTCTAATAGGTTATAACTTTCTGTATGTTCATTAATAAACAAGTTACGAGGGATTTACAAATTTTAACAAAAATTTGGTATTTCCCCCGTATATTGAAAACTATAGAAGATATAAAAGAACTAATTGGAACTTTGGATTTTTAAAAATATTTCCTATCTTTTGATAGGTTATACCTTTTGTAAGTTAATTATTAAAAAAGTTACGAGGGATTTACAAATTTTAACAAAAATTTTGTATTTCCCCCGTATATTGAAAACTATAAAAGATATAAAAAAACAAATCGGAAATTTGGATTGCTAAGAAAATTTCCTATCTTTTAATAGGTTATAACTTTTTGTACGGTAATTAATAAAAAAGTTACGAGGGAATTACAAATTTTAACAAAAATTTTGTATTTCCCCCGTATATTGAAAACTAGAAAAGATATAAAAAGACTAATCGAAAATTTGTGTTGCTAAGAAAATTTCCTATCTTTTGATAGGTTATAACTTTTTGTACGGTAATTAATAAAAAAGTTACGAGGGAATTACAAATTTTAACAAAAATTTTGGATTTCCCCTGTATATTGAAAACTATAAAAGATATAAAAAAATTAATTGAAAATTTGGATTCTTGAGAAAATTTCCTATCTTTTGATAGGTTATAACTTTTTGTACGGTAATTAATAAAAAAGTTACGAGGGAATTACAAATTTTAACAAAAATTTGGTATTTCCCCTGTATATTGAAAACTATAGAAGATATGAACGAACTAATTGGAATTTTGAAGTTCTAAAAAAATTTCCTTTCTTTTGATAAGTTATAACTTTTTGTACGGTAATTAATAAAAAAGTTACGAGGGAATTACAAATTTTAACAAAAATTTTGTATTTCCCCCGTATATTGAAAACTATAAAAGATATGAAAAAACTAGTTGGAATTTTGAATTTTTAAGGAAATTTTCTATCTTTTAATAGGTTATAATTTTTTGTATGTTAATTAATAAACAAGTTACAAGGGATTTACAAATTTTAACCAAAATTTGGTATTTCACCCGTATATTGAAAACTATAAAAGATATAAAAAGACTAATTGAAAATTTGGATTGCTAAGCAAATTTCCTATCTTTTAATAGGTTATAACTTTTTGTACGTTAATTTAAGTAGGTAACCACAAAAATTGATGTAATTCTTAAATGAAAAAATAAAAAAAAAATTCTCGATAAAAAAATTTAAGAACACGAGACCTTACTACACTTTACCTCTAGGGAAGGAAAAAAAGTGTTTTGAGAAAACTCGGGAGCAAGCACCCAGTGCGTGAAAGTACGCACCAGACTAAAACGACGTCGGTTCATCCGTATCGGCGAACCGTGGTCGAGGCCCACCGAGTGAGCGGTAACAATGCACACTTCCAAGGGGACCTCGCGAAAGATGTTAATCGCGTCATGGTTACACACCCTTGGACCTCACACCATACAGTATGCAAAGCCCTCTCACCCAGCAAACGACGAACACAGTCCCCACCCACATCTGGACCTCCTCCGGGAAAATAACAAAAGACAATTTACAGTAACAAAGATTATGATACTGCGGGGACTTTCACGGGGCGCTCTGCAAGGCCATCTGACTCTACCAGCAGTAGTGAACCCCCACATAGTGACAGTTTTCCCTCAGGTCCCTGTCGGCAAGCAATTCACCTCCCACTAGCAGAGCGTAACCAATGCAGTCCCACTTAAGAGCAACTCCGTGCAGCCTCAGCACCCACCAAAACCTAAGGCCAAAGAAAAAGAGCACGGAGGGACGTTTTGGGCCTAAGCCCGGGACCTGAAGGGACCCAGTGTGAAGCAAGTAAAATTACCATGGGTTTTGAAAAAACCAAGGTAGTTAAACCGTCAAAAGACGAAGTGACTGGATTTTTACAAGGGGTACCAGCCAACCCAATGGAACGGTCAACACTGAAGTTTCTCCACGCTGGACAGGGGATGCGAGGAGCTCAGTGAAGACGGGTGGTCTCGGCATAACCAGCGGTTCGTCGAATCAATATGATGGCATGTCAACCATTTCAAAAGAAAAAATAAAAAATAAAAAAGGTAAAAATATAAAAAAAATATAGGGACTTGACCAAGGGAGTTCCTAAAATTAAGCTTCCCCGGGAACATGTTTCTCCATTAGGCAGACAACGCCCAGTCGGGAAGAGAGAGAGAATTTAAAGCCAAAGAGGTTAAGACAAAAAAAAAATTTTTGAAAAAAGTGGCAATAACAAAAAGAACAAAAAAAAATAAAGTCACAATCGGTAAGAGAATCCCCCCACTCTAAATAAAATGTGGTCGCATTGACCAGCACCTCTAGGGTACCAAAAAAAGTCATAATCGGTACTGCTAACAATTAAGTAGCATTAAGTCATAATCGGTAAAAAATAAATTAATAACTGTCCTATTTAAGGTCGTTTAAGAAAACAACAATAACAAGATGTAACGAAAGAAACAAGATATTAATGTTCACAAAGCAGAGAAATACAAGGCAAAAAAAAGTCTATCTCCAAAAGTAAAATAACTTACCATAGCAACAAAGACAAAGATAAGACTGTAGTCAACAAAAATCATTGAATAAGAAAATACTCAACAAATGAAAACAAAATAAGCTAAAAGCTAAACAAATATTCAATGAACAAAAGAAAAAAAAATTGAAACCAAATATTGATTGAACAAAAATGTGACTAAAACTCAAAAGAAAAATCAATCAATATCCGAATCAAAAATAACTTGACACGTCTTATCGCACACGCTGTGCAAACTGGAGACAATATAAAAGATAAAAGATAATATTTATCATTAAAAAATGGCAACAAATAACGGTAATAATGTGAACAATAAAAATAAGACAGTTAATAAAAGAAAAGCGACAAAATCAGTAAGGGACAGGTAAGTACACTACAAAACGTTAAAAATACTGAAGGCAATATCAAACAAGAAAAAGAGAAAATTTAGAACAAGGAACTAGGCAAACTAAATATTCAAAAGTACAAGTTTATACTAATTTGATGGTGCGGCACAGAGGAACAGCGACAGCCTGTACTCGCAAATAAATGCTATCCCTAAGGTACAGTACTGACCTGAACTCACCAACTCTTATAAAAATTATAAACTCGAAAAAAAAATTAAATAACAATCGAATTTACTTAAAAAGGTTGAAAATTAATTTTGACAAAGTTTAAGAATTTAAAAAAAATCTAAGAAATAGAAATTGAAAAGTTAATAAAACTAATGCCTTCAGTGAAGTGACTCCAGTGTACGGAATGCAAAAATAACTATACCAAAATTTGAGAATTTAAAAATATCGAGAAAAGATAAAATATAAAACGATATCACAAAAAATTACTGCAAAGTTACTACAAAAAATATTACAAAGGTAACGAAACATACGAAAATAAAAAATCACAAAATATATCAAGATGTCCTCGGTATGTGAAGAAACAGTCCAAGCTATTATAAGGTATTTCTGTATTTGGTGCATCACAAAACAGTACAGAAAAAAAATGAAAGAATGATATGAGGGAAACAAAAATCTCGAGTAGGTACAAAAACACATGGAAAATCTATTTTCTTCACAAAGATAAACCTTAAAGGTTAAAAAAAAAGAAGCAAAATAGACCATAATCCCACAGATAAACTCCTATTGTGTTCCATCCATACGGAACACCAATAGAGCCAAAAAGAGCAGTTACTCAAAACTGCCACACTATAAAGAGGTCTCACAGACCCCTACAAAATACTAAGGTCCCACAGACCTTACACGGTAATAATGTGGTCATCCAGACCACATCCAAAATGCGCACGGCAAACAACTATAAGTACCCACACTCAAGATATAACAAAATTTCCAATAACCATCCTTCAAATCCTTTACTGGAAGAAATGAGAAAAAAAAAGAGAGAAAAAAAAAATCCAAAATACAGAAATGAAAGGAATTAAAAAAAAGATTTTGACTGTAACTCTCACAATCACACAATAAAGTCATGAAAAAAAGACAAAAGCTAAGATAGCAACGAAGAAAAAAAAAGGACATATTGATAACACGATACAAACACTTTAAAATCTGCTAAGAAGCCTACATCAGCTAAGAAATACCGCCATAAGATAAGAAAGAAACTCTCTAACACTTTCAATAATTAGAAATAATAATCTTAAATGTTGAGAAAATATCCCAAGAGACATTCTGTATAGAAAAATTATTAAATGGGAATGCAACATAATTGTAAGGTAAAACAATCTAGTAAAGAATAATAATCTTCGATAAATAAATTAAGTTAAACTGAAATATACCAATTCCATAGTGGTTTACCTTGAATCCGTAGATAATGAAAACCAACAAAATAAAGTAATGATAAAAGATTAAGTGTTAGTAAAACAATTAATAAAATATTTGAATGTCTGTATTTAAATTGATGGAAAATATAAAATTAATTTAATGTGAATGTTTAGGAAAAGTTTCAAAAAACCAGAATACTTTAGTTGGGCCACAGTTTGTAACGTAATTAACCCTTAACTGTCGCCAGTTTGTAGCCAAAACAATCCCTTTCGAGAAAAAGATATAGATAAAGATAATAAATCTCAAAGAAATTGCTTGCCCCACGTTAGGCGCCAGTTTGTAACGTAATTACTACCCTTGGCTAGCTCCAGGGATCGTGGCTTCCTTCTGGTTTTCTTTAACTCCCCCCAAACAAATATATAAGGGCGCCAAAATACAGACAAGCAAATAAAAGAAATTTGAATCAGTGTTAAATTGTTTATTCAAACTTTAAAAAATTGAATTTGATGTTAAGCCAAAAAATATTGAAAAATTGTAATTAATTTAATCTTATCTTTTGTGGTTTTCGATGTCTTCTGTCGGAGCCTTAGTTGCCCAAGTAGTAAATTGTATTTCTAATGGGTAGTCCCCGGAACAAACAGTTTCAGATTGTTTAGACAAAATGGCGGTGGCTTCTGGAATATCGGTTTCTTTTATGGTAGAGTTGAAATGCTGATTTCAGGAAAAAAAATAGTTGTGTCGAGAAATCACACTCTTCCTAAGACCCTCTTCAAAAGTGGCAGCAGCCCTAATGAAATTAAAAAAGAGGCAATGAATCTCCGACCATAAAATCCTTAATTTCGTACACAATCGCTAAAGGTTTTCTCCAAAGATCGAGAAAAAATTAATTACTTACTATGTTTATATTTTTTACTCAATAAAAAACTGATTCTTGACAAGCGATTGTGAACGAAATAATTAAATATTAGTAAAAGAATAAACTTAAATATTAAATAAAATTTTCAACAATTTTGGATTTTTACAACTAAAATTAAAATAATTAAATTCTTACTCACCGGAACGAGGGTAGTAGAAAGTGAAGAATCAACTGAATTTAATGAATTCTCAAAATAAAATGAAAATATTTAACGTCGAAACATACGAGCAAATGATCAGTCTCCTACCATAACTGATGCGACGACGCACAATTAACAAGGAAATTCTAAATATTTTATAGTCAAGAGGCCAGGCCACAAATAACGTTTACAAACGTTACAATTTATATATATATATATATTAGTAAAAGTGGTTATTGGGTAAACAGCAATACTTAACGTTAAATAAAACTCTTTAGAGTATTTTTAATCCAAGCTTTCGTAATTACTTTATTACATTATCAAGGAGCTACAAAATTAAGAGTGACAGAATGCAAGTAGAAATAAATTATAAATTTATACTTACATCTCTGTGAGGTTATAACGTTGTTGTTCTAAAAGAAATTAACATGAGTAAATAATAAATTATAAAATTAAAATGATGTTTTTTATAAGTATTATCAAATTGATGTTTCTCACAAGATATGACATTAATGATTAAATAGTCATGTAACTATGATATCAAAAGTAATAAATTAGAGAACTAACTATAAGGTATTAGGAATAATAAAAAAAAAAAAATTTATAAATTATGGAAGTATTAAGATATAACAATATTAAAGCTTAGATGTTATTAGCCCTAAGGGATTATCCTGGATGTATATCCCTCTAAGATCAGTATAACTGTGCAATGATATAGAAAAACCAGGAAAAAACTATATCTGCTGATCTTTACAATAACTTAATATATTTGAATTATAATTATATCTTATCTATGTATCACAAAATGTAAATTCAATTAAAGTAGATAGTTTAATTGTGGAGAATTTGTAATATTTATTTGTTCATTAACAACTTTAAACTCTAGATTTGTTAGATGTCTTTTTTATTTTAAGTTTTTTAAGAAAATCTACATTTTGTTTTTTTATTAATTACAAATGTGTAGTTTATTTATTATTTTTCTTATTATTCCTAATAATTTTTAGTATTTACTCATAAACTAACTTGAAAGCTCGCTCTTTTTACACATTTGAAAAAGGATTTGAATCTAAATGAAGTAAATAAGAATATAAATTACTTAAATGGTCAATATCTGATTTTTTATTTATGCAATTATTATTTTGATAAATAAATGTCATTTCAAGAAAGATTCGTTTTGTTAAATTTTTTTCAGAAGTTAAAATTTTTGTTTCATTATAATTCATTAAATGGCCTGTTTCATTAACATGATTGGCTAAAGCACAACGTTCAGGATGTAACCTACAATCACTTTTGTGAGCAGTAATACGATTTTTTAGTAATCGTTTAGTTTGTCCAATGTAATTTTTATTACAATTATTACAAGGAATCATGTATACTACATCTTTATTATTAGCTTGGATTAAAAATACTCTAAAGAGTTTTATTTAACGTTAAGTATTGCTGTTTACCCAATAACCACTTTTACTAATAATTAATTTTTCAGCAAATATTACTATTTAATTATATATATATATATATATATATATATATATATATATATATATATATATATATATATATATATATATATATAAACAAAGTGCCAAAAAAATGCGTATTAATATAAACAAAAGGGGAAAATTATTGGGCAGGTACGCAAAAAGGATCAATAAGGCCACGAGTAGGAATGGTAACCGCAGACATGCATGTTTCTGGCTCATTAGCCGTCATCAGTGCGGCATAACCAAGTAGGGTATTGCACTTGGCTAGCAAAAGTGTTGGGTACTTGGGAGCAAAGGATGTTGGGGAAACATGTGTAAAGAAACATAAAAACACAAAAACAACGAAAGCTCACACAGGAGTCCTATCGCCATTTTGTGCTTTCGGCCAGCTGTGCCAATGGGTTTTCGGCTAGCAACCAGCGTCGCAACGTTGGCGAAACGGACTCATTGTGTTTGAGTCGTTCTAAGCCCAGGATATGAAATAAACAAAGTGCCAAGAAAATGCGTATTAATATAAACAAAAGGGGAAAATTATTGGGCAGGTACGCAAAAAGGATCAATAAGGCCACGAGTAGGAATGGTAACCGCAGACATGCATGTTTCTGGCTCATTAGCCGTCATCAGTGCGGCATAACCAAGTAGGGTATTGCACTTGGCTAGCAAAAGTGTTGGGTACTTGGGAGCAAAGGATGTTGGGGAAACATGTGTAAAGAAACATAAAAACACAAAAACAACGAAAGCTCACACAGGAGTCCTATCGCCATTTTGTGCTTTCGGCCAGCTGTGCCAATGGGTTTTCGGCTAGCAACCAGCGTCGCAACCCATTGGCACAGCTGGCCGAAAGCACAAAATGGCGATAGGACTCCTGTGTGAGCTTTCGTTGTTTTTGTGTTTTTATGTTTCTTTACACATGTTTCCCCAACATCCTTTGCTCCCAAGTACCCAACACTTTTGCTAGCCAAGTGCAATACCCTACTTGGTTATGCCGCACTGATGACGGCTAATGAGCCAGAAACATGCATGTCTGCGGTTACCATTCCTACTCGTGGCCTTATTGATCCTTTTTGCGTACCTGCCCAATAATTTTCCCCTTTTGTATATATATATATATATATTTATATATATATATATATATATATATATATATATATATATATATATATATATATATGTATATAACGTGAAGTCAATCGTGGAGTTGCAGTGAACGTTTGGCCAAGGTAAGTAAAGAAAACTCTTTGATTTCAGTCAAGCTTTCGAATTTATTCAATTCTTCTTCAGGACATTAATCGTGAGGTTATAAGAGAAGCGACGAATTCCGTTTGACAACATTACACTAATAAAACATTTTAAAAATCAGGTACATCACTATTAAAATACATAAAAATATATACATTTACACCATAAAACTTATAATTTTGTTATTTTTAGCATGGAGGTTTGTCTGTAAATGTATATATGTATATATATATATATATATATATATATATATATATATAAAGTACCTCTTAGTCGTTTGCTGATTATTTAAGACACAGTGAGGTAAATAGTGGGTATTTAGCAAAAATTAGGCGAAGTGTACTCTTTAAGATTTAATACTTCAATATTTCGTTAAAAATATTTTAACATCTTCAGGAAGTTACTACAAATGTTACAATTCAATTAAAATAATAACTAGTTATGTTCTGATAATGTTTTATTTACTCTTGTGAGGATGAAGCCAAAGATGGAATTAGAAGGACGTAGGTATAATGAAAATAAAATATTAAAAACAATCACTATATTTTAAACTATTAGTAAAACTTCTCAGTAGAAAATGCTATTAGAAACACTCTACAAATGTTGAAAAACAGATTTTGGGTTAGACGTCATCGTTATGTTTGATTAACATAAAATAGAGACGTAACTATTTCGATTTTTTGAAAAATATAAGAACAAAGCCAGGAGAGTGAGTTAATATTATTGATTTGTTAAGGTTAGCTTAATAGGTCTAGGTTTATTTAGTATGAAGATAGACAAGAAGATCGAATGTTAGGTTTTGACGAAATATATAGTATTTTTTTATTTTAAATACATTTATTTTGTTAATAATTACTAAGGTCTTAGAGGATTAAATTATTATGAATTATTGGAGATGAACATAGATGTAAACTTTTTTAAAGGATGAGATTATTCATTTATAGAGGAAGAACTGATATTAGATGGTAGGTGGTTATTATCTAAGTATAATAAGAAACTATAAATTTCACTGAGATGTTGTATATCAGTACGTTTGTTGATGCTGTTAGGTTCTTGTAAAATATGTGTCATCTCTAAGAAAAGTCTTTTTTTGTAGTTATTACAAGTGGAAAGAATCTTAATAGAAGAATAGTCAAAGTTATGGTTGGTTTTGTTAGTATGTTCAGCTAAAGAGCAACGTTCAGGATGGTGCCTTATATCACTTTTATGAAGGCTAATTCTTTCTTTAATAAATCTTGAAGTTTGACCAATGTATTTTTTATTCGAAATTCCTACGAGCAGGCTGGACAAAGGTTAGTGTTAATTTTTTTCTTATATTCTTTTAATATATTGGTTATCCATTGAAATTTTGGAATCCATTTTACTACTTAGTATTATTAGTAGACTTCTCTAAATTATGTTTAGCGAATTAGTCGATATCGTCGACTAAATTCTTGAGTTTTTTTGAACACGCCTTGATGTCGTAAATAAATATTAATCGTAATACTGTAGAATCATTTAGGTAATAATTATAATTATCACGTTTTTTAATAAAATTTGTTGTAAAATAATTTCATTATTAAGGTTTTCTTCAAAAGGGCTGTCGGTATGTTGTGATTAGCAGCAAATCGCGTATATCTAGTACTTATCTGCACTATTTTTTGTATGCCAAGATAAATTCTAATAATACATTGAAACGAGAAGAGTAGCTGAATCTTCATCATTTTTGTATTTTCGTAGAGTTTTGCCTTAGAATAGAGCCTATCTTTATTAAAAATAATTTTTAGAAGTAAATTTTGACTAGCCTGCAGTTTTTTTAAAGTAGTGTTAAAAGCACCTCCCCAAGCGGTAATACCGTATCTGAGAACCGACTCAGCTAAAGATCTGTATAAAATAATTAAGTTTGCCCTTAAGAGAACTCCTCTAAGCCTATAGAAACGGTGCATCAGTGATCATATATGTTTGTTTAAGTGAAGGATGTGCTCTGTCCATCGTAAATGTTGGTCAACCGCAACTCTTCAGTATTTTGTATTTGATACTCTTTGCAAATTTGGATAGGCACATCTCCAATCTTTACATCCAGGAGAGTGTAGTTTAACTGAGTAGTTAAAGGGTCGGCTTGTAACGTTTGGGCTGAAAGTTATTAATTTGGTTTTTGTTGTGTTTAGTGTAAGCATATTGTAGCACAACCAATTATGTAATTTTTGTGGATTTGATTTTGCTAATATTTTGATATTATACCATTTTTCACCAGTGAAAACTATTACTGTATCATCCGCATAACTGATAAAATGTCCCGCAAAACTCTTAATTTTAGTTATACCGTTTATGTATACAAGGAACAATGTTGATCCCAATACCGTTCCTTGGGGCCGACAATAGAGACTCATCACTGTTCTCCTGTGCTATTTTTACTCGCTGATTTCTGTTTGACAAATAATTTGTTATTAGTTTTAACGCTGTACCTCGTATACCATAAGTATTTAATTTATTTAAAAGTATCTGATGCGAGACAGTGTCAAAGGCATTAGCAAGATCGAGAAACGCAGCCATGCACTGTCCAAGGCCCCGCTCACATGCTCCACAAAATCCAGAACTGTTTTTTCTGTGTTTGAGTTTGATATTAATCGATATTGACGGTAGCTAATAACGTCATATAGAGCAAAAAAAAAGGTCCATAAATCTTGTCTTCAAAGCGTTTTTAAAAATCTTTGCAAAATTATTGATGACAGATACAGGTCTATAGTTTTCCAGATTACTAGCATCTCCTTATTTAAAAACCGCTGTAATTATTGACGCCTTTCACTCTTGAGGTACTATCCCCTTTACAAAACAAAGATTTATTACATATTTCAATGGAGATGTAATAAATATATGAATAATTTTTATGGTTTCAGCTGTTAAACGGTCAGAGCCCAACGCAGAACCATTGTGGCAGGAGCGCCATTCGTAGTTGTGCTGCTAAGTATATTCCAGTCGAGTTCATATTCTGCTATCAAATGCTCAATTGCAGAATAAATATCATTTGCTGTTGTAGTACCTGCCAATGGAACGCACCTTAATAGTTCTTCAGTTATTTCGAAGTTACTGTTAATTTCTCGTATAAAAACAACAAGTTGAGCTGTATCAACACTATCAGTGCTCTCGTCAACAGCCAGTAAAAAGTTTGTAAATTTCTTAATTTTCTCCTTCAGTTGAAAAACCAAATTTTTTAAGATAAATCATTTATTCTTGCAGCAACACTGTTTCTTAACAGCGAAATATTTTGAATTATTGACTTTTGAAATGGAAATGAAACATCGTCAAGTTTCAACTTTCAACATACAGTCTTTAATAAAATCACCATCAGTGAAAGGTTTTGATCTCTTCGCGATTTTTAATGCGATAATAAAAATTGATTTTAGGGCACCTTCGCTTCGGTATTAGCTTTAGTAAACATGGATTGTTGACCTTGAATAGATTTTAAAGATGACAATGGTCCATTCCTATTTTTTCAGTGTAACAATCGAATTTTGATTTATGATTCGTATCATAGTGTCTCTTCAAGTTAAACACCTTACAAACACCAACTGTTTGATTGAAAATCAAACACAGTGGTTTACCTTTCCATTCTATGAAAAAATATGCAATTTTTTACTTAGACTGAAAAACTCTGCACTCACTATCAACTTTACGTTTTTTGTGACATTATGACAAAATCGTAACAATTAAGGAACTCGACACAACAATTATGGATACCGCACTCGCACGACACAAACCAATGAACAACACATTCACAATCACTACTTCGCAGTACAACTATAAAGGTGCATTTCCACAGCTCCGTGATCCGATGATACGATTATACGAAAGTTCTGTGATTGGTGGAAAAATTCAAAACTGACAAGGCGCGAAATGTTTGCCCGAAATTTTTAACTTTCGTACGATTGTCGGAAAAAGTTAAAATATATTCAACTTTTATCCGTCACCGGATCTTATTTAACCTCACTTTTTTGTTGTTTTATAGGAGTAAACATTGAATATATTATTTTTAAGATGAATTCTAATGATAGAGCAGTAAAAGTAACGAATTTACTACTCATTTCAATGGTTTTGAATAATAGAAAGAAAAATAAAAGAAATTCGCCAAGATTTTGGATTAGAGATATTTTTAAAAGAAGGAAGGATCAAGAAGCTTTTTATAATTTGATCAAAGAAATGCGACTCTCCGATAATGAGAAATATGCTAATTATTTAAGAATGAGCAGTGTCACTTTTAACAAGTTATTAAAAATAGTAGGACCATCACTTACAAAAATACATCATGTCCGAGAACCCATTTCTCCTAAAGAGAGATTATCATTAACTTTAAGGTTTGTACTTTTTTAGCAAAAGTGGCATATTTACTAATAGGTAATTATTATAGATATCTTGCAAGTGGTGATAGTCAAATTTCAATCTCTTATGCTTTCCGTATTGGGACTAGCACTGTCTCGAAAATAATTAGAGAAACTTGTGATGTATTGTGGAAGTGCTTACATAACACGGTTTTGTTAACACCATCAGAACAATCATGGCTTGAAGTAGCTCAAGATTTTTCTGATATTTGGCAACTTCCAAACTGTGTCGGCGCTATTGACGGGAAGCATGTGATAATTGAGGTAAGTAAAAATTTATTCTGTTTTCAATGTTTACAAATATGTCATTTCAGGCACCGCCAAATTCTGGGTCATCATATTTTAATTATAAAGGACAGCATAGTATAGTTCTGTTAGCATTGTGTGATGCTAAGTATCGTTTTACTTTGGTAGACATAGGCCGACACAGTGATGGCGGCGTCATTGAGTTCCACCCCGCGGTCAGTTTACCTACCTGTTTTGACCGTAATGGTGTTTGAGTTCCATCCGACGGTCAGTTTACGTACCCCGGCTATCTCAGCATGTGGTTTTAGACTTTATTAGTACATAATAGTTTTTAATTTTATGATATAAATATAAATACAGTTTACTTAAATATTCGGAAGTTCAGTCACGCAATATAACATATGTAATTGATTCTCGAAATTTTTAAACTAGCGATGTATTCCTAAAAAACAAACATATATTTTTTGTTTATCTATATATATAAAACTCAAAGGTGACTGACTGACTGATTGACTGACTGACATAGTGATCTATCAACGCAGAGCCCAAACCGCTGGACGGATGGTGCTGAAATTTGGCATGCAGGTAGATATTATGACGTAGGCATCCGCTAAGAAAATATTTTGATTAATTCCACCCCCAAGGGGATAAAATACGGGATGAAAGTTTGTATGATCTATCAACGCACAGCTCAAACCGCTGGACGGATGGGGCTGAAATTTGGCACGCAGGTAGATGTTATGACGTAGGCACCCGCTAAAAAAGGATTTTGAATAATTCCACCCCCAAAGGGATAGAATTGGAGATAAAATTTGTATGAAACTTTGTCAATTTTAAACCGATCAGGTTGAGATTTTGCATGAATATAGCTACTATTACGTAGGCATCCCCCAAGAAAGGATTTTTGATAAATTACACTCCTAAAGGGATTAAATAGATGATGAAAGTTTGTATGAAAGTTTGTCAATTTTAAACCGATCGGGCTGAGATTTTGCATGCATATAGCTAATCTAACGTAGGCATCCCCTAAGAAAGGATTTTGATTAATTCCACCCCCAAGGAGATAAAATAGGGGATGAAAGTTTGTATGAAACTTTTTCAATTTAAAACCGATTGGGCTGAGATCTTGCATGCATATAGCTACTATGACGTAGGCATTCCTTAGAAGGGATTTTAATAAATATCATCCCTAAGGGGATCCAATAGGCGATGAAAGTTTGTCAATTTTAAACCGATCGGGCTGAGATTTTGCATGCATATAGCTACTATGGCGTAGGCATCCTCGAATAAAGGATTTTGATTAATTCTACCCCTAAGGCGATAAAATAGGGGATGAAAGTTTGTATGAAACTTTGCCAATATCAAACCGATCGGGCTGAGATTTTGCGTGCATATAGCTACTATGACGTAGTCATTGCTTAAGAAAGGATTTTAATAAATTCCACCCCTAAGGGATAAAATAGGGGATGAAAGTTTGTATGAAACTTTGTGAATTTCTAACCGATCGGGCTGAGATTTTGATTGCATATAGCATGCAAGTTTTAATAGTTTTAAAATAATAATAGTCTAATACTACTCGCGCTTTAATGTGCGGGGTGTGTGGAGCGGTAAGGCGGTAGCACGCTGCTGCTGGCCGACATGACACTGTCGATAGACGCGTAGAATCTTGAAAATTCGAAAATAATTTTTTTCTATTACGTAGTGGTGTAGTAAGAAATGACTTTTTTAAATTTAACTCCTAAGGATTTAAAATAGGGGTTGAAAATTTGTATGAAATTGGGTGGCAAAAAACTAAAGTTTACGCGGATAAAGTCGCGGGCGGCCGCTAGTTTATTAATAAAATCTATAAAAACTATACATACAAAATGAATATGTACAAAAAATAAATAATAGATAACTTAAATACTAATCGGTAAATTACTATAAGACACAGCTATTATAAATTCTAAATGATTAATCTTAAAATCTTTATAATTATTTATCAATGTTTCCAAGTGATTCTGCTTTTTTCTTAACATTTTTTCTAGGCGTCTTAGGACCACTATGCGCACTTGTTATTTTAAAATATATAAATGTTTGGAAGCTTTTCAAAACATCAACGAAAGAATAAATTGATGTATGATAGAATAAAAAACATAATATTCATTTTAATAGTTCGTGAAAAGGTTGAAATATCAGAACAAAGTATAGAAAATAAATTATACCTAAGTGTTATGTACGCATATGTTATAAACTCACTAGAATCCACACCAAATAAAAAATGTGGCTTTAATTTTATTTCAATAGGGTAACCATCCTAACAGGCGGAATTTTTCGAAGTATGCAAATTGGGTGCCGGGCCGCGCAGGTAACAAATTTAGTAGTACGAGTTGGGTGCCAGACATATGCGAGTTGGGTGCGGCTAAGTATCCGGAGTTTTCTTAGCTTAAAAGTATATAAACAGGGTTTACTTTTAAAAATATATTTACATACATACCTACTTCTAACAGTAGTCTAAAAGAATACATATTTATACCTACGAAAGGGTATTACAAACCGTTTCATTTTACATTTCTAAATTTAAACGATACTTTCTTTACAAAATCAAACAGATTATCAATTTATTATTCTAAAAATTTTTGACGGTGCCCTGTTTTTGCCGGGTACGTTTTTTTTACATTTTGCGAAACTTCTTATTTTAATGTAGGTTTCTACTTGCTCATTTGTCAGTTCATTTACAAATAAAAAAATATTGGGATGTTAACTATAAAAAAATGAATTAAATTTCTGGTGAAACGATTTGCAAGCATTGGTTGTCCTTTCTAGCGATGATGAGTACGCTGCCCAAATATGCGGTGGAAACGTCGCGTCTTCCGAAATATAGGTATGTGCTTACCAGATAGTCTACGAATTTGGTTACTTTTTCGCATGGTGGCTGAATAGCTGCCAAATCTATTGCAAAACAATATCCTACATCGCTAGGATCAAGCAGTGGAAGCCCAATTATATATGTTAAATACTTTTTTACTTCAGAGTCCGAATCGCTCTTTTATACCGAAGATAGGCCAAGCTCCTGAATCTTACGATACCCGAAAGCAATTAAGAACATAAAGATTAAATTTACGATTTTTTTACTCTATCTATTTACCAAGATTGGCCTAAGTGGAAGCGACAGCCTTGTATTCTGCAATTGGGGTAAACTTCCAGCATGGACTTGTGAATCGCTACCTCGAAATCTGTAGTAGCAATTTCTGGACTGAAACTTCGTTTAATTTTTTCGCATTCTTGCTTTAAATACGTCAAAGTGTTTGTATATGATGATGCAGATTTGTTGGGCAGTAAAAAATGCAATAGAGGAATGAGTGTTCAGTGTTCATTGTGCAAGCCGTGAATTGTAAACAACTGCGTAAAAAATTTACAACAATACCTACTCAAAGGTTCCATCCAAATATATATGCTTTACGTTATCAGTCACAAACTCTAAATTTGTTTTACAATAAAACATTATTATATTGGTACTTTTTCATTAACCAAAAGAAAGTCTTCATTCTTGTTTGTCTTAAGCGGGAAGTTTTCAAAATAATCATGAACTTCTAATTTACTCTTTGGAGGCCCCGGCATCTTGGATATTCTAGCCCAATACATGGTGTTTTTAATTCTTTTTACATCTGCGGTTGTTAAGTGTTCTTCTTCGTTAACCTTTAGTTCCTCGCGTAAGATCTTCGTCGGGCGTTCAGTTATATCATCTACAGTTTTTCTTTTCAATTTATTACTTAAAAATTGTCGTTCTAGAGTACTATAATTGCAGGGTTCGTGATTATGCGTAAGAGATAATTTAATCGGTGTATTATATTCTCCTAAAAACAAAAAATAATAACTACTGTGAAAGTCGACAAATAATAATGATAATAAATCTTTAATGATATATTGGATTTTGCTCTTCTAGGAAATTGCTGGCACCCAACTCGCATATGACCTTTTCTACCAAGCAGGTAAAATGTCGTAAGCGGCACCCAATTCGCATCTTTCCGAATTTTTAATTGGTACGAAACACCACGGGTGGTAAGGTTTGAGTTAATCCCTAGGCTGGCAGTACCTGAAGCAGAATTGGAAATTTCTTGACCGCCGCTTAGTATACGATTTTCCCAATCTAGAGAGACAAAAGTCCCTAAATCATAAAGGTTATATATAGTTTTTCTTAATATTTTTATGCATTTAAACGAACACTGCAACCATTAATAAGTCAGATCTAGTTTGTATGAGCCGCATTCCTCAAAAACAATTGGGCGAAGTCACCGTATCGAAGTCAAGTAGTCAGCTGCGCTGTCATTGCGACCGTAAACGTTGACGTTTGTAACCATAAAAGTACCCCGAGCTAGCTCCAGAGGGTCGTGACTTTCCTTCTGTGTTTTTGCCTAATTTTCCCCAAACAAGTTTAAAAGGGCGCCAAGTACAGAGATACAAATAAAATACTTAGATCAGTTTTAAAATGGTTTATTACTATAAATTCTGATAAGTAATTTTGTCAATTTACGAAAATTAATTAATTATCTTATCTTTGTTTTTTTATCGGTGGCTTGAATACGGAGTTTGAATCTTAAGCACGTGCTGTAGAAGGTTGATTTCCAATTGAGGACTTCTAGCTGAATTTTCCACGCTTCTACGCAGTGGATTTGGAAACAGCAACGGGAATGGAATTTCTTTTCGGCTTTTCTAACCGAAATCAGAACTGCAACGGACTATCTCCGATGAAACCTCTCGTCGAAATCTTAATATAGTTCTTTGTAGACCAATAATAGGGCCCTTCTTCTAGTTGGCAATAACCCTGTCAATAAAGTTGGAATCAAAACTCCGAATTTTCAAATACTATTTTTCGAACACAATCGCTATAAGTCTCTCCAAATTTCGAGAAAAAATTAATTATCTTTTATGTATAAATAATAAAATACCACAAAAACTGACCTTGAATTTGAATTATCAATTGTATTCGAATATTTAAAATGTTAGTAAAAATAGATAAGATATT
This sequence comes from Altica lythri, assembly GCA_964028335.1. Lineage (NCBI taxonomy): Eukaryota > Metazoa > Arthropoda > Insecta > Coleoptera > Chrysomelidae > Altica > Altica lythri. The sequence goes on along the minus strand of OZ034806.1, from coordinate 9,868,463 downwards.
ATATTCACCGCTTTTTGGATTAATTTAACTATTAAACTTAAAACCAAAGCAATAAGGAACTTACCAGAGACAGAAGGGCAAAGATGGTCGGAAACTCTGAATTTCTTAAAAATTCAACATTAAAATGAACGAAATAAAATCAAAAATTAACTACGAAACCATAACTCTCCTTCCACTTTGCAGTCCCCCACTCGTCTCAACGCCGAAACAATAGATAATTTAAAAATATTTATAGTCCAGGAGGATTGTTCGAAAATTAACGATACAATCGTTACACGTTACTGCACAATTTCTCTGTTTTGTGCGATTTCAAGTACATAATTTTAATGGATTCTCTAACTAAAGGTAATTATTTATGTGAAAATTAATATTCAGCCACCAAAATATTTTTGAAGACGTAGTTATGTTGTATCCAAATAGACCTTTCATTGTACAACAAAAACACATAAAAGATAACTTCACATAGTGTTAAAGTAGGTAGTCAAGATGAGTCAAGGCGTGTTCATGCTTTTTTCATATTCTTTATTGTTTACGTTTGTTAAAAACATGATTTGATGGTGCGATTTATTGCGATTATGAATATTTGGTATTTATTTATTATAGGTGCTCGAATTCGACGAAAATCACTTTTTGACATATGTCATTCTACATCGTCCAAAGGCAGATTAGACCAAGTTTTGATGGTTGTCAAGTCAAGATTTGCTCATTTAATCTTTCCACAACATCAGGAGAAGTCCTTAAAGGCTTTTTTAAAAAAATAATGCGAGAAGATTCGTCTTAAATGGCTTCGCAAAAAGAGACGATTGGATTTATTTTTAAAAACCAATGAAGAATGGTTAAATACAGAATTGGTACTTAAAATGTTCCATGAAGAGTCTCCAAAACAGGGTTCTAGTGTTGGCAGACCAAAAAAGAATTTTGAAGATGGTTCCACGAAAACCAAAAAGCGTAAAATTCAACATTTGCTACATGAATATGACGCTGAACAGCTATCTTTTGCAGCTCAATTAAGTGTGCGGGCCACTGGAAAACGTGATGCTGCTAGTTTAATTCAGGAAGTTTCTGCAGCGTCACCAAAACGAGCTACTGGATATAAAAAAGCTAAGAATAGAATATTTGCAAAAAACGAACAACGGCCTTATACCCCGGAAGAAGCTTTGGCTTTGTTTATTTCTAATAATTTTACTGTGCAGACATACAAGGATATACAACAGGAGTCAAAAGAACGAGGATTCCATCTTTACCCCTGCTATGATCTAGTAGCAAAAGTGAAAAAACAGAGCCACCCTCCAGTGGAAAAATACATTGTAACAGACACATACGCTGTGATTGAGCTGCAAGCTCTTTTGAATCACACTACAACAAGAATATGCGTGAATATTCTTGGAGAATTATTGCGACCTGACATAAACAGCTTGAACTACACAATGATTTACAAGTGGGGATGTGACGGCTCTTCTGGCCACAGCCTGTATAAGCAAGCATTTGAAAATTCCAATGATACTGATGAATATATGTTTGTGCTATCTGTGGTACCATTACGACTTGTAAGAGATGATGATAAGATAATCGTATGGAAAAATCCACGCCCATCATCACCGAGATTCTGCAGAACTATTAAGTTTTTATATAAAAAAGAAACAGAGTCAATGATAACACAAGAATGTGAGGCTGTCGAGAAACAAATTCGAGAGTTGGTGCCTACTGTTCCAGTCTTTTGGAATTTTGGCTAAATAGGTACCAGTTTTCTTGTACGCTTCTTCTTGTTGATGGCATTTTAATTTGATAGTGACTTCTGTGGGAAGTACGATAATCCATTGGTTGTGTTTCGAAGTCTTTTAAATACAGATTGGGAGATTTCCAGTGGTACTGGGTGGCATGTAGGCGAAGGGTTGTTGCCCAATAGTTGGATTTCACATGGATCGTCTGATTTGGTCTCAAGTAGATCAATTGGTTTACAGATAAAATGATAGGCGTCTATTTCAGGGCATAAGTCGTTTATATAAGCGTGATACAAATTATGCTTTAGAATGAATTTATTCTTTGGAATAATTGCCTTAAACCGACTCTCTCTTAAAATTGGAACAGGATATAATTGATATAAATCTAATGAAAAAGGGTAAGTGATCGGTATTTGTAAAATATAAGTAATTTTATTATTTAGAATGAAACATGAAATTCTTATAATTTTTTCTAACAGTAAAACATTGTTTAAAGTTATATCAACTGGCATTTGATTAGCTTTGACCTTTTTCTTGACTGATAAAAGAATTTTGTACAAATCTTCAATTTTAATAATACTGGGGTGCATTACATTAATTTTTGCAAATGAAATAGAATTTTCGATATCTTGCAATATATCATTTAAAATTTGGAAGAGACTTGTCAACTGGATTAATACGTCTTTGATAATGGTATTATTCCCTTTAGTGACTTGGCTTTCAACAATAGCAACTACATGTTTTAACTGATTTTCTAACAATCTTTCATTATGATTAATTTGTTGAACTGTATCATTAAATTTATTAATTAGTGACAGGGCTACTGAATTTTGGTTTTTAATAGTATTAGATAATTTATTTTGATTTTGTTGAAGGTCTTTAATCAGCATTTCGTAACGTTCACCATCTGATGCATCTAAATTACCAGATATTGCTTTAAATATTGAACCTAAGCCATTAATTAGTCCTCTTTTAATTCTGTTTGGATGAGGGAGTATTTCTTTGAGTTTATTTTCAACTTTATCTTTTTCGTAATTAAGTAATTTAAAATAGTTTGAAGTTTCTTCTAAGAAGTCTGAGTTTCCGTGTATAGCGTCTAGAGTATGGTCAGTCCTTATAACTAATCTATTGTACTCGTTTATAATAGGATTTAAATCATAATAGTATAAAATAGAATGATAATGTTCTGTTACTTTTGCAGTGCCCAATTTGACTGGTAACAGACCAGGATTACTCTGAAGATCTTGTAAAGTAATGCTTTCTTGGAAACCGAGTGCTCTCGGCAACCTGAAAATAATATCTACGTGTTATCAAATGAATATAGTCTACGTAGTGGGCGTTTAAGGTTACTCATATGTATTTTCTTGTGTTTATCAGTTTCTACGACTTTGCGAGATTTATTAACTGATTTTATTATTGTTGGGGTTTTAAATTTGTTTGCGCCTTTTTGCCTAATTTTATTTTTAATGTAAACTTTTTGATTTGGAGTAAAGATATCAGGATCCTCACGATTTTTATTTACGTTTTGAATTATTTTTTCTTTAGTATTAATGAGGTCTGAGTTTAATTTTGAATAAAGTAATTTTGCCCGTTCTCTGTGTTGATTAACATAGTCGTTTATTAAAAGTCTGTCAATTTCAATATTAAATGGGTCATTTTGTGTAATATGTCCCTGAATTATATCTACGGGTTTAAATTTGGTGGTTGAATGGATCGAGTTGTTGTAGGCTAGGATAGCATATGTCATTTTATTTTTGATCGAAGTATTGGAAAGATTTTTGGCATTCAATAATCGAAGATGTTCTATTAATGTGGAATAAAATCTCTCTACGATACCGTTCGACTGTGGATGTTCAGGAGAACAGAAATGAATTTTTATTTTGTGAAGCCCTAAAAGTTCGGTTATAACGCTATTTTTAAATTCGGTTCCATTATCAACAATAATTTGGTCAGGTATTCCATGATGTGAGAAATATTTAATTAAATTATTTGCAACTGCGATGCCGGATAAGGATTCGAGAAAATATGCTTGTGCATATTTTGAAAAACTGTCTACAATTGTCAAAAATTTAGTATTTTCAAATGTAAATGTGTCTAAGTGAATTATTTCGAAAGGTTTTGTTGCGGTTGGTGTTAAATTCATTTTGATTTTTGTCGGATGTCTGTCATATTTACATTGTTGACATATTTCGCATTCATTTATATAAGTTTGTATAGATTTTTTCTGATTAGGCCAAAAATATTTTTCTTTTATACGTGTCAAGGTTTCTTCTATGCCTCTGTGGTTAGATTTGCCTTCGTGGTAATTTTGAATTATTTGTTCTATGTCTGATGCTATAGTTACGTCAAGTAATTTCTTTGTACATTTTCTGAATTTTAGTGCAGATGATCTAAAATTTCGTTGTAAGCAAGTTGAAAATGGTTCATATAAATTTTGATCCTCAAAATATAGGAAATATGAAACGTTTGGAACTATATATTCTTTTATAAAATTAATAACGTCTTGTTCAAAGTTATTTTTTGATAGTTGTATATTAAATCTTTGTTTGTTTCCAAAAAGTATAGATATTTTTGGTTTTGTTGGAGAATGTAATACTGAGTTTATAATAATTTGATTTTTACCATAATTTACTGCGTAATCTGCGATTGGAATTCCTATAACTGGATGTTCGTCTGCATTTGAATGTATAGTCAAATCATCATCACAATTTTTGTCAATTTGTTCATCTTGTATTGTTGAAATCGTGTCGTTAACATTTACGATCATAGATACTTCATCAAAGTTTGGGAGTGTGTTTGATTGTAAGTTAGGTTGTGGTTGTCTTGAAGTTGTCGGAGATGGAGTATTAAGGGTTTTGTTTTCGTTGTTAGAATTTGGAAAAGTAATGTCTTTATTTTGATATGTATCTGCTTCGTTAAGAATTTCGTCTAATTCATTCCAAAATGAATTTGTTTCTTTGGTGTGAATTTCAACGCGTGATAGACAATCAGCATTTTTATTTAATGTTTCTTTTTTATAAATTGGAATTTCATTAGTTGTTCGTATTTTTTGATAAGGAATTATATTATCTCCGTGTGAAATATTAGTTTTAATTTTGATGACCTGTTTTGTCCTTGGAGATATGGATACATTATAGAGCTCATTGTTGTCTGTGTTGTCATATCGAAGTTTTAATCGCGTGAGAGGTGTAATAAGATATCCTTTATGTAGATTAATTGTGGCTCGCAATAATTTTAAATTATCAAGTCCGATGAGACCGTCAAAGATATTATGAAATTTGAAGAGATAAAACTTTAAATTAGTAGGAGTTGGTAAATTGAAAATTTTTGAAGCTAAAATTTGTACACTATGTTTATGAGAAGATTTTTGATAAACTGTAGAGACAATGAAAGGATCGTTTTTTATAGAGTTCGGATATAATTTGTAAGCAATTTCAGGATTTATAAATGATTTGGAAGCACCTGTATCAATTAAAAATTTTAAATTATGTTCCGGAAATATGATGTATGGCAATTCACTAGAATTTATACCGTTAAAAGAAAAGAAATTAGAATTTGTAAATGTAGTATGTTCCGAGGCTGTATTCAAAAATTTAGAGGTTCTCTATTAGTGTTTTCATTATTATTTCCGATATTTTCGTTATAATCATTTTCGTTAGGCGTTTCAAACTGATCGTATTGATCACCTGTTTGATCTTCTATTTGGTCGGATACTTCGTCAACGTAATTTTCAGAATTTAAATAGTCTTGATGTAAATTTATTTCGGTATTAAAAAGTTCTTCAGAAGTAAAGTTTGGACGATTATTTTGTCTGAAATTATTATTATTTTGTCTATTCTGTCCAAATGTATTTCTTGTCGAAGTGGACATAGGTGTTGGATTGGGTAATTTTATGTTAGGGTTTGGTTTGAAAACATTTTTAGTTTGAGATGTCTGTGGTCTAAATGGTTGTGAAAAAGTAGGAGAATGTTGTGGTACAGATCTATTTGGTGTACTAAAATTAGGATTTGCATAATTATTTTGACGTGAGAAGAAATTATTTGGAGTATTAGAATTAAAAGATACATTTTGATTGGAATTAGGTCTGAAATTAGGTTTGTTTTGATGAATACTTTGTCTAGGTAAAGGTACTGGTTTTGTAGTAACTTTGTTATAATTAGTATTTTTAAGATAATGTGCATTTTCTTCTTGAATAACAAGCTGCATAGCTTGAGCCAATGATGTAGGCTTCATGCAACGTATTGTTGTACCTAGTGGTTCTCTTAAGCCAGAAAGGAAAGTTTTAGTAGCTAAATTTGAATATAATTCACGTTTAATCACTTTTGCTTGTTCTGTAGCTTCGTGAATATTTATAAAACTACATAATAAATTAAGCATATGTAAACAACGGTCGTAAAAGTTTTGAGGTGACTCGTTCATATTTTGTCGTAACATTACGAGATCTCTGATTAAACTTACTTCATCTCTTTGATCTGAGAAATTATTAATAAGTATTCGCTTTAATTCATCCCAACTGGATGTTTTTTGAATATTAATAACAGTTTTAGCATTTCCTTGTAATTTTGAAATAATTGAGTTCAACAAATAAACATTTAAGAAATTATTATGATTAGTTGCATCATAAAATTGAGTTAGTAACGATTCACTAACGGAAATATACCTATCTAAATCATTTGGGTTCCCGTCAAATTCGGGTATACATTTTAAATATTCTGGTTTAAATTCAACTCTTGTATTTGGCATATTTAAATTATTTAAGTTTGAGTCAGCTGAAGGTGAAAGTGTTAAATTATTTAAAGATTCTTCTATGCTTTCAATTATACTTTCTAAAGACATAAAGTGTACTTACACAAATATAAAGATGACTATTAGCATCCCTAGTTATGAGAAGATCGCCTGTTTCTCGCAGAACCAATCTCTCTCGCAGAAGTGGATGAAGTTGATCCAAATCCCAAAATGTTGCAGAATGTCACTATTTTGCACCGATTTGCAAAGTTCGCACCGATTTGCGATGGTCGATATTCGATTAATCGTTGAAACGAAAATTGCCCGTACGATACGAATCAATCTCGAATATCCTACTGACTGCGCCAAATAACAATTCTGAACTCGAAAATTGCTTTTTAAAAACAATTATTTATTTATAAGTACAAACTTTTATGTTACTTTCTACAAACTACTTGTTACAACTTATAAGGTTTCAGACTGACTGACTAATTAACAATGAATATAAGTATATATATAAAAATAAAGCAAACTCAGCAAAGCAAAGTAAGCGTTGCTTCTTAAAAGGATACATTGTAAAGGGATGATATTACTCATGTGTCATCCGATCCCTATATTTCATTATTAAGAAAATTACCAGAAAAAAGCAATTCAGGATATTATAATGATATAAGGTTCCTATTAAAATAAAAATAAATATTATATAACTGGAAAAAATGTTAATTTGCATTTTAAGATCATTTAAAATCAGTCAGTCTAATACCGATTTTTGTCTCTCTATAACGGGCAAATCGTACACTGTGCGCCGGGGGGAACTCATATATGCTCAGTGATGGGGGTATTTCTAAAAACAGTGAAATGGGCCAATTAATTTTGAGCAACAAGATTAATGTTCCTCCACCATCCCCCATTGAAGATATAGGTGATCCATTCAAATACTATATTGTTGGAGATGAAGCATTTCCCCTGTCCGCCATATCCAGGTCGTTTCTTGTCTCGAAGTAAAAGAATTTTCAATTATAGGTATAGTACTTATGTTTTTACAATGTGATATACATTTCTTATAAGTTTTACTATACATTAATTGAAAGACCTGATTTTTTACGGATTGTGTAGAGGGCGTCGTGTTATTGAGAATGTATTTGGAATTATGACAGCTAAATGGAGGCTTTATCGAAAATGCATTGTAGACAGTGTAGAAACTGTAACTGGTATAATAAAAGCGACTGTCTGTTTACATAATTTTCTAATGATTGAAGAATCAAAATCAGAACATAAAAATTACTGTCCCAATTCATTGATTGATAGAGAAGATGCAAATGGTAATATTATTGATGGAGAATGGAGAGCAGACGGTGTACATTATTTAAAAAAGCTTAACAGGGTTGAAAGCAATATGTATTCCAAAAATGCACAAGACATGAGAAATGAATTAACGAGTTATTTCTTGTTTGATGGTGCGGTATCGTTCCAATGGAACAAAGAGTGAACCATAGCTTTAAACTATTCAAATAATGAATAATAACATTATACTTTTTAAATGTATAAAATTAAATATAGGTATTGTGAAATCAAAATCATGTTTTTGTTTAATTTTTATACTAAATTAACATTAAAAATGTATTCAAAATTACATAAAAAAGAAAAAATACATAAAAAAAGAAAAACATCATAAATAATTTTGTGCACCCTCATATGTCTTTTGAAAAAGTTCTAATTTAACCCTTTGCTTCATTGGCATTTTTGACAACATTTCAGAAATTGCCGAGCATGTTGGTAAAATGTTAATATTTTGACTTTCTGGGATAGCATTAATTCTGTTAATAGCATCCACCAATGCAATATCTACATTCCTCTTTTTATTTTTTTCTTTTCTTGGAGTGTTCATTTCCTTTTTGTGTTGAACAGCGGTGGATTTTGATGTTATAGATTGAACTTCTAATTCTTTTTCTGTGTCTGTCTCTTCCTGTGTGGGACTGTTGATTTTTTTGAAAGTAATATTAGAAACTGTTGGACGATACTTTATTGTGTCACTTAGAAATGACATCATATCATAATATTCCCAATGACGTCTTTTTCTTTTTCCAGCTCCACTACCACTGAGTATATGGGTTTCAATTTCCTCTTTTACCCTCACGTAAGTATTTCGTAAGTTCCTCCACTTTTTTACTAAGTACTCTATTGAAAACTTCTCTTGTTCTCCGAAAATCTTATATATCTTCAGCCAAAGATTATCCCTTGTAGCTTTTGATCTTTCCTTTAAAGGAAGTCTGCAGTCCCACAGGGCCTCATGACCTCACTGATCAATAATTCTTCCACTGTGACAGCCTCTTCTTCCTCCTCCAATCCACTATTAGTCTAAAACATTAAAAAGCTTACTAAGAATATATAATAAATATAATTCAACGCTTTACAAGTTTTTGAAAAACAATTTTTCAAAGACAATGACCGTTCGACTAAGAAGAAACAACTACCTCCTGGGCTATATGCCCCAACGGATATTGGATTATATTTCAAAGTCAAACGGGGTTGGAATATCTACAAGATAACTTAAACCAACCATTCTAGTTTGCAGTTAGAAGGGACAACATAACTTATAGACCGGTTTCGACCTTTTTGGGTCTCGTCAGTACAAGGTATATGTTATCCATCAGCGAGCTTAAGGCATAATCACTGACTGAAGATTTCACTAAAATCACGAAGATATATTACTTTCAGTAATGAAAGTGTAAACTCCGCGGTAGTAGTGACATCCTCACCTCCAACTGCAAACCAAAATTCAAAAGGTTTTGACAACGAGACGTCTGCCCCGAAACTTATAAGAATTAATACAGTAAACTGTAATATTGTCGTGTTTAGTAAAGCGACTTACTCATAGGTTACTAAGAATATATAATAAATATAATTCAACGCTTTACAAGTTTTTGAAAAACAATTTTTCAAAGACAATGACCGTTCGACTAAGAAGAAACAACTACCTTGTACTGACGAGACCCAAAAAGGTCGAAACCGGTCTATAAGTTATGTTGTCCCTTCTAACTGCAAACTAGAATGGTTGGTTTAAGTTATCTTGTAGATATTCCAACCCCGTTTGACTTTGAAGTATAATCCAATATCCGTTGGGGCATATAGCCCAGGAGGTAGTTGTTTCTTCTTAGTCGAACGGTCATTGTCTTTGAAAAATTGTTTTTCAAAAACTTGTAAAGCGTTGAATTATATTTATTATATATTCTTAGTAACCTATGAGTAAGTCGCTTTACTAAACACGACAATATTACAGTTTACTGTATTAATTCTTATAAGTTTCGGGGCAGACGTCTCGTTGTCAAAACCTTTTGAATTTTGGTTTGCAGTTGGAGGTGAGGATGTCACTACTACCGCGGAGTTTACACTTTCATTACTGAAAGTAATATATCTTCGTGATTTTAGTGAAATCTTCAGTCAGTGATTATGCCTTAAGCTCGCTGATGGATAACATATACCTTGTACTGACGAGACCCAAAAAGGTCGAAACCGGTCTATAAGTTATGTTGTCCCTTCTAACTGCAAACTAGAATGGTTGGTTTAAGTTATCTTGTAGATATTCCAACCCCGTTTGACTTTGAAATATAATCCAATATCCGTTGGGGCATATAGCCCAGGAGGTAGTTGTTTCTTCTTAGTCGAACGGTCATTGTCTTTGAAAAATTGTTTTTCAAAAACTTGTAAAGCGTTGAATTATATTTATTATATATTCTTAGTAACCTATGAGTAAGTCGCTTTACTAAACACGACAATATTACAGTTTACTGTATTAATTCTTATTAAAAAGCTTGTTAACAAGTTAATTGGACCGTGTTCTGCAACAATGGTGTAAGCCACCGACGTGTCGTTCCGAGATAAATAGCATTATGTTTCAAGTTTCCACTGAAAATACACTTTCCGGAATTTTTTGTTTTTCAATTTTTTTTTTGTTGTATACCAATATAAGTAAATGAAAAATATCTTATTTAGCAAAAAATAACCTTTAAATCTAGTAATAAAAAAATTAAAAGTGGATTACACTGTTGTTGCAAAATTACTAAGGTTATTATAGTCGATTATGCAAAAATAGAATATTTGTCACAAAATAATGAAGGCGATGAACATGAACTAGTTTTATTAAGAAAAATTCAATATAATAATGATTATTATTCAGTAGGTACGTCATACTGATCCTCATCAATATTGAAATCTGGATTTTGTCCCAGTCCTTCCAAATCGTCTTCGAAATTTCCGCCTTCTACGGCTTTTAAAAAATTAAAAAATGCCTTTGCGTCCTCTGGGACCAAATTCAAGATATCTTCAAGATCTTTTTTCTTTTCAACAGAAAGTTCTCTGCCATTTGGCCACAGAAGAGGTAGTTCTATGTTTTTAAGAATAGGTTTCATTCCTTTTCCTGCCTTTTCAATGTTTACTTTTGAAAAGGAGGGATCTGTAACGTGATTTTTCATATATAAAATGGTAGGTTCATTTTTGTTTATTGCTATTTCATGAGTTTTTAGCCAACTAATACTCTCTTTATTAATAGAATTAACTTTGCGATTAGTAATCGATTTCTCCAACATCTCAACAGAAACCATATCATTTCGTGTGATACGGTTTACGATGAATTTCTGTTTTCTTCGACACGATTTCATGATAGCTATGTAGTCGCTATCTGTGTATATTCTTTGCTGCGTTTTCAGAGAACATTCGACGTCTCCAAATTGTGCGTCGTTGGGCAAAAAACTGTGACCAGAAAGCAAAAACTTTAATGAAATTTTTTCAAGCGAGGTATGATTTTGTAATACGTGAATAAGCATTAAGATAAGCTTGATACTTCTATTTTGGCCTCCACAGGAATCAGACCACAAAATAAGTGTTTTAACGGGGGCATGAACATTTTCGTTAATATATTTACGTAAACAGGAACCAACCTCTTGCGTGCCCCTGCCAGCTTCATGTTCTATCCAAATGTTAAAAACACCTCTTCCTGTACTGCCAACATTGATTCCAAGATTGAACAGATTTAGTTGCCTCTTATAATACACAATTCCTGTAGGTAATTTGGGTATAGGGTGAGTTTTTTGTAGGTCAAATGTCAATGTTTCCAATGTGTCATCGTCACGTGCAGCTTTTAAGTCATCGTTCATTTGCTGTCTTAGCTGTTGGGCAATGTCAAGGTGTTTCTTATGATCTGTTTCCAGGACTGCTCTCTCACTTTGTTGTGCACCACGAATCTTAGCAGAATATACATCGCACAAGCGACAAGTATCTTTATGGGGTTTTTTAAACCTTAAATTAAAATGAGTGTAAAATATCTGTTTATATTTTGTCAGACTGACTGGCTGCTCGGTGGTTTCTTTATATAATTCGTACATTTGAGATAAATTTAGTTCCGGATTTAAAAATTTTGATTCTGTCTGATTGCGACAGTAGTGAGATATGTATTTGGGAAATGAACATATGTGTTGCTTGATTTGTTGAATTCTTGCGTCATCAATGACATTTAGCCCGCCACTTTTTCGTCCCCTTTTGTCTAGTATAATATCACTTTTTAATTGGTTCAAAGCCACTCGAATTCGATTATCAGTAATCTGAAGGGTATTTAAAAACAAGGCCTTACAGACTTTGATATCATTTATGTTATAGACCCGTGAATTACTCCTTCTTGAAATCTGGCTTTTTGTATAACACCTTTTTTTTGGTATTTCTTTAACGCACTTGCCAAGCATTGCACAACGTCCCTCAAAAGTTCCTATAGTCCAAAATTGTTCAAAGAATCGTTTTCTCATCTCGATATTAACATGTTCCGTGCACTTTCTTACACATGTACATGAATAATGTTCGTTAAATATTTTGGCTTTTACCATTTTGTTTCGTACCGAAATGTATTCTTTATTGCAATTCGCAAATTTTTTTCTGTCTTGTCGTGATTGATGGGCTATCTTCCTTTTTCTTCCACGTTTTTTTCTACCTTCATTTTCTTTTATATTCGTATTTTCTATCCTTCCTACACTAACAACTTCTTCAGCAGCTGAATCAGTATCCGAGTCGGGTATATATTCACTACCAGATGACTGATACGGCTCATCAATATCGAACACATTAGGTTCGTCTGGAGATTTGCTTGCTGCATTTTTAGTAAGAACAGAACTTAAATTTATGTGTTCTTCAGATACAATTTCCTCTGGGTCGGGTAAAACTGTTTTAATGGAAGAACCACTTGGAAGACACGGTTTTAGGAAAAAACTAGTATCCAAGGCATCGCTAGATATTTCTCGACTTTCATTTAGTTGTTGTTCTTCAAACTTTTTAAGGCTCATTTTTACTAACAATTTTGCTCTAGAAATCATCCTGTAAGGAAAGAAAATAAAATAATAAAATTAAATACCGGACGTGATATCCACAAATTAATTTTCCAAAATAACTAAAATTGCATTATCTCTTATTCCGTTTTATAATAACCAATAGTTTTGCAATAAGCAACAAAGATGTAATCCACATTTTACAAATTAGCACCTGTATAATATGAACCACTAAGTAGTTTGTTTTTGAATATAACAATATTATAATAAAATTATAAAAGCGTTATCAACTTAAAATAATTATCAACCTAAATAACTTATTGCTACAAACGACCCTAATATTGATATTATTATTAAACATTTTGAAAGGTTATGTTATTTAGTTTACTTGTTTTACCAGATTAGAACAATAGTTTATTACTTCTTGGTCTAATCTTATGCATACCTTATTTGGAATAGGAACCACTATATAACGAGCTATATAAACGTTTGTCTATTAAAAAAAAACTGCAAAAACTATGCACAACTCACAAAACGTGATTTCAAATGAGTTTTGTTTACGCATATACTGAGTTTTTCAACAACGGTGTATCCCACAATGTGGATTAAGTCATTGTTGTAGATTTCTGGAATATAACTAGTTTAAAGAATGTGGGTTAGAACTTCTTTGATAGATGTCGCTAAAATACTAGATGTGGCTTAAAACATTTTTGCTTACTGTCGTACTACTAGTAATAAATGTGTTTGCATAAAAATCCCTATTGTAAACAAGTTGTGGGTTACATCATTGTTGCAGAACACGGTCCAATTACCATAAATAACTTTGTGTTAACTTACATTTGGAATTTGTGATACCTCACTACTTTCATTATCCTCCAAATAATAATCATCGTCGTCAACGATCGGTTCGAAATTCATCCTAGTGTAATTCTTCTAGAAAAACTAAAAAATTAACGGAGCTGTGGAAATGCACCTTAATCCATCTCCTACTGTATTGCTTCGATTACTCACGTCGTGCCGACGAACTCCTTTTATATCGATAAGGAAGGTTCTAGTCTACACTCGAAGCGCGTGGAACATTCTATTGTTCTCAACAAAAATTAGAGGGTATTTCCGGTTGTTGCTAAGAGATGGCGTTACGTTACTGTCTATCACTCTCGCTTGTCTAGGCACGCGCTGCCCTTGAAATCTATCTATCTAGTCGTGGTAGGGGAATTCGAAGTGGACACTAGCGCACGCAGCGGATAACTTTGGTAACAAAGGACGGTGTTTTTAATTTTGATGTTACCAAATACATGTGTGATTTTTAATTTTATAATAATTAAAAAAAATGGGTAGAAATAGCCATCGAAGTTGCTGTGTGGTAAATTGTAAAAATACGAGTGCAAAAAGTGAGTGTAAATTTTATAAATTTCCGACTGCCAAATGGAGTGAGGAGGCAAAAGTAAGTAGTATCCCTACCTTAATTTTAGTAACAATACTGAAAATAGCTTTTATTCTAATAAGTTTAAGAAAAATAACACATTCAAATTTATAATTTGTATTTAAAACTGAGAAAATAATCAAGGTGCATTTAATGCTTTATAATTATTTTCTGTAAAAGATTTTTTTTAATTTGATATTTCATTATAAAAAATTATTTGTCATATGTCTCAAATAATTAAATCTATTATTAATATTTTATAATTTTTTATGAAGTCCTGACGGATCACAATGGATTCCCAAACCATACGATTACATTTGTAGTGATCATTTTATTAGAGGTAAAAAATCTGAAGAGAAGTTAAGTCCTAGTTACATTCCTACTATATTTCCTCCAATTGACAAGTTTCGAAATATGAATAAAGTTTTCGGGTTTTCGCTTTGGACAGGTTAATAATTAGTAAAAAAATAATTATAAAACAAAACAAAAATTATACAATAAAATTAATTCTTACAAAATGTAATTTTGTGATTTTTGAAAATATAATGACCTTTTTAGGTACAAGCGTTTAAAGGATCGTCAAATGAAAAAGAAATTACCATCAACAACTTATACTAAGCCACCAATTAATAAATTTGTTGAAATAATGATTGAAAATCCACCAGTATTACCACAGAAAGTCGACCAAATTTTGATGTTAATTCTCAAACCTTTATTTGCAACAGATACGTCAAAAATGAAATATGTCATGCTAAAACTCAAACAGAAATTACAGAAGTTACTGGAGCAAGCAAAGTTAATAATAGTAGTAAAAAGTATGCAACAAAAAATTGTGGGACTGTTCATAAGCTATTTGTTGATCAAGAATGTCAAGTGGATGATTCACGGTTTACAGGATTTTCGTCAATAACTAAGAATCAAGAGTTAATTGATATTGCAGGTGTTAGTTTTGAAAATGTTAAATTGTTATTAAAAAGAGTGAATAATACACGCAGAAAATGCATAGTGCTAAAATAAGATAGATTGCTAATATTTTTAATTAAAATGAAAACAGGCTTAACATTCTCAGCGCTGAGTGTATTATTCAATGTTCATAGGACGACTATTTCAAGAATTTTTTTAAAAATCTTGCAAAAGTTGGCTGGCACGACTAGAAATTTAGTATTTTGGCCAAAAATTGACGCTGTACAAGATACAATGCCTGAATGTTTTCATCCGGAATACAGTAATACCAGAGTTATTATTGACTGTACAGAATTCAGGATTGAAATTCCTGCATCTGTGGACAATCGTGTTTTTACATTATAAAAAAAATTTCACTGCTAAAGTTCTTATTGATATTACTCCGGGAGGTTTTATTTGTTTAAAATCCAAAGTAGCTGGAGGTGAAAGTCTGACTCTCAATTGACAATCGAATCAGGTCTGCTTGATTTATTAGAAGGTGATGATATTGTTTTAGCGGATAAAGGATTTCCAGAAATTAAGACTGTGATTGATTCAAGTGGTAAAAAAATAAAAATTTCAATGCCACCGTTTTTACTTAAAGACAACGAATTTACAAAGAAACAAACTGAAGAAACGTAAAGTGTTGCAAGAGTAAGGATTCACGTGGAAAGAATAATGCAACGTCTGAGAACCTATGGAATGTTATATAAAATTCCAGAAGATTTATTCCATTGTATTGATGACATTATGCATGTGTGTTGTGTTTTAGTTAATTTACAGCCCCCAATATTATCTGATAAAAAAGATACAGATAATGGATAGTAAATTATGAAACCGTTCTTCAAAGTAATTGCATTTATTTTTTGAAAGCTTTATAAAATTTTGTATTAATTTAAAAACAAGTTATCATAAAAAAATTGAACATTAGTGTAACAAAATAATAAATATTTAAAATTAAGTTAAGATATTTTCAATATCAAACCCTGTGAAACTTCGGTCCTGTTGCAGTTTTTATCTTCACTGTCATCCAAATTTTCAGTCTTTTAAAATTATGAATCACTACCATCCTTCTTATTATCCGGAATCACAGTCTTATACAGAACAGGTAAATACTTTTTAAAATAAAACACTTCACTTTTTAAAATTGCTGTTTTGTGAATTCTTCATCACGATGTACGTCAACGATGCAACAACCATTTGGCACTGGTGAATAAACAAATAGTTCACAGACAGTCATACCACTGACATACATTTGGACTTGAACTTGAGTGTAGTAAGGATAAGTTGTTTTCAGCATTAATTTATTGTCAATAAACTGCAAGTACTTCACATTCTCTAAAAAATTAACGATCGCTTTTTTTTTCGACAGAGCTAGGACATTTAAATTCAACTATTTTTAAAACACATTCATCTTCTACAACAATACCATCAAGACTAGCACAGAGCCAAGGTTGTTTTTTACAAACATAACACCAGTACGTTTAACTGTACAGTTACAAAGCTGTTCATAACTTTCTTTGGTATAAGATTCATGTTTTAAACCATATCTAGTCGATATACAATCAATCTTTGTAGGATGTAAAATCTCTGATATTAATTTTTCGATAGGTTTTTTGGTAAGTATCTTAATACTGTGTACATTGGTACTAGCTAAAATCCGCAAACGCCGAGATTTAAACCAATCGTCGCAGGATTATTGCCCCATTGTTTTGCAAGCTAAATTAACAATGCTTTCTTCTGACAGTTTGATATTTTTTTCGTAGAAGCCTTGTAGGTTTTCAAGTAACTGATGATTTTTTGAGTACAAATGGTGATCATCGTTGTAAATAAAAAAAAAATATGCATACAGCGTCTTTTTTGTCAATGTTCTGCTCAACTTCTGTCAATAAAAAATTCAAGACATTCTTCACAGTGTGCAAATTATTTTTATTACATTGAGCTGTCAAAATTTGGTTCAAAGGAGAGTTTGAGATCAATTCAGATAGCTGGACTTCCTGCGGTTCTGGCAGCTTTTCATATTTATAAGGACTCAAATTTTCGAAATATTTTCCTTTTAAGTATTTATGTTTTGCAAATTGTCGCGGACTGGGCTTACCACACTGTTGCTCGATACTCGTTTTAGATGCGCTTTCTTCGTTATTAATAAAATAAATTAATGCGGCAATGTGTTCGTATTTTTTACTGTGCTTATAAACACAATTGTATCGCACGTCAGTCACACGTCGGGCTACATTTATCTGAAATACAACAAATGGTTAAAGAGTATTTAAACTCACCCCTTACCTGGGCCCAGCGGGAGGTACCTAAATGACCGACCCCAACAGACCCTCACAGCATGTGTTTGTATGCACTTACGATTTTACAATCTATTGTTTAAATTTAAAAAAATATGTTATTAATTTTTTATTAATAAAACCAAATAAAGCAATATTTATTATTTGATCTTGAAAATTTATATTAAAACAATAAAACATCTAATTGTTATTTACGTTGTCGAATAACTCGTCACTTTATTAAATAACTTAAATTATTGTGACGATGGTTTTTAACATCTCGGACATGTTCTGCAAGAGCGAGATTTTTACCTTTGATGACAGTTTGAGGATGAAAGTCAATGTTATGACTAATTGCTATCCATGGTTGCTGTCAAGCTGAAAGTTTAACATTTATACATTAATTATGTAGTAATTTTTGTAATATAAACCTATTAAAAATTATAACATTCTTATTTAATAATACTTATTTTTCGGTTAATAATCAATTATACAAACAAACATTTGGAACAACAATGGGTTCTTCAATTTACTCTTATTACAGACCACCAACACTTACTGTTAAGTGTTTTTTTTATTTTAATTCTCTTTGTGTTAAGACGGTCCTGTGAGAAATGCTCTCGTAATCGGGGTGTCGACCACCGGGAACCTGCGCATGGCATTCATGTTAGACTTTTCAAGCAGTATAAACGTATAAACACATTTCTTTCTGTTTACGTTATTTTTTACACAGAGTTTGTTCTTAACAGTAAAGTTAGTTTAATTCTTTTCATTTGTTTAATTACGAACCAAAACAACACACAATAACATATGGTCCTTCGTACCCGGATTGAACAACAAGTGAAATATTCTGGTTTATGTTCAATTCTTTATCGCCATTGCCGGCCGTTACTTGGACGAGTCCATTTTGAAACTCAGAAAACTAAGGAAAACTATCACGTGGAAAAAAGCTGATTACTTGGAAAGAAGAAACAAAGATCAGTGCAAACCTTCATTTTCTTACCTTTATAAAACACACAAGATTCTATTTTATTGTTGAATAGCAGCCGCCTGCGACTTTATCCGCGTGAACTTTAGTTTTTTGCCACCCAATTTCATACAAATTTTCAACCCCTATTTTAAATCCTTAGGAGTTAAATTTAAAAAAGTCATTTCTTACTACACCACTACGTAATAGAAAAAAATTATTTTCGAATTTTCAAGATTCTACGCGTCTATCGACAGTGTCATGTCGGCCAGCAGCAGCGTGCTACCGCCTTACCGCTCCACACACCCCGCACATTAAAGCGCGAGTAGTATTAGACTATTATTATTTTAAAACTATTAAAACTTGCATGCTATATGCAATCAAAATCTCAGCCCGATCGGTTAGAAATTCACAAAGTTTCATACAAACTTTCATCCCCTATTTTATCCCTTAGGGGTGGAATTTATTAAAATCCTTTCTTAAGCAATGACTACGTCATAGTAGCTACATGCACGCAAAATCTCAGCCCGATCGGTTTGATATTGGCAAAGTTTCATACAAACTTTCATCCCCTATTTTATCGCCTTAGGGGTAGAATTAATCAAAATCCTTTATTCGAGGATGCCTACGCCATAGTAGCTATATGCATGCAAAATCTCAGCCCGATCGGTTTAAAATTGACAAACTTTCATCGCCTATTGGATCCCCTTAGGGATGATATTTATTAAAATCCCTTCTAAGGAATGCCTACGTCATAGTAGCTATATGCATGCAAGATCTCAGCCCAATCGGTTTTAAATTGAAAAAGTTTCATACAAACTTTCATCCCCTATTTTATCTCCTTGGGGGTGGAATTAATCAAAATCCTGTCTTAGGGGATGCCTACGTTAGATTAGCTATATGCATGCAAAATCTCAGCCCGATCGGTTTAAAATTGACAAACTTTCATACAAACTTTCATCATCTATTTAATCCCTTTAGGGGTGTAATTTATCAAAAATCCTTTCTTGGGGGATGCCTACGTAATAGTAGCTATATTCATGCAAAATCTCAACCTGATCGGTTTAAAATTGACAAAGTTTCATACAAATTTTATCTCCAATTCTATCCCTTTGGGGGTGGAATTATTCAAAATCCTTTTTTAGCGGGTGCCTACGTCATAACATCTACCTGCGTGCCAAATTTCAGCCCCATCCGTCCAGCGGTTTGAGCTGTGCGTTGATAGATCATACAAACTTTCATCCCGTATTTTATCCCCTTGGGGGTGGAATTAATCAAAATCTTTTCTTAGCGGATGCCTACGTCATAATATCTACCTGCATGCCAAATTTCAGCACCATCCGTCCAGCGGTTTGGGCTCTGCGTTGATAGATCACTATGTCAGTCAGTCAATCAGTCAGTCAGTCACCTTTGAGTTTTATATATATATAGATTTACTTTATTGTTTGTCGATATATGATATAATATCGTTTCTTAACATCTTAATTTTAATTTGAGATTTAAAATTGTTCGATTGTATTTATTACATACTTTAGTTAAAAATGGAAATTGCTAAACAAAACAGAACCGCTGTTAAGGGTTCATTGACGCGCTTTATTACTTATTTCGACAATATTAAAGGTACACTTCCTGAGTCGATTAAAATTAATGAATTGCAAATTAGGCTCAATGCAGCTGAAAAACTATTGGATTTAATAACTCACAAAGTCAGATTGAATCAATAAATTCAGATTATAAAAAAAACATTGACACTATTCACGTAACTGTACGAGAAAATTTTAAAAATAAATATTACTCAATAATAGCCCAAGTGAATCAATTTATTTGTGATTTTTATGGGTCTCAAACTAATCAAGCTCAAAGTAATGCCTTAAGTTCAAATCAAGTTCAGTTGACCAATTTTAAGTTACCTTCATTAAGCTTACCAGTTTTTGATAGAGAATATGATCAGTGGTATATTTTCGTCCATCATAGACAAAAATTTATCATTAACAAAAATTCAGAAGATTCATTATCTTAGACTGTCCTTGAAGGGAAAAGCTGCCGAGACTATAAGATCCCTTGAAATTTCTAGTAATAATTACGATGTAGCTTGGAAATTAATCACAGATCGTTTTAAAAATAAACAAATTTTAGTAAATAATCATATTAAACATATTTTTAACCTACCTCACCTTGACAAGGAATCTAATCAAGGCTTAAAACAATTGAGATATCCTCATCCTCTCCTGCTTTAAAAGCATACTGGTCCCAATGGAACTCGCTCGACGGATTGCAAAAACATTTAGAAGCACTTCGAGTTCTAGAATTACCAGTTGACAATTTATGTAATTTCAACGAAATTAGATAACGGTTCCAGGCGCGAATGGGAACTATTTAACAAAACGGAAACTCTACCTACTTTGACTAATTTCATTGATTTTTTAAAAGATCGTTGCAGATTTTTAGAAACTTTAGAAGCTACTAAAGAAAACCATAATAAATCTTTTTTTGACAAAGGATTGCAGATCTTCGGACTGTAGAAAATGCCACAAAGTTCATCACACACTTCTACATTTCCCTAATCCAAAAAGAGCCAACATTATTAATGAGCCCACTACTCATACTGAACCACCTAATAACCAAAATGACTCCGAAATTACACAAGTTCATACAGTACAAAACGTATTAGATGAAATTGTTTTAACATCAAATAATGCATTCACGAAACCTATGGTACTGCTATCTACAGCAATAGTTAAAATTTCAGATAAACACGGAAAGTGGCATGACTGCAAGGTTTTATTAGATTCAGGTTCTCAGAGCAATTTTATCTCCGAAAACCTTTGCAAAATTTTAGATTTGCCCCTTAATAAAATCGACTTTTTAATTTCGGGCATCAACCAAGTAACCTCTAATATAAATTATCGAACATCGATTAAAATCCAATCAAATTACAATGACTATAAAACTACAATTTCTTGTTTAGTATTGGTGGTGTTATACCTTCATTTACATTTAATCAAAACCTATTAACGCTACCTGACAACATTACTTTAGCTGATCCGAGGTTTAACGAATCTTCTCCCATTGACCTAATAAACGGCGCAGAAATATTTTGGTAAATTGTCAGTATTGGGCAAATTAAATTGGGGAAAGATTAACCAATTTTACAAAAAACTAAATTGGGTTGGGTCATTTCTGGTCCACTTCATTTTAAACATTTTAAATCCAACACGATTTGCAACTTCAGCATTGATGACTCACTTGATCACCAATTGCAGAGGTTTTGGGAAATTGAAAACTTTCCAAATAAACATTCTTATCAGAAGAAGATAATTTTTGTGAAAAACATTTTAAAGAAAACACTTGTATTAGAACAGATGGATTATGGCTACTGTAATAAATGTAAAATGTAATAGTTGGCAACAATTATAATAAATGTAAAATGTCATAGTTGGCAACAATGGCGAACTATGACATGACATATGACTGGGCTGAATAGACATTCTGAATCTAGTAGCGAAAGTGTGAAGTTTGATTTAACCTAACCTGCTTTTTATCACATGGTGCCGAAACCTGAATGGTAAATTTGTTGAAATTGAGCCATTTAAAGTAAAAATATATAAAGATAAATCACAATCACGAAGAAATCAACTGCAACGAATAAAGAAAAAGAATCATAATAAGTGGATGTTAATGATAATCAAAGATATACGCAAAAGATGGAATTTGGAGCCGCAATCTCTCCCATGTCAACCACGGGGAACATTTACGAAAATTGGAAATTCTTTCTACAAAGATTTAACAACTATCTACATGCAGCGGAAGTAACTAAAAAAAGCCAAGCCACACAATGTGCACAACTTCTACAGTTAATAGGAGATGAAGGTTTCAAGATATTTAGCACATTTAAATTTGAAGAAGATGAAACAGATAAGTTACAACCACTAATAACAAAATTCGATGCTCATTTTAAACCTAAAAGTAACATATCGAATGCAAGGTACAGTTTATTCACTCGTAAACAAGAAGAAGGTGAAAGTGTCGACAAATTTATTATGGATATAATAAATAAAGCAAAAAAACTGTGAGCTGAAAGATCTTGAAGACAGTTTAGTTAAGACATGCATTACTTGTGGTGTTGCTGATGAAAACATGAGACAACGATTACTCGAGGAAGATGATGTAAGTCTAGAAAAAGCCATAAATCTGTGTAAGAGTATAGAGTATTCCAAAATACATTCGGAAAAAATTGGGAAGTCGGAGGAAATCAACTTCCTAGGAAAATACAAAACAAGAAACCAGAAGACCCTAAAAGGATACGATACAACTAGTCCAAGTCACTCGAGAGTCCATAACCAAGCTGAGAAGAAGCAAGGATGTTACAGGTGTGGAGCAGAACATAGAGGACAGGTCTGCAGAGCCATAAAAGCTAAGTGTAATTTTTGTAATAAAATAGGGCATTATGCCAAAGTTTGTTTTCAAAGACAAATAAAATACGTAGATATAAATGATTCCGATTCAGAAGAATTATTTTTGGGGTGGTTAATGTTGATAAAATTAAATTAGATATTGATGATGATTTTGTAATAAATTTTGAGGTTAATAAAAGTACATTAAGCTGTAGGTTAGATACTGGGGCAATGGCAAACGTAATATCTATAAGGAAATTAAATTCATTAGCAAGCAACATAAAATTAAGTCCAACAAATTGTAAACTAACAACATATTCTAATGAAACACTAAAGGTTTTAGGAAAATGCACTTTGCAATGTAAATATGTAAATAATGTACATAATATAACATTTTGTGTTGTTGAAGTTAATTCTCCTACTGTATTAGGACTTCCAACTTGCAAAGATTTAAATATCATAAAAAGAATATATACAATAAAATCTAATGAAACTACAAACAGTTCTAGTGAAGCTATTTTCAAAATTGATGATTCTGACGTAAAACAAAGATTTAATAATGTTTTTTCAGGTATTGGTTGCATGGATGAGCCATACTCGATAAGGTTAGACGAAAATGCAAGACCTATAGTGCATCCTCCAAGAAAAATTCCATTACAATTAAAAGAAAAGCTAAAAACTGAGCTAGCTGAAATGGAGAAAAATAAAATAATTGAAAAAGTTGATGAACCAACAGACTGGGTTAATTCATTAGTAATAGTAAGAAAACCCACAGGTAACTCAATTAGAATTTGTATAGATCCTAGGGACTTGAATAAAGCTATTAAAAGAGAGCACTTTCAACTCCCTACGATTGATGAAATTGCTGCAAACTTGTCTGGTAACAGATTCTTCAGCATTCTTGACGCATCAAAAGCGTTTTGGAGCGTCAAGCTTGATGAAGAAAGCAGTAAACTATGCACATTTAATACATGTTTTGGTAGATATTAATTTTTAAGACTGCCTTATGGCATAAGCTGAGCTAGTGAAGTATTTCATAAAAGATTTAGTAAGATATTTGATATGGAGGGTGTACAAACATATATAGATGATTTAATATTGTACGGCTCCTCCAAGCAACAACATGATACACGTTTACTTGAAGTTTTAAAAAGAGCTGTAGAAAATAACATGAAGTTCAATTATGGAAAATGCAAGTTTGGTGCAGAAAGCATAAAATTTTTAGGTTTTAATTTCAGTAAATCAGGCCAAACTGTTGACAGTGACAAAGTTAAAGCCATTCTAGATATGAAAAAACCAGAGAATAAAAAAGATGTGCAGAGATTATTAGGTATGATAACTTATTTATCCAAACATATAAAAAATTCATCTGGTTTAACAGCACCTTTAAGGGAATTAATTAAAGAAAATATTGAATGGCACTGGATACCCAAACATGACAGATGCTTCACTGAAATAAAAAATAGAATTTCATCAACCCCAGTCTTAAGACATTTTGATATTAAAGAAAAATGTTTGATAACAGTAGATTCATCTAAAGATTCAATAGGTGCAGCACTGTTACAAAAGGGTCAACCAGTTGCATATATATCAAAAGCTTTAACTTTGACACAGCGCAATTATGCTCAGATTGAAAAAGAATTACTTGGAGTCCTGGTTGCATGCGAAAAATTTCATAAATATATTTATGGAACCAAATTTGACATAGAAACTGATCATAAACCTCTAATATAAATAGTCAAAAAACCACTAATTAATGCACCTCCACGTCTCCAAAGAATGCTTTTTAAACTACAAAAATATGATTTTAATCTTAGTTATAAAAGAGGTAATGAATTGTACATAGCTGACACACTATCTAGATGTTGCTCAGAAACCCCAGAGTTTAAAAATGACTTAGATAACCAACTTGAATCTCAAATTTGTCTAGTTAAATTATCAATGAATGTATCAAGCTCTTAGCTTCAAAGAATCAAGGAAGAAACTATTAAAGATAAAAATTTAAGTGATTTGAAAACTTTCATAACCAAAAATTGGCCAAAAAACTTGGATATATTGCATAAAGACTTAAAGATATTTTTCAAAATTAAAAATGAAATTTCCGTCCTTGATAATTTGATGTTTAGAAATAATCAAATAATAATTCCTCAATCAATGAGAAAAGAAATGTTAAAAAGAATACATTACGGCCATCAAGGTATAAATAAATGTAAAATGTTAGCTCGACAAACTTTGTACTGGCCATCAATGAGCACTGATATAGAGAAAGAAGTCAAAAGTTGCATAATATGTCCCCAATTTTCTAACAAAAGAAGAGAACCTTTAACCCCTCACAATATTCCAAAGCTTCCTTGGGAGGAAGTTGGATCAGATATATTCTATATAGGCCAAAAAAGCTATCTAATAATTACAGACTATTTCAGTAAATACCCAGAAATTTGTCTCTTAGAGGACACAAACAGTCAAACCATAATCACTCATGTAAAATCAATTTTTGCTCGTCATGGAATTCCAAAAATCTTTTACTCTGATGGTGGTACTCAATACACGTCGGATTTATTTAATAAATTTTGCCAAGAGTGGGAATTCAAAAGCATCAAATCAAGGCCTGAAAGTCACAGGTCAAACGGTTTAAGTGAAAAACATATTCAAACTTATAAAAAAGCTTTAAGAAAATAATTTAAAGATAACAAAGACATCTATTTAACTTTATTACAACTTAGAAACACCCCCATAGACGTAAATTTGCCAGCCCCATCACAACTTCTAATGTCGAGAACTCTAAGAACCAATATCCCCACAACAAATGAATTGCTAAAACCAAAAGTAGCTAACATTAAAAATGTAATCAATCGATTCCAAAATATTCAAAATACTCAAAAATTTTATTATGACAGAGGTACAATCAACTTAAATCCTATCAATGAAAATTAAAGAGTATATATTAGACATGAAAATGGAAATGTAAGAGAAGGTATTGTCACCAAAAAATTAAGAGACAAAACCTACTCAGTAAAATTAAAAAATACGGGGTCAGAGATTGCAAGAAATCGCCAATTCCTGGTACCAATTCCTGCCACCTCTGACTGCGAAACCTTAGAATGTGAAGATATAAACTACACTCCAAATGTAAACGCTGAATACATTTAGCCTGATGCAGACGCTGAATCTATTCAGTCGGATAATGAGGTTGTATTGCCATCAAAAACATCTTCTGGTCGAAATATTAAAAAACCAGCAAAGTTGAATTTGTGAGCTTATTTAGACTATCTTTTGTCAATAGGAAGGATAATGTTAACTTTTAAGTTTCTAATTAGTTAGTAAGTTTTTTTTTGAACTTGAATTTTGTCTTGTTAATAAGTTTTTGAATTTTGTTTTGTATAAAAAAAGGAGGATGTAATAAATGTAAAATGTAATAGTTGGCAACAATTATAATAAATGTAAAATGTCATAGTTGGCAACAATGGCGAACTATGACATGACATATGACTGGGCTGAATAGACATTCTGAATCTAGTAGCGAAAGTGTGAAGTTTGATTTAACCTAACCTGCTTTTCATCACAGCTACCAAAAGATTTTTATCACTCGAAAACCAATTACTCAACAAAACAAATCTTTTAACTCAGTATTATGAGTTCATAAAAGAATACATTTCATTACCGCATATGTCATTAGTTACAAATCCTGATGACAACACAGGCTTCTTTTTACCCCACCATTGTTTAGTCAAAGGGTCCAGCACTACAACAAAATTACGCGTAGTTTTTGACGGAAGCGCAAAAACATCGACGGACTACTCTTTGAACGATATAATGATGGTTGGTCCTACTATTCAGGAGGACTTATTTTCCATTGTACTTCGATTTAGAAAATACAATTATGTCTTAACGGCGGATATTACAAAAATGTATCGTCAAGTTTTTCTTAATAGCGAACATCGTCAGTTGCACAAAATCCTATGGCGTTTTAATCCAGAAGATGACATTTCCGTTTACAATATTAACACTGTCACATATGGCACTGCAAGCGCCTCTTTCTTAGCCATTCGCTCAATGCATGAAATTGCGTACATGTATAGAGATACTCATCCCGAAATCACGATTTTTACGTGGACGACTTACTGACTGCTGACGATTCAATCGAACAAATTTCACACATCAAGGAACATTTGTCAATTCTGCTCGAAAAACACGGGTTTCCACTAAGGAAGTGGATTTCGAATTGTACTAATATACAAAGCAAAGAAGACTACATGCTTACAATTGGACGCAATGAACCTAATAAAACTTTAGAATTACTTTGGAATCCCATTCAAGACTATTTGGAGTACTCTATAGGTCCTAATGCTAGCTTTAGCAAAACTACAAAACGTCAGATAGTATCATCTATATTGCAGATTTTTGATCCGCTTGGCTTGCTCTCTCCTGTTACCATCATAGCAAAAACCATAATGCGGGAACTTTGGAAATTAAAAATATCTTGGGACGAAAGCATTCCAATGGATCTCTATACAAAATGGTCAACTTATCGCAAGGGACTTGATGAACTAAATAATATAAAGTTTTCCTCGTCACGTTTTGTGTTTAAATCCTATTTCCGTACAATTGCATGCGTTTTGCGATGCATCACAAATCGCCTATGGTTGTTGCATTTATTTAAGATCTCTTGATTCATTTGGTAAATACCACTGTTATATCTTATGTGCTAAAACCAGAGTGGCTCCGTTAAAACAATTGACCATACCAAAACTTGAATTATGTGGTGCTGTTCTCTTGGTTGATCTTGTTAATAAAGTAAAGGAATCTACACAATTATCAATTGATAGATATTTTTAATGCGATTCAAAAATCGTACTACCTTGGATTAACTCTTCCCCTAGTATATAAAAAACATTCAATGCAAACCGAATCGCACACATACAAAACTTAACAGACTCAGATTGTTGGCATTACGTTTTCATTACAAAATCCCGCAGATCTTTTGTCGCGTGGAGTCATTGCTTCCAAATTGATTGGTTCAAAGCTTTGGTTCCACGGTCCAGATTGGCTCAACCTGCCTGAAGCCGAACAGCCGATCAATCTTAGTTCATTTATTATGCCGACAAACGAACTTCCTGGCGTCAAAACAAGTAAAACATTTGTCAGTACGGACACCGATTTTATCAATAACTTTAATAAATTCTCTCGATTAATAATATAATACTACACAAATGCTTTGCTTGGATTATCCGATTCAAAAACGATTTAAGAGCATCTCGTTCCTCTAGACAAATTGGTCCTTTAACAACTGCAGAAATGCAGGAATCTTTAAATTTATTAGTTTTCATTGTTCAACAGCATACTTTTCAGCAAGATTACTTAACTCTTTTAAAGGGAGAAACCTACAAAGGCAAGCTTCTAAGTTAACACCCATTTGTACATACCGATAGAATAATTAGAGTCGGTGGAAGAATCCGAAATTCAAATTTTAATTTTAACAAAAAGCATCCTGCTGTACTTCCAGCAAACGGTCATTTTATTACTCTTTTAGCTAATTACGAACATCTTCGTTTGTTTCATGCTGGACCGCAATTGCTATTATCTTCTATTCGCGAACGCTATTGGCCACTTTCTGGAAAAAAATTGGTAAAAAAGGTAGTGCGTAATTGCATACATTGCTTTCGCTTGCAAGCTAAACCGGAAAAGCATTTAATGGGTGACTTACCCAAAGAAAGAATCACCATCTAAGCCACAAGTTGTAAACGTTTACAACTTGTGGCTTAGATTATGCTGGTCCAATTTCAATTAGAGATAGGAAAACCAAAAAATTTTAGATAATGGCTTACATTGCTTTATTTATTTGTTTCGCTACCAAGGCAATACACTTGGAGGTTGTCAACGATTTATCCTCTGAATGTTTTTTAGCCGCCTTGAGAAGATTCTTTTCAAGACGAGGTAAGTCTGTTAAAAAATTTTCGGACAACGGTACAACCTTTGTTGGTGCAAATAATGCACTTAAAGATTTTTTTACAAATTGCGGAGAAACTGTATCTCGTGATTTAACCACTGACGGTATAAATTGGAGTTTTATTCCTGCGAAATCTCCACACTTTGGCGACCTTTGGGAAGCTGGGGTTAAAACTGTCAAATATCACTTTAAAAGAATAATGGGCAATGCTATTTTAACTTATGAAGAGTTGTCGACAATCTTATGTCAAATAGAATCTTGTGTAAACTCTCGTCCAATATACATACCCTTTATATGACGACCCAAACGATACACTTCCCTTGACCCCTGCACACTTTTTAATTGGTGATACCATGACCTCTGTACCTGATCATAACTGGTTAGAAGTTCCCATGAATAGATTGTCCAGATGTCAACAAATTTTACAAGGATTTTGAAACAAATGGTCCAAAGAATATATATCCCATTTGCAACAACGAGTGAAATGGAAGCAAAATTTTAATTCTATTCTAAAACCTGGTGTGCTAGTGTTGTGTAAGGACGACAATCTTCCTCAACTGAAATGGAGCATTGGCCGAATCATCGCTGTTCATCCTGGAAAGGACAACATAATTCGTGCTGTGACATTAAAGACCTCTACCGGGACTTACAAGAGACCAGTGATTAAACTGTACGTTTTTCCGAATCAAGAATAGATTTATCCTTCTCGTTGAAAGCCTGTAGGCTTTCAAAGGGGGCGGCTTATGTTAAGTGTTTTTTTATTTTAATTCTCTTTGTGTTAAGAATGTCCTGTGAGAAATGCTCTCATAATCGGGGTGTCGACCACCGGGAACCTGCGCAGGGCATTCATGTTAGACTTTTCAAGCAGTATAAACGTATAAAAACATTTCTTACTGTTCACGTAATTTTTACACAAAGTTTGTTCTTAACAGTAAAGTAATTTTAATTCTTTTCATTTGTTTAATTACGAACCACAACAACACACAATAACACTTACATGGTTATTCTCGATAAAAGACCTCGGTAGCCGTTTAGCACGTTGGCGATTAAAACTTGAAGAATATAATTATAAAATAGAACATCGACCTGGGAAGGTTAACAAAAACGCCGACCTTATCCCGAATAAAAATAAACCATTTTTAACAAGGTGCAAATTTCAGAAATAGATGCCTATACTGTGTTAAGAACGAAGACAATCAAACCAAAAAAACAGATAAAAATGATGCTGATAAAAACAAAACTGACGATAATAAAGAAATACATATCATAGACGAATACGACAAATTCCTTGAATCACATCAAACTCAATCTTTAGTAGACTATTCAAAAATAGAAATATATATCTAACTCTCAACTGCTAGATGAATCTCATAAATTTATAGTCACGTTTTTCTGGCAAAATAAATTAACTGAATTTTACGACAAAATAATAAATGGTATTTTTGGTTGTCATAAACCTAATATTTTATCCCTGACTTGTCTTCCACTTAGTGCGGACTTGTAATTCGGTAATAAATTCTCTAGCCCAACGTTTCCAGAAATGTTGTTGTAACTGCTGGAGCCTCTGGAAACTGCTGAGTCGATTTTGCCTTATATCTGTCAATTCTGGGTCAGGCAAACTAGTAATTGGACGCCCAATAAGGAAATAAGAAGGGGTTACAGCGATTAGGTCATTAGGATCGTTAGAAAGGGGAATGATAGGCCTTGAATTTAAAATAGCCTCTATTTCTGTTAAAATTGTTCATTTTTCTTCAAACGTTAAGATTGAATTTTTTAACACTCGCCTTAGGTGACCCAAAGTGAGGAGAAAAAGCAGGTACAAAACTCCATTCAACTCAGAGATTATTTAGTAATTCTTTAGCAAGAATTTCGCTAAGTATCGTAATTTCTTACGCGCCCCCACAAGATTTGTGCCATTGTCCGAATAAACTTGTCCAGGTTTACCCCTAATAGCACAGAATCTACGAAATGCTGCTATAAATGATTCAGTAGTCAAATCACCAACCAGTTCTATATGAACAGCTTTCACCGTAAAACAGACAATTAAACAAATATAAGATTTTCGAATATTTAATTTATTGTTTGATGTCCCTTTTGTTAGTCGACTTTTTCCTGCACTGATACGCGCTAGGTACCTTTACGAAGGGAGAAGTACTATAAACTTAGGGTTTCGGTAAGACGAATCTACAAAGTTCGCAGTAACCTATTAAGTTAAGTATGTATAGCGTTTTCAGTATGTTCTTATAAGCATGATCAGAGGAAATTGTTGTCTATTAAAGAACCGCCGCTGTTTGACCTTCCCTATTCTTCCTACTTACCCATCCTCTCCAGGCAAAGGTTGCTCACACCTCCACGTGGTCTTTGCTGGATAATTAACTAAGATGAGCAAATATCCTACTCCTATTAACAAATATTAAGAAATTCAACCGAACCTGGTGAGTCATTATTACAATTCGAGGGTTATGAAGTTAACGCCTGTCTGAAGTTGGCGCATAATAAGGTAATCATAATTTTTTACAATTTTTATATATTATTTAAATAATCTGTTACATAAATCTCGTAAAACTGATATTGTTGTTTACATGTCACGTGACCTAATTACGTTAAAATTTATTATAAAAAGTAAAATGGTTTTTCGACTCTATTGACTGGTGATATACCGTACAAACTTTGAAAATACACCTTCTGAATTGGTTACAATTTAATTCTTAACGTTTACTGAACGATTTGCTGCAATAAGCTTTTTTAATATTATTGTGAAGGGTTGGGGACTTATAATAGTGGCTTAAGGCAATTTTTTTAAAATATTATGTCATTTAACCTGAAGTTGGCAACACTGTTAGCAAGATGGTCTACTATTGTCATATACGAGGCCAAGCTTGAGATACGACTTTAATGCCCTTTTGACAATCGAAAATTATTGACAGTTGACTGCTAGCGCCCCCTATAAATTTAAAAATTCAAAATTTGGCGCGCTTTAGCCAAGTTCCGAACCATTTAGTAGAGATTTCAATTGTGTCGGTAATGCAGATCCCTAACTTACCGACCGACCTGAAGTTGGCAACACTGTTAACAAGATGGCCGGTCTATGCGAGACCAGTTTGATACATTATACATTTTTTATCTCAGAGTGCGGTTAATACGTTTTTCACCTTTATTGACTGTTGATATAGCGAACAAACTTTGAAAACATACCTTCTGATAACGATTTGGTTATAATTTAATTTTACAATCCAAGGAATTTTTTTAAAAAATATAATTAAACGTTTTATTATTTTGAAAATGATCTGAAGTTGATACGATGACGTCACAAAGGTTTGCGCCTTAAGATCCCTAACTTACCGACCGATCTGAAGTTGGCACCCTGCTGCAAGGGTGTGGTGGAGGGGGTAAAGTCTGTCTGGCTGGCTGTATCTGTCTGGCGGAACCGGCGCCATACCTACTTTGCGCCCCTCCCCTTTCGATCGTTTAACATAATGGGTCCCGCATAATCTACACCGGTCACATGACGGTTTTTTTTGCTAAATTTCGACCAGATAAGGGCCAAAATTTATTTCTGAGAGACGATAATAATAACCAAGTACCAGCATGAAATAGCCTCAAATGCTCATAATTAAAAAGGAGTTTTGTAAAATGATATTTGTGAGATAACAACATTGGATGTCGTTTGTCAAAATTATAAGAAGCGTGAATTCTACCTCCAACCCTAATAATACCATCCTTATCCATAAAGGGGTTTAAACTAACTAACGAAGACCGTTTAGGTAAAACTTTGTTAGACATGAGACTTGACACCTCTTCGGGAAAACTTTCATTTTGACAAAATCGCACTAAAGCTAGGAGAGCATGGTTTAATTCGAATGCGGATAAAACTCTGTGTTTCTTGTGAAGGGTTTTGGAACGACAATTATTAGTAAACCGTAAAATATAGGCCATAACTCCTTGCATAGTAGAAAACTTGGAAAAATTATTAATTATAAATTATAAAGTATCTTCGGAAATTAAACAAGCGACTCGTTCCAGTCGTAAATCGGGAAGATTTTTTTGAATAGTGAATGAAGAAACTGGCCAACTTGATTGTGGTTCTGATAACCAAGGGGGACCAAACCACCACTTGGCAGATTCAAATAAATCATTACGTAATACGCCTCTTGACCGTATGTCTGCGGGATTATCTTTGGTTCGGACATGAAACAATTCATTTGGATTGGTTAGGTATTGAATAATTGATACACTGTTCTGAAAGGATGGTTGCAATAGATTTGGTTGAGATTTAATCCAGCTTAAAATGATAGAAGAATCGCTCCAGAAAAATGATTCACTAATGGAACAAGTTAAAGATTTTCGGACCTTGTTGGCAAGTAAGGCTAACAATAACGCCCCACATAATTCTAAGCGCGGAATCGTTAAAGATTTTAAGGGAGCTACCCTTGATTTTACGCATAAAAGACTTACATTTATTTTACCATCCTTGTTTATGGATCGGAGATAGATGCAACCACCAAAGGCTTCTAAAGATGAACCGCAGAACCCATGTATTTCAATCCTCTCAGGGTTTTCTATTAATCCAAATCTGGGAATTTGGTAATTACCAATAGATGATTGTTGGCATTTGAGATTTTGCCAACGAGTGCATCTCAATCGGTATGGACTTGTCCCAACTAAGTTTTAGCATCCATAACTCTTGACTCTTAACTCTTGAATCACAAGGGTCTAATAGACCTAAGGGGTTGAAAATCCTTGCAATATCAGACAGTATGGATCTTTTCGTTGTAGGAGCATCCTGGTTCCTGATATCGAAATTATATTTCAGATTATCACCTTCACAACACAAATATAAGCCTTGGTTCCTTTGTTTTCACACAATTTTAACAGGATTTTGTTCACGAACATGATCAAGAATTACCTTACTATTGGAAGCCCATTTTTTCAAAGTGGAAACAACCACCGTTTAGGATTAATTGTTTTGCTAGGTTGACGAATCCACACCCGGTAAGATCATCCATGTAAAAATCATGGCATTTTGTATGGCAAGTTCTTTGAGACAGCGTACTGCCAGTCTAGAAGCCGAAGCTGTACCATATGTAACCGTGTTGAGTTGAAAAATTCGGAGATCATCCGAAGAATCCTTTCTTCACAATACTTTTTGTAATGATCTCAGTTCCGGAGATACCAAAATCTGACGATACATTTTTAAGATATCGGCACAAAAGACTAAAGGCTGTTGTCGAAACCTCAAGAGGATTGAAATTAGGTCCTGCTGTATTGTTGGACCTATATGTTGGATCGTGTTTAAAGACTCACCTGACGTAGAGATGCATGACTCATCGAATACTACCCTTAATTTGTTAGTTTGGTTTTTCTCATTTAACACGCCATGGTTTGGAAGAAAGTATTCGATATTATGTGACGAAGTAGCGTCTACTAAAGACATATGGTTTAACCTGTGATATTCATCCAAGAATTCGGTATAAAGAATTTTCAATTCAGGATTTTTTAACAAACGTTTTTCCAGAGATAAAAACCTAGTTAAGGCTATATCTTTTGTTTTGCCTAGGTTGGCAGGATTTTCCTTGAAAGGAATTTGCACGATGAATCTACCTTCTGAAGTTCTTTTGGTTGTTTTTTAAAATATTTCTTCACATTCTGAAGGAGGTAAGCATGATGGAGCAGAATGATTTTTTTTTTATTTTTCCCAAAATTTTCTTAAACAATCTTCCAAATCTTAGTCATTCCTTTGTTCTTTATGGTTGCTTGTAAAATGACAGAAGATATAATTTAATGATGATTTTACAGGACCCGATACTACCCAACCAAGCAAAGTTTTTTGAAGAATAGGAAGCCCAGGACCTATACGGATTTGACCAACACATAATAGATTGTAAAAATGTTCAGCACCTACTGAGATGTCAATAGGCTAACAAGTATTAATGAGTTGACTTGGTATACTTTCATTGATGATAGAAGTCACTAAAGTAGATAATTTCAAATAAAAGGATTTTATCATAGATTTTAAACGAAGATAGCACAACTTATTTATTTCAGAGGTAACTTGATTTATTCCTACTACTGATATCTTAATATTTGTTGTTTGTAAACCTAAACGAGAACAAGCGGCTTGTGATATGAAATTACTTTGCGATCCTGAATTTAATAGCAGTCTACAAGATTGAAAACTTCCGCGGCTATCAAGAACGAATACTTGTGCGGGGAACAATAAGGTAGTTAGGTTCTGACCACCAAAATAATTAACAGTAGCAGTCGTTTCGTTATCTGATCTCCTTACTACAGAACAGGTTGATTGTTCTTGACTTAATGTTGTTATAGGTTCAGATCTGTCTAAGTGTAAAAGAGTATTGTGTTTGGCCTTGCATTTTCTGCAAGGTCCTAAAAAACAGTGTTTGACCATATGGTTATTACGAAGACAGTTTTGTTAACAGCTTGTATTCTATGTTCAACTGAAAGATGCGCAAACTCTGGACAAGTTTGAATGTAGTGATTAGGTTTTTTGCAATAAACGCAGTTCACCCTGTTTTCGCATTGATTTTGATTCCGAGATTCCCCCAGGTAGCTATTTGTTTTTTGTTTAAATTGTTTTATACCTAGCGGAAAGAGTTTCTAATAAATCAGCCTTTCCCTTAATAAAACTTTT
Source organism: Altica lythri (assembly GCA_964028335.1). NCBI lineage: Eukaryota > Metazoa > Arthropoda > Insecta > Coleoptera > Chrysomelidae > Altica > Altica lythri. The sequence goes on along the minus strand of OZ034806.1, from coordinate 9,833,108 downwards.
GAACACGTCCAAGGTTGCGACTTCATTAGGATTTTTTATTGATTTTTTATACTCTTCGCAATCTCTAGATGATGTTTTATCGAGTTTATTTGAAAGAATGAATATTAACATAGTATCCCAAGAATTAACCGGTTGTTTTAAGATTTCTAATGATCTAAGATGTTTTATAACCGTATCTAACCGTTTTCTTAATTTAGAAGCAGATTCATTTAAAATAGCTGAAATATTGAATATCTGTTGAACATGATTATGAACCAATAAATCACTGTTGCTATAACGGTTTAATAAAACATCCCAAGCGGTTTTATAATTTTCTTCAGTAAATTCTTGTGATCTAATAACTTATGGGGTAATGCGTCCAACGCGATTCGCATTTTTCGCCTGCAAAAACGAGCAGTAAGGGTCATGTCAAATCCTCAATTTAACGAGTCTTGCCGTTTTTCCAAAGACTTAAAATCTTACCACTTCCTTGTCAATATATTCTGCATACCGTTCTAGAAATCCATAAAAACAACAAGGCTCTTGCCCATAATTCTGATTATCACAACTACTCTACAAGGGGTGGTGACTTGATAAGAAGTACACGCTTCCGTCTTGAAATCTCGAGGCGAAACTCTTTGGACATTCGCTTATATAACAAGATTCCTAGTTCGGTAAGATCTGAAAAATTTCTTGTTTTTAAACGCATTGTCAAATGTTTCTTAATAACACACTGTTTTTACAGTATCGAAGAGTACCTTAACTGTAATTATGCCATTAATGAATAGACACCTTTTCAACTTGTTTTAATATACTGTTTTTTTCTTTGTAGGTAATTATATAGGTTATATATTTTTTTCTTTTTTTAATGTTCTCTGTGTTTGACCCACAACATGTTTATATGGCATATTTACGTGTATTATGTACTTTACATTTATATTTTTAAGTATGTATTTTATATTTACATTTATGTATTTCTTTACTTAATGGACCTGCTATAAACTTACTGTAATAAGTTACATAGTCAAATAAATCTATCTATCTATCTATCTATCTATCTATCTTAAGCAATTTCTTCACGTAGGAAGTCATTTCAACTACAAAGTTCTCGTTCTCGACGACTTGGCGTAAAACTCGATTAATATCATCTGGTCGACGTAGTTCTCGACCAACAGTTAGATAAGCTGGAGAATAAGCGGTGCTAGATATTAAGGCGGTATTCATCGCAAATCGGATTGAGGATAATTTCTCGGGCCAACTGGGATGGTCGTGGCCTACCTGAATTCCTAGTTGCGTTTTGAGATCTCGATTCCTTCTCACGACGGGGTTGGCTTTCGGATGGTAAGCAAGAGTAAATTGATGCCGGATTCTGAAAACGAAGGTGACGTGTTGTAGTACAGCACCAACGAATTGTGGTCCATTGTCGCTCGCAAGTTTCTTCGGGAACCCATATCGAAGAAAGACTTCGTCGATGAGTTTTCTTGCACAACACTCAGCTGTGGCTTTCTTAAAAGCGAAGAGCTCTATCCATTTAGATGTCAGGTCTTCAACAATCAGGATCGTCGTCTCTCCTTCTTTAGATGTCGGTTGAGGACCGAATAAGTCAAAGGCGATGGCTTTAAATCGGTGGTTTGGAGGAGTTGACTGCAGTAATGATGCTGGTTTGCTGTTGGAGGGTTTATAACGTTGGCATGGGATACACTTCTTGATGTGTGCGACAACGTCCTTTTTTATTCCCTTCCAATAATATCGACTTTTTATCTTGTGTAGTGTCCTCTCTACACCGTAGGGACTTGCTTCGGGCATATCGTGTAAGGCGTGTAATACTCGCTGAACTTTTGGGTACGACCTGTTGAGCTTCTTCGGATTCACCTTCGGGTTTGTATCGGTGAAGTACTCCTAAGAACATGACAAACCCTTTGTTGCTTAAGTAGTGGGTATTCTCATTTCCGTCTGGATCTTCCAGGCTCTGGACGATAGCATGCAGGTTTTCGTCTGTTTCTCGTGTTTTCCGTTCGACTGCTTCCGGAGGAGTGCTCAATTCAACTTCGACGTAAAAGATCGTCGGCTGGGCCTCTTCTTCTCCCGGACGGGATAGTGAATCAGCCATGTGATTAATTCTCCCAGGTATGTAGTCAATGGTAAGATTGTACGGCTGGAGTAGGAGTGCCTATCGTGCGAGACGACCGGTAGGTGATTTCAGGCTCATAAGCCATTTGAAGGCCTAACGGTCGGTGCTCACTCTAATTTGACATCCTTCGATATATCCTCTGAATTTGGTGATAGCCCATACAATGGCGAGTGCTTCACGTTTCGTAGTAGAATAATTTCTTTCGGACTTCGTCAGAAGTCGGCTAGCGTACTCGACGGGGTGTTCCTCTTCCGTCTCCCCCTGGACGAGAATAGCTCCTATAGCATACTCGCTAGCGTCGGTTTGTATAGTGAACGGACATTTACTGTTGGCTGGCTGAAGGACTGGTGCTTTGCAAAGGAGCTTCTTTAGGCTGTCGAAGGCTTTTCCTTCTTCTTCAGTCCATTTCCAGGTGATTTCTTTTTTCGTAAGATCAGTGAGGCAGCGCGCCATAGCTGCGAAGTTGGGCATGAATCTCCCATAACAAGAGCATGCTTGAATGAAGGAAAGAACCTCCTTTTTGTTCCGAGGGGGCTGTCTCTCTCGAAACGCTTGCGTTTTCACCGGGTCGGTGTGGATTTCTTCTGGGGTGATGAGGTGTGCTAGGTAACGTACTTCTGTGCAGCAAAATGTCGTCTTCTCCTTGTTTATTTTCAGACGATAAGCACGGAGTTAAGTCATCACTTGGCGGAGATCTTCTAGGTGTTGTTCATATGTTGGAGACAATACAATAAGGTCGTCTAGATAGACCAATAATTGGACGTGAGGAAGTTCTCGAACAAAGCGGTCCATGAGTAGTAGTTATTCTATGTATGTTCTAAGTTACAACCCTTAATCGATTTGTTATGATATACCCCAGCACCCCAGCCCTCGTGAGAGGACTATAAATTTTTTTCCGCCCCCAAAACGCTATGTATGTTCTAAGTCAGATAGTTTCAAATGCCCACTGTATAATAAGTCGACCGCAGGCATTCATGCGGAAATTGCAACTGTCTATAATTGTATGCAAGCCATATGCGGGTTAGTATCTGTGATATCCAAGTTTAATTTTTCTTATTTTTGATTTAATAATATTGAGAATAACTTTGAAAATATAGATATAGACCAGGGTAGATAATTTTTGAAACCAAAAAAAATTACTGTAGGATGAAACCCATTAGAAAAGGAGGGGAATATGATAAAAAGAAAAGGAAAAATAAATTACGGTCGATCCGAGTTCGGGAAAAGGGAGGGGGTGAGTTTTAAGGGTAAAAATTGGTTTATCTTGATTTCCGGCAAAACTACAAGTCCCATCGAAAAAAGTTAAATAGCAAAGTTGTAGGTAATGATTAGATCTACAACTTTTGTATTCACAATTTTTTCACATAACCTCAAAATTTGGGTGAAAAATTCAAATAACCAAGTTTTTGGTTTTTTATTTTTATCTTTTTCAAAAAAAAATTTTTTTCTACGAAATTTCATGAAAACTTACCTTATTATGTCCCAAATATACTGTAATTTATTTGATTTAAAATAATTATTTTTTCGCCTTATTTTAACTTAATTTCAAAAAACCACCCTTATTTTCAACTACATTAGATATTTTATTTTATGCAGTTTTCAAAGCATGCGCTTTTTAGTATTGTCTTACAATTTTTGTTATTGGATTGTATGAAAACTCTTTTTCGTGTAGTATTAAACAATACGCACAAGTGTCTGTTGTAGTAGCTTCAGTAGTTTCAAATTCAATTCGCAAAAACACAGAACCACTTTGAATAATTTCTTTTTGTCTAGAGCAGTCTATGTGAATCAACGGAGCATTACTTTTAAAATCTTGTGGATTAAAAATTGGTTGATTTTAAATTTGATGATAGTAACTTTCTTGGAAATTTGAGTACATTTCGTACAATGCAGCAAATCGTCCAGTTTTAAAATCTAACTGTAAATCATTATAAGGGTATCTCTCAGAATGTAAAAACACTTTAATATTTTTCAAGTTACAGTGATCAAACTTACTTATGTCTGCAGTAATTTTGGATTTTCGACCTTTTTGAAAGGCAACAATTATATGTCTAGGAGTTTCAATTTTTGTGCTTGTTTTAACGGCCCAAGTGTGCCTAGTTGAATTATTTAGGGAAGGGTATTCTATAAGTTGCCATGATCGAAACGTGATGGGTAAATCAACATTGCCATGAGCTATTTTATTTAATCGTAATTGTTCTTTTAAGCTTGGAGTTACATGGGGTACTAGTAGTTAAACAAGGAGAGCACGGGCTATTTTTTTGAACATAACCTCACTTTTTTTTTGAGTTGGCTGCTTGCGCTAAATGTCAAAGGCCATTCTTCTTTTTCGAGTGGCCTTTTACGTTTGACACATGCAGCCAATTCTTCTTTTTCGAGTGGCCTTTCACGTGTGACACAAACAGCCAATTCTTCTTTTTTCAACTGGCCTTTGACATTTGACACAAACAGCCAATTCTTCTTTTTCGAGTGGCCTTTGACATTTGACACAAGCAGACAATTCTTCTTTTTCGAGTGGCCTCTGACATTTGACACAAACAGCCAATTCTTCTTTTTCAAGTGGCCTCTGACGTTTGGCACAAACAGCCAATTCTTCTTTTCGTATATTTTTAAATTTTTCGCGCTTCACTGTAATCGTACCAACTTTACATGCCTTACATTATCTCAACTCACCCTAAATCACCCTACCACCCCTCATTATCAACCCCAGTGCCCAAATAGAACTTAGAATAATTTTGTATGAGAATAAGTGTAGAAAAAAAATTCTGTGTGATGTCTGTTGTGGTATTCGAACCCACAAACTCATGTGTATAATGTTGACGCCTTAACCAACACGGCTATCATCTGACTTGAAAAATAAAGTTGAAATGTGTTAGATAAACAGCTCCGTCTACGGTTGTTGGTAAGTTAGCAGAGGCGTACTGTTGATTTTTTAGATATTTAGCAGTGCCGTACCTAACAATGAGCCGAGCCTAGCCTCGCCTTATGAAATCTTTTTACTAAGTCAAATAAATTAAAGTATAATTACAACAAATTAAATTAAAATGAAAATACAGTTTTTATTTTTTGTTTTATTTTTTATTATAATATTTAAATGAAGCAATGAAATGTTTTTATTTAATTGGAAAATTTGGTAATATATGTTAGTAACATACTATTTTTTTATTATACGGCACAACGTTAAAGTGAGAAGAACAAAAGAAGGTTTAAAAAATATGCCTATTCGTGTTACATTTGTTTGTATTAAATGTAAAGGAGAAACAGATTTACCAAACAGTGTATGTATAGAATGTTTAGCAGAGTTATATCGCAAAAGTTTGGGAATTAAACATTCTACAATTTATAGAAAATAAATGAGTCATCAGTTTATATGTCCCAGGTGCAAAGGTGAAACACATATCAAGGTTTGATTTGTGTAGACTGCTTTTCAAAACAATACCATTAAAAAGTTTGAATATTTTTTTATGTATAAAAATATAAATTGTTTTTCAATAATCATTTGTTAGTTTCTTTTTAACCATGTCCAATACACTATATTGTTGTAAATACAAATGTTTCAATAGGTTAAATTTTGATGAGGTAGACGGACTTGCTTGTAGAAAGTGTTATAATTACTGTTTCTGTCGCTGTCGCTGTAAAGGATATTTAGAAATGAAGAAAAGTAAAGTGTCGTTTTTAAACTTAATTTTCAACTGTTTCGGTTATAGTTACTGTCCAACAGTTAAAGAAGTAAGATGTTAAACTCTGTAATAAATAAATTACCGTTTGAAATGCACCTTCCTGGTTACAAGTTTTGTGGTCCAGGAACAAAATTACAAAAAAGTTTATCTCGAGGTGACACTGGTATTAATGGATTAGATGAAGCTTGTAAAGGACATGATATTGCTTATTCTCAAGAAAAAGATTTACATAAACGACATGAAGCTGATAAAATTTTAGTTGATAGGTGATGCAACAGTTTCGATCAAAAAATACAGAATTTAGTGAGAGAATGACTGCAATAGGAGTTGCAGGTGCTATGAAAGCTAAAGTTAAATTGGGTCTAGGCTTAAACGCAACAGACTATCGTTTCACAGTTAAAAAAAAATGTTGCAGAGAATTGGAAAAAGTAAAAATGCATTTAGAAAAAGCTTCTTTGGGTATAAATTATTGTTTACAAATACTTAGTGACAATAAAAGAAAACAAGTGAAACAACAACAACTACATAAAAACCTGGACAGAGAAATGAAACGCAGAGCACTTGAAAAAATGGATGTTGATAATTATCCAATTAATTTAAATACAAGATTACGTGCCAAAAGAAAAATAGTTGATACAACAAACGATGCAGTAAATAAAAAAGTAAAAATTTACATGGATGAATCTATTCCTTCAACAAACAAGAACAACAACAATAAACGAAAATTCAGTGATGACGATGATGACTACAATCAAGATGAAAACCGTGTAAAAACAAGTTAAATCTTCTATTATTTTGTTTGTAGTAGTTTTATTATGATAAAATAAAAGTCTTTTTAAAGTTTTTCTGTCTTTTATTATAAATAAGAACTTTTCAACATTTAAAATATAAGTTTTACGTTCAGAGGTTGTACAAGATGGTTCAAAAAAGAAAACAAACTAATACAAAAAATAATTTAAAAAGAAAAACAAAAAACTTTAACCAATATAGATTTGGGAAAATATGCAAAGTTATGGAATATCTCAAATTTTCGAGGTGTTTTTATGAGAAACTCTTTACCGAAAAAAATTCGAACCTATGAAACTGGTATTCTTAATTTGGATGATAAAGACGGTCCTGGAAGCCACTGGACAGCGTATAAGAAATATAAAACACGTGTTGTTTATTTTGATAGTTATGGTAACCTTAGACCTCTCAAGGAAGTGATAAAATATTTTAATTCAAGTTATATATGTGATACCTATATAAATATATTAAAAACACTCATGATTATATAAAACCGCTTACTTACATTTCTTATCTTTTATTGTTTATTCATTAATATGATGTCATTTTATAATCAACTTTGTAAAATATTATTATAATAAAATTAAATCTCTATTTAACTATTGTCGAACACATTAGTTTATTTTGAAATTCATTATAAAAAAAATAAAGTTTTATTATTATTATATCTAAAAACTACATATAGAGATGGTATAGATCCAATTAACTAAAAATAATATCGAAATACAAAATAATATTTTAATAACACATAAGGTTCTTTAGATTAACCAATTTTAATATCAAAAATCTAAATCAAATAACTAAAAGATACAATTGCAATATTTAGATAAGCCTCTGATTTATGTTGAAAAGGAATTTGCGTTCTCATCAACTTTGTGGATATATAATTATATATATACCGGCGGTATCGAAAGTAAGTGTCTGTTTTAGATTATTGTTATAATTTTATCTTATTAGTCTGAATGGTGCAATACTTTTTTAAAATTACGCAAGACTACGTAATTAAGAATAAGAGATGCTGAACAGATCACTTTTTTTAGGTTTTCGAAAAGGTCACGTGACATGTAAAATTACGGTGAAAATTGAGAGAAATTATTGATTTAAAACTATTTATCAGTCGTTTGTTTATTTACCAATTTAAGGTTACCTAATTTATTTTCTAGTTTTTAAATATAAATTACCTTAGAATGAAATAATAAACTTTTTATAACTTCATAGCCCTAATAATGACTCACCAAGTTCGCTTGAAATTCTTAAAAAAGAAGTATGTTCCGGTAGTTGCATTAATTCAAAGAAATGTTTTATTTCCATGATAATTTAAAATAAAGCAAAAATTCTATGATTACCTTCAGACACTATAAGTCTTTTAACCTTTACAAATAATATTAAAAAGCTTAGTACAGCAAATCGTTCAGTAAGCGTTAAGAATTAAATTGTAACCAAATCGTTATCAGAAGGTATATTTTCAAAGTTTGTACGTTATATCACTAGACAATAGAGTCGAAAAAACATATAAACAGCATTCAGCGATAAGTGTTTAAAACATTGTAGGCCATGCGTATTTCATACTTTATTAAAAATAATTTTCACTTTGATTTATTTTCAGTATTAGAATTTTTTTTATTCTAACAAAGAATTCTGTGACTATCAACTTAAAAGTGTTTCAAAAAAATTGTTTTACCTTTACTTTTATAATAAATTGATTTTTTCTAGATTTTTTAAATATAAATACCTGTAAACTAAACTTCTTATTATTATGGATGATGCAATACTTTTTAAAATTACGCAATATTACATGTCAACAGTTTAAAATACTCTTATTAGATGAAAAACTTAGTGGTTTTCGGTAATGGAACTCCCTCCCTCCACCACAATTTTATTATATCTATTCGCTTGTTAGTCGACAGGTGCAGAGACAAGTCTGAACAAGTCGAACCGATGGGTTGGAATAGAAAATATTAATGCGGTTTATTAAACTTAAAAAAATAGCAAATTTTGGGGATTTTGTTAGTAAAAATGTTGTTTTATAGTGACAAAAATGCATTGTTTTTACTTAAAATACGTCAGTCTAAAAAACGATAATTTTTTTAAACGTTTTTAACACTTTAACGCACTTAACGTTTTTAAAAAATTTTCGGTAGTTGTCTGTAGACAATACATTTTGGTTCAATTATCTATTAAATTGCTGACTGTAATAATCTTTGTAAAAGTATAATAATTGTTTTTATCAAAAGACTAAACATCATATTAATGAATAAACAATAAAAGATAACAAATGCAACTAAGCGGTTTTATATCATATACATAAAAATGATGACCTAATTAATGCAGTTATTTATCAGGAAGCTATGAGTCATCCCGATGCATAAAGGAATTTGTAGACAGTAGCGTCACATAATATGATTAGTAAATATAAAAAACAACATAGAGAATATATTGTAAACGCGGCAATTAGGTATTAATTTTTATCGACGCCTATGTGTTTCGGCTAAGTCGTACATATTTAAAGAGTGGTCTGGAGGTAATTTCTTCATTATTGTTGTGCTCTCTTGACTTCCAGTTCAGTGCAAGAGCTCTTCTGTTACATACTCATAAAGGTAAGAATTTTTATTTTATTTAATTTTATTTTTGAGTTTATTTAATTATTTGTTTATGTAATTTTATTTGTGAGTTGATTTAATTTTATTTTTCATGATTTATTTGTATTAATTTTAGTTTTGAGTTGATTTAATTTTATAAATTTTATTTTTGAGATTATGTAATTTCATTTTTCTTCAGTTAAGTTTATTTAATTATTTGTTTATGTAATTTTATTTTTCTTCAGTTAAGTTTATTTTTTATGATTTATTTGTATTAATTTTATTTTTGACTTGATTTAATTTTATTTTTCATGATTTATTTGTATTAATTTTATTTTTGACTTGATTTAATTTTATTTTTCATGATTTATTTGTATTAATTTTATTTTTGAGTTGATTTAATTTTATTAATTTTATTTTTGAGATTATGTAATTTCATTTTTCTTCAGTTAAGTTTATTTAATTTTTAGGTGAATTTTATTGTGAGTTGATTAAACCGATTCAGAGCAAATTTTTGGTGGAAAACAATTGGTTCAAGTGCAAGAGCTCTCTTGACATCCAGTTCAGTTGCAAGTGCAAGAGCTCTCGTTACATCCAGTTCAGTGCAAGAGCTCTTCTGTTACATACTCATAAAGGTAAGAATTTTTAATTTAATTAATTTTATTTTTGAGTTTATTTAATTATTTGCTTATGTAATTTTATTTTTGAGTTGATTTAATTTTATTTTTCATGATTTATTTGTATTAATTTTATTTTTGAGTTGATTTAATTTTATTAATTTTATTTTTGAGATTATGTAATTTCATTTTTCTTCAGTTAAGTTTATTTAATTTTTAGGTGAATTTTATTGTGAGTTGAGTAAACCGATTCAGAGCAAATTTTTGGTGGAAAACAATTGGTTCAAGTGCAAGAGCTCTCTTGACATCCAGTTCAGTTTTAAGTGCAAGAGATCTTCTGTTACATACTCATAAAGGTAAGAATTTTTATTTTATTTAATTTTATTTTTGAGTTTATTTAATTATTTGTTTATGTAATTTTATTTTTTGAGTTGATTTAATTTTATTTTTCTTCAGTTAAGTTTATTTTTCATGATTTATTTGTATTAATTTTATTTTTGAGTTGATTTAATTTTATTAATTTTATTTTTGAGATTATGTAATTTCATTTTTCTTCAGTTAAGTTTTTAATTTTTAGGTGAATTTTATTGTGAGTTGAGTAAACCGATTCAGAGCAAATTTTTGGTGGAAAACAATTGGTTCAAGTGCAAGAGCTCTCTTGACATCCAGTTCAGTTTCAAGTGCAAGAGATCTTCTGTTACATCCAGTTCAGTTTCAAGTGCAAGAGATCTTCTGTTACATACCCACAAAGATAAGAATTTTTATTTGCAATTATGAATAACGATAGGTCTAATGCTATTGTAAAAGAATTATTTATATCATATAAAGCGTTAATCTCCAGTTTTTCACACAGAGAAGCAAATAACTTACTAAAAAAAATTAAAAGGCATATCAGCAGTCTTAATAAAGATATTTTGAGGGGAAATTTGGATATTGGAACACGTAGAAATTTACAAAAAAATTTGGGGCATTTAAAAACGTTTAAAGAAGCAATTATTAATTTGTCTAAGCAGGGATCGGGGTTGACTGAAAAATTAGGGGTAAAATGGGTCGATTTAGAATCTGCTTTTTATTCAAGAATTAGGACTGCTGTTATCGTTAATTTAAAACATAAAGACCTTAATAGTTTTTTTGGTGATGCGTTTAAGCTAGTTAAGAGTAGAATAGCTAACAGTTTGAAAAAATTTAATATGATTAAAGTAAATACAACATTTTGCGGGGAATTTATTAAGAAATCTAAGGAAATCGAAGACATTTTGGAGTTTAAATATTTTAACACAAAAAACGCAGTAATAGATGCAGGTACGGATCTTGCATTGTTATTTAATGAAAAAATTGTTGATAAAGTAATGAGTAAATTATCGGAATTTCAACTTAAAGAGTCTGGATGGGCTTTAAACAAAATTATTTCACTGGTAATTAACATCAATAAAAATGAGATAGGTAACGGTGCTTCATCATACATTAAGCTACCTGATCCTATACTAAAAAAGCAAGCATGTATTAATATTAAAAATTTAGATGAAGCATGTTTTTACTGGTCGGTAACAGCATCATTGCATCCAGTTAATAAAAACGTAGATCGTGTATCGTCGTATCCTCATTATACAACCGTATTGAAAACCGACGGATTGGACATGCCAATGCCACTACACAAAATTTCAAAATTTGAAAAAGTAAATCAAATTTCAATTAATGTGTACGCTTTAGAATTAAATGCCGCGAAAGATAAACCGGTTTACACAATTTATCCTGCCCGACTACCAAAAAAAAAATTAAATAAACATGTAAATTTATTGCTTATTCAGGACAAATACTTTCCAAAATTAAACGATTATGAAGCTCCATCAATGGATACGGAAAATGAAGATATCAAATATCACTATTGTTTAATCAAAGATTTATCTCGACTAATATCAAGTCAAGTTAACAAACATAATGGGCAAAAATATATTTGTGATCGATGTTTAAATTACTTTAGTAGTCAGGAAAAATTAAACAATCATGATGAATACTGCAAAGACATGAACAATTGCAAAATATCGTACCCACCATTTGATCATGTAGAGTTTAAAAACCATGTATACAAGCAGACTACACCTTTTGTCATTTATGCAGACTTTGAGTCAGTGCTAAGTCCTCATAACAAGAACTTGGGAAAACATACACGAAAGTTTCAGAAACATGAGGCGTATAGTGCAGGATATTATCTTAATTGCTCCTATGATAGTTCGCTATCATTTTATTCTGAATATTGTGGAGAAGACTGCATGGATTGGTTCGCTGCTGAAATGACAAGGATGGCTAAATTTATTGAAGACAAAATTAAACATATTGAACCAATGATTGTCAAGCCTAGTTTACTTACTGCAACAACATGTCATATATGCGAGCACCCCTTCAAAGAGAAGGATACTATCGTACGAGACCATTGTCATTTCTCTGGAGATTTTAGAGGGTTTGCGCATGAGCATTGCAACTTAAATTTTAGAAAACAGTTTGTTGTACCTTTAGTCTTTCATAACATGTCGGGATACGACTTACATTTTTTAATTAGAGATTTATCCAAAAAAGGTAGTATAAGCTTGCTCCCTATAAACAAAGAAAAATACATTTCATGTACATTAATTAATGACGAGAGCGAAGTAAAGTTTAGATTTATAGACTCGCTGCGATTTTTAGATTCCTCCTTAGATAAACTGTCTGCTTTGCTAGAACCATCAGATCTACATTATCTACGTTCACAATTTCCCAATTTAACATCTGAACAATTTGAACTATTAAGTAGAAAAGGGGTGTTTCCTTATGAGTACATTGATTCAATGGAAAAATTAGACGATACGGAACTGCCATCCAAAGATAAATTTTATAGCACACTGACAGATGAAAATATTACTGACGATTTATACACGCATGCACAAAAGGTTTGGCAATCATTTGAAATAAAAAATTTAAAAGAATATAGCATGCTGTACATGAAAACAGATATCTTGCTTTTAGCATCTGTGTTTGAATGTTTTCGTGAAAAATGCCGAAAAACGTATGGTCTCGATCCTGCTTGGTATTATACGCTCCCCGGTTATACGTGGGATGCTATGTTAAAATATACCAAATCTAAATTGGATATACTCAAAGATATAGACCAAATCATGTTTATAGAGAAAGGTATAAGAGGAGGAGTCAGTCAATGCAGCAATAGATATGCTAAAGCAAACAACAGATACATGCAAAATTTTAATCGAAAAGAATCTGAAAAATATTTAATGTACTTGGATGTCAACAATTTATATGGTTGGGCAATGAGTCAACCTCTTCCGTACGGAGGATTCCAATGGACTGATACAAACATCGATGTGACTCAAATACCAGACGATGCTGATGAGGGATATATCCTCGAAGTGGATATAGAATACCCTCAGCATTTACATGATCTACACAACGATTTACCGTTTTGCCCAGAACATCGAAAACCCCAAGGATCAAAAATACAAAAACTAATGACCACTTTATATGACAAAGAAAAATACGTAATACATTATCGAAATTTAAAGCAGGCTATAAAACATGGATTGAACGTGAAAAAGATTCACAGAGTGTTGAAATTTAAACAGTCTGCTTGGTTGCGGCCCTATATTGAATTAAATACTAGACTAAGAACAGCTGCAAAGAATGAATTTGAAAAGAATTTATATAAATTAATGAACAATGCAGTCTTCGGAAAAACCATGGAGAATATACGGAAACATCGAATTGTAAAACTCATAAGATCTTGGGAGGGTCGATATGGAGCAAAGAACTTGATAAGCAGTCCTAGGTTTAGTTCAAGAAAAATCTTTGACGAAAACCTTGTAGCGATAGAGCTTCATAAAACCGAACTGGTATTTAATAAACCATTGTACATTGGCATGTCGATTCTTGATTTGTCAAAGACGTGTATGTATGACTTTTATTACAGTTTTCTACTTCCTACGATGGGTGTAGACAACTGTAAACTTTTATACACCGATACCGACGCGTTTCTTCTAGAACTGCAATGCAATGATGCTGTTACCGACCAGTAAAAACATGCTTCATCTAAATTTTTAATATTAATACATGCTTGCTTTTTTAGTATAGGATCAGGTAGCTTAATGTATGATGAAGCACCGTTACCTATCTCATTTTTATTGATGTTAATTTCCAGTGAAATAATTTTGTTTAAAGCCCATCCAGACTCTTTAAGTTGAAATTCCGATAATTTACTCATAACTTTATCAACAATTTTTTCATTGAACAACAATGCAAGATCCGTACCTGCATCTATTACTGCGTTTTTTGTGTTAAAATATTTAAACTCCAAAATGTCTTCAATTTCCTTAGATTTTTTAATAAATTCCCCGCAAAATGTTGTATTTACTTTAATCATATTAAATTTTTTCAAACTGTTAGCTATTCTACTCTTAACTAGCCTAAACGCATCACCAAAAAAACTATTAAGGTCTTTATGTTTTAAATTAACGACAACAGCAGTCCTAATTCTTGAATGAAAAGCAGATTCTAAATCGACCCATTTTACCCCTAATTTTTCTGTTAACCCCGATCCCTGTTTAGATAAATAAACAATTTTTTCTTTGATTGATTTTAAATGTCCCAAATTTTTTTGTAAATTTCTTAAAGTCCCAATATCCAAATTTCCCCTCCGAATATCTGTATTAAGACTGCTGATATGTCGTTTATTTTTTTTTATTAATTTGTTAGCTTCTCTGTGTGAAAAACTAGTGTGTAACACTTTATATGATTGCGATACTTCTTTCACTATAGCATTAGACCTATCGTTATTCATAATTGAGAAATAAAAATTCTTATCTTTGTGGGTATGTAACAGAAGATCTCTTGCACTTGAAACTGAACTGGATGTCAAGAGAGCTCTTGCACTTGAACCAATTGTTTTCCACCAAAAATTTGCTCTGAATCGGTTTACTCAACTCACAATAAAATTCACCTAAAAATTAAAAACTTAACTGAAGAAAAATGAAATTACATAATCTCAAAAATAAAATTAATAAAATTAAATCAACTCAAAAATAAAATTAATACAAATAAATCATGAAAAATAAACTTAACTGAAGAAAAATAAAATTAAATCAACTCAAAAAATAAAATTACATAAACAAATAATTAAATAAACTCAAAAATAAAATTAAATAAAATAAAAATTCTTACCTTTATGAGTATGTAACAGAAGATCTCTTGCACTTGAAACTGAACTGGATGTCAAGAGAGCTCTTGCACTTGAACCAATTGTTTTCCACCAAAAATTTGCTCTGAATCGGTTTACTCAACTCACAATAAAATTCACCTAAAAATTAAATAAACTTAACTGAAGAAAAATGAAATTACATAATCTCAAAAATAAAATTAATAAAATTAAATCAACTCAAAAATAAAATTAATACAAATAAATCATGAAAAATAAAATTAAATCAACTCAAAAATAAAATTACATAAGCAAATAATTAAATAAACTCAAAAATAAAATTAATTAAATTAAAAATTCTTACCTTTATGAGTATGTAACAGAAGAGCTCTTGCACTGAACTGGATGTAACGAGAGCTCTTGCACTTGCAACTGAACTGGATGTCAAGAGAGCTCTTGCACTTGAACCAATTGTTTTCCACCAAAAATTTGCTCTGAATCGGTTTAATCAACTCAAAATAAAATTCACCTAAAAATTAAATAAACTTAACTGAAGAAAAATGAAATTACATAATCTCAAAAATAAAATTAATAAAATTAAATCAACTCAAAAATAAAATTAATACAAATAAATCATGAAAAATAAAATTAAATCAAGTCAAAAATAAAATTAATACAAATAAATCATAAAAAATAAACTTAAAAATTAATAAAATTAAATCAACTCAAAAATAAAATTAATACAAATAAATCATGAAAAATAAAATTAAATCAAGTCAAAAATAAAATTAATACAAATAAATCATAAAAAATAAACTTAACTGAAGAAAAATAAAATTACATAAACAAATAATTAAATAAACTTAACTGAAGAAAAATGAAATTACATAATCTCAAAAATAAAATTTATAAAATTAAATCAACTCAAAACTAAAATTAATACAAATAAATCATGAAAAATAAAATTAAATCAACTCACAAATAAAATTACATAAACAAATAATTAAATAAACTCAAAAATAAAATTAAATAAAATAAAAATTCTTACCTTTATGAGTATGTAACAGAAGAGCTCTTGCACTGAACTGGAAGTCAAGAGAGCACAACAATAATGAAGAAATTACCTCCAGACCACTCTTTAAATATGTACGACTTAGCCGAAACACATAGGCGTCGATAAAAATTAATACCTAATTGCTGCGTTTACAATATATTCTCTATGTTGTTTTTTATATTTACTAATCATATTATGTGACGCTACTGTCTACAAATTCCTTTATGCATCGGGATGACTCATAGCTTCCTGATAAATAACTGCATTAATTAGGTCATCATTTTTATGTATATGATATAAAACCGCTTAGTTGCATTTGTTATCTTTTATTGTTTATTCATTAATATGATGTTTAGTCTTTTGATAAAAACAATTATTATACTTTTACAAAGATTATTACAGTCAGCAATTTAATAGATAATTGAACCAAAATGTATTGTCTACAGACAACTACCGAAAATTTTTTAAAAACGTTAAGTGCGTTAAAGTGTTAAAAACGTTTAAAAAAATTATCGTTTTTTAGACTGACGTATTTTAAGTAAAAACAATGCATTTTTGTCACTATAAAACAACATTTTTACTAACAAAATCCCCAAAATTTGCTATTTTTTTAAGTTTAATAAACCGCATTAATATTTTCTATTCCAACCCATCGGTTCGACTTGTTCAGACTTGTCTCTGCACCTGTCGACTAACAAGCGAATAGATATAATAAAATTGTGGTGGAGGGAGGGAGTTCCATTACCGAAAACCACTAAGTTTTTCATCTAATAAGAGTATTTTAAACTGTTGACATGTAATATTGCGTAATTTTAAAAAGTATTGCATCATCCATAATAATAAGAAGTTTAGTTTACAGGTATTTATATTTAAAAAATCTAGAAAAAATCAATTTATTATAAAAGTAAAGGTAAAACAATTTTTTTGAAACACTTTTAAGTTGATAGTCACAGAATTCTTTGTTAGAATAAAAAAAATTCTAATACTGAAAATAAATCAAAGTGAAAATTATTTTTAATAAAGTATGAAATACGCATGGCCTACAATGTTTTAAACACTTATCGCTGAATGCTGTTTATATGTTTTTTCGACTCTATTGTCTAGTGATATAACGTACAAACTTTGAAAATATACCTTCTGATAACGATTTGGTTACAATTTAATTCTTAACGCTTACTGAACGATTTGCTGTACTAAGCTTTTTAATATTATTTGTAAAGGTTAAAAGACTTATAGTGTCTGAAGGTAATCATAGAATTTTTGCTTTATTTTAAATCATCATGGAAATAAAACATTTCTTTGAATTAATGCAACTACCGGAACATACTTCTTTTTTAAGAATTTCAAGCGAACTTGGTGAGTCATTATTAGGGCTATGAAGTTATAAAAAGTTTATTATTTCATTCTAAGGTAATTTATATTTAAAAACTAGAAAATAAATTAGGTAACCTTAAATTGGTAAATAAACAAACGACTGATAAAAAGTTTTAAATCAATAATTTCTCTCAATTTTCACCGTAATTTTACATGTCACGTGACCTTTTCGAAAACCTAAAAAAAGTGATCTGTTCAGCATCTCTTATTCCTAATTACGTAGTCTTGCGTAATTTTAAAAAAGTATTGCACCATTCAGACTAATAAGATAAAATTATAACAATAATCTAAAACAGACACTTACTTTCGATACCGCCGGTATATATATAATTATATATCCACAAAGTTGATGAGAACGCAAATTCCTTTTCAACATAAATCAGAGGCTTATCTAAATATTGCAATTGTATCTTTTAGTTATTTGATTTAGATTTTTGATATTAAAATTGGTTAATCTAAAGAACCTTATGTGTTATTAAAATATTATTTTGTATTTCGATATTATTTTTAGTTAATTTCGTCTTTTGTGGTCAGGTATCAATTTAATGGATCTATACCATCTCTATATGTAGTTTTTAGATATAATAATAATAAAACTTTATTTTTTTTATAATGAATTTCAAAATAAACTAATGTGTTCGACAATAGTTAAATAGAGATTTAATTTTATTATAATAATATTTTACAAAGTTGATTATAAAATGACATCATATTAATGAATAAACAATAAAAGATAAGAAATGTAAGTAAGCGGTTTTATATAATCATGAGTGTTTTTAATATATTTATATAGGTATCACATATATAACTTGAATTAAAATATTTTATCACTTCCTTGAGAGGTCTAAGGTTACCATAACTATCAAAATAAACAACACGTGTTTTATATTTCTTATACGCTGTCCAGTGGCTTCCAGGACCGTCTTTATAATCCAAATTAAGAATACCAGTTTCATAGGTTCGAATTTTTTTCGGTAAAGAGTTTCTCATAAAAACACCTCGAAAATTTGAGATATTCCATAACTTTGCATATTTTCCCAAATCTATATTGGTTAAAGTTTTTTGTTTTTCTTTTTAAATTATTTTTTGTATTAGTTTGTTTTCTTTTTTGAACCATCTTGTACAACCTCTGAACGTAAAACTTATATTTAAATGTTGAAAAGTTCTTATTTATAATAAAAGACAGAAAAACTTTAAAAAGACTTTTATTTTATCATAATAAAACTACTACAAACAAAATAATAGAAGATTTAACTTGTTTTTACACGGTTTTCATCTTGATTGTAGTCATCATCGTCATCACTGAATTTTCGTTTATTGTTGTTGTTCTTGTTTGTTGAAGGAATAGATTCATCCATGTAAATTTTTACTTTTTTATTTACTGCATCGTTTGTTGTATCAACTATTTTTCTTTTGGCACGTAATCTTGTATTTAAATTAATTGGATAATTATCAACATCCATTTTTTCAAGTGCTCTGCGTTTCATTTCTCTGTCCAGGTTTTTATGTAGTTGTTGTTGTTTCACTTGTTTTCTTTTATTGTCACTAAGTATTTGTAAACAATAATTTATACCCAAAGAAGCTTTTTCTAAATGCATTTTTACTTTTTCCAATTCTCTGCAACATTTTTTTTTAACTGTGAAACGATAGTCTGTTGCGTTTAAGCCTAGACCCAATTTAACTTTAGCTTTCATAGCACCTGCAACTCCTATTGCAGTCATTCTCTCACTAAATTCTGTATTTTTTGATCGAAACTGTTGCATCACCTATCAACTAAAATTTTATCAGCTTCATGTCGTTTATGTAAATCTTTTTCTTGAGAATAAGCAATATCATGTCCTTTACAAGCTTCATCTAATCCATTAATACCAGTGTCACCTCGAGATAAACTTTTTTGTAATTTTGTTCCTGGACCACAAAACTTGTAACCAGGAAGGTGCATTTCAAACGGTAATTTATTTATTACAGAGTTTAACATCTTACTTCTTTAACTGTTGGACAGTAACTATAACCGAAACAGTTGAAAATTAAGTTTAAAAACGACACTTTACTTTTCTTCATTTCTAAATATCCTTTACAGCGACAGCGACAGAAACAGTAATTATAACACTTTCTACAAGCAAGTCCGTCTACCTCATCAAAATTTAACCTATTGAAACATTTGTATTTACAACAATATAGTGTGTTGGACATGGTTAAAAAGAAACTAACAAATAATTATTGAAAAACAATTTATATTTTTATACATAAAAAAATATTCAAACTTTTTAATGGTATTGTTTTGAAAAGCAGTCTACACAAATCAAACCTTGATATGTGTTTCACCTTTGCACCTGGGACATATAAACTGATGACTCATTTATTTTCTATAAATTGTAGAATGTTTAATTCCCAAACTTTTGCGATATAACTCTGCTAAACATTCTATACATACACTGTTTGGTAAATCTGTTTCTCCTTTACATTTAATACAAACAAATGTAACACGAATAGGCATATTTTTTAAACCTTCTTTTGTTCTTCTCACTTTAACGTTGTGCCGTATAATAAAAAAATAGTATGTTACTAACATATATTACCAAATTTTCCAATTAAATAAAAACATTTCATTGCTTCATTTAAATATTATAATAAAAAATAAAAAAAAAATAAAACAAAAAATAAAAACTGTATTTTCATTTTAATTTAATTTGTTGTAATTATACTTTAATTTATTTGACTTAGTAAAAAGATTTCATAAGGCGAGGCTAGGCTCGGCTCATTGTTAGGTACGGCACTGCTAAATATCTAAAAAATCAACAGTACGCCTCTGCTAACTTACCAACAACCGTAGACGGAGCTGTTTATCTAACACATTTCAACTTTATTTTTTAAGTCAGATGATAGCCGTGTTGGTTAAGGCGTCAACATTATACACATGAGTTTGTGGGTTCGAATACCACAACAGACATCACACAGAATTTTTTTTCTACACTTGTTCTCATACAAAATTATTCTAAGTTCTATTTGGGCACTGGGGTTGATAATGAGGGGTGGTAGGGTGAGTTAGGGTGAGTTGAGATAATGTAAGGCATTGAAAGTTGGTACGATTACAGTGAAGCGCGAAAAATTCAAAAATATACGAAAAGAAGAATTGGCTGTTTGTGCCAAACGTCAGAGGCCACTTGAAAAAGAAGAATTGGCTGTTTGTGTCAAATGTCAGAGGCCACTCGAAAAAGAAGAATTGTCTGCTTGTGTCAAATGTCAAAGGCCACTCGAAAAAGAAGAATTGGCTGTTTGTGTCAAATGTCAAAGGCCAGTTGAAAAAAGAAGAATTGGCTGTTTGTGTCACACGTGAAAGGCCACTCGAAAAAGAAGAATTGGCTGCATGTGTCAAACGTAAAAGGCCACTCGAAAAAGAAGAATGGCCTTTGACATTTAGCGCAAGCAGCCAACTCAAAAAAAAAGTGAGGTTATGTTCAAAAAAATAGCCCGTGCTCTCCTTGTTTAACTACTGGTACTTCCCATAAAACTTTACTTAACACAACTTTTGGGTGTTCTTTATCATCCACGCTGACCACTGAGTCGATATCATCGTTTGCTCGTATTAAGATTAACTCTTGCTTTATATTCATAATAACTTTTTTATAATCTTCGAAAAAACCAGAGAGTATTCTTAAAGGTATACAAACATTAAAATTTCCTTCCGCATCAATCAAAATAGTTTGTAAATCGGTTCTTTTCGGAAACCAGCCGGCATTTTCCAATTGAATACTTTGATTTTTGTTAATACTTAAATAATTTTTTATAGTAGATACAATACCAACATTTATTTTCTATAAATTGTAGAATGTTTAATTCCCAAACTTTTGCGATATAACTCTGCTAAACATTCTATACATACACTGTTTGGTAAATCTGTTTCTCCTTTACATTTAATACAAACAAATGTAACACGAATAGGCATATTTTTTAAACCTTCTTTTGTTCTTCTCACTTTAACGTTGTGCCGTATAATAAAAAAATATTATGTTACTAACATATATTACCAAATTTTCCAATTAAATAAAAACATTTCATTGCTTCATTTAAATATTATAATAAAAAATAAAAAAAAAATAAAACAAAAAATAAAAACTGTATTTTCATTTTAATTTAATTTGTTGTAATTATACTTTAATTTATTTGACTTAGTAAAAAGATTTCATAAGGCGAGGCTAGGCTCGGCTCATTGTTAGGTACGGCACTGCTAAATATCTAAAAAATCAACAGTACGCCTCTGCTAACTTACCAACAACCGTAGACGGAGCTGTTTATCTAACACATTTCAACTTTATTTTTCAAGTCAGATGATAGCCGTGTTGGTTAAGGCGTCAACATTATACACATGAGTTTGTGGGTTCGAATACCACAACAGACATCACACAGAATTTTTTTTCTACACTTGTTCTCATACAAAATTATTCTAAGTTCTATTTGGGCACTGGGGTTGATAATGAGGGGTGGTAGGGTGAGTTAGGGTGAGTTGAGATAATGTAAGGCATGTAAAGTTGGTACGATTACAGTATGGAGGGTAGAGGTAAGGAGTACTGTCTCCGTGTATTGAATGTGTCCGTCAAAATGTGGTAAATAAGGGTGGCGCTACGATCGTAGTAGGGTAAATTTTAAAAAAAGCGCCATAATTTCTTAGAGTAGAATAGATAAATAAACAAGGAAAGACACATTTCCGCTTTATTATGACACCATTTTTAAAATAATCATAAGATACATAAGATAATCATAAAGTATAAAACGAATTTAAAATACACTAAACTGAATTCGCTGACCACGTTTTTTTATAGCACTTATATAATTTGTGACTTATATTACGAAATCATACGACATTTCAATCAATTTGTCAAAAACTGCTACATTCATTCTGTACCCTACATCTACTTTAGCGCCATTGTAGTGGCAAGTTTGAGAAGTGTTATGTTCCTCTAAAAAGTGGACACATTTTTAATCATTTCCCATTTAAGATAGTTCTCCTTACCTCTACCCTCCATAGATTACAGTGAAGCGCGAAAAATTCAAAAATATACGAAAAGAAGAATTGGCTGTTTGTGCCAAACGTCAGAGGCCACTTGAAAAAGAAGAATTGGCTTTTTGTGTCAAATGTCAGAGGCCACTCGAAAAAGAAGAATTGTCTGCTTGTGTCAAATGTCAAAGGCCACTCGAAAAAGAAGAATTGGCTGTTTGTGTCAAATGTCAAAGGCCAGTTGAAAAAAGAAGAATTGGCTGTTTGTGTCACACGTGAAAGGCCACTCGAAAAAGAAGAATTGGCTGCATGTGTCAAACGTAAAAGGCCACTCGAAAAAGAAGAATGGCCTTTGACATTTAGCGCAAGCAGCCAACTCAAAAAAAAAGTGAGGTTATGTTCAAAAAAATAGCCCGTGCTCTCCTTGTTTAACTACTGGTACTTCCCATAAAACTTTACTTAACACAACTTTTGGGTGTTCTTTATCATCCACGCTGACCACTGAGTCGATATCATCGTTTGCTCGTATTAAGATTAACTCTTGCTTTATATTCATAATAACTTTTTTATAATCTTCGAAAAAACCAGAGAGTATTCTTAAAGGTATACAAACATTAAAATTTCCTTCCGCATCAATCAAAATAGTTTGTAAATCGGTTCTTTTCGGAAACCAGCCGGCATTTTCCAATTGAATACTTTGATTTTTGTTAATACTTAAATAATTTTTTATAGTAGATACAATACCAACATCGCGAACAGAATCAATTATAACTCCATTTAATTCGTATCTGAGTTCTCGAAACAGAAATGCTATACCGTTATTTACAAATTTTAATTTTGTTGGAACTACACTGTCCTGGGTTAATAACTTACCCTCAAGATAAAGAATACTTTTACCGGGGATGGTTAGACTATCTAAATCCTGGATTGGAATTCTAATTTCATCATTATAGTTAAGATTACCGGGAATGTACGGTTGGTATGTGTGAAATTGATAATCTTCAACTGATGTATCATTAAAAGGTTGTTGCATAACTTGAAGTGTTTTCATTATATTAAAACTTTAAAACCTAAAGATTTCAGAAATAAGCGATTTTCTGGAGTTAATGTAACAACAGATTTTTCCAAACTGACAGCAGATTTTTTTTTAATTTTCTTTTATAGTAATGTTAATAGGGATTAGGTTTGGAAAAATTTAGA
Source organism: Altica lythri (assembly GCA_964028335.1). Taxonomy (NCBI): domain Eukaryota; kingdom Metazoa; phylum Arthropoda; class Insecta; order Coleoptera; family Chrysomelidae; genus Altica; species Altica lythri. The sequence goes on along the minus strand of OZ034806.1, from coordinate 9,809,536 downwards.
ACCATTTTAAATTCTTGGTCTTAGATGTAAGTTAAGAGTTATTTCCTCTCCTCTAAAATTAATCAATGTTCCTTTTTGATTAACAAGTTTAACTGTAAGATTTGTAATTGCTCTAACGTTAACTATTTTATACCCAAATGGAACTGTCGGAAAGAATTGATGTATTATATGTACTGGATTTTCATTCATGTATGAGCCGGAAGCTAGATTGCAATCAATGCATATTGCATTTGTATCCAAAATTTTAACAGGATCAGAAATATTATTTGCTTCTATTCTATTTATTTTAAATCCCAATAGAGGACCAATTGAATTTTTGTTATTAAAGGAAATATTTCTATTACATGTAATGGATACACAAGATGTGTTAGCATCAGGTAAAATTTTCAATTTTGCATTAGGATCTACTTCCCTTAAATGTTGTTGTAAAATGCGAATTATATCGTTTAGCTCGTATGACCGAGTTGGTATTTTAAAAGTATTCATGTTTGATATAGTTCTCCACGTAAACACATTATTATCTTCATCAACGTTAGGAATAGAATTGAAGGTGTACAAATTAGTTAAACCAATTTCATAATCTAGTTCTTCTGCTAAATATATCGGTGGATTGAAATTATAACTTAAAATCGAGGAATGATCTGATAGGGTAAAGTTGTAAGACATTTTTCGTAGTACTAAAAATATTTTTTAATTGTACTGGTTATATAGAAAACGTAATGCTAGCTGACCACATTTATATGAGTTGAAATTTTGAAGTCTTTCATAATTATAATATATTTTAACATTACCGTTACTATTAAAGTATTTAATTGTATTTAAAGGTGGAGGTAAATCTCCAAATGAATCAAAATAAACTATTATGTTTTTAGATTTTGTGTAGGCAGTCCAATGAGTTCCATCACTACTATTAGAATCTAAATTTATTATTCCACTCTCATATTTCTTAATTCTTTTGGGTAACGTATCACTCATAAACACACCCCTAAAATGTGGTATTTTTAACATTTTGACATACTTTATTAAATCGATATTTGTTAAAGCATGTCGAGGTAATTTCAGTTTTTTGAATATGGTTTTAAAAATAAACCGTATTCTTTAACAGGTCCTAGATATACACCTTTTCCTTTTTGTTCCATTACCAAATAATGTCGTTTAAGCTCCTCCAACTGTTGTCTATTTGTTTTTGCATTATTAACTGCCTTAGCTATACTAGTCCCTCCCCCGCTAATTGCCCCAATCGCAGCTAAAATCGGAAGCAGTAGTGGTAGGAACCCTCCAATTTTTAGAGTTTTTATAATGCGTTTCCTTTTACTTTTTTTCAAGAGAGCTCCACCTTTTTTTTTTAATCTTTTTTGAAAGTCCCATACCAAACCTTTGTTTTCCTTTCATTGCAGTCGTAACTAGCCAAGTAGCTGTTTTTTCTCCTAATGAAGCGTCTTTTAAATTTACACGTTACCAAGCTTTATTTTCCAGTAATTTATCAGCTTGATGTCAAACGTCTAAATTATTATTGTTTAAATAAGCAATGTCGTGGTCTTTGCAAGCTTTATCTAATAAATTTATCCCTTTGTCACCACGATCAAGTCGTTTTCGTAATTTTGTGCCCGGTCCACAATACCCGTAGCCAGGTATATGTAATTCAAAAGGTAATTTATTAATTATAGTATTTAATAGACCGTTACCTATCCGCTTGGAAGTTTGATTTAAATTAAATTTGCTTGTTTTTATCTTTATGTTTTCTTATATACATATATATAACCCGACTACCACTCTATATATATAATCTTTCAAAATTTAAAACATGATACTTAAAAGACAAAAATTGTCTCTTCCTATCACTAATCATGATGATATTGTAAAAAATCAAATAATACAGAAACACGGAAATTTAATTGGAGATGTTTAATTGTCGGACCTTCAGGGTGTGGAAAAACTAACGTTTTGCTGTCTCTTATTGAGCTTCCAAACGGTTTAAGATTTGAAAATATATATTTATGTTCAAAATCATTGTACCAACCAAAATGTGTATATATACGTAATTTGTTAGAACCTTTAAATAAAATTGGTTATAAGGAATATTCTAATCCTGAAGATGTACCAAATCCAGAAGATATAAAGGATAATTCACTTAATATATTTGATGACGTTGCCACTGGCGATCAAAGCATTATTCAGAAATATTTTTCTTTTGGTCGACATAAATCTACTGATTGTTTTTCATTTATCAAACGTATAGTTATGTAAATAAAAGAATGCTTAGGGACAATACAAATTTTTTTGATAATTTTTCAACAGGATATGACAAATTTGAAACACATATAATATGATGATCACATATACGATATGTCTTTTCAAAAGTTTAAAGATTTGTGTAATGTTTGTTGGAAAAATAATTACAGCTTTGTATTCGTTGATAAAGATTGTTCAATTTTAAATGGAAGATATCGTAAGGAATTTGATCATTTTATTATTATATAAATAACAGTGCATATGTGATAAAGAATTAGTGAAACGATGAACACTCACATAACCAGACAGCTATTAAAGTCACGTAAAGCTTTAAAAAAGAAATATAAAAGTTTAAAAAGCGATATAATTAAATCACGGTCTACATTAGAGAAAAATTATGAACCTATAACACAACCTTTAAAACAATTGGTAATTCAAGTATGGTAAGTAATTTGGAAAAATCTCAACAAATTAAACATGAATTAGTTTCCCCAAAAGTTGAATTTTCTCAGTCACCTTATGAATTAGGAAATCGTAGCTATGCACCCAGAAGATCCAACTATAGAATTGCGTTTAATGAGGACAATGATGATGATTTATCAATTCCTTCTAAAAACAATGCAATGTCTAGTACACAAACTGAAAACCTCACTTCAGGTCCAGAAGAGGTGTTTGAAAATATACCAGAAGAAAATGATAATGACAATAATGAAGAAAATGCACCAAACTATGCAGAATCAATACAAGAACTATCACAAATATTTCAAAATCCAGTAGTAATGGAAGACTATTATTCAAGTTTTTCAACACCGCTTCCACGAGATTACATTAAAGGAAATATTGAGGATTTTAAGGGAGATTTTGATAATGTTTTAGGAGTTCACCATAATCTTACAACTGATAAGATTTCTATTGGCGACTCTAATATAGATTTTATTGGACCTGACTTGCAAATCAGGGGAATTAGATACAAAGGTACACCGGGGTTATATGAGTTATTGTTTAAAGCAAGTACTAATATTTTTACATCAAAAGACGCTGATGAGTATGTTGATATTTTACGTAGAACAAATGCTCTACACAAAGATAACAATCCTGAATTGCCACTTAGAAAAATAGAGAGTAAAATTAGAGATAAATATAATTTCGTTATCAAACCAAGATTAGAAAGTAGACCATATAGACCTAGAATAAGTTCAGTACCTACTTTAAGTACAAACATACTTACAAGAAATAAAACAAAATTTCTTAATCAAAAGAAAAAAGGTGAAAGTTTAACATTATTGAAATATAATAGGAAACCGATACAGTATAAATACTTTGATGATTTTAATGAACTTGTAGAAAGGTTACAACTACTGATAGCATCCCAGGCTGCTGGAAATAACGGTCATACCAATGAAATAGTATCAATTATAGAAGAACTTAAAGAAGGAGGTGTTATACAATAAATATGCCGATAAATAAATTTGGATCACACTTTTTAACTGATTCAAAAGCTTGTGGTGACTTTACATCGAATAATCAACCAGCTCCTCTATACTTTGTGTGTGATCCATCATCATTTCACAGCAAATGTCTAATTTTTTTAAAAGGTGAAAAGAAAATAACCCTAAATAAAGAATATTATGTACTTGATCACGGTGGCACAACATACGTATTTTCGATTAAAGGAAAAATCGAATCTGTTCAACATTATGCCTTTAATGGTCTCATTGATATAAATGGTACTGAGTACAAGTATTATGAATTAAAAGGTTTAGATATAAATATTGGAGATAAAATTTCTTTTAAATTAGAAGCAAATGACAATGTTTTCGTAAGATTTACACTACAGTGTCCTCTAGAAAAAAATGTCTGATGTAAAAATTCAAATTGTTAATGAGCTGCACAAACCTGCAAGAAAAATATACAAAAGAAGACGTGTTATAGTTAAAGGTTTAAATGATTTAATCCAAGTAGATTTAGCTATTATGGATCGTTATGCAAAAATAAACAATGGATACCGATATATTCTCATTGTAATTAATGCATTTAGTAAATACATTTGGGCTGAACCACTTAAAACAAAAAATGGTAAAGAGGTGACTAATGCTATGAAAAAATTTTTGTCTAAAATGAAAAAAATACCAAAAAATTTACAAACAGACAATGGCACAGAATTTTATAATTCAAATTTTAAACAGCTTATGGAATCATTTAGTTGAAACCATTATAGTACTTTTTCAAATTTAAAAGCTTCTATTGCAGAGAGAGCAATTCGGACTATCAAATCTTTAATATGGAAAGAATTTAGTTTACAAGGTTCATACAAGTGGAAAAACATTCTTCCTAGCATTATTGAAAAGTGCAACAACACTAAACATTCAACAACGGGATATATGCCTAGTAAAGTAAATGAAAAAAAATCGAAATTTATACTTTCATTTAATTATTTAAAAACTACAGATCCACGAAAAAATAAATTTAATAAAAAAATAATTAAAAAATAACAAAAAACCCGCCTGCATGGATAGCTACAACTAAAAATCAATTGAAACGACTGAAACAAGACGAAAATTCAATGACTTTGTATTTTAAAAAAATCAATCATTAGGTACTTAGAACCAGAAACATAAATTGAAACAGTACCACACCTACGTACCTACGTATTGTACAAATAGAAATATCAGCACGGTAGTCATTCAATTTTTTGCAACATTATAAACAGAATTACAGTCGGAGGCATGAAAGTGTATGCTATGTTAAATTATTATCCATTTGTGCATGCCTCCGACTGTAATTCTGTTTATAATGTTGCAAAAAATTGAATGACTACCATGCTGTGTAACGATTACATCGTTATTTGTTAGGACTGGCCTAATAATAATTTATTTCATTAATATCTCGTCTATTTTGCTACGATATTTTTGGCCTGGCCTACGAAGGTTTGACTTTTAATTTACCGAGTTTTGTTGCGTCGTCGCAGACTTGATTTCAGTAGAAGAAGGGAACTTTTGTTCTCTCGGAAATTGTGTCGCTACCTTAATTTTCTTTACAATTTGTGCTTCAAAGTCTGCAGACCTATCTAAAACCTTCTCCCTTCGGGTGAGTAAAAATTAATTTGTTTTAAATTTTTTAGTAATAGTCAAAAACTTGGTGAATGTATTTTATTGATTATAATATTTTTATTGTTCTAACTTTTAAATTATTTCGATTACAATCATTGTTATAAATCAGTTTTTATTGTGTTAAAAATAGTAAACAGTTCAAGTGATTAACTTTTTTTCTATCTCGAACTTGGAGAAACCTGAATGATTGTAATCGAAATTAAGGTTTAGTGAGACGGAGTTTTGACGGTTTTCGTTTTTATTTCATAGGCTGATTGCCAAATATTGAAGGGTCCTACGATAGGATTAAATGCCAGGAAGCAATTTTCTAACAAGGAAGCTTTGGTCATTCTGACGACTATTTTTTGCTGTCTTCTACGTTGTTAGAATAGAAGAAACATCTTGACATCAACTACAGGTCCTGTATTGAATCCGGAAGTTACCACCTTTTAAAAACATCTTGCCATCGCATCCGGCGTCGAACCCCATCTCCGCTGTCCACAACAGTTTAGAGGAAGAATCCAATAAAAGATAAGAAAGATATTTAATCACATATAATTAACTACTTTTCATGATAACTTTCTAAATTCTATTATTCTGAAATAAACGATATTAACTGATTTATCTTCTTTTATTTGCTTGTTTGTATTTTTGCGCCCTTATATACTTGTTTGGGGGGAGTTAGAGAAAAAACCAGAAAGAAGCCACGATCCCTGGAGCTAGCAAGGGTAAGTTAACGTTACAAATTCAATTTGTACGTTACAATTTTAATTTTTACTCACCAAACGAAGGGAGAAGAAATAAGAATAGAACTGCAGACTTTGAAGCACAAATTGTAAAGAAATTAAAAATACCGACACTCTTTCCGAGTGAACAAAAGATCCCCGCTTATACGGAAATCAAGTCTGCGTCGACTCCACAGAATCGTCGCGGAATCGTAAAAATCAAACCGACGTAGGCCACGCCAAAAATATCGTAGCAAAATTGACGAGAAATTAATGAAATAAAATATTATTAGGCCAGGCCAAACAAATAACGATGTAATCGTTACACCACGGTAACCTGGCGGAAAAAAAAAAATTGGAAATTCTTTTTTTTTTTATTCAGAAGTTAAACTATTATCTTATCTTATCTTATCTTATTGTGTTGTGGGATTATGGTCTATATTGGTTTCTTTTTCGGCCGTTAGTGCTTATCTTTGGGAAACATATAGACTTTCCATGAATTTGTGTACCTACTCGGGGTTTTTGTTTTCCACATACCATTCTTTCATTTTTTTATCTGTATTGATTTTGTGATACACCAAGTACAGAAATACCTTTTAATATCTAGGACTGTTTCTTCACATACCTAGGACATTTTGATAAAAAGTTTGTGATTTTTCTTATGTTTCGTTGTTTGTAATTTTTTGTAGTGACTTGTTTGTGAAAAATATTAAGATATCGTACCTATATATTTTATCTTTTCTCGACATTTTTGAATTCTTTACTTTTGATTGAATTTTTTGATTTCTTTACACTGGAGTCACTTCACTGAAGGCATTAGTTTTTTTAACATTTCAATTTCTATTTCTTAGCTTTTTTTAATTCGAAAACTTTTTCAAAATTCATTTCTTCTTTTTAATTAACTTCAATTGTCATTTAATTTTTTTTTAAATTTAAAAATTTTTTATAAGGGTGGTGAGTTCAGGTCAGTACTGTACCTTGGGATAGCATTTATTTGCGAGTACAGGCTGTCGCTGTTCCGCTGTGCCGCACCACCACGTTAGTAAAAATTTTGTATTTTTGAATTCTTAGTTTGTTCCTTTTTCAAAATTTTTTTTTTTCCTTCTTTACTTATTGATTATTGCCTTTCAGTGTTCTTAGCGTTTGAGATTTATTGTCTGTTCCTGATTGATTTCGTCGTTTTTACTTTTATTAACTGTCCTATTTTTAATGTTCACATTGTTTCCGTTATTGGTTGTCATTTCTAATGTTAAATATTATCGTTTATCTTTTACTTTTCTCCAGTTTGCACAGCGTGTGCGATAAGACGTGTCAAGTTATTTTTGATTCGGATATTGATTGATTTTTCTTTTGAGTGTTAGTCACATTTTTGTTCAATCGATATTTGGTTTCAATTTTTTTTCTTTGTTCATTGAATATTTGTTTAGCTTCTTAGCTTATTTTGTTCTCATCTGTTGAGTATTTTTCTTATTCAATGATTTTTGTTGACTACAGTCTTATTCTTTGTCTTTGTTGCTATGGTAAGTTATTATACTTTTGGAGATAGACTTTTTGCCTTGTATCTCTCTACTTTGGAACATTAATCTCTTGTTTCTTTTGTTACATCTCGTTATTGTTGTTTTCTTAAACGACCTTAAATAGGACAGTTATTAAGTTATTTTTACCGATTGAGACTCAATAGTAAGGTTTCGTGTTTTTAAATTTTTTTGAGAATGTTTTGTTATTATTACACAGATCTTTGTGGTTAACTTTAATCATTAAATGTTGTTTATTTTTCTTTACCGATTCACCAGTTTTTGATTATTTACTTTTTTTAATTGTTTTTGGATTTTAATAGTTTAACTTTTTAATAAAAAAAAAGAATTTGCAATTCTTTTTTTTCCGCCAGGTTACCGTGGTGTAACGATTACATCGTTATTTGTTAGGACTGGCCTAATAATAATTTATTTCATTAATATCTCGTCTATTTTGCTACGATATTTTTGGCCTGGCCTACGAAGGTTTGATTTTTAATTTACCGAGTTTTGTTGCGTCGTCGCAGACTTGATTTCAGTAGAAGAAGGGAACTTTTGTTCTCTCGGAAATTGTGTCGCTACCTTAATTTTCTTTACAATTTGTGCTTCAAAGTCTGCAGACCTATCTAAAACCTTCTCCCTTCGGGTGAGTAAAAATTAATTTGTTTTAAATTTTTTAGTAATAGTCAAAAACTTGGTGAATGTATTTTATTGATTATAATATTTTTATTGTTCTAACTTTTAAATTATTTCGATTACAATCATTGTTATAAATCAGTTTTTATTGTGTTAAAAATAGTAAACAGTTCAAGTGATTAACTTTTTTTCTATCTCGAACTTGGAGAAACCTGAATGATTGTAATCGAAATTAAGGTTTAGTGAGACGGAGTTTTGACGGTTTTCGTTTTTATTTCATAGGCTGATTGCCAAATATTGAAGGGTCCTACGATAGGATTAAATGCCAGGAAGCAATTTTCTAACAAGGAAGCTTTGGTCATTCTGACGACTATTTTTTGCTGTCTTCTACGTTGTTAGAATAGAAGAAACATCTTGACATCAACTACAGGTCCTGTATTGAATCCGGAAGTTACCACCTTTTGAAAACATCTTGCCATCGCATCCGGCGTCGAACCCCATCTCCGCTGTCCACAACAGTTTAGAGGAAGAATCCAATAAAAGATAAGAAAGATATTTAATCACATATAATTAACTACTTTTCATGATAACTTTCTAAATTCTATTATTCTGAAATAAACGATATTAACTGATTTATCTTCTTTTATTTGCTTGTTTGTATTTTGGCGCCCCTATATACTTGTTTGGGGGGAGTTAGAGAAAAAACCAGAAAGAAGCCACGATCCCTGGAGCTAGCAAGGGTAAGTTAACGTTACAAATTCAATTTGTACGTTACAGCTGATATTTTTATTTGTACAATACGTAGGTACGTAGGTGTTGGTACTGTATCAATTTATGTTTCTGGTTCTAAGTACCTAATGATTGATTTTTTTTAAATACCCAGTCATTGAATTTTCGTCTTGTTTCAGTCGTTTCAGTTGATTTTTAGTTGTAGCTATCCATGCAGGCGGGTTTTTTGTTATTTTTTAATTATTTTTTTATTTATGTCTTTTTAGTTTAGAGTGCTTATTCTAAACTCGCTAGAGTTCATGAGAAATCATTATTTTTTAAATGGTCCTACAGAACATCTGTGTCGGATTTTTAAAATATTTATGTGTTTTTGAATCAAATATTCTTATTTACAATGTGCGTTTGGTCACCGGGATTCGAACCCGGAACCTCCGTAACTTGAGCCGAACGCTCAACCACTGCGCTACAGAGGCCGTTATGGCTTAATGACTATTTTCAACAAAAACAACCGGGACCAACGGTTTTATACGTGGTGTTACTTTACAACAATCAGTATGGGAATATTCAAATATTCCCCGATTTACTACCCTAATGGGTTGGACTTTTCCTTTGAAATTGATATGGAACCGCCCACGCGGTATGCTCTTTCTAATAAAAAATATATTATCAATATCGGATGGCTCTGTAAAAAGTTGTGCGTGATTAGTAAGTTATGAGTTCTGAATTATTTTTATTAGTAAAGCTAATTTTTTTAGCGTTCCAGTTGTTAGGAAAAGTATTAACTTAATTTAACTCACGTGTTCTATTCATGAAACTGATCAACTTTCCCTAAGCAACATAGATCGAAAAATTGATTTCCCATAGTAAATGAGAAATCAGCTGTAGCATTTTGTATGTCCAATTATTATTATGTTTTTCATTTTTATACCACGTGTTCTACTCATGAAACTAAACAACTTTTGCCAAGGAACTTAGATCGAAATAAAAAAAAATCTGATTTGCTTTGCAGAAAAAATATTCATTTCTTTTTTTATCGTTCTATTTAATATTAAAACTAAAAGTTATATACATATTTAGAATTTGTGTTTAAAATCCTTCATTTTGATACCCCATTCGATATGCTTGGTAAATTTATTTTTTTATTACCTCACAATGTGGAGTCTAACATCCGCCATTTTGATTTTTTTTAAATGTCACCTATCTAAGAACACTTGGGCTATTAAGATAAATCCAACGATACTTCAAATGTGAAAATCCGTTTAGCGGTTCTGGAGATACGAGGTAAGGAAGAATATTACATAGATACAAGATACGCGCTGAAAACATAACCCTCCGGCAGTCGGGTAAAAAAGGTGACTTCGTCAGAATTAGCAAGTATCGACATGTTTTTGCCAAAGGTTACACACCTTCATGGACTAACGAAATTTTTAAAATTCGAAAAGTTCGCTACACCAATCCTACAACATATTTGTTAGAAGATTCTAGAAACGAAAAAATTCAAGGATGTTTCTATACTGAGGAATTAACAAAAAGTTCAAAATCCAAATGCATATTTAGTTGAGAAAATTTTAAGAAAAAAAGGTAATAAAGTGTATGTTAAATGGTTAGGAATGGATAAATCTCATAATTCTTGGCTAAATAAAAATAATATTTTGTAGTATAATTTTACATTTAATAAAAATAATGTTTCAATTAAGAATTTTATTTATACAAATTTTTGTAAACTTTATTTCTATGAATTTTATTCAAAATCGGATTTAAAATCCGTGCTAAAGTTTCAATCCAATATTGAAAACAATAATTTTTTTACATTGTTACCGCTAAGATGTTGAGAATTGTAGTGGGAATTAAATATAAAACAAGAAGAAATGTTTACAGTTTTCATTTGTGTGTTAAAATCGACTACGAGATGTCACATTTAATTGTGAGTGTCCGTTAAAAGACTACTGGAGTTCTAAAAGAAAATTATTTGAATTTAGCGAAGATGAAATTAAAAAATTTCCTGTAGAGTACATAATTCAAAAAGTTTCTCCAACAGAACTTTTATTTACTTGGCATAAACTACCGTACGAATACAGGAATAATTTTGATTTGCAAATACAACTACCGTGTTATGTCCATCACAATAGACCAGAATGGAGAACACACATAGATGGTTCAGCTTCAGCTCAATCAAGGTGTAATTTATGTAAATTAGCTCTTGAAGAATTTACTGTTAAAAGGAATAAATAAACACTTACAAAATACATAATATGTGTTTTAATCATCAAAGTTACAAAATATATATTTTTTATTATGAAAAATATAAAATCAATATATAAACTAAATATCTAATATATAATTAACTAAAAAAGATACAATATCTATTATAGTCTATACATAATTAATTTAAATAGCAAAAATTAAATAAAAGCAATAGGCTAGTAACTTGTCATACTCGTTACATGAGTTTATATTAATTTTGTATAGACTCCTTTATTACACAATACAAAAATACGCAATATGGAATGTTTTATATTCAACTAAAAACTTACACAGTATATTATAGATATTTATTGCAAATTCAATTTATAATTGTAATAATGTTATACTTTTTTTAACGTGATTATTGTGATTATAAAATCAATAATACAATAAAATGGTAATATTAACCAACATCACTACTGTCGTTACTATCAGTTTCGTAAGAAGCAATGAAACGATTAAATTGTGGTTTGTTTTCTCCTTTATATGTATCAGTATTGTGCAAATCCATATTACATACATCTGTTTCTTTTAACACAAATAGTAAATCTTTAAAATCATTTTGACACCACATACGCTTACTTTTATAAATACGATGTAGATATCTATTGTCATAACACAAATGAAAATGATCTCTTACAATTATTAAATCAAAATTTATGTTATAAATTTTCAAAACACTTAATAAAAACTTGTAACATGATCGACAAAAAAATAAATTAAAATTTTTAATATGATATCTATTTACGCAAACACAAAATTTAAAGCTATTGAATTCTAACTCCGAATCAGGAGAAAAATTAATTATAGCAGATCTTGCTTGTGAACATAGAATGTCTTGTCCATCAAAAATATCTAAAGGAATGTACTCATCATCTACGTTTTTTGAATTATTTACGAGAAACTTCCATCTATAATTACTATATTTCTTAATAATTTTCAAAGTTAATTTTTTAGGTAGCGGTGAAACACTAATAAATCCAATTATTGATGTAATATTTTGACAAATTATTTTTACACACATTTCTTCTAGTTGCATGTTTACCTACAAAAACAAATTATTCACTATAGTGACCGTGGGGAAGCGTTTCAAACGAACCAGTAACTAATCTACGTTTGTCATCATATGGACTTAAACCAATTTTTGTCTGTTCTATACTAAACACGTTATGACCAAATGATTGAATCGTTGGTTTGCCACGTATTTTAATGAGTTTAAAACAAAATCTAATTTAGCAACATAGAGAAATTTAACCAAAGGAAATACAACTCCAGCTGAGTTCGGTAGTGGTCTCTCTACTGGCAAATTAGTGCCCAGCTCAGCCGTAGAGGTAAGTAAACAAATACTAGTGAGTCGCGCCACCGATTTAGACGGTCAAAATCGGAAACCCCTGTTGTTCCAGGCACTACTTTACCCACTGGAGATAATTAAATAAATTTTGAATATTTAACGGTTCTAATTAAATTACACTATAACTGAAAATAACGATAAGTGAGCTAAATAAAACTAAAATATCAACTAGACTCTTCTTTAATAAATAAGTTCTAGAATACAGACTGTCAAGCCTCGTGCCTGACAACACAATTGATATTTATATAAAAAAAAAATTAGGCGAACAATAAAAAAAAGTAAATTTATCCAAAGGTGTGATCACACGCAATACAAAAACAAGGAAAAATAGATTTTTAACTAAAAACTAAAGACTAAAGCTTATCTGTTAATCTGAATAAGTTTCCGCAGTCCTAGGCTTCTCCAATACTTAGATGGTACCAAACTCAAGCCTGTTCTTGAACCAAAAGGCTTGCACCAATCGTAATAACTTAAACTCGTACTAAGTATAGGATCAGCAGTCCAAATTCTGCTTAACTAAGACTTATACCAGTAACTAGAAATGTAGCCGGTAACTAAAACCCTAAAATCGTAATTTAGCATTAACATTAGTTTAAACAGATTTAAATGACTCCTTGAATTAATTTGACTTAATAACTTTAATACAACTTGAATACATTAACTTAAATTTATACTGCAATGAAAGAACAAAGTGAAGTTACATGAATAATACAACATTTAGCAAATGACTTCTCTGAATTTACATTTAATAGGCAAAACTAATGATTGAAATGTACTCTACGAAATTAAATTCGACTTGCTAGTCACTACAATATTATAACAATAAATTAAATCAGAATTGAACATAAAATTAATTTGTAATAGTACAAAATATCAATTATAATAGTTAAAAAAAAACTAAAAGGAGTCTAGTTATACAAAAATAAAACCTGCATACAATACATAAAGAAATACACATATAAAATAAAGATTTTAACCAAGATTATGATTATATGGCGTTATTAATTTATTAAAATATAATTACATAACTCACCTATTTAAAATAGGGTTTCTTTTACTTTGTTAAACGATATCCCAGCTGATAGTTGGGTAACTTAAAGAAAAACAATTTCCTCGCTGCTAAATACAATGTTGAACAGATTCCAACCACGATTGTAATCCAAAAAGGTTTCAAAATTTCCAATCTCCGCTACTGTCTGTTTCATAAGGAACAAAAAGGACCATAAAAATCGAATAATTGCATGGATAAAGAAGCATGTACTACTCACCAATAGAAAATCTCACTAAAAAGCCGGACCCGGACACAAGCCGTAGTTTCCACCGAATTTACCAAAATCCAGAAAATACCTTCTACACAGTTTTCGATGGAAACAGATTAAACTTAATTACGCAAATCCAACCTAAGTTGTCCCCGATGTACAAGGATGCAAATTAAGTTCTCAAAAATTTTCTGATTAACACGCGTTCACTACAAGAGACAGAAGTCAAAAGGAAGAGGGTCCTCGATTATCAAACTTCACTTAGCTTGACACACTTCAGTAAGAAAATGATGGCCTCTACTACGATACGGACAATAACCATAGTTTATTCAGCCAACAACTTATGAACAAACAGAGGTCATCTGATACATTTAATCCTATTATTTTAATTAGCTAACAATAAATAACCCAACATTACTTAGTTTCCCTATTTATTTTTGATACCAATAATAAAGTTAAAAATATGACCGAACGTTGGCTGCAAAACACTACGCGTCAGACTATTGACAAAAAGAAAGAAGTTGCACTTACAGACAGATGAAAGTGAAATGTCAATAATTCAAACCCTAACAAAAATAATACTTGACTACAAAACCAATTTTAGCAACCACTGAATATATTTATAAATTGATGACTAACTATAATCAATCTAAATCAACTGGAACTTGTCACCATTTACTCCTTAATAACGGAGAATACCTAAGGTAAGCGATAAATTATACTATTGTGAATTTAAACCCGTGACAGGTTGCTTTACAACTTTTTCTTTAAAATTTTTTAGACAATCAACATAATCATTAAAAGTAATTTTTTTTCTAACAACATGCTTTTTAATACCTTTTGATTTCTTTTGAATGCCTAAATTTTGAAGTTCGATATTTATCTGGTCTTCAGTAATACCTTTTTGTTTTAACTTGGCTTTTAATTTTTTTCTATCTTCATCAGTTACTTGTAATTTCTAGCTATACATTTTAGATCGAAGACCAGCAAAATGAGTAATGATTCTACCATTGGCTTCGTCTTTCATCAAACCAGGTACTTTTTTGTTGACCAACGGTATCCCAAATGGATTATTTTTATCATAATCAGAAGTATCAAACAATAATAATTTTTTTTTTATAATATCTTTGTACACATCCTTTCCAAATATTTCTAGGTGAAATGAGTCAGTATCTACATGTCGCAGCCTTTTAGTGTAATCAGCCGTTTCATGAAAAGTCTGGTCTTTTCATGAAACGCTGCCAAACACTGAAACGAAAAACTGTTACGCTAAAAGGCTTAATATTTTAGACGTTACATGAAACGTCAGCGTATTTTGGCCTCTTGATGAAAACGAACAAAATTACTCCAAGTGGCTGACTTTACTGGACTTTTCATGTAACGCTCCGAATCTACTTTGCACTTACTGAAATAACTACGAAATAAATTTTACTATAAAAGAAAGAAACTTTTATTGCATAAGAAAGGAACTTTTATTACAAATAAGGTATCATAGTGGCCAGCTACAGTACAATATTAACAAATATACGAAATTAAAATCGTCAACTATAAAAAAAAAATAAACAAATGATTTGTTACTTATTAAAACACGGTAAGCTTTTATGGCAGCGGCTATTACAAAGGACACTATTTTTTTGCAGATGCATTTATTCTTAGAACATTGCTGTTTGCTAGGTTTACATAAACATTTCAGCATGCCTTGACTCCCTGATTCTAATGACACAGCTTCTCTTAAGCTTAGTGATTTTTCCACGGGGATTGCCTCTTTATTAAGGAATGCTGAACCCGCAACAGTTAGACTTTCAGCACCAAACCACCCCTTTATAATACCGTGCTTACCAGCAACCTGATTAACACCATTTTTTTGATCCATTATCAGACAAACCATATTTCTGGAATCTCCTGGACCTCTGTCGACTTTGGGAATATTCAATAATACACAATCGCCGACATTAAAAGTCGGCATTTTTTTTGCCGAATTGCCTAACATTTTTTTGGCTGCTTTTTCAGTTTTATTTCTGGCTTCGTCGCGTTCTTCAGAAATGTTTTTACTGGCAGCACATAAAATGCACAGTACTGAAGATCCTTCTTGTTGACAAACTTCTGCAAAGTTGACAACCCGTAAACAATTTTCGCACATTAATTCTTCAGATCTGTTTATATTTTTTTCCTCCAGCACAACATTGGTAATATCAGCATCTTCATCGGCGACACCCTCATGTGCATCAGATATTTCGACAACTGAATCTTCTTCATTCATAATTTTCATAAGCTCTTCTTCCGTAGTCAATGTTTTTGCCAGCGCTGAGGGAATGTTACTAGAAGCTGGACCAAGTTAAGGCTCACAACCTAGGGGTGCTTTATACGGGGACCGTCCTATTGTTCTGTGAAAGGAACTATTTTTTTGCCATTGCACAAACTGAAGCCCTACCGACCACTTTTTGCAATTCGTGTCAGCCATCCAAGCTCGTATCATGTTTTCTACATCCTGGTTTGATCGTTCAATGCTGCCTTGACTCTGAGGGGGTCTAGGACGACCGTGTACTATGATACACTCAGGCCATAAATCTTTCAGTTTAAGTATAACCTTATTTACGAACTCGCGGCCGTTGCCGCTTTGAAGGATTTTAGGGGCTCCTATTAAAAGAAAAATACTTAGTAAGTTGGAAGCAACTTCCTCGGCACATTTGGTTTCCATCGGTCGTAAGAATAAAAATTTGGTGGCATGGTCTTAATAATTCAATATCCATTTGTATTGCTTGTCAGGAAAGGACTGGAAATCTATTAAGTCCACTTGGCCTCTATCATTAAAATCCTTACTTACAATGGGACGTACTACAATTTTTTGTTTGCCATGTTTCTTTTCATTGCAGCTTTTGCAGCATTGGATAAAACATTCTATGGCCGGACGTAGGATACTAAGTTTATTTCTTAGGGCTACTTCCATTTTAACACGACCACCGTGTCCTGTTTTTTTAATATGATAATCGTATAATTTATCATATAAATCTTCGTACGCTACTACAAATTCAATTTCATCTTCGCTTTCATGTTTCTTTATTAAATGTGATTGGTCAGAAATTGTCATAACATCATATGTCTGTAGCAAAAAGTATTCGCGCCTTTCTTTTCTTCCCCTAAAACAAACACCTATTTCAGAATAATTTATAATTTAAAAATTACTAAGAACTAAAATGTAAAAAATAGGCAATTAGTTTAAAACAAAAATTATATTTATAAAAGTAAAAGTTTGTAGCGTAGTAGTACAATAATAGTAATTCTACTTCCTCGTACCAAAGAGTCGATCTATAAAAATATTTCAAATTTCAGCTCAATCGGACCACGGAAAGTGATTGTATTGATTAAAAGATTTGACCCAAACCAAAGTTTACAGAATAATATTTTATTCTGTAAACTTTGTCCACACCAACTAACACAGCATCTTAAATAAAAGCTTTTAAAAATATATTTTTATATTATTCTTTAATTTGTACGGTCCTGGTTGTGAAGAGATCGAAAGATAAAGAAAGACAAAGAAAGACACATTCGCGGACCTTTATACACTTCCATTTTATTAGGGACCAAAAAATAACACCGGTTCGCCTGTTTACGTTTTACAGCAGGAATATGTTTTGAGAACAGCATGAATTAACGCATAGTTTACAAATTGCGGGTCAACGAGAAACTCGGGGAATCCCGGTCATTCATAATCATAACCTAAAAATTAATAATTGGGTTTAACAAATAATTACTTACAGTTTTTGCTTAGCCGCTAAAATTTCCTCTATGACATCGTCAATCTTCTGCTTTGAGTAAGGCTTTCGAAGTCGTTTTTGTAAATAAAAGTCTTCTAATTTCTTATAGAATTGAGTGTATTGTATAACACTGGAACTGGAACAACCTGCCGTCGCCATTTTTAGGTGATACAATACTTATTTTATTACATCAAATGCAAAGTAGATTCGGAGCGTTGCATGAAAAGTCCAGTAAAGTCAGCCACTTGGAGTAATTTTGTTCGTTTTCATCAAGAGGCCAAAACACGCTGACGTTTCATGTAATGTCTAAAATATTAAGCCTAACAGTTTTTCGTTTCAGTGTTTGGCAGCGTTTCATGAAAAGACCAGACTTTTCATGAAACGGCTGATTACACTAAAAGGCTGCGACATATGTATAATAAATTAAAATTGTCTATACCTACTTGTGGTACCAAAAAATTATAATAGAAATCATACATGCAAGTTTTAGAAATATGTATCTAATATAGACATTCCGATATAAAGTGGTTTATTAAAAACAAGTTCAGCTTTTTTCAATTCGATTGCCAAAAATTCTTTATCGAAAATTTTTCTGTTATGAAATCGAGGACTTGCAATTAAATTTTTAGCTCCATAACGTCCTTCGTAACAATTTACCAGTTTAACTACTCTATGTAATCTAATATTTTCCATTGTTTGCCAATTTAAATTGATTTTGTTGAAATTTACTGGTTACCAAGGTTCTTAATCTTGTATTCAATTCTATATATGGTTGTTACCATGCAAACTGTTTAAACTCCAACACTTTGTGAATTTTTGTTAAAATTAAACCATGATCTAATGCCTGTTTTAGATTTCTGTAGTGTAACACATATTTTTTTTATCATATAAATCACAAATTAATTTGGGTAATTTCGATCCTGGTGGAATACGATGATTTGCACAAAAAGGTAGATCTTTATGTAAATCATGCAACTCCTTAGGATAATCTAGATCAACCTGTAAAATATACCCCACCGAAGAATCATCAGGAATAGTTGTCACATCAATATTTGGGTCCACCCATTTAAACCCGTCATAGGGTAAATATTGACACATTGCCCATCCATACAGATTATTTACATCAAGATACAATATACTTGATGTTGGTTTTGATGGATCAAATTTGGGCATATATATGTTATTAGCTTCTGAATAACGCTTGCAACAAACAGAAATTCCACTCCGAATTGACTTTTCAATAAACAGTATCATATCAAGATCCTTTAAAATTTGTAACTTACATTTTGTATATTTTAACATTGCATCCCAAGTATATCCAGGCATTGTAAAATACCAAGCAGGATCCAAACCGTATGTTTTTGTTGCAGTGTCTCTAAAATTTTCCATTACATCAGCTAGTAGTAAAATGTCTGTTTTCATATACAAATTGCTATATTCTTCAAGTGTTTGTATGTTAAATGTATGCCAAATCTTTTGAGCATGTACTTAGTTCATTGTCATTCAATCTATTATAAAAATTTTCAATTGACGGAAGCTCAGTTTCTTTTAGTTTTTCTAAACTATCAACATAATCGTATGGAAAAACTCCTTTTCTAGTTAAAAGACTAAAATCATCGTTGTTTAAATGTTCAAATTCTTTTTTTAAATTTAAAAAATTGTTTTCACATAGGGTGGACACAAACTCATCAAGACTAGCCCCCAAAAATCGTAAAGAATCTATACACCTGAATTTAATTTGAGTTTCTGAATCATGTAAAGTAAAAGAAATATATTTTTCTTTGTTTAAAGGTAGTACGCTAACACTACCACATTTAATAATTTCTTTGACAATAAAATGTCCATCATAACCTGAGAGGTTATGAAATACAATTGGAATGATAAACAATTTTTTAAACATTAGATTACAAGTCTGATGCGCAAGTCCTCTGAATAATCCTATGAAATGGTCATGGTCGCGCACGATCAAATCGTTATTTTCAAAAGGTTTTTCGCAAATGTGACATATACATGAATTTACAGTAGTTGGTTTGTATACCATTGGTATTATATTTAATATTTTACCAGATACAAATTTTGCAATATTCTTTAATTGGTTTGAAAACCATTCTATGCAATCTTCTCCAGTATAACTGGAGAAATAAGAAATTGAGTTATCGTATGAACATTTTAAAAAATAGCCACAAGAAAACGCTTTGTGGTGTTGGTATTTTTTCATTTTCTTTGATATTCTATTATTACATGATTGTAAATAGGAATCAAAATCTGCATACACCACAAAGGGTGCTTTTTGTTTATAAATATAATTTCGAAACTCTACGTAATCATATTTTGGAAACGAAATTTTACTATTATTCAACTCCTTACAAACATCAGAATGTTCAATTAATTTTTTTTCACAATACAAATAATTTAGACAATGGTCACAAAAATACTTTTTCTTGGTTGATGAACTAAGCTGATTAGACATAAGACGTGAAAAATTTTTGATCCAACAATAATGGAATTCGATTTCAGTTTTATCATCATCTGGTATGGGCGCTTCATAATTGTTTAATTTTGGAAAATATTTGTTTTGTATAAGCAATAAATTAACGTGACGGTCTAATTTATTTTCGGTTAATCTAACAGGAACCACATAAAACTTTTGAAAATAATTAAGTTCTAAAGCATAAACATTTACAGAAATATTATTCATATTTTCAAACTTCGAAATTTGTGATAATTTCATTGGCAATTCTAAGCCATTAGTCTGTAACACATCAGTATATCTCGGGTATGAACTAATAAAACGATAGTTTCCTTTAGGTGGAAATAACGCACTGACTACACTCCAGAAAAAACAAGCCTCATCATCATTTTGGATGTTAATGCGAGCTTTTTTCTTTTCAATCTAAAGAGGTAATTTAATAAAAGAAGAACCGTTTTCAATTTCAAATTTGTTTATGGCTATTTCCAAATATAAAATTTTTTGTAAAGACCAACCGCTAGATTTCTCTGAAAATTCTGATAATTGATGTAATATCTGATCTTCTACAAAAGTTTTAAACCAATCCGTTAAATTTGTACTTCTATCTATTATGTGATTGGGTGTTGAAAAATATTTTTGGTCAATCAGTTCCTGGTCGCTTGACTGCTTTATAAATTCCCAGAGAAACTTGAATTTACTTTTATTATTACTAAATTTTTTAAAATACTTGATATCTTTTTCTTAAACAAATTAGAAGCATCAGTAAAAAAACTTTTAATTTCTTTATGACTTAAATTAATAATAACACCAGTCTGGATTCTGCTATCAAAACAATTATTCACATTTTCCCATTTAACTCTACTACCTATTTTATTAGAGGACCCTATTCCGTAACCTAAATGTTTATTCTTTAATGTAAGTAAACACCGCAACCGTTTTAGTTGAAAATTTTTTGTTAAAATCTTACGTTTTTGTCCAACCGAGAAATGAAAAATTTTAAATGCTTTATAACATTTTCTAATATGTTTAGTTAGTAAATTAATTAATAAATTTTGATTTAATGAAGAGAAACATTTTTCTAAGTTGTCCATATTACGTATAAGTTATAAAAGTAATTAAATACTAATCTTAATCCTAATTTCGAACCTAAAATAAAATGTTATATAAAAGAATAATTAGAAACTAACACTTAACAATTTCAAAAGATGATGCATAGCAATTCTCGTTAAAATACTGAATAGAGTTTCTGTACTTCTCGGTTACGCGTTGAGGTAAAAAAGTTATAAAATCTTCTAACTCAAAGAGCACAGCATCACCAAAACGACTTTTCACTATTCTCGCATTGAAAATTTTGTATGGTTGGTCTACTGTTAACTTATGCAATTTTTTTATTGGTTTTGAATTTTTTTCTATAAGAGATGTTGAATTTAGCTATTTTAAATCCATCTAAAATTATACATAAACACTAAACAAATAGAAACAAAGAAAAAAAAACTTACTTTTTAAAACACAAACACACACACTTTGCAGAACTGACAAAATACTTTACTTCTCTGGAGCTGCTAACTGACAATAATCCGACAAAATCAATGCCTTTTAACCACTACTTACACTACAGATGGTAAATATAATAATTAAATTTATTGCACAAATATCAATTGGCAGATGCTACATACACATTATTAATTATAGATATAAATTTTAACTATGCTCTTCCTTATCAAACCAGAATTAATTCCAAATTATTTACTATGTTTACTATCTAAGTACTTCCTAGTTGTCTATTCAAAATCAATGTGCAGATGTTTCATACATATAATTAATTATTAAGTATATTTTACAAATAATCAGTTTCCTTATTAAACGAGAATCAAATTTAATTTTTATTATTAACTGTATTTTATATCTAAGTACTTTGTAGTTGTCTAGATAAAAATTAAACTTGGATATCACAGATACTAACCCGCATATGGCTTGCATACAATTATAGACAGTTGCAATTTCCGCATGAATGCCTGCGGTCGACTTATTATACAGTGGGCATTTGAAACTATCTGACTTAGAACATACATAGCGTTTTGGGAGCGGAAAAAAATTTATAGTACTCTCACGAGGGCTGGGGTGCTGGGGCATATCATAACGAGTCGATTAAGAGTTGTCACTTAGAACATACATAGAATAACTACTCGAGGGGGCTGTCTCTCTCGAAACGCTTGCGTTTTCACCGGGTCGGTATGGATTCCTTCTGGGGTGATGAGGGGTGCTAGGTAACGTACTTCTTTGCAGCAAAATGTCGTCTTCTCCTTGTTTATTTTCAGACGATAAGCACGGAGTTAAGTCGTCACTTGGCGGAGATCTTCTAGGTGTTGTTCATATGTTGGAGACAATACAATAAGGTCGTCTAGATAGACCAATAATTGGACGTGAGGAAGTTCTCGAACAAAGCGGTCCATGAGTCGTTGGAATGTGACCGGGGCATTTAGTAGGCCGAACGGCATTCGTTTGAACGAAAATAATCCCATCGGTGTCACGAATCCGGTTTTCGGTTGATCATCTAGGGCAACGGGGATTTGCCGGTATCCACTTCTTAAATCGATGGTGGAAATCCATGATGGGACGGTGATTGCGTGGAGTAGGTCGTCAATGCGAGGCAACAAGTAGGCGTCGGCGATAGTGATTGCATTGAGTTTTCTGTAGTCGATTCACAGCCGAATACCTCCATCTTTTTTTGGTACCAGGACAACGGGTGCGGCCCAGGGTGAGTTGGTTTCTTGAATAATATTGTTTTCCAACAGACTGCCCAATTCGTCTCTAAGTAGCTGTTTTCGGGGCTCTATTAGACGGTACGGCGGTGATGCAATCGGGCGGCTGCTTCCTGTGTTAATTGTGTGTTCTGCCATCGGGGTTGCTTCACTTATCGGACCGAACAGGTCGTGGAATTCGGTTAACAGTGCGTGAATCTCGGGCTTCTGCGAGGTGTCGATCTCTTCGGTTTTCTCATCGGGTGCGGCGAGTTGCACACTGTTGTTTTGACACTTGATTTTCGCTGGCGGACATTTGAAGAGTTGTCTAGACTGCTGTATGTAGATACCCATATCCCTGTTTACTGTATATTCAGAGAATAATTCGTTGATAAACTCAGGCGAGTATCTGGCTTTCATCGAGGATTCGAATGTTTCGTGAAGCGGCGAAATCATCTGCGGCACTTCATAGTATTCGTCCTCGGGTTCTTCCAATTCCATGCGAATTGGGGAAATTATCTTTGGTACTCGAAAATATTTATATTCTTTCTGTATTGCGGTGACTTTGTTGGCCAGAGGCAGGTAATCATATTTTTTGTCGGCTCTTCAAGAAAATAACATGTACGTTGAGGAATATTCAATATTATTCTAACATTTTCCTTCTCCTTCTCTTTAGGAAGTTCAAAAAAGGTCGTTCTGATTTTTTTGTGTTGTACTCCGCATACGTAGCACGAAAATTTTGGGGTGTTTTTGCTTGCTTACGATCATTGGATTGTCTTTTACTTTTGGTCGCTTTCTCGCGTTTTCAGCAATTATTGAAAGTGTGTCCGTAATTTCTGCAGAAGGAGTATTGTGCTTTCTGAAATTTGTTTCTAATAGAATTCTCGTTTTTCGCTTCGTTAAGCGCGTTTTCTACATCTCGCATTATTCTTGCTTGAATTCCTTAATGCTGCTTCTCAAAATTTTATCCTTGATATCCCGGTGAGTTAGGCTGAATACCATGTCGAGCTTGATTTCTTCCGAGAGTTGATGGTTACTGATCTCTGCCATTAACAAACGCTTGCTTGCGATGAATGTATCTGAGTCTTCAGGCTTTTCTTGTTCACTTGCGAAGAATTCGCGAAAAATGATGTA
Organism: Altica lythri; assembly: GCA_964028335.1. Classification (NCBI taxonomy): domain Eukaryota; kingdom Metazoa; phylum Arthropoda; class Insecta; order Coleoptera; family Chrysomelidae; genus Altica; species Altica lythri. The sequence continues at coordinate 9,785,657 of OZ034806.1, read as the reverse complement.
ATTCGCGCGATGTGGTGAAAAGTGCTCTCTAAGGTTAGTTAGAGCGTCCTTCCATGTGGTGATGTTAATCTTTACTCCGTCCCACTATATTGCGGTATCCTTTTCTAACAGTAGTGCGAGAATTTTTTATTCAGGATTTTTTAACAAACGTTTTTCCAGGGATAAAAACCTAGTTAAGGCTATATCTTTTGTTTTGCCTAGGTTGGCAGGATTTTCCTTGAATGTAATCTGCACGATGAATCTGAAGTTCTTTTGGTTGTTTGTTGAAATATTTCCTCACATTCTAAAGGAGGTAAGCATGAAGCCACCATATTGCGGCATTCTTTTTTAACAGTAGTGCGAGTCCTGTTAATGCGACTTTGTCTGAGATGTTCTCGATAGTTTTGTAAATCTCTATCCTATTGATAAAGCTTTCTACCTTTAAATTGGCTCGTTCGCCGTGGTATCTCGTTGTATAATTTGCAATATTCCCGTTTTTCTGATTACCTGCCTGAGCTCGGATTAGCTGCTGGAACTGCTCTTGTGTAGGTACGATTTGTTGTGCCATTGTAGCTGAGGTACTCCTCGTAATAATTCGGGCCGAACGTTGCGCTGCCTCTCTTGTAGAGTTGTTCGGATTTGTTTACAAATGTAAAGGCGTAGACTTCAGCAAAGAGCAGATATTTATTTACGGATATTATTTACAAAACACGGCTGGCCAGGATTATGATTGTATAAGCTGTAGCGGTGCTTGAGAAAGCTGAGACTGTAGTCAGTGCTCAGGGTGATATTCTGCGACGTTTTAGACTGTACCCAGTGCTAAAGTATAGTTCAAGACTGTAATCAGTGCAAGACTGACGTTGGTAGGTCCGGTTCCTGGTTATAAAGGGTGCTTGGACCATAAACTTGAGCGGTCCGGCGTGGGCGCATCGTCCATCAGGTGAGGGTGCTGCTTAGGGTAGTACCGTGCGGGCGATTCTCTGTGTGACAGAGAAAGTATTTGAGAGCGCCTTTGTCTCTGTCTACTAGTCGTTACGACATGTGTTTTTTTATTTTTTTTTTATCTTTGAATTATTTTCGAAGATGTTAAGAAAACAAATTTTTTTTAATTTTTTTATGACGGATATTTATGTAAAAACAAATTTTTTTCTTAAATTAAAATTCCACGTTTTAATTGTGCATAAAAGCACATGTGGTTTTATTTATTTGCCTTATAGATTAAATAATATGACCATTTAAATTTTTTTTTATAATTAAATAGGAAAAATTATCAATTTTCTTATTACTTTGTTTTCAAGTTTATATATTTACGTTATAATAGTTATTATATTTACTAATATGATTATAATTTTTATAGTTGACCATTTTATTACGAACAATTAGATGTAATACTGCGATATATTAAAATAATCGGATTTCAATTTGCCGCCGTGTAATAAGACAGCGGAAGGGATAATAATAATTTCTAATTAGCGTTTTTTTTTTCTATAAATAAATCACAGGCTATTAAATTATGTTCACAAAAATTTTTATCACATACATGTAATTAACTTCTTTCAATAATATTTACTTTTTAATTAAAAATACAAAAATATTTCAGCCTTTGCTAATTTACTCTTTTATGTGAAGTGGCGCTGAATTCGTTTTCTCGACTTATTCAATCAAGTTTCTATAGTACAATTTTTTTAAATATTTTTATTGTCATTTATTTATTCATAATAATATTTTTTTTAAGTAGTGCAAAATAATAATCGTAGCACAAGTAAGTATGGAAAATCAAAATTTTCTGTTTTGCTAACCATTTGTGGCATAATTCACAAATGTACATAAAATCGTCTTTTTTCATTTGTTTGAATGTTTTGTTTAAATGTTTTAAACAATCATAATGTGCCCATCTTGTACAACAGTCACAGGAAATCCAATTTAATTGTCGTCGTGTTTCACCTTGGCCACATCTCAAACACCGATCTTTAACATCTAATGATTTTGACAAGCAGTTAATTTTTAACTCTTTTCTCAATTTAATTGAATCAAAGTTCGATGTCGGTATGCAATTCCTATTAATAATTAGCTAAATGAAATACAAAACAAAGATTCCGCAATTAAATCCATCAGTCTCACAAGGATGATACATTTCTTTAATAACCCAATTTACAATTTTTTCAGGAAATACTTTTTTATAGCAGCGAACAAAATTAGTAAAGTAAAGTTCAGATTGAGGAAATTCATCGTTTGGATCTAAAATATATACAAAACCGGTTAGAGTCTCAATATAAATTAGTATCCAATGATTTTAAGTAATGTTTAATGGAAAAAAAAATTCAGTCTTGTTATTCCATTGTTTTCTTAGGTTAAGGTAAAAATTTCCATAATTATCTACATTTTTACAATTATCAATTAATATTATTGTTCCTATTTCACAGTGAGAATACGCAATTTCATCTGGTTGCAATAATTCATTAATTAAAGCACTGAAGTAATAATCAATATTAAAATTGGATAACCATTGGTCGTCGGACAAAGTAACGTAACCATGCAGGAAGATATATGAATTATCATAATTCACTTTTTTGATGTAAGCCACAAAAAAAACCTTCACAGGATTTTTATTGTAATAATAATCATCATTTTTCACTACTGATTTATCATAGAAAACTAATTGTAATTTTTTATTTTCCAGGTTACAAATTTCCGATAATTTTTTAGACTGCTGATAGGATAGTCTCGTGCGTTTTTGTCGTTTTGAGTCTCTCTAACCTTCCACAGACAGCAAATTATCGGGTTCATCAATTAATAGCCGGCTTAACTTTTCTTTTCATGAGAAATTTAGCAGTTAATAAATTTAATTGTTTATATATTTCGAAGAAATCGATAAAAATAGTTGTCTATAAAAACTCCAGCTTTCAAATCGAAATTTCTTTCGACTTTCTCCGATTTAAAGTGATTTTCTGCTGAAATATTCGTCAGATGTTTTTTATTTGGATTTATTAAAATTGTCTAGAGTATTAAGTAAGGCAATATTTCGATCATCAGATACTTAACACATAAATTAGAGCTTTATGGATTATCTTTGCATTTTTTACCAGTATTTTTTTGCATCTTTTTCTGTCTTCAATTTTAATGGTAATAAATCTGTAAACTATGGACTTAATTTGTATTTTTCTTTATTGTTAGCTGACTCTACATTAAAATTTGCTTCTACATATTCATTGTCATCAATTTCAATTTTAATCTCCTCTCGTCCATGTAATTTTGGTTGCTCAGTTTGTAACTCGAATATTTCTTTTAAAGATTTTTAAAAAGCTTCATTTTTCTTAAATAAAAGAACTCTAAAAATGTTGCCCATGGTTTTCTTAACGATAGTGTAATTTTGACAATGAACTGAAATAGCCATTAGTTCTAAAACAAATCGAACAACGTTTTTTGACATTATGTTTTTGTAAATATCGAGATATCATTTTTATGAAATGAGCATTACAAATATATAGACGAATTATGGAGCTTTCAAGTGCTTTATTTGAAATGAGAGCAGTAATTTTTTTTTGTAATTACGCATGCACAGATAAATTGTTCCATGCCAGCATAAGGGCATTGATGCTTGCCCAAGACCAGTCAGTAACAATCCCTTTAAATGGTGACCGTTTAATATTGTTTATCATTCACAATTGTTTGAAGTGAGTCAAGCATTTGCCAATATTCAATGCTGTTTGATCATTTGTCAGCATTTCAAGTACAGGGTATATTTTATTAGAAATATTGACGACACCTGCATAATAATTCACTCTCTTCGAATCTTTGTAAGGTTTGCGAACTACAGATTCAGTTACATCAAAATGGAATAAAAGATCATTAAATTTTTTGAGTAGATCTATTTGCTCATTAATGCCAAGATAAATAGTAAATGGTGACGAAAAATTTTGTATATATTTATGGGCATGTTTAGATTCTGCAACTCGCATCATTGTATCGACACAATCATCTCTATGTCGATCACTGCCATGAGTGTCTTCTGATCGAATTTTTTGCAGAACTTCTTTCGAAACAGCAAATTGAAAATTGTTATCATCGCGAGCCAGGTCAATATCCATATCACTAACCAATTCTTTATGGATTGTATTCGGTTTCGCAAATTTCAATCGTGTTTTCATTAACCCTTTAACGGGCAAAATTATCCTGAACCTAAATTATATAAAAAATGGTAATTATGGAGTCTTCTGGACACAAGAAAAGATAATATGTGACTAGCAATCGACTTTTTAAGGTAAATCCTATACCACGTCTAAGAACGCAATCATAAAATGAAATTGCTGCAAATTCAGAATAAAAAAAACAATAGCTATCAAACAGATTTATTTGTGTTAAAAACGAAACATGAAATAGACAAAAAAACTAATTAAATCAAACTCTATAATAAATTAACGAACCAAATCTTACAGAACTAATCAATGGTATGGTAGACACCAAAGCATTCTACACATAAAGCAACGGCACTCATTGCACATATAATTACTCCTTTTCTGGAAACCATGTTTACTGCACTCTTGACATCTTCTTTTCGTGGTTTTTACTGGAAAATGTAAAACATTTTAACAATTATTTCTCATTGCTAACGGCCCAGGTCTTTTTCTATTCGAATAATTTCTTATCAGTTGGTCTGCTAGAAGACTTCGAAACTTTAATGAGTCATTGGTTTTTTTCTTGGATTGTTATTTTTAAGTGTTTCTTTGTACAATATATATGCATTGACAATGCTTAAATCAATAAAGTAGGTAATATAGAACTTTCATTCACCACCTTCTATTTTTCCATCTTAGATTGTACGTTGAATGTCTTTGATCAAAGCGATCGACGCCTCCCATAAATTTGTTGTAATCCACGATAGACTTACGACATGCTACAGCTTCCCTTTCACCGGATTTTTTGTACGAAGGACTTGTCCAAGTTCTGCGGCATTATGCATATTACTGGCCACTGTTACAGACTTAGTTTCCCTGTCCTTCCACTTGACAACAGATATTTTCTCACAAACTGCAAAATCTGACTGACTCATTGCAATTTTTTTTTCATCAAGCAATTTTCCGTTTGGAAAATGTTTCCTAGTTTGACGAATAGTTCCACATCCAAATAGTGATTTATCTGCTAATTTTTTCATTAGTGGAATTGTGGTGAAAAAATTATCAAAGTATGCACAAAAACCCTTGTTTTTAAAATTAGCTAGCAGTTTTAAAACCACTCGTTCTTCAAGTGTGTCAGAACTGGGATCCTACTCTTTTCCTTGGTAGATATTGAATGCATACAAGTAGCCTGTCTCAGAACATGCCAAAGCCCACACCTTGATACCCCTTATTATGGGTTTCATTGGAATGGATTGTTTTAGGCCAGTACTTTCCTTAAAACCGACCATACTTTCATCTATGGCTACGTTTCTACTAGGTGTAAAAGAATTTGATTAAGCTTCAGATAAGTGCGTGATCCATGGACGAAGTTTGTAGAGTTTATCAAAGTTAATCGCACCCCGAGCTGGCATTTTTTGATTATCGTTTAGATGTAAGCTACGGAGTATTTTTAAAAATCTTTTGACGGGAAAAACCTCTGTTATCTTTCCATTGTGAAAGATACGGTCATGTAACCAATATAGTCTCAGTGAAGGCAGCTGGTTAAATCCCATTAGAATAAGTACTCCTAAAAAAGCCTTCAATTCTTCCAGAGTTAGTTGTAAGTTTATATTGTTTTGTGTCGCGTATAAATTCGATTGTTGAAGAAAATGTTCTACAAAATCCTGAGTGAAAATTATTTCAAAAAAAATCACAGGGTTTTTCATAATTGACCTGGAAAAATTTACTTATATTGTTGACATAGCTTGCATAATAAATATATAACTATACCTGTAACTTTTAGATTCGAAATCGGAAATGATGTTTTTAAAAAAATTACAATTTGAAACAAAACCGAAAAGGAACTTTATTAACAACTTATTACAATGAAAAATAAATGTTAAAAGCGAAAAATGCCGAGATGTCGAGAGTTTTGTTAGAACCTTCTTGTGGAAGGGGCATCTCCTATTTCTAGTGACATCAGCGGGAATAGCATAGATGCGTTTCTATAACTCCTCCACCCTTAGAGTAGAATCCGGGGTACAGCAACCGGATTTGCATTCACAGGAATTTCCATGTTTTCTTAACTATTTTCTTGTGTTGATTTCTTTCTATAACTTTTACAATAAAAATAATAAAAACCATAGGATATAGTAATAGTGATAAAGAGGTATACGAAAATTGTTCATATGCTAATATTTTTGTAGTAAACTGGGTTTTCAAAAATTTCACTTATTTTTTTAGTTTGTAAGTTTGGATAGTCTTTAAGAATATTCATTTTTCCAACGTCTATATCATTAAGTTTAAAAGGTTGAACATTATATGAATTTCCATTAATAGAGTTTTTGAAGTTGAATAATTTTAAATTCACTTTTCGGGAGTCTATTACTACGAAGCACTGTTTTTTCTATTTTAACTAAGCACTGCTTGTCTAGTTCAACTATAAACGTTCCTAAGAGAGGCATATTGTCTTTGGTGCCACCACAAATTTGTTAAGCGGCTGTAATAAATGGCGAGACAATTAACCACTTATTTTCACGAAGTTTATAAATTTTGATGTCGGTAATGTCTACTTCGTCAATTTTACAGTTTTTATGATCGCTGGTAAATTTTAACATTTGAACTTCACAAGGGGCATCTTCTTTAATTGATGAAGGATTGGATTCGTGGCAGATAAATTCTTCGGTGGATACAATGTGCGCCTCTACTAATCCTTTTTAAATTCGAAAAAGGTTTACGATTTAATTATATGCACATTGTGCGCCTCAACCCTTACTATCATTTTTGGGAAATTCCAATTCCTGTAATAAAATTACGGTTGATAACAACCACCCCTGTCAATGTTTATAAATATTTCTCATTCTAGTTTGGTGCCAGTTGAAGTAAAAATGAATATAAGTAATATAAGTTTTGTTAGTACACAAGGTGGCACTGTGATTTTTGTTAGAAAATTTAAATTTAGAAAAGTGAGTGTTTTGGCTAGTAAAGAAGTGCGGTGGCGCTGGTGTATAAAAACTTGTAAGGCAGCATGTTACACAATTGGAGAGGATAATTTGGTGGTTCGAGAACACGAAAAACACAATCACTTACCATTAATGGAAGCATATATGTTGTGTAGTGCAGTGAAAAGAAAAGCTGTGGAAGATATAATCGAAAAACCGTCAAAAATTATAAAAAAATAAATTGTAAGTAGCAATCAGTTACGTGAGCCAGAACACCTTACCATATCAGCATTAAGTTCTGCTAGGAGATGTATTTATACTAGCCGACGAAAAATTTTGCCTCCACTTCCAAAATCAATACAAGAAGTACAAAATGTCATAGATACATTGAATATAAAAACCAATAAAAATGAAAATTTTGTTATTGATAATGATAAAGATAACAATATTGTTATATTTTCATGCATTACAAATTTGAAAATGTTATGTATGGTTGAGAGAATCTTTATGGATGGTACGTTTAGCTATTGTATAAATTTTTTTAAGCAATTGTTTACAATCCATGGGGAAAAGAATGGTTATTATATTCCTCTTGTTTTTTGTCTACTACCAAATAAAGAGAAAATTACATATGTTAGACTGTTTAAATTACTCAATAAAAAATGCAGCGAATTAATTGATACGTTATTGGTTCCCAAGTATATAATTACTGATTTTGAAGTTGCTATTTTGTCTGCAGTAAACGATGTGTACCCGCAGTCGAAAAAAGTTGGTTGCTGATTTCACCTCGGACAGGCTTTTTACCGTAAGATTCAAAATCTGGAACTTTCTGTTGAATACCAAAATAAGGATTCTGATATAGGAAAATGGATTCGATGTACTTTCGGACTAACCTATTTGGATGCCAATGAAGTTGGAGATTGTTTAGCATTCGATTTATATTCAAAAATACCAGAAAATGAAACATTACAAAAATATTGTGATTATCTGGTTGATAATTATATAAGCGATGATGCTCCTTTTCCTCCTTCATTGTGGGCTGAAGCCAGTGAATCCGTTTTAAGAACAACAAATTTGTGCGAGTCATTTTACGCCAATTTAAAAGCTCATTTTTATGAATCCCATCCGAATTTATTTAAATTCATAGATGTTTTAAAAGGGTTTCAGATCGAAACTTACATTAAAATTCAAAGCGTGGGAATAAGTGTAAAAAAATATGATGTGAAACTGAAAAAAAAAACAAGAAAGTTTAAAAGATTTATTCGCTAAATATCAAAATAATATGATTATTAGAATTTATTTCATAGAATGCATATCTTATTTTAATTTAGTTAATTAATTAATAATTAAAATTATTTTTATGTTAGTTTAAAAATTAAAGATTTAAGTATTTTTATATTGACGATATTAATAAATAATAGTAATATGTAAAATTATTTTATTTATTATTATATCCTCTAGAGAGGTCGTTTTGCAGTAGAGGCGCACATTGTATATTAAAATATCTACCTGATTTGGACTGAGGCGCAAAATGTACATAGGATAAAAGACCGTATCATCAAGGGGCGCACATTGTAGTCGCCCAAATTCTTCTTTAGCGATCTCTTGACATTCTTTGTTAAGGATCAGAAATTGGGTTTTTGGAATAATAATTTGGTATTGGTCGTTTTTAAGGATTGGTAAAGGGAAAAGCTAATACAGATTGTAGTTTTCAATTTCTACGATTGGAATTTCGATTATAAATATGATTTCGTTATTATTACTATAGCTTTTTATATTCATTATTTTTTTTAAATTTAAAATGTTGCTAATAATAGGTTTAAAAGGAAAAGTGTTTCTGGTTCAATAATTGAATTGTGAAAAAGTTTAGCTTGTGAAAAGGTAAGGCACTATAAACATAGGTATTATCGTCAGCCATGTTTTGTCCAATGTCAACCACAAAACTAGAGATAATAGAACAGATGTGTTGAAGCCTAATATAAAGTTGGCAACAAGTTCCGACATCAGCGCACCATGTATTTGTTTAAAATTTTACTTTAACACCCTTTTTATGCTTAAAGTACCTTAAATTTATTTTAAACTAAAACCGCTAATAGTACTTACTCTGTTACTATACCGTTATAAGTACTTTTTCGATTTTCGCACTACCAGCTAGTTTAGTTCCCATTTTCACCACAAAATACGATTGCACGTGTCTCTTTAAGTTGTCTATGGTCTGACACGTAAATTGATTGACATTGGAATAAAAATGGCTGATGATAATACCTATATCTATAGTGCCTTAGAAAAGGTAATAACCACTTCTATTTGTTCCAATAAATCATAGATATATTGATATAGACTACTTATTTGGTAAGTGACACTTTCAATATTGGCTCCGTGCAAGGGCAGGGAAGGGATTTCGAGAGCGACCGTGCGCACCAAGCGGTGTTAGTTGACAATTTTGATAGCAATTTGACATTACATTTGCATTGACATTGACGAATAATGGGTTTTCGTAAATGTTGTGTTTCACAATGTGAAAATACAACAAAAAATACTTCTTTTGAATTTTATCGTTTTCCTGTACATCAAAGTAAGTTATATCAAAGAGTGAAATGGATTGAGGCAGTAAAAAGCAGAAGTAAGTTGTCTAACCTCACTTTATTAATGTTTCAAATAACTTTGCTTCAAAACGATTTGCTGAATGTATCGTTTTAAAAATTAATTATTAAGGTTTTTCTCATTTCATGAATTATTTGCTTTGCAGTGGATTAGCTTGGAATCCGAGAGACACCGATATCATATGCAGTGGCCATTTTATTGGCAGCATAAAGGGAAACAGTACATTAAGTCCCAATTACATTCCAACAAAATTTCCACGCAGTAAACATTTCACACTCTTTTCTAATGAAGAAGCAATTGTACTAAGGTAATCAAAATTCTGTGTAATAAACCATACAAGATATACATATATTTAAAAATTACCATAATTTTGCAGACACAAACGATTTTTGAAGCGAAGAATATTAGGAAAAGAATGCAATGAATCTACTAAATGTATCACAACAAATACTAAAATGTCAGATAATAATTCACATTTACATTTATCAAAAGATTTAAATATTAACGATCAAGAACATATGAGTTCAGATAATTCGGATAAATTTATGGACAATTCAAAAATACTTAAAGATCAAGAATGTCAAGCTAACATATTTGTCCATTGCGATGAATTGGATAAGGTTTTTACATGTAACAGGTATAATTGTGGTAATTATATGTGTGAAGCTGAAATTCCAACTGAAATTAAAATACCATCTGACATTGAAATAGTGATACATAAGAAAAGTAAAAAGTGTTTTAAAAGCAAGTGTTGTGGTACACCACAAAAAAATTTGGTGGACGTAGCTGTTGGTTCGGATTCACCATTTGACCAAACTGAAAATGAATTAAGCTTTCAAGGTTCCGTTAAAAAAGATGAAGAACTTAATGATCTTCTAGGTGTAACTTTCGATCATTTTAATTTTTTGCTTCAAAAATTTGATGTGTCAGAAAAAATTAAAATTTCCAAGAAAAGGCGTATTTTTATATTCTTGTTCAAAATAAAAACTGGATTGACTTTTGCAGCCATGAGTGTTATTTTCTCCATACATAGGACAACTGTGTCCAGGATCTTTCATTCAATTTTGGAAAGTCTTGTTAGAGCTACAAAAGCCTTAGTATTTTGGCCAGATAAATTAAGTGTTCAAGCAACTATGCCTAATTGCTTCAAGCCTTCAAGTGATACACGAGTAATTATTGATTGTACTGAGATTCGGATCAAGATTCCTTCTAGTGTAGAAAACCGTATTTATTGTTATTCTAATTACAAGAAGGGATTTACTGCTAAAGTTCTCATTGGAATAACTCCTGCTGGTTTGATATGTTTTAAATCTCCAGTCGCTGGAGAAAGAAAATCAGACTCCCAGTTGACAATTGAGTCAGGTTTAATTGACTTATTAGAAGATGGTGATAAAGTTTTAGCCGATAAAGGGTTTCCAGATATTTAAACTACCCTTGATAGCCAAGGTAAAAAAGTTGTTTTGGTTATGTCACCGTTTCTAGACATAAAAAAACAATTTAGCAAAGAAGAAACTGAATCTACTTATGTCATTGCAAGAGCCAGAATCCATGTGGAACGTATCATACAACGATTAAGAATATATGAAGTTTTGAATAAAATACCAGAAAATTTATTTGACTGCATCGATGAAATTATACATATGTGTTGTATTTTAGTAAACTTACAGCCTCCAATATTTGCTGATAAAAGAGAAAGAGTTATAAATATTTAGAAATTTGTTAATAAAATTGTAATTTATATATATGAGAAATTTCATATTATAATGAAAACATGTCTTTTTGAAAAATAAATGCTATTATTTTTATCAGTTTGAATCATAGATTGCTGGTAAATAATTTAAAAAATAAAATTATTCGCATTTAAGAACAACACTTTTTATAAACTGTTCATCTCGATGAACTGCCGTGCAACAACTACCCACAGGTGACCATACGTAAAGATCACAGACACTTTGACCACTTACGTAAAGCTGAATTTGGCACTGAGTAAAATACATATGGCTTTTTTAAATACACTGAGTTATTTACTAATTCTAAATATTTCACATTAACTTCTTCAGATTCCATGTTTACAACAGGTACATTTTTGCAGGATTCAGGACACTTTATTTCTAATATTTTTGTAACAGCACCATCGTCCACTACTATTCCGTCGAGACTTGCACATAACCATGGTTGAAAGCTGCTAACAATGACTCCAACTCCTTTTACGGTCACATTGTAAATTTTTTCATATTCACTTCTAGCATTCCACTCATTTACTTTGCCATATTGAGTGTACTCATTATTAACACCTTTCTCATGAAGCATTTCTGATACTAAAGATTCGACAGTCTTTTTACATCTAGCTTTAATACGATGTGCTTTTGAACTCGCAGAGATTCTGTGTTTTCTAGCTTCAAACCATCTTGGACTTTTCGACTGCTCAATTGTATCACAACATAACTTAACTATTAATTCTGTGGATAAACAAATTTTATCAACATATAATTCTTCTAAATGTTTTTGAAGCTGATAAGAGTTGGCATATATTTGATATTCTTTAGAAAATAAAAACAGATTTTCTAAACAAACTTCACATCTTCAATTTTCAAATTCAAATCGACTTGTTTCACCATATCTTTAAGTAAACTTGCTGCTTCTCTCAAATCTATATCTTTAATTATTTCTTCGCATATCAACTTCAAACTTGATGGTTTCTTTAATGCTAATATGCATTTTATCTAATATTTTTGGAGTGTTTCTCATCTCATAAAAGAATTTTCCTTTACTGTTTTTCTCCTTTACCAGTTGGCGAACACTTGGCTTTCCCCATTGTTGCTCTCTGTCAGTCTTAGAAAAGCAGTCACTACAGTTAATGTAATGAATAAGTGCAGCTACATGTTTGCATTTTTCGCTTTTATTGTAAACGCAGTTACAAGAAACCCTCAGCACTTCTGGACTAAAATCAATCTGAAAAAGATTATTGAATATAATAAAAATACTTAGGTAGGCAAAAATTTAAGATATTTACAGTTATATATAAAAATAAAAATATTAAAACTTACAATAAGTTTTGTAACATAAGGCTCAGAGGATACAGAAGTTTGTCGTATAACAGTTGCTTGAATTGTATAAAAGATTTGTCCTCGTGTTCTCACTTCTTCAACATTTCTAACATGTCCTGATTCAACTAATACCTTTCCTTTAGGTACAGTCTGAGGTTGAAAATTAATATTATGAGTTATTTTCTCAAAGCCTGTCCTTATTATTATTGTATCCATTTTAGACTCCGAATCACTAAAATTGTTTACCATTACATAATCTCAAAATTCGCGACAATAGTAGAATATATAATTTGTTTGCTATTTGAAACTTACCTTAATAGCCTTTTAATATTTACAAATTGCTATAATAGCTGGTACATTTGAACCTCGAAAAAATTGTTTAAAACGTCAAAATTACAAATTTTTGCAATGCTTCTATGACTAATGCGTATAAAAGAGCTATCAAAAACGTCAGAAAATACTACGAGGTGGCGCGATAGTGGGTTCTGCACGGAGCCAATAGGCAAGCTCAAAAGTTTGTTTTGCTTGTGCTTGTGCTGTATTAATGATATTGGCAATATTATCAATTTGTGATTTGATTGTTAATTGATTTTGTGCTAAAACTTGAATACTGGAATTAAAAGTTTTTATAGAATTTTCGATAATTGTAATTTGTTTATTAACTAAAGTTTTTATTTTGTGTTGTTGAGAGAGTTTTGATTGCTTTATTATATCTGTCAGCATCGCTTTGATCTAGATTGCGCGTTATTGATTTGATAATGGAACCGAAGCCATTAATTAGTCCTCGTTTCTTTACATGGTTTTGGTTAAAACAAGGATTTATTTGGTTGATCTGAGATTTAGTTTTGTTTTCAAGTATGTTGATGGATTCAAATGTATTCAATATATTTTTAAAATATGTTTCGGTATTGTTTGTTTTTTTGTCTATTATCGTTTGTTTCAAACCAATAAATTTCTTTTAAAGTGTCAAGAATTCTTCAATTATGTCTGTAATGTCAATGATTCTAATGAATGACCAATAGTCCACAATATTTTCGCAATATTTTTGGCGTTTCCTAATTTTAGAGGCAATAGTCCAGGATTGTCAAGTATTTTATGGAAGGTCGGTTTCGTCAGGCAGATGTCTGCGAAGTAGAGGATTCCGAAAAATCTGTAACGAAAGGTTTTCTAAGTTCTTTAATATGAATTGTTTCAGTTTTATTTTTATTTTGTTCATTTATAATGTCGACTTTATTTCTATCTAGAAGTTTAGATATTTTATAGGGGCCTATAAATTTGTTGTCTTTTTTATTTCTGTATTGAAAATTTTTCTTATATACAATGTTTCCTACTTTGAATTGGTCGTTTGTACTATCGTCCATTTCACCGATTTTGGCCGATCACAGAAATCATACTCGAAGTAAATTTAGAGTTACATCTCTCTCAGATATAGGCAAGTTAGAAATTTAAATGAGGACGTTTGTTTTTTAATACAACACTTACGTAACTGCATCTTGTTTCACCGGTAGATAAAAAGTATCCAGTACGGAAGTCTTGACTTAAATCACATTCCTAGTAACCGTCATGTACGGCTCGTTGTTGAAGGGTTGAATTTAATAATTATTAATGTCATATTTTTTAGTATCAAACCACACTGATAGTTTCAGAAACTTGCGACCTAATTTAGAAAAAAAAAACTCTCCGCCATTGGTAACTTGGATAACAGTTTAATCTTATTTTAGTGGTTTCTAATATCAAATCGGCCAAAAACGATGAAATGGACTATACCTTGTGTATTGTGTTTGTCAGTGATTTTCGTTTTGTTTGTTTCTAATTTATCTTTAACGTTATCGTAAACATGTTCTAGTCTTTTCTTGTGGCACACTTCAAATAGACTCCTAAAAACATTCTTAAATGAAAAGAGTCTTATCTCTAAATGTGTTAGAGACTTAAGCAATCGTATTTAATATGTTCACAAAATAATTCGCGAAAAAACTGATAGGCAAAAAGAAAAAGCTGAAATTAGATTTGATTAACATATTTCTGACGCTTCTGTTAATCAAATCTTATTTCAGCTTTTTCTTTTTGCCTATCAGTTTTTTCGCGAGTTATTAATAGATGATAAAGTATATGTTAAAGAATCCCAAATAAAATCAAAATCAGAAAACTTATTCAACGGACCTTTTGAAATTCAGGAAATTTTAGTAACTCAGCCCTCCTCTTAAACCCCAAAGCCAACCAATTTCAAAAATTAATTTTGGCTGATTAAAGCCATTATCTGTTACATATTATGCGAACTACTCTCAGTTGCGTATTTCCAACTAGAGATAATCCCAATTGGAATTTTCTATCATGACAAATGGACGTTACTTGTTTAAAAAGACTTGCATACAATACAAACTACTATAAAAAATAACGACAAGATACTAGAAGGAATACTGAATAATTTTTTTTGGCAATAATGACACTCTAGGAATGACTTTTGTTCGAAGCAAAGCTGAAACTCGAAAATAGCATTTCTAAAGGCCAATTTATAGTTTGCGAAATGAAAAATTATTGAGGTTTGTAAATATCAAATATAAAACGTATCTAAGAAACTAAAAGTAAATATTTAGCTAATATTTACATATCGTCTCTTGCATTGTCAGAGTGTCGCAAGTTCTTGTAAAAATGATGAAACTCACTGGGAACCCACTGAAGTAAACTCTGTAGATGGCTATACTTTTTTGTCAAAATAACATTACTACCATCAGTATGTAGAAGTGGTAGCATAGTAGGGAATGAAGCCCGCCTTCCAGTTCTTCTAAGATCAATACATTCAAAAGTGTCAGTATTAAAGTGAGTTTTATTAAAAAAGACTAATCCAATATCACTCCTACGTATCTATAGGTGGACAACTTAAGATAATAGATAA
Source organism: Altica lythri (assembly GCA_964028335.1). Taxonomy (NCBI): domain Eukaryota; kingdom Metazoa; phylum Arthropoda; class Insecta; order Coleoptera; family Chrysomelidae; genus Altica; species Altica lythri. The sequence goes on along the minus strand of OZ034806.1, from coordinate 9,770,098 downwards.
TTATCTAAATTGTTTAAAGTATTTTTTCGTAATATAAAAGGTGAAGCGCCATTATTATAATAAAGTGTTTTAAAGTCTTTGAAATTAGCGAGTTCTATATTTATCACATTAAATGGTTTTGACCGACAGCATAATCTAGCCAGTTGTTGCCAGTCCCACGGAGTCATAATTTTAAGAAAAGGGGTTTTCTGTCGTTCCCTTTCTATAAGGGAATGGTCGCCATCGACTTCCATATGGATGTGACCACGTAACAAAAACTTATGATTAATTATTTTAATGTGTGGATAATTATGCATGAACCAAAAATAAGCAGATATTATTATATTACTATTTTATGAAGGGCAATTGTCCGACCATACATAAATTTCAGATACATTTTCGCTCAGTGTTGAAATCCATTTCATAAAACCAGAAGCCATTTGATTTAAGACATGTAGTTGTGTTTCCACCTGAATCTGAAATTGTGTAATTATAGGTCCATAATTTTAATTTGTAAAAGCTTTGTTGATTTGTTAGTACTGGTGTTGATAGGCATTTTTGTAAATCTACCGTTACCATTTTAATTTTGCCTTGACTTTGAACTGCTATTTCTTTATCTGCCCGTTTGAGGGCATATCTATTTCCGGCTTCTGCTAAATGTTGTTGGTAGCTATCGTCAATATTTGTAGTGCCGTCAACGTCTCCAATAGTCTGAGATTTAGCCAACATCAACCTGTCGCACTCATCACAAGTATCGTTGTATGGCAGTTTAAAGCACAAATTAAACTCCGAATTAAAAATTTTCGAATACAGCCAACTTTTTGCTATATTCTCCTCAGGAATATAGTCTTCCATGTATTCAGCTTTATACAGAAGATACATACGATAATGCGATTCGATAATGTGAATGTTGTTAATGTGCTCTCTAACGCCTTGCTTAATAAAATCTGCAATCTTCCTCTTTGGTCTTCTGTTGTTAGTCCTTCATCATCCTTTTTTCGAAGTGCTGTTGTTACAAATGTTTTAGATATATTTAATGTAGAGAGAAAAAACTTTTGACAAACTTTATTCACATCAAATGCGTAAATCCTAGTAAATTCTCTTCTACCCGATCTTTTTCCATTCTTTCCATACGGGAAACGGGAATACACTGAACCATTGCTGCTACAAATTGCCTCTTTATGTGCATATTTTTATTCGGATTCCAGAATTCTGTATGTATTACATTTCTCTAATCAACAGATATTTTTGCGCAGCATTTTAATTTACAAGATGCCTTGCATGGAGAACCCAGACTCTTTTCTTTTATAGATATTTTTTGTCCTTTGTGTTCTTTTCCACCTAAAACTTTCCTTTTATGAATATTTTTCTTTCTAATTATCAGGTTAAGATTTCCGCTTCTTGCCCTTTAAAATCTTATCGTCAACATCATTTTCGGTCTCGTCTATTTCATCACTTTCGGGATCAAAATTTGGGTCGTCAGAATAAAGATTCATAACATCGTCTTTATTTTCGTTATTACTAATTTGAGGTGTGGTTCAACTTCAAGAATGGTCTGCTCGATCTGCACAAAAATCGTTACTAGTTGATGGTAGTTCCAAACCATTATTTAGTTTAGAGGTGGAAGCTGAAAATAATAAAATAACAAATTTATTAAAAATTTTGCCTATTTCAAGTGTAAGTCATACCTGTAGCGACCATAGATTACACATCACAGGTCGGCGAAAAAAAAAATTTTTGTCAGCTGCATGAGATATTTTTACTGAATTATATGTTTTAAAGTGCGCTGATTTCAAAAGTGAAGGCCATTTTTTTCAATCACATAAGGATTTTTTGCAAATTCAAACACAAAAAATTGGTTAAAGCACTCCTTTATTCAAAATTTTCAAACAATAAATATTTTTTTTAAAGCAAACGATGCATTATTTTCATACATATACTTATTCGTGTTCATTATAAAACCTCTTCTTCTTTTCCTTGATACTTTGACGAATTCTTTTCCGATTTCCATCTTCAGTTTCTCGCTTAAGCAGCCAACAGTAGTCAGCAAGCATAGTGACATCCCATCGCCCTTGGTACCTTCTATCGATATCACGGACATCCTGGTGAAATCGCTCCCCCTGCTCTTCACTGTAAGCTCCCAGGTTTTCAGGAAAATAGTCTATGTGAGAGTGTAAAACATGGACCTTCAAGCTCATCTTGCAGCCTTGAGCTTCGTATGCTGCTAGCATCCGTTGCACAATGGTTTTATAGTTATCCTTGAACGATACCCAAGCTTCTTTTTCGTTCTCATTCATAGTTTCCACAAATGAAGGGTCCGTTAAAAGTTTTCTTATGTCGGGGCCGGTAAAAACTCCCTCTTTCAACTTTGCTTCTGACAGCTTCGGGAATTTTGTAAATAAATATTTGAAACAGTCTCCATCCTTTTGCAGCGATTTTGCAAATTGTTTCATCAACCCCAATTTGATATGGAGAGGGGGCAACAAAACCTTTTCTGGTAGTGTTTATAACATTTTTCTCTGCAGGTTTTAAAGTTTTTCGGGATGGCCAATCACTTTTTTCCAGTGCTGTTCTCTGGCTCTACTATCCCACAAACATAAGAAGCATGGGTATTTGGTATAGCCTGCCTGCTGACCCAAAAGCATTGTCAGTATTTTGAAGTCCCCACAAATCATCCATTGATGGTCTTGATACTTGGTTTTTTCCAGGATAATGGCCAAATCGTTATAATCTTCTTTCATATGCACAGAATGCCCAATCGGAATCGAGGCAAATTTATTTCCATTTTGCAATAATACTGCTTTAGGGCTAGTCTTAGATGAGTCAATGAATAGGCGCCATTCAGATGAGCCATACTTTATATCAAAGCGATGCATGAGTTCTTCCACATTATTGCAGAAAACTAAATTTCCTTCTTTTGAGAAAAACTGGGTAAATTCTTTTTCTCGGTGTCTGTACCAGTAGAAAGAAGTGCCAGGTGATAAAAGGTTTTTATTTTTTAATCTAGAACCTAACAATTCGGCTGCATGTTTTGAAAGACCTAAATCTCTTACTAAATCATTGAGCTCACCTTGAAAAAATAGCTGAGGCCTTCCATCTTCGTCAAAAGATAAATCTGAGCTTGATTCACCCAGAGGAGGTAATGTAGCTTCGTCCTCCAACTCACTAGGGTATTCATCCAAACTGGAAGGTGGCTGCGGGATAGATATCTCGGAGCTATGGGGCACTGGACGTATAGCTGAGTCAAGATTAGGATAACTTATGTTTCTTTTGCTTTTTGAATTGAATCCCTTTACGTCAACTGAGCAGAAGTAGCAGTCAGTGGTGTGATTTTTCTGCTCACGCCATATCATAGGAATTCCAAATCGAAATGCATTTTTCTTTCCCTTAAACCACAAACGAAGATCTTCTTCGCATCTTCTACACACCTTATGCGGGGCCCATGGTTTATCTTGATGACCAAGTTTTAATTTAAATTAGGAAAATAAACTTTCCTTACAAAATCACTTATATTTCTCTGTTGACTTTTAATAGTGAATTCACCACAGATATAACAAAAACTGTTTGGAGAAATAACACAACCTCTTGTAGCCATGATTAACAGACAACAGCACTGTTCACTTGAATATCAGTATGTCTACTGAGAGCTTTTCTTTGTTTCAAGCGATATACGTCATTTGACTTGTCTCAACATGTTAAAACATTCCCAGTCTCACCAACAGCTCAGGTTGTTTTTCTCCATTATCAAATATATAGTATATATATTTAATAAATAAAAATATAATACATTTTATAATTCATCTTTTATAATTCTGTTAAAATTCATCTTAAAAATTAATTAACTTAATATTTGATAACTCCTTCACTGTACTTTGTATTATCACATAATATCTTTGTTTACTTTTTATATATACTTTCTATTATTATTTAGTTGTTTACTATTTATTGCCAATTAACATAGATACTGCAATATACATAAAAACTTATGTGATATAATAATTTGAATATTTTTTCTGTTTTTGGGAAGTCAAAATCTGTCAGAAAATGTAAAAAAATCCTATGCAGTTTTTTGGTCGCAGAGCTGTGAATCGGTAGTACTATTTGCGATATCGATTCTATTGGGTCAGGAATATCCTCAAGAGAACGGTGTTCAACAGGAATAATGTTTGGTGGATTAAAATATTTGTTTTGTAAATACGATGATACTTCTCCTAGTCCTAAAAAAATGCCAAAAATAAAATCCCATTTCTGAAAAATAGTTTCATGTCTGTAATTTTATCAATTTAATAAACAACATTAACAAGTTTTTATGTATAGTGTTAAGTCCAAGTATCTACACACTACTATAGTATTAACTCCAATGCTTTTCTTTAAATTGTATTAATTAAGTCCTTAATCTTTGTCATCTATTAGGCAATAACAAACATAAGGTACTACAATCATGGAATTTGAAAAATATATTTAACTACTCGAGAATGAATTTATTACCTATAACGTACTTACCTATTTTGAGGTTAGGATCTTCAAACACAGATGGCAAATTTTTGTTTTTTTCTTCTTCTGATTGAACACTATGAAAATTTTAATCTTTAATTGACATTTTTAATATTTTTCGTGTTCTGCTTCTTATTGTAAACACTTAAAAAACACGTGCTTTTAGGAAGCGTTACAACACGACTAATTCTAACCGGTGGATTTAATATTAGATATATTGCGCCTGGACTTAATATTTAATTTTTACATATTGCCCAATATTATGTCCATACTTCTGTTTAGCTCGCAACGTCTGAAGGATTTAGTCTAGTTTAACTTTGGATAACAAAGATATCATTGTATCTGGGAGTTAATATTACCTCCCATATAATGGACATTATTTTTATTAATACTATAGAGAGATAATCTCATTTTGGATCTGTTTTAGGGACACCCTAAATAGTCACCCGTACAGACAACCTCAGACTCGGAACTCCTCGAGTTCATACGCTACGTGAGAATAAGTAAACTATTTAAGGTCGCCTTGAAATCTAGACCGGGGACAGTTGAAACATTTTTTCTATCTGATTTTTTCTCCTCGGCCAACAACAATTTTAAAACTTTCGTTCATATCATAGACTAGTATATACATTTAAGTTTATATTTTGCAAAATAAAGTGTTTCCACAATTACTTTTAAATAAGATATATTAAATAATGTTTGGCTTGCCAAATGTTTCAATCGTCCCTGCATCGGGGACAAATAAAACAATATTTAAATGAAAAAAATTTTTATTCTCATATTTGCATTAATTCAAAATTTAATGTTATTACAAAAAACAAAAATATTTATTCTGATAAGCACATGTGACACACATATAGGTCTTCCTGTCGAGTACAATCCTCATGGGACCAAAGGCGACATTCCAGACACTGCACCCATTTCTCTCCAGGACGGCTATCACTATATGACTCCAAGCAGACTAGTAGTCATCTTCATCGCTTTCAGTCTGCAGTTCATTTTTTTGTAGTTGTTTATTTTTTTTCGGGGGTCGAGAAATTTTTGGTTTATCACTCAGTTCTGTAAGATTTCGCGTAACCCCTTTTTTCTTTTTAGAGTCATATTCCTCTTGAATTGCATCTTTTTTCGGAGTGTCCGTATAAATTGCAGACTTTCTTGTTTTACGTCTGCAATTGGTTTTCCTAGCAGCAGATTTGGGCAAAGGTCTCACGAGTTCTGGAGAAAATACAGCTTCTGATTAGCTGGGGCCTAGATTATAGCATAGGTTTGCACTCTCTGATGTGCTTGCTGATATTGTACTGTTAGTGGTTGGTAGTGCTAGTACATTATCAGAACTGACAGATGGAAGAGCTTCTCTGGTGATTCTTTCTGGTAAAACTTCAGAAGGAGTTGGGGTTGTAAAATCAGGGGCTGGTCTATCGGTCACAAATGAAGGAGCGTAATCTATGTTTGTAAACACATTTCTTTTAAAGGGACATATACCCGTGAAAATAAATCCAGCTACAATGTTTGATTGTGTCAGAGCCAATGGCAGAGCCTGTTTAACAATGCTAGGAATATCAGAGATTGACATTGTTTTGCCTGGGTTGTTTCTCTTTCAAGAATCACTAAATGAATTGATTGCCTTTTTGAATGGACCGTAGACTAAACGATCTAGTGGTTGAAGCTTATGGGATCAATGTGGGGAAAACGACAAGACGACAATCCCGTTTGCTTTACAGAAGTCCAAGCACTGTATACTTATGTGTGACTGATGATTGTCCAGTAAAAGCAGCACCTTATTTTCAAGTGAAGCTTGGGTATGTTTTTGGAAATGTTTAAAATATAATAAAAACTCATCCTCTTGCATCCAACTGCTTGCGTTTTCAGCTCCAATACTTCCAACTGGACCATCACGGATAAAATGATCTTTGTATCTTATACGCTGAAATATAAAAATTGGAGGCACGCTGTTACCGATTGCATTCACAGCTAAAGCTGTTGTTACCAGCGACCCTCTTTCCCCCGATGTAAGTGCGCCTACTTGTTTGGTCCCTTTTGAAGCTACAACCTTTCTAGGCTTCTGTACCGTTGTGACCCCCGTCTCATCTATATTATAAATATCTTTCGGTTCAAATTTGTATCTATCCATTACGTCAGCTAGGTTTTCATAAAATAGTTTTACATTTGTAATATTAAAGCTAGTCGCCCTGGAAAGACTGGTAGCCTGGGCGCAGTGAATTGAAAGTTGTGAGTGACGCTTTATAAATCCAGAGAACCAATCTTCTCCAGCCATCTCATTCTGTCTCCATGTATCAGGTATGTCTAGTAGGGTGGAGTGAAAAAGGGGGTTAAAAAAAATATGTATATATCGAAATGTAATACCTCAAAAAAGCCTAACACTACCTTTAAGTATCTGTAAGAGTTTGGAAAAAATGGAACAATATCATTTTATACAAATTAAAAGCTAGTCAACAGTCTCCTGGGTCTTTTAAAAAAATATTCCACAAAATACTTACCTTAGCTGCCTTCTTCGTCTTCCCAAATAGACGCAATTTCTAGTGATTTCGAATACTTTTTTTAAGTTTTTTTTCTAGGAAAAATTTAACAACAAAAGCATAGTAATGATATTTATTAACAAAATTATCAATTTTACAGTAATAGTAAAAAAAAATTTTAAACATGCTACTTTTTAAATGTAAATTATGATTTTGTGTTAAAGGAAGGCATGTCTTTTCTAGAATCGGCTCGTGTCCTTATAAATCCATCTCTAGAATCAGGACCACAAACTGCAGCAGAAGCTTCTGTGACCAGCTTGACACACCGTTCAACACACTGTGTGTGACAAGGGTACTTTCCAAAATCAATATCAATTGACTCTGGATTTTTAATCAGTTCTTTCAGATCTTCTGTGGAAACTCTAGAAAGTATGGGAGGTTTCGTTAGGTTACACTTTTGCCAGTTGATCAGCTCATAGTACTTATTTGCATTAAAACAGAAAGGAAAAAGTTTAAATACTCTAAACTATTTTGCGGCGAAGGACTTCTTGCTTTTAAAATTCGACGAAGTCCAAGTTCTCGTATAAGCTTTCTTTTGTTAGTAATCATGCTAAGAAGTACATTTTCATGATGTCTAAAAAAGCCATTTCGTTGTATTACAGCGTCTACAATGTGTCTCAACTCTTCATCTGAATATCGAGATAACTGTATCATTTGCAAGACGTGTTTTGCACCATCTTTACATGTTGGCTTTGACTTTATAGTAAACCACATCGGGGCATAAACCTTCATTACATATTCTGCTAGCTTGGTCAAGTTTGGGCTTGGATTTCTTGAAATATAAAGTCTAAGAATGCGATTCGCAGTCGTCACCCACCGCGAATGAGCCAGTTTTCCAGGAGTTCGGTTTGAAACAGACGTATCGCGACCACTAGCAATTACCTGACATATTTCAAACAAATATTTTTGATCAGTACTTAACTCTTCCAAAATATGTTTTGGTATTTCGGGTAAATTGCCTTTAATGGTTTTAAACTGAATTACTGGCAAATTATCGCACTTCTCTAGCTGTTTTCCGATAGCACCTGCAAACCCACGAGGCCCGGTAGTGTCTCCATCTAAATGATTAAAAAGATGTCGAAGTGGAAGTTCATTTGCATGTAACATACAAACATACAAACCACTGCAGCGGTTTTTTATAGTGTTCTTCTAAGCGTCTTATTACACCGCCTTTAACACCGGTGTTTACAACTGTCCAGTCACAGCCAATAGCTTCTAATTCCCTAGTATCAATGTCGTTTTCTTCTAACATTTGAACGATGCTTGTTTTAATACTTAGTGCTGAACCAGAAGTAGGAGACACATGACCGATATACTTACATTCTGGTTCTTGCAATAAACTTATATGTTCTTCTAGAATCGTTTGACGGTAGAACTTGCTTCCTTTTTTGACTTGGGCTAGAGTTTTATCTTTGCGCCCGTCAAAGTAGATACCACGTAACTTAATCATATTCGGAGCCATTTCTTGCTCCCGGAGATTAAAACGAGTTTTACGCCTCTCCCTCCTAACTTTACTTCGATCGATAATTTTAGAAGGATCTTCTGGTGTTGCTATTCCAATATCATTTAGAACGGCAGACGCAAGAGCAGCGGCTGATCTATCTACTGATATTCTATGTCTGTCGCATGTTTTTGCAAATGTCGTGAGCTGAATTTGCATTTGCTGTTTCTTTTTAATATTTTCGAATGTTGAAGGCGGTACTTGAAGCAATTCAAACTCACTATCAGAGGATTTGTTAGACTCGGAATTAGAAGATAACTCACAGGCAGCTGACACTTCCGGATCCGTTACTTTTAAGGTAGCTAATGTTCGAGAAGCATCCTTTTTAGCCTTTCTTCTCTTTTTATCAGCTTTGTCATTTTCTTTACATCCACTGTACTTATTATCATTTTTCTTGCTCCTATTTGATCTAAGAGGAATTCTTGCTCATCAACAGACACCTTTTTAGTTTTTTCACCGGTACAAGAAGCAAAGACTTTGCATTTTCACGCTGCTATATCAAAACGTGTTTTACTTTCGTCTCTAAAACGTTCCATTTTAGCTTTGTAAGTTTCACTAACTTGTCTGTTTTAAACGGCTTCATAAGTTTCATAAATTTGTCATGATATGATTTCAGAAGCTGTAATATCCTGGCATGAGAAGCTCTAGCAATAGATGCTTTATGCCAAATTTCTTCCAATTTTACCGCAACCTCTTGGGATATTTCAGAGAATATGTTTTTTTTTTTACTTACTTTTTTATTGAAACTAATCCAGGCACTTCATAACTTGTTAGTAGATTGGTAGAACATTTTCAGGCAATTTCGACGGTTGTCCAAACACGGGGCAGTTTACAGCACATCTTGTTAATCCGGATGGCCCTGATTTGGCCATTTTTAAAAAACAGAACTACACGTAAAAAACAAAACACGCACTAACAAAACGCTAAACGTTCGCAACTAAGTTCTCATGTAGACCAAAAACGACTAGCGCTAATCAAAGCCAGTAAGAGGGTGCGACGGTGGGGGAAACGCCGCGCCGGCATAACGCACCTTTGCGCGTTAGATCTTGTCGACGCATGCGCAAATTATTCATTTAGACGAATCCGGACAGTTTACAGGTGCGAAAATTTGCTTCTTAATCGTTTTATTATAACTAAAGCAATTTATTTATGTTATTGGCGGTCAAAATTTACTGTGCGGAAAAACTAATTTCTCTTATATTTTAAGGCCTTTAAGGAGGCAAAAGGCGCACTTTTTTGTTAAAATTATTTATAGTGCATGGTAAAGCAATTTTTTGTTATAGCTTTGAGTCCTATTAGAATTTTATATTATATGTTTTTTAAAATACCGATGGAGGCTTAACTATTCCCAAAAATTAATTTTTTTTAAAAAGTTGGGGCTGTTGGGGAGGCAGAAGAAAAAATAATATGTCAAAATGATTTAATCTAACATAAGCATAATTTCCGCACTATTAAAATTAAAATTTCCAATTTCCGTTTTTTCGCTCCACCCTAATATCTAGTTCATACTTTACAGCCATTTCAAATGCTAACTTCCGAATCTCTTTAGGTGGTAACCCGTAAAATATATGAGATGCTTTAATAATGTATTTAACAATGTCTTCTTCCTGATTTACATCAAATACTCGTCTTACACAACGATAACCTACCATGATAGGAATATTGGACCCTTGCTCAATGGCGAGCTTTTTCTTTTTAATAAACCTACTCAATAGTGTAACTCAAACTTACTTGCAGCAAACTTTATGGATGCATTTTTTTCGGTAACTTCTTTATAAGCCTCTTCGTATGTAGAAACAGGTTTTAAACCTTTTTCGGTTTTTCTAACTCTTACTCGAGGCATCCTAAAAAAAAATAACACTCTTAGACACAAAAAAATGCAATTGGGGACAATTGAAACATGTTTCAACTGTCCTTAACTTCCTTTGTTTTAATTGTCCCCGCATAAAAATTTTAGTCAACGCATAGTCATGTTTCTTATTTAAGAAAAAAACAATGATTTGATGGGTTCTAGGTAAAGCAGATATACCTAACTAACTGATAGAAATAATAAAATCTAGATACTTACGTTTTAATTGATTCTGTTATAATTTATTCTAGGATGTAAATATTTACTTCTGTGTAACAATTTTAAACTAATCAAAACAAGCACATCTGCACTCGAACACAACCCGTAAAACACTGATTGTGGCACGTGGCATACCGAAAGGCATACTTTGGTAGAATGGCGCGAGATTTAAATAAGGAATTATTTCAATATGGCGTCTGTTTCTATTGTCCCCTGTTTCAACTATCTCCGGTCTACCCTGCTGACTTTGACCTGGATGATTACAATACAAAATAATACAATGAAATATAAAACTATTAAACTACCCTATTATCGTATGTGACATTATGTGTACATGTAAGGAGTGGTTGTCTTAAATAAGTAACCGTTTGTGTGACAGAGAAACCTTGAATGCTTTTGAAAATGTTCTAGAAAATGCAGGAATGATTAATCTTACATCCGACCGTGGGGATTAGCGGTACCAGCAGACCCTATTGGCCCATATCTAGCGAAATGGTCTTGGTATCGGACTCGGGGAAATATAAAGAACGGTGGAAAAACATTTCCAATGGCGTTTACTGCAAAGGTTACTGTTACTAAAATTACCCCTTTCAGCTGAGGTTAATGAACCAACTTGACGAGCACCACGTCTAGGTATAACTCTGTCAGGCTTTTGCGCGGTGGTTACGCCGGTTTCATCAATGTATATATATATATATATATATATATATATATATATATATATATATATATATATATATATATATATATATATATATATATATATATATATATACAAAAGGGGAAAATTATTGGGCATGTACGCAAAAAGGATCAATAAGGCCACGAGTAGGAATGGTAACCGCAGACATGCATGTTTCTGGCTCATTAGCCGTCATCAGTGCGGCATAACCAAGTAGGGTATTGCACTTGGCTAGCAAAAGTGTTGGGTACTTGGGAGCAAAGGATGTTGGGGAAACATGTGTAAAGAAGCATAAAAACAGAAAAACAACGAAAGCTCACACAGGAGTCCTATCGCCATTTTGTGCTTTCGGCGATAGGACTCCTGTGTGAGCTTTCGTTGTTTTTCTGTTTTTATGCTTCTTTACACATGTTTCCCCAACATCCTTTGCTCCCAAGTACCCAACACTTTTGCTAGCCAAGTGCAATACCCTACTTGGTTATGCCGCACTGATGACGGCTAATGAGCCAGAAACATGCATGTCTGCGGTTACCATTCCTACTCGTGGCCTTATTGATCCTTTTTGCGTACATGCCCAATAATTTTCCCCTTTTGTTTATATTAATACGGGTTTTCTTGGCACTTTGTTTATATATATATATATATATATATATATATATATATATATATATATATATATATAATAAGCTTCGCTGATAACTATTAGGGAAGACCCGGGACTGAGGAAGAAATGAAAGCCAGATGCTTCAAAGTGATTGCTTTTTATTTACGTCGAGCTTTCGCCTATCGGTTATAGGCTTCTTCAGGACTAAACTACAATGGAATAACATTCGTTACATTTGATGTTAAATAAAGGAAAAATCACCTTACCATAATAGCAGCACATTGGCTCAGTGGTGAATAGTACGAACAAGAATGAAACATTTGTGTTCAGGTAAGATAACTAGACCTGAGTTGTTGAAAATCTTACACTAATAAAACTCTATTAAGTCGATTTGCGTCGAAATATAATAAATTTGATGTTGATTCTTAATTTAAAAGTGAAATTTACGTTGAATCTTTGCTTAGTATCGTTGCGACAATCGACAACTTAACTGTCACCTGTTGTGTTGTCGTTTGTCACCTCGTCTTCTGTTTAATTAAGACCGCGGGAAAATTTTACATTTGAATTTCTGATTCAAATCAACTTAATTGTTTTATTTACAGGTAAAGGGCTGTCCTTGCTCGGATGCCAGTATATACAATTTGGAATAAATTTTTTTAAAAAGTAAGTATAATAAAAAGTTAAAACAGAATTAAAATTTGAAATTATGTACAATAACAGGTAAGTGCAAATATCTTTAACTAACATTGATTATTTTGTTTTTAGGTTCCAAAAGACACAAACCTAGACATTTGATGTTATGAATGTAAAAGGGAGAAGATGATTAAAACGAATTAAAATGTTTACAAAGGATTGTCGCTTACGTAGGACTGAGGTAGTTTTTTACGTTTAGTGAAATTTTGTTTTAATAAAAACGTATATATCGAAATTAAATTTTCTATATCTTTTTTATGGTTTACGGAGTTGGCACAATTATTAATGTAACACATTTCTAGGATTTTTCGTTGGAAATCTTTCTCAGCTTTATCTAAAATTACGACCTCGTCGTAAAGGACCTTATGTTTGGTCTCATGTACGTGGATGCTGAGGCTGGTGGCTGTAGGTTTGCGATTACAATCGCTTTTGTGAAGAGTTAGCCTTTTACTAAGTCTTTGGCTAGTTTGACCTATATATAATTAACCACACTCACACGGTAAACCATAAATTACATTACAGCACTTAGTTATTGGGGTGCGATCTTTGAGATTTGAATAGAATAAATTAAGTTTTTTTGTTGTTATAATTTGCTATTTTAACGTTAAAACTACTAAACAGTCTTGTAAGAGGCTTCGTTAAATTATGAATATAAGGTAAAGTTCCATATTTAATATTAATGTCTGTGTTTGTGTTATTTTGATTGTTAACATTATTCACTTCATTATTTGAATATAACAATTTGTTTAACAACTTTTTTGGATAACTATTGCTAATTAAGATGTCAAATAACAATTTTAAGTTCTTTTCTTTAAATATTGGATACGAAATTTTTACAATTCTATTTTTCATTCCTATAACAGAATTAATTTTTTGTTTTAGGGGGTGATAGGAGTTAAAGGGAATGTATCTTCCTGAATTCGTGCCTTTTCGGTACCAATCCAGACAGATTACATTATTTTCTGTTCTAACCACCTAGTATCAAGAAACGGCACCGATGAGTCGGCCTCTTCCTCTACAGTAAATTGTAAGTGTGTGTTATATGAATTAAATACATTAAGTGTAAGTAGTAATACAAAGCGGACATCACTATAGGTATAGGGAAAAACAATGTATATGAGAGACAGCCCAACGGATTTCGACGTATGACGTAAGAATCGCCGTCCAGCTGATATCGCCTCCAGCTGATAGCGCGGTCGTGTGGTTTTAGAAAAATGTTTTGGTATAAGAATGATGAATCAACGTCGGGGGACTCCATCGTATAAATAAATGCACTTTTGATATAAGCGGTTGTGACTATAGAGATAGGGAAGGTCTATAAAAAAAAACGTTGTCACCCCTGCCTAAACCGGAGGGCATCAACGCCCTGAACTGTGAGTCGGGGGGAATCCTCTTTTATCACGTGACCGCGTGATAATCTGGTTTTTGTTTTTAACGTATTTAATAAAAAATGGTTGATATAAATTATATTTTTTGTATTGGGACGCCTGGGTGGGGGGAATCCTAGGCGACGTATGACGTTTCATTGTAAAGGGGTTGCTGTATAGGGTAAGATGAAGCGTCAAAAAGACCGTATTGATGCTGCCAAAAGGGCATTATAGCTATATCTCGTAAACGGCCGAGTAGTGTAACAACACAAGTCCTGGATCATGACCTTGAGTTAACCTGGAGTTTTCCCTTGAGGAAAATGACTTTGTAGAGTTTGATGATTTTGAGGTTATTGAACCTTTGGAAAAATTATTTTAGTGAAATAAAGTGTCAGTGAACCTTTTCCAATTGAATTGAGTGATTAGATTAGTTTTCCTATGAGGAAAATGATTGGGAAATGACTTTTTTAGTTTTAATGATTTTGAGTTTATTAAACTTTTGGAACTAATTATTTGAGTACACCTTTAGTGAAATAAAGTGTCAGTGAACCTTTTCTAATTGAATTGAGTATTTTCCCAAAATATATTTGTATTATTTAAGAGATATTACCCTTTAAAAAAGAAATGTGGTCTGGCCGTGGCGGAAGCTGAGATGTATATGCCCGGTATTTTGGAGTACTGATTCCTTTTAAGTCAGTTAAACCGGATTTGAACTTGATACATCGCCTGGTATGAGAGAAACAAGAAACAATTATAATAGCATTCTGTAGTGGTAGAGGTCAGTTATGTTTTATACTTGATTTACTCGTCGATGCAATTAAAATGTTTTATAAAATATCAATTGGTATGATTTGACCTTGAAGACATTAATTAAGAAACATTCACTATGAGTTTTAGCATCCGACAACTGAGGTTTATATAAGAATGCAATATTTTTTTTTCAAGAATTATAGCATTTCGGAATAATAATTGTCTGATATCTTTACAAAACAAAAAGTCAGTAAACAAGTTAGGATGCAGGATGACTGTGCAAATATATAAGTAATTGATTGCATTAAATGGGTTAAGCAAGGACAGTGCGGGGTGTTTTTGTCCAAAATGATAATCAACATTTAACCTTAAAATTCAGCAATATTTTTTTAAATTTGTACACAAAAGTAATTTTGTCAAGGCAACTGTCTGATGTGTTTACTTATACGATTGTATAACCTATATTCCTATGTAGATGCTTTAAAAGAAGGTGTAGAATATTACCTTGATAGGTTTTAATGAAAAAAGTTGTATAAAAAATTTCCCACTATTGTAATTAACTGAAAACCTGTTTGAAAATTTTATCAGTGGGATATTCTCTTATAAATATACTTCGAGTTGTATCGTAGATTCACTGCCATTTGTAAGAATGGGTAAAACTATTAAGGTGTTGAGTAATGTGCAAGTTAAAAAACCAAAAATGGAAAAAATAGTAAAGAAATCGAAAACAAGTGAAAAACAAAAAAATGATTCAGTAAGTAAAGAAGTATAATTATATTTTTATATATTTATATGCATTATTTATGTTTTGTCAGACAGTGGAAAGACAAATTCTAAATATGTAAAAGTAGGTGAAACTTTGATTAATTGAAATTAATTCTTTATAGATTGAGTTTGCAAAGGATACCGATGACTTGTTGGAGAGATTATTAAATGAATTAGAAATTCCGACTACATCATCATCAATGGAATATTCTACATCCAGAGCAACCACTCCCCCGCCACTTAAGAACGTATCATCTATTGACTGGACAGTAGAAACAATGTCATCATTCGCCACCCATTTACAGCAAAATTATACCTTCTTTTATGAACATTACCAAGCAGTAATGCTTAACATCAATAAATTCTGTACAGATAAAAAACAAGATGAAGAAATTGATGAGAAAATATCCCAAATTGATAAACAAGCGCGCCAACTGGAAACTGAGAGACAAACTCTATTGGAAACTAAACGAAAACATGAAGAAAGAAAGCAGCAGATTGTTAATGATATGATTAATATGTACAACCTCTATTTAAAAAATAAAAGAAAAAATTAAAAGTAGTATTGTTTTTTATTTCAAAGAAGTAAAAAAAAGATTATGAACTAGAAGGAAAATAGTTTATCGTTGTTACAATTATAATTTAACGATATTCATACAATAAGTTTGAAAAAAAGGAAAATACATTAACCTTAAAATTAATTAAGCGTGAATTCTATAAGTCCATTATCATTTTGCAGATTTGACAATTTGGTTACATCAAAATTACCTTTAAAAGTTTAAAGATTTGTATTTGAATTAAAAAATAAAAAAAGTAAAAGTAATTACTGTTTTGTATTTTCAACGAAATAAAAGTCGAGAAACTAAATTAATATATATATGTTGAAAAAATAATTGATTTAAGTAAGTATATTCTTGAAATAAGTTTAAAAAGAAAAAAAACATTAACTTGTGGATATAACAATTTAGTAAGTAAGAATATATTCCGGAAGTAAGTGAATTTGCTTGTTACAATTATGATTTAAAGAATAAGTGTAAGATAAGTTTAAAAAAGAAAAATACATTAAGATTTACTGTAAAATTTAGTTAAGCAAAGATGATCCAAGTTCTTTTGCAGATATGACAATTTCTTTATCCACAATTCAAGTAGAATTTATATAAATTAGGTAATTTTTTAAAAGAAAAAATAAACGTAAATTTTTTAATATTTATTTAAACCACTGTTTTGAACAAGTTCTTTACATTTTTGTAACCCTAATTTGCAAATGTGACAGTTTCTTTGTGATTGCGCAGGACCATCCACATGTGACGTCCACTCAGGACGATTATGATGTACATAACAAGGTAGATATGTTCGCAACTCAAAATCTAATTTGTATTCTGATGGTAATTTATACCAAACATGTAATAATTCTTCCGGTTTGACATACATTCTTAAATAGCGTATGGGAAAACATTTTAATCAACACTAAAATCACTTAACTTCTTTTCACGATTAATATATGCCAGAACAGATTCCATTATACGTAAAAATAATAAAGTTTAAAACTGTACTTTGTCAAACATTACCTTTAATTTATAGAAATTAGTTGACTTCAGTGCGCATGTAAATTTTTCTAAAGCAGAAATCCCGAAGAAAATGGATTTTTACTATACTAAACCCTGAAAGTAATTAACCTCTATTTATTACACATATACTAACAAATCAGACGGAGATCATATTGCTGTAAAAAAACAAAAAATTGGTTGAACCAAACAATATTATTTGGAATATATATTATTTGTTTAATTTTGGTTGAAATATCTATAATAATAACAAAGTTTAGTAAAAAACAGAAATAATATAAATAACAACAAACTATATGTCATAAGTGTTCTTAGTAATAAAAAATATTAAAGATAAAATATTTCGAATCTGAAACAAGGCAGGCGTCCTTGACCATTTTAAGATGTTGTTTGCAAGGTTAGCCATCTCAAACTCGATGAATCGAAAATAACCACACCTGCTTTCTTGTGATAATTTCACTTAGTCTTCATCGGTGCATGTAAAAAGTATAAAAGATCTCGGTTAAATTTGGAAATTTTTATACATTAATCAGTAACAATACTGACTTAAGCAACTATTAACGTTTAGTGCATCTAGTAACAAGTTCAGGTAAGGCGTTTATTTTTATTTATTGCAAATACATATGCAACAAAACTTCTCATTACGGTGACCCACTTAAACGGTCAGTTCTTAGATGCCTAAAATAAATTTAGGTATGAAGAAATTTTAATGTTAAAATTTTGTTGTACTTTTTACTAACCGTTATTAAGATGTTTTTCTGTATTTGTGAACTTAGAATAAGAATGTGTGGATTAAGTTAGATTAAATTCGTATGTTAAATTTGATCTCCCCAAAATTTAATGTTTTTGAGTTGGACGTTAATATATCAATAGTAGGTATATCTTTTTATAGAAAACAACATTTTTATAAACTAAATTATCTATTTCACTGGTCGCGATAAAAGTTTTTCTCAAAAGGATAAATTTTAGTTATTTGCGACAAAC
Source organism: Altica lythri (assembly GCA_964028335.1). Classification (NCBI taxonomy): domain Eukaryota; kingdom Metazoa; phylum Arthropoda; class Insecta; order Coleoptera; family Chrysomelidae; genus Altica; species Altica lythri. Next base: position 9,752,109 of record OZ034806.1, on the reverse strand, counting down.
AGTTGTTACTACCATGCAACGTAACGTATTAAAAGTTAAAGTGTATAATTGTTCAAATTTCACAGACAATTTTTATTAAATAAAACCCAATCATGAGAATATTGTGTTGCTGAATGTCGAGTGGATTATTTTGTGTACATGTTTGATATAATATAATTGAATAAATCTGATATAAACGTTATTTTTAGAAATATGGACCTAAAATCAATTAACAATTGCCTTCTTTTAGAAGACGACACCAAGCCAATAGGAAAGTTAAAGGAATTAGAAAGAAATATCCCTTACAAAATTCTATCTGCAAAATTAACGTTATCAAAGTTTGGTGAAGTAGTACTTGTTGAGCTGGAGGAAAAAGCTGTTTTTCTACCACAACGGGCAACTCCACTAATAAAAGATCATCTAATTGAATTGGGGAACGGACGATATTCGTTGGTGTTTATTGGTGAAAGGGATTCTGGCAAATTCAACCCAGCAACTATTTTTAAATTTGTTAAAAATTAAGGTTAGTGGTTTTAAAATGACAGAAAAACTTGCGTTAGATATTGATAAATTAGTTAAAAAATTTTATGAAAAAGGTTACAATTTTACTTTGCAAGAACATGATGCGTGGAAGAAACATGTTAAAATTGCTTTATCGCTATGTTATGATGTTTTACGAGATAAAAATTTTTTATTTGGAAACTCACGTATGTGGCAGACAAAATTAGGTCATTTAAAAGCGGTTTATAGCTACTTTAATCAATCGATTTCGAATAATCAAACAGAAAAGAAAATTAAATGGTCAGACGGAATTTCAATATTTAAAAATAGAGTAAGTTCTGGTATAATTATAAATTTAAAACACAAGGATATACTACAGTTTTTAGAAGACGCTTTTAGTATTTTGCAAAAAAAAATTGTTGAAATTCTTAAAAAATTTTCAATGATTAAAATTAATACCACTTTTTGCGGTGAATTTGTAAAAAAATCAATTGGAAATAACGATATAGTAGATTTCAAATATTTTCATACTAAAAATTCCATCATCGACGGATCGACTGAATTAAGAAAATGGTTTATGGACAACGTGGTAGATTATATTTTAAATAAATTGTCAGAATTTCAAGAAAAAGATTCTGGTTGGGCTTTGAGTAAAATTATCTCATTGGAAATAAATGTTAATAAATTTGAAATAGGAAATGGATCCAGCTATATTCAGTTACCCAACAGTATTGCAAATAAAAAGGCATGTATAAATATTAAAAACTCTGACAATGCATGTTTTTATTGGAGCGTCGTAAGTTGTTTGTATCCAGCTGTAGTAAATGTGAATAGAACAACATCATATCCTCATTATAGTCAAGTTTTAAATGTAACAGGATTGAATATTCCAATTACATTAAAAAATATTTTTGTATTTGAAAAATTAAATCAAATTTCAATTAATGTTTACGGATTAGAGCTAACCGGCAACAAATTTAACGTTATTCCGTTACGTCTCACTCCAAATAAAATGGAAAGACATGTTAATTTGCTAAGGATTCAAGATCAATATTTTCAAAAATTAAATGATTATGAGGCGCCTGATCCAAATGATATTGAAAAAATTGAAATAAAATATCATTATTGTTGGATTAAAAATCTTTCAAAATTAGTGAATAGTCAGCTTAATAAAACTGGATATAAAAAATTTATCTGCGACAGATGTTTAAATTATTTTAGTAATGAACTTCGTTTAAATACTCATTTAGAATTATGTGAAAAAATGAATGAGGCAAAAATTACTATACCAACAAATCCAGTAATTAAATTTAAAAATTTTATATATCAACAAAGAGTTCCATTTATAATATATGCTGATTTTGAATCAATACTTAAACCGATTAAAATACCTGTTAACGCAAATACTATAAAATATCAACAACATGTTGCATTCAGCTGTGGATATTATGTCAAATGTGATTACAATGATACACTTTCTTACTATAAAAGTTATCGTGGAGAAAATTGTATGGAATGGTTTTCTGAAGAAATGAAATCTGTAGGCGAATCTATTAAGGCAAAAATTAAAAATATAATTCCAATGAAAGGAAATGTAAATACTTTCGATGCTAAAATGTGTCACATTTGCGAAGAACTATTTAATCCTAGAGACGTCATAGTACGCGATCACTGCCATTTCCTAGGGTATTTCAGAGGATTTGCGCATGCGCAGTGCAACTTAAATTTTAAAAAACAGTTTGTTGTACCCGTAGTATTTCATAATTTTAGTTCGTACGATTCACACTTTTTAATTCGCGATCTTTCAAAAACCGGTCAAATTAGTTTGTTTCCAATAAATAAAGAAAAATATATCTCTTTTACTCTACATCTAGAGTGTGGCATTAGACTTCGTTTCATTGATTCACTCCGATTTATGAATACATCTTTAGATGAACTTGTTTCGACTTTGGAAATTAAAGACTTGAAAAATTTACAACAAGAGTTTAGGTACTTGTCTATGGAACAATTTTCGTTGCTGACAAGAAAAGGGGTATTTTGTTATGATTATATTGACAAAATAGAAAAGCTTAATGAAAAAAAATTGCCGTTGCAACATGAATTTTATAATCAGTTAACTGATGAATCAATTAGTGATGAAAAATATGAACATGCCAAAAATGTTTGGGAAAAATTTAACATTCAAAATTTAGGAGAATACTCTGATTTATATTTAAAAACTGATGTACTTTTGCTATGTGATGTTTTTGAAAATTTTAGAAATGTAGGTTTTAATACTAGCAAAATCGATCCTGGGTGGTATTATACGTTAGCAGGATATTCCTGGGATTCAATGCTAAAATATACAAAATGCGAATTAGATCTTTTAACAGATGTAGATATGATTTTATTTATCGAAAAAGGTATTCGTGGCGGTATAAGTCAATGTTGTTCGAGATATTCAGAAGCTAATAATAAATATATGCCAAACTATGATCCGGCAAAACCTGATCAGTATTTGTTTTACATAGATGTTAATAATTTGTATGGATGGGCCATGTCAATGGTTTTACCCTATGGAAAATTTAAGTGGAGCGATACTAATTTAGATGTTACTAGCATTCCCGACGATGCACCTGAAGGATATATCCTTGAAGTTGATTTAGAATATCCTAATATACTTCATGATAAACATCGAGATTTGCCTTTTTGTTCAGAAAGCAAAAAACCGCCGAATACAAAGTTACCAAAATTATTGACAACGCTGTATGATAAAGAAAAATATGTTATTCATTATCGTGCTCTGAAACAGGCCATATCACACGGATTAGCGGTTAAAAAAATTCATAGAGTTTTAAAATTTCAACAAAGTGCATGGTTAAAACCCTATATTGATCTTAATACAAAATTCCGGGAAAATGCTAAAAGCAAGTTTGAACAAGATCATTTCAAAGTAAAAATAAATTCTATTTATGGTAAAACAATGGAAAATATTCGAAAACATCGAGTTGTTAAATTGGTAAAACAATGGGAAGGTAGATATGGAGCAAAAAATTTAATAGCAAGTCCAAACTTTCACAGCAGAACTATTTTCGATACAGATTTAATGGCAATAGAACTAAGAAAATCTGAAATTGTATTTAATAAGCCTATGTACATAGGAATGAGTATTCTCGATATTTCAAAAACTTGTATATATGAATTTCATTATGATTATATAATACCTAAAGTGGGCCTAGACTCTTGCAAAATTAATTATTTAGATACAGACGGCTTGTTATATACATTAAAAATTAAAGACTTGTATGAGGAAATTATAAAAACTGATATTCACAGGTTTGATACAAGCAACTACGAACCAAATAATCAATATAATATACCACGTTGCAATAAAAAAATTCCGGGGTTAATGAAAGATGAGGCAAACGGTAAAATCATTACGCATTTTGTAGGTTTACGATCAAAAATGTATTCATTTAAAATTCATGACGATTATGTAGTAAAAAAATCGAAAGGAGTTAAACGGTGTATCGTTAATCGAATTACATTTGACGACTATGTAAATTGTCTTAACGAAAAATCCGAAAAAACAATTTCTCAATGTAGTATTCAGTCAACTGCGCATAACGTGTTTACTGTAAAGCAAAGTAAAATTGGATTAAGTCCATTTGATGATAAAAGATATTTATTACCAAATTCTTACGACACTCTTCCGTGGGGTCACTATTCTTTAAACTAGAAATTTTCTGTCATTTTTAGACCTAAGGAAATGTATAAATTAAATAAAATTAAGTTTTATACGCAAACTTTATGTAAATGTATAAAATAAATAGTTCTTACACATGATTATTTTTTTTTAATCCCTACCCTTTTTCCTGTAATATATATAAATTTTAAGTAATATTAAATAAATTTCAGTAAGAATTTTATCATGGATAGTTGCAATCAAAATTTTCAACAAATTTATTTGGGAGAAAAAAGATTTTATTTAAATAATGTGAATACCAAATATATTACAGTTGCACTATCTCAAAGTTTGAATTTTTTACCATGTGTTAAAATGAATAGTTATATGGAATCATCACTAATATTTAACATCAAAGAGTGGGATGAATTTTTAACCTTCAAACCAATAATTAACAATTTTTTGGAATTTGAGCAAAATCCTACAAGGAAATATACAAACAAGTTTTTGTTGGAATTTGAAGTATTGGATAACGTTAAAACAATAAAAATATCGACAGAGAATTTGAACATTCGGTTAAGAAAATCTTCAATTTTGGAATTATGGAAAGTGTTACCTCTAATAACTCATACTTTGGAAACATATAAACTACAAAATTTTGCAAGTTGCTTAAAGATTTTGCAGTTAGGAGTTGCAAACGCAGAAAATATAAAAGAAACTGCCTTGAATATAATAAACCCGATAAAAATAGTTAATCCGGTTACTTTTGAATTATCACTTGAAGTAATATATAAGTATACGCAATTGTTAAAAAGTACCTCTGATGAAAAAAAAAAAACAATCTACATCATTGACACCGTGAATCGCAATCAATTTTAATGGAAGAATTTAGAAAGCCGACTCGTATATTTTATTAAATTTTAATTGAAAAATTATAAAAAATAAGGTGTATTATTACTGAAATAAAACATAATTCTGAAATATAACTTTTGTTTTATTAAAAATAATTTTACTACAATAAGTATCTAAATAACATTATTCTTATTTATCCAAGATTTTTGATTCATTCCCAACCATTTCACAAATACTTGATCGCCTTTTTTTCTTAACACTTTTTCTACTAAGAAAACATCTGGATATTTTACTTTTTGCAATTCTTCAGTGTAAAAGCCACCTCGAATCTCTTCTTTTTGCTCATCTTCTAAGATATAAGTTCGTGGGTTGGTTAAATTAATTTTTTTAATTTTAAATATTTCAGTCGTCCAATTAGGTGTATATCCCTTCTTAAAAGCATATCGATATTTACTAATACGTACATAGTCTCCAATTTTAAACTTTGGTTTCCTAGGATCGACCATTTTTAAATGGTTAAATGCGATAATATTTTTTGCATTTTTACTGTTTATTTTGCTAGGTATAGCTCCAGTTGTAGAATGTCTAGTATTGTTATATTTTTCTACAATTTTCGATAATATATTTAACCAATTATACGATCCTTGTATGCTGAATTCTTTCCAAAGTAAAGATTTGAGTGTACGAATTACACGTTCGGCAATACTGGCTTTAAGAGTAGAAAAAGAACTATAATGATTTATATTAAATTTGTCCATTAAGTTTTTAAAGTCTTTGTTATAAAATTCTTTTCCGTTATCAGTTTGCAAATTTTTCGGAAGTATTTTCATTTGTGTCAAAATGACTTTCATAGCATTCGTAACATCTTAACCTGTCTTCTTTTTTAGTGGGGCGGCCCAAACATATTTGCTAAATGCATTAATAACAATTAAAATATAATTATATCCACGGTTTTGCTTGGCAAATGAATTCATAACAGCCAAATCTGCTTGAATTAAATCATTTAAACCTTTAATTATAACATGTCTTCGGCGAAAGTTAATTCGTGCTGGCGCATGTAGTTCATTTACAACTTGTAGTTTAGACATTTTTTACTAAAGGACTTTGCACAAGCAGCTCAATACAGATAGAAGAGGGTTTTCCCAACTTAAATAGTATTTTATCTTTTTTTGTTATATTTATATCAGTTAATTCGTGGAACTTGTAAACTTTGTTGTTTAATAAAACGTCTCCGTCGGCTGAATAATGAGCAACACTTTCAATTTTTAATGAAAATGGAAAAACAAACGCAATTCCCCCGTTATCTAATACATAAAAGTCTTTATTAAGATTCGTTTTCTTTTCACCTCTTAAACGTATTACAGACTTAACATGATAGTCAAAGGTATCACAAATATAAAATGGTGACTTTAATTGTGGAAGTGTAGATGACACAATTTCATCCTCTTCTCCTGAACATGCTACAGAAGTAAGATAATGTTGATTAAACTTGTTGAGAGGCATATTTGTTAATGAATCAAAAAATTAAACTTTTCCCTATTTATTCTCCTCAAGGGGACACTGAATAACAAACTTAACATACAGGGTATCTTCTGCTATAGCTGCAATACCCAAAGGAAACTCAATAATATCTCCTTTACTAACAGTACTATCATTCAGCAGGTTCTGTATAGAATTCTGTTGATTTTTATATGATACATGTAGAATGGATGGAAAACATTTTATACTTTCAATTTTACCTGCTACGGGAAAGGTGTATGCTGTTGTTTGAGTATCAAGGACATAATGAGATTTACTTATACCAAATTCCTTTCGTCCTCGAATGGTAATTACACAAATGCTATGAAAATTAGATGGTACACAAATATAGAAAGGTGATGATGATGATGATGGATTTGATGCTGATACAATCTCTTCTGGACACGTAGTGGTCGATGCAAGAAAGTGTTGATTAAACTTGTTGAGAGGCAAGTTTGTACTAAATAAAATCTATTAATAAACATATATTTAAGCAATAATTCCCCCTTCTCGTAATTCCTCTATGATTGATATAATTTCATTATTGTGTCCAGTATTACCAGCTGATTGTGATGCTATTAGTAAACGAAGTCGTTCCACAATTTCATTAAAATCATCAAAATATTTATAATCAATTTTTTTATTGTTTAAATCCATAAGACCTCTTCCTTCTTTATTATTTTTAGTATTTTTACTTCGCAGTGCGTATGTGGGAATAGAGCTACTTCTTCTTCGACCAGCAGAATTTTGTTCTTCAGACATAAAATAAAGATTTGTGACCCGAGGTTTGATAATATCTACAAATTTTTTTGAATTTGATGTTGATAAACCTTTAGAACGATTGTAACCTAAATGGTGTAAATTAGTTCGTTTCACAATATCAATAAATTCATCAAGATCTTTTTGTTTATAACCAGCTGGGTATTTTTTAAATAAGAGTTTATATAAACCAGGGGTGCCCTTGTATCTAATACCCTGTATCATTACATCAGGACCTTCAAAAGAAACTGGCGAATCGCCTATAGCGTATGACTTTGCGTCGGGGTCAAAATAAACGCCAAATGTACTATCGTAGTCATTATTTGTATCATTAATTTTGTCTTCAATATATCCTCTAGGTAAAGGATGAAACTGTTGTAAATAATTTTGAAATGTAGATTCTAACTGACTGACAGGAACATCTTCAAAATAACTATTAATAAAGTCTGGTTCTAATAGACTTATATCTTTCTGTGTTCTTGGAATATTTTCAAAAGTTTCTTCACTAACATTTAAATTCGGTATTAAATTATAATATCTTCTGATTTTTCCACTCATAGGTGTTGAAATCTCATTTTTGGTTAACTCTGCTTTAACCTGTGGTTTCTCGTTTTTCTTTAATACTAAAAGTTCTTTAATAGGTTCCACCAAAGGATTTAATTTTTCTCTTTGATGTGTTGCTGTTTGTGCTCTATTTTGTTTGTAACTTTTATATTTTTCTTTAATAGCCTTTCGCGAAAGAATCAATTGCTTCTTTAAACGGTCATCCATCGCAAATGAATCGTACTAGCAAGTCTATGCTATTTATATACAAATGAACGTATCAAACCCTTTTCTATATCTACCTGATGATATTTCACAGTCTTTATCGATAACTAAAAATCCATACTTTTCCTTCCAACAAAGAGAACCTATATCCTTAAATTGCTGAAATGATATACCAGTCACATGATCGTCATAAATATGTTTTAGGTTAGTTAGATCTTGTTGAAAGATCACTAAAAGATTCGCATTATCTCTCAGTCTCATCTTCGGAATTGAGCTATATGTTTGCGATAAGTAAAAGCTGTCAGTCTGATTGTGTCGTCCAAATGAAAAATAATCTTTTATAATATCCTGATTATCAGAACCCACATCATCGAATATGATTATAGAATTTGGTTTAATTTCTGTAGGTGAAGGAACATCTTCCAGTTTACTATATTCACTATATCCAATTTCTTCAAGAGGTTCCAATATTAGTCGCAAGAAATGATATTTTGATTGCTGCAAGGATTTGGAGTATACATATACATTTTCAAATTTTAATCCATTGGGATGTTCTAAAAGACTTATCATAACATTGGTTTTTCCACAACCGCTAGGACCTACAATCAGTCCTCTCTTGGACTCACCTCCAAAGAGAATACCATGTTTTGTGGGGGATTTTGAAATATTTTCATAGTTGGTAATAGGTAGATTGTTTTTCAACTCTCATTTTAAACACCTTGAAGATACTGAGGGTATATATAGAAGGTCCGGTATATATAAATAGCACAATGGTAAAGCGTCATTACTTGAGATTACATCGAGGACAAGGTCTGGTAAACACATTAATTGATAAACTTCCTTTTGAATTACATATTCCTTCGTATTCCTTTTGTGGACCGGGCACTAAACTAAAAGACCGTTTGCTAAGAGGTGATTCTGGAATAAACCACTTAGACGAAGCCTGTAAAAGTCACGATATTGCATATTCACAAAACAAAGATTTAGCTGCTAGACATATCGCTGATAGAGAGTTGGAAAATAAAGCTTGGGAGCGTGTTAAATCAAAAGACGCTAAATTATCTGAAAAAGCAGCTGCGTGGCTAGTTACCACTGCAATGAAGGCCAAACGTAAATTAGGAATGGGACTTAAACAAGGCAAAGGTTTGAGAAAAAAGAAACGAATAATTCGTGCTCCAAAAAAAGGAGGATTTCTTCCGTTTCTCCTCCCATTGCTGGGAGCGCTAGGAGCGGTGGGAGGTGGAGCAGCTGGCATTGCTAAAGCTGTAAACGATGCAAAAGCTAATCGTGAGCAACTTGCAGAACAACAAAGACATAATATGGCTATGGAACAAGCGACAAAGGGATCAGGGTTTTATTTGAGACCGTACAAAGGTTATGGTATGAAACAACAACGACAACGACGATCAAAAAACGGAAAAGGATTTTATTTAAAACCATATTCAAAAAACTCCCGTTAAAATTACCCCGTCATGCGATGACAAACATTGAACTTAAACAATATGCTAAAATTTTAAAAATACCTTACTTTCGAGGTGTGTTTATGCGAGATTCTCTTCCCAATAAAATTAAAACATTGGAAACTGGTATAGTTAATCATGACGTTGAAAGAGGACCTGGTACACACTGGACAGCTTATTCAAAACATGGTTCGAGAATTATTTACTTTGATAGTTATGGTAATTTGGCTCCTCCAGTTGAATTAGTGAAATATTTTAAAAGTAACGGAGATGTTACAATAAAATTTAACTATAGTTTAGTACAAAAATTTAATTCTGTTACTTGTGGACAGCACTGTTTAAGATTTTTATTTAGTCAATATAAATAAATTATTTAACTCATTAGCGTTTCAACCATCATGCCGTACACATTTACGCTAAGTGGATGTTCATCAGTTTTAAGTGACGATTTCAATCCACCGATATACCTTGATGAAAATTCAAGTTATGAGATAGGCGTCGCTAACCTTGACACCTTTAATACAATTTCAAATGTTGATGAAACTAATAATGTACTTGTATGGGGCGATCAAGATAAATTTAAATTTACAATTCCAGTAGGTGCATATGAAATTAATGAAATAATTAAAATTATTGAAAACGAAACTCTTAAAACGGGTATAATTACGCGTTTATGGGCAGATCCAAACACACAAAAAGTTACAATTAAAACTACAGATCGGATTAATTTTAACGTTGACAATTCTATTGGAAAATTGTTGGGGTTTTCGAGAGTTGCCCTTGAACCTAAAAAAGTTTATACTTCTTCAAAAAGGGTAAATATTTTAAAAGTAAACTCTATATGTATTGATTGTAATATTGCAGTTGGCTCATTTTTAAACGGTCAACCAGTTCATATAATTCATCAATTTTTTCCCCAAGTTCCAAACGGGTATAAAATAGTTGAACAACCGTTAACCATACTGTACTATCCAGTTAGCGTTAAAACAATAAACAACATTACTGTGAAGGTAATTGATCAAGCCGGTAACTTGGTAAATTTTGGTAACGAAACTATTACTATTCGATTACATCTTAGAAAAATTGATTAAAATGGTATGGCAGTTTCATCGTTTCGAACATCCCTATAAAGAGATTATAAAAGGAAGATGCAAAACAAACGGATTAGTAAGATTCCGACCACCAAATTGATAACATTAGAAAATCGCAAATTTTTAAAATCTCTAGGATTTCAAGTTTTAGTGTAATGGAAGTATTAAATGTTTTGGGTCAACCTTTTAGTGATACCACTATTGAGGATTATCAGTTTCATTCATATCAGCCATTTACTTCAGGAAATATAAACTATAACGATGAAATAAGGATTAGTTTACACGAGTTAGATATTTTCACATTGCCTTGTAACTCCTACATTTACATTGAAGGGAAAATGTTAACTGATCAAAATAAAGTTCCAACTAAATTTGAGTTTATCAATAATGGAATTGCATACTTGTTTAGGGAAATGAGATACGAATTAAACGGAGTAGTTATCGATTCCGTGCGAAATGTTGGTTTGGTATCAACTATAAAGAATTATTTATCACTAAACGAAAATGAAAGCAAACTTTTACAAAACGGTGGTTGGTTTCCAAAAGGTGGAAAACTTCTAATGGATAATGGAGGTAATTTTAATGTATGCATACCATTGAAAATCTGGTCAGGGTTTTTTGAGGATTTTCGTAAAATTGTTATGAATATGAGACAAGAACTTGTTTTAATTAGAGAAAAGGATGATGTAGACGGAATTGTTGCTTCCGATGAATCTGAAAAACCGAAAATTCAAATTACTAAACTTTATTGGAATGTACCTCATGTAACTCCAAATATAAAGGAACAATTGCGACTAAACAAAATACTTCGAAGTAATTTAGAATTACCTATTAAATTTAGAAGTTGGGAGATAATTGAATATCCAGCTTTAAATGATTCAACACGTCATACATGGCCTGTAAAAACTACAACAAAATTGGAAAGTCCAAGACATATTGTAATAGCATTTCAAAATGATCGAAAGGGAAAGTTGTTGAAAGATATGAGTAAATTTGATCACTGTAATTTATCTAATGTACGGGTATTTTTAAATTCTGAACGTTATCCTTATAATGATTTAAATTTAGATTTTGATGCTAATCGATTTGCAACACTGTATGAAATGTTTGCAAACTTTCAAGAATCCTACTATCATATTTAAACCAATCAACCTATATTTAATCCCGAGGAATTTAAAACTCTCGCTCCTATAGTTCATATTGATTGTTCACGTCAAAAGGAAATCATTCAAAGCGGATCGGTTGTTCTTAGAGTTGAATTTGAAACTACTAAAGCCGTTGGTAGCAGCGTTTCGGCTTATTGTTTAATTTTACATGAAAAAGAATTTTCTTACAATCCGTTAACTAAAATTGTAAGACAAGTGTAGTGTCACTATAGGTAACAGAATGAAAATGGTAATAGATGTTCAAGGTTTCAAAATAGAAAACAATAAATTCGTGGTAAAAGAATTTGCTGCGTATAATGGAACGCAAATTTCTCATTATATTTTTAAACCACCATTTCCGTTTAGATTGCTGTCTTTTGATCTACAGCGACAAGCGAATTGGTTGACAAAAAACCATCACTTTATTGACTGGAATTGTGGATTTACACCTTTACATCAATTTGGAAATATTTTAAAAAAATTAACAACTGACGTCGATTGTGTATACGTTAAGGGTATGGAAAAGGCAAATTACATTAGAAAATTGGTAAAAGTTCGTGTTTGTGAATTTGATGAACAACCACATCTTGAATTCAGTCAACCGCTATGTTTTAATCATAAAAGTGATAAATGTTTTTGTGCTTTGTCAAATGTAACTTGGTTGTATAATAATTTTTTAATGCATGAATAAAAACTTGAACAAAATTTAAATCTTTTATTTACCATCAATTACATATTACAATTTTTAGGTTCAAATCTCTTGCATAATTTGGATATCCTTAGTTTTTGAAATGTTCTAAACATTATTTGTTTTTCTTCATATTTTTTAATTTTTGCTTTTAACAATTTTATGTCTTTCATAAAGTCATCAAGTTTACTGACTATCTAAAGAAAAAAAAAACACAATAAAGGTTAAGAATTTATTTTTGGAAATTTCATACATTATTTTCTATTTCAACTTCCTGTGTATTATCCATATGCTTTTCATCATCACCATCATCATCATCTTCACGCAGATAGTCTGGTAAACTATCCTTCAAATCATGGTAATATTCTAAATCCAACCTCTCTAAAATTGATATTAGACAACAGGCACACGTAATTATACCATTGATGAAATCATCGCAAGCTTTAACACCTTTCCGATATGTTGCAGCCAAATGTTTGCATTCCTCCTGAGAATATCTTCTCTCTCTTATCAATGCAAGTTGACCTTCATGTTCAAAATCATAATAAAAATTTTCATAAAAATCTTTTAAATGCTGAACAGCCATCTTCATGTTAAGCGACATTCTAAAATAATTATTTATTATTATTAAATATTTGTAAAACTAAGAAATAACTATTACCTTTTATCGGAAAGTTACACAGCACTGACTGACATAAACCAAAGATTGTTGGTTCATTTTATAGAAAAACACTGATTTACTGCGCATGTAATAGTTCAGTTGTTTACCTCATTTTATTTTTGTAAACATATCAGACAATTATTATTCCGAAATGCTATAATTCTTGAAAAAAAAATATTGCATTCTTATATAAACCTCAGTTGTCGGATGCTAAAACTCATAGTGAATGTTTCTTAATTAATGTCTTCAAGGTCAATTCATACCAATTGATATTTTATAAAACATTTTAATTGCATCGACGAGTAAATCAAGTATAAAACATAACTGACCTCTACCACTACAGAATGCTATTATAATTGTTTCTTGTTTCTCTCATACCAGGCGATGTATCAAGTTCAAAATCCGGTTTAATTGACTTAAAAGGAATCAGTATTCCAAAATACCGGGCATATACATCTCAGCTTCCGCCACGGCCGGACCACATTTATTTTTTTAAAGGGTAATTATCTCTAAAATAATACAAATATATTTTAGGAAAATACTCAATTCAATTAGAAAAGGTTCACTGACACTTTATTTCACTCGAATAATTATTTCCAAAGGTTCAATAAACTCAAAATCATTAAAACTAAAAAAAGTCATTTCCCAATCATTTTCCTCATAGGAAAACTAATCTAATCACTCAATTCAATTGAAAAAGGTTCACTGACACTTTATTTCACTAAAATAATTTTTCCAAAGGTTCAATAACCTCAAAATCATCAAACTCTACAAAGTCATTTTCCTCAAGGGAAAACTCCAGGTTAACTCAAGGTCATGATCCAGGACTTGTGTTGTTACACTACTCGGCCGAACAGATTTCGACGTATGACGTATCATTGTAAAGGGTTGCTGTATAAGGTAAGATGAAGCGTCAAAAAGACCGTATTGATGCTGCCAAAAGGGCATTAACGTTGTATCTCGTAAACGGCCCAACGGATTTCGACGTATGACGTATCATTGTAAAGGGTTGCTGTATAGGGTAAGATGAAGCGTCAAAAAGACCGTATTGATGCTGCCAAAAGGGCATTAACGTGGTATCTCGTAAACGGTCGAACGGATTTCGACGTATGACGTATCATTGCAAAGGGGTTGCTGTATAGGGTGAGATGAAGTGTTCAAATCTTCTAAAATATTAAAAGCCCGTGACCTTGGTGCATTAGCAGTTTCGCGATTTGTGACGTAATCGACTGATGTGTTAGAGTGATAACAGACTTTGCTTTCACAATTAAGAATAAAACATATGATGGAAAATATTTAGTTTTAGAATGGCTTCGAGAGAATACAGTCAAAAACTTGAAGAGTTTTGTGAAAATATAAGAAAATTAAATAAACAAATTTGTATGTACGAAGGTCAAAAGAAGTGTTAAAAAAGATTGAAAATTTAAGTTTGTGGGACAAAGTTTTTGAAAGATATTTACCATCATCAACTCCCACAAGACAAATAAAACCATGGCCTTGTTAAAAACAAATTTTGTTGTTTTAACAGCAATATTAAATAACATGCTTTATGCTAACGTTCCACAAAACGTTGTACATATTGGTGTGTGTTTAGACACAAACGGAACAAAACAAGAGTGCAATACATGGCAAATGATAAGTCAAACGTCAGTAAATGATGGAAAATTGCAGGTGTTTGCATTAAAATTAGTGGAATCGCCTCTTAACTACAAGCTAAAATTAATATTTAACGACAACTCTGAAGGAGTGGGCGAGTGGCGATCTAACCTTGAAAACCCAATGCAACAACTAGAAATTTCTATGGAGGACCCAATGCAAAAGCATATATGTCAATTAGTTCAGATAACATGGGCAACGTTAGCAGGAGTTTGTTTGCTAGTAATGAAAATTCTGGCTAAAGAAACCAAAAGAAGAATGAAGCGATGAAATGTATTTTTTAAATAATAATAATAATAAATATTTGTAAACTTTAAAAAGGTGTTTTAATAAAATAGCCCTAATTAAAAAAATAAAAACAATGTTATATACTTTATACATTTTATTTATCATTTTCTTTTTCTAAATCTTGGATTACATTTGGTTCTTAAAAGTAAATGTACTGACGCAAAGCGTTACATAATAAAGGATCAGTACACATTTCACAAAATACATCTAATCCTTTAAACCAGTTATAATCAAAATTTTTTTTACAATATCTATAACATTATTATAATAACAATTAAAGTTAATATTTTCTAGAAGTGAAATCTGATAAGCTATGATAAAATGATGTACTCTAACAAGTTCATCTGCATCCTTTTCCGTTAGATGATATCTTACGCCATGTTTTTCAATTTCTATGAACCTGGTGTCATCGTATACCAACTGTCGTATTGTACAAAAATCTCCACAGGAAAATGTAAATGTACTCTGGATCAAACTCATCTTATCTAAATAGTCAATAAGGTCAAGCCATTCCATTTTCCCAAACGACAATTTACTTGGCTTGCAGTATTCTGATAAAATAATAGCTGGAGAAAATGTTCTTGCAGGAGATAAGCCAACTTTTATAACATACCCCTCAATTACGAAAGATGATTGTAGCAGCAAATAATTTTCACGTTTTGCTTTGTCTTCGTAAAAATTTACAATTTTGTTTACTTCTTCCATATAGATAGAATCTTCACTACTACTACTACTCTCAGAATATGGCGGTAAGTTTTCACTACTATAACCACTGTCTTGTGTCATCATCTTTTAATACTTGATAAAACTTGTGTTGAAACTAAGTAAAAATAATTGCTTCTGCTTCTAAGGACAGTTTTAGTCGGACCGTAGACTGAACGGTTTAAACAATAGATGATATGAATCAAAAAAGGTCCCCGGAAGCTATGAAAACGTATCTTGTTTGTCATAAGAATACATGTAAAAAATGTTCAAAGTAAGAAACAAGGAAGTTTATAAAATATTAGATTTTTCGATCCAGCTATTATGCTAACTATCGAACCCCACCATTTAACGTAGATTTTATTGCCTTTTTTCCTCAGCACTTTTTCAACAAGGTAAACATCAGGATTTTTTGCCTTTTGTAGCTCTTCCTCGTAAAATGCTCCTTTAATTGGTGATCCATGTAAATCTTCCAACATGTATGTTACAGGATTAGTTATGTTCACTTTGGTAATTTTAAAAAGCTCCGTAGTCCAATTAGGTGTATATCCTTTATCGAATAGATGCTTTGCCTTGCTTATGCGCACCACATCTCCAATTTTATATTTTCGCGGGCCTGCTATTTTCAAATGATTATAATGTTGCTTCAGAATCTCTTTTTCATTGGACTTGTTTACCTGAGACGGCTTTTGACCAATTGTTCTATGTTTGCTTTCGTTGTACTCTTTTGTAATTTTCGGTAACACATCTATCTATACGTACCGTTTAAGCTAAAATGCTTATACAATTTCGTTTTCAGTGTTCTAATAACTCTTTCCGCCATACTTGCTTTCATCTTGGTAAATGTACTATAATGATTTATGCCATGTTTCTGCATTAGATTTGTCACGGGCGAATTTTTCGTTAACACTGAGATATTTAAATCAATAAACACCGTGTATTCTTACCTTGAAAGCTCGTATTATTTAAGGTCTACTGGGTCGAGAACTGGCTGATTTAAGCTTATAAATATATTCTGGCCATAAATTTCCCAATGTTGTTAAAATTTCTGTAAGTAATTTATTTTGTAGGTTATAAACTATTTTTAGGTTTATTGTTCTGTCATCAGTCATTAGTTCATTTGTTACATCTTCTCTCCGTTTGATGATAACTCCGGTATTGAGATTCGATAGCCAGTCTTCTTTTATATTATATAATGTTTAAAAATAAAACCGAAAATAAATGGGGAAATTAGGTAATGTTGGGATTTTTGTTGTCGCCTATATAAATATTAGGATTGGTCGTGTCAAATGATCCCTGTTTGTTCGTAAGGGGTTGGCTGAATAAGCTACGGTTTGTCCCTATAGTAGAGGCCATATCTTATTTCGACGTGCGTCAAATGATTGTGAACCGAGTGATGTGGGAGATTGTCTTTCTTTTCGTTACCTGCTTTTGAAGAAGGAAGTTGTGGA
The DNA here is from genome assembly GCA_964028335.1 of Altica lythri. NCBI lineage: Eukaryota > Metazoa > Arthropoda > Insecta > Coleoptera > Chrysomelidae > Altica > Altica lythri. The sequence continues at coordinate 9,734,926 of OZ034806.1, read as the reverse complement.
ACACTATCCAGAAGATTCCTTGGGTTAAGTTTTAAATCGCGGTGAATCCGTAACAAGTAATATTGATTTTTTGAAACTAAACCCCATTTTCCAATTGAATCGTTGTTGAGTTAGATTCTGTGGTTATTTTTGGACGAGAATTGGAAACCGCGTGTCGGATTTTGTTGGTTCTTCTGTGGTAAGTCACACACCTTTTATTCATGTGGTTTGTTCAATCCTAATTTCTTGTTTTATTTCGGTCGAAATGTAGATAGATCAGGAAACAAACAGTAGGTAGATTTGAAGATTTAAAACCGTTCAGACGGTGAGCTGTGGTGAGTTACCTGCAATTAGCAACGAAGAGATTGATTTACCCGTCTACCACCTGGGTGTCACGAGTTTATCGAGAAAAGTAACCCTATATTAAATAGGTGAGTCACGTATTTATATTTTACTAGATTAATAACGCCATATAAACGCAAATTTTAATTTGAAAATCTTTATTTTTATGGGTATTTATTCGTGTATTGTATTTAGGTATTATTTATGTGTAACTGGACTCCTTTTAATTCTTTGTACTATTATGAATTAATATTTTTGTACTATTATAAATTAATATTGCGTTTAATCTTGATTTAGGTTATCGTTATAATTTTGTAGTGACTAGCCAGTCAAAATTAAGTTTGTTAAGCACATTTTAATTATTAGTCTGATCATTCATTATAAATTCAGAAAAATCAGCTTCTAAATGTTGTAATACTCATTTAAATTCACTTTTATTCTTTCATTGTTATACAAATATCAGTCAATGTGTTTAAATTGTATTTAAGTCAGTAAAGTAGAGTAATGTTATTAAATCAGATTAATTCAAGGAGTCATTCAAATCTTTTTAACCTAATGTTAATGCTTAATTACGATTTTAGGGTTTTAGTTACCGGCTACATTTCTAGTTACGGGCATAAGTCTTAGTTAAGCAGAATTTGGACGGCTGATCCTATACTTAGAACGAGTTTAAGTTATGACGATCGGTGCAAGCCTTTTGGTTCAAGAACAGGCTTGATTTTGGTACAATCTAAGTATTGGAGAAGCCTGGGACTGCGGAAACGTATTCTGATTAACAGATAAGCTTTAGTCTTTAGTTTTAGTTAAAATCTATTTTTCCCTTAGTTTTTGTATTGCGTGTGATCACACCTTTTGGATAAAAATTCTTTCTTTTAATATTAGTTAAGTATTTCTTTTTTTATAAATATCAATTGTGTTGTCAGGCACGAGGCTTGACAGTCTGTATTCTAGAAATTGTTTATTAAAGAAGAGTCTAGTTGACATTTTAGTTTTATTTAGCTCACTTATCGTTATTTTCAGTTGTTGTGAAATTCAAATAGTACCGTTTAAAATTTTGAATTTATTTAATTATCTCCAGTGGGTAAAGTAGTGCCTGGGACAACAGGGGTTTCCGATTTTAACCGTCTAAATCGGTGGCGCGACTCACTAGTATTTGTTACTTACCTCTACGGCTGAGCTGGGCACTAATTTGCCAGTAGGGAGACCACTACCGAACTCAGCTGGAGTTGTATTGCTTTAGTAAAATTTCCTTACTTTTCTAAATTTGATTTTTGTTTTTAAATTCATTAAAATACGTGGCAAATTTTTGGCGCCCAACGTGGGGCAGATTTTGTTTATTGGGGCCTTTTGTTAATTAGGGCCGATTTTGTTGATTGGGGCCGATTTTGTTGATTGGGGCCATTTTGTTAATTGGGGCCATGATGTTTATTGGGGCTAATTTTTGTAATTATGCCAATTTCGTAATTTGTAACGTAATTTTGTTTTGGGTGGATTTAAATCCCGGTAGTTGTAATTTTTGTAATCGCGTTTATATAAGTGAGCTAGGTAATAACTGTATTTTTAATATTTGTAATCTGGCGATATTAACTTTTGATCACACCAATCGCGGAATAACTTTTATATTGAGTATGGATTTTAATACTTTTGGTAAGTTTATTTAACATTGTCCATCGTTGCTAATTGTTACTGAACCACAAGTTGTGGCCTAATTGTTGAAAGGTTCGTAGTTGTCACTTATACGTTTATTGTTGAATTCGTTACGTTGTGTGAGTTTTATGATGGATTTTGTTTGTTGTGATTTATTGTATCCTTTAGGTTATCGTAATTTACCGTATATCAACTGTGATATTTTATATAGTTATCTTTGTTGGGATATGACTCACACGTTGCGAGTTCAGAACCTGTTTGTCTTTGAATTTTGTTGTACGTTCTTTTACACTTTTATTGTTGTATCTTTTTGATGTTTGTTTTTTTTGACGCCTTGTGGCTGGAGGCGCAAGAATTTCACCACCCGAGGATATTCCAGGCGGAGCGGGTAAGAGTCCCCTAACCTTAACACTTTCTGGGTTCAAGTTTCGTTATACCTTGGGTTGTTTTATTGTTATTCCATCTTACCTATCGTCACTTGAACCCAATCTTTTCAACAATCCCATCGTTGATTTCTTTTGTCACGCCTTGTGGCTGGAGGCGTAAGAATTTCACCACCCGAGGATACTCCAGGCGGGGTGGGTAAGAGTCCCCCAACCTAACCACTTTCTGGATCCAAATTTCGTTCTACCTTTAGTTAAACTTATCTTTACCTTATCTTATTTAGTAACATCGTTTTCCTGCTCCGTTGGCCTTGAATTACCCTCATGGTTTGGGCCTTTTTTTGGGCCGTGGTGCTATTTCACGTTTTGTGTGGATTTCGAGGCCAAACCTTTGATTTTCCGACCGGGCCATTGGTTGTTGAGTGTTCGGTGGAAAAACCATTTGTTGGGATTTGTAGAGGAATTTTTCGGAGTTAATTTAGTAGGAACTTAGGTATTGTTAACTATAGGTATCTTTCGTTGCTTGGATTCAGACCCTTGTTTAGCATAACCATCGTTGACTCTTTCGGCCTTGTGGCTGGAGGCCTTAGAATTTCACCACCCGAGGATACTCCAGGCGGAGTGGGTAAGAGTCCCCTAACCTTAACACTTTCTGGATCTAAATTTCGTTTTACCTTAGTAACTTATCGTTATATTATTTTCTATCGTTTCCTGCTTGTTTGGCTTTAGAATGACCTTATGGTTTTGGCTTCATTCGTAGTGGTTCTACGGCACGTTTTGTGTGGATTTCGAAGCCAAACCTTTTATTTTCCGACCGGGCCATTGGTTGTTGAGTGCCCGGTGGAAAAAACCATTTGTTGGGATTTATTAAGGAAATTTTCAGTCTGTTTGGTAGAAACTTAGGTCTTGTAAACTTATGGTATCTTTCGTTATTTGGATTCAAACCTTGTCAACACGACCATCGTTGACTCCTTTTGTGCCTTGTGGCTGGAGGCCTAAGAATTTCACCACCCGAGGATATTCCAGGCGGGGAGGTAGAGTCCTCCAACCTTAACACTTCTGGATTCAAGTAATTTCCTTATCTTTACCTTTATCTTCCTTATCTTCCCTTATCTTACCTTATCTTACCTTTTATGTTGTTGCTTGCTTCGTCGACTTTAATTACCCTCATGGTTTGGGTTTCTATTTTGTGTGGCCGTGGTGCTAATTTTTCACGTTTGGTGGATTTTGGAGGCCAAACCTTTTTGTTTTCCGACCGGGCCATTGGTTGTTGAGTGCCCGGTGGAAAAAAAAGCACATGGTGGGATTTGTCGAGGAGTTCTGGTCGACTTAGTGAGTAACATGTGTTCGTTACCTTCTCTACCCTTTGCTACATTACTTGAATCCAGCCGACTTATCAACAACCATCGTTGATACCCTTTTTGTGTTTTTATTTTGTTTGTCTGTTCTTTTCCTGGTTGTCTTTTGTTTTTCTGTCGTCTGAGTTATTTTACCTTTCTGTTTGTTTTAGTTTGTTGCAAACCTTAGCACCCAGTGCAGTGCTTTTGTTCCCGAGTATTACTCGAAATGTTTGTTTTTTTTTCTTTTCTTTCTTTGGTTTGCCGTGTTGTTCATTTGTGTTCTTTATGAGTTAGGTGTGAGAATATGGCGTTCCACGTATTTGGCTATTACAACAATTTGTTCGTTAGCTATTGTTTGGGCTTGTTATCTCTTACATTCCGATTGTTGGCATATTATAATACTTATTAAGTTATCGTCAAAAATCTTCGGTAGATTTTCTCCTTTCTTAGGGGAGGGGATGTTGTCACGGGCAAATTTTTCGTTAACACTAAGATATTTAAATCAATAAACACCGTGTATTCTTACCTTGAAAGCTCGTATTATTTAAGGTCTACTGGGTCGAGAACTGGCTGATTTAAGCTCGATTATAGTTAATCGTTGATTTATAAATATATTCTGGCCATAAATTTCCCAATGTTGTTAAAATTTCTGTAAGTAATTTATTTTGTAGGTTATAAACTATTTTTAGGTTTATTGTTCTGTCATCAGTCATTAGTTCATTTGTTACATCTTCTCTCCGTTTGATGATAACTCCGGTATTGAGATTCGATAGCCAGTCTTCTTTTATATTATATAATGTTTAAAAATAAAACCGAAAATAAATGGGGAAATTAGGTAATGTTGGGATTTTTGTTGTCGCCTATATAAATATTAGGATTGGTCGTGTCAAATGATCCCTGTTTGTTCGTAAGGGGTTGGCTGAATAAGCTACGGTTTGTCCCTATAGTAGAGGCCATATCTTATTTCGACGTGCGTCAAATGATTGTGAACCGAGTGATGTGGGAGATTGTCTTTCTTTTCGTTACCTGCTTTTGAAGAAGGAAGTTGTGGAACACTATCCAGAAGATTCCTTGGGTTAAGTTTTAAATCGCGGTGAATCCGTAACAAGTAATATTGGATTTTTTGAAACTAAACCCCATTTTCCAATTGAATCGTTGTTGAGTTAGATTCTGTGGTTATTTTTGGACGAGAATTGGAAACCGCGTGTCGGATTTTGTTGGTTCTTCTGTGGTAAGTCACACACCTTTTATTCATGTGGTTTGTTCAATCCTAATTTCTTGTTTTATTTCGGTCGAAATGTAGATAGATCAGGAAACAAACAGTAGGTAGATTTGGAGATTTAAAACCGTTCAGACGGTGAGCTGTGGTGAGTTACCTGCAATTAGCAACGAAGAGATTGATTTACCCGTCTACCACCTGGGTGTCACGAGTTTATCGAGAAAAGTAACCCTATATTAAATAGGTGAGTCACGTATTTATATTTTACTAGATTAATAACGCCATATAAACGCAAATTTTAATTTGAAAATCTTTATTTTTATGGGTATTTATTCGTGTATTGTATTTAGGTATTATTTATGTGTAACTGGACTCCTTTTAGTTCTTTGTACTATTATGAATTAATATTTTTGTACTATTATAAATTAATATTGCGTTTAATCTTGATTTAGGTTATCGTTATAATTTTGTAGTGACTAGCCAGTCAAAATTAAGTTTGTTAAGCACATTTTAATTATTAGTCTGATCATTAATTATAAATTCAGAAAAATCAGCTTCTTAATGTTGTAATACTCATTTAAATTCACTTTTATTCTTTCATTGTTATACAAATATCAGTCAATGTGTTTAAATTGTATTTAAGTCAGTAAAGTAGAGTAATGTTATTAAATCAGATTAATTCAAGGAGTCATTCAAATCTTTTTAACCTAATGTTAATGCTTAATTACGATTTTAGGGTTTTAGTTACCGGCTACATTTCTAGTTACGGGCATAAGTCTTAGTTAAGCAGAATTTGGACTGCTGATCCTATACTTAGAACGAGTTTAAGTTATGACGATTGGTGCAAGCCTTTTGGTTCAAGAACAGGCTTGATTTTGGTACAATCTAAGTATTGGAGAAGCCTGGGACTGCGGAAACGTATTCTGATTAACAGATAAGCTTTAGTCTTTAGTTTTAGTTAAAATCTATTTTTCCCTTAGTTTTTGTATTGCGTGTGATCACACCTTTTGGATAAAAATCCTTTCTTTTAATATTAGTTAAGTATTTCTTTTTTTATAAATATCAATTGTGTTGTCAGGCACGAGGCTTGACAGTCTGTATTCTAGAAATTGTTCATTAAAGAAGAGTCTAGTTGACATTTTAGTTTTATTTACCTTACTTATCGTTATTTTCAGTTGTTGTGAAATTCAAATAGTACCGTTTAAAATTTTGAATTTATTTAATTATCTCCAGTGGGTAAAGTAGTGCCTGGGACAACAGGGGTTTCCGATTTTAACCGTCTAAATCGGTGGCGCGACTCACTAGTATTTGTTACTTACCTCTACGGCTGAGCTGGGCACTAATTTGCCAGTAGGGAGACCACTACCGAACTCAGCTGGAGTTGTATTGCTTTAGTAAAATTTCCTTATTTTGTTAAATTTGATTTGTGTTTTTAAATTTATTAAAATACGTGGCAGATTTTGAAATTTTGTATTGTAAAACTCTTTGCCCTGATCAGATTGAAGATTTTTCGGTTTGCGTTTTCCTATAATATCGGCAAAAGCTTTAGTGATTTCTTCACCAGTTTTTGATTTCAACGGTCGAGTCCAGAGAAATTTCGAGAAGCAGTCGATTACCACTAGAATCATTTTAAACGATCGATTTTGAGTTGCGTAAGAACTCATTTCAGCCAAATCAATTTGCCATAAATCATCCAAACCTTTGATAATTGTTCGTCGTCGAGCATAATTTTTTCGAGCTGGTTTATGCAGCTCATTAACGACTTAAACCTTTTCCTTTGAAAACATGACTGTAACTAAATCTAATGTTTAGGGATTTTGTACTAACCGATTCTCCAATGCTTTAAGCCTATCGACTATATTCATTGATTTAATATTATCCACAATCCCACGCAGGTGATTTTGGTTAGCAGTGATTTTGTTTGTTAAATCTGTAATACTATTTTCAATAGCTAACAATTTCCCTGATAGAGTATTAACATACTGCTGCTGCTGCGCTGCATTGTTTTTCATAATTTTATCTAGTAAATCCTTTTGTAATGTCGGAAGATCTATTTCATATAGTTTTTCTAACGCTTTCCCTACCTTTTCTTCCAAATTTTTCATGAAGCTTGTCACAAACTGAGTTAGCTGAGCAAAGTTAGCATTAAGAGTTGCTATTTTCGTTTCAATGCTATTCGTTGAATTTTTGATGTCTGCTCGTAGATATTGTTTTAAAGCAACAATCGATTCATCAACATACTTTTTGTTAGCCATATGTTTGCTGGCTAACGGAGGATCTCTTGATATAAAACTATTTATGGTCATCAAGTCATTATTGAATGTAAGTTTCATAGCATTTACGTTTTCAGTCAATTTTTTTACATTATCTTTAAATGCATTTTGCAACCTATCTAATGCTGCATCCAAGTATTTTTTATTAACAGCATCGCTGTCTGAGTCCGGATCTTGCACGTTTCTAAGTTTTAAATTTTCAAAATCAACATCTCCACTTAAAGTATGTGCTAATGCCGGTTTCGGTATAAACAATTTTTTATCTCCAACGATTTTTTTGGTACGTCCGAATTTGTCGACACTTATTGTGGTAATGATGTTTAAGCAATAATGCGTGCTTCTTCTAATTCCTCAATAATTGCAACAATTTCATTATCATTCGAAGTATTTCCTGCTTCTTTTGATGCTATTAAAAGCTGAAGCCTGTCAACAAGTTCGTTTGGATCATCCCAATATTGAAGGTCAATTTTATTATCGCTGTAAACCATTTGCATCCCAGAGCCCGAAGCTTTTCGCAAGTGAGAGATAGCCAGAGGTTTTATGATATATGTGTATTTAAATCGGTTTGTTCCTTTAAGGTGTCCTTTAATGTTTTTATGAGGATTTGTTAATTCTAGTATTGTTCCATAACGCTTTAAATCATCATCATTGAAATTTTTAGGTTCATCATTAAAAATTAATTCATATAGACCCGGTGTACCTCTTATCTGTTTGCCTTCTGTAATAATAAATCCATGCTTTTTATCAAAGTCGATTTGTTTGCCACCCAGAAACCATTTAGATGTATCACCATCGTAAGTAGGACCATAAACCGTATCCATATTATCTTTTTGTGTCCAATGATCTAGAATATATGGATGAGCCATTGGGGGATACTGATCTAAGTATTCCTTAATAACATCTTCTGAAATGTCTAGATCTTTAACAGCCTGTTTATCGTCTTCATAGAATACCTCATCATTATCATCACTAGTAGTTTCGGCAACATCTTCGAGTTTTACAAACTCAGGTATGCTTGATTCCTCTTTTTGTTTAGGTGATTCCTCTTTTTGTTTAGGTGGTTCCTCTTTTTGTTTAGATGGTTCTTTTTTAGGCTCTGGCTCGTTGGCTGGTTGAGGATGAGAGATCACTGTTTCGTTTAGAGAAGATTTTACAATTTTGTGTAGAGGTTCCGTGACAGGTTTAAACAATTTATTTAGTGTCTCATCCGTTTCAACTCTACCCAATTGTAACGCTTTATATTTTTTTCGAATCGATCGAGCAAGTTCGGCAATTTTTCTCTTACGAACGGCTACGTCAACTGGATTGTCTGACATGTTGTCGAATAATGGCTGTAATGTTACAATGTTATGTATTTATCGAAACCGATTCGACATCGACCGTTGTTTAAATCAAAGTCTTTCGCAATAACCATTGTCCCATACTTTTCTGGCCAACATTTCGAACACAACTGTTTGAATTCTTCAAAACTCATATCCGGTGACACGTGTTCATCAAAGACATGTTTCAAATGGATAGCATCTTGTTTAAAAAGTACAATTAGGTTACTGTTATCTCTACAAATTTGTTTACAGCATTTCGAGTAGGTTTGTGAAAGAAATGCGCTATCTATATCCCGATGTCGACCCATGCTGTAGTATTCTCAAATCTTTTGCTGGTTCTCACATATGACGTCATCAAAAATAAAAATTGAATTCGGCTTTGCATCATTTGGGCTAATAACTTCATCGTTTTCTTTAAACGGAAAATATCCCACTCCTTTAACTTTCGACAGCACTTCTTCCAACAATTTATACTTGGGCTGATATAATGACTTTGAATAAACGTAAACATTTTTAAATTTCGCGCCATGTGGATTAAACAGTAACGATAACATAACGTTCGCTTTGCCACACCCACTGGGTCCACAGATTATCGCCCGAAACGAATTTGGTAGCAATGGTCCATGTTTACTGGCAGCGATTCGATCGTTTCCTTCATCTAAATTTTCAATCGGAAGCGTCTGGTCTTGTTGAATGATCTTCATTGTTTAACATGTTTTTTAATGTTTCAATGTATAAGTAGAGTAGTAATTCTTAAATCATTTCATTTCTCATGTTGGTGTTTGAAGGTGAAGGTGTGCTCAACAGCCTTATCAATAATCTACCGTTTGAGTTACATTATCCTAGTTACAACTTTTTGGGTCCTGGAACTAAAGTACATAAAAGACTTGCACGTGGAGATACGGGGGTTAACCTGCTGGACGACGCAGCCAGAGAACACGATATTGCATATTCTAAACATAAAAATTTAGCGGAAAGACATAAAGCAGACGATATTCTTGGGGATAAAGCGTGGGAAATAGTAAAGTCCAAGGACGCTTCAGTTGGTGAAAAAGCCGCAGCTTGGCTAACCACAACCGCAATGAAAGCTAAACGCAAACTTGGCATGGGTGTTAGGAAACCTAAATCGTTTAAACGCAATATTATAAGTAAAATACAAAGGGATATAAAAAAAGCTGGTCCTTTGGCTACATTAAAACGAGCAACCAGTATTGCTCTAAAAGCAGCCAGGGTTGCTGTACAAAATGCTGGTGGAAAAAAACAGGTTAAAGTACCTAGAATTATTCCCATCGAACCAAAATCCGGAGGCTTTTTACCGTTAATTCCGTTATTTGCTGGACTAAGTGCACTCGGGGCGTTATCCGGTGGAGCTGCTGGAATCGCTAAAACTGTGATTGATGCGAAAAATGCACAAAAAAAATTGGAAGAAGAACATCGACATAACAAAGCTATGGAATCTCTCGGTAAAGGACTATATTTACGAAAAAATGCCAGAGGAGGCTTTGGTCTCTTTCTAAAGAAGCAAAAAAACTAATTACGCTACCCAATCGAGGATTGTATGATTACGAACTAAAACGATATGCTAAACGTCTAAAAATCCCAAATTTTAGAGGTGTATTTATGCGAGACACATTGCCTAAAACCGGTCCTGTTCAACGCGAATGCGCAATCCTAAATTTGGATGAAAGCAAAAATCATGGAACTCATTGGGTGGCGTATCGGAAGATTAACAATAACGTTGAATATTTCGATTCATTTGGCAAGTTGAAACCGCCGAAAGAACTTGTACAGTATCTGGGACCTGCAACGAAAATTGTTTACAACCACGATCCTTACCAGACTTTTAATCAAATCAATTGCGGCCATCTTTGTTTAGAATTTCTATACGATGGAGGCAGTTTTGGCGTACATTAATCGTGAAAAGATCCTGATTGACTTTACTGAACAGGAAGTGGCTTGTTTTCCTATATGTTATTTGAAAAGGTACGCAAAACCTTGTGAATTATTACAAGTTTGGTGCAAGTTGCCGCTTGAATATAGATTGGATGTTGAATTGCGAACCTGCCTGCCCTGCTTTGTTCATCATAATCGTCCTGAATGGACCACCCATGTTGACGGACCTGCGCAATCACAAGGAAATTGCAATGTATGTAAACTATGTTTAGAAAAATGTAATGAGCTTGTAAAAAATTATTTAAATAAATGTTAAAGATATGCAATTTTATTTCTTTGTTCAACCTCCAACAGTTATGTTGTTAACGTTAGAGAGTCGTGATTATCAATTTGATTGGATTCCTCCGGTTCCGTTGAGTTTAGATCCAAAGAAACAATACAAGTTGGCATTTCTGTTTTTCTTTTCGTACAATAGTATACCGAATGTAGAGATTGGCAGTAATGCTTTTTACTATTACGAAAATAACGATAAAACTAAATTGCAGAAAATAACCTTAAATACTGGTTGCTATGAAATTTCCGATATTGAAGAGACGATTAGAAATTTACTACATATACCACCAAATGCAAAGATTGAAGACGTTTTTTCATTAAAGCCCAACAATAATACACTCAAGTGTGAAATATTCAGTAGTCAACATGTAATAAATTTCGAGCATGAAGACAGTATAGGCAGAATGTTGGGTTTCTCAAAGAGGATTCTGGAACCGAACGTAAGACATAGTTCCGATCTACCTGTGGAAATTGTTAAAGTACGAACGATTCGTTTCGAAACAAACATTACCACCGGAGCCTTCTACAACAACAGACCTACTCACACTATCCACGAGTTTGGTATATCCGTAGACCCTGGTTACGCTATTGACGAAATTCCGAAAAATATCACGTATTTGCCGGTGATTGATATACCTGAAATTACAAATATTACTATACTGGCATTGGATCAAAATTCAAGACCTGTAAATTTTCAAGGTGAAAGAAGCATATTGGGTTTGGAGTTGAAAGAATGGGATTAATTTTCAACAACTATATAGCACCTTCATATTTTCAGAAGCCTGCAGTATTGAACAAGTCGTTAAAGTGTTCAGTAGGACAACAGCGACGACAACTTACTAGAGACAACGTTTTATTTTTGAAAGCTCTTGGTTTCAAAGTTATTAACAATAATAATAATGAATCGTATACGAACAATTCAAGATCCAATGTTTGATCTCTATCGAGAACCGACTCAGGATGAATCGATTAGAAAATCCGAATACCGATCTTACACACCATTCATCAAATCGTTTAGCTGCAGCGACATTGTAGAATTTAGTGTAAATCAGGTGGACTCATTCTTTGCAATGCATGATACGTTGTTGGCTATTAAAGGAAAAAAGGATGTAACTGGTGATGGCGATGTTAGTTTAACACCAAACTTTGGAGCATTTCTATTCGACTCGTGTACGTATAGCGAAAGTGCAAGAGAGATAGAAACAGTTCGAGATCCTGGAATTGTTAGCACTGTAAGAGCTTTAACATGTTACAATGAAGAAGATTCTCGTCACCTCGCCATTGCTGGTTGGAATTATCCTGTAAGTCCCATTCTCAATCCTAATGATAAATCATTTAGTTTACTGATGCCGCTTAAACACATCTTCAACATTTTCAATGATTACCCAATGGTAACTTGTGGACGACAAACGATTCGATTCGTTCGAGCTCGTAATGATCTCGATAGCGTTATTGTAACAGAGAAACGAGGTACCGGTAACGTACCTACTGTTACAACCGTACAGATTATGATTCATTCGATGGAACTGAAAGTTAAACATATTTATCCAAATGATTTTGTTAAAGAACAATTGATGCGATCAATTCAAAGCGATCGTCCAATCGTAATTCCGTTTAGAAAATGGGAACTACATGAGCTACCATCTTTGACCACAGGAGCAAAACAAGAAATTTGGGCTGTTAAAACAACGTCTGCAATAGAGAAACCTCGATATGTTATTGTATTTTTCCAAACTAATAGGAGAAATCTGAAAATTGCAGATCCTTCTTTATTTGATCACGTAAATCTACAAGGTCTCAGACTCGCATTGAATGGTGAATATTTTCCAAATGAAAGGATGCAACTTGATTTTGGAAAAGGCGACTTTGCGCTAGCTCATTACAACTACAGCGAATTCAATTCCAGTTACAACAGAGTATTAATGAAACGACCATTAATGGATTTTCTAGCATTTCGAAATCGTGCTTTGTTTGTTATCGACTGTTCTAAGCAAGAAGAATCGATGAAATCATCGACTGTTGATGTACGACTAGAAATTGATGCTAATGAGGGATTTCCCAAAAATACTAAAGCATATTGTATCATAATTCACGATTGTTTATTGGAGCATTATCCCCTAACGGAAGTAGTTAAAAATATAATATAAACTGCTTACTATTTAGTATTTGCTCAGCTTTCAAAGAAGTTTCATCATCATCGTCATCATGAGAATTGCAGTAGTCGACATCGAAGGATTTATAATCGATGAAGTTTTTTATCCAAAAGAAGTCGCTATTCAGATTGGTGGTATAAAATCGAATTTTTTATTTAAACCTCCTAAACCATTCCACGAGTTGACTGCTAAAGACAAGAAAACCACGCGATATTTGGAAAAATTTATACATGGAATACGATACGACTCTGGATATATAGAATATTCGAGTATCGACACCATTTTAGTGAAACATTTACTAAGTTGTGCTGATTTGATTTACGTACGAGGAAATCAGAAATTTGATTTTTTAAAAGCAAAATGTGAAGAACTTGGACTCCATCTATTAATTTATGATGTTGCAACTTATGATGGATCAACCTGTTCAACGGAAAAATTTGAACCTGCTTATTTTAATTGTCAACACCACGCCACTGGAAAGTTTATGTGTGCATATTATAATATCCTTACATTGTATAATTGGCTGTTTTATACTATATTACCAAAATAAATATATATATATATTTTTTTTAAATTGCCATAACATTTTATGGTATGATTAATAGGTAAGTGCTAAATGAGTTATATAAATAAAAACCATAAATAAAATAAGAAAACTGTTTTATTTTTTATTTTTATAAAATTTAAAAGCTAGTATTATTATTATTAATATTAAAAATAGTTGTTAGTATTTATTTTGTTTCAAACAGGTATTCCTAATAAACAATACAGAAAAAAAGAAAATTACTTATTATTATAAATACGTTAAAAAAATTCCTTGGATTGTAAAATTAAATTATCTTGGATTGTAAAATTAAATTATAACCAAACCGTTATCAGTATGTTTTCAAAGTTTGTACGGTATATCACCAGTCAATAGAGTCGAAAAACATTTAAACCGCACTCTGAGATAAAAATTTAGAATGTATCAACCTGGTCTCGTATAGGCCGACCACATTGTTAACAGTGTTGCCAACTTCAGGCTGAATGACATAATAATATTTAAAAAACCTTCATAAATAATAACAAAAAGCTTCAGTAAACGTTAAGAATTAAAATTAAAAACTAAATAAATTCAAACAGGTATTCCTAATAAACAATACAGAAAAAAAAGAAAATTACTTATTATTATTATAAATACGTTAAAAAAAATATATTCAAAATTAAGAAAGAGAGAGAGAGACATACTGCTTTAATACTAAGTTCATTTAAAGAATGCATCTAAAACAAAAAAAATAATATTCAACAAATTGTATAATGACCCCATGGAAGTGTTTCAAATGAATTTGGAATTAAATAACGCTTGTCGTCAAAAGCACTAAGTGCGACTTTTGTCTGCTCAATACTATATACATTATGAGCGTAGGACTTAATACATCGTTGAGTTCTTGATAGCTCTTTATAATCTTTAAGGCACGCTACGTAATCCTCAAATCTTATTTTATTCTTGACCCCCTTGGATTTTTTTAAAACTTTTCCCCCATGAACCTTGTAACTGTACATTTTAGAACGAAGACCTACAAAATGTGTAATTATTCTACCGTTTACTTCATCCTTCATTAATCCCAATACTTTTTTATTCACCAAAGGTATGTCATAGTTGTTGTTTGGGGAATAATCAGATGTGTCGAATTTTGATAAATTTGATTTTATTACTTCTTCGTATACATCGTTACAGCGCAACTCGTAAAAAAACCCATCAGTATCCATATACAAAATTTGACATTTATTCACCCCTAGAGAAAAGGTGTTGAGGCTGCTGTTCTTAGTCTAGTATTTAATTCAATATAGGGCCGCAACCAAGCAGACTGTTTAAATTTAAGTATTTTATGTATCTTTTTTACAATTAAACCATGTTCAATTGCTTGCTTTAAATTACGATAATGAAGAATGTAATCTTTTTTATTGTAAAGAGTTGCCATTAATTTGGGTAATTTTGAACCTGGAGGTATACGGTGTTCGGCAGCGAACGGAAAATCCTTATGCATATTATGAAGATGTTGAGGATACTCCAAGTCCACTTGTAAGATATATCCCTCATCAGCATCGTCTGCGATTTTAGTAACATCAAAATTGTTCACTTCATCATCGTTAATCCATTGAAATCCTCCATAAGGTAGATTTTCGCACATTGCCCAACCATATAAATTATTTACATCAAAGTACATTAAGTATTTAGATGGTTGTGACACGTCAAATTCAGGTATGTATTTATTATTAGCCTGGGAATATCTGCTACTGCAAACTGATATTCCTCCACGAATTGCTCT
This sequence comes from Altica lythri, assembly GCA_964028335.1. Lineage (NCBI taxonomy): Eukaryota > Metazoa > Arthropoda > Insecta > Coleoptera > Chrysomelidae > Altica > Altica lythri. The sequence goes on along the minus strand of OZ034806.1, from coordinate 9,719,733 downwards.
TTCTATAAACATTATCATATCTACATCCTTTAATAATTCCAATTTACATTTTGTATACTTTAACATACAACTCCACGTATATCCTGGCATTGTGTAAAACCAAGCAGGATCAAGGCCATATGTTTCATGACTATTTTTTCTAAACTTTTCGAAAACATCAGCCAAAATTAAAACATCAGTTTTAAGATAAAGATCTGAGTATTCACCTAAATTTTGAATATGAAACGTCTTCCAAACATTTTGGACATGAGTGTACTTTTCTTCTCTAATATGTTTATCATTTAAACGATTATAGAATGATTCAATTGGAGGTAAAGATGTTTCTTTTAATATATCTACAGAATTAATGTAGTCGTAACAAAATACTCCCTTTTTAGTTATCAATTTAAATTTCTCATCATTTAAATCCTGAAATTCTCTTTTGGAAATTTTGAAATCATCTACACTCATGGTCCCTGATAACTCATCCAAAGATGCACCCAAAAATCTAAACGAATCAATGAATCTAAATTTCAAATTCTGAAATGTCCTGAGAAATGTGAATGGTCTTTTACGATAATGTCTTTTTCGGAAAACGGCCTTTCACAAATGTGACAAATTTTGCTGGTACATTTGTCAACACTTTCCTTTATCGGAATAATATTTTTAAATTTTGATTCATTCATTTTCCCCATCAATGAAATTTCGTTTGCAAACCAAGACATACAGTCTTCACCTCTATAACTTTTATAATATGATAAGCTATCATCATATGAACATTTAATATAGTAGGCAGCACTGTACGCAACATGTTTTTGATATTTTAAAGTTTTTAATTTTACATTATTATCATTAAAATTTTTTAAAATACATTCAAAATCTGCATATATAACAAAGGTCGCTTGTAAACAAAATCTTTAAATTCAATGTGTTTATATTTCGGAAAGGAAATTTTGTAATCATTCAACTTTGAACAGACTGCTTCATGATTATTTAATTTAGCTTGACTAGAGAAATAATTTATGCATCTATCACAAATAAATTTTTTCCCTTTATGTTTGTTAAGCTGATTTGAAACAAGTCTAGACAAATCTTTTATCCAGCAATAATGATATTTAATTTCTACTATCTCATCTGTATTGTCAGCAGGGGGTGCCTCATAGTCATCCAATTTTAGAAAATATTTATTTTGTATTAAAAGTAAATTTACATGAGTTTCTAGCTTATTTTTGGTTAATCTGATTGGTACTACTGTGTAAAGTGTTTTACCCACGGCTCATAAGTAAATTGCGTATTTTTTAACCTATAACTCTGTCAGTAAGTGTCAAATTATTGAGGAGTTGTGTTATAGTTTCATTTACTAAACTAGTGAAGTAAGTAAATAGAAACCTGTATTATTATGCTGGTTACCTACAGTTTTCATTAAATTAAACTAACATTTGACATTTCTCAGACAGGACCGTCTGCGAAATCAAATATTTTTGACAACTTATGCCAAAATTTAAATTTTATATTTGTTATTTTTAGTTTTATAAAAAACCATTTGGTAAGTTGTGGGTAAAGCATAGTACTTCACTCGAGGAACAAATTGCATATTTAGCTCGTTTCTTTAGCCCCTTCGCTCGCAAGCTCGCTCATGGGCCAAACACACTCGCTGTAATATGCAATTTACTCCACTCGTAAAGTAATATACTATTATCATTTGCTTTAATTAATTCCAGAGCGTAAACATTAACTGATATATTGTTTAATTTTTCAAATTTTGGAATTTGTTGTACGGTCATTGGAATTTCTAAGTTTTCAGTTTTTAAGACTGTGCTGTAATATGGATAAGAAGAAGTTAATTCTTTATTTGATTTTGCAGGATAAGGAGCACTTACAATCGCCCAGTTAAAACAAGCTTGATCGGTATTTTTTATGTTAATGCAAGCGCGCTTGTTTTTGAATTTGATCTGGGATTTTAATATAAGATGAACCGTTACCTATGTCAAATTTATTAATATTAATTTCTAATGAAATTATTTTTTTTAGAGCAAACCCTGAGCCACTTTCTTGAAATTCCGATAATTTATTTAAAATTTTATCAATTACATTATCAATGAACCAACGTTTTCAATTGGTTGTTACATCTATTATACCGTTGTTTGTATTAAAATATTTTAAATCCAATATTTTATCATTAGTTACAGAGTTTTTAATAAATTCTCCACAAAAAGTGGAATTACATTTAATTACTGAAAATTGCTTTAAAATTTTTTTAATTTTACGTTGAAAAAGTATTGAACAATCTTCCAAAAAATATTTTACATCCTTATGATGTAAATTAACAATAAGACATGTTCTAATTCTAGAATTAAAACATGATGCTACATGTACCCATTTCACCCTGTTTTTAAGTTCAGTAGTAAATCCAGCACCAATATGTCTATTTAAAATTAATGTTTTAAAATATTTTAAATGACCTACGTTGGATTGAAGTTTTCTTATAGTACCTATAGGTAAGTTACTATTTTTATTTAGAATAATTCTATTAAGAATTCTTATATGTTTCTTTAAACGTTTTAACCAAATTTGCTCATCTCTTACTGTACAATGATCGAACAAAATTGATCTTAATTTACAAATAGATTTTAACAAGTTATCAGATTTCGTTATTGCAATAGATGCTTTCATTTTAAAAAATATGTACGTTTTTCTCTCTCTCTTACCTTTTTTAATTATTATTATTATTAGAATAGAGAAGGAGCACTGCGTTCCAATTGGTGGTGGTGGTGGTGGTGGTGATGGTGATGGTGATGGTGTTGTTATAGATATGGAAAGATCTTTCTGTAAATTAAATATATATATATATATAAGTAAGCGTCTTACTTAAAAATTAATAAGTTTATTACCTCCCTCTTTTTTACTTTTCTTAATTTTTAATAAATTTAAAAAGAGTTGTTGGGTTTCCCTTTCCGGAATCTTTCTCCCCATTAAACACCAAAGAGTACTGGCCGCTTCCCAAATCAATTCATGATCTTTAATAACTGATGTTATTCGATGTGGAAGAAAAACAACTTTTTCCTCTAATTCAATTAAAACTGTCTCTCCAAATTTAGATGAAACCACTTTTGCTGAGTAAATTTTGTTAGGAATATTTATTGGCAATTCCTTCAACTTTTGAATGGGTTTTTGTGTGAATTCTTCTAAAAGAAGAATTTTGTAAATTGAATCTAAATCCATTTTTCTACAAACAGTATATCATAAATAAAAAAAATTTAAATTTTTGAATTAAATATAAAAACTATAGAAAAAAAAATCAACTTACTTGTAACTACGCAACACTATTCGTTTTTCACTCACTTTGAACAATTAACTCTAATTATTTTAGAATTCTCTTATATACTGAATCAAAAGAAAAATGTGGTTAAATAAAAAATATATAAACATTTTTTTCGGTTTTTTTTGTTATTGATGTTTTTTATACATCCGAGATGATTTAATTTTCAGAGGAAACATGAGGTTTCCTTTTATGAGATAAAGATTTCCAATTTGCAATATTCGGTTTTGATTATTCATACAGTAATTTTAAAATAAGATTAATTTTATTATATGAAATATTTTTTGGGCGTTGGCGATTTTTTTTTTAAAAACAAAAACGTAAAAAGAGTTACATCCTAAAATTCCCCCCACCCAGGCGTCCCAATACAAAAAATATAATTTATATCAACCATTTTTTATTAAATACGTTAAAAACAAAAACCAGATTATCACGCGGTCACGTGATAAAAGAGGATTCCCCCCCGACTCACAGTTCAGGGCGTTGATGCCCTCCGGTTTAGGCAGGGGTGACAACGTTTTTTTTTTATAGACCTTCCCTATCTCTATAGTCACAACCGCTTATATCAAAAGTGCATTTATTTATACGATGGAGTCCCCCGACGTTGATTCATCAGTCTTACACACTGTTTTCCCTATATCTATACTCATAGCCGCTTATACCAAAACATTTTTCTAAAACCACGCGACCGCGCTATCAGCTGGCGGCGATATCAGCTGGACGGCGATTCTTACGTCATACGTCGAAATCCGTTGGGCTGTCTCTCATATACATTGTTTTTCCCTATACCTATAGTGATGTCCGCTTTGTATTACTACTAGTGTATTTTGTACCTCATCACGTGGGACTGCTGTAATTAAGTCATCAACATATTGATATAAAAATGGAAATTGAAACTGCACGTTCTGATGTACAAAATATAGTAATTTATTCATAACTATTTCAGCTAGTATTGGGGAAGCAGCCCCTCCCATCGGTAAACCCATCTTTTGTTTGTAAAACTTATCTTGGAATGAAAAGTAAGTATGATTATACAAAAATACAATAATATCTAAAAACATTTTTTTAGATAAGTTACAATTTGGCTGAATCAAATCAAAATGTTCTTCCATTATCGAAGTTATTAAAACCAGAGGTATATTAGTGAACAATGAAACTACATCAAAAGAAACTACAGTGAAGCCATCTGGTATTATAATATTATTAATTTTGGAAGCGAAATCAAATGTATCTTTAATTCTAAACTTATTAAAACTCTCAAAGGAGATAGACAGGATATCGGCTATCATTTTTGCCAAAGGTTGTGTGGAGGCTCTAACACAGGAGACTATTGGGCACCTCTGGTTTGTGAACTTCGGATTGTTTTTTAGAAAGGTTCTAGTGATATTCTCAATTCTCGCTGAAGGCGACCTGGCATTTTTATTAAATTGTATATAGTTTGTAATGCAATTTGTAGCCTGGCTTCTAACTAAATTTTGGTGTTGTTCGGGGATCCAAGAAATGATATTTATTTGTCATAATTTTTGTTTTATGGGTCTCGTACAGTTGAACCACATTCCAAACAAGCAGAACAAATTTCTGGATTTAATTTTTGGACCTGGTGATGCAGATGTTGACATCAAACCTGCTTGTGGTACTCTGTTTCCTGATAGCCATTACCATATAAGTTACAATTGTACTATTCCTTTTGCTGAATCAGAGATTTTTTGAACGCTGACTATGTCGGTTTGAACAACTATCTGGCGCCGATTGGATGGGACGACCTACTGAGTGGTGATATGCTGGAGGCAACGAGTACCTTTTATCATGTACTTGATTTGGCTATTTCTCTCTTTGTACCTGTCAGAAAACGTAAATCAACTTCCTTTCCAATATGGTTTACCGGTGAGCTGAAGCGGCTTGTTTGGGAGGAAAAGATCGCACACATCCGGTTTAAACGATCTGGATCTGAATGGGATTACCTAAAATTTAGTGAATTGCGTTCGAAATGTCGTGAATTATCGAGGACTCAAATCGACTTAATAGAGTTTTATTGATACTAGGGTGGTTAGAACAGAAAATAATGTAATCTGTCTGGATTGGTACCGAAAAGGCACGAATTCAGGAAGATACATTCCCTTTAACTCCTATCACCCCCTAAAACAGAAAATTAATACTGTTATAGGAATGAAAAATAGAATTGTAAAAATTTCACATCCAATATTTAAAGAAAAGAACTTAAAATTGTTATTTGACATCTTAATTAGCAATAGTTATCCAAAAAAGTTGTTAAACAAATTGTTATATTCAAATAATGAAGTGAACAATGTATCAAAATAACACAAACACAGACATTAATATTAAATATGGAACTTTACCTTATATTCATAATTTAACGAAGCCTCTTACAAGACTGTTTAGTAGTTTTAACGTTAAAATAGCAAATTATAACAACAAAAAACTTAATTTATTCTTTTTAAATCTCAAAGATCGCACCCCAATAACTAAGTGCTGTAATGTAATTTATGGTTTACCGTGTGAGTGTGGTCAATTATATATAGGTCAAACTAGCCAACGACTTAGTAACAGGCTAACTCTTCACAAAAGCGATTGTAATCGCAAACCTACAGCCACCAGCCTCAGCATCCACGTACATGAGACCAAACATAAGGTCCTTTACGACGAGGTCGTAATTTTAGATAAAGCTGAGAAAGATTTCCAACGAAAAATCCTAGAAATGTGTTACATTAATAATTGTGCCAACTCCGTAAACCATAAAAAAGATATAGAAAATTTAAGTTCGATATATACGTTTTTATTAAAACAAAATTTCACTAAACGTAAAAAACTACCTCAGTCCTACGTAAGCGACAATCCTTTGTAAACATTTTAATTCGTTTTAATCATCTTCTCCCTTTTACATTCATAACATCAAATGTCTAGGTTTGTGTCTTTTGGAACCTAAAAACAAAATAATCAATGTTAGTTAAAGATATTTGCACTTACCTGTTATTGTACATAATTTCAAATTTTAATCCTGTTTTAACTTTTTATTATACTTACTTTTTAAAAAAATTTATTCCAAATTGTATATACTGGCATCCGAGCAAGGACAGCCCTTTACCTGTAAATAAAACAATTAAGTTGATTTGAATCAGAAATTCAAATGTAAAATTTTCCCGCGGTCTTAATTAAACAGAAGACGAGGTGACAAACGACAACTCAACAGGTGACAGTTAAGTTGTCGATTGTCGCAACGATACTTAGCAAAGATTCCACGTAAATTTCACTTTTAAATTAAGAATCAACATCGAATTTATTATATTTCGACTCAAATCGACTTAATAGAGTTTTATTAGTGTAAGATTTTCAACAACTCAGGTCTAGTTATCTTACCTGAACACAAATGTTTCATTCTTGTTCGTACTATTCACCACTGAGCCAATATGCTGCTATTTTGGTAAGGTGATTTTTCCTGTATTTAACATCAAATGTAACGAATGTTATTCCATTGTAGTTTAGTCCTGAAGAAGCCTATAACGGATAGGCGAAAGCTCGACGTAAATAAAAAGCACTCACTTTGAAGCATCTGACTTTCATTGCTTCCTCAGTCCCGGGTCTTCCCTAATAGTTATCAGCGAAGCTTATTATTTACTAGTGACCCGCTTACTACACCTGCTTTCTTTTATAGATATTACTAAATACAATGGGAACATTTTACGACACAATCAGAACGAGATATGGAACAGACTCTATGAAACTCATGAAAGAACTAGCCAATACACAACGAAAATTGGCCCACCAGGTAAACAGAAGGATCTTCTTGCTTGAGTGCAGAAGAAATGACGTTACACCTAAATTCATCAAAGAAAACACCCGAACAATTTGGACATTACCACAACATCTGGGAACACACAACGTACATAAAATCGAAGGATTAACACAACAGGTAAATAATAAACTTCAACAAATAACTATAAGAGACACAAATTTGTACATTTCTAAATTGGAGTCCAATATCAGTCAATTCATACATAGACTACAAGAATTAGTACCGTACGATATTCTTGATGAGTTTTTATTCAAACAACATAATGCCTTTAAATAGAATCTTTAATAAAATAAAAAATAACAACATTAATAAATTACAACACTTAATAAAGAATAAAAATGACATTTTTAATAGTAGCAATGAAAACTGGGTAAAAAACATCTCGAACACTCAAATCCCTAAAGACATAGTCGGGTTTTTAGCTCTTGGTCCAAAATTTAGTTTGCCATCAACTCCTAGAGACGTAGATATCTTTAAACTCGTCAGTGAATTATTTATTTATTTATTTATTTATTTATTTATTTATTTATTTATTTATTTATTTATTTATTTATTTATTTATTTATTTATTTATTTATTTATTTATTTATTTATTTATTTATTTATTTATTTATTTATTTATTTATTTATTTATTTATTTATTTATTTATTTATTTATTTATTTATTTATTTATTTATTTATTTATTTATTTATTTATTTATTTATTTATTTATTTATTTATTTATTTATTTATTTATTTATTTATTTATTTATTTATTTATTTATTTATTTATTTATTTATTTATTTATTTATTTATTTATTTATTTATTTATTTATTTATTTATTTATTTATTTATTTATTTATTTATTTATTTATTTATTTATTTATTTATTTATTTATTTATTTATTTATTTATTTATTTATTTATTTATTTATTTATTTATTTATTTATTTATTTATTTATTTATTTATTTATTTATTTATTTATTTATTTATTTATTTATTTATTTATTTATTTATTTATTTATTTATTTATTTATTTATTTACGGGTTCACCCCTTTTGTATACAATAATTATTACAATAATTACAATAAAACAAACACAACAAAAGTCAATTCAGCAACTCACGGCATTGTCTCTTAAACTCATTTAAAGATACTCCCAAAATATCACAATTAAATTCATTAGCTAATCTGGAGAACCGAGATAAAGGCGTATGGTAAGAATAATTGCGGGCATGGAACGGAACAGCAAACAAATTTTTATAATTCACGTTCACAAAGTTTCTATTTCGACACTAAAAACAGTATCGAAATAGGTTCATTGTAACACTGTTTTGGTAACTTTTTGTTTTACACAATTGGTTGCACTGCACTGATTTTCAACGAAAGAGTTCAGGTAGTAAATCAAGAAGTATGTTTTAGTAAATTATTAACTACATTATCAGCGTTATTGCTAAATTCGGAATATTTTATACAAATGTGACAAACATTCTAATTTAAAATCATTAAAACTGACAAGTGTCAAAACTGTCAAGATTGCCAACATAAATAAATATTTCTAAAAACTCTCATTTTATTTTTTTTATACTTTTTAAAGTTCATTATAAAAAATAGTATGTAACACTCGAATTACAATGACGGTTTGTAGTACTCGTTCTTTGCGAAACTCACCGCTTCGCGGTTCGTTTCACAAACTGAACTCGTACTACGAAACCTCTAACACTTGTATTACAATATACTATTGTTTTACGTGTACCACTAGTAGGAACCCTAAAATTAATTTCTTGTAGCAGTTCAGGGCAATTCAAATCTCCAGAGATTAGTTTGAATAGAATTAGAAGATCAGCAAAAATACGATCATCTTCAAGACTAGACAATCCTAGTTAATCAGACATCCCTTCATAATTCCATTGATCCCTTGGAATACCAAGACGAAAGCCACAATATCTTAAAAACTTTCTCTGAACCGTATCTATTTTATTAATATGTATCCGATAAAAAGGACACCAAACAGGAGAGGCATAATTAATAAGGGATTTTATCAAAGAAACATATAACAAACGCACCGTCTCAAGAGAGAAACCAGAAGAGTTACGAATAACAAACCCGAGTCTAGTCATAGATCTAGAAACCAAAGCATTAACATGAGGGATAAATGTCATACCCGAGTCAAAGACAACACCCAGATCAATGATAGTATTTACTCTGTCTAAACTCATGCCATCCATACAAGAATCAAACAAAATCGGTTCCTTACAGTGGGAAAATGTAATACAATGACATTTACTAATATTCAGTGAGATAGCATTTCTACCAGACCAAACTGACAACCTTTCAAGGTCACTCTGAAGATTATAATAATCGTCCATGTTGTCAATTCTCAGGTATATTTTTAAATCATCTGCAAAGAATAAATACCGGCAATGAGAGAAACACTTAGGAAGGTCCAACATAAAAAGTACAAAAAGAAGGGGTCCTAAATGTGATCCCTGAGGAACTCCTGAGGTCACCAATATCTGTTTAGAAAGATAATTGTGTATTCTCACCTGCTGTTTTCTACCCACCAAATATGTACGAAGCCATTCCAGAAAATCAACAGGGAAACCCAAAGCTGCTAACTTAGTCAACAGTATTCCATGGTTCACTTTATCAAATGCCTTAGCATAATCCATATATATAGAATCAACCTGAGACCCATCCTCCAAACTCGACAAAATATCCTGCTCATAAACAAGCAAATTAGTAACAACAGATTTATTCGGGACGAAACCATGCTGCCTATTATCCAAAATGTTTTTACAATTCCACAATAAATAAGGCACCATTAATTTTTCAAAAAGTTTAGGAATTGAAGACAAAATATTAACTGCCCGATAATTCTTAATATCATTTCTGGAGCCATTCTTAAAAATTGGTACAACAAAACTGGACAACCATGTGTTGGGAAACAAACGTTCCTTTAAAGACTTGTTAAAAAGTAAATATAAAGGCTGGCAAATACTATAAATGCATCTTTTAAGAAAATATGGAGGGATATTATCTGGACCCGAACTAAGCTTATCAGGCAAAGAAGAAATACCCATGAAAACCTCCTCAACACTGAAAGTAATGTAGGATTTTATTAAAAACCAATAAAATGAAATATAGTTTAAACTCAATAAACAACTTCTTTAAACCATAAACTTGATGCTCAGATGAAGTAAAAGCAATAGCGTTGTATCGTTCTTCGTCTTAACGTCATTTGCGAATTGACTTTTTTATAATAATCATAACAAAACAAAAACAACATACATTCTAATACATAGTTAACATAGGTACATTCTAAAAAATATAATCAAATTCCTACAGTTCGGCCGTCCTGATCCGAATCGGACTCCGATTCGCTTTGGTTTTGAACCCACGGTTTCATATATTCAGCACATGTGGAGGTTCGCATTGGTCCTTCATGAAAACCAACTTTACAGACATCATATCGTTCATTGGCTTTGACCTTTATAATTTCGTATGGACCTAAAAACTTTCTTTTTAACTTTAAACCTGGCCCGAACTGGGTCCTCTTCACGGCTACTAAATCACCAACTTCGTAACATTTTGGCTTCCTTCTTCTTAAATTATAACTTTTCATGTTTTCTATCTGCATCTTAAGTATCTGTTTCTTAGCTTCAGCTCGTAGCATTTCTCTATTTACGTTAAATTTTTCGACAATTTCTTTTTCTATAAGCTCTTTTATTCGGATGTCTTCTTTCTTTTTCATCATCACGCCAGTCAAAACTTCGAATGGCGTAGTGTTAATACTTCTCTGGAAAGTCGAGTTCAATGTTCTCTGTACTCTTTCGAGATACTTAAACCATTTGTTTGGATCATCAAGAGTAAGTTTAGTAAGTATAGGAATAATTGTTCTGTTTATTCTTTCTATCTGTCCATTTCCTCTAGGCACACCAGTTGTTACAGTAATATGTTCTATTCCTTCTTCGACACAATAATCTTCAAATTCCTGACCAGTGAAAGCTGTTCCCTTGTCTGTTATAATCCTAGTCGGGTTTCCAAAATCCTTTTTTTGTCTGATAAAACACTTTACTACCTCTTTTGACGTCGTCGACTTCGTAGCATACAACCAAGTAAATTTAGTAAATTCATCAATAACGGCTAGTATGTAGTTGTAGTTTTTGTTAGTAGAAGCTAACGGTCCTAAATGATCAGCGTGATAAGTATGTAAAGGTCCTTCCATCTTTGACAAAGGATGTAGAAATCCTTCTCTCTTCCCTTCCTTCTTGTTACCTAATATGCACGGCACGCAGTTTCTGATAACACTATTAATCTTATCTTTAAGCTTAGGTATAAAGAATTCTCTCCTTAAAATATCTGAGGTCTTTGTTACACCAAAATGTCCAATTTCATGAGCTCGTGTTATTAGCTCATATTGCATCTTCTTCGGTATCACTAATAATTCTGTATTATTTTCATATTTATAGAGTAAATTGTTCTTTATTATAAAATCTTCGTATTCTTCCGTAGCTAGTATCTTAGTTATAGCTCGTATGTACTCATCCTGTTGTTGGGCAGATTCCAAACGTTTTATAAAGCTACTATCCTGTGTCACCTCTAATAACATCATCGTCGGAAATCTGCTTAAAGCATCCACGTGAGGCATTCGGCTACCTTTGCGATGCTCTATCGAATAATTAAAATCTTCTAGTAATAAGGCCCATCTTGCTACTCTTGTTACCAAATCCTTTTTGTCCATTGTTTTTTGAAAAGCAGAGCAATCTGTTACAATTTTAAATTGGTATCCCATCAAATAGATTCTAAATTTCTTGACGGCTTGAATAATGGCCAGTACTTCCAATTCATAGCTTGAGTACCTTTCTTCAGCTGGAGTTGTCTTCTTGCTTAAGTAATAAATAGGGTGCAATTTACCATCTTCGTTGCTTCTTTGTAAAAGACATGCACCATATCCATTTTTACTTGCGTCAGTGTGCAGTTCTGTTTCTGCTCCTTGTTGGAAAATATGCAGTACAGGCTGTGTTGACAATAACTCTTTCAATTTGGTAAAAGCTTGTATCTGCTCAACCTGAAATATAAATTTTTTATCTTTCTTTAGCAGATCACTAAGTGGTCTTGCTATAATAGCATACGACGAAATAAATTTACGGAAGTAACCCGTGAGTCCCAAAAAAGATTGTAATCCCTTTATATGAGTTGGTTGGGGAAAGTTTCTAATCGCTGAACTCTTATGTTCCGAAGGTTGAACTTTACCATCCTCCACTATAAAACCTAAAAATTCTACCTTCTTCTGCAGCAATTGACATTTCTTCTTTTTAATTTCTAATCCATAATTTCTCGCTAAATCTAAAACCTTTTTTAATCTCTCTAATCCTTCTTTTTCAGTCTTACTGATTACAATGATGTCATCCATGTAATATAACATTATATTCTGTCTCGTCAGACCTCAAAAAATATGAAATATGAATCTTTGAAATACGGCGGGACTGTTGCATAATCCAAATGGACATTTTAAGAATTCATACTGCGCGTTAGGAGTCACAAATGCAGTGTACTTTCGACTATTTTCTTCCACTGACACATGAAAGAACCCATTCTTTAAATCAATTGTGCTAAAATACTTAGCTCCTTGCAGCCTGTCCAACACATCCTCTATTAATGGCAAAGGAAATCTATCCTTTATAATATTCTTATTTAATTTTCGGTAATCACAACATATTCTAGTTCCGCCATCTTTCTTTTTTACCAAAACGATCGGGCTTGCAAAATCCGATTTGCTTTCTCTAATAATACCTTCTTCCAACCATGTCTGTATTTGAGTTTCAACTTTTTTTCTCTCATTCATAGCTAGTCGTCTTGGATTCTGATAAATCGGTTCTTCACTCTTTAATAAAATTTTCATTTCTATATCGGTAGACATAGTTTTTTCTGGTTTATATTCGTCAACTAATCTAACTATCTCATTCTTACATTTTTCGTCTTCAATATGGTTAACTTTAATAACTTCTTTCTCTTCTTCAACTTTTATTTCCATCAAAAAGTTTTCGTTTTCTTTTTTAAACACAAATATCTCATTGTCTCTAATACTAACATCTGCTTTTTTCAATAAGTCATTACCTACTATTGCTTTATAACTTGAAGTATTCGTAGGAATTACATGCACCTTAAGTTCCACTTCTTCTCCATTAACATTAACCAATTTTGTGAAAGATCCTAACGTCGAAACTTTATTGGTACCAATTCCCCTTAAACAAATAACATCCTTATTAATACTAATATTTTGAAAATGATTTTCGTAAACATCATGCCGAATAGCTGTAATATCGCTACCAGTATCCAGTAAAGCCATCAACTGTATACCGTTTATTTCTAATCTAACTGCATTATTTGACACAACTTCAATAGTTGTTACACTGAAAGATGTTCCAGGACGATCAGTTTCTCTACTGGTTCCTTGCTTTTGTGGACATCTATTTGCTGGGTGACCAAAATCATTACAACCAAAACATTTTATTCCCTTGCTTATTGTTTCATAAACTTTCACCTTTTCTTTAAACTGTGAAAATTTCTTAGCTCCGTAAAGAATAACTTTATTGCTGTTTTCGTCTGGAATCCCATCTATTATATATTGTATGACAACTTCTTCTTCGATACTAGCCCTACTTCCAATTTCCTTCATGTTTAGGACGTATTCCTGAACAGACTCATCTTTTTTCTTCTTCCTATTCATTAACATCTTATGAATTTCGGCGCTACTTACTTTTTCTTCAAATTCATCTAAAAGCCTCTTCTTTAATTCGGACCACGTCTTTATCCCTTTTTCAGATTGGACAAACAATTTGGCCAATCCTCTTAATAACTTCTTTGCAAAAATCAATTTTTGTAGACTATTCCATCCTGTAATTTCTGCTGTTTCTTTAAAATCTTTTATCCATTTTCTTACTGGATATTCGTCTTTTCCATTGAAAGTGCGAACACGGTCTTCAACATCTCTAAACGTTAATGCAAATGAATCGTGTCGTCTTTGGGTCGATCCAAATTGCACAACTTCGTCTTCGTCGTCTTCATCTTCGTCGTCTTCAACTTCTGTATCGTCTTCTTCTTCTAAAGATAGGTTATTCATGAAAGAACAAATGCGCTCCGCCACGTCATTATTAGAGCCCGTATAATCAAGGTCGAGGATATGACAAATTGAAATTAAATCTGGGGTTCCCATGCTAGATATTTCCTCAACTTTCGCCAGGTAATCGTCAGAATTAATATCTAGTTTAAAACCACTAAAGTTGCGTAACGCCGCTCTGTATGTACGCGGCACACCTTTTTTTTGAAATACAACCTTATATAATGCCTTAATTGCATTTAGATTTCCCACTTTTAAATTATGTTCAATTTTACTAATATCAGACAAAGTAGTCATTTTTAAGAAAATTATCCCAAAGCAAAAATATATTATCTATTAGAATGCAATATTGTTCAGAGTAATGGATTATGCTAAATGAATTTAATTAAATCAATAAGGAAATAATGTTGCAAAACCAAAATTATTTTTAAACCGTTTCTGCGCGTGTTACCGACTTAAGCACCTCGTCTGAGCAAGAAGCGTACAAGTTAAATGTGTTACAATCAAAATAAATATACTTAAAAATACGAATATAATATAAGCAAATCTAAATCCCTAGCACAAAATAATATTCAGATATAAATGTTTATTCAAAAAAAAAATTAAAAGTCTCTGGAGTTTCAATGGTTCTCGAAATTTTATAGGAAAAAATTTATTCTACCTTTCTTTCTCCACGTCTACTTTACCAGGGTTTACCAGCTTGATCTTGTTTGAACAACCAACATTCAACTCGTCCTGACAGTTGGCACTTGAAAATCTGTTAATCTGTTACTTCTCCTGGAATCCAAATCCCGGACGAGCCCCCAAATGTAGGATTTTATTAAAAACCAATATAATGAAATATAGTTTAAACTCAATAAACAACTTCTTTAAACCATAAACTTGATGCTCAGATGAAGTAAAAGCAATAGCGTTATATCGTTCTTCGTCTTAACGTCATTTGCGAATTGACTTTTTTATAATAATCATAACAAAACAAAAACAACATACATTCTAATACATAGTTAACATAGGTACATTCTAAAAAATATAATCAAATTCCTACAGTAATATGACCCAAATCCATCATATTATTAATCGAATCAAAGTTGTCAGTCTCAAACTGCACATTATCCTCCTCATAACAGTTGGCAAAGTGATCTGCAAAAAGATCCGAAATTTCTGACCGGGAACATGCTGTTTTATCATTTAAGTGCATAAAAGAAGGGTTATAGCTTCCAACCCTAGACTTACTTAAAAATCCCCAAAACCGGCGAGAGTCTTCCCTTATTCGGCTCTCCAGACCAAAGACATAATTATTATAACAAATCCTCGATAATTCACGACATTTCGAACGCAATTCACTAAATTTTAGGTAATCCCATTCAGATCCAGATCGTTTAAACCGGATGTGTGCGATCTTTTTCTCCCACACAAGCCGCTTCAGCTCACCGGTAAACCATATTGGAAAGGAAGTTGATTTACGTTTTCTGACAGGTACAAAGAGAGAAATAGCCAAATCAAGTACATGATAAAAGGTACTCGTTGCCTCCAGCATATCACCCCTCAGTAGGTCGTCCCATCCAATCGGCGCCAGATAGTTGTTCAAACCGACATAGTCAGCGTTCAAAAAATCTCTGTAATATTGGGCCTAGTTCAATCCTACTGATTCAGCAAAAGGAATAGTACAATAGTAACTTATATGGTGATGGCTATCAGGAAACAGGGTATCACAAGCAGGTTTGATGTCAACATCTGCATTACCAGGTCCAAAAATTAAATCCAGAAATTTGTTCTGCTTGTTTGGAATGTGGTTCTACTGTACGAGACCCATAAAACAAAAATTATGACACATAAATATCATTTCTTGAATCCCCGAACAACACCAAAATTTAGTTAGAAGCCAGGCTACAAATTGCATTACAAACTATATACAATTTAATAAAAATGTCAGGTCGCCTTCAGCGAGAATCGAGAATATCACTAGAACCTTTCTAAAAAACAATCCGAATTTATTGATTACCAAATCGGACAAAGGTAATGTCACGGTCTTAATGGAAAAAGCTAGTTATATAGAAAAATCATTTGATCTACTTAATGACAACACCACGTATGAGTTAATTAATAGGGACCCTACGACTTTAATGGAAAACAACTGTAACAAACTTGTTAAAAAACTCAAAGGAGGACGACATATCTCCGAGCAAGTTGCAAAATCTATTACCACCTATAATGGGATTTGCCCAAAGTATTACGGTTTGCCAAAAGTTCACAAACCAGAGGTGCCCAATAGTCTCCTGTGTTAGAGCCTCCACACAACCTTTGGCAAAAATGATAGCCGATATCCTGTCTATCTCCTTTGAGAGTTTTAATAAGTTTAGAATTAAAGATACATTTGATTTCGCTTCCAAAATTTATAATATTACAATACCAGATGGCTTCACTGTAGTTTCTTTTGATGTAGTTTCATTGTTCACTAATATACCTCTGGTTTTAATAACTTCGATAATGGAAGAACATTTTGATTTGATTCAGCCAAATTGTAATTTATCTAAAAAAATGTTTTTAGATATTATTGTATTTTTGTATAATCATACTTACTTTTCATTCCAAGATAAGTTTTACAAACAAAAGATGGGTTTACCGATGGGAGGGGCTGCTTCCCCAATACTAGCTGAAATAATTATGAATAAATTACTATATTTTGTACATCAGAACGTGCAGTTTCAATTTCCATTTTTATATCAATATGTTGATGACTTAATTACAGCAGTCCCACGTGATGAGGTACAAAATACACTTAATGTATTTAATTCATATAATACACACTTACAATTTACTGTAGAGGAAGAGGCCGACTCATCGGTGCCGTTTCTTGATACTAGGGTGGTTAGAACAGAAAATAATGTAATCTGTCTGGATTGGTACCGAAAAGGCACGAATTCAGGAAGATACATTCCCTTTAACTCCTATCACCCCCTAAAACAGAAAATTAATACTGTTATAGGAATGAAAAATAGAATTGTAAAAATTTCACATCCAATATTTAAAGAAAAGAACTTAAAATTGTTATTTGACATCTTAATTAGCAATAGTTATCCAAAAAAGTTGTTAAACAAATTGTTATATTCAAATAATGAAGTGAACAATGTATCAAAATAACACAAACACAGACATTAATATTAAATATGGAACTTTACCTTATATTCATAATTTAACGAAGCCTCTTACAAGACTGTTTAGTAGTTTTAACGTTAAAATAGCAAATTATAACAACAAAAAACTTAATTTATTCTTTTCAAATCTCAAAGATCGCACCCCAATAACTAAGTGCTGTAATGTAATTTATGGTTTACCGTGTGAGTGTGGTCAATTATATATAGGTCAAACTAGCCAACGACTTAGTAACAGGCTAACTCTTCACAAAAGCGATTGTAATCGCAAACCTACAGCCACCAGCCTCAGCATCCACGTACATTAGACCAAACATAAGGTCCTTTACGACGAGGTCGTAATTTTAGATAAAGCTGAGAAAGATTTCCAACGAAAAATCCTAGAAATGTGTTAGGTACATTAATAATTGTGCCAACTCCGTAAACCATAAAAAAGATATAGAAAATTTAAGTTCGATATATACGTTTTTATTAAAACAAAATTTCTCTAAACGTAAAAAACTACCTCAGTCCTACATTAGCGACAATCCTTTGTAAACATTTTAATTCGTTTTAATCATCTTCTCCCTTTTACATTCATAACATCAAATGTCTAGGTTTGTGTCTTTTGGAACCTAAAAACAAAATAATCAATGTTAGTTAAAGATATTTGCACTTACCTGTTATTGTACATAATTTCAAATTTTAATCCTGTTTTAACTTTTTATTATACTTACTTTTTAAAAAATTTTATTCCAAATTGTATATACTGGCATCCGAGCAAGGACAGCCCTTTACCTGTAAATAAAACAATTAAGTTGATTTGAATCAGAAATTCAAATGTAAAATTTTCCCGCGGTCTTAATTAAACAGAAGACGAGGTGACAAACGACAACTCAACAGGTGACAGTTAAGTTGTCGATTGTCGCAACGATACTTAGCAAAGATTCAACGTAAATTTCACTTTTAAATTAAGAATCAACATCGAATTTATTATATTTCGACTCAAATCGACTTAATAGAGTTTTATTAGTGTAAGATTTTCAACAACTCAGGTCTAGTTATCTTACCTGAACACAAATGTTTCATTCTTGTTCGTACTATTCACCACTGAGCCAATGTGCTGCTATTTCGGTAAGGTGATTTTTCCTGTATTTAACATCAAATGTAACGAATGTTATTCCATTGTAGTTTAGTCCTGAAGAAGCCTGTAACCGATAGGCGAAAGCTCGACGTAAATAAAAAGCACTCACTTTGAAGCATCTGACTTTCATTGCTTCCTCAGTCCCGGGTCTTCCCTAATAGTTATCAGCGAAGCTTATTATTTACTAGTGACCCGCTTACTACTCCTGCTTTCTTTTATATATATATATATTGAGATGATATTAGTTACTATGTTATATTAAATAAGAATGTAGAAGGAAAATCTAATGGAAAGTAGAGAAAGGAGATTTTCTTATTTCGAGTCAGAGCGCAAATTTAGTAACATTGGGATTGATTATCATCATCTTCTTCATAATTCCTAAAAAAGAAAAAAGAAAATAGAATAATAAGAAAAAAAATACAAATACATTTCAAAGATTTTTATTTAAAAATTCAAAAATGATTAATCTACATTATATAAAGTTTTGATAATTAAGAAATTGATAAATGGGTAAAGTAGATAATTAAAAGTTTATAAAATTGCCAATACGTTAGTAATCAAACATTAATTTTAAATGAATTAGGGGTGTAAGTAAATGAGAAAATTAAATTATAAAAAAAAGACATCACAAATAGTTAAAATACATGTTAAAACTTCTACTTACTTTTAAATTATACGTATTTACCAACCATATTCTAATTTATAAATAGTTCAAATGCCAAATGAAATATTCTGAAAAAGAGAAAATTATTAGTTTGTAGTGCTAGTAAATTTCATAAGAATATAAAAAAAAGAATGATCATTGTTTTAAATTGTAATATTGAATCAAGAATTAGATTTTGTTAAAAATTTTATTTGAATAAGAAATTAGTAGGCGATTAGATGGAAAAGATGTATAGATTTAAGTTTGTTGAATTTGTCATTTGTTTTTTTGTTGATTCTGATAGAATCTCTCTTGTTTTCGACCTTCTGAAGAGGAAGGATGTAAAAGTTTCGATGAAGATTTTTGTAAAAATTATGATGTTAAAAAGAAAGTTAAAAGGAGATTAGTAAGATTTATATTATAAATAATTAGTTAAGAAGTTTGTAGAAGATATATCTCTCTTGTTTTCTGGTGGTTGAAAGAGAAGTTGTATTAAAAATTTGCTCCGTGGAAATTTTGAGTTTTTTTTGAAAGTATTGAGAATAGAAAGTATTAAAACAGTTTAAAGTATCAAGATTATCCCAAAGTAACCAGAGAGAGCAATTGGTAAGAGAAATTTATATGATTTTATGAAGAAATAGATATTTCAATCTATGGGGCTGAGCACTTTATGGTATAACTGTATTTAATTGAGTTAAAGAAGATTAAATTAATATTTAACAAGAAAGAAAATCATAATTACACTTACCAGAGAAGATAGTAGTCATCCATCGCTTGGTTTTGAAGAGGAAGTGATTATTTGATCTTCATAAAGTTTCCTGAAATCTTTGCTGTATTGGAGGAAGAAAGTAGATTGTCCTAAGAACTGAATCCTGATTCCAGAAGAGGGTGAAGCTTCACACAAATGGTAACAACTTTGCACTCGTTATAAGAAAGAGTTTTATATGTGTTTGATTTTTGAAATTTTGATGAACATTTTTATTTCACTGTTTTATGTATTTAACTAAATAATTATTATTATTATTCACCTTTTTGATAAGTTTAATCCAAATTGTTTAATAACTCAAGTCAGAATATTTCATTTTATATATTTGATGCATATTTGGGTTTATCAACGGTATCTTTGAAGTTTGACACATTTTGAATTAGAAAGGTTAGAAATTTATATGCAATTCACGCCTAGAAAATATTGTTGGTCTAGGATAGTGCGGTTATACAGTCATTTTATTGCAAATTTGTGTATTAATTGATTTTGAATCTAGTTTGGTTGAATATTTGAACTCTGACCTTGACATAAGGGAATAGCCGGTAGCATATTTAATTAATCATATTGGAAAATAATTACACTGAGTTAATTCTTACCTATTCACTATTTATATTTAAAATTTAAAATTAATTAATGGTAAGGAATATTTTATAACATAGTGATTGATATTATCAAAACATATCATTATTATTCATACATGTTATAAATTTTGGCGCCCAACGTGGGGCTCTAAACAATCAAAATTAGAGCCGATTCAAATAATTAAAATTTGAGAATTTTGTTAAATTTTTTTTTATTTCGCTCTAAACAATCAAAACTAGAGCCTATTTAAATAATTAATCTTTAAAATATTTTTTTTTGAAAACTTGATTTGAAATTTTTTTTTGTGATTCATATTAGTTATATTTAGCTCGATAGAATAAATTGTGAATATGGAGGGAAAAATGAGATTGAGAGATGGTAAGATAGTAGGAGATGAGAGTGAAAGTAGTGATGGAGGAGAGATTGAGATGGAAAGTGTGGCGGTACAAGTACATGAAGAGAGAGTGTTAGGAGCAGGGGATTACCGAGTGGAAGAGCTGATTCAAACAGGCCAGATACAGGAAGAAGTAGAAACGGAAGAAGGAGAGAATTTAATAGAGATAGGGGGAGAGCAGGATCGAACTATGGTAGAAATAGAGACAGAGGCAAATGCTGGTGGAAATGAACAGGAAGTACAGGTGATACAAGAAAGGCCAGGAGATGAGATTCCTTCTGATATATGTAGTATGCTTCAAAGTATTATGATGAACATGGTAAAAAAAGAAGATATGGATAAGAAATTTGAAGAAATGAATAAAAAATTGGATGGAATGACAGAAGATATGAAAGAATATATGAATAACAAACTAGAGGAAAATAATAAAAAATTGGATGAGAATAATAAAATATTGGATGAAATGACGGAAGATATGAAGGAAAATATGAATAAAAAACTTGAAGAGAATAATGAAAGATTGGAGGAAAGAAGAGAAGATATGAAGGAAGATGTGAATAAAAAATTTGAAGAGATTAATAATAAATTGAATCAGACTAATAAAGGATTAGATGAAGTAAAAGAAGATAACAATAATAAACCAGAGGAAAACAATAAAGAATTGGATGAGACTAATGAAAGATTGAATAAAATCACAGAAGATATAAAAGAAAATACAAATATGGAATTTGAAGAGAACAATAAGAAATTGAAAGAGAATAACGAAATATTGGATGAAATAAAAGAAGATATGAGAAAAGATATAAATAAGGAATTTGAAAAGAAATTGGAAAGGAATAATGGAAAATTGGATGAAAGGAAGGAAGATATTATAAAAGAGTTGGATAAGAAGTTTGAAGAAATGAATAAAAGCATTATGATAACTATGGATAAAACTATCATGAATATGAATGAAGCAATTAAAGAGAAATTTAAAGAGAAGAATAAAAAATTGTATGAGACTAAAGAAAGATTTGAAGAAATAAATGAAGATATGAGGAAACATATAAATATGGAATTAGAAAGAAAATTTCAAAAGAATAATGATAAAATGAAGCAGACTAATAAAAGATTGGAGAAAATAAAAGAAGATACTAAGACATTTATAAGACAAATAAACTATATGAAGGAAGATAATTTGAAGAGCATAGAGGAAGTCACAAATAAAATAGATGAAGAAAGAAAGAAGACTATTAAGAAATTTGTAGATGGATATAAAGCAAAGCAAGTAGCATTCTTGGAAAAATTGTACATTTGGAAATATAAAGAAAGGGGGAAGAAAACTAAATTTATAATAGCTTTTAGGTATATAGGAAAATACCAAGAAAGGGGGAAGAAATTTAAATCTATAATAGGTATTAGGTATATTTGGAAATATCAGGAAAGAGGCAAGATATTTAGGTGTATCGGAAAATTAAATGTATAGGAAATATATTAAATAAGGGGGAACAAGTTTAAAAGTAGAAAAATTAAGTTATATTTGAATGAATGTTAGAAAGGGGGAAGGAATTTGAGATTAACAGAATTTTACAAAATAAAAAAAATTCATAAAGATGTTGGGTAGATGATATTAATAGCAAAGTTCTGTAAATAATAGTATTAAGATGTAAATATCAAATTAAGATTGAATGGTTTTATTAAAAAAAGGTTTATACAATCTGTGCAAATAATATTAATTGAGGCTAAAGTTTTTGTAAAATGAGTGTTTATTTATAAAAAAAAAAAAAAATAGATTAAAATTATAATTTTTAATCCAACATCAATGAAATGTTTGATGTAAAAATTTTAATTGGGGGATTTGAGATGATATTAGTTACTATGTTATATTAAATAAGAATGTAGAAGGCAAATCTAATGGAAAGTAGAGAAAGGAGATTTTCTTATTTCGAGTCAGAGCGCAAATTTAGTAACATTGGGATTGATTATCATCATCTTCTTCATAATTCCTAAAAAAGAAAAAAGAAAATAAAATAATAAGAAAAAAAATACAAATACATTTCAAAGATTTTTATTTAAAAATTCAAAAATGATTAATCTACATTATATAAAGTTTTGATAATTAAGAAATTGATAAATGGGTAAAGTAGATAATTAAAAGTTTATAAAATTGCCAATACGTTAGTAATCAAACATTAATTTTAAATGAATTAGGGGTGTAAGTAAATGAGAAAATTAAATTATAAAAAAAAGACATCACAAATAGTTAAAATACATGTTAAAACTTCTACTTACTTTTAAATTATACGTATTTACCAACCATATTCTAATTTATAAATAGTTCAAATGCCAAATGAAATATTCTGAAAAAGAGAAAATTATTAGTTTGTAGTGCTAGTAAATTTCATAAGAATATAAAAAAAAGAATGATCATTGTTTTAAATTGTAATATTGAATCAAGAATTAGATTTTGTTAAAAATTTTATTTGAATAAGAAATTAGTAGGCGATTAGATGGAAAAGATGTATAGATTTAAGTTTGTTGAATTTGTCATTTGTTTTTTTGTTGATTCTGATAGAATCTCTCTTGTTTTCGACCTTCTGAAGAGGAAGGATGTAAAAGTTTCGATGAAGATTTTTGTAAAAATTATGATGTTAAAAAGAAAGTTAAAAGGAGATTAGTAAGATTTATATTATAAATAATTAGTTAAGAAGTTTGTAGAAGATATATCTCTCTTGTTTTCTGGTGGTTGAAAGAGAAGTTGTATTAAAAATTTGCTCCGTGGAAATTTTGAGTTTTTTTTGAAAGTATTGAGAATAGAAAGTATTAAAACAGTTTAAAGTATCAAGATTATCCCAAAGTAACCAGAGAGAGCAATTGGTAAGAGAAATTTATATGATTTTATGAAGAAATAGATATTTCAATCTATGGGGCTGAGCACTTTATGGTATAACTGTATTTAATTGAGTTAAAGAAGATTAAATTAATATTTAACAAGAAAGAAAATCATAATTACACTTACCAGAGAAGATAGTAGTCATCCATCGCTTGGTTTTGAAGAGGAAGTGATTATTTGATCTTCATAAAGTTTCCTGAAATCTTTGCTGTATTGGAGGAAGAAAGTAGATTGTCCTAAGAACTGAATCCTGATTCCAGAAGAGGGTGAAGCTTCACACAAATGGTAACAACTTTGCACTCGTTATAAGAAAGAGTTTTATATGTGTTTGATTTTTGAAATTTTGATGAACATTTTTATTTCACTGTTTTATGTATTTAACTAAATAATTATTATTATTATTCACCTTTTTGATAAGTTTAATCCAAATTGTTTAATAACTCAAGTCAGAATATTTCATTTTATATATTTGATGCATATTTGGGTTTATCAACGGTATCTTTGAAGTTTGACACATTTTGAATTAGAAAGGTTAGAAATTTATATGCAATTCACGCCTAGAAAATATTGTTGGTCTAGGATAGTGCGGTTATACAGTCATTTTATTGCAAATTTGTGTATTAATTGATTTTGAATCTAGTTTGGTTGAATATTTGAACTCTGACCTTGACATAAGGGAATAGCCGGTAGCATATTTAATTAATCATATTGGAAAATAATTACACTATGTTAATTCTTACCTATTCACTATTTATATTTAAAATTTAAAATTAATTAATGGTAAGGAATATTTTATAACATAGTGATTGATATTATCAAAACATATCATTATTATTCATACATGTTATAATATATATATATAATAATAGTAAGAATGACTAGTCAATATAACACTGATAATTCGACAACCAAAGAGATTGCAGAGTTGGGGATGTAGTCAGGAATTCTTGGCCTAGGTGAGTAAAACTCTTTGTAATATTTTCGGGCTTTCGAATTTATTTTAATTCTTCTTCAGGAAAAACTGTTAAAAATTAGAAAGTAAGTGAAGAATACAATTCAGAAGAGAACAGACTTACTGTACGTGAGTTGGATGAAACTACTAAATTCGTAGCACATTTGTCGCTAATAAATTTTTAAAATACAAAATACACAATCACATTGTTAAAAAACAAAAACCGAATAAAATGTTTAAACATTGTTTGTCTATAATTAAAAACGACATATTAAAAAGTTACAAAACGTTCACATGTTTTTAAAAATTTTCTGTGTTGTAATGTAAAATGGCGGAGAGCCCTTCCAGAAAGGCATGAAAAATATGTACGTTTTATAGTTTAAACAAATTTTAAGGCAACCCTTTGCTGAATAGTAGGTACCGTTTAGGTTTATGTGGAGACGAAGAAAAGACAAGGTCAGCGCGGTGTTAGACAGATAACGAAAACAAGGTAACCAACAAATTATTGTTTATTTACATTTGTATTAAGTAGTTTGTATTAAAACTTTATCATAGATGTTTTCTTTCTTTTTAGGTTCAAAAATTAAAAAAAGGTTAACTTACCCAAAGGAGATGGATGGGAGAAAAGCAATAGTCAGACCGTTGTTATTAGACTAATTTCAAGATTCAGTACAATAAGGTTAATTTTATTATTTAATGTTTTTAATTGCTAAAAATATCACAGATAAGATAAAGATTGTATCCCAGTTTGACGTAGTTTTATTTTAGTAGCAGTTATTTGTGTTATAATTGTTGTCCAGTTGTGAATTATCACCTCAAAATAAAAGAAAAGTGTTAAAAGGAAGTACTTCTGCCTCACATGAAAAGTTACAGAAGGAAAAGTAGATGTAAAGTATTGTTCGAAGATGTTGTCAGTATAAAATGTATTTATGATGTTGAAAATTTAGTTTAATTTTGATTAATAGGTGAAGAAAATTTATTTGAAATACTGAGAATATAGCTGTAACAAGAACTCAGGTGCTGAATGTCAGTCTTTTTGTTGATGCTGTCAATTGTTTTATTAATATGTATCATTTCAAGAAAATTCCGTTTGTTATGGTTTTTCTCTCGTTCAAGAACTTTAACGCTAGAGAAATCAATCGTATGTTTCTTTGAAAGTGCGTGCTCAGCTAAAGCACAAGAGGGTTTCTTTAGTTTAATATCACTTTTATGTGAGGTGATTCTAGCGGACAATTGACGACTCGTTTGACCGATATACTTGGCTTGACAATCGTTACAGGTAAGTTCGTACACTACATTCGATGTTTCTAAAGAGCTGACCTTGGTTTTTGTTCTAGTGAAAAGACTACTGGTCGAGAAAACGGTTTTAATGGCTATGGCCTTGTTTGGGACCTGCTTGGCGATGGTGATTAATTTTGGTGTGAGAACATTTATGAACGGGAGTGAGACGAAAGTGCGAGGTGGTTCGATTCCAGGTTGTAACGTTGAAAGAATGGGATTAACCATGAGAGGAGTGTCGTTGTAGTTGTGGTGAATTAATGTGTTTATCATCTTTCTAGGATATGAATTGTCCACTAAGATTTCTACTAATCGTTGTAGGTCTTGTTTTCGGTATGCAGGATGCGAGAGTTTGAGAACTCGGTTTCGTAATGTTTTCACTAAGTTGATTTTCATTTTTTGGGTATGGTTTGAATAGAAGTTAATGAATCTATTGCTAGCCATTGATTTCCTATACCACTGCGTACGGAGCAAGCCAGTGTCACTTCGATGGATTTTCATATCTAAGAAAGGTATGCATCTCTCATCTTCGTACTCACACGTGAAATGGAGGTGCGGGTCGAAACCGTTAAACACAGTAAGGATGTCTTCTGCTTTGCCTCTGGGTACTGCTAGGATGAGATCATCAACATACCTTTTCACAAAAGGGATCGGGATGTCGATTTTAGACAAAGCGGATTCCACAAGGTCATCTAAAACATAGTACATATTTTTCATGCCTTTCTGGAAGGGCTCTCCGCCATTTTACATTACAACACAGAAAATTTTTAAAAACATGTGAACGTTTTGTAACTTTTTAATATGTCGTTTTTAATTATAGACAAACAATGTTTAAACATTTTATTCGGTTTTTGTTTTTTAACAATGTGATTGTGTATTTTGTATTTTAAAAATTTATTAGCGACAAATGTGCTACGAATTTAGTAGTTTCATCCAACTCACGTACAGTAAGTCTGTTCTCTTCTGAATTGTATTCTTCACTTACTTTCTAATTTTTAACAGTTTTTCCTGAAGAAGAATTAAAATAAATTCGAAAGCTCGAAAATATTACAAAGAGTTTTACTCACCTAGGCCAAGAATTCCTGACTACATCCCCAACTCTGCAATCTCTTTGGTTGTCGAATTATCAGTGTTATATTGACTAGTCATTCTTACTATTATTATACGCAAATGGGGTTTTTCAACGACATCTTACGCCAATACGGACTACACTGTTGGCGTGACCTAAAATCATGGGCCACCACTAACACCAAACTAGCTAAGTTCGAAGCCAGAAAGGAATATTTGTTAAACTGTCGCCGTGCAGACTGTTATCCGAAGCACATCACCAACGGAATATCCAACATAAACACAATCCTACACCACACTGAAGGAAGAACCGGAACTAACATCAGCAATTTCAACAATAAAATACGGAGGAACATCTTAAATCTTGACATTAAGGTAACCTTTGCTGAAATTAAAAAATTAAACTTAACTTTAACTAAGATAAAAGTCAGACTAACTGATAAGCTACCCAACAAATTGATAAATGACTTCCAACAAAGACAAAATATAAAATATAAAGCAATAATTACAAATTCTAGAAATAAATTAAAACTTAAACTAAACAAACTTAAAGTTGATTCCTTAAACAAAATTAAAACTAAAAATAATTGGTTAAAAAACTTGACTGATGTTGTTGTCCCACCAGATGTTCTGAAATTTCTAGCTTTAGGCAATAAATTTAGTCTTTACACCACCACCAGAGAATACAGGATCTCCCCATTACTTGCTGATCTTGAAAATATTATGGCTGACGTTTCAGAAAATGAAAAAAACATATTAAGATCTCAGTTCACTAATGTTATCACAAACTATATACATAAACAACAAGGTATTAAGCATCCTCTCTCTATTCAATACGAAAAATGTAAAAAGTTTTTAAAAGAACACCCAAAATTGTATTTAGTAAAGAGTGATAAAGGGAATGTTACTGTTTTAATGAAAAAAGAGGATTACATTGAAAAGACTTTAGATTTGTTAAATGACAATACTTATTACAGAAAGCTCAACAGAAACCCAGGAACCAGTTTACAGCAAAAAGCTAATAAGCTTGTAAGTACGTTAAAACAAAGAAATCTAATTCCATCTCAACATGCCTCGAAACTCACGATTTACAATTCGTATCTACCAAGGTTTTACTCCTTACCTAAAATTCACAAAGCAACCCTCAGTATGAGACCGATTGTATCTTCTACAAACCCTCCTAACGGGCCCATCACCGCATACCTTACTGAAATCCTCACTGCTGCTTACAATTTTCAAAATGAGTTTAACATCAAGGACTCCTTTGTTTTCAGCGAGTTTATCAATGATTACCAATTACCGGTTAATTACGAACTCGTGAGTTTCGATGTTGTATCATTGTTCACCAACTTACCGCTGGAGTCGATCATTGTTTCTTTGCGTAATAAATGGTCTACAATATCAAACCATTGTGTAATATCACTAGACACTTTCCTTGAGCTTCTGAAATTCGTGTTCGATTCTAACTTTTTTATGTTTCAAGAGGATACTTATAAGCAAGTTTTCGGCACTCCAATGGGCTCAAAAATCTCTCCAATTCTCTGCAACTATGTTTTAGATGACCTTGTGGAATCCGCTTTGTCTAAAATCGACATCCCGATCCCTTTTGTGAAAAGGTATGTTGATGATCTCATCCTAGCAGTACCCAGAGGCAAAGCAGAAGACATCCTTACTGTGTTTAACGGTTTCGACCCGCACCTCCATTTCACGTGTGAGTACGAAGATGAGAGATGCATACCTTTCTTAGATATGAAAATCCATCGAAGTGACACTGGCTTGCTCCGTACGCAGTGGTATAGGAAATCAATGGCTAGCAATAGATTCATTAACTTCTATTCAAACCATACCCAAAAAATGAAAATCAACTTAGTGAAAACATTACGAAACCGAGTTCTCAAACTCTCGCATCCTGCATACCGAAAACAAGACCTACAACGATTAGTAGAAATCTTAGTTGACAATTCATATCCTAGAAAGATGATAAACACATTAATTCACCACAACTACAACGACACTCCTCTCATGGTTAATCCCATTCTTTCAACGTTACAACCTGGAATCGAACCACCTCGCACTTTCGTCTCACTCCCGTTCATAAAAGTTCTCACACCAAAATTAATCACCATCGCCAAGCAGGTCCCAAACAAGGCCATAGCCATTAAAACCGTTTTCTCGACCAGTAGTCTTTTCACTAGAACAAAAACCAAGGTCAGCTCTTTAGAAACATCGAATGTAGTGTACGAACTTACCTGTAACGATTGTCAAGCCAAGTATATCGGTCAAACGAGTCGTCAATTGTCCGCTAGAATCACCTCACATAAAAGTGATATTAAACTAAAGAAACCCTCTTGTGCTTTAGCTGAGCACGCACTTTCAAAGAAACATACGATTGATTTCTCTAGCGTTAAAGTTCTTGAACGAGAGAAAAACCATAACAAACGGAATTTTCTTGAAATGATACATATTAATAAAACAATTGACAGCATCAACAAAAAGACTGACATTCAGCACCTGAGTTCTTGTTACAGCTATATTCTCAGTATTTCAAATAAATTTTCTTCACCTATTAATCAAAATTAAACTAAATTTTCAACATCATAAATAAATTTTATACTGACAACATCTTCGAACAATACTTTACATCTACTTTTCCTTCTGTAACTTTTCATGTGAGGCAGAAGTACTTCCTTTTGACACTTTTCTTTTATTTTGAGTTGATAATTCACAACTGGACAACAATTTTAACACGAATAACTGCTACTAAAATAAAACTACGTCAAACTGGGATACAATCTTTATCTTATCTGTGATATTTTTAGCAATTAAAAACATTAAATAATAAAATTAACCTTATTGTACTGAATCTTGAAATTAGTCTAATAACAACGGTCTGACTATTGCTTTTCTCCCATCCATCTCCTTTGGGTAAGTTAACCTTTTTTTAATTTTTGAACCTAAAAAGAAAGAAAACATCTATGATAAAGTTTTAATACAAACTACTTAATACAAATGTAAATAAACAATAATTTGTTGGTTACCTTGTTTTCGTTATCTGTCTAACACCGCGCTGACCTTGTCTTTTCTTCGTCTCCACATAAACCTAAACGGTACCTACTATTCAGCAAAGGGTTGCCTTAAAATTTGTTTAAACTATAAAACGTACATATTTTTCATGCCTTTCTGGAAGGGCTCTCCGCCATTTTACATTACAACACAGAAAATTTTTAAAAACATGTGAACGTTTTGTAACTTTTTAATATGTCGTTTTTAATTATAGACAAACAATGTTTAAACATTTTATTCGGTTTTTGTTTTTTAACAATGTGATTGTGTATTTTGTATTTTAAAAATTTATTAGCGACAAATGTGCTACGAATTTAGTAGTTTCATCCAACTCACGTACAGTAAGTCTGTTCTCTTCTGAATTGTATTCTTCACTTACTTTCTAATTTTTAACAGTTTTTCCTGAAGAAGAATTAAAATAAATTCGAAAGCTCGAAAATATTACAAAGAGTTTTACTCACCTAGGCCAAGAATTCCTGACTACATCCCCAACTCTGCAATCTCTTTGGTTGTCGAATTATCAGTGTTATATATATATATATATATATATATATATGAACAGTAGTGGTGTTCCGGGTTTCAATCCGTTGGTTGTTTGTGTCTTCACGACGTTTCGCCAACATCTCAGCTGGCATTTTCAAGTGATGCTTCCTTTGCGGCTGCTCAACTTGAGCTCAACTTGAGCAGCCGCAAAGGAAGCATCACTTGAAAATGCCAGCTGAGATGTTGGCGAAACGTCGTGAAGACACAAACAACCAACGGATTGAAACCCGGAACACCACTACTGTTCATTCTACCATCCGTGAAACACTACATCATAACATATATATATATATATATATATATATATATATATATATATATATATATATATAACGAACAGAGCGTTTTGTGACAGTCTAAAAATGTCCAAAGATGATACATAACGTATCTAGTGCCATACTGTCAAAAGTAATAATTTCAGTTTTGAACTGAAATGGTGTCGGTTAGAAATTTCTAACACTTTAAAAGACTCCTTGGATGCTGCCATATAAATAGATATAAATATCATTCAACCTATATCAGGGCATCTTGTATATAACCTTAGGTTGAATGATATTTATATCTATTTATATGGCAGCATCCAAGGTGTCTTTTAAAGTGTTAGAAATTTCTAACCGACACCATTTCAGTTCAAAACTGAAATTATTACTTTTGACAGTATGGCACTAGATACGTTATGTATCATCTTTGGACATTTTTAGACTGTCACAAAACGCTCTGTTCGTTTTATCATTTTCCCTTGCCTAAGGTTATATACAAGATGCAAAGCTACCACTGAAGTACCATTTTTGGAGTGAAGATCGAACCACTTGAGACTGTTTATCAGTTTCGCAATTGACATCTATAGATATCGTTCAATTTATAGCAGGGATGTCTCTTGATTAGTGCCTTGAGAGACATAGCCTGTACTACACTGACGAACTCAAATAAGAGCGAAACACGTGTCTGTAGTTTGGTTTTGCCCTGATATAGGTTGAATGATATTTATATCTATTTATATGGCAGCATCCAAGGTGTCTTTTAAAGTGTTAGAAATTTCTAACCAACACCATTTCAGTTCAAAACTGAAATTATTACTTTTGACAGTATGGCACTAGATACGTTATGTATCATCTTTGGACATTTTTAGACTGTCACAAAACGCTCTGTTCGTTTTATCATTTTACCTTGCCTAAGGTTATATACAAGATGCAAAGCTACCACTGAAGTACCATTTTTGGAGTGAAGATGGAACCACTTGAGACTGTTTATCAGTTTCGCAATTGACATCTATAGATATCGTTCAATTTATAGCAGGGATGTCTCTTGATTAGTGACTTGAGAGACATAGCCTGTACTACACTGACGAGCTCAAATAAGAGCGAAACACGTGTCTGTAGTTTGGTTTTGCCCTGATATAGGTTGAATGATATTTATATCTATTTATATGGCAGCATCCAAGGTGTCTTTTAAAGTGTTAGAAATTTCTAACCGACACCATTTCAGTTCAAAACTGAAATTATTACTTTTGACAGTATGGCACTAGATACGTTATGTATCATCTTTGGACATTTTTAGACTGTCACAAAACGCTCTGTTTGTTTTATTATTTTACCTTGCCTAAGGTTATATACAAGATGCAAAGCTACCACTGAAGTACCATTTTTGGAGTGAAGATGGAACCACTTGAGACTGTTTATCAGTTTCGCAATTGACATCTATAGATATCGTTCAATTTATAGCAGGGATGTCTCTTGATTAGTGACTTGAGAGACATAGCCTGTACTACACTGACGAGCTCAAATAAGAGCGAAACACGTGTCTGTAGTTTGGTTTTACCCTGATATAGGTTGAATGATATTTATATCTATTTATATGGCAGCATCCAAGGTGTCTTTTAAAGTGTTAGAAATTTCTAACCGACACCATTTCAGTTTAAAACTGAAATTATTACTTTTGACAGTATGGCACTAGATACGTTATATATATATATATATATATATATATATATATATATATATATATATATATATATATATGTATATATAGATATATATATATATATATATAATATATATATATATGTTTCTTTTTATTCTTGGGTAAAGGTTATAGTAGTAAATAAGGAACACTGATTTTACAACGTTTCGCACATTTTTTATTGTGCTTTATCAAGTCTAAAAATAATTTATGAAATATCAAATTATGTTTACAATATATATAGAATGTACAAATTTAAACATATTAAAAATTCTTATAAAAAAACTGCTAGGTAAAAAAGTTTTTACAGATACCGAATCCAAAAATCTACTAATACATAACGCGGTAGCACCCAAAATTTACGGCCTCCCAAAATTACACAAAACAGGTATACCTCTAAGACCAATAGTATCGAGCATTCAATCGCCTTTTTATAAACTTTCTAAATATCTTTCTGGTTGTTTATCCAATATTGTTGGAAAAAATGAATATTATATTAAAGACTCATTTGATTTCAAACAATTTATCGACACTGTTGATATACCAAATAACTATTCCATATTATCACTTGATGTAACATCTTTGTATACCAACATTCCAAATGAACTTGTATCAAAAATAATAACCCAAAAATGGAATTTATTAAAAGAACATACATCACTTAATTTGAATGATTTCATTGAAGGAACTAACCTAACTCTAAATAATAACTATTTCCAATACAAAGATAAGTTTTACCAACAATTAGATGGTTGTGCGATGGGATCTCCTATCTCTTCTACAATAGCACAACTAGTAATGGAATATTTAGAAGAAAACGTAATAAAAAACCTAAATTTTAATGTACTTTTCTTTAAAAGATTTGTCGATGATTGTATAACAGCAGTACCACAAAATAAAATCACTGATGTATTAAATGCTTTTAATAGCTTCCACCGAAAATTACAATTTACAATGGAAGTTGAAGAAAACAATCAAATTAATTTTCTTGACATCACCATAATAAGAGATAATATACATGAAAAATTAAAAACTAAATGGTATACCAAAGATACATGGTCTGGCCGTTACCTCAATTTTAATTCTTGCCATTCAAAACACCAAAAAAATGGAGTTATAATAAGTCTTAACGATCGAGCTATTGCTCTAACATCTGCGGAATATCGACCAGAAACCTTACAAAAAGTTAAAGATACATTAATAAAGAACCACTACCCAAAAAACATCATTTCCAGAATAGTTAATCAAAGAACATACCTATTTTATAATAAATCCAAAATAACACCAAAAAATAAAAATGAAGAAAACAAATATATAGCTCTACCATTCACTGAAGGTCCAAGGAAATTAAACATATTCTTTCTAAACATAATATAACTGTTTGTCATAAACCACACAACTTAATAAACTCGTTATATACACCACTAAAAAGTAAAGTACCAAACAAAAAGAAATCAAATATAATTTACTCTATTCCATGCTTGAATTGTCCTAAAAAATATATTGGAATGACAACACAATGGTTAGAAAACAGATTAAATGGACACAAATATACAAAAAACGCTTCAACTGCCTTACATAAACACGAATCCCAAACCAAGCATGAATTTAACTTTAATGAAACCAAAATACTAGCACAAGACTCTAATTACAGAAAATTAACCATAAAAGAAATGATTGAAATAAAACGAGAAAAAGAAGCTGTTAATGACAAAAAAGATATAAATAATTTAAGCCAAATATACTACAATCTAATAAAATAAGTATAAAGAGTAAGTAGGTAGATATATTATATGTTTAATAACACCAGATACACTTTTAGATAATTCTTTTTTTTCACTCATTCATTTACTTCCCTATCTACTAAATAATTTGTATTAATGACATATTCCATCAAAGTAAAGTAAATTGAAAACTTCATGATATAAATTTAAAATATTTAACTCCAAGGTAAGTACACTGTTTTTAAAAAAGAAATTTTTAAAGAATTTTTAATATGTTTAAATTTGTACATTCTATATATATTGTAAACATAATTTGATATTTCATAAATTATTTTTAGACTTGATAAAGCACAATAAAAAATGTGCGAAACGTTGTAAAATCAGTGTTCCTTATTTACTACTATAACCTTTACCCAAGAATAAAAAGAAACATATTAAAATGGTTAAAGAAAATTAAGTACATTATATATATATATATATATATATATATATATATATATATATATATATATATAAAGACAGTGCCAAGAAAACGCGTATTAATATAAAAAAATTAGGATAACGGGAATACAACGCAACAAGTATCATGGTTACAAGTAGGAATGGTAACCGCAGACATGCATGTTTCTGGCTCATTAGCCGTTATCAGTGCGGCATAACCAAAAAGAGTACTGCAGTTGGCCAGCAAAAGTGATGGGTACTTAGGAGCAAAGGATGTTGGGGAAACATGTGTCAAGAAACACAAAAACAACGATAGGACTCCTGTGTGAGCTATTAAACTTATCCGACCCAAAATATATACAACAATCAATTAAGAAAGCAAAAAATATTTTACGTTTAAACAATTACCCAATCAACCTAATAAATATTATTTTCAAAAAAAGGATCCACAAAAAAAATAAATCACATATTATCTCAAAAAAAGAAAAAAAAACACTGCCTTTTTAACGTTACCTTATGTACCTAATCTGTCCGAAAAAATCCAAAACGTTTTCAAAAACGAAAAAATTATGGTAAGCTATAAAGGATAATATAATTTATTAAATAAAAATTTCAGTAAATTAAAAACGGTGTCAGACTAAATGCGGCGGTAACAATTTGCGGCGGTGAGACAATCGCGGCGGTATCCCTAATTTACCTGACGGCAATAAATTCAGGTAAAAATGAAGTGGGACATTTTCGGCGGTACGTAATTAAATTTAGTATATGGATTAAAAAATATTTAAAAATATATTTTTATTCATACTTTTTAACTTTTTCTCTTCTCCTAATGTTTTATTGCGGCCTGCATAGAATATTATCCTAATTGATTTTTCTCATAACTTTTGCGAAAAATATCGATATTCTAATTGAACTTAAATTAATATTTGAACATTGAAAATTTCAATAAAGTGTTTTTACAAATGAACATTGTTACATTTTAGCACTGACGTTACTGCAGTAAAATTAGACCAAAAATACTCAAAATTTATTGTAATTAGCGACAGATTCTAATACTGAAAAATCGATTTTTTTGTGTCTAAATAAGAATTCATTTCAAGGGATTTAATTTTGTTTGGGTGGAAGTTTATTTAAACAATCAATTAATATAAAAAACATAAGTTTTTACGAAAAAAATAAGTATCTAATGAGTCTCCTATGAATACATCAACAAAGTAAATTTTTGTTAAATACTTAACCCTTTTCTTATAAACAATTTAAATATCTCATAAATAAAGCTTATATTTAGATAGTTTCAAGAGTACTTTTATCAAATTGCATTTATTCAAACAAGTTATTAGTCGATTTTGATTTAACCAGAGTTGGGTATTTTTGCTAAAAAAAAGTATTTGAAATACAAAATGCAAAATGCTTTTATAAAACTTATTTGGAATGCTAAATGGAAAATGCATTTTTCAAAATCATGCAAAATGCAAAATAGAAAATAGCTATTTGAAATAAAAACAAAAATTAATTTTACAAGATTTATTAAATAATATATTCATATAAAAAAATACGAAAAATATACAATTTGAACAAAATTTTAAAGTGTTATTATAAAAAAATTTTGTTTAGTTTTAATAAAACGAGTTTCTCAAAGTTGGAATCTGTTAAATTGCCTCTTTTAGCTGTCATTATCATTCCGCCATATGAGAACGGCCTTTCCACTGGCGCAGACGTGCACAAACATGTGTTATATTTATAAAATAACTTTTTTATATTCGGGAAAGATTCTTCTGTAATAACAAAAGACTTTCCATCTAAGATTAGAAAAGCCGACTCAGTCGAAGACATTTTCGTAAATAAAATTAAGAATTTGCTTACAAGTGCATTCCCCCCCTTTTTCTCTGAATTTTATAGATTAAAACTTAAAATTACAGAAACAAAAACAGGATGTAAATACAATAAGCGGTTTTCATAATCCATTTACCTGCCCTATACCGAAAATAATAAAATAAACAATAAACTAAAAATGAATACAAAATAGGTAATTTATTGGCCCTATACTAAATAGGACTTGGAAAAACCGATGAGAGTAGCAAAACAAAACATTTCTTGTAGTCTGACAAATCTATTTTAAATACTTGTATTCAAAATGGATTTCTACGAAATTTTTCATTTGAAATGCAAAATACAAAATGGATTTTCAAAAAGCATTTGAAATACAAAATAGAAAATGCCATTTTGTATTTTAAATAGGTATTCCAATTACTTTTATTTGAAATAGGTACCCAACTCTGGATTTAACCAGTTTCTATTGGACCGTTTTTAAGTATTCTAGTAATAAACAAAATTTGAATTATCTCTTGTCTCTAAGTTATCTTAGGAAAACCTCATTTTTTAGACTTTTTTGACAATAAAAGTTATTCTTACTATATTTTTTATTATTATTAATTGCAAATCTGAACAAAACTATTTTCAAATATGTATAAAACTACTTACAACTATGTACAATACTCTTTACAATGGAAGTTGTATTCAGCTTTATTCCAGTTTCTGAATATAGGCTAAAGTTTCGAGACATTTTTTTAAATTTCTGTTAGCTTTATATTCACTAAGGATTCTTTGCAGTCTGTCGTCAATTACCATATATTTGGTTCTTCGTCGTTTACCCTCCATATTTAAATATTTCCTGTCGCATAGCATATATCTGTAGATGGCTTCTTCCTTGAGTGCGTTGACGAGATCAAAAATATGTGGATGAGCCTTTTTTAAGGTTGCATTCAGACGATGATTCCATCCTTCAACAGCATTATTTGATCGATGTCTTTCACCGTATACATTCCACATATCCTTTCGCTTAGGATTTTCAAGCCACTCGTTTACAAAATAATCCATAAATGCCGTCATCTTGTCAGTGTTTGGTGCATTTTCCATTATCAAGAGCCAAGCATCATCTATATCTTCCGGTGGAATATATGCTAGTGCTGCACACATTCTAACATGTTGGCGTATTTCAGAATTATTATTATAATTTGTGGTTAGCCCAAGATGTTGAACTTGCCTCCACAGACACTGGTTAAAGTGGTAATTACATCCACTAATTTAAAAATAACTTATCAGTGTGTCACAGTGCATTTAACACTAGCAACTGCTTGTATACCAAATTAAAAAGTAAAGTCCCAAAAAATAAAAAATCAAACATAATATATTCTATTCCCTGCTTAAATTGTCCCAAAAAATATGTAGGCATGACAACTCAATATGTGGAAAATCGCATAAATGGTCATAAATATACTAAAAATGCATCAACCGCTTTACATACACATGAGGCCACTATGAAACATGAATTTGATTTTAAAAATACAGCCATTTTAGATCAAGATAAAAACAAACAAAAATTAGCAATTAAAGAGATGATATACATTAATAAAGAATCAAACTCAGTAAATTTTCGTCAAGACATAAATAGTTTAAGCAAAATTTATAAAAATATTATACAGTAAATAAATTTTCAACATAAAACTTTTTCAACATATATCACATGAAAACTAATCATAAATACTATACGATCACCCTATAGAAAATCTCATTTAATTTACCAAAACAAAAAAAAAAATAAAAAAACAAAAAAAAAAGTACTTTATAAAATTCAATATCAACTACATAAAATATTGACACTTTTAAACAAAACGTTGATCCTGTAACACCTGTAGACTGTAAGTGTAATTTGTTTTAATAATTATTTTTAAATTATTTAAAATATATATTTTTTTTTAACTGTGCCGTCCAAAATATACTTACAAAATGTGCTAATTTAAATGCTTCAAAATGTAATTGAGTGTTATGTTTATTGATTTTATAAAAAAATAAATATCTTGAAAAAGCCTACCATGATAAGGCGAAACGTCGAAAAATAAATGGTATATTTCATTATCACAGAACCTCATACCCAAGAAAAAAACAAATATATATATATATATATATATATATATATATATATATATATATATATATTGAGATGATATATGTTACTATGCTATTTTAAATTAAGTAAATATAAAGAAAATTTTAAAAATCGAGAAAAGAAAATTATATTCTCATTCCAAGGCAGAGTGCAAATGAGTTAATTTGGGATAATTTATAGTCGTCGTCTTCTTCTCAATACCTAAAAAAGGAAAAAATAAGATAAAATTAAAAATTAAAATACACAAGTACATATAAAAAAAAAATTCAAAGAACAAAATTAATATAATTTATCAATAATATATAAAATTCTAATAATCATGTATCAAATAGATAAGGAGAATAGCTATTGAAAAAGTGTATAAATTTTATGATACCTTGGTAATCAAAACCGATTTTAAAAAAAAACTAAGACAAAATGAAATAAAAAAGAACCAAGTGTTAAGACATCAATGTAAAGTTTTACATAAATCTTAGTATAAAATATTAGAACTCATATAAGAAAATAAAAGAAAAGGGGTCTACTTACTTTTAGAATAGACAATGTTTGTTCTCAAGACATATTATGATTTATTATTAGTATAATTTTCAAATGAAAAATTCTGAAAATAGAAAGATATTAGATTATATTGTAGATAAGATATTATAAAAATTAACAATTCATTTAAAGTACAGCAGATTAGAATTAGTTGAGTATTAGATTTTCTTTAGTAATTTGATTTGATAAAGAATTTGTAGGAGAAAGATTTTATGAAATTAATAACTCATTAAAAGTTTAGTAAATTGTAAAAAAGAATTTCTATTATATTTAAATGTAAATAAGGAATTAGGTATAAGATTTTTGTAATTTTATTTGATTAATAATTTAGTAGGCGAATATTGCATGTTAATGGATAGTGTAAGATTGTTTGGGGATTCAGTTGTTAAATTGTTGATTCGCTGAATCTCTCTCTTGTTTTTTGGCTTTTGAAGCGATAGCATGTAATAAAATTTGCTCTCTTAAAATTTCGATTTTTTTACTTAAATACTTATAAAAGAACGTCTAAAAGTAGTAAAAAGTGTTAATAAAGCCACAAGACCACTGCTGATAACCACTGGTAAGAATTAAAGTCCATATAAATGGGGAAATAAATGTTAGTTATGGAGTGCGGAGCAGATTAGTCGTATGAATGCTTCCTGAGTAATATAATTAAAGTAAAACTGGTTTATGATAAGAAAGAAAGCAATAATTTACTCACCTTTTGATGCAAGATCAAGTTATTTCCGGAGGAAAAGCAAATTTAGTCGTCTACATCTATAAAGTGTCCGTATATCATTGATGTTCCTGGGAAATGGTTGGATTCCAATAGGAAGTGATATCCTGTGCTTTCAGCTGACCAGAGAGAATTCCAAACTTCAAAACACGGTATCTATTTCCAAATTTAAAAAAAAAATAAAGAACATTTCTGTGTTTCATTCTTCTGTAGATTATGAACATTTGATATCACTTGTACACTGTTTCACTATTTATATAAGTTGTTTGCACATCTTTTGATAAGTTTAATTTGATTTATTGTTTACAAAATTCAGAATTTTTCATAACTCTCAATTTAACGAGGTTTTAATTTGAAGGTAATGTGTCTTTGCGCACAAAACAATAAGAAAAAGTGAGGTTAAGATCAAATCGAAATTGTAGTACAAAATTGCAATTTGGAATAAGATTGTTGAATTTTATTATATTTTTTTTGAAATTTTCAATATTAGTTAAATTTGAATCTATTTATTAGTGGAGATTTTTTTTTGAACTCGCACCTTGAGAGAGAGAATAGCTAAGAATTTATATTAAAATAACAATCATTAAATAAAAGAAATTAAGTTGAAATATACCTTATCCACATCTACATCAATATTAAAATAAATATTTTCAAGGTATATTATAATATATATATATATATATATATATATATATATATATATATATATATATATATATATATATATATACAAAGGAAATCAATGGGAAAGCAGCTGAATTAATAAAAGCCAAGTGTACTCTTTTTTTCAAAGTCAAATATATTTCGGTATACTTTATACCATCTTCAGTGACAGCTAAAAGAAATTGATGAGATTACAATTTGTGAAAATTCTTAAATGCAAAATAAAACTTACAAAAGTGAGATTACGGCTACATATATGTGACAATTAGGTGTGGAGAAAAAACCTTTACAAAGGGTTCCATAACACTTCAAAATGACGTTAATTATATTCAAACAATATACACTTAATTTCAGAAAGTAAAATGATTTACAAAACTTTAGAAACACTTTAATAAAACAATTATTTAGTTAAAATCTAATTACAAAGAACAGGTGCCTCGTGTTACTCAAAAAGTTTAAGGTTACCAATGACAATTAGCAATCAGACAATTGGCATTACTTCAATAACACAGAACAACAACAAAACAGAAATTTGCTAAAAGAACACACCGCAATGTCTTATGATTTTACACAAAACCAAAGACAAAATGAATTTTGACATAATTATGTTGACATTAATTTGAATACAACCTTGAGATAAAAGACATTGCATTACAATAACAAACTCAAACTATT
The DNA here is from genome assembly GCA_964028335.1 of Altica lythri. Classification (NCBI taxonomy): domain Eukaryota; kingdom Metazoa; phylum Arthropoda; class Insecta; order Coleoptera; family Chrysomelidae; genus Altica; species Altica lythri. The sequence goes on along the minus strand of OZ034806.1, from coordinate 9,678,420 downwards.
AACAACGAAAAATAACCAGTTAAAAAGACAATACCTATCACAACGAAATTTTTTAATATTTTAAATTATACCTTCGGTGTTTAATTAACCTGATTAACGGTTTTCTTATTGTTGAATTCTTTGTCTACATTTAATAGATGTGAGTAAGTTTCACTTAAGTGACTAATATCAGTTTTCTTATTGATAGTATTCTCCGTAACAGAAATGAAAGCCATTTCCAGGAACAGTCTCTTAAAATAGTTATTTTCAATTGTCAATACCTTGGCTTCTGTATAATTCATATCGTGTTTAAGTTGGTTAACATGGATAGCTAAACTACACCTATCAGGATATCTTTTTGTGTCACTCCTATGAGAAACAATACGATCTTTCAACCGTCTAGACGAGTGTCCAATATATTGTAAATTACAGTTGTTACAAGGAATACTATAAACAATGTTCGACATATTCTCTTTTGGAGTTTTATCCTTAAGTTTTGAAAAAGCTGAATTTATTGTTAAAACTGTTCTATTTGCAAATTTAAAGTTACCCACAGACTTAAATATTCGTGTCAACCCCGGTGTGATATCTTGTATGTACGGTAAAGTGAAAATTTTATTAGAGTTAAGGGTGATATCTGCAATGTCAGTTACCAGACTATGTTCATCAACATTGATGGAAAGGTGATTTAATGGAGTGCTATCACAATTTTCGGAAGATGTGCTAAATAAAACTTTTTTTAAAAGAGCAGGAGGATAGTTATTATCTAGGAAAAGATTGTATAAGATTTTAAGGTTTTTTTGGTGTAGTGATTTATCTGCAATTTGTATAACTCTCCATTTCATTTGTTTAATAAGATTAAGTTTGATAGAATGTCTGTGGTAAGACAAGTAATTTAGATATCTACCAGATGCTATAGGCTTTCTGTACCAATCTACCAACAACTTATTTTGGGGAGACCGAATCAGTCTAGTATCCAAAAAAGGAACCGAACATACTTGGATATCCTGATAGGTGTAGTTTAGCTATCCATGTTAACCAACTTAAACACGATATGAATTATACAGAAGCCAAGGTATTGACAATTGAAAATAACTATTTTAAGAGACTGTTCCTGGAAATGGCTTTCATTTCTGTTACGGAGAATACTATCAATAAGAAAACTGATATTAGTCACTTAAGTGAAACTTACTCACATCTATTAAATGTAGACAAAGAATTCAACAATAAGAAAACCGTTAATCAGGTTAATTAAACACCGAAGGTATAATTTAAAATATTAAAAAATTTCGTTGTGATAGGTATTGTCTTTTCAACTGGTTATTTTTCGTTGTTAATAGTTTGAGTTTGTTATTGTAATGCAATGTCTTTTATCTCAAGGTTGTATTCAAATTAATGTCAACATAATTATGTCAAAATTCATTTTGTCTTTGGTTTTGTGTAAAATCATAAAACATTGCGGTGTGTTCTTTTAGCAAATTTCTGTTTTGTTGTTGTTCTGTGTTATTGAAGTAATGCCAATTGTCTGATTGCTAATTGTCATTGTTAACCTTAAACTTTTTGAGAAACACGAGGCACCTGTTCTTTGTAATTAGATTTTAACTAAATAATTGTTTTATTAAAGTGTTTCCAAAGTTTTGTAAATCATTTTACTTTCTGAAATTAAGTGTATATTGTTTGAATATAATTAACGTCATTTTGAAGTGTTATGGAACCCTTTGTAAAGGTTTTTTCTCCACACCTAATTGTCACATATATGTAGCCGTAATCTCACTTTTGTAAGTTTTATTTTGCATTTAAGAATTTTCACAAATTGTAATCTCATCAATTTCTTTTAGCTGTCACTGAAGATGGTATAAAGTATACCGAAATATATTTGACTTCGAAAAAAAGAGTACACTTGGCTTTTATTAATTCAGCTGCTTTCCCATTGATTTCCTTTGTATCTAACTGATCAGAGTATATATATATATATATATATATATATATATATATGATGACGGTCCATGACGATAAACAAATTATCATAAAAGACGTCTACGTTAGTTTTATTAGAGCTCGTCGCCCTTGTCAAGCTTGTTGCTTGTGCGGCGTGTACGAAAAGTTCGGGGTTTCTTCTCATAAACACTTGAAACCATTCCTCACCGCCATTCAATTGTCTGCCCAAGTTTGAGGTCAAGATAAATTAAACTTTATAGTAAGTTTGTAACCTAGTTTTCTAACCTTTAGGCCAAAATTTATATCCGCACATCTTATCAAATATTTCGATAATTCGCGCTACTGTTCTTTATTAAAAACACGATTGTGTGCGTAATACCCCATACCTTTATCACCTTTGCCGGACGCATCTCGCTTTTAAATGAATCTTAACAGAGAACAGTGGTTTATTGTCCGCCGCTTTCCGTAGTGAATTCTCCAGCATTTCCTCATATGCATTACTACAGCTCGTCAAGTCCTCCAGAAGTCTTCCTCACCCTGACTCTACAAAAAAAAAACAATAATTTGTTTCAACCGTACCCACAAAAAATGTTTTAACCGTCCCCAACCTCACTTTTAATAAAATATACGTTATACTTACAACAGTTACCATAACACATTAAAAATAGGCACTATCCCTTGTTCTACAAGACTCATAATAGTCATAAACACACTCAATACATTAACTTAAAAAGAACAGTTAATATAAGCCTTAATGTAAGAAGAAGAATACTTACTTTTTAGTAATAAATATAATTAGTATAATTTATACTATCATTCCATTTAATATTATATAAATCCTGAATAAAAGAAATTTGATCTATGTTTTTTAAATCGTGATAAGTAATTAATTTTTGTTTGATTATTGGCGATTTAGCGTAAAAATTACAATAGACTAAATAATGGTTAGTAAAGTGGTCAACGTTGATAGTACCACTATCAAAACATCTGTCAGGAAAGTTAGGAAAAATTGGATCAATCAACGTAGCAGAGTGATTTGTGATATGACTAGGTTCCTTAACAAACTGAGTAAGACCAAATATATTCATACAATCAAGTAAATGATTTGTACCATTAGACATATCGACATTGATGTCTCCTAAAATGATTATACGGTCATGATTGGTAATTATATTAGGCAATATTGTTCCAATTCCGGGTAGAAAATGAAACACAGCGCACAGTTTGAATCCTCAGCATAAACTTAAACTTTATTTTTAGTAGTTAAGTTGGTAATACACCTCCACGTACAAAGTAACTGTTATAATATATTGTTACAAATGTTATTTTGGATACAATTTATAATTGTAATATTATCTAACTGATCTATACTTTTACCTGGCGGTCTGTACAAAACTTCTAAGCAAAAGGTAATATCATCAAGTTTAAGTTTAACCCATAAGTGCTCAAGACAAGAATCATAACATGAGTTATCAAAATTAAGGACAGTACAATGTAAACTAAAATGAACAAAGATTTCAACTCCACCACCATGATGGTTTCTCGGCGATAGAAATTAAAGTTTTGAATATTGACTTCTAAGGAGTCAAAAACCGCCATAATATCAAAGTGATAATTAATTATTACTGACTCCAAATCATTGAGACTAGGTACTAAAGATTTAGTATTTATGTGACCAAAATTTTCAATGTATTTTGTTTCACATTTTTTAAAAGTATTCATTAAGAATTATTATCCATAGTTTATTTGGCTTAAAAGATTAGACAAATTTTTCTAGTAAGCTCTATTAGTATTGAAAGATGTACAATTAGAGAAATTTACATTATCTGTAGTACAGTACAGTCTTTAATATTATGATTACCTGAGGATTTCAAGCACATTTGTAACACTAAATTAGACTAATATTATCACACACACAAGACCTTTTTCAACCTTCGCATTAACAAAAATTTCGTTACATCAGGTTGCATTTGAATAACTAAATTGGTTTTGTTAAATTTTTTGAACAATGTTATAATTTTCATATCATCTTCTTTAAACACCGATAAATCATTTTGAGAAAATATATTTTTAAGAATATTTTTTTATTAGAGGTGTCCGGTAATAAATTAACGTTTTTTACAAGTAATCCTGGATTTTTAAGTGCAGCCTTTTCTACAGTATAATGATTGCTCAAATTGCTTTCTAAATTTTTCTTTAGTTTGTTCAACGATAGGTTATGATGACATTCAACAGCTATCCCTCCTTTTATTTTTTTGGTACCATTAATGCAAGTATTAATTTTAGATTGTCCACCAAATCATCATTTACTTTGTTATAGGACTTACATGACATAGGGTTGCAGTCACCACAAAACCAAAATAAATTATTAATACTTTTTAAAAATGTACACACATCATTTTTTATACCAAAACAAACAGGATAAAACGTATTTTCAGATTTATTACACCGAATACACTGTGTTAAAACTATAAAATTGTAGGAGCATTTCAAACACACGTCTACGTCGTCCGCCACGACGCACCAAATCGTCCTGCACTTCACGAATTTGCTGATTACATCTCGGAGGACGCTGATTTTCCACCTCATATGTGAGCCAAAAAGAGTCTATCACTGGAGCGTATCACAAACGCTTGCGAAAACTTCCACGCTAAATTTAATTCACTGTTTTATAGTCACCATCCAAATATATACCGACGCACACTAGTTGGCTCCCGTGGTAAGAAAACCCTTTTAATCGTATAGTAGTTGGCTCCGATGACGGTATACTACATGGCTCCGGTGGTTAAGATGATTAGGTACCTACCTACTTTTTTCTAAGAATACCAAAACTCAAAATAAACAATTGTTCTAATAATATAATATAAATTTATTTTCATATACTTACATATAATTATTAAATTTCAAATGTTAGGATGGAATTTATAAGACATTAATTTTACAAATTCAAATTTGCTTATTTCATCATTAACCCTGCGGTATACCTTTTTCGTTGACTGACACTTTTTAATGTAGGTATCAATTTGAATATTTTTCAAATTTACAAAAATCGGTATATATTTGGATGGTGACTATAAAACAGTGAATTAAGTTCAGCGAGGAACTTTTCGCAAACGTTTGTGATACGCTCCAGTGATGGACTCTTTTTGGCTCACATATGAGGTGGAAAATCAGCGTCCTCCGAGATGTAATTCTCCACCAAGTAATCAGCAAATTCGTGAAGTGCAGGACGATTTGGTAACACTTCGCCGAAATCGAACGCAAAACCCTTACTCACCTCGGAGGGATCCAAAAATGGAAAGCCAAATACATATTTAAGATATTTTCCAACATCTGTGTCGTCTTAAAATGCATTTGATAACCCTAGCTTCTGTATTTTCCTCCACCTACAGGCAAACAAACAATTATTCCTTTAAATGAATAACATTTTATTTGTAATAAAAAAATGGATTTTAAAAACATAACTCAAATATATTTATTAAATATGTACGTTTAAAATAATTTTTTTAGAAAAACACAACAAACTTACCACGGTACTTTACCTTAATTCCCAGAATCGGCAACGGGAGCCAACTAACCTAAGACCCTTTTAAAAATAGGGATTAAAATCTGACCGCCGGAGCCAACTAGCATGCACCCGTCCGCCATGCCGGCCAACCATTGATCAAGAGTCATTTTTAAAATATTGATTTATTATTTTCCTATTCTGATCTTAGTGGCAAAACTTCCCCGATAAAAGAAGTAAATATATATAGTTGATGCCACAAAAAAGTTGTAGACAATATTTAAATTGTATAACATTTTTATAGAATTTATTAGATACTTAAAAAAGTTTTGATGATTTGTTTAAGAAATCGAGGGAGAAACCAGATATCTATTTGCCAGTTATAAAAACTTTTTTAAATAAATATCACAGTATGAAGACAGATGCAAATTTGGTTCCATTGCTTTGGGAAACATTAAATTGTATATTTTTTTTATGAATATTAATTTCATCACGTAATTATTTATTTAACTTTTTATTTAAGAGAGTACCAATTCAACAAATGTATGTAATACTATAAGAAAACGTTAGAAAATTGCGTTCAACCTACTTGTCTCGTCGTCTTATCTTTAGAAAAAGAAACGTCTTCTTCTAGTAATATTGCGTGGGCCGTTAAAAAATTAAAAGTCCGTACATTTAATGACTTTATTTAATAATAGCAAAGACTCAAGTAGTAATTTCCTTTTTTTTATTTGTTACATTTTCTTAATTAAGAACGTATTAAAAAAAATAGGGTTATTTTTTATTATGCTTCTTTTTGTTTGAATCATTTGAAAATGTAGATTCCATAGTAATCACCCTTAAATCTTACCTTGATGAATGTTGTAATAAGTTGTTAAACCGACTCGACATATCAACTTCTTTCACAGCTTGGGCAGGAATGTAGCCTCTCTTCGTTGTGAATAAAACTTATGTGTTTTTGAGGTCCTTATTTTGTTGTAAACCTTTTCTGGCAATTGTCACTTGTTTTGTAATAAACATTGGTGTCTTTTATAACGCTTCTTTACTAGTGTATTTTTCAAGTTACAAAGATTACCTGTCGGGAAAATCGTGTTTTTTTCGTGGTTCCAAAACTAAATACGGAAAATAGCCTTGTCAGTTTTACAAAAAATAAATAAACGAAATTCTTTATTAGATTTAAATATACTTCTTCTTTTGAAGAGTACCGAAAAAAATTAAGAAATGTCAAAAAATCAAGAAAAAAATTAATACTAAACATATATAAATTAACACTTAACACTTGACACGATGTGATATACTAATGGTTGAAGGTAAAAAGAACCCAACCCTTCAGCTGAAGACTTTTATTATTATTCAATTTTAGTTTTCAAATCAGTGTTACAATTACCAATATAAAATATAACATATTGTTTTAACTAAATATGCTTATCATTAAACAATTAATTAAGCAATTTCCTAACTAAACACCTTACTAATTTAAAAAATACATTTAACCTACTTAACAATTAAATACAGGGTGATGCTTGCATATCACACCTCCTCGGTAAAAAAAGAAAAAAAAAATAAGAAGTTACATCTTGGCAATTCCCTATTTTATAAGAGTCAGCAGTGGGTAAGATAAATATAGGTTCCTTGCATTGTATAATTACTCTCTAGTTTGCTTTCATTCTGTTTAACTATTGTTCAAATAATTTTTTTTTTTTAAATAGAAAAGTTTTTGAAAAATATAAAATTGGCGCAGCCAGTAGGATATCCGTGCGAGTTATAGAAAACCGGGAACCGCTTCTGTCGAATTTCTGGACATTTTTGTGACTTTGGTATTTTAATACCTAAGTGCGGACGATTTTTTGAACATAGTGAAAAACAAAAACAGATTCCCTTTTTGTGGAATCAGTGCCCTTTTAGTGGACAACCAAGCTTGCAGGGAGTCGGAGACTAGGATTTTTTTTACGAGCCAGTTCTTCAGAAAGGTAAGTGCCAAATTTCTTATTCTTGCCTTTCCATTGCATTTCTAGGTTTCGGAAAGATATTTAATTATAGATTATCGAAAAATAATATATGATAGATACAGAAATTGATATTTTGTCAGAAATTATAACTAATACTAAGTTAGAAGAAAATATAAATACAATGCCTCCAAGTCAACCCCAAGTAAACTGGGATCTTTTTAAATCAAAGATTCATAATTTAAAACCATGCGATGGTAACGTAGATTACTTAAGTCAATTTATTTTTAAATGTGAAAAACTAATCAATTCTTATGTTCCTTATAATGATGAAGAATTAAATTCACATATATTTGAGTGCATATAAGGTAAATTAGAAGGTAGAGCACAATTTATGGTAGGGAATAGAGTAGAGTTAGATTCATGGCATAAATTAAAAACTGCCTTAATTTAATGTTTTGCGGATATACGTGATTTAGATTGTCTTGTCCAAGATCTAACTAGAAGTAGACCTGTTAAAGGTGAACATTTAATTAATTTTGGTAGTAGGCTACAACTTATTAGAAGTAGTGTTGTACAAAGAATAAGTAACAATATTGCATTATCTGCAACAGATAAAGCTGGTCAAATAAATCATTATATTAAAACCGCGTTAAATACTTTTATTGCTGGATGCAATGGCATTTTGAAAAATAATATGCATTTAAGAAAACCTGATTCTTTAGAACATGTTATGGCATACGTAGCAGAATACGAAAATTTTGAGAAAATGTAGGGTAATGTATACGATAGGAATAATTACCCAATAAATAGAAATAATTCAAATGGTATTAATCGCAACCAACATCTTCAAGCCCAAATTCCTTTAAGAACTAATTTCAACCCTAACAACTTTCCGAACAATACACCGAATTTCCAGCCAAATAATCAATCGAATAATTTTTATAAACCAAATAATTTTCAGCCAAATTAACCACAAAACAAATCAAATTGGCCATGCCAACCAATAAACATTCAATCAAAACCTCAAAATACAAAATATTTTACACACCAAAAACCAAAGCCAGAACCAATGTCTACATCTTCAAGAATTTGTTGGAAACTGACAATAAAACTATTTATTCTTAGGAAAGAGGCCATGACAAATGTCATGTTATGTGTAAAAAAAGAAGAAAACAGTTAGCCTTCAAGTAAGGTAGTAAAACGTGGTTGTATTAGTTTATATGTTAGTAAAATAAAAGTTCAAAATAATAAAACCTGGTTCACGTTATTTGTTTATTCAACAACTTAATTTAACACCAAATCCAACAGGTTATGGGCCCAGATTCGCCTAAAAGGGTGTTAAATTAAAATTAAGCAAAAAATAATCGACGCCGGCAAGCAACAAGCAGATAAAAGAAAATACTCAGTGTTTGGGGTCAGTTAGTAAGAATACGACGTTCGACACACATAAAACGATGGACCAGACAGGATTGATAGGCATTGCAAAACTCAATGGAGAAAACTGGACTACATGGAAGTTTCAGGTAGAGATCACGCTAAAGTCCAAAAGATATTTTGAGATAGTAAGTGGAGCAGTACAGAGACCAGCTACAACTACAGAAGAATGGGATAGTAAAGATGCCAAAGCACAAGAAATTATAGTCTCTAGGCTAGAAGAAAAAGTAGTTACACATATTTTGTCATGCAAAACAGCAGCCGAAATGTGGACAAAGCTTAAAGCAATTTATGAGCATCAATCTCAAGTAAATGTACATGTATTGACTTAAAGATTCTTTTCATTAGAATATACAGAAGGAAAAGCAGCAGAATTTATGTCACACTTAGAGGAAATAAAAGGCACATTAAAGTCATTGGGAGAAGAAATAAGTGACAAAATGATAATTACCAAGGTATTAATGTCATTACCCGAAAATATGAAACATTTTATATCAGCTTGGGAGTCAACACCCACAGATAAACAAACATTGACTGATCTTATGTCAAGATTAATGTTGGAAGAAGAAAGAGGTAAAAATGTAGAAAGACATACGGCATTAGCATCGACAACAAAGTTCGTCAAGTCAAGAAAAGACATGAAATGTTTTGAGTGTAATAAAATTGGTCATATGAAGAAAGATTGTCGCAGAACAAGCAAAAAGGAGTGTCATTTTTGTAAGAAACCAGGACATCTAATGCAAGATTGTTGGTTCAAGAAGAGAAAAGAAGAAAAAGAGAAAAGGGATAACAGAAAAGCAGGTGATCAATCCCTTGTAAGTGAATCAATTCTATTAAATTGTTCTGATGATGTATTAGACAAAGTCAAATTAAAACCAGACTATTGGTGGATGGACAGTGGAGCTACAGAACACATGTGTTTCGACAAAGGACAATTCAGACTAATGGAAAAACTACCAGAAAAAAGGCAAGTTAGAGTAGGAAATGGAACACTAGTAGATGTACAAGGTATAGGTACAGTACAAGTACCAGCTTGGAATGGAAGCGAATGGGTGAGTACAGATTTAAACAATGTATTATATGTACCAGATTTGTCAGTAAATTTGTTTTTATTAAGTACTACACTGGATAAAAATTATGAAATGCATTCAAATAAAAATAAATGTGAATTAATAGATATAAAGGGTAAAGTAAGAGCTATAGCAGAAAGACAAGGAAATTTATATAAAATGCAGTTTAAAATTAAAAAATTTACCCAAAACATTGATATGCAGCCATTACAGTGTAATGCAGTCATAAGTATACATGATTGGCATAGAAAATTGGCACATATTAATTTTGATCAAGTAAAGAAGGTTTTAAAAAGAAATAATATACAATTCACTGATGATCCAAAACCATTTTGTGAAATATGTCTTGCTGGTAAACAGCATAGACTTCCATTTTCAGTTAGTGAATCAAGAGCAGAGAATACTTGTGAGCTTATTCATAGTGACTTATGTGGTCCTATTGAAGCTGAATCACTTGGTGGGGCAAAATACTTTTTATTATTAAAAGATGATTATTCTGGATATAGATATATCTATTTTTTAAAGAATAAATCGGAAGTTGAAAGAAACATAGAAAACTTTATAGCTATGGCAGAAAATGTTACTGGAAATAAGATAAAAATATTAAGAACAGACAACGGTTTGGAGTTTGTAAATGAAAAGATTTCAAAAATATGTAACAAAAAAGGAATAGTTCACCAAAAAACTTGCATATATACCCCTGAACAGAATGGTAGAGCAGAAAGAGAAAATAGGACAATAGTAGAATCTGTAAGAACATTATTACAGAGTTCTGGCCTGAGTAAATCTTTTTGGGCTGAGGCAGCAAATACTGCAATATTTTCAATAAATCGTGCAGGAAAAAGCCCACAAAAGGATCAAACACCGTTTCAGGCATGGTATAAAAAGAATTGTAATGTTGAAGTTTTCAAAGAATTTGGATCAAAAGTTAGTGTACACATTCCGAAACAAAAACGTAAAAAGCTAGATGCTAAAAATGAAATTGGAATTTTTGTGGGATACTCAGAAGAAGTTAAAGGATATCGAGTATACTTCCCAAACAAAAATAAGGTACAAATACACAGAGATGTGGTCTTTATTCCCGAGATAGAAGGAAAAGGGACACATATAAGGGATGATAACAAAATTGTATTATTAGATTCTGAAAATGAGGATGAAGACGTAACCGAAAATGATGATCATAATGTTATTCTTGATTCTGAAATTGAAATATTAAGAAATTTGGAGGAACCAGAAGAAGATACTTCACCGGAAGAAGAAATTTCTGGAGAAGTGACAGTGAGAAGTGGAAAACGTCAAATTAAGAAACCAGCATGGATGCGAGAGTATGATATGAGTGAAGCTGATATGTGCTTTTACTCGAATGAAGAAGAGCCAGTTACTCTCGAAGAGGCAGTGTCCGGTAAAAATAGTGTGCAGTGGAAAAAGGCTATGGAAAAAGAGCTGACCGTGCTTCGCGAAAATAATACGTGGAGTGAAGTGCCGTGGCCGGTTAATAAAAAAGTTATAGAAAGTAAATGGGTCTTTAAAATAAAAAATGAAAATGATTTTAAAGCGCGCTTAGTGGCTCGTGGTTTTCAACAAGAAAGCAGTGATGATTTGTATGATATATATGCCCCAGTGGCAAAATTAACAACATTTAGAATCCTTCTTGTAGTTGCATTTAAGTTATGTAAACCTATTCATCAAATGGATGTACGAAGCGCATTTCTTTATGGAGATATAAATGAGGAGGTATTTATGACCTTGCCAAGTAAAAATAGAGAAAATAGTAAAACTGTTTGCAAACTTAATAAGTCGATTTATGGTTTAAAGAAAAGTCCTAAATGTTGGAATACTACTTTTGATAATTTAATGAAAAGTGAGGGTTATGTTAAATCAGAAAATGATCATTGTTTATGCTCAAAATGTACAAATGATAGTAGATTATATATCTTGATTTATGTTGATGACTTATTAATTTTGGGAACAAACAGACAAGAAGTCAACAATTTAAAAGTTTTGTTGAGTAACAATTTTTGTATGAAAGATTTAGGAATTATCTCTCAGTATTTAGGTATAAATGTTAGACAAAATTTGGATGAGGGATATACTGAATTAAGTCAGGAAAATTATTTAAAGAAAATTTTACAGAAATTCGGCATGCAGGATTGTAAACCTATTAATACCCCGATTGATGTAAATACTGATTATAATTTTAAGAATACAGAAAATGATCCAGACTTACAAAAGCTTTGCAGGCAAATTATTGGAAGCCTAATGCATGCAGTTCAAGGTTGCAGACCAGATTTATGTGAATGTGTTACTCTGTTAAGTAGATATCAAGATAAGGCAAACAATAATCTGCTTAAGGCTTTGAAAAGAGTATTGAGATATGTAAAAGGGTCTCTAGATCTTAAGTTAATATTTAAACCAGATAATATGAATAATTTATGTGGATTTGTAGACTCTGATTGGGGAGGGGACATTTATGATAGAAAATCAACATCTGGTTATGTTTTTAAGTTACTAAATTGTACAATTCTATGGGCAAGTAGAAAACAGCAATGTGTTTCAATATCATCAACAGAGTCAGAGTATATAGCCCTAAGTTTAGCAGTTAGCGAAGCTTGTTGGTTAGTGAAAGTTTTAAAAGATTTTTGTTTATTTGATTTAGATGAACCTATTATAATGTATGAAGATAATCAGTCAGCAATTAAAGTGGCAACTAATCCTGAAAATAATAATAGATTGAAACATGTTGATGTGCGTTTTTATTTTATCAAAGAAAAGATAGATAATGGCTTGGTGAATATCGTTCACATTAAGAGTGAAGACCAATTGGCTGATATGTTTACCAAACCATTAGCTAGAATTAAGTTCGAAAAATTTAGAAAAGATTTAGGATTGCTACCTAAATAGTTTTGTTTTTGTTGTATTGTTACTGCGTTATTTGCTTTGCTATTTAACATTAAAATTAAACTTGTTATTAATAAGTGTAAGAAGAATAAAATAATTTTATTGAAAGGGGGTGTTGGAAACTGACAATAAAACTATTTATTCTTAGGAAAGAGGCCATGACAAATGTCATGTTATTTGTAAAAAAAGAAGAAAACAGTTAGCCTTCAAGTAAGGTAGTAAAACGTGGTTGTATTAGTTTATATGTTAGTAAAATAAAAGTTCAAAATAATAAAACCTGGTTCACGTTATTTGTTTATTCAACAACTTAATTTAACACCAAATCCAACAGAATTCCTAGTATGAATTTAAGACGAAATTTTGTTCCTAACCAAAACCCTAATAGAAATTACTTCCAAAGTAATTTAGACACTAACCCCAAATATACTGTTGAAGAATTGTTTACTAATAACTATGATAATTCTGAAGAGCATGGTATAGAATTATATCAATATGATAATAATATCGAACCATATCAATGCAACAATGATGACAATCAATATATAGACGAATATCATAACGACACATTTAATGATGAACCAAATTTTCAGCCAATGTCTGACCCAAATTTTCAAAAAACCAGCCTTTCAGAAATAACAACATAACAGAAATGAACAATTTTCATAATAACCTTTTGCCCTTTATTGAAATTAAACAACCTAAATTAAAATTATTAATTGATACAGGTAGTTCTATTTCTATAATAAAACGCTCAGTAATCGAAAAATACTATCCAAATTGCATTTATCACAATAATGCAACGTTAACAACTTCTTTCGGAAGCAAAGTGATAAGATATCAAGCATTAATCCCAGCCTTTGCAGAATTTAATTGTAATTATAATATTAATTTCATTCTATATGACTTCCATAACTTCTTTGATAGCGTTATCGGTATTAAAGATTTAGCAACTATGAACTTAAACATAGACCTTGCAAACAAAAGATTAATCGGACAACACGTTGAAATTCCATTCAGATATAGAGAAGCTGATGATATAGAATTTTCATTCTCAGCGAATTCCGGCGAAACAGTAATAAAGAAATTACCAGTCAGTATAGATAACGAATAGATATTTGTAGAACAAAGAACAATAAACAATTTAAATATTTCACCTATGTTAACTGTAGCAAAAGACGGTTTTGCACAAATAGAAATACAAAATTATACAAATAATTGCATATCAGTTACTTTAAATAAACCGCTTAAAGTCAATTCCTTTCAATCCTCAGAATATGAACTTTATAAACTTGAAAATTTCGTTAACGATAATAATATAAAACTCGATAAAAATTTAGGACATTTAATAAGTACTGATCATATGAACACTGAAGAAAGAAAACAAATTACAGCATTGTGTAAACAATTTCCGGATATTTTCTATAAACCACCTCAAATATCAAACATGTGATTAGAACAAAAGACGAAACTCCTATACATACTAAATCTTACAGATATCCTTATGTTCACAAGGAAGAAGTTAAAAAACAAATTTAAGAAATGTTAAACAAAGAGATAATTAGACCCTCTTGTAGTCCTTGGAGTTCTCCTACATGGATTGTAAGTAAGAAAATGGATGCTTCTGGAGTACAAAAATGGCGTATTGTTATCGATTATCGAAAACTAAATGAGAAGACAATAGATGATCGATACCCCCTTCCTAATATCACCGATAAATTAGACAAATTAGGACGTGCTCAATGTTTTAGCACTTTGGATTTAGCGAGCGGATTTTACCAAATTCAAATGAGTGACTGTTCAATTGAAACAACTGCATTTAATGTAGAAGGAGGACATTACGAATTTTTACGAATGCCTATGAGACTAAAAAATTCTCCAAGTACATTCCAACGAGCTATGGATGAAATATTAAAAGATATCAATCATAAAATATGTCTAGTGTACATGGACGATATCATTATTTTCAGCACTAACCTACAAGAACATATTCAAAATCTTAAATTAGTATTTTCAAAATTGCGTCAAGCTCATTTAAAAGTTCAACTAGATAAATGTGAATTTCTTCGCAAAGAAATCGAATTTCTAGGTCATGTGGTTACACCCGAAGGAATAAAACCTAACCCTAAGAAAATAAAAGCAATACAAAATTTCCCAATTCCAAAAACAGCTAAAGATATAAAATCATTTTTAGGATTATTAGGATATTATCGCAAATTCATTAAGAATTTTGCTAAAATCACCAAACCGATGACAGTTTGTTTAAAAAAGGACAAAAGGATAGAACACACAGAAGAATTTGTACAATGTTTTAATACATGTAAAAGTTTATTAATCTCAGAACCAGTGTTAGCTTATCCTGATTTCAGTAAACCATTCGAACTGACTACAGATGCTAGTAAATACGCAATTGGAACTGTCCTTTCACAGGATAATCATCCTATTTCATATGCTAGTAGGACATTGAACTCAGCCGAAATTAATTACTCTACAATCGCAAAAGAATTGTTAAGTATTGTATGGGCATGTAAATTCTTTCGTCCATATATTTTTGGTAGAAAATTTACAATATTGTAACGGGATAACCGATTAGGAAAAGGACCTTTACGTGAAAGACTATTTTCAGGTTATTTGTTCTGGAATGTTGTCTCTCTTTCTAGTATATAATTAAGTTCGATTTATGTTTCACGTTCATTCTAGAATGTTCTTTTGTTTTATATAAGGGGATGTATAGATATTTAAGGGGAGTTCAAATAATAGTTCATTGTATTGTCAGTTTAAACGTTAACCAGCAGAGTTCTGTGTATCTTAACAATTTTGTGAATAAATTGTGTTAAAGTCCCTATAAAGGTTTCAAATTGGTGTCAGGTGTGGGGTGAAGATACAAGAATGCCTGGAAAGAAGATAAATAAATTATTGGTGGTTGAGCTCAGAAGAGAGCTTGAAGAATTGGAGTTGGAAACCACTGGGACCAAATCTGTATTGTTGAATAGGCTCCGTGAATACTACCTAAATAATAATTTGGACCCTGACGTTGTAGAGTTCGATGACCCGGTTCAAAAAGCAATTTCTGAACTATCACAACGAATGACGATAAGAAGCAGTCAGATAAGAAGCCAGCGCGAAGAGATGTATCAGCTATCACAACGGATGTCTACCCTACCAGAAGAGTTATCCATTTCCTGCTCGCAGCAAATATCGCATCTGCGCTTTGAAATCTGCAGTCTTCGTGATGAACAAAATCAACAAGTTGCCAACTTGCGGGACGAGCAAAATCAGCAAGTGGCCAACTTGCGAGAGGAGATCAACCAGCAAATACAGTCCGAAATAAGAAAGCTTCAACAAGAACAGGAAGCTTGTCGTCGAAACCAAACCATCCACCACGGCGACGGAGATGCAGAGAGGACGGAAACCTGCCACGAAGACGTCAAACGACGAGGAAACGGGGAGGCGACCCAGGTACTAACGACGATGAAACCCCCGACCTTCGACGGGAAGACTTCCTGGCCAAATTACCTAAAACAATTCGACGCAGCGGCCAGAGCAAATGGATGGTCATCCCAGGAGAAGGCATTGTCCCTAACCATAGCTTTGCGAGGCGAGGCTTTAGACGTCCTACATTCATTGACACCGGATGAAGCTGATAATTTCGGGTTATTGGTCAATCGTCTAGAGATGCGTTATGGCCAAACTCATCTACAACCGGTATACCGAATGCAGTTAAAGAGCCGAAAGCAGAAAAATAGAGAGACTATCCAGGAGTTTTAAGCAAAAGTGGCCGAAATCTCTTGTGGACGCCTTGACCATTGCCCTTGAGTTTGATGCGAAGACGGAGGCTTCACGTGGAGTTGCTCGACTAAGGGAAGTCACCGGTAACTACGACCATGCCGTTCATTCCGTTAGCGACGTCGAAGCGGTAGTGGAGAGGTTAATGACGTTGTCTCCAAGAAGACGGCGCCCGGTGAGGTGTTGGAACTGCGGAGAACTAGGCCATGTAAGAAATGCTTGCCCCCAAAAAGAAAAATCCTTTGCTGAAGTCCCTTAGCAGCAGGAAAACTAGAACGGGTCGACTCCTGGAGGGCGACATCGACCCCAAACA
This sequence comes from Altica lythri, assembly GCA_964028335.1. Taxonomy (NCBI): domain Eukaryota; kingdom Metazoa; phylum Arthropoda; class Insecta; order Coleoptera; family Chrysomelidae; genus Altica; species Altica lythri. The sequence continues at coordinate 9,661,551 of OZ034806.1, read as the reverse complement.
TTCCCGAAGCCCCTCACACCATTAAATTGGCAACTCTGCGACATCACGTGGACAGCTTGTATGTAGATGGACTCATTGATGGGAAGAACTTTATCATGCTGGTAGACACTGGAGCTACAAAAACTATCGTCCGACCATCCATCATTATGCAAAAGAAGATGTTACCTACCAGTTGGAGACTGCGTACCGCTACCGGAGAATCTGCTAGAGTTTACGGTGAGATGCAGGCGACGCTACAGTTTGGTTCAACTTCTCTTGTCCACTCGGTGCTGGTGGCTGACGTTTATGAAGATGTTGTTCTGGATGTTATGCTCCACTGTGGTTTTCATTTGGATCTTCGCCGACGTATCCTTCGTACTGGTAATGAGGAAATATTCCTGCATCGAAAACAAGCTAAGGATGCCTCGATTAAGCTAATCGATGATATCGAACTTCCGGCGAGCTGCGAATGTGTCGTAACAGCCCGGTTGGATGGACTGGAGCCAGATGGAGCCCCAGCCATGATAGAGCCAAAGAACCATGACTATGAATTGGGAAAAGGACTCCTTGTGGGTAAGACTCTTGTTAGATCCGCCAAAGAGGTACCTATCCGAGTTATCAACTTGAACGATCATCCAGTTCTTCTCCGAAAGGACACGGAAATGGGAAGTTTAGAACCAGTAACGGCCATTATTCACAAGGTAAACGTTACGGAAACAGATGAGACCAACAAAATCGAACAATTAATGAAAAAATTAGATCCCTCTTTGTCAAAATTTCTTGTCACAGGTAAGAAATCTACTTTACCGTTATAAACCTGTATTTGGTTCTAAAAGTAAACTTGGAAGAACTGATGTTGTCCAACATAAAATTGATGCTGGCGATGCATGTCCGATTCGACAGGTACCCTGACGGCTGCCTCAAGTTAAGAAGAAAGAAGCGGACAGAGCCCTTAAAGAAATGATTCAAAATGGCATAGTCGAACCATCCAGTAGTCCGTGGGTTTCTCCTGTGGTATTAATGCGAAAGAAAGACGGATCAATCCGGTTTTGTGTCGACTATCGAAAGCTTAATGATGTCACTAAGAAAGACAGTTATGCCCTGCCAAGGATTGATGATGCCCTTGTTGCATTGGCAGGTTCCACTTTGTTTTCTACCTTGGACCTTAAAAGCGGATACTGGCAGGTTAAAATGAATCCTGCAGACAAAGAAAAGACTGCATTTACCAGTGGATCAGGGCTATGACAATTCACGGTCCTTCCGTTTGGCCTCTGTAATGCTCCTGCGACGTTTGAACGGCTAATGGAAAACATCCTCCGGGGTTTGTCATGGAAAACTTGTCTAGTTTATCTGGATGACATCATCATAATGGGCAAGACCTTTAAGGAACATTTATCTAACCTAGAACTTGTTCCAGAGACAGGTTAACTATTTAGGACATAACGTAAGCAAGGATGGCGTTGATGTAGACCCCGCTAAGATTCAAGCCGTTCAAGAGTGGCCTATCCCTATCGACAAACATCGGCTGCGAAGTTTCTTGGGTCTTTGTTCCTATTATCGACGGTATGTCAAGAATTTTGGAGACATAGCCAAACCCTTGACTCGTTTGACAGAACAAGACAAGTCCTTCTGTTGGGATGAGGAATGTCAAAAGGCTTTTGAACTATTAAAGAAACAGCTGACGTCTGCCCCTATTCTTGCTTATCCACTTCCTGACGGTAAGCTTATTCTGGATACCGACGCCAGCAATGTGGGAATTGAAGCCGTCTTGTCACAGCTACAAGATGGTAAAGAAAGAGTAGTTGGATACTTCAGCAAAAATTTATCGAAAGCTGAAAAGAACTACTCTGTTACTCGGCGGGAACTCTTAGCAGTTGTAAAATCCCTCGAGCACTTTTATAAATATCTGTATGGCAGAAAATTCCTAATTAGAACAGACCATGCCAGTTTAAAGTGGCTACTTAACTTTAGGAACCCAGAAGGACAGCTAGCAAGATGGCTCGAAAAACTGCAGGAATATGATATTGAAATCGAGCACAGACCTGGAGCAAGACACCGTTAAGCTGATGCACTTTCTAGAAGGTCATGTCGACCTGATTGCCCCCATTGTACCCGCATGGAGCAGAACGAGGAAAAACTTGCATTAGTTAAGGTTGTGCCAGAAGACGAGAGTTCTATGCTGGAGGAGCAACAAGTAAACGATCCCGTTCTGAAAAAGATTCGGGAATGGAAGAGAATGGACCGTCGTCCGTTGTGGGCCCAATATGCTTTAAAAGCATATTGGGCCCAATGGAATTCTTTAATTTTGGACGGTGGGCTCCTTCAAAGACTTGTAGAAAATTCCGAGGGCACAGAAACAAGGAAACAAATAGTGGTCCCAAGAATTGCTGTACCAGAAATTATAAAACAGATACATAATGATAGTTCTGGAGGACATCTGGATATCACGAAAACGCTGCAAAAGGTCCGAGATAGATTTTACTGGGTAAACTGCACTAACGATGTTAAAGATTGGTGCCGAAAATGTACCACATGTGATGCCAGTAATGGTCCGCATCGAAAACCGAAGGCGGAAATGCAGCAATACCTGGTCGGAAGTCCTTTTGAAAGAATCGCAGTAGATGTATTGGGGCCGCTTCCACAAAGCGATGTAGGAAATAAGTACATCTTTGTTGTAATGGACTACTTCACTAAATGGGTTGAAGCCTACACAGTCCCCAATCAGGAAGCCACCACTTTGGCAGGTATATTAGTTGAAGAATTCATAAGCCGTTTTGGAGTACCTCTAGAATTACATTCAGACCAAGGGAGAAATTTTGAGAGCAAGCTGTTTCAAGAAGTTTGCCAAAGATTAGGCATCCACAACACGAGAACCACAGCGATGCACCCTCAGTCTGATGGAATGGTGGAACGAATGAATTGGACCATAACCAACTAACTGTCAAAAGTGGTGTCAGAGTATCAGAGGTATTGGGATCGACATATTCCGCTATTTCTAATGGCCATTCGATCGGCCATTAACGAATCAACAGGCCAAACGCCTGCAAAGGTCCTGTTCGGTAGAGAAATGAGGCTACCATGTGACTTGGTGTTTGGCTTTAAACCTGGTGAAGTGGCCCGTGAAGAATATGTCACCGATCTTTAAAATCGAATGGAGAATATTCACAACTTGGTGCGTGGGAAACTTAAATTATCTAGTGATCGGATGAAAAGGTACCATGACACGCGGACAATGTAAAAGAGTTACCAAGTGGGGGATTTAGTCTGGCTCTATAACCCCCGTCGGCGTCGAGGCATTTGCCCCAAATTACAGAAAAACTGGGAAGGTCCATACACCATCAAGAAAAAGATTAACGATGTCATATATCGGATCGTGAAAATCCCCAGAGGGAAACCCGTCGTGGTCTATCATGATCGGTTGGCGTCTTACCAGGGAAACCACAGTGGAGATGTGCAGCAGCTCCAAGAATATGGTTTAGCTGGTTCAAGGAATGTGCGGGATTTAGACAATAACATTTCAGGAGGAATGAATCTAAGGAGGGGGCAGTGTAACGGGATAACCGATTAGGAAAAGGACCTTTACGTGAAAAACTATTTTCAGGTTATTTGTTCTGGAATGTTCTCTCTCTTTCTAGTATATAATTACGTTCGATTTATGTTTCGCGTTCATTCCAGAATGTTCTTTTGTTTTATATAAGGGGATGTTATGGAGGGTAGAGGTAAGGAGAATTCACTCTTATGAGGCAAAAGCTTCAAAAGTGTCCGTCCAAAAGCGTAAAATTTTGTTTTACGCGGTTGCCGAAGCTGGCGCTGTTAAGCAATAATTCCATGATCTAAATATAACCATTTTAAACCGACTGAAATATGCAAAAATTAATAAAGTCTAACCTTTCACCCTGGTCCCTGGTCTAACCTAAAAATTAACGTGACACGTTGTTGATATTAGATTGTAATATTATTAAAAATTAAAATGGTACAATTTTGTGTAATTGAAAATTGTTCGACAACAAGATTGTGGTCGGTAGGAAATGCTGTTCATTGACATTTACCTCATAGAAAGATTCTTCAACCAAATGCATTGCGAACTATTGAACATCATATTATAAAAATTAATTCAGGTGATAAAATATCTTCACCCTACCAAATTTTTAATTATTTAAAATCTGTGGAGAAGTGGTCAATGCGTGTTGGCACAGAAATTAGCAGTCGAAAGTAATACAACTATAATTTTTTTGTAATATTAGGTTTCCTGTAAATTTTTAGATTCGCAAGAGTATGGAAAGGCGTTGTAATAATTGGTGATGAGATTTACCGCAATAATGTAAGTCGTCCTTGATGTCAATCTTGAAGAGTTTCAAGAGTTAGTTTGTAACCGTGCTGGAGTCTATACATAAATGTACAAAGATAAATACAGAAACTGCATTATTACTATTACTATTATTATATTAATTATATTAATTTTTTATCACGAAATAAATATTTTTGCAATTTAAAAAAGTTCCTTAAATTAAAAAAAAATTGATCCAATAACTATTGGTTCGGTTTTTTCTTGTTTATATAATTAAATTTCTTTTTACGTACCGTTGGCCGAAAAAATGACACAGAGCATACATTATTCGATATTTTCTTTTTCGTTTTGCGACTATTTGAACAATTTTTAATAACACAAGATTTCACCATTTTAACTTATAACAATATTAAAATCCAATCATATATCAATCTATACTTCGTGATATATCATATCAACAATCTGTCACGTTAATTTTTAGGGTAAGACTTCATTAATTTTCGCATATTTCAGTCGGTTTAAAATCGCTATATTCAGATCATGCAATTATTGCTTAACAGCGCCCGCTTCGACAACCTAGTAAAACAAAATTTTACGCTTTTGGACGGACACTTTTTATATACAGACTGAGTTCTCCTTACCTCTACCCTCCATAGGGGATGTATAGATAGTTAAGGGGAGTTCAAATAATAGTTTATTGTATTGTCAGTTTAAACGTTAACCAGCAGAGTTCTGTGTATATTAACAATTTTGTGAATAAATTGTGTTAAAGTCCCCATAAGTGTTTCAATATTTTTAGATTATCGTCCTCTCCAATGGTTATTTGCATTAAAAGAACCAAATTCTCGGTTAGTACGTTGGAGATTAAAAGTAGAAGAATTCGATTACGAAGTAAAATATTTAAAAGGAAAAAGTAACAAGGCAGCAGATGCTTTATCTCGCTACCCAAACCTAGATACAATGGAAACAGAGTCTTTAGATGTAAATCTAGGAGACATTGATGATATCATACAGAAAGAATTAGAAGTAATGGATCAAGAAAATACACCTTTATTAGAATTAGATATTTCTGACCTTTCAAAAATATTTGAAGAAAATCAACCTAAACAAAAAATAAATGTAATATCTGAAACACGGATTAAACCACCTACCACAAGAACAAAGAGAAAGAAACAGATTTAGAGACTATTCATTCATCTAAAGAGAATCCTATATTTTCAATACCTATTACAGAAAGACCATTAAACCTATATAAAAACCAAATCTATTTTACCTGTGGTGATACCAATAAAATACTGATAGATCGACAAAAAGTTTTTGAAAATAAAAGATTATATGTTACTCTTCCAAAATTAAATCTTGAAACAAGTATAATAAACTTTATTAAGAAATATATCGATCCAAGACAAAATTATGCGTTATATTTTCCTTATCAAAATTTATCGCATCTATTTACAGTGACACTTCAAAATACTTTCAAACATTCCTCTTACAAATTTATTCAATGTACAAAAGTACTTAATGATATTCATTTAATAGACAAACAAAAGGAAAAAATAGAATACCACCATATATTTAAATCAGGACATCGTGGCATAAATGAAGTCCAAAAATCATTAAGTTCTCGATATTATTGGCCGAAAATAAACGAAGATATTGAAAACTTTATTAACAATTGTGAAACTTGTTTAAAGAATAAATATGACAGGAATCCTCCTATAATTAAATTTAATTTAAATCCTACAGCCTCTAAGCCATTTGAACATATCCACATGGATTGTTTTAAAATTGCAAACCGATCATATTTGACTATTATAGATTCTTTCTCAAGATATGGACAAGCTTATCCATTAAATAGCTTGACAGGTGTTTCAATTTTCGATAACCTCATGAGTTTCATAACACACCATGGTTTACCCCAAAAGATTACAACTGATAGTGGTACAGAATTTAAGAATTATGATTTAGAAGACTTTTGTAAACTCCATCACATTGAAATACATTATACAACATTCAAAAATAGCAATTCCAATTCACCTGTAGAAAGATTCCACTCAAGTATTATTGAACACTATAGGTGCATAGCTGAAGAAAACAAAGAATTAACTCCTGATCAAATTATCAAACATTCACTTTTGAGCTATAATAACTCTATACATCGGTAACTAAATTCACACCATTTGAAATAATTAAAGGACATATTGATAACCCTGATCCATTTGATGTTGATGATCATTTAGTCATTTCAACCTATGTACAAAATCATAAACAGACAAGTAAAGAACTATACAAGAAAGTAAAAGAAAGAAATGAAAAGACAAAAGATAAAATCATTACCAAATTAAATGAAAAAAGATCTGATCCCCCAGACTATTCTAAAGAAGAAATTGTCTATGTGAAAACTAAAGCAAGAGATAAAAAATCACCAAAATTTAGGAAGACCTGATTAATTAGAGACAAAGGTATCCTAATTAAAACCGACAAAGGAACTTATCACAAAAATATATCAAGAAAACCGAGATCTAATAAAAAAATCTTGTTACAAGATACAGATGAAGCTGAACCTCCTGATGACTCTGTACCTGTTGCTTCATGTTTATGAAACAGCGAAAGCAGAAGATATTAAAATCACTAAGTTAGAAAATCTTTTACTTCCTATACAATTAGGAAACGCTAGACTAGTTTATAGTAAATATACCTTTTTACATTACGTAGATTTAGGCGCTTTGATTAAACAAGTAAATGCTTTAATAACTCATTTTAATGTTATAAAAAACAGTATAAAGCATGTAAATATAACAAATCCAGTGCCTTATCATGGATTATCTCAAACAATGTTATTAAGAACTAATTATTTAATTGAGACTGTGCAAAAAAATCGAAAATTTATATCTCCATATTCGGAATAAAAGAGGTTTAATTAATTTCATTGGAAAAGCAAATAAGTGGCTCTTTGGATCCCTTGATTCAGATGATGAAGAAAGATATAATCAAGCTACTCGTTTATTGCAGGAAAATCAAAAGAGTATCATTCATGAAACTAATTTACAAATTTCATTGCAAAAGAAACTAATAGATCATTATAACAAACCAATTTCAATTTTAAGTAAAAATCAAGAAAAATTTAATAATGATTTAGGAAAAATCAGTGCCTCTATTTATATCTTCAAAGTTACCTAAGTTTTCAAGGCATATTAAGTCAAATCAATTTAGATTGTCAATCTAGACAATTTAGAAAATGCTATATTGTTTTCAAAATAAAATACATTACATGGCTCAATTATTTCCAGCTCAGAAATCTTGAGTATGATTAGTTATTTACATAAATTATACAATGAAGATACAATCCCAAAATTTAAAAATATATTAACTTATTATCAGTTTTTAGGAACGCAGGTATCAATTTCTGAATCAACTTTAATTTTTGCGATACATGTACCATTATTAAAATCCGAAACTTTTGAATTTTATCATTTATATCCAATAATTCAAAACCATAAAATGTATAGGTACCCCTTCTTACCCCTATTTGGCACAAGAACATGAAAAGATTCAATTTGAAAAAGAAGAATGTCCAATGTTAGAGAATAATTACTATTGTCAACAAAACTTCATTCCTCCAGATAATTGTACCTTATTTTTGCTTCAAGGCAATACTCCTGAAAATTGCCATATTTTGGAAATAAACATACAAGAAATAATTACACAACAAGTAACACGAGACGAAATCATAGTCATACCATCTGAACCAGAAAGACTCTTCTCTAAATTTAAAACCAAACAATATTTTGAAGTTGCAGAACCAACTCTAATAAAAATTCCTAAATCATGTGAAATATGGGTCAAAAAAAAAAAGAAATATATCAACAACATTCAATTAACTGCAGGAAAACCGTTTATTTTACCAAAATTAGAAGATTATAAAATAAAATCTAAGAAAAATTATCAAATATCCAACATGTCAAGGATCGACTTTGAAGAACTTCATGAAATCAATGAATTTTCCAAAAATCTAAAACCAATTCAGCAAACTGCAAATACCCAAATTAACACTTCAGTGCTTTGGACGTTATTAAGTATAGTTGCTTTAATTGTATTTACTGGGGCCGTATTTATCTGCAGAAACAAATTCAATAAGTGCAAGAAGAATAAAAAGAAAATTTAACAGAAGTCATGGAACTTCAAGACAATCCTTTGGAATCCACTTCGAAAAATAAATCCATATTTTTCGAATCTTAAGAAGGGAGGAGTTACATCTTGGCAATTCCCTATTTTATAAGAGTGAGCAATAGATAAGATAGGTTATAAATATAGGTTCCTTGCATTGTATAATTACTCTCTAGTTTGCTTTTATACTGTTTAGTTTAACTATTGTTCAAATAATTTTTTTTTAAAAATAGAAAAGTTTTTGAAAAATATAAAATTAAGATTTTTATTTTATTTATACTTTTTTTTATTTTATTGATAAACTGGTTTTACCCTATTTTTGTTTACTTTTAACCTTTTTTTATGTACCTCAATAACTATTTACATTCCTATTTTCTAATATCTTATATATACCTTTATAAACTGGTTCTAATTTAGAACTAGTCTCATCTACAAGTAAAACATTGTCACCTACTTTATAGTGCCTTAGCATGGCTGAGTTATCATATTTAATTTTTCTTTTTGTTTTCGATGCAATTAAATTTTTTCTTGCATCATTTAATGCTGATTGTAACCTATATTTTATTTCTAATGAGTAATCGCTAAAATTATATAAAGGTTCAATTTTTTCCATTAAGTTAGATGGTAAAATGCAACTTTTTCCAAAAACCAGCTCATAAGGCGTGTAGCCTGTTGCTGAATGAACCGACGTATTATAAGAAAAACACCAAAAAGGTATCCAAGAACTCCAAGATTCGTTATGCTTAGAAATTTGGATTCTTAGGTGTTTATGAGTATTTTCTAAAGCTCCGATTGTTTCGTGGTGATAAGCTGTAGAGTTAAGTTTGTTAATTTTCAATAATTTACAAATTTCGGTTAATACATTTGCCATGAATTCCGTACCCTGGTCTGTAACAACCTATCTTGGAATTCCATAACGTAAAATGAAATTTTCCAAAAATGATTTAGCCACAGTGTTGGCTTCCCTGTTTTGAATAACATAACCTTCTACATATTTACTTAATTCACATTGTAATGTTAATATAAATTTATTATTATCAGAGTCTTTTTCTAAAGGGCCTACGAGATCTAGAAAAACCGTTTCAAATGCAGCATATGCTGTGGTTGTAATAACTAAAGGTTGTTTAGAGTGTGTAGTATGCTTGCATTTTTGGCGGTCTTCACAACGACTAACAAATTTTTCTATATCTCTTTTTAAACCTATCCAGAAATATTTTTTTTTATGTTGTTGTACATGCGGGTTATACCTGCATGACCACCTGTTGGTAACATGTGAAAGTCATTTAAGATTATTTGTTGCAAATCTTTATCTTTTATACATTGTTTATCTTGTAGTATGCATACCTTAATTTCATTTTCTTTAAATATATTATTTTCCATAAATAATTTATTAATAACTGGCCAGTTAAATTTATTTTTTAGTAACAGTAATTCTGATATTTTATTTTGTGCACACGTATTTATCAAGTCTTTCAACGACGCATCGAATGCTAACGCTGATAAAGAATCTTGATTTAAGTAAATAATATTTTCATCGTTAAACAATATATTTTTTGTTGTATAAAATTGAGGATCTTTTCTGCCTATTTCATGAATTTTTTTTTCCTATATTCAACGCTATCACAAGGTCGTTTCAATAATTCTACAACGTCAGGTTGATCAGGCCTCACATTACAAGAATTATCTACTTCTTGCTTGAATTTTGCTGATTGCGCTCTAGTCATTACAAACATTTTTTGATTTTTCTTTTCCGACATGTTTTTTAAATCATCTGAAGTAATTTCTATGCGAGACAATGCGTCTGCAGTGACGTTTTCTTAACCTTTTACATAAATTACATTAAAATCGTATTCTTCAATTTTTAATCTACATTTAGTTAACAGACTGGACGGATTTGCCATGCCGAATAAATAAATTAAAGGTCTGTGGTCGGTAAGTATAGTAAACTCTCTATTATAGAGATATGGTCTAAATTTGGTAATAGTCCAGACTATAGCTAGTAATTCTCTCTCAATTACCGCGTAATTTCTTTCTGCTGAATTAAGTGTTCTACTAGCATACGCTACTGGTTTATCGTTGCCATTAGATAATGTAGCCCCAAGTGCTATTCCCGAGGCATCTGTTCTTAATATAAATTTATTTTGTTCCGAAAAATCGGGAATTCTAAAATCGGGGGACTTACTAAAGCTGATTTCAAGTTGTCAAAAGAACATTGGCATTCCTTCCACCAATTAAAGGTTACTCATTTTTTTGATAACCTATTGAGAGGCGCCGCTAATTCAGCAAAAATTTTTATGAATTTCCGGTAATAGTTCGCAAATGCCACAAACCGCTTAGTTTCATTGGAGTTTTTAGGTATAGGGTAATTTATCATTACACTTATTTTTTCGGGATATCTGGCGAAACGCCCTTTTCTGAGATTTCATGGCCTAAATACAATAACTCCTTCTTTAAAAATTCACATTTTTCAGGATTTAGCTTAAGGTTGACTTTGCGTAACCTTTCTAATACTTTGATTAAATTTTTGTTATGTTCATTGAGATTATTACCGAATACTATTGTAACCTTAAAAGTACCCTAGGCTAGCTCCTGAGGGTCGTGGCTTCCTTCTGTGTTTTTGCTTAATTCCCCCCAAACAAGTATTTAAGGGCGCCAAGTACAGACACACAAATAAAATTAGAAAGATCAGTTTAAAATGGTTGTATTACTTCAAAAGAGATTAGTAATTTAATTAATTATTTCTCTTATCTTGGTTTGGTTCCGATGGCTTCTGACGGAGTTTTGATCCAGTGGAGTGGAGCAGTAGGAAGGATGGGGTACCTTCCTAGGAACTTCTAGACGGTTTTTCACACGACGTGGAAACGGAACAACAAAACGGAATGGAATTTCCCTGTAGGAACTTCTTGTCAATTTTCCTACGACGTGGAATCGGAACAGCAACGGAATGGAATACCCCTCTAGAATCTACTTGTCGGAATCTCACACGTCTTGGAACGGACGAGCTGTCGGAACGGAATACTCCTCAAGGACTTCTAGTCAGATTTTCTATCGACGTGGAACGGAACAGCAAAATGGCGTCGGTTTCACAGAATGACGTCGAACTGCGAAATTTTTTCAGATAGCAATTTGTTGGTCCTTAATAGGGCCCTTCTTATAGTTGGCAATAACTCTATTAATAAAATTGGAATCAAAACTCCGACTTTTAAATAATATTTTTCGAACACAATCGCTATACGTCTCTCCAAATTTCGAAAAAAAATTAATTACCTTTCATGTAAAAATATTAAAATAACACAAAAACTGACTTTGAACAATAACGATTGTATTTGAAAATTTAAATGTTAGTAAAAATACATAAGATATTATATTAACCGCATTTTGGATTATTTTTAACTAATTAAATTAAAACCAAGGCAAAATGTTACTCACCGGAACAGAAGGGCAAAGATAGTCGGGAAAACTCTGAATTTATTCAAATTCAACGATAAAATGAACGAAATAAAATCACAAACTCTTGACGAAAACCATTCTCTCATTCCGAATTACCTATCCCCTCTCGTATCAACGCGATAGCAATAGATAAATTAAAAATATTTATAGTCCAGACGGAATGTTCGAAAACCAACGATACAATCGTTACACTATAAGATCATCAAGATAAATAAAACATGATTCATGATTGAGTCCCGACATAGCTAACGTCATAGCTCTAGAGAAACCATTTGGAGAAATTTTTAGCCCCATTGGTAAAATCTATTCATTTGATATTGTGCTGTCTGTTGTAAATGCAGTAAAAGCAGGTCTAGATTCAGGATCTAATTCTATTTGATAGTATCCTTGATACAAGTCTAAATGTGAAAAATAAGTTGCCCCTGATAAAGAATCTAATATTTCATCAATACAAGGTAACGGAAATCTATCACATCACATTCAATTTTGTTATTAAGCTGCCTATAATCTACAACCACTCTCCATTTATTTTACTGATTGGACCCTTTTTTCTTTACTATTAAAAGAGGAGATGATCACTCTGACGTGGCCGGCTCTATAATACTTTGTTTTATCATTCTATCTATCTGATTGTTTATCTCATTCTTTTGTGAATACGGTAACCTGTAAGGCTTTACATACGAAGGCGTTACTCCGGATTTTAAATGAATTTTTTGCTGACATATATTAGAAACTGTAAAGGGATCATTTTTAAGATAAAATGTGTCTGCATATTTCGCACAAATTTTTTCTATTGACAATTTTTCTTCTCTGTTAAGAGATTTTGTATTAATTTTATTTAATACCCTTTCTACTCTGTCTACAGTGATAGGTATTTTCTCAAATGACTACGTATTATAATAACATAATCGTTCAATTTTTGGTTAAAAATTCTTTAATGTAATTTCTTTATCATTCGTATTTAAAATGCGTATTGGAATTTTATTTTCAAATGGCTTTACTATTGTACTAGCGATTAATACACCTTTACAAATTTAGTCTGCCAATGCAATGTATTCCTCTAAATGTTGTACTCTAAAATATTTTACGATTTTGCACCTAGCAGGAATAATAGTATACTCGTCATAATCGGAATATACCGGTATTTTTATTTGTTCGTTATCTATTAAAAGTGATAGAAAAAAATTTTCGTAGTTTATATTCGCTTTATATTTAAGAAAAATATCTTGTCCAATTACACCATCAATTTCACTTGAGAACTCATTTAATATTGAAAATTCATGAGTAAGCTTATATCCGTTATGTAGGTCAAAATTAATATTACAAGTTCCAACTGTATATGCTGATCCATACCTTATTTAGAACCCAATGATATTCTAAACTTTCTTAGGAAGATAGGACTAGAAGAGCTGCTATAAGTCTAAGGAATCATCAGAAATATAGCAAGAAAAGGGGGAAACAATAGATCTTCTAGGTCGCAGGTGTATCTGTCACCCCTAACACCATACATACATACATACATACATACATACATACATACATACATACATACATGCTGATCCAGCAATTACATTTATTTTTATTGTTCTATTCTTATTTATATTTTTATGATTTTCTATACATCTACTAAAAATTACACTCAGTGACGCACCCGTGTTAATTAATAATCTTAATTCTTTATTACACTAACCTACTGTAATAAAATTTAATCCATTCATATTAAATAACCTCTCTAACTTAGTGTTCACGAAAAAACTGCCTATTTTCTACACTCTCCATTGGTTGACTGTTATTATGAGAGTTCTGGTTAGTCATACTATAGCTATGATGTTTTGTCCAGAACCCGTAAACTCTGGCGCTCCCCGAGTTCCTCTGTATAAATTATTATGGTTTCGTCTGTATGAATTATTATTACTACTGCAACTATTTCTATATGTATTATTGTGATTTGCTAAATTATTATCTCTATTATTTCTTGATTTAAAGTTATATCTATTATTTTTAAAATAATTGTTTCTACCCTGATTATTAAAAGTATTACCTCGTCTAATATGTGAATTACCGCGCATGTGAAAAACTTTTGAAGGACTTGAATTTCTAATTGTTTCTTCGTCCCTAGCTCCTCCAATAGCGCTAGCTAGACTACTGTAATTCCTAGACTTAATAATTGTTTTAATCTGGTCATCTTTAAGTCCATTAGTAAACACGGTAATAGCTATTTTCTCATTTACAACTGTCAGAGACCTTTCCAAAAGACTATTACCTTCTGCTTGAACTATGGATAAATTTACCATTAAATCTTCTACTTTTTTTCCGAATGTTTCTATAGATTTATTGTTTTGAAGTAACTTATGTAACTCTACCGATAGTGCCGCTACTGACTTTTTAGTAATTAGCTTATCTTTAATACTTTTTATAAGTTCTTCATTAGAAACATAATTTTGATTTAATCCGAGCTTTGAACTTTGAGACAATCTTGCTTTTAAGACATATTTTGTTAAAGCATTTTTACCATCTTCATCTAAGAAACTATCATATAACTCAATTGCATCGATTAGTAATTTTATGGTTGATTCAGTATCATCCATAAGCGGAACTAAGCTAGAGGCCGTTTTTAAATTAAATGTTTCGCAAGTTATGGAACGAAACCTGCCGACTATACACAATACAAAACCGCTGACAATACTTTTAATCCAATATTATAAATTATAGTAAACTTGTAAAATAAAATTAGATCTTTGTTAACTTTCAAGTAATAAAGTCTCTTGTGTAATTTTAAATTGTTTTTAAAAAGTCGTTTTTTTTGTTTCAAAAGTTAATTGGCGCAGTCAGTAGGATATTTCGGGAGTTGCACGTATAGAACGAGCTAACTTTTCGTCTTAACGATTAACCGAAATCCGAAAATTTTGGTGGAAAACTGTAAATTCGAGAGAATATCGAGTTGTGAATTGTTTATCGGTTCGAGTGAATATCGAATTCGCGTGGACAGTTCCAGTTGGACATCAAAAGCAGAAAAACGAAGAAACTAGCAAATTACACAACCTGGGATAGGAAGACACATCGTCCAATCCTATAGGAACTACGTAGTATAGGATAAAAACAACAGTTTAATTGTAAGTGCTTGCTTATTTGTATTTCCTTTACATTTACCCCATTTTTCCGAAGATAGTAGTATAATTTATGAGTGAACACGATTTAGAAAATTTAGCAGACTTGTTAGAAAATAGATTAAAGCTAGATAATAGAAAAAATTAGCCGAGTATTTCAGAAAATAATATAAGTAATTTGTAAAATAACAAAGAATATTTAAATAATACAATGACTACTGCATCCGTAAATTATCAGTTACTTAAACTATACTTAGATTCAATTCCTGCTTTTGATGGTAATCCGCATACATTAACAATTTTTGTTGGAAATTGTGAAAGTCTTATTTCAGTATTTGCAAGTAACACTGATATTGCTTTAAATACATTTCTGTTAAAAGCCATAGTTGGAAAGCTCACAGGACGAGCCCAAATATTAATCGGGTCACGTACAGATTTTAAGACATGGGCTGAAGTAAAAGAAGCCTTAAATTTAAGTTTCGGAGATCAACGCAACATTAATTGTTTGGTCCAAGACCTTATAAATTTAAGACCTCTTAAAAATGAGTCTCCCTACTATTTTGGTATGAGATGCCAAGATTTTAGGAGTCTAATTATTTCAAGATTAAATACTTTAAATATAATTGATAATGAAAGGACAATTCAACTTAAAAATTATAATGATTTGGCACTAAAAACATTTATTAGAGGCCTTCCATTACCACTACAAACTAACGTTAGATTAAGATCCCCTGATAGCTTAGAAAAAGCTATGAGTTTAGTAATAGAGGAAGAAAACTTTCTATACTCAACTCAAAGAACAAATAATCTTAATTCAAATGCATCGTTTAAACCTAGTTTTAGAATAACCCCTTCTAAGAATCCCAATCATCGAAGTTATCCAACTTTTACCCCCAATTTTAACAACGTCAACTCATTTCAACCCCCTTAACAATTTTATCCCCAATTTCAACCCAACCAAGTAACAAGACCTAACTTTTATAATTTTTCTCAACCAAAACCAGTTTTTCCAAACAATAGTAATAACTTCCCAAATTGGAGACCAAATAATAATTTTCCAACCCAACGTCACCCCTTTTTCCAAAATCAAAATAATAATTCAAACCAGAAATTTCAATAACCACTTTCAAAATAACCGTCCGAACACTTCCCAAAATTTTAAACCTGAACCAATGGATACTTCTTCAGGTAATACAAGAAATTCAAAAATCCAACCCAAACCAAACTTTATCTCAACTGAATTGTATGATCAAATGATTAATGACAATAATCAAAATCCAGAATTCGAAAATCCATTCGACAATCAAAATTTTTATCACGATGAAACGTACACTGAACCGTGTTACGAATATCAAGACGAAACTCAATACCTACAAGACAATTATTATAATCCAACACATGTAAACGATAACGCCAACGATAACATATACTCGGAATCAAGCGAAACAAAAATTTACCATACATCGAAATTCCAGAAATTAATGCAAAGTTTTTAATTGACACCGGAAGTTCAAAATCTTTAATTAACCCAGATTTAGCTTACAAGTTTTATCAAAAATTTATTTTAAATGAAAACTTTAACATTCAAACTGCACATGATATTTTATATCATGTTAAAGTTGCTTATATTCCACTATTTTCAATTTTTAATCAACCAGAGTTTCATAAATTCTATTTATTTAAATTCAGCAACAGATTTGACGGAATTATAGGTGTAGATTTACTTAAACAATTAGACGCAAATATAAATGTTAACAAAAATTTAATAGAAACCCCAAATGCCATAATACCACTAATTTTAGATTTAGAAGTTAAAAATAAAAATATTAAAAATTATACTATAACCATACCAGGCCGTTGTAAAAAGGTAGTCAAGATACCAGTCAACTTAAAAAATGGATTAGGTATAATTGATTATCAAAATTTTGGAAATGGGCTTGAAATGCCAAAAGCTCTAGTTAATATTTCAAATAATTTCGCGATCACGACAATCACTAACATTAACGAAAACTCAGTTAAATTAGACATAAACAAACCTTTCGATATAGAACCTCTAAATTCTGTAGAAGTAAACTTCTTAGATAAAATAGAAAATGACATGGAATTTGACCAAACCCACGATATAAAACTCAAACAAAATTTGAAAAATATCAGACTTGACCATTGCAACAAAGAAGAAAAGGACAGTTTAAGAAAACTATGTTACGAATACAGAGACATTTTTTATTGTGACGGAATACCCTTGAGTTTTACTAATCAAATCAAACACAAAATTAATTTGACAGACGATTCCGCTATTTACACTAAAAATTACCGCTTTCCTGAAGTACACCGACAAGAAGTAAGGAAGCAAATTTCAAAAATGTTAAGCGAAGGTATAATAAAAAATTCAAACTCTTCCTTTTCCTTGCCTATTTGGGTTGTTCCCAAAAAATTAGACGCAACAGGTGAACGAAAATGGCAATTAGTAATCGACTATAGGAAATTAAATGAAAAGACTGTTGATGACAAATATCCATTACCAAACACAACTGAAATTTTAGACAGACTAGGTAGAGCAAACTATTTTTCGACACTTGATTTAGCCAGTGGGTTTCACCAAATTGAGGTAGACCCTAATGACATCGAGAAAACCGCATTTACTACACCCCAAGGACATTTTCAATTTAAACGAATGCCTTTTGGACTCAAGAACGCACCAGCGACCTTCCAAAGAGTCATTGACAATGTATTAAGAGGACTAACAGACGAAACATGTATAGTAGATTTAGACGACATTCTAATATATAGCTCATCTCTACAGGAACATCTACAACGTTTAAAGATAGTGTTTAATCGACTTAGAGAACACAATTTAAAGGTCCAACTTGACAAATCGGAATTTTTACAGAAGACTGTCATGTACCTCGGACATATCATTACCCCTGACGGAGTAAAACCCAATCCTGACAAGATAAAAGCAATAAAACAATTTCCCATTCCTAAATCCCCAACAGAAATTAAAAGTTTCCTAGGACTACTAGGTTATTACAGACGATTTATACCTAACTTCGCAAAAATCACAAAACCAATGACTAAATGTTTAAAAAAAGGGACACGTATAACTCATGACCAAGATTTTATTAACTGTTTTGAAACGTGTAAAGAAATTTTAACCAATGATCCGATATTACAATACCCTGACTTTACGAAACCGTTTATTTTAACGACAGATGCCAGTAACTTTGCAGTAGGTGTCGTTTTATCACAAGGTAACGTACCTAACGACAAACCAATAGCTTACGCATCACGGACCCTAAACACTTCGGAGACTAATTATTCAACAATTGAGAAAGAACTGCTTGCGATTGTGTGGGCCTGCAAACATTTTCGACCATATTTATATGGAAGGAAATTTTATATATATATACGGACCACAAACCGTTATCCTGGTTATTTAGCCTTAAGGAACCTAATTCAAAATTGGTTAGATGGAGGCTAAAATTGGAAGAATATGACTACAAAATTATATACAAAAAAGGAAAAAATAATAGGAACGCTGACTGTTTATCTCGAATATCCATAAACGCATTAGAAGACGAATCTATAATAAACAACCCCGGAGACGTTGACGAAAACATTTTAGAATATTTGAAAAAACCTTCCAGAAAATATTCCTTTAGATCCACAACCTTCAACAAGTAATCCTAATAACAAAAAAATTCTCTCTGACATTTGCATTATCCCAGATAAATTTAACGAAAAAACAAACTTCAACAATCCAGATTCTTCGTCAAATGACTCGACACAACATTCGACAGCCAATGAAACCACTAATAATGGCATACCTATTTTGGACGACATTATAAACAATAAAACACATCAAATCCTAGTTTACCCAAATGTTCATCACAAAACTGACGTTAAACATGAAACTTACGAAAACAAAAAAATAATAAAAGTTAAAATACCTGAAAATAATAATGACAAATTAATATTTGAATTTTTCACAGAATTTACGAACTCAGAAAATACTTTGTATTTTTTATGGAGGGTAGAGGTAAGGAGAACGATCTTAAATGGGAAATGATTAAAAATGTGTCCACTTTTTAGAGGAACATAACACTTCTCAAACTTGCCACTACAATGGCGCTAAAGTAGATGTAGGGTACAGAATGAATGTAGCAGTTTTTGACAAATTGATTGAAATGTCGTATTATTTCGTAATATAAGTCACAAATTATATAAGTGCTATAAAAAAACGTGGTCAGCGAATTCAGTTTAGTGTATTTTAAATTCGTTTTATACTTTATGATTATCTTATGATTATTTTAAAAATTGTGTCATAATAAAGCGGAAATGTGTCTTTCCTTGTTTATTTATCTATCCTACTCTAAGAAATTATGGCGCTTTTTTTAAATTTACCCTACTACGATCGTAGCGCCACCCTTATTTACCACATTTTGACGGACACATTCAATACACGGAGACAGTTCTCCTTACCTCTACCCTCCATAGTATTTTTACTTCAATAAAGATAACCTCTATAGGGATTTTAATCAAATTTGTTTACAACACTTTTCTGAAAACATACCAAAAATGATCAAATGTACTAAATTAATTAACACTGTTGCGGACAAAGAAGAAGAACTACTTTTGTTAAAAAACTATCACGAAGGCAAAACCAATCATCAAGGTATTACCGAAACTTACGAACGACTAAAAATAAATTATTATTGGAAAAATATGAAAACGTCAATCACAAACTATATTAACGCTTCCTCAACTTGTCAAAAAAATAAATATTCAAGGAAAAACCCATACGTTCCGCTCATGTTAACTGAAACAGCTACTAAACCATTTCAAATAATCCATATGGACGTATTTTCTTACGACAATAAAATTTATTTAACAATAATAGACGCCTTCACTAAATTAGCTTAAGCTATTCTATTACCCGGTAAGACAGCTGTACATACTAGTAAAGCCCTGTTAAAATTTTTCACCTCTTTTGGCGTTCCACAACTAATAACAGTTGATAAAGGAAAAGAATTTAATAATGAAATTATTAAAGACCTTTTAGGACTACATAAAATTAAAATACATTTTACGACTACAGCACATCATGAATCAAACTCTATAGTAGAAAGACTCCACTCAACGCTCATTGAACACTTAAGAATATTACAAGAAACACACCCTAACGAAACTGACTTAATGGACTACGCAATAATTGCTTACAATAGTTCTATCCATAGCTCAACTAACTTTTCCCCTTTTGATTTAACATTCGGACATACAGACTCGAGAAGCCCTAACGAAATATTTTTACCTCACAACTTCTACACGGACTATTCAAATAATCATAAAGAAAAACTAAAACACGTATACCAAAATGTAAATGAAAAACTAACAGATCAAAAAACTAAAACTATTGAAAAACGAAACGATCAAGGCGACGACAATACCGAATTCAAAATAGGACAAACTGTTTATAAAACCAATCCTACTAAACGAAATAAAAAAAACAAAAGGTTCGTAGGTCCTTATCGGATTATCGAACTACTTGAAAGAAACCGTGTTAAAGTAAGCCGGAAATTAATAAAACACAAAAAATTATCAGAAAAAACCGAAATAGTACACATTAAAGAACTAAAGAAACCTCCTCTTGCAGATTCCTCCTCATCTGGAGAACAGATACTACAGGCGCAGGACAAAACCCTTGCCAAATCCACAACCTAAACGACAATCCGGGACTTCTTCCTTTATATCTAGGAAAAGCACAACTTAAGACTGACTATTGGACTTTCGTACATGTCTATGATATAACAAATATTACTAAACAATTTTTGACACTCAAGAGACAATACCTCGACATAAAATACACTCTTCTAAATTCATCAAAACATTTTAGATTCGATGAAGAATTTCAAAATTCCTATCACATGATCCAATTACTAGAAAACAAAATTATCCTTCAATTTAATCAATTTAACCCCTTTTGGAACCCTAGAGTTAAACGATCATTATTTGATGGAGTTGGTTCGGTAATTAAGTTCCTTACAGGAAATCTCGATCAAACTGATGCCAAACGTTATGATCAAGCTATCTCCTCTTTATCTTATAATCAGAATAAAATTAAAACATTAAATGAACAACAAGTCACATTACTACAAGCAAGCGCTTACGCTCTAATGATGACTCACCCGGACAAGAGGCAAAAAAGCCCTGCTCGGATGAATCAGTTGTAACGTCAGATAAAATTGACTTACAAAAACCCTCTTATGGGCAGGCTGTATCCGGCATCAAGGTGGGAATATTACACCTTGAACATCCGACAACCTCCATAACGACCAACCAACTGGAATCTCTTCAGTACGCTATTATGGCCGCTGTAGAGGATATTCCGGAAGGTGGTCCACAAGTGCAGTTCCAGAGCTGTACATTCCGGCCTGGATGGCTGCAGGTCACCTGTGTAGATCAGGAGAGTGTTTCGTGGTTGACTGGAGTAGTCAATACCCTTCAACCATGGGATGGTGCCTCCCTGAGATGCGTCCTGGGAGACCAACTTCCAAAGCCACACATCTGCGTGGCTTACATACCTGATGAGGGCAGTCGTAGACTAACCTCTGAACAGGTCCTCACTAGGCTGAGGAAAATGAACCATGGTCTGTTAACCTTGGAGTGGACTATTCTACACAAGGAAGTTACAGGCCCTGGCCAAACATGGACCTTCGCCATTGATGATGGATCTATGGCCGAGTTGGAGAGGGTGGGTTTTAAACCTTACCTGGGTTTTGGGCAGGTTGTTTTCCGCCCTAAAACCAGATCTTCCTCCCATCAGGCAGCAAAACCAGGTCCCTCGAAAGGATCTGAGAAAATCCATGGCACGGGGCCGAGCGGAAAACTCCCTGCGGCAGTGAGGAGAGCCAAAACTCCTCACAAGTCTAGGGGTAGTGTACCGCCGGCACGTAGCCAAGGCACCAGCCAACCAAAAGCTGGGAAAGCTGGATTTCCCAAGATGAAGACGGCTACCGTCTCCTCTAGGAAACCGGCAAAAGAGACTGGACCTGGTGTCCTGAAATCGAAGACCGTCGTGGCCTCGACAAAGGCACCAAAAAAACCAGCTGGAGCGGCGACGAAAGGTGATCAAACCTCGTCGACGGCACCAAACACAGCCTCATCATTGGCAGGAGCAGATGGTGGCGTCGTAACTGACCCACCGACTGATCCTTCCAATATTTGAGGAGATACAAGTTTGCCTGCGGCACTTAACACTCTGCCACATTCAATTGTTTACAGGCAAACTTACAGCATGCCAAGGCCGCTTCTTATATCCTTGGCAAAAGGTTCAAGGACGAATTAATCGACCTTGCCTTCCTGCAAGAACCATGGACAGGAAACACAGACCGAGTAACCGGTCTCAGCAATATTCCTGGTGAGGTAATAGTCTGCCCTGGGGTGAAACCTAGAGCATGTCTACTCATCAGGAAAAATATTAAATATTTTTTGCTTACAGGCTTTTGCACTCCAGATGTAGTAGCCATCCAGATGTACTTACCGGAGAAGAATGGTATGACAAACATAGTCGCCTGCTCTGCATACTTCCCAGGAGACGTGGATACTGTACCTCCTCTTGCT
Organism: Altica lythri; assembly: GCA_964028335.1. Lineage (NCBI taxonomy): Eukaryota > Metazoa > Arthropoda > Insecta > Coleoptera > Chrysomelidae > Altica > Altica lythri. Next base: position 9,638,940 of record OZ034806.1, on the reverse strand, counting down.
ATACGGCGATTAATCGACTATAGCAAGAAGAACAGACTTCAGTTAGTCATGGGCTGTGACGCCAATTCACACCATACATCGTGGGGCAGCACGAATATAAATCGCAGAGGTGAGTTACTCTTTGATTATATACTAGGGGAAGGGCTATCTGTTATTAATAAGGGCTCAGAACCAACCTTTGTAACTAGAAACAGATCAGAGGTGTTAGATTTAACTATCAGCTCAAACTTTCTGAGCAATAAGATACAGCATTGGGCTGTATCTACTGAACCTTCGTGTTCAGATCATAAACATATTCAATTCAACATTGAAATAGGCCAGAGGCCAGTAGTGGAATATCGCGACTCAAAAGCTACTGATTGGAGTGGATATAAAAATTCCCTTCAACTTTATATTGAGGACGGTTTCACCACAATTAACAGTTGCGATGGGATAGATACTGCAGCGGAAAAACTTCGCGAAGCAGTGATCTCCTCCTATCATGAAAACTGTCCACTCAAGACTAAAAGAGATAATCGCAACTCTACTTGGTGGAACAAATGCCTAGAAAAGCGAAGAAAAGAAGTTCGACGACTATTTAATCGAGCTAAAGAGTCAGGCAACTGGGAGCTTTATAGAACTACTCTAACAAGTTATAATAAAGAAATCAGAAAGGCAAAGCGGGAGTCTTGGAAAAAGTTCTGTGAGAGTATTTCTGATATACCTCGTAGTACTAGAATTCACAAGATTCTCTCTAAAGAGTCGATTGCTGAGATTGGGTCGATGAAGCGACCTGATGGCACGTTTACGACCTCTAGAAAAGAAACGTTAGAGCTTTTGATTAAAAATCACTTTCCTGGAAGTTTGACTCTGGATAACAATCGACCTCCACTCTTTGAGGGCGCAAGGCGGCCAAAAAAGATCGATTGGGAGGCCGCCAAGGAAGTTATCACAGCACCGGCAGTTGAATGGGCAATCAAATCTTTTCAGCCGTTCAAATCTCCCGGTGAGGATGGAATATTTCCAGCTCTGCTTCAAAACGGACTGGAATTACTTTTACCCATCCTCATTAAACTGTACAGAGCTAGTCTGGCGTGGAATTACATACCACCCAGTTGGCTGACGGCTAGGGTGGTATATATACCGAAAGTGGGCCGCACAGACCCACACCCTAAATCGGTCAGACCAATTAGCCTAACATCTTTCCTGCTTAAAGGACTTGAAAAAGCACTGGATTGCTACATCAGGCGGGTAGCTTTATATAATTCCCCCCTGAGCATCCACCAATATGCTTATCAAACTGGCAAATCAACAGATTTAGCGTTACACAACCTTGTTGAGAAAATCACACAATCCCTTAACAACAAGGAGATTGCGATGGCCATATTTCTTGACATTGAAGGAGCATTTGACAATGCACTACCGACTTCCATTGGTTCAGCTTTGACTGAAAAGGGCATCAAACCAACCATTACCGGTTGGATATATGCCATGCTCACTAATAGGACAGCCACTACATCTCTTCAGGACGAGACCATTAGCTTTAAGGTTTCCAGGGGCTGCCCACAAGGCGGAGTACTATCTCCCCTACTATGGTCACTCTTGATGGATAACTTGCTTAGCGCTCTCGAAAGAAGAGGGGTAGAACTGCAAGCGTATGCAGACGACCTTGTCATTTTGGCAAGGACCAAGTCAGGAAGGGTAGCTTATAATATCCTCCAAAAGACGTTGGACGATGTCCACAGTTGGTGTCAGAGGGAACAGATGTCTGTTAACCCTGGTAAAACTGTAATAGTTCCCTTCACTAGGAAAAGAAAGTTGAAGGATCTTCCACTACTTTCCTACAATGGTGAGGTTATTCCATTTGCAGCGGAGGTAAAATATTTGGGGATTATCCTAGATATGAAACTTACTTGGAACGCTCACTTGGAAAAAGTTATCCATAAGGCCAGACTATCCTTGTGGACATGTCGTAGGATCTGTGGTAAATCTTGGGGCATGGGACCCAAACAAATCTATTGGATATATGTGATGATCGTTAGACCAATGATCACATATGGAGCTATTGCCTGGTGGCCAAAAGCTTTACAGCGAACGGCCCAAGCAAAGCTCTCTGGTTTACAGAGACAGGCTTGCCTGGCAATTACTGGTGCTCTCAGCTCCACACCGTCAGCAGCCATGGAAATCCTTCTGGACCTACCTCCTCTCCATATATTTTTGGAGAGAGAGGCTAGATGGACAACATACAGAATTGCGCATATTTCTAAATGCACAAATCAGGCTTATACAGAACGAAGCAGAATGCTAGTGGACACTGAAAGTCACAGTATTCTGGGAATGACCTCTGACATAATGCCTCCAACAGTAAACTACGACCTGCCTTATACCGTCCTAATTCCAAATAGAGATGAATGGGTTCTCCGTAAGGATGAACTATTGAGAGCAGACAGCTGTTGGTATACAGACGGTTCAAAAACACCCTCAGGCTCTGGTGCAGGTGTATACGGGCGCAGACCTAGGACAGAAATCTCAACCGCTCTAGGATCCTATGCAACTGTATTTCAGGCGGAAATTTACGCCATTGTTTCATGTGTGGAGAGATTGGAGCAAGCCAATCTCATACATAGAACAATAAAAATTTTCTCGGACAGCCAAGCGGCTTTGAAAGCACTTAGCTCTAACCGTGTAACGTCGAAATTGGTACTAGACTGCCAAAAAAGACTCTCCTCAATAGGAGAACTCAATAAAGTATTGCTGGTCTGGATCCCTGGCCATTCTGGCATGGAAGGAAACGAGAAGGCAGACTCTCTTGCAAGGGAGGGTGCCGCACGTGTTTCCATCGGACCAGAACCTACAATTGGCATCGCAATAAGTTTTGCCAAACAAACACTGAATACCTGGACGGCAAGAAGAGCATTAGACTTCTGGCATAATTTACCAGGATTGGTTCATTCAAAGGCTTTCATACATCCTTCGAAGAATGTCTCCAAACAAATGTTAGACTATAGCAGGCATGACCTACGCTGTCTAACAGGCCTTTTAACAGGCCACTGTCATCTGAATCATCATATGCTAAAACTTGGACTGTCGGAAGATCCGACCTGTCGTCTTTGTCTGGAAGATGATGAAACAGCAGAGCATATAATTTGTGCCTGCCCCGCCGCGGCTCGAATCAGGTATCTGATGTTTGGCAGGGATGTTCTCTCGCCCTCGGACCTGAAAAATCATTCACCAAATAAGCTAATCGGCTTTGTCAAGAAGCTGAATTTGTTTGGTGAAATCTGAATAGGTGTGAGCCACAATAGACTCTTGCGAGTCGCAGTGGAGGGCCTTATAGACCCACTCACCATAAACCTAACCTAACCTAACCTACTACAATCCTCTATACAAAATTTTGAAAACACAACTAAAATACTATCTCGAAATCAATTAATATTAAGTTCTCGCATTAATGAAATACAAGGGTTAATACAAAATCTAAGTTTGGACAAAGTTAAAAGCCTTCACTATTTCGCGCTGGAAAGACTCGTTTCTCAATTTTCGACTAGCTATCAGATAATTCACGACGCACTAGAAACGCTAGAAATAGCCATTAGTTTTTCAAAATTAAACATATTTCATAACGTTTCATAACGCAATAGCTGACCCCAACGAATTACTTTCTGAAATATTGGCAATAAGTAAAACTCTCAAAAATAACATTAAATTTCCATTCGACCCTAACTTAAAAAATATTTTGTCTTTCGAAAAAATATTAGAAGTCAAAGCTTACTCTAAACAGAATATCTTTAATTTTATACTAGAAATCCCAATCGTAGAAGCAAATGATTATGACTACTATCATCTGTATCATCTCCCTACACCATTCAATCAAAACTTTAAAGTTATTATTCCTAAATCCAAATTCCTCCTAAAAAATGAGCAACACTATGCATTTTCGGATCTTCCATGCCGACTAATCAATAAAGAAGAATTTCTGTGTCAAGATATTCAGCCACTTGAAATTACAACAAATGCACCCTGCGAAATTCATTTACTAAAATATTCAGAACCGACGAAACGCTGCAACCAAATTTTAACAAAAATCAACGACACCAGAATCCAGAAGTTAGAAAATAATCAATGGATGGTTATCACCCCACGTAATGCAGTTGCGATTCGGAAAAACATCAAAACCACAGACAATATACCACTGAATGGAAGTTACCTTATAGAAATCAACAAGTATTGTGATGTGCAAATAGACGAAGTGCTTTTAAAAACGCCCGAATCCTCAGAACCAAATTATAAACAAATTAAATTACTAAATATAGACTTCTTTAAAAATAATCCACTAATATACAATTCTAATCTTAACCCAGTGCAAATAGACAGTGTAAAATTTGATGAACTAAATATAATTCAAAATACTTTAGAAGCTCAGAAGACAAAATTGAAAAATATAAACATTCCTACAGTGCATTTTCAAAATATTAGCTTTTACACAATACTGCTCTATGTTTCAGTCCTTTTTACAGGAACGTACATTCTTTACAAATTTTGTATCAGAAGAAACCAGAAAAAAGAGAGGTACCAAATCAACAAACAAAAATGGACCCTATTCCAGGAAATTTCCCTCTACTATCGAACCATGGAGGAACCCCATAGTTCTCAGCTTGCCCCGGAGGAGTTATGGAACGAAACCTGCCGACTATACACAATACAAAACCGCTGACAATACTTTTAATCCAATATTATAAATTATAGTAAACTTGTAAAATAAAATTAGATCTTTGTTAATTTTCAAGTAATAAAGTCTCTTGTGTAATTTTAAATTGTTTTTAAAAAGTTGTTTCAAAAGTTAATTCGCACATTTTTATTTGGATTTTACTTAATCTGTCATATAAAATTTCCTTTATCTTACTAATTAATTTAATTATACCATCTACAATAGTTTTTACTCTAGTTTTAATTTCTATATCATAATTTTCTTCTAACAGTTTCAAATCTAACTTCTATTTTATTTAATTTACCTAATGAATTATTAGTTTTTTCAAATTTATTACGCCTATCTAACGGATATTTATTAAGATATTTTAAAAATGTGCTTAATTCGTCATGAATTTCTTTAACTAACTTCTCCGTCATCTATCTAGTTATGCGTACAGAAAAATAAAGTAAAATAAAAATAACTTACATAAATTAATTATTTTGAAAAGTAGAAAAAAAAACATTTCTTGGTTTCTCTTCTATTTTAAACTATTTCTTGGGATATTTCTTGTCTTATTTTCTTCTCCATGTTCTTCTTACATCGCTTATATATTGCACCCACAATTATAAGTACCAATACCAATGCTACAACTCCACAAATTTCAAATATCGAAACATTTCTGCTATTCTCAGAATATGAAATTCCACCACTATTTCCTGATTGAGCTATAATACCCTCTTCTTTAGATTGATTTTGTCACGGGTCAAATTCGCTCTAGGTATAACTAAATTCTTACCTTATGAATTCTCCGTTATTAAGGATTAAATCAGTATTAGGAACAGGTTGATTTTAGTTCAGTTGTAGTTAATCACCAACTAATCATTATATGCTGGCCACAAATTATTACTAATATTGTTTTGAAAGTTTATTTATTAAAATTCAGAACAAATGTTGGGTTAGGACGTTTGAACTACTGTCAAGGACCGAAGAAATCTTCTTTTCCCTTTTTCCGTCGTAAAACTTAGAATGTTGTCGTCTGCAGTTCGTTATTTTAGCATCCGACATCTAAAGATTGTATATGAACGAGAAATTAAGTAATGTTGAGATTTTGGTATTACCTTGTTAAGTATAAGATCTGTTGTTATTAAACGATTACTGTTTGCTCGTAAGTTGGTAGCTGTTGATCCTACGGTTATTGTCCTTATAGTAGTAGAGGCCATTTATTTTGAGGTGTGTCAATCTCATGAATTGTGAAACGTAGAAACTTTTTTTTGACTGTCAACCTTAGTCTCGAGCAGATGCTCCAGAAGATTTTTGGTTTAAGTTTTAAATCGCGGTGAATCCGTAACAATTAATTTTGGATTTTTGAAACTAAACCTCATTTTCCATTTGAATCGTTGTTGGAGTTAGATTCTGTTGTTATTTTTGGACAGATTCATTGGAAAAAGCCGCGTGTCGGATTTTTGTGCAATCTTCTGTGATAGATCAAGAAACAGACAGTAGGTAGATTTGGAGATTTAAAACCATTCAGACGGTGAGCTGTGGTAGAATTCCCGCAATTAGCAACGAGGAGATTGATTTACCCGTCTACCAGCTAGGTTGTCACTAGTTTAATGAAAGAAACCCTATCTTAATAGGTGAGTTACGAAATTTTATTTTTATAAGATTAATAACGCCATATGGTCACAATCTTGGTTGTAATATCTTTATTTTGCATATGTATTCCTTTGTGTCTTGTATGTAGGTTATTAATGTGAAACTAGACTCCTTTTTGCTTATTCTTTTACTATTATTAATTAATTTTATGTTAAATTTTGATTTAATTTATTGTTATAATTTTGTTGTGGCTAGCAAGTCAAATTTAGGGTTGTTGAGTACATTTAAATCATTAGTTTTGTTCATTAATAGTAAATTCAGAGTAGTCCGCTTCTAAATGTTGTATTTCATTTAAATTCATTTTTATTCTTTCATTGTAGTAAAAATTTAAGTTAATGTGTTCAAATTGTATTAAAGTTATTAAATCAAATTAATTCAAGGAGTCATTAAAATCTGTTTAAGCTAATGTTAATACTAAATTACGATTTTAGGGTCCTAGATACAGGCATAAGTCCTAGATACAGGCATAAGTCCTAGATACGGGCATAAGTCCTAGATACAAGCATAGATTCTAGTTATAGGCTGAAATCCTAGACCTGATACTTAGTTCGAGCTTGAGTTATTGTGGTTGGTGCAAGCCTATTGGTTTTGGAACAGGCTTGGGTTTTGGAACCGACCTAAGTATTAGAAAGCCAAGGACTAACAGATAAGCCTAATTAGATTAAGTCGTAACTAGTTAGTTAAGATTTATTTTTCTTGTTTTTTTTTGTATTGAGTGTGATCACACATATCGATAAATTTAACTTTTAAAATCATTCATTAATTCTTTGTTTTTATATAAATATCAATAGCGTTGTCAAGCACGAGGCTTGACAGTTGTGTAAATTCTCAATTTTTATTAAAGAAGGGTTTAGTTGATATTTTGTTTTATTTAGCTCACTTTATCGTTTTTTTTTATTGTGCAATTTAAATAGTACTGGTTAAAATTTTGAATTTATTTAATTATCTCCAGTGGGTGAAGTGGTGCCTGGAACATCAGGGGTTTCCGATTTTAACCGCACAAATCGGTGGCGCGCTCACTTTATTTTGGCACTTACCCTCTACGGCTGAGCTGGGCATAATTTGCCAGTAGAGAAACCACCACTGAACTCAGCTGGAGTTGAATTTCAATTAGTTAATTTATTTATTTTTCTAAATTTGATTTTGTTTTTACTTACATTAAAATACGTGGCAATTTGTTCCACCCAACCCTTCAGCTGAAGACTTTTATTATTATTCAATTTTAGTTTTCAAATCAGTGTTGCAATTACCAATATAAAATATAACATATTGTTTTAACTAAATATGCTTATCATTAAACAATTAATTAAGCAATTTCCTAACTAAACACCTTACTAATTAAAAAATACATTTAACCTACTTAACAATTAAATACTTGCTTGCATATCACATTAGTTGCAAATGTCTTCTTGGAGTAGCAGAGAGCACTGTCTCAATGAACTGTAAAAGTGGTAACTTCGGCTATTCTTACTTTTTTATCTGGTCCAGTAAACAATTTAGTGATTCCCTCTGTAACCCAGTTATAAGAAGGAATCGAAACTCTTTTAATTGACACCAATGGTTCATCAGTAATTTTATTGGATGATCTGTTCTTCCATTTGTATTGCTGATGTAGTTGCGATATATATAGTATGCGGAAAATTGTCTCCAGAATTGGTGAAGCAGTTGTTGCACATGTTCCAATCTTGTATCTGGGTTCATTACGCATCTTATATTCGGGTAGCGAAGTAATGGGTCGACCGATAAAAAAATTGGAGGGAGTGATGAGCGCTTAATCATTTGAATTATTTGACATTCCAAATAATGGTCTTGGAGTTCATACACCTTCTATTTGTATAATATTCGTGTTAAATTCTTTAAAAGTCAAGTTATTTTTTACTAATATGCATTTCAAATGGTGCTTTGCACTTTTAATTGCTGATTCTTGCAGCGCCCTATGATTGGGTGTATAAGGAGGAATAAATATCCATTTTATATGAAATTCATTTGTAGCAGATTCTATTTGAGTATAATTTTTTTTAAGAATTGACCTAATTGATTGAGATAATTAATAATTATTAGTGCCAACAAACGTATAGTCCACCACGCAGAACACTTTTTTTAAATGATTAATACATACTTGAAACTTTCTGTATCGCTTCTTATTGACGAGTCCGACAAAGTTTAAAATTATCTAAATTTAAAACTGCTGCTTTTTCAAGCTAGGAATAATTTCGTCAAAACGTCATATTTAAGCTGTCGGGCAGCAAAAACGCAGCAATAAATTTGTCGGACAATGTGAGCATTTGATTTAGTACTTGATTAAAAACAAATTGTGTAAATATATATAAAGAGTTTTCTTTTACTAACCTTGGTCATAACGTTGACTCCACAATGAGTCCGTTTCGCCAACGTTGCGACGCTGGTTGCTAGCCGAAAACCCATTGGCACAGCTGGCCGAAAGCACAAAATGGCGATAGGACTCCTGTGTGAGCTTTCGTTGTTTTTGTGTTTTTATGTTTCTTTACACATGTTTCCCCAACATCCTTTGCTCCCAAGTACCCAACACTTTTGCTAGCCAAGTGCAATACCCTACTTGGTTATGCCGCACTGATGACGGCTAATGAGCCAGAAACATGCATGTCTGCGGTTACCATTCCTACTCGTGGCCTTATTGATCCTTTTTGCGTACATGCCCAATAATTTTCCCGTTTTGTTTATATTAATACGCATTTTCTTGGCACTTTGTTTATTTCATATCCTGGGCTTAGAACGACTCAAACACAATGAGTCCGTTTCGCCAACGTTGCGACGCTGGTTGCTAGCCGAAAACCCATTGGCACAGCTGGCCGAAAGCACAAAATGGCGATAGGACTCCTGTGTGAGCTTTCGTTGTTTTTGTGTTTTTATGTTTCTTTACACATGTTTCCCCAACATCCTTTGCTCCCAAGTACCCAACACTTTTGCTAGCCAAGTGCAATACCCTACTTGGTTATGCCGCACTGATGACGGCTAATGAGCCAGAAACATGCATGTCTGCGGTTACCATTCCTACTCGTGGCCTTATTGATCCTTTTTGCGTACATGCCCAATAATTTTCCCGTTTTGTTTATATTAATACGCATTTTCTTGGCACTTTGTTTATTTCATATCCTGAGCTTAGAACGACTCAAACACAATGAGTCCGTTTCGCCAACGTTGCGACGCTGGTTGCTAGCCGAAAACCCATTGGCACAGCTGGCCGAAAGCACAAAATGGCGATAGGACTCCTGTGTGAGCTTTCGTTGTTTTTGTGTTTTTATGTTTCTTTACACATGTTTCCCCAACATCCTTTGCTCCCAAGTACCCAACACTTTTGCTAGCCAAGTGCAATACCCTACTTGGTTATGCCGCACTGATGACGGCTAATGAGCCAGAAACATGCATGTCTGCGGTTACCATTCCTACTCGTGGCCTTATTGATCCTTTTTGCGTACATGCCCAATAATTTTCCCGTTTTGTTTATATTAATACGCATTTTCTTGGCACTTTGTTTATTTCATATCCTGGGCTTAGAACGACTCAAACACAATGAGTCCGTTTCGCCAACGTTGCGACGCTGGTTGCTAGCCGAAAACCCATTGGCACAGCTGGCCGAAAGCACAAAATGGCGATAGGACTCCTGTGTGAGCTTTCGTTGTTTTTGTGTTTTTTTTTTTTTTGTGTTTTTATGTTTCTTTACACATGTTTCCCCAACATCTTTTGCTCCCAAGTACCCAACACTTTTGCTAGCCAAGTGCAATACCCTACTTGGTTATGCCGCACTGATGACGGCTAATGAGCCAGAAACATGCATGTCTGCGGTTACCATTCCTATTCGTGGCCTTATTGATCCTTTTTGCGTACATGCCCAATAATTTTCCCCTTTTGTTTATATTAATAAGCATTTTCTTGGCACTTTGTTTATATATATATATATATATATATAAAATTTTCCTTAGATTTATTTTGGGTATAGTAGTCAGCTAAAATTTTATTAGGGCTGAATAAAAGCACACTATTTTTTGAATATCCAAGCTTTCGGAAAGATTTATTTCCTTTATCAAGAATTTCTACAAAGCAATTAGAAAGATATAATTAAAAGAATATATTCAGATTAACAAATTTCAAAACTTATCAAGATTTAGATTATTATATAAAAAAGCAGCTCAACAAAGTTAAAAAACTTATGGTATGTTAATTTTAAAAACATTGCAATTACGTTAAAAAATACATTAAAATATAAATTACGTTAGAAAAAGAAAATTTTTAAAGATTTCCTATAGATAGGATTTAAACAATACATTTTAAAAATATATTTATGTTACACCAAGACACATCACGAAACAAAAGGGTTTTCAAAAGAATTTTAAACTATTTAATATTTAGACATGATTATAAAAAGTGGAAAAAATATATATATATATCTAGTTGTTAAATACAATAATGAATATCAGTGACTCTCAAAAGTTTGAATTGTAAAAATTTTTAGTTAAAAGAATATTTAATGAAAAATTATAAATTGTTTTCAGTTTCTAGTTTTAATAAAAAATTATATATTTTGCTTAAGTTATCAATTTCGGATCTTTTATTCAGTGTGTTAGGATTCCTACTGATATGTACCATTTCCAGAAAAGTACGTTTATATTGGTTGCTTTCAATAGCCAAAACTTTAGGGTTTTGAAAATTCATAATATGATCTTTGTTGATGACATGTTCAGCCAAAGCACAAGAAAGCTTTTTAATTCTGCAGTCACTTTTATGTGATGTAATACGACCTGATAAATTTCTACCCGTTTGTCCAATATAAACCATCTCACAATTATTACATGAAATTGAATAAATTACATCTTTTGTCTCAGTACTCGTTTTACTTTCAATGAATACGGACGTACGCTTCTGCCAAATCCGGTTCAAGATAGTGCGAGTGTTATCGATAACATAAATAGTAAGGCCATCGTTCGTAAGTTGATAAAAATAAAAAAGAGACATAAATAAAGTAAATAAAATCATTTATTTGCAATTTAAAACCAGCAAATAAAAAAAAAATGGAATAACGCATGAGAGTTAGATAAGTATATAAATACGGATACCGATTGTCCCAAAAAAATGGCTAATCCTTAATATTATGCCACTACATCAATGAATCAACCAATAATACAGTACAATGATCCAAATCAAATACTACAACCTCAATATTTACAACCTCAAGTGTCATATTCAATGCAACCAATGGCGCAGCAGTACACCATTTATCAGCAGCACCCACAAATCACGCCCGTTGTGCAACCGCAGCAACAAGATGTCCAACAACCACCACCACCACAACAAATGCAACCAGAATGGACAACTGTAATTAATAAAAAGAGGCTCAGAAGCCCTGAAATAGACAACGCGAGAAAACAAACAAGAATCAGTGACTACTGGCTGCAAAAACCACTGGAATTACACAATAAATTTACCAATTTGTCCGAAGAAAAAGATCCAGCGAACGAAGATGACATACCAAGTGACAAAAAGTCTGTTCCAAAGCCTCCACCGGTAACTATATACAAAGTGGGGGTAATACAACCCATACAAGATTTGCTTCAAACCATTACGGAAGGGAAGTACACAATAAAAACTACTGGCTCTGAAACAATAAAGGTACGGCTCGAAGAGGCTAATCACTTCGCAACACTCATAAAAGAGCTTGATAATAGAAACACTGAATATCATACATTCAGACCAAAAAGTGAGAAAACCTTTAGGTTTGTTCTACGAGGACTACATCATGGAACAGATACAGAAACCCTGCGTAAGGATCTGTTAGAACATCACCATGAGATAGTAAACGTATATAACATAAAGGACAGAAACACAAAGAAACCACTGCCAATGTTTTATATAGACATAAAGCCCAAAGAAAACAACAAAGAGGTATATAAAATAGAAAAACTTGGCAATAACATTATTAAATGCGAACCACCCCACGTCAAAAGAATAATACCACAATGCTCTAGGTGTCAGGCATATGGACATACGAAGAGCTACTGTCGAAAATCATTTAAGTGCGTTAAATGTGCAGGCTCGCACGAAACAAAGGAATGCTCACGGAAAACTCGTGACGATAAAGTAAAGTGTGTCAACTGTGGGAATAATCACCCCGCAAACTATAGGGGATGTGAAATACACAAGCAATTACAGCAGAAAATGTATCCAGCCTTACGACAAAAAGGGAATCTACCCCAACAGGCACAACCCAAAGTAAGTCAGCAAACACAACCAGGTATATCATATTCCCATGTAATTAACAACAATATACCAAATAATACTGCTAACCACACAACACCAGTAAATATTCAAACAGCCAACAATATGAGCAAACTTGAAGAGATGCTCAGCAAACTCATGGAGCAGATGGGTACAATGCTCAACCTACTCACCGCCGTCGTCAGCAAACTAGCCTAATGGACAAACACGAAAAATATAAAATTGCAGTCTGAAATGCCAACGGCCTCCAACAACATGCACGCGAACTCAAAACATTTATTCATGAACAAAACATTGACATCATGTTAATCTCTGAGGCACACTTCACAGATAAACATTACTTACGGGTTCCAAAATATAAAGTTTACCACACTACACATCCTGAGAATAAGGCAGATGGAGGAACTGCCATTATTATCAAAGACAGCATAAAACACTATGAAAGGGAAAAATTCACTAAACATTATTTACAAGCTACTAGCGTGACCATTGATGAGGAAAATGGCCCAGTAACGTTATCTGCCATCTACTGCCCTCCCAAACATAAAAACACAAAGGAACACTTCGAAGGATTCTTTAGGACACTAGGAAATAAATTCATTGCCGGAGGAGATTATAATGCCAAACATCCTATGTGGGGATCAAGGTTAACAACAACAAAAGGTAGAGAACTTTACAAAACTATGGAGGCAAATAACTATCAACAATTATCCACTGGAGAGCCTACGTATTGGCCTTCAGACATAAACAAAATACCTGATGCTATAGACTTTTGTGTTTCCAAAGGTATCGATACCAAGAAATGCAAGACAGAATCCTGTTATGATTTATCATCTGACCACTCCGTAGTAATGGTAACTGTATACACACGAATAGTACACAAAAAGAGGAAACCTTGCCTTCATAGCAACAAAACTGACTGGAATGTATTTAGAGAACATCTAGACAAACTGATATCACTAGATCTACCCCTAAAATCTGAAATGGAGATAGAATCAGCAGTTGAACTACTAACCAAGAATATACAACAAGCAGCATGGACCGCTACTCCTACGCACTCTCCTCCTCAAAGTAATATAGAAATATCACCTTCACTGAAAGAAAAAAGATCGGAAAAAAGACAACTGCGGAAAACATGGCAGCGGGACAGAACACAAGAAAATAAGAGGAAACTAAACAGAGCAATTAAAGAACTTAAAGACCTGATACAAGAAGAACAAAATCTAGGCATCCAAGAGTTTCTGGAAAATCTTACGCCAACTGAAGCGACGGATTACTCGCTATGGAAGGCGACTAGAAGGTTTAATAGAAACCAGCCAAGTAATCCTCCAATTAAAAATGCAAACAACACGTGGGCAAGAACTGATAAAGAAAAAGCTGAAGCGTTTTCTAAACACCTAAGCAACGTGTTTAAACCCTATCCCTCAGAGATATCTGCCGAAGAAGAAGATGAAATTGTTCAAACCCTGGACGTACCATACCAACTCGATCTTCCTCACCAGAATGTGACAATGACGGAAGTTAAGCAATTTATAAAAGGAATCAATATAAAAAAGGCACCTGGTTATGATTTAATCTCTGGCAAAATTTTACAAGAACTATCAGAAAAAACATACAAACTTATAGTATACATATTTAATGCCATGCTGAGAATAAACTACTTTCCATGCACTTGGAAAGTTGCCCAAATAATAATGATCCTTAAACCGGGGAAAAAGCCAGAGGATGTCTGCTCCTACAGACCGATAAGTTTACTCCCATCTCTCTCAAAAATATTTGAGAAGCTGTACGTTAAAAGACTCACCAAGATAATAAATCAAAAGAAAATAATACCAGACCATCAGTTCGGATTTCGCAATAAGCATGGGACGGTAGAGCAAGTCCATAGGCTAGTCAACAAATTAATAGGGATATGCATGACAAAAGATACTGTTCTGCAGCCTTCCTTGACATATCCCAAGCTTTTGATAAAGTTTGGCACAGTGGACTCCAAGTCAAACTTAAAAAACTACTTCCCCACCCTCACTATCAACTCCTTAAATCATACATAACTAACAGACATTTCACTGTGATACAAGGCAATGAACATACTGACATTCAACCCATACACTCTGGCGTTCCACAAGGTAGTGTCTTAGGACCAATTCTTTACCTGATGTACACAGCAGATTTACCGACTTCAAGATCCACCCTCATAGCAACATATGCTGATGACACTGCTGTACTATCATCTCACACTGATCCAACAATGGCCTCGAACATCTTACAAGCTTCTCTAAATAAACTACAGTGCTGGCTGAAAACATGGCGTATCAAAGCCAATGAAGCAAAATCGACTCACGTAACATTCACCCTACGAAGCGAAACATGTCCGCCGGTAACTATTAACAATAGTAAACTCCCACAAGCAGAGGATGCAAAATATCTAGGCATACATCTGGATAGACGTCTAACCTGGAGGAGACATATATTTACAAAGCGTAAGCAACTAGGCATCAAACTATATCAAATATACTGGCTTATTGGCCGAAAATCAAAACTGTCCATAGATAACAAAATATTATTATATAAAACCATCTTAAAACCCATCTGGACGTACGGCATACAACTATGGGGTACCGCCAGTAACTCCAACATCGCCATCCTTCAGAGGTTCCAAAACAAAGTGCTACGTGCAATAGTCGACGCACCCTATTATATCCCTAACGAGGTAATTCATCATGACATCCCTCTGGAATCCGTCAAAGAAGCCATAACTCGTCTTAGTGCCAAGTACAGTGAAAGAGTGTCAGCTCATCCCAATGTGCTAGCCAATCAGTTAAATGTGCGCGACAACAGTAAAGCGCGAAGGTTGAAACGCCTGCTACCTTCCGATCTGAACGATGAACACAGATAAGTTTAGATATTAAGACAGAAAAAAAAACAAAACAAAAAAAAAAACTCTAGAATAAGACTTAGATTAAAATTAATTAAAAGAGGTTACTCGCTGGAGTAATCCTCTACAAGTCATCCACCTATCCATACCAAACGCTTATTGCCTTAGGCAGATTGCAGCTACTCGGAGAGTTAAAAAAAAAAAAAAATCTTTTGTCTCCAGTATTTTTAATGGTTGTTTAGTTTTAGTGTAAAGTGAATTTATTGTTTTAATATTTTTAGTGGTTAATCGAATATTTGGACAATCTTTAAAAATGGTTTTTAATTTGTAAGTTAAATCTGAAATAAAAGGGATTGAAAAGTAAAAAACTTGATTAGACTGAGGGTTCAATGCATTTATTGAAGTTGACCTATGTGATGTGGTGTTAAACAAAAAGTTATTTATCAGTTTCAACGGGTATGAGTTCTCAATTAAAATTTGTTTAAGTGTGAAAAGACCATCCTGAACAAAGTGTGGATGGGAAAGCCTGGTAACACGATTTTTCAAAGCTGAAATCAGATTATATTTCATTTTCGGTGGATGGTGAGAGAAGTAACTAATGTAACGATTGCTACATATAGGTTTGCGGTACCATTTTGTTTTTAGTATGTTGTACATTAGTTACTTCTCTCACCATCCAACGAAAATGAAATATAATCTGATTTCAGCTTTACCAGGCTTTCCCATCCACACTTTGTTCAGGATGGTCTTTTCACACTTAAACAAATTTTAATTGAGAACTCATACCCGTTGAAACTGATAAATAACTTTTTGTTTAACACCACATCACATAGGTCAACTTCAATAAATGCATTGAACCCTCAGTCTAATCAAGTTTTTTACTTTTCAATCCCTTTTATTTCAGATTTAACTTACAAATTAAAAACCATTTTTAAAGATTCTCCAAATATTCGATTAACCACTAAAAATATTAAAACAATAAATTCACTTTACACTAAAACTAAACAACCATTAAAAATACTGGAGACAAAAGATGTAATTTATTCAATTTCATGTAATAATTGTGAGATGGTTCATATTGGACAAACGGGTAGAAATTTATCAGGTCGTATTACATCACATAAAAGTGACTGCAGAATTAAAAAGCTTTCTTGTGCTTTGGCTGAACATGTCATCAACAAAGATCATATTATGAATTTTCAAAACCCTAAAGTTTTGGCTATTGAAAGCAACCAATATAAACGTACTTTTCTGGAAATGGTACATATCAGTAGGAATCCTAACACACTGAATAAAAGATCCGAAATTGATAACTTAAGCAAAATATATAATTTTTTATTAAAACTAGAAACTGAAAACAATTTATAATTTTTCATTAAATATTCTTTTAACTAAAAATTTTTACAATTCAAACTTTTGAGAGTCACTGATATTCATTATTGTATTTAACAACTAGATATATATATATATTTTCCACTTTTTATAATCATGTCTAAATATTAAATAGTTTAAAATTCTTTTGAAAACCCTTTTGTTTCGTGATGTGTCTTGGTGTAACATAAATATATTTTTAAAATGTATTGTTTAAATCCTATCTATAGGAAATCTTTAAAAATTTTCTTTTTCTAACGTAATTTATATTTTAATGTATTTTTTAACGTAATTGCAATGTTTTTAAAATTAACATACCATAAGTTTTGTAACTTTGTTGAGCTGCTTTTTTATCTGGGGGCACGGTAGTGCCCCCGCCAAGACGAGCCAAGCGAAGCGCACGGGCACTACCTACCTTTTCTCGAAGCGCTTCGTCATTTTTTTGAACCCTCATAACTTGGGTTTGGATTAAGCTAGATCAACAAAATTTTCGGGATATATTGTCAATAGCGGACTTATTGAACGTATTAAGTTTTAATTACATTAGCTTTTATACTTCAGATTTTATTTATATCTAAAAAACGCTGATTTCGTCACTGACTCACTGATGATCATCAAAATTATTAAGGTATTTCCTAATGTCCTAGAAAGCTGAAATTTTGTATGTAAGCTAGTGTTAGCACACAAACAACAAAAAAATTATAAAACTTGTAACTTTTATCCCCCAACCCCTTAAACTAGGGGATGGGAGTTTGTATGAGACCTGTAATTTTAAATTAAATTTTGATGACGCTAGAGGTCTAATCTAAAACTTGGTGCCCCCAGATATATATATATATATATATATATATATATATATATATATATGTATAGGTACTCCTTGTTAAAAAAAAAAAAAAATTAATCGACATATATTGAGACATATCGACATATATTGAGAGACATATACTTCAGATCAGATCATATAAATATGAATGAATAGAAGTGTGCGAACGTCTCCTGCCTCTTACGTCCACACAGTAGCTAAAAATAAAAAAAAATTGTCCTTGACAGCGAGCGCGTCGATTGTCTTGTTTTGTTGATTGTCGATTGTCTTAGACATAAATAAAAAACAATTTTGTTAAAACAACTTACAAAAAGAAATGAAATCCCACCAAAAACATTTTCATGTAAAATGTTGCCAAGACGAGCCCATATGACTCGTACTGTCAAAAAGTTATCAGATCTCATGTAGAGCCAAGCTTCTAACACTACACGCCCTAACTCTACAAGGCCTAACTTCACAAACTCTACACCTTAGTCAAAATATGTGGCTTGGCCGTTCGTAACTACAAGAACTATTGTATAACACAAAAGTAATGAACAGTGAATTGATTTTTCACCTTACGCCGATCTGAATGTAGCGAAATGGCCAAGCCACATATTTTGACTAAGGTGTAGAGTTTGTGAAGTTAGGCCTTGTAGAGTTAGGGCGTGTACTGTTAGAAGCTTGGCTCTACATGAGATCTGATAACTTTTTGACAGTGCGAGTCATATGGGCTCGTCTTGGCAACATTTTACATGAAAATGTTTTTGGTGGGATATAATAATCTAAATCTTGGTAAGTTTTGAAATTTGTTAATCTGAATATATTCTTTTAATTATATCTTTCTAATTGCTTTGTAGAAATTCTTGATAAAGGAAATAAATCTTTCCGAAAGCTTGGATATTCAAAAAATAGTGTGCTTTTATTCAGCCCTAATAAAATTTTAGCTGACTACTATACCCAAAATAAATCTAAGGAAAATTTTGTTTTTTTCAAACTAGTCAATTAGTGGATTACTTTTCTTTTTCGTATATATATATATATATATATATATATACAAAACGGAAAAATTATTGGGCATGTACGCAAAAAGGATCAATAAGGCCACGAGTAGGAATGGTAACCGCAGACATGCATGTTTCTGGCTCATTAGCCGTCATCAGTGCGGCATAACCAAGTAGGGTATTGCACTTGGCTAGCAAAAGTGTTGGGTACTTGGGAGCAAAGGATGTTGGGGAAACATGTGTAAAGAAACATAAAAACACAAAAACAACGAAAGCTCACACAGGAGTCCTATCGCCATTTTGTGCTTTCGGCCAGCTGTGCCAATGGGTTTTCGGCTAGCAACCAGCGTCGCAACGTTGGCGAAACGGACTCATTGTGTTTGAGTCGTTCTAAGCCCAGGATATGAAATAAACAAAGTGCCAAGAAAATGCGTATTAATATAAACAAAACGGGAAAATTATTGGGCATGTACGCAAAAAGGATCAATAAGGCCACGAGTAGGAATGGTAACCGCAGACATGCATGTTTCTGGCTCATTAGCCGTCATCAGTGCGGCATAACCAAGTAGGGTATTGCACTTGGCTAGCAAAAGTGTTGGGTACTTGGGAGCAAAGGATGTTGGGGAAACATGTGTAAAGAAACATAAAAACACAAAAACAACGAAAGCTCACACAGGAGTCCTATCGCCATTTTGTGCTTTCGGCCAGCTGTGCCAATGGGTTTTCGGCTAGCAACCAGCGTCGCAACGTTGGCGAAACGGACTCATTGTGTTTGAGTCGTTCTAAGCCCAGGATATGAAATAAACAAAGTGCCAAGAAAATGCGTATTAATATAAACAAAACGGGAAAATTATTGGGCATGTACGCAAAAAGGATCAATAAGGCCACGAGTAGGAATGGTAACCGCAGACATGCATGTTTCTGGCTCATTAGCCGTCATCAGTGCGGCATAACCAAGTAGGGTATTGCACTTGGCTAGCAAAAGTGTTGGGTACTTGGGAGCAAAGGATGTTGGGGAAACATGTGTAAAGAAACATAAAAACACAAAAACAACGAAAGCTCACACAGGAGTCCTATCGCCATTTTGTGCTTTGGGCCAGCTGTGCCAATGGGTTTTCGGCTAGCAACCAGCGTCGCAACGTTGGCGAAACGGACTCATTGTGTTTGAGTCGTTCTAAGCCCAGGATATGAAATAAACAAAGTGCCAAGAAAATGCGTATTAATATAAACAAAACGGGAAAATTATATATATATATATATATATAAAACGAACAGATTGTTTTGTGACAATCTAAAAATGTAAAAGATGATACATAATGTATCTAGTGCCATACTGTCAAAAGTAATAATTTCAGTTTTAAACTGAAATGGTGTCGGTTAGAAATTTCTAACACTTTAAAAGACAACTTGTATGCTGCGATATAAATAGATATAAATATCATTCAACCTATATCAGGGCAAAACCAAACTACAGACACGTGTTTCGCTCTCATTGTGAGCTCATCAGTGTAGTATAGGCTATGTCTCTCAAGTCACTAATCAATGTCTTTTAAAGTGTTAGAAATTTCTAACCGACACCATTTCAGTTCAAAACTGAAATTATTACTTTTGACAGTATGGCACTAGATACGTTATGTATCATCTTTTATATATATATATATATATATATATATACGTAAAGGTATTAGTGACTGTTTAAATCTAAGGATCAAAATTGTTGGAGATGCATTCAAGTTAGGCTTTTATAAGAAAACTCTTTGAAGTATGTGTCTAGCTTTCGAATTTATTTAATTCATTATCAAGACTTGTTTTTGTAATTGACTATTGCAATACAAATGAGTAACTGGCAACTACTCATAGCCTTTCCATCTCCGTTTGTCTTGTAATGTACTGACATCCTCAATATCTGAAAAATAAAGATCTTAAATTTTCAAACAACAATACATAATTAAATTAAATTAAATTAAATTGTTAATTTAATACTACCAAATTTAAAAGTTTTTAAATCCATCTGAGAAATTTGAATTTATATTAGTATTTGGATTAGTAACAACACACCTATGTAGTCAACAATTGTAAATAGTGACAATGTCAAATGTCTTTTTGGTCTAATTAATAATATTTAACAACTACTGTTTATACACAATAATTTAGTGTATATTTAAAGTCATGTTCTTTGATTTTCATTATTTTAACAACACTCAACTTTACTGTAAGTAATATTTTATACAATGTAAACATGTTAACCTCACTTTTTTATTTTGTAGCCTTGAAAAAGAATTAATTAAAATTCGAAAGCTTGGTTTTGTAAAAACAGAGTTTACTTTAAACAACCCCCCATAGGCTGAACTCCCTGTGATTGTTTTCAATTTTGTTGAAATTCTTCTATATATATATATATATATATATATATATATATATATATATATATATATAAACAAAGTGCCAAGAAAACGCGTATTAATATAAAAAAAAAGAAGGATAACGGGAATGCAACGCAACAAGGATCATGGTAACAAGTAGGAATGGTAACCGCAGACATGCATGTTTCTGGCTCATTAGCCGTCATCAGTGCGGCATAACCAAGAAGAGTATTGTACTTGGCTAGCAAAAGTGTTGGGTACTTGGGAGCAAAAACAACGAACGCTCACACAGCAGTCCTATCGCCATTTTGTGCTTTCGGCTAGCAACCAGCGTCGCCACATTGGCGAAACGGACTCATTGTGTTTAAGTCGTTCTAGCTGGTTCGATTACAATAGTGGACTGTATAAAAAAATGGTGGTTTTTTAAAGATAAGATATACTTTGGTAAATAGAAAATAAAATTGACAACCTTATCTTTTCAAATTGTTTAATTGAATTTTACATATTGGACAAGGACCTTTTTTGCATAACTTTTTGTTATGACCAGTTAATAAACAGTTTTCGCATAATTTTAATTTTCTTACTTCTTGAATTCTACGATCAACAGACAAAGCAACAAAATCTGGACATTTATAAATTAAATGATCTTTTTTACAATAGTTACAAACACCCTTAAATGTAAGATGTACTTGTAAATTGGATTTATTATTATAATGATTACTTTTGTTAGCAATGTTGGATTTAGCTAATTGCAAATCATCTAAACACTGCATAATGTCTGTTTTGTTTTTTAAAAAACTAATTAATTCATCAAGACTTGGCAAATCATCATTAAATTTACTTTCTTTCCATTCGCGAATAGTGTTTTTATATATTTATATATTTAATCCCAGAATTAGGTTAATCTTAGTTCTTGGAGGATGTTCAGAATAAAAATTGATAAACTTGTTGCTGCATATTGGTTTACGGTACCAATCAGTTTGTAAGATGTTGTTTTGTGTGCGATGAACAATTACATCTAGGAAAGGTAAGCTGTTATTATTTTCTTTTTCCACTGTGAATTGCTGTTGTTTGCATTGACTATTAAAATTTTTTAGAACATAATCAAGTTTATTAAATGGTATCGCAAGTATTAAATCATCAACAAAACGTTTGGCAAATGGAATTTTAAATGGTATTTAATTAATACTTCTCTCTACCAAGTCATCCAGTACAAAGTTACAAAGAATCAGGGACAAAGTACTACCCATTGGTGTGCCTAATATTTGTTTGAAGAAGTTGTTATTAAATTTACAAATATTTGTGTCAAGAATGAACGTTAACATTTTTTTTTAAATTAGTTATGCTTAATTTACAATTAGGTTCAATGTTAACCCACTGTTTTTCAATGCAATTTAATATTAGTTCAGTTGGTATATTTGTGTACATGGAAACAACATCGAAACTCACTAGAATATATGTGTCAGGAATTCTTATGTTGTTAATGAAATTACCAAAATGGAAAGAGTCTCTTATTATAAAAATTATAGGTTTTAGATAAAATAGATGTTGAAAAACTAGCCAATTTACTGTTGGGAGAATCTATCGATGACCCAATTGGGTGCATTGGCAAAATGGGTTTATGTATTTTTGGGAGTGCATAAAATCTAGGAGCTACTGAATTGTATATTCTTAATGATTTAGCTTCCATTGAACAAAGTTGTGATGGTTTTTCCAAGTCACTTATTAATTTATTAGCTTTCTGTTGAAATGTACAAGTAGGATCATTTGGTAATTGTTGGTAATACCTTTCGTCGTTAAGTAACAGTTGATTTTTTTTAAAGACGTCCTCCTTGTACATTGCTACCGTGACGTTGCCTTTGTCACTACAAAAAATATACGCTTCAGGGTTTGTTCTGATAAATGTTTTAGCTTCCTCAAAAATATCATTTAGGAAATGATTGTTTCTGCCAGTTTTATGTAAGAAATTTGTGATGATATTGGTGGACTTGGATCTGAGTAAATCTTTATTGTTATCATTCAAGTTCTGTATTAAATGTTCAAAATCAGCCAATAATGAGGAAAGTTTAAAATCCCTAACATTTGGAATGAGGCATAATTTAGGTCCTAATGCTAATAGTTTTTTATTTTAAAAGGGAACTCAATGTTGGTTAAGTTTTTGAACCATTTTGCATTTAATTTAATTTTTGAGAAGTGTTCTATTTTTAAGTTGTTTATTTTAATTTTATGAAAGTTGGTGTTGTAATGAATATCTTGTCTTCGTTTGTATTCTTTTAAGATATGACTATATAGGAATAACTTGATATAATTTAGATTCTATGGTCTAGTTTGTTTTCAAGAATTTTTTTATCAGATATAGTGCAACTAATTTATAGATTTATTATTTGTTTTTGAAGTTTTATGTTTAGATTTAGTATTTTATTACCTGTTTTGCCTCCTCTGTGATGTAACAAGTTATTTACATTAATTATACTGTTATTGACATGTTTAAGTGATACATCATGTCTTCTGCATTTTAATAAGAAGATGAGTCTGTTGTTTAACTTCGCTAGCTTGGTGTTAATTTTGGCATAAAAAATTCCTTCTCTTCTTTCTAAATCTTTCTTCTTCCGTTGTTCAACTCTTTCTGTATACCTTCCTCTTCCTACTACTTTCCAACTCCTCCACTTTACAGTTCTTTCCTTTACTTCTAATTGTCTTCACTGCTCTGCGTTGGGTTCCATCCCAAATACTTTTCTTTTATATAGTTTTTGATAACTTTTTACTCTTTTCTATAACTTAATTATTCTTTTCTTCGATTATATATTTGTTATTTGTTCATAACTTTTTAAAAATTAAATTCAATTGTAATTAATTTAAAAAAAATTCAATGCTTTTCTTTTAATGACAAAACTTTCTAAAATTCAATGACAATTTCATTATTAACAACAAAAAACAAAAAAACATCATGTATAATTTTTCAAATAATGTTTCTAATTGAACCTATTTAATAATGCCAGAATAAGCATTATCCAATACTTCTGTAGATAAATTACCAATATTTCTTTCATTTTTGTTATTCGAGTTGATAAAAAAACGTAAGTTGTAGGTTGTAATTCGTTTAAACTGAATAAAATTTGAATATTTTGTAATTAAATCAGATGGTTGAATTGAAATAGTTCGTAGAACATTTGGTGTTTTCTTAATTCTATTAAATATTATTTTTGTATTATATAATTAACATTAGGCATTCTGTCTGACAATTTTTTAAAAAATATGGTCCAAACCACCACATGGTATTATTAATTAACTTGTCAGGCATAATGCCACGGGAGGCAATATCTGCTGGGTTGTTGAATCTATAAACAATTCCATATAAATGTATGCCTTTCACAAAGATTTAATCCTTGTCACTCGATTTGCAACAAATACTTGTAGCTCGTTTGGTTTTGTGTGAATCCAACTTAGTGCAACTTGTGAGTCGGACCATAGAAAAATGGGAACATTTAGATTAAGTGCTTCTCTTACGGTTATAGTTATTCGAGCACTCAATAAACAAGCACACAGATCGAGTTTTGAAAAAATGACAGTTTTTAGTGGTGCAACCTTAGTTTTAAAACAAAATAAAATGATTTTATATTTATTTGAAATGTCTAGACTGCGAACATATATGCAAGTAGAATAAGCAGATTGTAATGATGGTTTAATATTGATTTTGAAACGTTATAATCCTGAAATTCTGATATCACTTGTTGGTTATTTGAGATCCATTTCCTTAAAATAAAATGAGCTGACTTGAGAATGTTATGAATAATTTTGCATCTGTACTATGATTCCTTTGCATCATCGGTTCCAGTTAATAAATGGTCAACATACAATATCATTTAAGATAGTTTTGGACGCTAAAGGAAATTCGTCTAAATTTTTTTTAGCTAGTGTTTTAATGCATTTAATAGCTAAATATGGCGCCAATCGAATGAACTCTGTTTAAAAAATGTAAGTTTTTATGGTTTTCCAATGGAAAGCCAAAGCCCTTTCGGCATTAGGCTTAGGTACTATTCCGATATCTAGAGCTCCATTGTCAAGTAGAATACAATCCCAGCTCTCCAAAAATTAGCGAGGAAATTCTGTATATAAAATAATATAATAGTTCAGTCAGTTTAAAATATTTATTACATTCATTATGTACAATTTTCTATATATATACAAGTAAAATAAAATATAAACATGAGAAAATTTTATTATATTTGTTCTTCTCACACGCCCCCTCCTTACTTAGTATTGTATTATAGGGCGGTTGTGCATCTAGTAATGTGACCTGTGAAATTTTCATAATTTGTTTGTTTGTTTGTATGTCTTGATGTGTTTATGTCATGGAAAAAGTCGAGAAAAAACCATGTCAGTGTCTTTTAGTTTTCATTAGTAAATACCTCCATCGCGATCCCCCACCTCCAGCAGCGGGTGGGCGATGCTCCTCTTACTGTTCGAATCGAGGGATCGCGAAGACATAATTTTGGTTATGTCGTCCCGTAATGTAATTTGTTAGTCATGGGGTTCAAAAAACAACGGAAGCCGTTCGTGCATCAAGCCATGCTTCCTATTAGGGTTATGCATTGCTCTGGCGTTTGTTTTGTCATTTTTAATCTTGTCGGATAGAGAATGTCTGTAAAATTTGTCCGAGTTTTGAACAATAAATTCCCTAATCGTAGGTATGGCTGATTCGAGGTGCAGTTCCGTGATTCTTGTGCCCCATTCCATTCAGTATAAGTCTAAGGCATCTGTTTATTTATTTATTTATTTATACAACCAGCAGGCCAAGGCCCATTTACAGGTGTACATAATAGTTTTTTTTTAATATAGACAATGTACCATGACACAAAAAAGAATACATTGATTACAAATAGTTTCCTAATTAATTAATTACTAAACTCAAGATTTGTCTCTTAAATTGAGAATAAGACAAAAAAAATAAATCTGCAGTGGCTACTTGATTGTAAGTTCTGCACATAGTTGATAGTGGAGAGTAAAAATGATGCTGAGTGTTTGGAGTTGCTATTCGGAATGTTATATTAGAACGCGAAGTAACCCGCGGTACATTAAAATCTAATAAAGAAAGAAGAGCTGACGAATCAATTTGACCATTTAGTAACTTATAAATAAATAGCAAATCATTTACCTCTCTGCGTTTTTTTAGAGAGGGCAAATGAAATTCATTTAGCAAGGCATCGTATTCAAAGCCTCTTTGTGGATATTGGCCGTATTTTTTTAAGTATGCAAATTTTAAAAATTTTCTTTGTACCGATTCAATTTTTGCTGAGTATGTATGATAACAGGGATTCCAAACAACACTGCAATACTCCAATTTACTCCTAACCAGTGCACAATAAACTGACTTAAGAGCATCGTAGGCACTAAATTCTATGCAAGAGTTCTAATTAAAAAACCAATAGCGCTATTAACAAATAAAACACCAAGATCCTTTACCTTGTAACATTTATAACCCTGTTGGGGTATCAACTTTACATTGGTCAAAGAAAAAATTGAATAAATGCAAAATGTCTAGCTCCAGTCGGATTTCTCAAGGCGCTGGTCCTTTTGATGATAGCAGATTTTCTTAGGATAGGAATTTGTTAGTTTTGTTAGGCGCCAAAAGGTTTTCTTCTTTGTATTAATAGAAATATTTAAAAACAAAGAAATTTATAATTATTTTCAAAATTGAAGAAAACACTTAAAAGAAGTATTTTGAAAACATGAAAAACATTTATTACTAAAATAATAAGAAGATTGAGTTTAATATATTCTTTTAGCAAAGAAAAAAATTACTACAAAATCAAAAAATGTTTTTTAGATATTATCCTTTCTCAAATTACAAGAAAGTAATTATCTCAAAATATAAAGAAAACCATTAGTAACCTCAAGATATGTTAATATTAATCAAAAGATAGAATTAAAATTTCACACAGTTTATTGTAATTAAGATAACCGGTAAATATATAAAAAAATCTGTGACAATTATAGGAAAAATTTTAAACCTAAACCATAAGTAATATAATTACAAACAGGTACCTTTTTTTAAAGAAATTCCCCGAAAACAAGTATGGCCAAAAATTAAAATTAAATATATATAGTTACTCAAACATGTGCACATTTGGTTTCCAAAGGAAGGTTTTGGAAATATTACTCAACTCCTGTCGATTCAGTAGACCCAAGGGCCAGCCTACAGCATCGTCATTATATCTTCAAAAGTCGAGGAGAGTTCGTCAGTGCAGTTAACAACTTCTAGGTTGTGTTATGTTATATCTCTAACGGCGACTTCAAGAGAAACATTGATTGTAACTAATCCAATGTGTTAAAATTGCAATCCAATGTGACTAAACGATGTTATATTCGCTGTAATATAATTTTCAGCGTCAGAAATAGCAAAAAAACAACTCAAAAACACATGCTTGTTGCTCAAGGTTAACAGTATAAAAAAACAGAATTTGTTATATCTAATTAACTGGTTAAACTAACAATACAAAGAAAAGATAACATTCTCTGTCAAAATTACTATACGAAACCGTTATATAAATTAATGAAATGAGAAAAATGATTTTCAAAAAAAAATATTATCAAGCATTTCTTTAAACAAAATCAAAAGAAAAAATTATAAAATATATAACTCACCAAGACAAGCTTTTATCGAAGACACTGAATTTTAAATGAATGTTAAAATTTTAAAACGCTGAACGAACTGAATAATTCTAGAATTCTCCCTTCCACCTGACCGTCAGCCGTTATTTAGACAAGCGCAATTTGCCTAATTGAAAATAAGAAATATTTGAGTCCCCAACGACTTTACTAAATAAAAATAACATGATAATGTTACATCCCCCCTAACCGTTTCAGAAAAAAATTTTTTTTTTATAATGAAGTTATTTGTCTTGTGAAGTCATATTCAAAAATTATAGAATAAAAAAAATTGCTTGATAAATCCCTTAAAATTAATAGATAATTACCTAAATTTTACATCAGTATTAAAATACAAATGTTTGTTTACATATAAATTAACAAAATTTGTAATGTTTCAATTACAATTATAATTATACACTATTATTTAAATTATAAATACCTGTTAAATCAAAAAATTGATGACAAAAGGTAAAATGCAATGCATACAAAAAACATCATCTGAAGTATCACTTCAGTTGTAACAATCATAATAATAATCATCAAAAGCAGTATTTAAAAAAATTATAAGGTGTGCTATAACACATCCCATTTCTTCAAAAAAATTTATTGAATTAATGTTTATAAAAAACAAAATATTAAGAAAATATAAGTTTCCTCTTAACATAGTAATACAAAGAAACCAATAAAAAATTCAAAATCTGTGTACACTCCAAAGATTCAGCAACTATTCTCACATAGGTATGTAAATACCGTCCTAAAAATGTGAGCCAATAGATCCGAACTTACACAAACCTAAACATACTCAATATTACTAAGAAAGTCCTGAAAGTAAGATAGAAAATTCAAGAGAAAACTCGATATTTAATGCAAGGAAAAAAATTCAAAAACACGAAACCTTACTACACTTTACCTCTAGGGAAGAAAGAAAACAAATTGTTTTGGGCCTAAGCCCGGGACCTGAAGGGACCCATGTAAAGCAAGTAAAATTACCATGGGTTTTGAAGAAACCCAGGTAGTTAAACCGTCACAAGACGACGTGACTAGATTTTTCTACAAGGTACTAGCCAACCTAAAAGGTGGAACGAATTCCTCAAAAAGCAAGTGAAATTACCATGGGTTTTGAAGAAACCCAGGTAGTTAAACCGTCATAAGACGAAGTGACTGGATTTTTACAAGGGGTACCAGCCAACCCGATTGGAACGGTCAACACTGAAGTTTCTCCACGCTGGACAGGGGATGCGAGGAGCTCAGTGAAGACGGGTGGTCTCGGCATAACCAGCGGTTCGTCGAATCAATATGATGGCATGTCAACCATTTCAAAAAAAAAATAAAAATAAAAAAAAAGGTAAATATATAAAAAAAAATATAGGGACTTGACCAAGGGAGTTCCGAAAATTAAGCTTCCCCGGGAACATGTTTCTCCATTTGGCAGACAACGCCCAGTCGGGAAGAGAGAGAGAATTTAAAGCCAAAGAGGTTAAGACAAAAAAAAATTTTAAAAAAGTGGCAATCACAAAAAGAACAAAAAAATATAGTCACAATCGGTAAGAGAGTCCCCCCACTCTAAAAAAATTTGGTCGCATTGACCAGCACCTCTAGGGTACCAAAAAAGTCATAATCGGTATTGCTAACATTTAAGTAGCATTAAGTCACAATCGGTAAAAAATTATTAACTGTTGGCAAACTGTTGACGATATATCTGCAATTTTTATTTCTCCAAATAAATAAACATATTCATAACAATCATGTTTCACACCAATTATGATAAATAAAGATATTTCCGCAATATTAAGGCAATCTGTAACATCCAACAGATATAAAATGCATATTGCAGACTTTAAATGGTAATCACTTTACCATCCTTTTCAAAGATAAGATAAATTGTATATAACATATATATACACCCACCAAGATAATTAAGATAAAAAGATAAATTCGAGATACATAACCAAGCATCCCAGATACTGAAAGAAAAATTATAAGGTGTCCAAAAATTTTAAAAAATTACACACCACCTAAAAGTAGCTGAAAATTATTTTTTGAAGAAGAAAAAAATTTCCATTCTGTCTTTAAGATACAGACCAGATACAGCATATGCTAATGTAATAACTATACTTTTAGACAAAATGAATAAACCAATATAAATTTCTATATAAACTTGTCTAAAATCTTAAACAAGTACTAAATATCACAACGTCATTCCTGAGACATTTTTGATATTTCAAACGATAAAAAATTATTGATTGTGAAACTTTAATATTTTAAGAGACAATAAAAACTCCTTAGATATTGAGAAATAAAATTATAAATTTAAAATATATCAAATAAGTAACAAAGTTATAATTGCAGATATATTTCCATTTGTTAATTTAAAAAAAAAAAAAAATTACCAACATGATAATAATGATAAATGATGTATAATGACCAAAAAGCAAGGGACAAGAACATAGAAAGTGAACATTAGAATTCAACAAAAAAAAAAAAGACAAAACATTGCTCTATTAAATAGCACCCTTTTAGCGTCCAATACTCGTTCAATCTCAATTGAGAACCTATGTCACATGTGTTTTTTATAATAAAAAGATATGATTTTTATTCGTCGTCACTCGTGTAAGTAGGGTCCTTATTGTTAGGAAGACCGTCATCTAATCTATCATTACTATTTTCCTCATCATTATTATTTTCCGGTAAATTTGTGTCAACATCTGAAAAATCTCGTTTGAGATCTGAAATATGAAAATTTCCTAAATCATTTCCTTCGTAATCTTTCAAATTATATACTAATTTAGATAAAACTTTATTAACAACACACGGTATATATTTAGGAGCGAATTTAGCAGCGAAATTATTTACTTTTGAAGAAAGTACATAATTTCTTTTCCATAATCTATCTCCTACGTGAAATTCAACATCTCGTTTCCTCAAATTATAATATTTTTCGTTTCTTAAATATGCTTCTTTTAATTTTTTCCTAACATCGAAATATAATTTAGGTACATTTTGTATGTCTTGTATTAATTGAGACTTTTCTCCTATTGAAATAATATTATTAGTATTTTCTGAAATTTTCCCATAATAATCTCCTGAGATAGGTACATTTCTTGCAAAAGTTAAAAAAGCGGGAGAGTAACCCGTAACTTCATGAGTTGCGGTACGAATAGCTTGCGCTACCTGATGAATGTATAAATCCCAATCTCTATGATTTTCGTGAATATAACAACGACTTGCAGTAACTATTACTTTATTAGTTCTTTCGGTATGATTTACTTGAGGGTGATAATTAGGGTTATAAAAAATTTTTTGGACTTTATATTTTTTCATTAGATTTTTAAATTCTTTACTAATAAATTGAGAACCATTATCACATGACATAACTTGAGGAACACCGAAGACCAAAAAAACATTATTTTCCAAGAATTTAACAATGCTATAGGAAGTAGCATTCGGCAGAGGATGTAAAGTACGTTTCACAATAATTCGTTGACTCGGTACCTTACCTGAGGGGATTAGTAATGAAAGGTTATAAATTTCTCACTGTACAGTAAACATTAACAGATCCGTAATCCGGTTTTCAAAATAGATTTAAATAAAACTCAGTAACATTTACTAAAACTTAAATTTATTTTGTAAAAAAAATCACGAAATTTTTTAAAAACAAATTTTAACTTTATTTATTAATTGCAATTAAACAAATGAACTAATTCTACATTATTTACAACTATTTAATCTAAATGTAGTTCAGTATCACTATCGTCTTCATTTAAATTAATAACTAAGGGTGCTACAGTTACATTAACATTTCGATATGTACCTTCAACCTTAATAACATGCTGAATCGAATTTTTCCAGCTATCAATGGGAATATTACTTGTCACATTTCTGATTAACTCTATAACACTTGAGTTTAATGTGGGTGAAACGTTTTCCGATCTAACTTTGGATTTTAGCTGATGCCACATGTGTTCTATAGGATTGAACATGCAATAATATGGGGGAAGCCGTAACACTGTGTGGCCCATATTTTTAGCAATAGTATCACAAACGTATTCTTTTTCAATACCGAACGCTGCTACAACTTGTAAGAGATCACGTTTTGTGTACGATTCTTCAAAATAAAGGTCATTTTTTAACAAATACTCTTGAATTTCCCATTTATTGTTGTTGCTATTTGGTACTTTATTTAATTGACGGCTATGATAAGTTGCATTGTCCATTACAATTATACTTTTTTCCGGTATATTCGGCAATAAATAATTCTCAAACCAATCTTCAAAAAGGTCTGCTGTCGTATCTTCGTGATAATCTAAACTTGAATCTTTAATATTCTTTGCTGATAACAATAAAGCGTTTGGAACCCAACCTGTTTCTGATCTGGCATGTATTATTGTAATTCTTTGTCCTCTATTTGATGGAGCCTTTGTTTTGCAATTTCCCGATGAATTAACAAAACCCTTCGTTGGAGTATCATGGGTGTCATACCATGTCGTCCCTCCAATGCCAAAATCACGAATGTGCAATTTTGCAGTTTTGAGAAAACTCCAATTTAAATGTTTGGATAAACATTAAAAATAACCCTTTTTTTTTAGAGTGCTACCGTATAATTAATATTGGTTATTGTTCGAGACGTAAATTACATTTATATTAAATTATCAATAAAAATTTCCTATTTTGAAAAAAGAGCACATTCGTTATTTTGGTTTTGCAAAAAAGTAAACATATCTATTTTTCGTGTTAGAAAAAAAGAAATAAACTTCATCAATAAAACTGTTTTATTTAACATAATTTTTTACTGTTTCGTTAAAAATTAACTTGAACTTGAATACTTTTCCAAAAAAACCTAAATTTCCTTCTAAATAGCTCACAGTAACAGATGTCAAACAAAAATTCTGATAAGAAGAACAAAAATAAAAAACACAAAAAAGAAAATAACATAATTAACTCCGTATTTATGCTGTATCAGTGTCACTTTCGCTTTCCTCAGCATCTGGTTCTGGTAACTTATCCCTAACATTTTTGTTTGTTTTTAAAGCTTGATAAAAACTATGGTATGCTTTGGGAATGGTTAAATCTTTGCAAATTTTTTGTAAATCTTTCGATTTAGCCTCGCTAATGGCTAGTGAACTTGTATAGGCGTTGCTTAACACTATTTGTTTTGGACGGCCCCGACTTTTTGTGTTTGAACAATCTGCTTCAATAAACTCTTCCGCATAGTCTGTCTTATAAAATACTTTTGACTGCTGCCCCTTAATGTAACGGAGACAGCATACTCTTCTCCAGGGAATCTGGCTGAAGTTGAATGAACTTGCTGAAAAGGCTTTGAAGTCTAGAAAATCGTCGAACATCATGGTCCTTACTTTAAAAGGTTGAGGTGTTATTCGCGAATCTCTAATAACTTGTGCCCATCCCTCAGGCGTATAAACTGGTACGTGCTTCGATTTCTTTTCTATTTTGGAGTGTATAGAATCACACTCCATTTCGGTATGCCCAGTCTCAAAGAATTGATGGTCGATTGTTTCCAAAGATGGATGATTGAGGCAAAGTTGGAGACACATGGTTGCAAAAAAAGAGTTTTTTTGCTGTCCACCGCATCCGTCAGACATCATGCGAACCGCTGTGATCTCATTGTGTGACATAATAAAGTCGTATATGCAGGATGCAATCTCATTCGCTCCTCTTTTACCTTGTGTCTCATCCCAAAGATAACACCTTACGTCTTGATTTCCCAAATTATATACGGTAAAATTATACACTGCCAGCTTCCTTAAGTAAAAAATCTGCCCTGCAGGCCCTTTTGGTGTAGTCAGCACTGCCTGAAGATCAAAGTTGAAAGCTAAAGTGCTTTGATTTTCTTTTGCTAAAGATTTGTCATAGTCGCGAGCTCTTCTGGCAGCCTCCTTCTTTTCCAGATGATTTTTGTATTCTAATTCATTTGCCTTGCTCTCTTCTTCGGTCAAATTTTTTTGTGCAAGGCATTTTTTGCACTGATCTTTTTTCGGTTTAAAAAAACCCAAATTATATTCTTTGAATATTTGTCTATATTTCTCCAGCGTAACTGGTCTTAAACTTTCGGAATTGCAGATATCTTTGTACATTCTATACATTATAGAAATATTTAGAGATGCATCCAAGTATTTCTTTGTACTTTTTTTACGGCAGTAATGTGACTCGACTGACGGAAAAGATAAAATGTGGTCACGTATAAATTTTTCACTGTTTTCGGGTAACTTGTTTGAAGGTGCATGCTTCCCGCGTCTATCTTTTTCAAGGATTCCGCTGGTAGAGCGTTTTTTAATGGAACTTCTCATAAAAGCATCGGTCACATTTAGTGTAGCCATGAAAAATTCTCTGCACACACTGAACTTTGTTCCATTAACTGTAAGATAGTAACCACAAGTGTAGGTTTTTCGTGAGTTTTCTAGATTTCGCGTGGTGCGTTTTTTTGGATTCTGTTCTATGTGATTGCACAGAAATTGTCTTTGATTATCAGAACAACTTAAATTGCGAAATTCTCTATATATTTTTTCTCGGTCCTGTTCATTAACCAAAAATTTACATTTATGTTTTGGTTTTGCCAGACATGGAGCTGGTAAAAGAGGTCGAGGTGGTTTTTGAACTCCGCGATGCCCAGTGTATGATTCTCCTTTAACCCGTTTAGCTTTTTGAATATTTTTTTTCCATTGCGTCTTACGTTTTAACTTTCTTTTAGGAGTTGTCTTTTGCTTGGGCTTTTCAGTCATCTGGTTGGAATGGTTTTCTTGTTCGTGATCTGAATTTCTCTCCGAAGTATCACTATCTGTTTCTGAAGAACTTGACGAGGGTTCATAATTGTCAGATGATGAAGCGGAGTAATCTAAATTTTCCAACAATTGATTTCCGGAAATAGAAGGGAGACTTTCAGGATGAAAAATTTGGTTTTCGTGTAGTTCCATACTACTTACAGCATCAGTTCTAGAAGATTCTTGAGGAGATTGTGACGAAAAGCTTGTCGTGGGAAATTCACCTAAAACCAATAAGAAATAAATTATAAGTAAATTATTATAAGTAAGCTAAACACAAAAATTTCAAAAGTTCAATATACTTTTAACTAGTAAAAACCAAAGCAAGCGAAAATTTACCTTCCATGGCCATAACTTCAGGACCCAAATTATGACCGAATGTTCTATCTGCAGTATTTAGTGGAGGTTCAGACAAATCTTTAGAACAGGTTGGATCTTCTGGATTTTGATTTTCGTAAGTACGAGGAAGAATTTCATGACGCCCTGGTTGCACCAAAGTCAATTTGTTATTTGATTCTGCTAAAAATCAAGTACATGTTGTGTTATTTTTTAGGTGACAGAAAATGAAAAAGATTACAGAAACTGTGAATTTGGCATCCGATTTTCTAAGACATTATGTACATAGCTTAAAATATATGCATAAAAATAACCATAATATACAATTACTTAATTACCGTTCAATTTCCTGCCAAGCTGCACTAGTCTTTTTGAACGGGAACTCATTTTTTCTCTAAAAATACAGTGACGCACCAAAACCACGAATTAGCTTAAACACAATCAACAATACTGCCAAAATCACGAATGTGACACATTCGCGAATATCCACTTGAATTTCCAGAAATATTTACAACGGCAAAACCACGAATAAAGTACATTCGCGCTTTGAGCGTTGGAACCAAACTAAAGTCGACACTCTCGTGAAACAGCCAACCGGTTGTGGAGGGGGTATAGGCTCGCAGACAAATTCGTGCTTTTGGCATTGAAAACCTTGAAATTTATTATTGTTGCCGGTGCAAATAGGTGAAAAACATAATATTTTCACATTCGCGTTTTTGGCATTGGAGGGACGATGTCTCGTCGAGGTAGATAATTGAAAGGTTTTCACTTCTATATTTTTGAATAGCTTGTAAATAACGACAACGCCACATTCGTAAACGATATGACTCCATTATCACTTGTCTTTTATTAATGGTACAATATTTAAATCCCATTTGAGAAATAATACTCCACAAACTTGTACGGCTACAAATAATTCCCGTGTCGTCTTTAAGTAACCGTTTTTTTATACAATCTAGGGTTGGTATCATTTGTTCTTGGTATAGGACATATATCGTTCGTCGGATTATATCTTTTTGTATTTCATCAACACATTTGGTATTATTAACGTCACTTCGTTTTTTTCGTTTACTTATTGGCTTATTGATAATATCTTTTACTGTGGATATTGGGGTTTTGGTTAACTTACATGTTTCTTCTGCTGCATCGGTTACACTATAACCTCGATTATTCAATGTTTCAAACACATTTTTCACAATTTGTTTCGCATCCGGCGATAAATGCACTTTTTTTGCCCAAGGACGCCACATACTTAGTTATAAACACAAGATTACTTTCAGAGTATAATGTTTAGTACAAACTAAAATTCTAGGAGAGAATTTTAAAAACAAATTACCCCGAAACTCCCACTTTCTCTTCCAAGATAATTAAGAAAATCAAAAATCATTTACTAATGATTTACTATTGATGGTCAGTAATAATAATTTAAAATTTTACCTGAAAAATAAAAAATCCAAAATATATCTTCCTGGACAAAAATAAATAATACCTTTCTGT
Organism: Altica lythri; assembly: GCA_964028335.1. Taxonomy (NCBI): domain Eukaryota; kingdom Metazoa; phylum Arthropoda; class Insecta; order Coleoptera; family Chrysomelidae; genus Altica; species Altica lythri. The sequence continues at coordinate 9,602,688 of OZ034806.1, read as the reverse complement.
AAATAGTTCACCGGTTTACGGCCAAAGTTCGAAGAAATATTAACCACCTTTTATTAGTAATCCCTTAAGAGCAGTTAAGAGCAGGTACCAAGTCAACGAATTATTGTGAAACGTACTTTACAAAACAAAATTTTGTAAACCAGTCAGTTACCACTAATGCATAACGATTACCCTGTTTGGACCTTGGATAACAACCAATAATATCTGCACTTAACCATTGAAACGGAAAATTAATATCCTTATATGAACCCATAACCCCAGCTTTAGGTAGATTAGTACTTTTACAAGAAGAACAAATTTTACATTTTTGTACATAACGATACACATCTTGACGAAGTTTAGGCCAATAATATAATTCAGTTATTCTAGAAATTGTCTTAGAAATGCCTAAATGTCCACTAGTTACATCATCATGACATGTTTTTAAAACGTCTTTACGATTACTGGAAGGAACAACAATTTTCCAATCATGTAAATTACTTTCAATAGGAATATTCGAAAAAACATGTTTATAAATTATATTATTTTCTATTTTAAAAGATGGATATTTATGCGGATTTTTAGAGATTTTATTAATCATAGATTTATACCAATTATCTGGTTTAAAAACTGAAACATCCAAAACAGAAACTTCATTTACAGATCTACTAAGAGCATCGCTCACTAACATAGTGGAACCTTTTCGATGTTTAATGACAAAATCAAATTGAGCTAACCTCAAAGCTAAGCGAGCAAGTTTTCCACTAGGATTAGATAACTTGTGAAGGTATTGTAAGGAAGAATGGTCGGTTTCCAGAGTAAAAACTGTTCCCTCTACATAACATCTAAATTTTTCAATGCCAAAAATGACACCTAGAAGTTCTTTTTCAGTCGTAGAAATTTTCCTTTCCGATTTTGATAATGCCCGACTGGCATAAGCAATGGGATGATGAATTCCATCACATTCCTGATATAAAATTGCACCTAAACCAGTGTCACTAGCATCGGTTTGAATTATGAAAGGTTTTGTGTAATCAGGACTTGCTAAAATCGGAGCAGAAGTAAGAAGAGACTTAATTTTTGAAAAAGCTTCGTCAGCCTCAGACGTCCATTCTATAGGTTGACTTTTCTTTCTACCATGTAAAAGATCTGTGATTGGAGAACATATAGCAGAAAAGTTTTTCAGAAACCTGCGATACCAACCAACTAATCCAATTAATCTTTTAATTTCTGTCGTGTTTTTAGGTACAGGATAATTCAAAATAGCGTCTATTTTGTCCTGAGAGGTACGTAAACCATCTTTATCAATTGTAAAACCAAGATAGTTAAGTGAATCTTTGCAAAATTCACACTTTTCCTCATTAATTGTTAAACCAGCTTCTTTTAATTTATGATATAATTTTTCTAGAATTTTTAAGTGAAGTTCAAAAGTAGGGGTTGCAATAATAATATCGTCAAGGTAGCAGAAACAATAAGGGGCAATGGAAGGATCGATAATCCTATCCATTAGACGAGCCATAGTTCTAGGAGCGTTCTTGAGACCAAAACACATTCTAGTGTATTCAAAAGAACCTAGACCATAAACTGAAAAAGCAGTTTTTTTTCTCGAAGATTTGTTTAATGGAATTTGTAGAAAAGCTTTACCCAAATCTATTGAAGAAAGATACTTCGCATCACGAAGTTTACTAATAACTTCATCCACAGAATGCATCGGATACGAATCACTAACTGTGATCGAATTAAGTTTTCTTCCGTCAAAACAAACCCTGTATTCTCCATTTTTCTTGTTTACCAACCACAAAGGCGAGTTCCATGGCGACGTTGTTTCTTGAATAATATTAAGTTTTAACAGGTCTTGAATCTCTTTTTTGAGATGAGACTGCATTGTCGGACTTAACGGATATTGTTTTTGACAAATGGGTTTAGCATTCCCTGTATCGATATCATGTTCTATTAAATGAGTCTTGCCAATTGAATCTTTCGGGGAAATGTCATGAAAAAGTCTAACTACCCTGTTTAAATCATTTCTTTGTTTTCCAGACAATTTAGATATTGGTTGAATTGAATTCACCACACAAAGGGAAGATAACATTGAATAAGAGAGATTATGAAAATTTACATCAATTTCAAATAATTTAAGAAAATCCATGCCTAAAATTAATGAATGAGCGATAGAAGGTATAATCATGATTTGAAGTTCTTTAGTTATATTATTACTAGCTGACCCGGCGGACGTCGTACCGCAAATCATTTATGTCATTCTTCCATTTTTTCAATTTATTTTGATTTTATCGTTTTCATCATATTTTCTCGTTAGTTATCAGGTTTATACTATTTTTTTTTTCGTTATATTTTGTAGTTTATCGATAAAATATATTAGATGCATAACAATACTTAATTTAGTAAGGAATTCTTGTTTAAATATAAGTGATATTAACTGCGCCACCTTCCGGTGGCGTCACAGTACTTAAGTAAGAATTGCTCGTTTAAATATATGTGATATTAACTGCGACACCTTACGGTGGCGTGATATAAAGAAATCAAATAAGTAGTGGTTGCTCATTTAATGGAAGCTCCATCTGGTGGTAACTTCCATTAATACGAATATCACATTCATATCAACCATTAAAAATACATAAAGTACTGATTTTCATGACAATCGGTTGAACAGGGCAGAAGTTGTTACTCTGCAGCGCTACCTGGTGGCGAGTGGCATCAATGAGCATAGCATATAAACCTTTTCCGTGAAAAAATACATATACATACCAATTTTCATGACAATCGGATGAACGGGACAGAAGTTGCTACTCTGTGGTGCCACCTGGTGGCGAGTGGCATCAATGAGCATAGCATATAAACCTTCTCCGTGAAAAAATACATATACATACCAATTTTCATGACAATCGGTTGAACGGGGCGAAGTTGCTACTTTGCAGCGCCACCTGGTGGCGAGTGGCATCAATGAGCATATCATATAAACCTTCTCCGTGGAAAAATACATATATATACCAATTTTCATAAAAATCGGTCCAGTAGTTTTTGAGTTCATTGATTTCGTACATAAAAACACATCCTTTTTTATATATATAGAAGAAGAGTAATAGGTGCATTAATGAATCCTACAATATTTTGTGATTTACCATCAGCTGTTGTTATACTGGAAAAAGCTTCTTGTATAGGAATATTTAAAGATTTTAATATATGACAACCAGGTCCACCTAATACACAAGAGTTACTACCACTATCAACAAGTGCTAAAAATTCTATATTATTAATTTTAATATTTAGGTATGGTCTATTGTCATTACATTTTTTTACAAATAATGGACTTAAATTTTAATTAGATTTATTTTTATCGCTCTTGTTACATCCCAAAATTAAATTATTTCCCTCGGAAATTATATTTTTTGCAGTTAAATTCGTTAAACTTTTATTATTAAGTGTATTAAAATTAATACATTTACTAGAATTATCTTTTAGGAAATTTTTTACAAAGTGTAGATATTCATCCCACTCTGTACGAGACGTAAAATTAATTAATTTTTCTTTTTGGAGTTGTTTGATTTTTTGTTTGGATGATTGTCTGGCATTCTTTGTGTATTTTGACCAGAAACAGATGCCAGATTTTCCTGTCCAGTCCTTTCTATGTTTTTTGAGCACATATTACAATTATTTTTAGTAATATCCTTTTTCCCACATCCAAAACAAAAAATATTTCTAGGAAATCTACAAGTAATATATTTATGTCCTTGTTTTGAACAATTCCAACAGATAGTATTAATATTAGAAGATAGATTCGACCTATTATTATTTGCTTGTCTAAAAACATTGTCATCATTATTATAAAAAGTTCTATTGCTCCTATTAAAATTATTATATTTAGTGAAACCACTATTTCTATTAAAATTACTGTACCTATTTGGGGAATTATTAACATTTGTTCTAAATTTGCTATTATAATTTCCTTCGTTATTATTAGCTGACTGTCCTAAGGAACAAAAATTAGAAGTTTGAGGAATTGGTAAACCCTCTAAAGAAAAATTATTATTTGCAATCGAAGAAAGATTAAATCTTTCTGACCATAATTTAGATTCCTCAATTCTTTTACATAACGTGCTAAGTTCTTCTATTGTTTGAGGTGAATGTAATGCTAACTGTGAGATATAAAATGGCAATAAATTACGTCTAATTCTCGTTACTCTATTTTGTTCACTGGGAACAACATCTAGTCGTTTAAAAAGATTTTCCATACTTGCTATATATAGATTTGCTGGTTCATTTACAGCCTGCATTTTATTATTTATTTCAAGTTCTAAATTAAATTGATAATTGCATGGTAAAAAATCAGCTTTTAGTTTAGTTACTAATTCTGGCCATGAATTTACTTTATTTTTAATTGACAAAAACCATGTTAAAGCAGAATCTTTGAAAAATTTAAAGCATTTAATGAATAGTTCTGCATCCGAAACACCACGAGAAACTTTTAACAATTCAATCTGAGATAAAAAATCATGAAGTGAATTTGAACCATCAAAGTGAATGTTCCATTTATGTATATCATTTTGTTTAACAGAAAAATTACTTTGTGTCGACTGCAAAACAGGACTACTTGTACTAATAGGGTCAGGAACTTTATCAGCTAAATCTGCTTCCAAATTTAGAATACTAATTTTTAAATCTTTTTGTTGTTTAGTATGTTTTGTTTCTATAACGTTAAGTCTATGTACCCTACCATTAACATGTAAAAGTCTAGAACATATTCTTTTATAAGCTAAATCTACTTTAGTACCAGAAAAAGTATTGATTTCATTTTTTATTTCAGAGAGAGATTTATTAATTTCTACTAAGTCATCTTCAAAAACAATATTATTTACAGGTGCTTCAAAAGATCTATTAGAAGATTGTTGTGCCATTAATCCCCTAAAAACTTTACGCATTTCATCCACAGTCTTTGGTATTTCACAACCATATAACTTAAGTTCATACTTTAGTTCATAATCTTTCAAATAGTTGGCTTGCATTTTTATTTGTTAATAGCAAGAATCGAAAAAATTAAAAATTAAGTCTAACTCGAAAAAATTATTCAACAAATAGTAATAAATAATTCAAAAGTATCAAAGTTGATTGCAAAGTCAACTCCTAAGTGTTTGCAAAATTATTTTAATTATTAAATGTCGAACCAAATCCTCTTAAGTCAAAATTATTTCTATTTATAGCAATAAACGTTAAACAAATAAATTAACGAAGTAACGACGGCATAAATAAATTTCTATCAATATCTGATAAATAAATAAGTTATTTTAACCATTTACATTTAATCTTTTGTCACCAGCAAAAAATTATCTAAAGAGATAAGATAAGACTTTCGCATACAGCAAATTTTACTAGTTAGATTCATAAAATATACTTTTATTTAAATATAACAAATCCCAAATCCTTCAAAAATCTTTATTCATCACTTTTTGTTGGGCGCCATTTTGTAACATTTATAACCCTGTTGGGGTATCAACTTTACATTGGTCAAAGCAAAAATTGAATAAATGCAAAATGTCTAGCTCCAGTCGGATTTCTCAAGGCGCTGGTCCTTTTGATGATAGCAGGTTTTCTTAGGATAGGAATTTGTTAGTTTTGTTAGGCGCCAAAGGGTTTTCTTCTTTGTATTAATAGAAATATTTAAAAACAAAGAAATTTATAATTATTTTCAAAATTGAAGGAAACACTTAAAAGAAGTATTTTGAAAACATGAAAAACATTTATTACTAAAATAATAAGAAGATTGAGTTTAATATATTCTTTTAGCAAAGAAAAAAATTACTACAAAATCAAAAAATGTTTTTTAGATATTATCCTTACTCAAATTACAAGAAAGTAATTATCTCAAAATATAAAGAAAACCATTAGTAACCTCAAGATATGTTAATATTAATCAAAAGATAGAATTAAAATTTCTCACAGTTTATTGTAATTAAGATAACCGGAAAATATATAAAAAAATCTGTGACAATTATAGGAAAAATTTTAAACCTAAACCATAAGTAATATAATTACAAACAGGTACCTTTTTTTAAAGAAATTCCCCAAAAACAAGTATGGCCAAAAATTAAAATTAAATATATATAGTTACTCAAACATGTGCACATTTGGTTTCCAAAGGAAGGTTTTGGAAATATTACTCAACTCCTGTCGATTAAGTAGACCCAAGGGCCAGCCTACAGCATCGTCATTATATCTTCAAAAGTCGAGGAGAGTTCGTCAGTGCAGTTAACAACTTCTAGGTTGTGTTATGTTATATCTCTAACGGCTACTTCAAGAGAAACATTGATTGTAACTAATCCAATGTGTTAAAATTGCAATCCAATGTGACTAAACGATGTTATATTCGCTGTAATATAATTTTCAGCGTCAGAAATAGCAAAAAAACAACTCAAAAACACATGCTTGTTGCTCAAGGTTAACAGTATAAAAAAACAGAATTTGTTATATCTAATTAACTGGTTAAACTAACAATACAAAGAAAAGATAACATTCTCTGTCAAAATTACTATACGAAACCGTTATATAAATTAATGAAATGAGAAAAAGATTTTCAAAAAAAATATTATCAAGCATTTCTTTAAACAAAATCAAAAGAAAAAATAATAAAATATATAACTCACCAAGACAAGCTTTCATCGAAGACACTGAATTTTAAATGAATGTTAAAATTTTAAAACGCTGAACGAACTGAATAATTCTAGAATTCTCCCTTCCACCTGACCGTCAGCCGTTATTTAGACAAGCGCAATTTGCCTAATTGAAAATAAGAAATATTTGAGTCCCCAACGACTTTACTAAATAAAAATAACATGATAATGTTACAACCTCAGTAACTCTTACTAAATTGTTATTATTCAAATTGTAATTATACATAATAGGAAATAACTTTCTCGAAAATGATAATATTTTACATTTGCTGCAGTTTAGAAATAATTTATTTTCCTCACACCATTCATCTAGTTTGTACAGATCTTCTTGTAGTGGAATACAATCGGATACATCGTTAATTGCTTTGTAAAATTTTAAATCAGCCGCGAACATAAGTTTTTCTGATGTAATATTGTCACATATATCATTGACAAATAAAATAAAAAGCAATGGTCCCAAGTTTGATCCCTGAGGGACCCCTGAAGTAGCAAAATAGACAAAAGATTTTATTCCCTCATATTCCACATACAATTTTCTATCCCTTAGATATGACCTTATAAGAGATCGGGTATTAGATGAAATGCCAAATCTAGAAAGTTTACTAACAAGCCGACTGAGAGATACACGGTCAAAAGCCTTGCTAAAGTCCGTGTAAATCACGTCGACCTGTTTTTGGCGATCTAAAGCGGATGAAACATATTGAGTAAAGATGCAAAGATTTGTGGCTGTACTTCTAGATGTAACAAAACCGTGCTGATATTCGCCAATTACATTCTTTACATGTAAATAAATTGTATCGTATAATACAATTTCAAATAATTTAGAAAAAACTAATATTAATGCAACTGGCCTGTAGTTGGTTATGTCTACTGAATTTCCACTTTTAAATATAGGACATATCTTTGAGATCTTCCAAGCGGAAGGAAAAGTTGATGTTTTAACTATTAAATTGTAAATTTTAAATAAGGGATAAGAAAAAAGCTGAATATGTTTCTTAATTATTACACCAGGTACACCGTCAGGACCCGAGGACCATTTGTTTTTTAATTTTTTTGAAGCAGACACAATTTGTTGCTCTGTTACAGTATTAAATATTAAATAATTGCTAACGTTTAGGGTTTCTGCTCCATTTGTATTAATTGAAGGATCCGTATGGTTATCAGTGGTATAAGCACATTTAAAATAATTTGCAAAAGCATTTACAATATCAGTAGCAGAAGAAAGTTTTTCGTTATTATATGCCATGTTACCAGGTATCCGAGACTTTTTATTTTTCGAGTTTACAAAATTCTAGAAGGATTGTGGATTATCCTTAAGTTGATTCTCTGCATTTTTAATATAATTAATATAAGCATGTTTTATTTTTAATTTTATGGATCTTCTAAGATTTTGCAAACGTTCGAGGTAAAAGTGATAATGTCGCCTTCTGTAAAGCTTCAAATAATGATTTTTAGATTTTATTTCGTATATGATTTCTTTTGTAAACCAAATTGAATATTTATATGATACACATTTATGTAATGGGACAGATTCCTTTATTATTTTTTCTAAAGCGTCACAAAAAGCGGCACATGCAACATCAACATCAGAGCAGTTACCCAATAAATCATCCCAATTAATCAAATTTAATGATTCACAAAATTTTTGTTCATTAATTTTTCTAAAATTATAACGTTTCTCATTTGAACAAAAACTTTGGAAATCCGAAATTACAGAGGTAGCCATAGTTATTAACAAGGCTGGGTGGTGTACATCCACTGGCACTAAGGCATTCACTTCACAAAACACTTCACAAAATAAGTCGGATGAGCTTAATACCAAGTCTAGGAGATGGTTATTAGTATTTAGTATGGTGTTCCGCTGAACCAAACCACAAAAATCCAAAAAATTCGTAAAGCGAGAAACCAAATTTGATTGAGCTCCAATTTCATAGTAATCTTGAAGTTCGGTGATGTTAAAATCACCCAAAATTATTTTGTTGGTACCGATATCATCCAACTCTTCTACGAATTCAAGAAACTCATCATACTGCGTTATGGTAGTTCTTGGAGGAATGTACACTATCATTAACAAAGTAGGTTTATATTTCTCAAAAAATACCTTAATACATAGAAAATCTATACTTGCAACAGGGCACTGCCAATAACATTGTTCGGAGCGAAAAATTTTATTGTCTATTGCCAAAATAACTCCACCACCACGCGTGCCCAAGACTCGATCTTTACGATATACTATGAAATTTTCAGAAAAAAGTTCACTACTTAAAAAACCATCACGAATCCACGTTTCAGTAAGACCAATTATATTGTAATTTGAACTAAGAACATTTGTGTAGAAGTTATGTGTTTTTGTATTTAATCCATTGCAGTTTTGGTAGTAAATACATGTTATTTTTTTCAATTTGGCTACTGGTTAGTATAAGTTTTTTTTGCTTATATATATATCTGTTCTGCAGCTTCTGTAGTTTTTCTATTTTGTAGTCACTGGCAGAACAGAATACCTGGTATCCGTAAATCAGTGTAGGTCTTATGATTTGTTTGTAGGTCAGTAATTTGTTTTTCTTTCTCATGGCACTGGTTCTACATAATAGTGGGTATAGTTTCTTTATAAGTCCGTGTGTTTTGTATGTCAGATTCTTTATGTGTTCATTAAAATTAAGTTTTTTGTCTAGGTGGAAACCTAAGTATTTTATGGTGTCTTTGTCTTGTATTTCTTGTCCTTCTATTTTTATTGTTTTAAAAATTTTGTTATTGGTTCTTCTCTTAGTCATTGTTATAATTTCTGTTTTGTGTGCGTTAAGTTTTAATTTATTGTCCTGTAAGTACGGTATTAGTGTTCTGTTTGCATGTATGTCGATTTTTCTGGCAGCAATTTCCAACATGTCCGATCGATTGTATAAGCAAGTGTCATCTGCGTACAGTGCTGTTTTTACTGCCGTGTCTAGGGGTATGTCGGATGTCATAATGTTGTTTAGTGTTGGAGACAGAACCGAGCCTTGTGGGACTCCTGCCTCCATTACAAAACTTTCAGAATATGTATTGTTAACTTTTACTCTGAAAGTTCTGTTGTCAAGGTATGTAATTATTGTCTTGGTGAGGTAGTTTGGAAAGTTATAGTTGTACATTTTGTAGATTAGTCCATTTGTCCATACCGAGTCAAATGCTTTTTTAATGTCAAAAGCCGCTAGCACGGTGCTTTCATTTTTTCTAAATCCCTGTTTTACATAGTTTACTATGTTGATGATTTGAGCTACCCTGCTGTGGCCCTGTCGAAAACCGTATTGTATGTCTGGTATTAGTCCTTTGTGATTTAGTGTTTTGTGTATTCGGTTTAGAAGTATTTTGTCGATTATTTTTGCTGTTACGTTCAGTAAGGAAATAGGGCGATAGCTCTCCACAAGTCGTTTGTTTTTTGTTTGTTTTGGTATTGGTATTATGTTAGCAGTTTTTAGTTGGTTCGGGTAATGTTGTAGTTTTAATATTGTGTTTGTTATGTATGTAAGTTGTATTATTGTTTTTTTGGCAAGTTTTTAAATAAAATAGGGTGTAAATTGTCAGGTCCAGGTGCTTTTTTGGTTGCGAGTTTCTTAATTGTTTCTGTTAGCTCTTTAGGAGATGTCAAGTCCTCTGGAGGTACTGGTGATGTCTCTGTATTTTTAAGTCTGTAAATCTGGTCATTGATTTGGTTGTGTTTGTCTGTATTTGTTGAGTTATTTTTAAAAGTGGAAGCAAAGTGCTGTGCTAAGGCGTTGCTTTTCGGAATGTCATTGTATAATGTTGTATTTGTTCCTTGTAGAGTTGAGATATTTGTTTGTGTCTTTGTCAGTTTTCTAGTTTGTCGCCATAGCGTATTATTGTTAGGATTTATGGTTTCTAAAAAAGTGTTCCATTTTCTATTTTTGTGTAGTTTGATTTCGTTGTTAATATGTCTACCCAATTCTTGTAATTGTTGTCTGTCTTTGTTATGTCTGTATTTTTGCCATCGTTTTCGTAAGTAATTCTTGTATTTAATCATATTTATTATGTTGTCCGGTAGTATGCCTCGTCCTTCTTGTATTGTACGTTTGACTGTTGTTTTGTCTCTTGCTTTCGTTATTAACTGTATAAATTTATTTATTTCCAGGTCGATTTCTTGTAGTGTATGTATGTTGTTGTTTAAAATAATTTTATCGTTAATTTCTCGACTAAACGAAAACCAATTTGTTTTGGTGTAGTCTTATATTTGTTTGGGTCGTCCAGTGTTTACCTGTTTGTTTTTGTTGTTTTGTTTCAAATAATATTGGAATGTGGTCGGATGTCATTGTTATTTTTGTTCTTAGGTTTTGTATAAAAATATTTTTTGTTATGACTAGATCCAGAGTACTAGGTGTCATGTTATTGAATAGGTAGAATGTTCGTCTATATGAAAAATGCATAGGTTGTCAGTTTCAGTTATGTTTAGTATTAGTCTACCGTTTCTGTTTGGTGTCTTGCAGTTTTAGTCCCAAAGTGGATGTTTTGCGTTTAAGTCTCCAGTCAATAGCACCTTGCTTTCCGTCGCAAAATAGTTATTTGTGACACAAGGACGGAAAATGCCATTTTGCAAGAGCGAGTAATGTTGTGTAGCCGAGGGGCGTAGCACCGAGGTGAAACAATACGAGCACTTGCAAAATATTTTATGGACGTGTAACACACACTATTTTTTGGTCCGACCAATTTTTAATATTTTCAAAAGTTCAAAAACTGTTTACTTCTGGTTTACTTTGTGACATACAAGATTAGGTGTATATTGACATTATTGACATCTATTGCACGATTAAAAGAATTGGTAATACCTAAGGAATGATTTTCTGATTATCGATTTCACGATCCTTAATTTTTATACATACGAATACTGTGCTAATAAGCAGCACAGTAAAAATTGTTATATTGATAATATTAATATTAATATCTAATAATTTTATATAAAAATAGTAGAGACAATGGACTATTATAGTTCAATGAGCAATAATAAAATCGAGATATGTATTTTCATAATCGAATGATAAGTAGTTGTAAATTGACATAAATGTCAAATTTAAAATAAAAGTTGTGAGAGAAATTAAATGTAAGTTAGAATCCTGCTTACCTTTAGAAAAAGTTATTAGTTTAGTATATTATACGCTGTTTTTAAATAAATTTAATTAAAATTTGTATTATTCATTATGTATTTTTGATGACTCATGGCGCCATCTCTTTAGATAATCTAAAAGCTACTTTGCCGGCCTAGGCCGGAAAATATCATTTTCCGTACGATTTTGAAGTAATTAATAGTATTGTTTCTGGACGGAGGACCAAAAAAGTTGTGTAAATCTGTTTCTGTCAATGTGTACGATGGGCTGAAATACACCTCTATTATTGTCAGTCCTTGTTCTAGTTTTAATATTTTATGTTCACAGCTTGCGTTTGTATTGGGGCGTATTTCATGTTGTATGTTATGTTTTATTAGGAGAGCTACACCTCCTTGTCTTCTGTCTGTGCCTATTTTGTCTTGTCTGTATGTTTTGTATCCTTTTACGTATAGTTTGTCTGTAGGAAGTAAATGTGTTTCAGTTAAAACTACAATGTCGAGTTTTTGTTTTAGTATAAAGGTTATTACTGTGTGTAATTTGTTTTTAAGTCCGTTGGTATTGTAAGTACATATTTTTAATTTGTTCGTCTGTATGTTGGCGAAGTCTAAAAGTTATATTTGTCTATGTTTTGTGTAAAGTTGTTGTAAATTATGAATTTTTCAATTTTACTAGTCGCATTTCGTAATTCTTTTATTAGATCACTTACCGCCCTTGTCAGTTCGTCTAAGTTTACCAAGCTGTTGAGTTCTTCAAAAAGGTTGTTAATTTCATTAAACTTTTCCGATTTGTTAGAGGGTGCGTGTGATGTTTTCGATGTGGTAGTTGTTGTCCTAGTCTTTGGTAGTTGTGGAAATTCTTGTTGTATGTTTTTATTTGTAATTCCCTGTCTTTTTTCCCAGGCATTTTCTGTGGGTGCTGGTGCTGGTATATATTTTTTTAAATTATTATTATAAGTTTTCTTACGATCTTCTAGTAAGCCTAGTTTTTTTGTATACTGGGCAGTCCAATGAATTCGCCGGGTGGTCACCTCTGCAGTTTACGCATTTTGCTGGCGTTTTTCGAGTTTT